>CM065645.1:18393124-19794790 GCA_033220585.1 Dipteronia sinensis | reverse complement strand
GACGAATTACAGTTCTTGAAATGCAATATAAAATTGATACATAATAATTATTTAGATTTGTAAACGATTTATTTCTATAGTTATAGAAACAATAAATATTATAAATGTATCACCGTCTAATGTGGTTTGATGGAAAGCACACTTATTTAACACGGTAATATTTCAAGTTCGAGTCGATGTTACTAGTATATCAAAAAAATAACTAAATAAAATATTATAATTGATTTTACAACTAACTTTAAATAATAAGGATATTTACATTTCAATTACCTTTAAAAAAAAGTTGAATATATAAAAAAAATGGTCAAAATGTTATAAAATATCATATTATATAAATATAATCTACACTTGTGAAAATAGAAAACAATGGACCTGATAATTTTTATTAGGGATAAGTTTAATAATATGACTAAAAATAAGGATATTTTAAGATATTTATGCAATAACAATTTTTGTTTTCAAGAAAACTGCCCGCCATAGCTCGGGCAGCCCTCTCTTTTGTCCGCCCATGGTCAACCTTCAAAATTACAAAAGCCAAATTATTCCTATTTGTTAAGTTTATTGTCTCATAAATTAAAACCTAAACTGTCAAACACGATCTATCAAATTAACGCATTATCCGATAAGACTATTTATAGGTCATGTCAACTATAGTATGTGATAAATTACAGCTTTCTTTAATTCATTTACTTTTTTTCTAAAAAGAATTCATTTACCTATTTAAAGTAAGTTTTTAATTTAATTACATAATTCAATCTACTCAACCAATAAATAACAAATTAAAATAATAGAAAGTATTTTTCTTTGCTCACTTGATTAGGAAAATTTAGGGGCTATTTTTTTTGTTTTTAAGTTCTATAAGACCTTAATTTATTAGACATATAAATAGAGGCGGATGTTAAAGGTGGTTGACCCAACTAAACTTTAAAAAAAAATTAATGTTTAACTTTTAATTAATAAAGTACTATTTTTGTCTTCTATCAAACTCTTATTTACGGCCATCAGCCATGTCAGCTGTTTTTAAAAAAACAAAAGTATATTTAATATTTAATTCTTTTAATTAAAATAGTTCTCTTCTAGTCTTCTCTCATATTCCTACTCTCAGACTCCTACACGCAATAATACTCCTTTTCATTTAAGGTCAACTCAAACCTACAAATATCAATAAAATTATTATTATTATTATTATTTATTCATAAACCATAACATTACAGTATCCAATTATCCTATATCAGTCTATCACACGCATATAGCAATTCCGATTTCCGAATCTCAAAGGCGGAACGCACCTCTCACAAGTCTCAAACCCCAATTTTTTCTCTTCTCAATTAATAATTATCTTCGTTTCTTGAAATTTTCAATTATAAAAATATTCATATTTGTTCCTTCGATTCATGTATTTTTCTTAATTTTTATTTATTTATAGTTTGTTATTAATAATTTTAATTTAGTGTTTTGTTATTTTTTTATGAATTTATTTTCCGATTGCAATTTATTATTTTTTGGGTTATATTATAATTTATAAAGTATCACTTTAATCAATTTTTTTTTTTTGATAATTTTAGGTTACAATGTCAAACAACCATACATCAAAGCAAAGAAAAACTATGCTTTCATACTTTGGAAAAAAAAAAGATAATCATTTATCGGGTGAGAGTGGATCAAGTTCTCAATGTAATGTTGGGGATGGGGGTTCAAGTTTGCCTTCTTCATCTCAAATAATTGAAATTGAGAATGTTGACACTTCATCGGATATTAATACTCCTTATTATGAACGTGATCCTGGATTACGCCTCCCAATAGAAGTTTATCCTGCTGACAAACGTGATGATGTTCGAAAAGCTTATATCAAAATGGGTCCATGCCAACCTATATTGGATAAATATCCACCCATTCCGGATGGTAAACAAACTACTCTGAACAAACTTATGTTTGAAAAGCCCTATTGACGTGTTTAAATCAATTAATGTTGATGATATTTGCACTCTAGCCAATAAGTTCTACTCTGAAGATTTCAGTAAGAATGACATTGAAGATTTGATAAGAAAATTGAGCCATTACAGGTTGGATGTTTTTGGTTGTCCAGAATTTCAAAATTTGGCTTCTCTTACGGAATTATGTCAATGTTTAGCTGAAACAAAAAGGTTAGAGCACTACACTTTGATTGATAAATTGATTCGTTTAGTCTTGACTCTTCTTGTATCCACGACTACAACAGAACGAGCATTTTCAGGGATGAAGCTTGTCAAAACACCACTTCACAATAAGATGAATGGCGATTTTCTTACTGACTGTATGGTCATATATATTGAGAGAGAGATTGCTGATATCATTGACTTAAATTCCATAATAGATGAGTTTGATGATGTAAAACCTTGAAAGACAAAGTTGAAATAGTGCTTATTTGTATTTGTGGTTTTTTTTAGTTTATGTACTTTCAGCTATAAGACGCATTATAACCCTTTATTTATGTGAATTTTTGTTTTTCAATTAATAAAATTTTCTAGTATTTTTGAAGTTTTTTTTTTATATATTTATATAGTTTTGTTTTAGCCCACCCTAATAAAAATTCTTGGGTACGCCCCTGCATATAGATAAGTCTTACAAACTAAGATACTATGATATGTTTGTTTTTTATTTTGGATGACTTATTACAAATGTAAAATTGATTAGATTGTGTTTGGGTTTCTTCAAAATTGGAAATTTTTAGAAAATTGATTTTTAGGGTTTTATTATGTGCCGATAAAATTGTAAATATATTAATTGTTATAGGACATTTGTGGAAATTTACTAAAAAAAACTCTACAATAACACTTTTTTAATAAGATAAAAGTCAAAAAAATTTAATTTTTCTAAAAGACATATATCTTAAAATAAGATATAAGTTAGAAAAACAAACAAACAGATTTATCTTAATTTAAGATATAAAAGACAATAAGTCTTATAGTGAAAAAAAAAAAAAACAAACAGCCCCTTAAACTCTTTAATAAATAATTAACTTTTGAATGAATAGATTTGCAAAATTCTATTAGTAGGCTAGAAAAGAGAAAAGGATAAATCTAAAGTATTTATATTTGTTAAAGCAATTTTCAATGGTTAGGGTTTCTCAAGTCTCTAATTCAAAACAATTAAATATTTAAAATTCAAAATTATAATTAAACTACTAAAACTTATTAATGTTTGAAATTTAGAATTTTGATGAAAACAATTTAATTTTATCTGCTCATAAACTTAAAATTTTATTTGTTTTTTCTTTTCTTTTTTTGAAATATTACAATAATTCGGAGTTTTATGGGAGATGAGGGAGATACTCGAACTCACAACCTCATAGTGTGGGTGTGAGGGACTTTACCAATGAACAAACCTCATATTTTCTTAAACTTTATTTGTTTTATCTAAACAAATTAGTGAACCATTTAAATGTCAAAATAGTTATTTATCTCTATAAATCATATTTATAAGTTACATGTTTATTTTTTTTATTTAATCATGTTAAATGAGTTAACATATTGGTATATGCTTAACCCAAACACGACCCGTTTACAGTTTACTTAACGGGTTCAAGGTATTAATCTATCGGTGACTCGAACCCAAAACCTACTCAAATCCATAAATATAGTGTTGACCATCATGTCACCAAGCCGTGACAACAATTGCTACCCCTACATGCAATATTGTCTAAACTTAGTGTATGTCGATGCAGTTTTCCCTAAAAATTGAACACAAAATCCCACGTCGCCAAAAGGTAAGCATTTTCTAGAGGTTATAAGTAGAACAAAAAAATGTTTGTGTCGCCGATCTTGGTAACGCAAGCTTGTAATCCAAGTCGGAGCATCAAGGTGGTGGGACATTGACTCAATTTGCCGAGAGTCGGCTCTGAAGGCTCTCTACACAGAACAGCGATCACCTCCCGCTCCTGGCAGTGAAAGGATCACAAGCCGGTGCCACATGATGATCCCGTCATGGCTCAAGGATAACAATTTGATCCACACCCTTTAATCCGATGGCTTGGGAAATATTAAAATATTATAAATTTAAATTCTAAGGGAATCTTTTTAATCTTTTAATCTTGCACTCTTGTTTTAGATCTACCATTAGCTATATATATATATATATAAAAAATCCAACGGGCTAAGAAATATTTAAAATGTTATAAAGATCAAGTGTTTTTAATCTTTAAAATTATAATATTTCATATATTTACATAATATAGAAATATTATTCAAAAAAAATATAACGGGTTTGTGGGTATGACCCGTGGTTGCCGCTTAGTTTCATGAGTTCATGGGCAGGTGCGGGTGCCCTCAAAACCCACGGGTGAAATCCGAACCCGTTTATTTTCACAGGTTCACGGGCGGGGGTGGGTGAGGAAAATTTTCACGGGTACATGTTGGGATTTTGCAAAATCCGTCCGAACCCGACCCGTTGCCAATTGCCATCCCTAGTTGTGTCCTAATTCGATCATGACTTCTTTTTTTTTTTTTTTGAAGTGGAGAGATACAAAAGAAGCTGTTTCCATAATTATCTACAACAATATTTCACTATGGGTCAGAACAAATCAATACCCTGTATAATTACATTTCAGTGCTAATGCTGTTAAAAACGCCAGTATGTGATCAGCGCTTATAATTCAACCCATTCTTTTGTTAAGACTCAAATCAATAAAATTTACAATTTCTACTAACCTTGATTTGGCTACACCAGCGAAGGACAACGGAGAAAAAGAATTCCAAACTTGCACCTCTACTTTAAAGATTCATCTGTAGTGGTTGTACAAGTACTGATGAATTTTAAGTCTTTTTCACGGCAGTATCTTCAGTTTGTTCTAATTCACAATATAATACCCCATTACCATCTAAATCTTCTGACCGTTGAAGATCGCCATTGAATGTAGCTTGATCAATCTTCTCCTGAAATCTCAGGGTACTAGTTAAATCTGTGTCGTTCATTAGGGATAACTTTTCATCATTTGACGTTGATGTGCTGGCTTCTTGATCCCCGATTAAGTCAGCTACTCTCACCTTATCAAGCAAACCAAGTACATTATTCAGATAATTCTGCAGTTGCTAATCAAGTAAACCATAAAACAAATAGCAAAAACAATTCTGTAGACTGCACCATACTTTCAGTAGTTTAAGGAGTACAATTCCTATGATTATTCAAAATTATAGTAATACAGGAAAACGCTGCATGAAATTATGGGGAAATAATGGATGTGAGAGGAAAAAGATTATCATAGAACTGCTCAACAATATTGATATCTCTTGTACAAAATCTGATTAATGAATGCTCCAATCCAATTACACTAGATCTTTTACACAACAACATGAAATTATCAGGTTATCCAAAAAAGAGCCTAATTTAAGGTGATAAGACTGCAAGTATTAGAGATGTTGGAATAGAAAATATTGCGTTTCATATTTTTGGTAGTATATCTACTAATGGTAATTGCACATATATTTGGTGGGACTTAGTTATTTGGAGAAGTAAAAAGTTGAATGTAGTCAGATCTACTGCAGAGGCAGAGTACTGTGCAATGGCTCATGCTGCCTATGAACTTGTTGTTAAAGAACTTACGGAAAGAGATTGGAAGTGACATCAAAAGCCGTTTGGTTATGTACAGTGACAACCAAGCTGCCTTAGATATTGCTAGTAATCCAATAATTTATAAAAGAACGAAACAGGTTGATTGTCACTTCATTAGAGAAGTTGTTATGAAAGGAAAAGTTGTCACTCCATTATCAGAAGATCTAATTGGTGTCCTTTTTAGTAAAGTTGTTCATCAAAGGTTGTTTCTTCATTTCTGTTCCAAGCTCGGCATGAAAGATAAGATGCTCCAGCTTGAGGAGTGTTGAAGTAGGAAATAATGTGTTTAGTATTTTTGGTAGAAAATAAAAAACAGAAAACTTGTAGGTGCTGAGCTGTGTTTCCTTTCTTAACTAAGGGATTCAGCCCTATACAAGTATACATGTGTATCACTATTACTGTTTTTTAATGAAATAATATTTATAAAGAAATTTAAAAAAAAAAAACCCTCTGTTATCAAAAGATGGAGAGAAGAAACAGATTCTTGGTGTGCTATTTCAATACAGATTTTCGCATGCATTGGAAATTTCTTTGTGATGTGCATAACTGCATTGGGCAATAAGCAAATGAACTAAATTATTAGATATTCTAATATCCACAACAATGTACCTGCAAAGGCTCCATAATTTCAAATTCTTGATCATCAGTTTTGCTGAGTGCATCTTGAGCTTGGAGTTCCATGGAATCGCGAACAAGCTGACTCAGAAAGGTTACATCATCAGACATGACACCAAACCCCTTCAAGAGCTTAGAGCCAAGCTGTAAACTTGTCTGCATGTACAAATAGTGCATTAGTCAGGGTGATGTGAGACTATTTTAGCCATAAAAAGTATACCGAAGAGACAAAAAGGATGATTTATTGATACCTCTGCATTTTCCAGAATAGCATCTGTTGCCCCTGCTTTCTTTAGATCTAAAAGATGCATGAGGTCCTGAGCTCTTGCATAGATTGGGATCTGCTGAGTATTAGGTTCATCATTAGCATTATTGATTCCAACCAGGAAATGCAAGATGAGCAGCGGACAATTATTTAAGAATAAATAAATAAATTGCAGTTGACAAGTACCCAATCAGCATATCACAACTATAAACTTCATAGTGCTTGGCATAATACAAGGAGAAAACAAACTATGAGGTGGCATTCTTGCCCCACTTCAGATGGACTGGGAACTGGAAGTTCAAGTGAAGGCAAAAGTGTACTAATCAAGTTTAACAAAAATGTTAAACTTCAGAATCACCTCCAAGTAGACTTGGAAAACCATGGAAGTAAGAACCAATTATTTGCACATTAATTTTTACTCACAGCATTATGCCCCATGAGCCCATGCACACACAGAGAATGAGAGAAATAGAAAGCCCTACTGTGGGGAAAGCAAGCCGGAGCCTTTGAACAGCCTCAATTGTCTTCTTCTTCCCTGTGTACATGATCATGACAGCTTTCGGAGAAAAGATACCAGCAGATTGCAGTACTGCTGGACGTGATCCATCCCCATAGAGAGTTGGAAAACCAAGTTTTCTTGATGCCTGTAAATGCAGATGGAAAAAATTTAATGTCGTCACTTAGATAATCATTTCTTTGATGAGTCAAAGATTGGAAAGATTTTAAAAGCTAGTGAAAGATACAAGTTAGCTTGTTCCTCCTTTTTAAATGCCAAATGCACCCTGCAAACACGGGGATTCTTGCTAGCCTATCATGCTGAGAACTTGAACTATGAAATTTTAAATAAAAAACAGTTGCTGGAGAAAAATATCTAGATAGCAAACATATCTGAACATAACCAATATGTCCATGACCCTTCCAATTCATTTGCAAATCTCAAACACAAGGCACTGCACATTCATGATTTAAAAGACAAGTCCTCCTAACAGAACTGGAAGGCTATCGAGTCAGTTCATATCTTGTTCACAGGAACTACTTCCCAGTAATAATAGCAAACAGTTTCAGCTGCAATACTTCCTTTTTGGATAATAGAAGGTCTAGCTTTACTTGTTTTTAGCATTCCAGAAATATGTAACCTGACCATTCTGGGCCAATCATTGTTTGACACGTAAAGATTTAACGGGGTTTTTTTTAACGTTCTTTGATGAGAAATATGAATTTTGGCTAAATTAAACTAATATAACTACATGGGAATGTAAACAAATAACTTGTCAGAAGCTTATAGGAAAATTTCAGAAATAAAGGTAACAGCATCAATCACAAACACAACTAAACAGCATTCCAACACAAATAAATAAAGAGATTCCCCAAATTCATTACAAGTACCAAGAAATCTGGAACAGAAATTACATATGTTAATTGCATTCACATTAACTGATTAAACTAAATAACATGCCCAGCCAATTTAATCAGTTCCAAGAAACGACTTAACTCAAGACAACAATAATTTATATAAATTTGATTGCGATTTGGTTTTCTCAGAAGGGGAACGAAAGCTAGATTAAATTGCAAAACAATGAGGATTGAACATCAGTCAGTCGCTTCATCAACTTCTTCACTCTGCCTAAAGAGAGTTAAAATTACATTACATTTCAATATTAGTAGAAAAGTGAACGACTCTAGTGTAAAGTGGAGTTTATGATCAATAAAGTACCATATGTAATAATACATGAATTTTCGCTCCCAAATACTAATTTGTAGAAGTTATTATAGTATGAAGAACTGTGTAGGTGTTGAAACATGCTTCTTTTGATAATGCTCATAACATCAAAAGATATACCTCTATTCTCATAGAGTCATAGATCTCACCAAGAACTACTAAATTTTATGCCAAATTAAATATTTCTGGTAAAAAATTCACTATGAGGCTTGCAAACTCCAAAATTTTAGCCTTTGTAACTAATAATTTTAAAGTCACAACACATCAAGTCACAACACATCAGATGAACGTAATTTTTAAAAGAAATCCAAACAGTTTGCAGACCATTCAATCTTGATAATTAAAGTAGTGGTAATGATAGCTAAAGTCTAACAAAGACGGAACAGTATGTGGTTCTATCTTTCACAAGGTCTCATTGAGCTAGAAAGAAGCTGGAGTACAACTCTTACTAACCTTGACTACAGAAGGATTCAGATCAAAAGCTACATAAGGCCATCCCATAAAACCGCCATCTCCTCCGGTAGCCAATGGGGTGGATAAAAAATTAGCAAGCACCTGCAAGTAGGAAATTAGAACATATGATAATAGTGATACAGCTAGGTAAACTCATACTCATAGTTCTCACTAGAAAGTAATTTTATACAACTGATGTACCTGACCCATTTGTCCAAATCCAAGGATAACAACAGGTTCACTACCCTCAAAGCTCACCATCTCTTCAGTTTTCTGTGAAACATTAATAGGTTAAGGCTATGCTCATTACAGATAATATCACTGTTTTCAATCATTTCAACTATATTGTCTTTCCGCAAAATTCAGTTAATGCTTTATAAAAAGCCATATAAATGCTGTCTGAAAAATAAAAAATTGTTGGGGACATATTTCTAAGACTAAGGGGTCGTTTGTTTTTTTATCGACCGAACAATCCTAAATTTTTCTGAAGATTGAATAGGGACTGAAATCTGAACTTGAATAGCATTTTTTTTTCTCACATCTGAATGTATTGTCAACACGTTTGTTTTTTAAAAGTAAAATTGTTTAAAACTAAGTAATTTTACATTTATACTCATGTTAAACAATTATACTTATAATATGGAATAAAAACAATTAAAATATAATTATTATATATGAACACATAAGATCATGATCTTCTTCTTCGATTATAAATAAACATCATTTTTAAAAAGAAAAGAAAGTTTTTTTGTCAAAAAATAATAGAGGCAGAAAGAAAAATCACACAAAACACTCCAAAAAAATAATATATAAATACATCACCCTAATATCATAATAAAGTATTTATATTAAACACCAATATGAGAAGTGATTAGGGTTCTTTTTTATTTTTATAGCTATTTAAAATAAACAATATATTAAAATAAAGATTTACGTACCATATATAATTATGATAAAATTGGAAATATATATATATGGAGGATAGTTTCGGAAGAAAAGATTTTGGATTGCATTTAATATAATTCAGTGATTTGCAATTAAGTGAAAAGTTAGGATTTTTTACTTTTTATTTTAAGTTGTTTTTTGGTATTTTTAAGTTGTTTGATCGCTTATAAAAACAAACAAAAAAAACTTAATGATTATGATTCAGACCCATTAAGTTTTAAATGGAAAAAACAAACTACCCCTAAGACTTTTCACACGAAAACTAGATCTAGACATCATTATCTCCGGGAATTACTGAATTGAAATCCAAACTGAACATCATGGTGTAAAAACATACTTCCTCTGCATCAAACTTGTCATCGACGAAATCAGCAGCCCATCTTCCAACTTCATTAAGCAATGGAGTTAATGCCATTGACAATACAACAACAATTATGAGCAGCTTGTTAAGCTCAAGTGGTAGAACTCCGAGCCTGGTTTCAAGAAGAAACAAAATTGTATCAAGAAGACAAACCCTGAATACTTAATTACAAAGTAGGTGCAAAGTGATTAATTTATGACTGACCTGTTAGCTAGAGAAAAGACAACAAAGGCAAACTCTCCTCCTTGAGATAGAAGAAATCCTATTCTGACACTTTCTTGCAAAGTGAGTCCTACACGGGGACCTAATGCTGTTATAATCAATGTCTTGATGGCAATTAAACCAGCCAAGAGTGAAAGTACATTTGGCCACTCTCGGAAAAGAAGCTGCACAGGAAAAAAATTGCCTTGTATAAAAGGAAGTGGAGTATCATTAGTGAATACTCTACTTAACCATGATAAATAGGTTTTCTGTATATCACAGCCTAAAGGCCTGTATCTCCCTTTGTTAGATTCAAGGAAACATAAGTTTCACGTGTTCCTGGTTGATGGATTACTATAGTATTAGAACTGATTTAGATATCGTTAGTACCTCCGTATCAATGGAAGTCCCTGTAGTCACAAAAAATAACCCAAGAAGTAAGCCTCTAAATGGCCTTATATCAGCTTCAATCTGTGTCCGGAAATTTGTTTCTGCTAATAGTGCCCCAGCTAAAAATGCTCCAAGCTGCACAATGAAATCAGCTTCAATTACATCATTAACTTGAGAACTATCGGCCCCAAAAAAAAAACACATTTCCAAACACTGAGAAGAGTGAAAACCGTATCACTAAAGCCCAACTTCTGAGTGAGAAGCGAAGTTCCTGCAACTGTTAGAAGACAGAGAGCAACAAAAGCTTCCGAGCTCCTTGCTTCAGCTACAAACTAAATTGATAAGCTTAGGTTAGTGTAAGAAACAAGTAAAAGTATTTATAAGATTTTCTTCGAAAAAGTTTTGCACACCTCAAAAACACGCCTAAGGAGATATTTTCCTCCAAGAGAAAGCAGGCCCAGTCCAGCTAAAGCCTTTAAACTTTCTTTAGCAAGCATTGGCCAGATGCTTTCCGCAACCAGATTCTGCCAAAAAAACCTTAAAATTAATAGAGGAAACATGAAAGATAGTAAAATAATTACCCCATAAGCCAGTTACTGTTACATGCATAATTGAGTACCAAGTTGACTAAGTATGGGATTGGCCGTGGTTATATAACCCACTGGCACCCTCTCCTTACAAGCTAGTTTTTAAGGATGGGTTCTACCTAATGGGTCTGTATCAGTTACTTCCAGTTAACGCTCATGTAACCTCATTCTTGTTAAGTTGTTTTGTGTCATCTTTATTATATAAAGCCCATCTACCAGTTCAATTCATACCACAAAAGCTTCCTAATGAAAGCAATTACTGTATCTTACTGGTAAGTGGTAACTGAATGATATATTTGAGGCTATATGTTTGTTTCTCAATGAAATCACATGGCCAATCAGATCTGGGATTAAAAATATTGTTGTACGAACTTTAGTATCAATGCTATAGAGTAAGAATGTAAGACATGAACTGAATCCATCTCAATGTGGAACAAAATAATAAATATAACAACTTGAAACAAGATTGTATTTTTCCTGAAACAAAAATATTGGACCTCTTAAAGATACTAGCTTTTTGGTAAGTGCAATGCATGCAATTATGCACTACTTCATGAGACTCGGATATTGATTGTACTTTTTGTAGATAATTTTAAATTTATGACGGAGAAGAAAAATCTCATTTTTTTTCTTGAATTAAGATAACCTTACCAACTATAAACTAGAAGATAATGCCAAAGGCAGAGTAGGGATGCATGAGAATTTGAAAACTTTCTTATTGATCTTGTAGTACTACTTCCTTCAATTTCCTTTTTACCTCATAACAAAGACATAATTTAATTGCACATCCAAAATTATCAATTTAAAGCATAAATAAGAGTATTAAGGTAACATATTTCTTTGGGTATCAATTTATTAATAAAGAAAATGAAAGATGATAAAAAATTAATAGACACTTTCAGTACTTCAAAGAATAATACAACATATCATTAAAATTCTGTCCAAAAACAAAATCATGACTTTACGAGGCTTATATAAAGTTAAACATATGAATTTACCTTTTTATTGAGAAATTCAAATTATTAAAAACTCTCACACACACCTGGCTCTCTAACACCGGAAGGATGACTAAGAGAGGGACAACTGCAATGTCCTGCACATATCAAACATTGGTGTCCAAATGGTTATTCATATCAGAATTTTTATTGCTACTTTGGATAATTGTACACATACACAAAGTTAAATAATAGGAATATGATAACAAAACATAGTTATATATAAATAAACAAGAGAAGAGACCAAGTATAAGCATCAGTTTAACCTGTAATAGAAGTATTCCCAAAGTTGCTGAGCCAAATCTTGTTGGAAGCTCACCCCTCTCTGCAAGAAGCTATATATTATGCTTGATAAGCTCTACAATGTTCTATCAAATACAATCACACATTGTCATAATAAAATAAATAATAAATATATAGGTAAGCCGTAAGTAGAAGGAAAAATAAAGTAAATATTGCTATCCAATAATTTCATCAATCAGTTTATAGAAATATTATTACTGAGGAACAATTAGAAGACCTAGAAACAGATTTTAAATAGATATTAGGTAATTAAGCTTTGTGCTTCACCATTAGCAGTTCAAGCTCCAATGAAGTTTCTATACCTTATAATTCTGCTCTGTGGAAACCTAGGACTGGCAAAAGCATGTGCAATCTTAAATTCAATGGAAAAATCTTTAGTATATCTTCCAGAGCAAGCAAAGCTCTTAAGAATAGTGTAAGACAACCCAAAATAGGTGGTTTAAACCTAAGAGGTCTTCATTTTCCTTCTTTAGTTCATCACTTTATGCTGTAACTGCATTTGCAGACCATGAACCCATCTTTCTAATAGTTTCAGACCTAGAACCTAAAAATCTTTATCCTCTTTTCACTGAAGCCTCTAACTAACCATTCTGACAACAAAATATGAATGCTTAGTAGATTATTTGCCAGTCTTGCCGACTAAATTATATCAGAAGTATAAATCTAGCAAAATATACACAAAGTGATAACATCAGCAAATGGGAACAAACTTGTTGTATAACGTCTGATCTACAAAATCATTCTAAAAATCAACAATTAGGATACCTGCAGGACGAATGCTGAAGATGACAAAGATAAAGCAGCACCAATCACCACGGCCTCATCAATGCTTCTGATGTTGACCTGGGAAAAAGTATTAGAATTTGTAGAAAAACAATGCAAGATAAATTTCATCATAAGGCTTTATATCCACTGTAAAAGCAAAAATGACCCAAACCATATATTCATCGAGATAACATATGGTCAAAATAATATGCAAGTTAAAGGCAAGCAAGCAAGCTATATAACAAGGAGAGTTCCAACAAGTTGACAAAGTCTTGACATAAAGCTTCCCCACAAATAATCCATTTCATCTGACATCCAGTTCAAACAGACTAAGAAAAAAAATAACATAATATGCCACATGTAATGTTAAAGAAGTCCATGTATGTTCTCACCAAATCAGGCCTCGAGTGGAAAAGGAACTCCAAGATTTTTGTTCCCACAGCGCCATTAGGTGGAAGCTCAAATGCTGTGAAAGCTAGTGTCGATAGCACAACCTTCCAAAGATGAGGATAAAGAAAGGTAAGGAAAAGGTATGAATTCAAGACTAAACATGGCATTTTCTTGGTTATAAACACTTTGTCAAAAAAGAAAAACAATATGTAAACAAAAATACAATGTGAATTCATTGGGGAATTCAAACACAAAATCTCTTGGTCAAATTGATTCTGATATTACATCGAATTATAACTAGAACAAAGCTTAAGCTTATATGTAAGGTCTCAATAATAGTATTTACGCTCTAACAGCGAATAAAAATTATTATCTCTCTTCACTCATTTCTCTTGAAGATGAACCTAATAATAGCTAGAAAGTTATAACCTGGATTCGCTTTTCAAACATAAATACTAGAATTTTCCAATAAATGTAGCAACCAACTGCAGACTACTAAGACATTATAGTTCAATTGGCCTACTATAAAATTTACTCCAAGTTGTTGTGAGTGAAGTAGTGAACAATTTTGACAAGTTGCATGATCACATGAAGTATCTAAAACGACAAGTATGTGTAATCATGTGCCTCAAAAGATTATAAAACACTTATCAACAATTGGATCATAATATTTGTAAAAATCAAACCTGAGTTAATCCCATGCCGAAGGCATATTTTGCAAGAGCCTTTAAACGTGCAAGTGAAAGCTCCAGACCCATCTCAAACAACTGAAAGGAACATGGATTAGCTAAAAATGACTATTTACTTTATTACAAGTAAGTCATGTTTAACATCATAAAAGTAATATAAGCTCCTTTGGAAATTATATGCACTACAAGCAACAAATAAATAAATCCCTAAAATAAAATATATATAATAATAACAGACATCAGTGCATGAAATATGCTGTGATGCCTCCCTTTCCATGCGAGCTCACCAAAAACAACTAAAACTTTTTCAAGCAGCTTACTTTCAGTAGTATGGTTAAATGCAAACAATAGTTGACTAGTGGAAAGTACTTTAAGGTACTAGCAACATATGTTTCGACAAACCACAAGGGGGTTGCCTTGATGGTCCAGGGCTTGGGATGAAACCCAAGTCTTTGGTTCAACTCCAGGCAATTCCCTTGAGGCCAACCCTCAGGGCGTTAGCTCAGCTGGTGGAAGGACGGGCTTGGGCTACGGGTGACTCCTAGGTCAGCGGTTCGAATCCTACCCAGGCGAAGGCGAGTTCTGATTTACCCGCATTGCATTCTTGTGGGGCCGGGGGTGTGGGCCGGGGTTTCCTATTTTTCCTACTCCACAAACCAACAAATAGGCCATGGCGTGACACGCAGTTGGGGAGGACAGGCGGATAAGTGCCAGGACGAAGTCCGGGATCCTCGATAGCAAAAATAAAATAAAAACATATGTTTGGACATCTAAACAACATAAGAGATTCCTAAAAATCTCGAAGGGATCTTAAAATAAAATAAAATTAAATAATTAAAGTCAAACTTTCAAAGAGACTCATGAAAACAAAAATTAGAAATTGCAAGAAGCACAAACAATATAAAATTCAGCAAAGGGAGATGTTATGATGGATAAAATTGGACTTTTCACTATTACAGAATAAACAAATAAAATTTCATCCCCTAGCTTGCAATAAGACATACTGCACACTCAGGTCCCATGGATATAAAAGTGAATATCAGTGACTGTAAAAGACAGGTCATCACTCTGATGGACCCAGTAAGAAATATCAGTAGTTCTAAGTTTAACTGCATTTAAAATCCCTCCTTATGGAATCAAATGGGCTAGTAAATGATAAATAGGACCATTATATTATTGCCAATAACTCTTGTAGGAATGTGAGAAACATCATTAATAATATTAAAGCGATGCTCATCGAATGAAACAATAAAGCTAACAGAAAACAGCAGCAGAAGTGGCACCTAAAGCAATTAAATGATTGTGCTTACCAGGAAAAGGATCCCCCATTCAGATAGAACTTTAACATCTGTAAGATTTCTAATGGCACCAAACTGATTGAGAACAATCCCAGCAAAAAAGAAACCAAGTATCTGAAACAAGCAGGATATCCTATTATTGTATATATATATATATATATATTAACAATTATATCATTGAGATAAGAAACAACTAAGTGGTAAAATTTAGCATCCATGTATCCACTATAAACCACAAAAATTTTGAAGCTTTTTTCAAGTAAATAGTAAAATATACTTGACAGATATGAATGCACAAGTGCGTTATAGAATGCTTACTAAACACAGTCATACACTGTCAGAGAAAGAATGTCCCTTCTGAAATAAAAATTTATTGAGGAGCAATTCATGTATTCCCACCTTATCATGTAATAAATAGCATCCATAGTTTTCTACTAAAACTTGAGAAAAATGAAAAGACCAAAAGGTAAAGACAAAAGTAAAGTACAACCAATGCAAAAGTAAAATGCCTTGACTTCTTATAATGAACACAGATTTTATGATCAATGAAATAGAATGAGAGATGGTCTTTGTGGGACAAAAGAAATTTTTTATTGAAACGAAAAGCAAATTGTTTTCTCAAATATATAACTAATTATCTCTGAATATATTAATATGTTATATTGTATTACTAGTTCAGCACCTCAAGTACACCAAAATACTATGTACAAAGTTATTTTCAACCAATATTACTTCTAAATTGTCAATAAATAAAAGAATAAAAAAATATACTACTGCAGTAAACAGGAAGACATCAAATTCTAATGATTCAGCATACTTCTTGAAGAAATAATTTTAAAAAGTCTTAAATAAAATAAAATGAGAGTACATGGGCTGTAACAACAATAAACAATTGTAAAATAATAAGAACAATAATAAGAACAACATAACCAATACATGTAGCAAAAAAGAAAATTCTTGTTTTCATATAGTGCATATAATCTTTTCTCTGACATGTTATACAACATTGTTAGTTGATCACCCAGGTGGGCACAAAAATTGATGCCTAATATGATAAACATATAAAATCTGTCTCTTTTAACTATCTATATTTTGTTTGTTAGTGTGCTTATGTGCCTGTGACTGCTCGTACATATGCATACATGTTATTCTTTCCTACTGTCATGCCTTTCAAAATCAATAAGGAAAAAATCCACCTCCCCTCCCTTTTTAAGTTTTTGTTCACATATGCACTTCCACTCTACCATATCTGTGTGCCTGTCTATGTGTATATCTGCATGCCTGTCTATACATATATCTGTGAAAGCATTTAAAGTCTTTCCAAATACTTTTATTCATCTTTTCAGATCTTCTGACAATAATGGTATTCATCTCTCTTTTCCACATGCATGTTTCTGTTCACCACCATCTCTGAAAGAGTGAGTATGTGTGCTTTTGTACACACAACTGCTAGGTATAAATTACTTCTTACTGCTTATCCTTTTGTGCCTACACCTTTCAAAATGGATACAGATAAGAACCTCCCCTTCTGCCTTCATGTCTGCACATATAAGTTCATTATGGATTCTCTCCCCATGTTTTTCATAACTTGTATCCCATTGCAACCGTATTGGTGTGGATAACCTTGTGTCTGTGAGTGCACTAATGCGAATTTGCATGTGAATGCTATCCTACGGATTATCCTCATACTTTTGCTCCATTCCAGAACATTATTGAAATTAATTCAACCCAAAATTCACAGAAAAAAAAAAGAGAACACTAAAAAATAATTGAAATTGCAATGATATTCTTACAGGGCTTGCTCTAGCAATCTTGAATGCAGGAACAACAAGAACAGTCACACCTAAGAATGTCAAAGTATCCAATCCTAAATCATTAATGACATCAATGGCACTGGCAACATCAATTGTCGCATTTGTCCGGAATCCTTCCCAACGAGACAGTCTATTGTTTGAGAAATAGGCAACTTTCTGACCAGATATTGAGGAAGTTAACAGTGGCCTTCCCTCAAAAATGCTTCGCAAGGCAAAAGAGTAATGCCTTATCCTGTAATTGACCGCATGTGATGGAATATGTACATGCTGCTTGTATGAAGAGGGCTTACTATGGGAATGTACACAAAAGAGTGAAATATCATGAGTGTACATCCTAATTGGGCTAGTTTGTTGGAAAATGTCAAATCCCTGCAATGTAATAAGCAAAAGAAGTAGATCAATAATAAAAGCATTGCTTTCACCTCGTAGCATATCAATGACATCAGTGCAATGTGCAGATTAACCAGAGAGAATCTTCCATGACCAGAGGACATATTTAACAATTCAGTCCTTATCTGCATCCTATATCTTGGGAAGTGAAAGTCATCATGTTGCAAGTGATGTTAAACTTTTTCAGAGACGCATATTTACATCAAGAAAAGAGAAAATTATTTAATGTCACACATGAGGCTCTCAGTTAACCCTAACTCTCTAAGGTGAACTGAATTGCCACTCGCAGTTCAAATTAAATCAATTTCCACCCTACATTTAGCAACAATCCTTAATTACAATTTACAACATTGTTTCGGAAATGCTGTTCAAACTAACAGTAAGTCTAATGTGCCTAGCAAAGGTTCAGCCATGCGATGAGCTCATGGGTCCAAATTGCTAATTACAACAGCCTAAACTCATTCTTGGTCACGTTATCTCCCTCAAGAATTGATTGTGAAGGGGTATAAGACAATATGCGACTCGCGCCAAAAGGCAAGGGGAATACAATACATTTTGCCCTTGAAAATAATATGGGGTCAGGGTGCTAACTGAAACATACTTAAATACAGAGTTCCAATGCCCCAAATTAGAAAAAAAAATTCAACATCTATTGCAAGTTCACATGTATCTAAGCACATTAATTACATACATGTAAATAATTTCATACATGCATTTGTTTAGTTAAATCAATCACAGTTGAGAAAAAAACTACAAAACAAGTAATAATAGCCAGCAAATGGATGAAGAAGAAGAAGAAAAGGAGGTTACCATAGGACTGTGACAAGAAGCTAACGTCTCCAGCATCGTAACACGGTTGGAGAATCAAAAGTTGAAAACCCAAAACTTAAAACCGCATTTGCTTACCCAGAAGATATATGAATTTGTGCTGAGATTGTTTGAAACTTAAAAGGGTTAAACAAGAGGAGGACAGTCGACCACACGTTCAAGTCTCTGTGAACTTTGCAACATTTTCAGACAATTTTTTTTATGTGTTCAGTGTTTGTGGAGGAAATGCAATACGTCTAACTGGATTTTTTGTTTGAAAGCTCATGTTGATAAAATTTACACGTGGCCAATATTGACCACGACTCCAAATGTGATTGATTATACGATACGAGCAAAATGATCATGATTACAAGAATATCACTCCATTTACCTCATTTGGACTCCTGGGTTGTATTGTACTGAAACATCATAACTTAAATAAGATGTTTGATTTTATAATTACACAACTATACATATAAACCACCAATAATTCAACGTGGTCAACTCAGTATTAAACTTCCTATAATTAATTTGGCACATACCTACGTGGCAAGACACTTCGGATTTGAATCCCACTGTACAGTTTACACATTTTATAAATACTCGGTAATAAATTTTATCCCCAATGCTGTGGGGCAGATACCTCATACAGTTGTATCAAAAACAAACAAAAAAAAAACCTTCTGGAGGGTGTTTGACATTTTTTTTATAAATTCCAAGTGACTTTTAATGCTTATGAAACATGAAAAGGGATTATAATAAATTTAATTGGCATTACTAGCTACATTAATAAATGGGTAAGGAAATTGAGAACCCTTGCATAAAAGAAAATATAATTACATGTATAGGAATTATCAAGTTCAGGAATCCCGTACGAGTTTTTCGTATAGGATCACTTATTCCCAACGGTGGGAACTAATGATCCCGCTCTTAAATGTATGGCTACTATTATATACCATGAAACACTATAAATATTATGTTCATTCCACAACAGGGAAAACCATTTATACATTTGACAGACAATTCAAACAAATTTGTTTGAACACAATAACAAACTAGTTTGAACACAATAACAAAGGGTGAGCTGAAATGGTGGAGAAAGAACATATTTCATAGAATATGTATAGAAAGAATGTACTTTCTTCACATTACAATGTAGCATTAGTTTTTATTTGATAGAATCAGTGAATGGTCACATTTTAGACAACTTCAACGATCACCAAATATCCAGTGTTATGTACTTTCATTGGGAGGAACCAGAATCTCCAGGAACAAACTTGAGGGATATACTATTGACACAGTGGCGTTCATCTGTGGGTGTCCGGAACCCTTCACCTTTGAAAACGTGGCCTAGATGTCCACCACACGCTGCGCATGTAATTTCAATCCTCATACCATCAGGGTCCGGCTGATAAAATGTGACAATTTTGTTAAAAATTTCATCAAGATGGAGGTCTACAAGATTTCTGAATATAATACACATAACAAAAGTCTAAGAAAGCTCACAATGCGATTTATGGCTCCAGGGAGACCCTCATAGAAAGCCGGCCAGCCACAACCAGAATTAAATTTGGTTATTGACTTGTAAAGCGGAGTCCCACATCCAGCACAATTATAGACACCCTCTTCAAAATACTTGTCATATTCACCTGTGCCTGGATACCTGTAAAGCACATGAAATTTATCAAAGTTCATCTACAAGTTTATAATTAACTGTTATTCAGCTTTTATCATGAGCTTTTCACATCAAAAGAAGTGCCCCACATTCCAACTTTGTAGCAAGAGGAGTGCTTAATTCAAGCATACTGTTGATACGTTAAAATTGTATTTCTTCAGTCCTATACTTGATATAGAAGTAATCATAGACAAGAAAAGAAAAGTTTGAGAGCTTTAATATTCAATTCAGCCCATCTACTGATAAAATAAAAACTTCTTATCATGTCCTAAATTTAAATCATTCAAATGCAAGTGATATAAAAATACTCAATTTATCAAGTGGAGATTATTTGCAGCCACCAAGACAAAAATGCTTTCATTGATTACTTTTTTTTGCTATCATTGCTTTCATATATACATCTTGTTGACAAATTGATGACTCTCTTGGCCCAAGAACAAGAGAAATAGCCATTTTATCATCTGTGACAGCAGCAGCCGATATAGTAAATGATTCTAAGCTGGACTGGCTGACCCCCTATTGTAACTGATAATCAGGGCAGTATAACAGCAACTTACCAATTAAGCATGGCTGAAATAGTATAAAGAAAAAGAAAAAGAAAAAGAAAAAAAAAAAGTCACGAGGATCACATTTCAGTTATCCGTAATCGATGAAGTATTAAGGATTCTAAAAACCCACTCAAGTACCAAAAGACAAATGCAAAAACTGGGGCCATAGCAGTATTCGGTAAACAATTCCACAAGGACTTACGATCCCAATCCAAGTTGTGACATGTGGCTGCGTAAAATACAAATGACAATGATATTTAAATCTAGTTCAGTTTTACACAAATGCATGTTCATATCTTATTCTACAAAATTGTAGAGATTGGAAAGGGGAGATCAGTGCAACTCCCAAATATGTATGGTGCCTCAATAAGTAACAACTCTAGATCCCTTTTCATGTTATTTCCTTTTCATGTTATTTTTTTTATGTTTATAAGATCACCTTTTGCTGTACTCCGCACTCAAAGAAAAAAATACACAGAGCTCAAGTTTTAAGATCACCTTTTGCTGTACTCCGCACTCAAAGAAAGATCACCTTTTGCTGTACTCCGCACTCAAATTTTAATTTTACTTTAGATACAGTTCTTTAGATTACCTTGTTAGGGTTTTTATTTACACTATGTTCGGATTGACGGAAGAGAAATGAAATGACAAGTTAATGAGGAAAGGATAGAGTTTTTAATGATTGTTGTTTCATTGTTTGGATGGTTATGAATAGAAAGGAGAGGAAACAAATCTTATTTGGAGGAGAAAGAAATTAATGGATTTTATGTTAATTACGAAAATACCTTCACTCGACAGTATGAATACCACTAGCAATGGTGTCCGTATCCCTCAATTTATGAAAGCAACTGCAATGTAAACATACACATTGTTGAATTTAAAAGCAAAACAACGTATAATGAGCAAACAAGAATGAAAGTTGAGACATAGATGTCATCAAATTTTTCATGCGATATTAATAAGGTTAGTTTTTGAGATATTAAAAAGATTCATTAATTTTTTATTTATTTATCTCCTTATCAGGTCAATTTTGGTGGAAACCAAATTGGATGAAAGTGTGAAAAGCGATACTTTTCTTGTTTCATCCAATTTGGTTCCACCAAAACTAACCGGATAAGGACAAAAATGAATAAAAAATTAATGAATCTGTTCAATATCTAAAAACTAACCCTATTAATATAGTAAATAAATTTGTTGACATCTATGTCCCAGCCTTATATAACAAGACACAGATCTCATTCTTGCTTGCTCGGTGTACGTTGCTTTGCTTTTAAATTCAACAATGTGTTGTTTACATTGTGGTTGCTGTCATAAAGGGAGGGATACTGGTACTAATGCCGGTGGGTATTCATATATTGTTGAAGGGAGAGTATTTTCTTAAATAGCATAAACGCTTTCATTTCTTTCTCTTCTCCAAATAAGATTTGTTTCCTTTCCCTTTCCCTTTCCCTTTCCATTTAAAACCATCCAAAACACTATCATTCCCTCTCCTCTCCTCTCCTTTTTTTCTCATCATCAACTTATCATTCCATTTCCTTTATCCAAACATAGTGTAAATCTGCTATGAGATATCTACAAAATTACAAATACATCAAATCAAACAAAAGAGACTAGAAACCTAACTTGTCATGCAGGGGAATTCAACCAGGAGAACAATAGCTTCAGACCACATAATGTTGAAACCTATCAAATGGTTAACCAAAATAATAACTTTTTAATCAATTAAATTTAGGTTAAAATATATTTTCTCAATTGGGTATCTTACAATCCAAAGGAAAAAAAAAATCTAACAACTACAAATGGATCCACCTAAACCTCAAAGCAAAAAAGAACAATAAAACACCACTATATCTTTCCACCTTACCATGTTAATCTAGATTCTTTAATAAGAGTGCAATTCTATATAAATTCATTAAACATCCAAAGTAAATTTAAAAAATAAAAAACAGATGAGTGAAGATAAAAATAAATAAAACATACTCTGTGCCTTTTTGCCTCAAAATCCGAAACTGTTCAGGTGATAGAACTGTACGCCACTCCTCCTCCGTTTTTTGGACGGACCCAGATGCAGACATGGCTACAACAACCCCACCACGAAACCCGCGCTTGTTCTGGTGAAAGTGAAGAGAGGGGCAAAACCCAGATGAGGAAATGGAGGGAGTGAAGTGGGTGGTGATGGGTAGAGTTGAAGAAGGTGGAGATTGAATTGGAAAAGAGGAAGAGAGTTCAGAGAGAGTGATTGTTGTAGTGAAGAGAATGGTTTTAGCGGATGAGAAAGGAGAGGTTTTGAGAACGTTAAAGCCCATTTGTGTGGCTGTTTCTTCTGGGTCGAATCTTCTGGCTAAGCGCCTAAGCTTATGACTTGTTCAACTATCTTCCGCGTATATTTGTTTCTTGGTAAAATTGCATAAATAACCCAATATTTAGGTAATATTGCATTCAGCGGCAAATTTTGCCATAATTGTATAAACATCCCATGAAATATAGTTGACTAAATTTGACTTTACATTCGACTTTACATTCATTTAGGTGGCATTTGGCATTTGGTTACCGTGGTGAAATGGTAATTGGAATAGTAATGGGAATGATAAACTGATTTCTTTGTTTGTTTGGGACTTTAGAATCAGTATCTGAATCAGTATTATTTTGTTTGGTTTACAACTGAATGGAATGGAATTAACTGTATTTTGACCAAAATACCTATAATTACAAAATATTTATAATAACATGATATATTATAGATAATAATAATAATAAAATATGAAAGTATATATAATATTATATTATATATATTATTATAACATATAACATATTATATATATTATTATAACATATAACATATTATATATATTATTATATATATTAATATAATATATAATATATATTTATATATAACATAATATATATTATATATTATATATTATATGTTAGTAATATTAATACTATTATATATTTTTTTTAATATATATTTATATATAATATAATATATATTATATATTAGTAATATAAATATTATTATATACTATATAATATATATCATATACATATATTACATAATAATATATATTATAGATATTATTATATATATTTTAATAAATATTTATATATAATATAATATATATTATATATTATATATTTGAAATATTGATATTATTAATATTAATATTATTATATATAAATATTATATATTATTATATAACGTATATACATTATATATAATATATAATACATATATATAATATATATAATAAGAAAATACAATATATATGTTAACAGGGTTTTTTGGCAGGGGTCCAAAGAAGAATTTCCCACCAAGTAATCACCTGGTAGGGACCATTCCCAGCTCCCAGATACCCAGCAGGATCGATGTCACGGCCTTGGAAGAATCGATACCTGGTAGGACCAGAACCTCGACTGCCTGTCTATCTAGATGAGGCACCAGAAATATGAACCAGGAAGAGCAGGTACATCTACCCCCGATACCTGGTAAAGCTGGTACCGCGATACCATGCACCCAGTACCTCGCATATACCCGGTACCTCCTATCTGACACCTAGGTACCGCGACATGTATCCAGTACCCCAGGATTCTACCTGGTACCCAGTACCTTGACATCAACCTGGAATCCACCGTAGACAGGTATCTTACTCGCCAAGTAGGAAGAATGTCGCCACGAAGCCACTAGCATGCTAGAACAAACGCCACACAGGCGAGAAGGGACTGGTACACCAGAGTACCTCATCTGAAGGGAAGAAGCATGCAACACCATCTGACCTCATTAATGGCCACTCACAACGCCATTAATGAGAGAATCAGTCAACTCTATTAATGGAGATAATCAGCCCCATTAATGAAAAGATCAGTCAACTCTTTAATGACCATTCATAACGCCATTAATGAAGGAATCAGCTAACTCTATTAATGGAGATAATCAGCCCCATTAATGAGAAGATCAGTCAACTCTTTAATGGTCATTCATAACGCTATTAATGAGAGAATATTCAACTCCTTAAAGGCCAAATCAGTGTATTAATCAACTGAGTCAATGGAGTGGGCAACAATGATGAACATATATAAATATAACAAGTCACTCTCCAAGAAAAGGGTGGATTCCTCAATATTTCTCCAGTCGGACATTTCTCCAACATGAGGTTCAAACGATAAACACAGTGGACCAGCTCTGGTTCGGACTTTGGCCACCAGCTCTCTCGAATTTCTCCATCTCAAGGGTTCAGACATTTTTTCCGGTGGATTCCCCAATATTTCTCCAGTCCGATATTCTCTCCAACAGCTCTCCAACATCTCCATATCTCCAAGGTGTCTCCGATCCCAGATTTGGCCCACTTCTCCACTAGGAATATGAGTTCGCCATCACCTGGAATGTAAAAGGGACCCTGCCCGAATTCCCTCTACACCACCATTGTATCGACTGCTATGTATGTCAGTTTTCGCCATGAATGTACCGATACCAAATGGTACCTCTCTAACTGTGACCTACTAGGACTCAGTTTATATTAATGTAAGCTCTCCGGAGCACCTCTCGTAATATATAAATATAAAGAAGGGTCTTTCTCCCTTCCAATGGATACTGCCTGGAGGTTTTTCAGCATATGATCATTCGTGATGCTTTTTCCCCCTAGGTCAGTCCACCTCTACCAGAAGAATTGTCATTCTCCCGTCTATCTCCTTTATTAAGCATGTATGTGAACTAGGCACCGACCCATACTGGTTCTAGCTCTCATGTACCTCTCCTTGCACGATATCTAGGTCGGAGAATTATGGAGGGCACTTAGAGAGGTAATCAGGTACCAGGATCAGATACCAAGACTGGGTACCAGCCTACTGCACCAGATGAGAGGGATGATTGTTCTCCTACCACGACATCTATCTCGTTTTCACCTTACCAGAACCACGGTATGAAGTACCTACCCCCCGCTGCGACCTCCGGGTTAGAGGGTAGAGGGTGTTGACTGAGATTTTCATCCCGAGTGAATGTTTCTGTTAACAATATATATTTTGGATAATAATAATAAAATATAAAAGTATAAATTATATAATATAATATAATACAATATATATACTATATATAATATATGTAATAATATAATATATGTAACAATATATATATAATATATTATATAATAATAGTATGATATATATAATATATATAATGTAATATATAATATGTAATACTTAGATATATATATATATATTATATATCATTATAATATTTATAATGATATAATATATAATAATATAATATATAATAATAATAATAATATATAATAATATCTTATTTTTGGAAAGGAGGGTATTTTTGGAATAGAGTTGGGGCATAGAGGGTTATTTTTGGAAGAGAAAATGTGTTAATGGAATGGAATGGACATTCCATTGGTTTTTGGATGGAATGCCCATTCCACTAAAATGGTGGAATCCCCATATCATTGTATTTTAACAAACCAAACGAATAGAATGACTTTCATGTCATTCCATTCCATCCAACCAAACATGGCCTTAGATCATTTTCATTTTTTTCAAAATTAATTTTAACAAACGATACCAATTGCGTTTACGTTTTTAAAATATGATTTTCAATTATAAAAATAGTTTTCTAAAATTTAAATTAATTTGAACAGAATATAAAACGAAGAGTAATACTAGACTGTCTAAATAATTTGTCCAAATGACGTGGCATGTGATGTGGTATGTGATTTTGGGTTTGGATCGACTTGGTTTTGGTCAATTCACAATTTAATCCCTCAGTGACGATATTTACACCCCTTACAAACTGTATGTACACTCCAAATTAGTATGTTTTTAAAAATCTAAGATGACTAATTGTTTGTTAGTACATCCACCAATAATTACTAATTAGTTTCCTATTTTAATATTTTGTATTTTATTTCCTATTAATAGTTTGATATTAATATATATCATAAAAACTCTTTCAATTTTAATGAACCCTAAATTCGCTTTTAAATATATTTTCAATCTCTTTTAAGAAAATACAAATTGATAGCTAAGTATGAAAAATGAATCAAAATCACGAGATAAATTTGGTTGTGAAAAAGTAAAATTTTAAATTAATTTTTATTAGAAAAACAAAATCATTATATATATAAATAGACTTTTAAATTAACTATATTATCTATATATTTTTTATTTCTTTCAATTTTCAAACACACTTTAGACTTTTATTTATTTATCAATAGTATACGTTCTTTCTTGTTAAAAAAAAATTATACGTTTTTCAATTTTATCGGACACCTATCTTTTTTTTTTTGAAATATCATTTAATACCTATCTACTTCCATATCAATTGGGACATGACATAAATCTTGCATTTCCACAACTCTCTCAAACAGAAAGAGGTTCTCCAATAAATAAATAAAATCTTAAAATGGATTTTTAACGAAAAATGAAATTTGATTTTGAAAAAACTAAGAAGAGAAAAAGAAGTAGGGAAGAGAAAGAATAGTAAGAGAATTAAGGTAACAAAAAAATTGAAATAATATTAAAGTTGATAAAATAACATAATATTAGTCATAGGTGGTGTGTACTTACAAAATTACAATATTGTATAATTAAAGAAAATGTATTTTTAATATTAAATAGAGTTTATTTACAAATTAGAGATTTTTTAAAATGATACTTTCTCCTTACAATCTAAAATTTTCTTTTGACACTCCTTTTCTAAAGAAAGTCTATCATAAAAACTTAAATTTAAAAAACAAAATCTAAAAACACATTATTATATTTTAAAATTATTCTTTTTATCTTTTGACATCCCAATTTTAAGGATATCTCAATTTAAAAAATAAAATAAAATAAATTTATAAAGAACTCTTTATTTTATTTTAAAATTTAAATTAATCAGAATACAACTAAAAAATAAAGAAACATTATCTAGATTGAAAAAAAAAAAACAGAACACAATCAACTACAGGAATAAATTTAAATAAGTCTGAGCTTTCAAGTTTCCCTACTTCCATTTCTTTAATTATACTTATATTCTGGTTTTAATATTTCTAACAGTGACTTTATTTTCACCCAAAATTTAGGGTTTGTAAATAGGTATTTTAGAGTTTGTAATACACAAAATAGAAAAAAAATACCTTGGATTCTAAAAAATTAGTTTGGAGTGTCTTTTGGACTTTTTTTTTCCTATTTAGTAATTTTATTTAAGGTTAAAATTGACATTAATAAAAAAATTAAAATAAAGTATAAAAGGATATTTAGGGGTTGTTTGTTTTTTTCATTTAAGACTTAATGGGTCTGAATTGAACTCATTAAGTTGTTTTATTTGTTTTTTTAAGTGGTCAAATAACTTAAAAATATTAAAAAACAACTTAAAATAAAAAGTAAGAAATCCTGACTTTTAACTTAATTCCAAATCACTGGATTGCAATTAAATTATTCTCTTCCAAATCTATCATCCAAAAAAAGATATATTTCCAAATTTATCTTAATTTGATATGGTATAAAAAAAATTCTTTTAATATATTTCTTATTTATATAGGTTTTAGAAAAAAAAAAAAACTCTAATTACTTCTCATAATGAATTTTTTCAGAAATTGAACAATTGAATTTCTCTCTTGTCAAATCCTGGTAAGAACTTTTTTTTATCTAACTATTCGTATAGTGCTCAATAAATTTGTCTATCATATTGAGTAGATTTCGTGACTTGAAGATATTATAGAATTATTGTATATGAAAAATTCAAGAATTTTTTTTATTTGGTTTCCGGTGCATCTGATCCAGGAAAAAAAAAACAAAAATGGTTTCATGAATCATATTCACCGAAAGCGTGGGCAATATGCAAAATTGAACTTGAACTATAACTTTGTTTTTACAATAAATTTAACTTAAACTTTGTTTGCAGAACATGTAAAATTATAATCTTTGATTAATTTTTTATTTTGTGAAATTGAACTTTGTTTGCAAAAAAAAAAAAAACATACAAAATGTTATAAAGAATGATACATATTAAATTACTTCTTTTAATTAATATAGGTATAAATGTAAAATTATGTATTTTCAGATATTTTTATTTTTAAAAACATGTTGACAGTACATTCAGATGTGAGGAAAAAAAAAACAAACATGTCATTCAGGTTCAGATTTCAATCTCTATTCAGTCTTTAGAAAAATTCAGGACTATTCAGTATTCAGACAAAAAAACAAACTACCCCTTAGTGGATTGTTAGAGCATTTCCAATGTAAAAGTGACCTGCATACCAATAATAGTTGACATGGCAACAATGTTAAGAAACTTGTTTCCTATGTGGTATAAAAATAGACTTGATAGACAATCAACTCAAAATTTGGTCTTCAATGCTTTCGTCTAAAACACAATTTTTTTGAATGATGTGTCTATTTTTTTTCATGTTTTATTTTTTATTTTATTTCCTTACAAAAAATAGATGGAAAATTAATATAGTTTTAAATACTTGATGAGTCAATCTAAAAAATAGCTGTGCAACAGACCGTTTGAAAGTAGACAGTCATGTTGATAATGTTTACTATTTCTTTTTGCCACCTCAGCTTAGGTGGAGAAAGATTTTATATAATGTCTATTAATCTTACGTGATATTTTTTTTTTACAAGTCACTCTTACATTAGAGATATTCTTAGTGACATCACTCTTTTAAAAAATTTGATATATGTGATTATGAAAGGGACATAAATACGATTTTTCTAGTGGTGCCATTATCGCCTCTCTTCATCTCCAACCATACATGACGCAGCCACACTTAAAACTCACTTAAATATTTGCAAAGGGCACAATCGACAGGATGGCTTAATTAACAGTTATTATTGGCCCTTTGCAGCCACGTGTACTGATAGATTTCCAACGTGGCGAATTCTCATTGGTTCAGTGACACAAACAGAGAGTCAACGTCCAGTACGACCCACGTCAGAAATTCAAAGAATCCCATTTGAAGCTTTTTCCGTGTAACAAAAAGTTGCAGAGAAACAAGGAGTAAGAAGGGAGAATAATTGGCCATGGCAGCTCGCAAGAGAGCTTCAGCGACATCGGAAGCCACAAAACCCGAACCCACCACCAATGCGTTAGGCCAAACCGACCCGCCAATCGCCCCGCCAAAATCGGGTCTGATTTTGAAGCTGTCTCTCTTCTTTTCGCTGCCTTACTTTTACCTGATATTTTACCGGTACAAGATTGAATCCGACTTGAAGAGATCCATCCTCATAAACGCTGGCCTCAGTCTCTTCGGCTTCTTTGTAACCCAGAAGATGATCCCTGTCGCTTCTACATACGTTTTGAGGAGGAACTTGTTCGGTTTTGATATCAACAAGAAGGGCACACCTCAAGGAACTGTCAAAGTGTGAGTTGTGTCTTTTTTTTAAAAAAATATAATTTTTTGATGTGGGTATGTGTTAGATTTTTAATTTGGTTCAGTTAATGAATTGGGTACTGTTTATTTAATCAAATTGTGAATCGGTAATGTGTTAGGTTTGGTTTTTCATTGAATTGTTAAAAATGAGTAGTCAGTATTATATTCTCGGTTGTGCAGCTTGGAAGTGACAGTCTCTATTTGCACCGGTTCATAGACTGGAACTATGTGAGTTCATATATATTCCATATAAAAGGTAGATGGAAAGTCACAATGGACTCGATGTCTAAAACTATGAGATGTTCTCTTTGGTCTTTTTTTTCTTTCTAGTTTTGGAAAAGGAAAGAGCTGACGAATTAATTTAATAATTTTTATAATAAACAATGCTACATTGAATTAAAGTCTGAACATTCTTAACTTCAGCATAGTTATTGTGCCTTTAGGTTCTAAATTTACACTGGAATTGTTCAAGCAAAGAGTATCCTATTCTTTAATTTGTTTTTATTTTATAAGGCCTTGATCTTTTTTCATGAATGTTCAGTTAATTATGCATTTTTTGTTGTTGTGCAGGCCAGAGTCATTGGGAATTGTTGTTGCAATAGTCTTTCTGGTTTTGGCCATCTTATTTCAGTACTTTAACTTCACAGCAGACTCAAATGTAAGTGTCTTATGTCTCAAAATTTTAAGTTCATGTTTTCAACAATTTATTGTGCGGTATAAGACTATAACTCTATAAGTATCAATCAACTTAAGTGTTAGTACATTGATTGTGATTGTGTGGAAATGTACAAACTAGGATTAGATGATGGATAAGGATGTTCACATATTCCTTTTTGTTGTATTCAAACATTTGATTATGGATATCATAAATTGAAGGTGCTATTAGTAGAATTAGAGCTGTGTAGATTAAGCGGAAAAGTGCTTGAATAGAATAACTGATCAATTGATGACTTTTGTACTGGATAGAAGCTCTATGGCCAACATCGCCTGTTTTATTTCTGATAAAGATGTAAGTGGTGGAGGTAGATGCCTATGATGAATAAAGCTGTGCAAGTTAGGATATTCCCATGGTTAAGCGGGAAAATAAGAGAGGATGTGTATGCATTGTCTAGAATTTTGGAATTGGGGATTATATAAGAGGGAGCTAAGATGGTTTGTCGCTTAAACCAAAAATTAGTCGCAGCACTAATAACACCTTTCAAGAGTAAGAGTTTGAAGGAGCTGCAATGACAAGGGAAGCAATGAAAATATACTTAGGTTATTATAAAACCAATATGGCTTATTATCTATCAGAATGTATATGATCCTAGACGAAGCAATATGAAATATAGTGAACATATTCTCTAACTAGTATAAGGTAGTAAAACTCTATCCCTTCTACATTGTTATAAGTTGTGAAATAGTCTCTAATTATTATGATTAAAATGCTTACTGTTTTATTCATGCAGTGGCTTGTTGAGTACAATGCGGCGTTAGCATCCATCTGCTTGATGACTTTGCTTGGGTTTGTAGATGATGTCCTTGATGTCCCTTGGAGAGTGTGAGCATCTAATCTTTTTCAAGATTTTCAATACTTTATAGAAGCCTATTAATTTATTGGAAGTACTTGTCTTCTCGTGGCCTTCTAAACTAATGTTTGTATTAATCTGTTTGTGCTTTCTTGTATTGTGAAGAGCAGGAAATTAGTATTGCCATCAATTGCTGCTCTTCCCTTGTTGATGGCATATGCTGGGCATACCACCATTATTATACCAAAGCCTCTTGTTCCTAATTTTGGGATTGAAGTCTTGGATCTAGGTATGGTTTCAAATATTGAGTAAATATGATTATATGACAATAGTAGAATGGGAATCGGTGTATTGTCAAATTAAATTGCTCCTCCTCCTCTCTCTCTCTCTCTCTCTCTCTCTCTCTCTCTCAATCACTTGCCATGCTTTGGAACCTTGAATTCCAATGCTTGTTTCATTTAGTCAATAATAAGATTTGAGATGTTGATTCCTTTGTTGGTCTATATATCACATATTATACATTTTATTTAATAATTTTGTTGATTATCCTTTTACGGTAACTAATAATCATTTTTTTTATGGAACAGGATGGATATATAAACTTTATATGGGACTTTTGGCAGTTTTTTGCACAAACTCCATCAACATTCATGCTGGTCTGAATGGCCTTGAAGTTGGACAAACTGTTGTTATTGCATTTGCTGTAAGCATAATTCTGGTTAACTAGTTTGAATCTGACTTTTTTATGGACTCTGACATGTCTTAGCAACTTGCAGATTTTGATTCATAATCTCATGCAAATTGGAGCATCTGCAGATCCTGACTACAAACAGGCCCATGCATTTTCTATTTATCTTGTTCAACCCCTATTAGCGACCTCTTTGGCTTTATTTTCTTATAACTGGTAATGATTCGGTGTCTTTTATTAGTTCTTTTGTAACAATTTACTGCATCATGAAATCTTCTTAACATTTTGCTGTTGTCTTGTTTCTTTAGGTATCCTTCAACGGTTTTTGTTGGAGACACTTACACGTACTTTGCCGGAATGACTATGGCTGTTGTTGGGATTCTAGGCCATTTCAGGTGTGTTTCCTTGAATGTCTTGATATATTTGACAACTCTATAAGTTATCATATTTATATGATGGTATGAATTTCAACACAACAGAAAATAATCATTTATAAGTACAAATTTTCTGTGGGATCAGAGTAAAGGTTCGTTAAAAACTTGGATGTCTCTTTTGTGATTGATGTTGAACTTTTTTTTTTTGTATGCTAATAGTATAAGATGCATGACACATGATTACATGTATTTCCCTTACAAGGAATTTTTGAAAAACATCAGAGACCCGCGTACACACATTATCAATGTTTGGAATGGTGTAGCCCTTATGAAAATAATCTCTACTTATGAACTTGTTTACCTTACTTAAAAGACCTTTTTCATTCTCATAATTTGTGAGAACTGTACTGTACAGAAGCAAACTAGTTACTTTTCATAACCTACTTAAATTGAAGCTTCAAATAGAATCTTGCATACATTATGCTATATCTCAAAATCATTTCTTATCTGATCCAGTGTACTATTGATATATCAATTGTTTGGAGTTTAAGACATCCTCCCACGATTTTGCAATTCTGTTGCATGAGTCTCCCTCTAAAATTCATAATCATGTGCACTACGCTTTAATCTTCCTGTCTTATCATGATCATCATATTTTGGTACATGATTTCTTTCTTTTCCCCTTTTACAGTGAGACACTCCTGATTTTCTTTGCCCCTCAAGTATTAAACTTTCTCTTGTCGGTACCGCAGGTTTGTTGTGATAAACTTTCAAACTCTTTTTCTGTCTCTCAACATTCAAATATTCAGAAATCTTCTAGATATGCAAGGCATCTAATTTGCTGTTGATTTCTTCAGCTTTTTGGCTTCATCAAATGCCCACGGCATCGTCTGCCTAGGTAGCTTTCTGCCAACTATTGCTTGAATAGAAACAGTTGCTGGCATCTTATGAGTGTTTACTTACACATATTTTGGGTACTTAACTTTTCAGGTTCGATCCTGAGACTGGATTGTTGACTGGGACAAATGATGGGACACTCGTTAACTTTTTCTTAAGACTATTTGGCAAGATGTCAGAAAAGTCACTTTGTGCCAAACTTCTTATTTTCCAGGTGAATTAATCATCCTTGTGTCTGTGTTCTTGAACTTGTAAATTGTATATTTGTAGTTGTAAATCTAAGTTCCTAGGTGTTGATCACTTGATTGGTTTGTGGAATGCAATGCAAGTTCCAAGCTCACTGGTGATAAAATTGACTTGCATATCAAATGTGCATGCAATATTGATGGCCAGACGTGTGTCAATCTTCTAACTTTTTCCCTTTTACTAATTGTTAGACATAAGAGGTTCTGCCTGAATTTTCCAAACCCGTAAAACGAAATCTTCTTTTGTGAATAAGTATGATTCAGTTTACTTAATGTTAAATATGCATTCTGTCAAGGCTTTTGATCTCCCCGAATGCGAAATCAACCCTGTATTTTAGTATTTACAAAATATTTCTACTTATGATGTTCTGAACTGGTTGACCTCCCTAGCAACTGAGAGTAAACTGGATTTTGCTCCATTTGAATCCTTGTTCGCCATTATTTTCCTAGATGAGGCATAAATGCTTCGCTCAAACGTTTTGATTTTATTTTGTTTTTGGTTGTTTTTACATTCTGATTGTGCTGGTGTGTTACATTTGTGGCTTCTCTCTTTATTATTATGGCTCATAAATGTATAAACCTTGTTCATTTTTCAACAGGCTATTGGGTGCTGCCTATGTTTTGTGCTGAGGTATTTCCTTGCTGGTTGGTACAAATGAAATGAAATGAAGCAGCAATATGCAAAACATCCTCGGGTCATGATTATTGACATGCTGGAACTTCTACTATAGCTGAATTGTTGTAAAATACGTTTTCTTCTCTGTAGAAAGAGTAATTCAGTGACAGAAATATCTAATACATGTTTCAGTGGAGACACAAATCATAAAGTTTTGACATTTTTACATCCATGGTGTCGATGCCAACATAATATAGAGAGAGGAGGGGTGCTTTGAAAACAAAAGGTTTGAATCATAGACCGGAAATGGCCAATCAAGATCCCATGGTTTCTACCTAATCAAGACAAATTTTCAAATTCTCCTAAAGTCTACAACTGCATATCAACAGGACTTACAGAGGACCACCAAGGAGTTTTGTTTAGAAAATTATAAAATCTAAAAATGGGATATTGCTAGGTACTTTTATAGAACCGGTAATAACCAAAGCTTTTTGTAATACATGCAACAATCCTTTCAAAAAGTTACAAGGATCTCTTTGTTTAACTATAAAAATTAAAACTAGGAAAGTAGAAGAAACTTATTTGGAAATATTCGAAACTTCATTGATTCTAAAGTATTACCCAAAGAAGATTACAAAGATGTGTGTGTACAATGTTGTGAGAGTTTTTTATTAGCTCTGGATTTGCACGTGTTTTGTAAATGAGAGTATGACTCTATTTATACAAAAACTAAGAAAGAAAAGATAAAACATATGGCTGATAAAGGAATCAAATTTTTATAAAAAGTTAAAAAGTAAATAGTAAAAGAAAATTTCTTTTTACTATTTATTAAAGTGATGACTTTTACTATTCACTAAAGTGCTTTATCTTCTTCTATTGATGTTTGAAAGTGTCTTATTGTCTTCTACCCATGTTTGCTTTTTTAAAGATAATCTTATCTTTTATTTTGTTATCTTGTACCGACATTAGTTTAGGTGTCTAGATTGTGATAAGCTTCATCATCGATAAGATATTCTAGTATTCTAGCTTCTTACAATAGCATAGTACTCTTTATAATTTATGTTTTGTAGTTTTGCTCAGGGTGTAATATGACTAAAAACATAAATTTGGGTTCCATGAATCCATCATCCCCTATTCTCAGAAAACATCTCTACCAAAGTGATGAAAATGGAAGCATCAATCAACATATATATTTAGTTAAAGTAAATAAGGTGCAAAAATGGTCCATGATCATTCACCAACCCGGCCATTTTGGGTTGCTTACAACCCTATCTCCTCACTATTGTACGTAACTGAATAACTGGCCAAGTTAGCACGGACCCGAAGACAGATAATATACAAGGGGTTGCAAATTCCTTCAGTATAAGCATCCTCCTCTCTAAGAACTAAGATTTGGAAGTATTGCATGAAGACTTGTTTAGTATCTATCTTCGACATGTTATGAAAGCAAAACCGGGAGAAGCTAAATGTAGAATGTCAAAGATAACTCAATCGAAATCCATAGACTGCTCCTTTCCATTACTTCTTGTTTGGAAATGAAGATTAATGCAGGTCTAATTTGTGACAGTTGTCACAGTCTACATATTGGAAAAGATGAAACATAGGTGGTAGCTGACAGAGGAGGCATTGGTTAGATAAACATGCAAAGATATTTCTTTGAATGAGTGTAGTTCTAAACTGTTCTTTAGCTTGTATATAAGCTTTACTGTAGTGTATTTTCCAAGAAATTCAAAGAGTTCTTTATTTCTTCTTAATTGTTGTGAGTTTCTTCTTAGTTTAAACTTGGTATCAGATCCAGGTAGCTAAATCAATGGCTAATTTCGCCTCATCTCACAATACTGAATCTAGCCCCACTACAACTATCTGTCAATCAACACCGAGCAACTTACAGTCTAATGGTTTTAGTTTTTCCAAACCTGTCAAACTTGATAGACAAAATTATCTCATATGGAAGTCACCGGTCTTGCCTTCTATCCGTGGCAAAGATCTTGAAGGCTTCATTGATGGTTCTAAATCTTGCCCAAATCAGTTTGTAGTGTCCTCTGATGAAGACCAGAATGTTGTCAAAACAGTGAACCCTGAATATTATCTCTGGAGAAAGCAAGATCAGCTCCTTCTTAGCAGGATCTTGTCCTCTATGAGTGAAAGTGTACTCAGTTCAGTGGTCAATCTCTCTACCTCTCATGAGGTATGTGATGCCTTGGAAAAAAAAATTCATCTCAATCCAAGACACGCATCTTACAATTATGGATGCAGCTACAAAGCACTAAGAAGAACTCTACCTCTGTTAGTGAGTTTTTCACCAAGATGAAATGTATTGCAGACAATCTTAGTGCTGCTGGAAATCCCATAAGTGAAAAGGATTTAAAATTATATATACTTGCTGGTCTCGGATCTGAATACGATCCTATTGTTGTTAATGTAACAGCAAGATCTGATATCATGCCTCTTCAAGAGGTCTATTCATTATTGCTCAGCCATGAAAGCAGGATTGAGCAACTTGCCGCTGTAACAACTCTTGAGGTTGAGACAACTATTGCTGCAAATTATGCCCAGGCCAATCAGAATCAGAGGAAGTCAGCTGCAGGAAGAGGACCTGGTTTTGGAGGTAACAGAGGCTACAACAGAAGTAGAGGTAGATGGAGATCTTTTGGTGGAAGGAACAATTCAAAACCTACTTGTCAAATTTGTCATAAATATGGTCATAGGGCTTCATCCTGTTACTACAGGTTTGATTCAAACTTTTCTTCCAAGAACAATAGCAACCAAGCTACTGGCAACCAATCTTAAGCTTACTTCACCACACCTGAAGGATCATATGAAAACTCATGGTATCTTGATAGCGGTGCTACTAACCATGTCATCAGTGACCTGAACAATCTCAACTTGAAAGGAGAGTACAAAGGGCCTGAGAAGCTTGTTATATGTAATGGCCAAAAACTTCCTATTACTCATTTTGGAAGTGTTTGCTTGCTTGTTGATAATCCTAGTATGCATAAACATATTTGGCTGAGAAACATTTTGATAGTGCCCAAAATCACAAAAAAATCTTATTAGCATATCTAAACTCATAGCTGACAATGATTTGATTGTGGAATTTCATAAAAATGTTTGCATTGTGAAGGACAAGAGCCAGGGGAAGGTACTTATGCGAGGAACTGCTAAAGAGGGTCTATATCAGCTGAACATTTTCCAGAAATCCTCATCCTATCAACCAAAGTCAAAGCCTAAGTCAAGTGAACCTCTCTCACTTTTTGCTACAGTCAATAATCACAACCAGTGTCAAAGGGTTGAGTCTAGCAGTCCTATTTCTAGTGTTGAGTCTAGTGTCAAAAAAGAGTCTGTAGATCTTAATATTCTACATAGAAAGTTTGGTTATCCAAATGTTCTAGCTCTTAAGAATATTTTGTCAACTTGTAAGAACTCCTTTGAAATCAATGAAAATCAAGTTGTTTCATTCTGTAGTGCATGTCAATATAGCAAAAATCGTAGACTCAATTTTAAAGCTTCTGAAACCAAGACCAGTGAACCCTTAGAACTCATTCATACTGACCTTTGGGGTCCTGCCCCTTTCACATCCAAGAATGGATACAAATATTATCTCAGTATAGTGGATGATCACACAAGATATACCTGGATTTTTCCACTTAGAACCAAATCACAAACCTCACAGATCATTACTCAATTCAAATTCCAGGTTGAAAGACACCTTGACAAGAGAATCAAAACAATCCAATCAGACCGGGGAGGAGAGTTTCAACCTCTTGCACATTTTCTTAAAACTCATGGAATATTTTTTAGACACCCTTGTCCTCACACACATCACCAAAATGGAAAAGTTGAGAGAAAACACATACATGTGGTTGAAACAGGCCTCACATTGCTTGCACAAGCCAATTTACCTTTATCTTTCTGGTGGGAAGCTTTTGAAAGTACAGTGTTCTTGATAAATCGAATGCCCACACCTACTCTTGATAACCTGTCACCATTTCAAAAGTTATATAATGCACATCCGGATTACACATTCCTAAAAACTTTTGGATGTGCATGTTATCCCCATTTGAGACCCTACAATAGAAATAAGCTTCAATATCACACCTCTAAATGTGTGTTCATAGGTTATAGTTCTAATCACAAATGGTATAAATGCATGCACAGTTCTGAGCGAGTCTACATAGCTAGGCATGTCATCTTCAATGAGAATGATTATCCTTTCAAAACTGATCCCAATTTTTCTTCTCAAGACAAAACCAAAATCAAAAATACAGAAACAAATCACTTTCAATTCTTTCAGTGTCCAAATACTTCAAGTTTCCAAGGGATAGCTAGCATAGATTCAAATTTGGCAGTTCAAGAAGCAATATCTTCTCATGGTTCAAGTTATAACTTTGCAAATATTAATTCAGATCAACCCAATGTCTCTATGGAGACAAATGACTCACTAGGAGAATTAGCCCAAACAGAAACTGAACCAACAATCCCAACACAAACAAACACTCATCCATCAAACTCACATCAAATGATTACCAGGTCAAAATCTAGTATACTCAAGCCCAAAATTTACCTCGCAACCAAACATAGTATCACACAAGAAAAGCTACCAAAAAAATGTTACAGAAGCCTTAACACATCCTGAATGGAAAAATACCATGAATGAAGAGTTTAAAGCCTTAAAAAACAATCATACCTGGATTTCAGTTCTCTCTTCACCTGGAATCAAAATCATTGGCAGCAAATGGGTTTATAAAATCAAGTACAAACCAAATAGGAGTATAGCTAGACATAAGGCAAGATTAGTAGCAAAAGATTTTCACCAAACACCTAACATTGATTTCAATGAAACCTTCAGCCCTGTTGTGAAGTCCACCACAATTAGAATTGTTCTCAGTCTTGCTGTCATAAATGGATGGGATATCAAACAAATTGATGTGAACAATGCCTTTCTAAATGGAGAGTTGAATGAAGTTGTATACATGTCACAACCGAAAGGATTTGTGGATGCTAGTAGACCTCAATTTGTTTGCAGACTCAATAAAACTTTGTATGGCTTGAAACAAGCCCTTAGAGCTTGGTTTGACAAGCTTAAAACATCACTTTTTCAATGGGGATTTAAAAATTCAAGGTCTGATACATCCTTGTTCTTCTTGCGAGACAACGAAAATATAGTGTTGCTTCTAGTTTATGTAGACGACATATTTGTCACTGGGAATGACACGAGTCTTGTAGCTGAAGTGATTGAGAGATTAAACAAAAATTTTGCTCTCAAAATGTTGGGATCTCTTAACTATATCTTGGGAATACAGGTGAGTAGAGACAACAATGGAATGCATTTGACTCAATCAAAATATATCACAGATTTACGCAAGAAAACAGGGATGGAAGAATGTAGTAGTTGCCCAACACCTATGAGTAATGGTATTAAATTCTCTAAGAATGAAGGTCAATCCTTTACAGATGCAACACTATATAGAAGTGTCAGAGGGTCTCTACAATATGTCACCATCACAAGACCAGAAATTTCATTTGCGGTCAACAAGTTGAGTCAATTTATGGAGAGTCCAAGGCAGACACACTGGTTGGGCTGCAAAAGAATTCTAAGATACTTGCAAGGAACAAAAAGTCATGGTTTGTATTTTGCACCTGGTGGAAGGATGAAACTTACTGGTTATACGGATGCAGACTGGGGAAGCGATGTTGATGACAGAAAATCAGTAGGAGGTTATTGTGTTTATCTTGGGGGTAATCTAGTGTCATGGTGTTCCAAAAAGCAAAAAGTTGTCTCTGGGTCAAGCAAAAAATCAGAATATAGAGCTTTAGCAAATGTAGGAGCTGAAATTACTTGGATGTGCTCTTTATTATCGGAATTAAGGATTCAACTCGCTGGGAAACCTGTTGTATGGTGTGATAACATTGGTGCAGCATCCTTAGCTGCAAATCCAGTGATTCATAGCAGGACAAAACACATTGAAATAGATGTGCATTTTATTAGAGACAAGATAACCAACAAAGAGCTTGAAGTAAGATATGTGCCTTCCAAAGATCAAGTTGCTGATATTTTTACTAAAACTCTTCCAATTGACAGTTTTAATTTAGGAACCAAGCTTAATGTTCTTTCATAGCATTAAGCTTGAGGGGGGATGTTTGGAAATGAAGATTAATACATGTCTAATTTGTGACAGTTGTCACACATGCCAGTAGTCTACATATTCGAAAAGATGAAACATAGGTGGTAGCTGACAGATTAGGCATTAGTTAGATAAACAGGCAAAGATATTTCTTTGAATGATTGTAGTTCTAGACTGTTCTTTAGCTTGTATATAAGCTTTACTGCAGTGTATTTTTTTTGGGTAAGCTTATTTTCTAAGAAATACAAAGAGGTCTTTATTTCTTCTTAATTGTTGTGAGTTTCTTCTTAGTTTAAACTCTTTTGATCGACCAGATCTTTACCGATCTATCGTGGGCAATGGTCGCAATGTAATTTCCATATGCCATCAAGCAACAACATTACTTATTCATTCAAGAAGACCGTCTTGTATGTAGACTAAACAAAAATATACCACTACATTGATTCATCAGACAAAAAGAAGGGCTAATTAAAACTACACCAATTTCATAAATTACCAAACCATGTCAATGCATCACATATTCCAATTATGAAGCAAAAGCAATCTATAATATAAGAAGATACTTAGTACACTACAGATGTAACAGATAAATCAAAATTCAAAAAATATAGACTATAGAGCAAGATATATTGATTATTGAAGAATAGACACTCTCATCCAGGCTGATTAATGTGTTAATAAGATAAAAAGAAATCAAGATCACAGGTATGTGCTTTATTTTTCTACAGCTTGAAAAGTTAACTGCACCAACATGCAAAGAAATAACTTTCGCCTCATGTCCGAACAAGGTTTTTACAAGTTTAAAATCACTGCCCGACCAAACTTGTAAAAGAGTTGCATAAGATAAAACGAGGCAAACAAAAACTTAGAATGAAAATATTTCATTTCAATAAAACCACCATTTTGTCACAAGAAAATTCACCTTAACTGTCGTGTCATATGACCCCGTCACCAGGAAATATCCTTTTTGAGGCTCAAACTTCACTTGTGATATAAGATTTGAGTGTGCTGGTATGATATATAAAGATTTTGTCTTCCTTAAGTCCTATATACGACAAGTATTGTCTTCACCACCTGTTGTTAGATGATATCCATTTGGTGAAAAGCTCATGCCAAGAATCTGCAAAAGAGAGCACATATACACCTCTCATTAAGTTAACATTTCTACATCAATTTTTTTTTTAAAAAAAAAATCATGATTTGATTACAGAAAGAGAAGAAACTACACAAGTTTGAAGTCTCACCGGTTTGACATGGCCTTCTAATGCAAAAAGACTTCTCCTTGTACGGAGGTCCCAAACACGTGCCTTTGCATCCAATCCGTAAGAAGCTGCCAAAGATCCGTCATGGTAGAAGGCTAGCCCATAGACACTCTTACTGTGACTTTCTTGAAGAAGCAACTCCTCTCTAGTACCTACATCCCACAGTCCATGTCTTGTCAAAACTGGTTGTCCCTAGATATTTCCCTGATGGATGGAAGGCAATCTGTGCAAGACGATCCAGATGGCCTCAAAAGTTTTCAGGATAGATCCATCAGTACTCCACAACCTAACAGTCCGATCAACAGAAGCAGTAGCCAAATGATTGTGCACATGATAAAATGCAACATCAGTTACATGTTCCCTGTGTCCCTTCAAGGCAGAAACCCTTTGCACTTTCGGCATGCTCCATATCTTAGCAACTCCACTTAAAGCACTAAAAAAGAAAAAGAACACAAACAAATCTAATTATTCTCATATAGTGTTGCAGATGACTATTAATGCAGTAGCATTTGCAAAGCCATAATCCCATAATTCATAAACACTTTATTAAAACCTAATTAGCATATTGAATAATGTATAAATGTAAGTCAAAATTCTCAAATGAATCCCTGATGATTGATATTTTATTATTTTCCAAAAAGAAACATACAGTACAAAAAAAATAAGTTGACCACAATAAGCTGGAAAGAAGTCTTTACATTTGTAGTTTGTACTGAATTGCTCCGTTACCAAAAACCCCAAAAGCAAAGAAGTTAACCCATAACACCCTCCCAATTTTTTTACTAAAGGAAACAAAAACAAAAGTGAACATAATGTTGGTACTGCGTAGCGGAAGGATGGTGGGCCCGGTTTTAAAAATTTTCATAAAAACAAAACTAATTTAGCCGGATCATTTTGATTATATTGATTCTAATATTTAATATAAATAGTAGGGAAAGAAATTGTTACCCTTGTAGAACTTTCGTGATTCCCACAAACTGAATTCTTCCACTGTAGAATCTGCGTGATTCCCTCGAACCAAGTTTTTCCACACCGAACCTCTAACACTAAAGAACCGACGGGTGGACGTCTCGGTATTTAAAGAAGTCAACATATCAACTAGCCTAACTGTATAATGGTTGGCAGTATGATAGAATGAGGTGTACATAAGACAAATTGATTTGTTAGGTGTATTTTAATTATTGTTGTAGGGGTGTACAGTGCACCATATATGTATATATGCATATATGCTCTCATTGATATTGAATAATAAAATAAGAAATCTTCCTCGGTTTTCTCTAAATCTTATCATGGTATCAGAGCTTTAAGATCAGGGCCCAACTTCTCAACCTAGAGAGGAGACGATGACAACCAGTTCCAAACAAAGGACCAGCTACTACAAATTAGCAATGGATCACCGTAAACCCATTCAAACAACCAATTGGAGTGAAGTTGGGAGACAACAACTTTCTTCTATGGAAGTAGCAAGTCACAGCAGCTCTAAAAGGTCTTAGATTGTTGGGTTTCATCAATAGAATAGAGACTTGCTCATTACCAACCATTTAAGGTGTAGAGAATGAGAAGGTAATGAATCATGCTTATGATTACTGGCAACGTCAAGATTATTTGATTATGTCTTGGCTTTTATTAAGTATTTCTAAAAATTATCTTACTGATTTGGTTAGAAGTGATATATCAAGTGAGATTTGGTCCACTTTGTTAAGATCATTTGTTTCACAAACAAGGGCTAGGGTTTCTCAATATAAGCAAGATATTCAAAAATTTGAAGAAAAATAACCTCACTATGAGAGAGTATTTGTCAAAAATGAAGTCACTATCTGATACTTTATCTTCAGTTGGTCCTCAACTCTCTGATGATGATCAAATTGGCAATATCACTAATAGACTTGGATCTGAATATGAATCTGTTGTTGTTTCAATCACATATAGTGTAGAACCTTACTCTGTGAGTGAAGCTTATGCTATTTTGCTTGCTCATAAGAAAAGAATTGAAGCTTATACACCGAATTTAGATGGGTCAAGTCCAATCACAAATTTGGCCTTTAATACCCCTCAAAAGAAGCAAAATGCTTTAGGTTCCCAAACCGATAAATGTAATTAGTACCAGAACTATCAGAATTTTTATGGTAATAGAGGAAGAGGTCGTGGAAGGAGCAATGGTGGAAGATGGAGTAACAACAAGCCAGAATGTCAATTATGTGGCAAATTTGGACACGGTTCAAAAGTGTTTCCATCGTTTTGATCTTTTCTTTAATGGGATACCAGGTGATGGATCTTCCAACTCTAATTTAGGAGGTCAAAGGGGTTGCCCATATGCTAATGTAGCCTTTCAAGACAACTTGAATAACAACAATCTTTAGTTTCCAGATTCAGGGGATTCCAATCATGTGACCAAAACCTTGAGTAACCTGAATGTTGGAGCAGAATATCATGGCAACTCAAAGCTGCAAGTGGGAAATGGAGCAGGTTTGCATATTTCTCTTATTGGCCAAACTTTATTTAACAATTATGATATAACTTTTATTTTGAGAAATTTGCTGCATGTTCCAAATATCACCAAAAATTTAATTAGTGTTTCCCAATTTACCAAAGATAATAATGTGTTTTTTGAATTTCACCCTTCAACTTGTCTTGTTAAGGATCATGTTTCGGGCAAGGTTTTCCTTCAAGGGAAGTTCAGGCATGGTCTATACCAGTTCATTGTCTCCAAACAACCACCACAATCATAGTCACAGCCTCAAGCTTACATCAACTCAGCTTTAAACTCTCCATTACAGTGTCCTACTTCAAGTTACAGATTTAATTCTACTAGTACTAGTCCTATTTGCTTAACATCAGAAATAATGTCTTGTAATTTCCTTAAAGTCAGTACTCTTGATCTTTGGCATAAGAGACTTGGCCATCATATGTCAAAAACAGTGAAATCTGTTCTTAAAGAATGTAAGACTTCAATTCCTATTAATGAAGATTTCTCTTTTTGTCATGCTTGTCAACTTGGAAAATGTCACAAATTACCCTTTAATCTTTCTCAAACACATTACACTGAGCCATTACAAATAGTACACTCAGATGTATAGGGTGCCTCACCTGTAGTTTCAACAAATGGTTACAGATATTATGTTTGATGCATTTATGGGTTTTCAAAATATACTTGGATCTATTTTATGAAACAAAAGTCAGAAGTCTTTCAAATATTCACTCAATTCAAGAGTCTTGTTGAGTTACAACTCAATAAAAAACTCAAAATGCTTAGAACTGATTGAGGAGGTGAATATAGAACCATAACTACTTTTCTTGAAAAGCTTGATGTCTTACATGACCTTTCTTATCCCCATACACCAGAACAAAATGGTGTAGCAGAGAAAAAACATAGAGATATAGTAGACCATGGCTTAGCAATGCTTGCTGAAGCATTAGTTCCACTCAAATATTGGGATGATGCATTCTCAACTTCTGTTTTTTTGTTTAATCGATTGCTATCATCGGTTCTGAAAAATAGCAGCCCTTTTGAAAAGTTGTTTTCCACTAAACCAGATTATTCAAGTTTAAAAGTGTTTGGGTGCACTTGTTTCCCATACTAAGAACTTATAATTCACACAAATTAGAACTCAAGTCAAAACCATGCACCTTCTTGGGCTACAGTTTGAGACAAAAGGGTTACAAATGGCTAGCAGAAAATGGCAGGATTTTTATTTCTAGGCATGTTCAATTCGATGAGACAACTTTTCTATTTGCTAAAATAAACACATCACCACCAGATTATCCATTTTTTTAATTCTCTTCTTCTTTGCCTCGAGTAGTTCAACCCAACATTACCCAACATTACTCCTCCACCAATAATTGGTTCTTCACAGTCAACAATACAAGATACTAAAACTAATACCTAAATTGATGATTTAGCAGTGACATCCTCTCATCAAGCTGAAATACCTTCCCATCTCTCACAATCATCACTCTCACATACTCACACTACTATAAATTCAGATAATATAAGAAACATTGCACAATATTCACAATATGATTGTACTGCAGATTTGTTTAATAATGTTTCAGGTCAACATGAGCAGTCACAACATCAAGAAGTATCTAATACAGCATAAAGGCTTACCAGGACAACAATAGCAGAAAATCAAGGGAACCAATATCCAATGTTAACAAGATCCAAGGTAGGGGTATTCAAACCTAAAATCCTTGAATCTCTTACTGTTGGGTAACATTAGAACAATAACCAATTACTTTGCAACATGCTTTGTCTCAAGATCACTGGAAAATAGCAATGAAGGAGGAATATGATGCCTTAATTAGAAACAACACATGGACTTTAGTTCCAAAGCCAACAAATAGAACTATAGTTGGCTGCAAATGGGTTTACAAGATTAAAAGAAATACAGATGGTACAATTGCTCGATACAAAGCACGTCTTGTGGCTAAAGAATACAATCAAATGGCTGGTCTAGACTATTACAGACACTTTTAGTCCGGTTGTCAAGCCAGTTACAATCAGGGTTATGCTTTCTATAGCATTAGCTAGAAATTGGGATATAAGGCAATTGGATGTGAACAATGCCTTCATGAATGACATATTGCAAGAACAATTTTATATGTCTCAACCATCTGGTTTAGAACATGGAGGAAGCTCCTCTTTTGTCTGCAAACTTAACAAAGTAATTTATGGGTTGAAGCAAGCTCCTAGAGCATGGTTTGAAAAATTGAGAATGTTTTTACGGCAACTAAGGTTCATAACCTCAAGAGCAGTTCGGTCCTTGTTTTTGAGGTATTCTAAATACTCAGTTGTTCATATTTTACTTTACGTAGACGACATTATCATTACTGGAAGCAGTAAAGGTGAAATTCAACAATTAGTTGGCTCTTGAATAAGCAATTTGCTTTAAAAGATTTGGGAATGCTGAATTATTTATTAGGAATAAAAGTGAAGAAGATTGATGATGGTGGTTTGCATCTATCTCAATCTAAGTACATCTCAGGTTCGCTGGATAAAGCGAAAATGAAGGGAGCTAAGTCAATAGCAACTCCAATGATTAATAATGTTTAACTCTCAGCTAGAAAAAGGTGATCCAATTGATAATCCTTCCATGTATAGAAGTATACTTGGAGCTCTTCATTATTTGACAATTACAAGACCAGAAATTTCATTTGCAGTGAACAGAGTTTGTCAGTACATGCAACAACCTTTAGACACATATTGGAAAACAGTTAAAAGAATATTGAAGTATCTCAAAGGTACAATAGATCATGGTCTTGTCTTACATAGACTTACAAATCTGTTCCTAACAGGGTTTGCAGATGAAGATTGGGCTTCTAACCTTGATGATAGAAGGTCAACTTCAGGGTTCTGTATTTATCTTGGAGGGAATGTGATCACTTGGAGTTCAAAGAAGCAACAAACCGTGTCTAGATCAAGTACAGAAGCTGAGTACAAAAGTTTAGCTAGTGCCACTGCATAGATGATTTGGTTACAAAACCTTTTGAGAAAACTTCACGTTGTCCAAACCAGAATCCCAATAATCTGGTGTGACAATCTCAGTGCAGTACACCTAGCAGCTAACCTAGTGTTGCATTCAAAGGCCAAGCACATTGAGTTAGATATCTATTTCATAAGAGAAAAGGTATCTGCAAAACAAATCTATGTGCAACATTTTCATACTTTAGATCAAATAGCAGATGTTCTCACTAAAGCAGTATTTTCTTCTCATTTTGAAAGATTGAAGAACAAACTCAAAGTATATCCAATAGCTACAGTTGGTTTGAGGGGGAGTAAAGAAGTCAACAGGTCAACTAACCTAGCTGTATAATGACATGGTTGGTAGTATGATATAATGAGGTGTACATAAGACAAATTGATTTGTTAGGTGTATTTAATTAATGTTGTAAGGGTGTACAGTGCGCCATATATGTATATATGCTCTCTTTGATATTGAATAATAAAATAAGAAGTGTTCCTCTGTTTTCTTTTAATCTCATTAGTATTGAACAGAAAAAATTTCAACTCTCGAATTTCTGTTCTTGTTGCATAATTAACACTTGAGACAACAAGAAAAATATTGAGAGACTCTCTCACAATATTCTTGAGAGACTTAGTATTTTTATTTTAAAAAAAACGTATTTTTCTTTCTCTGTAGTTCTCTCGTTCCCTCTCTGTTCTTCTCTAAGAAAGTACCAAAGAACTCTTCTTTGTTCCTCTCTCCCTCGTGTAAAAAATACAAGAACACTTTTCTTGCTTCTTTGTTGTGTTTAAAAATAGTGAGAGTGCGCCAGCTTCCTCATGTGCTTGCTTATGTCTCATTTTAAAAGCAAAACAACAGTCAGAGAGAGCTGGGGTGGGTGGCATCAGGAAGCATAAAGTAGAAGCTGCTTCACAGATTTCAACCTTGCTTTTAATTTGTTGAAGAAAAAAAACAAGAAGCAACCACCCCTCTGACTCTAGGTGTTGTTCAATAAAGCGAGAGAGTAAGGGAGAGCCAAAAAAAAAACATTTGGTGGGTGGTGCACCACCGCCCACTTACTAATACATTATATAATATATAAATAAATAATCTAATTATTATTTTATTTATAATAAAATAATCAAATTATTATATTATATATATAATTGAATATTCAAAAAATTATTTAATTAATAAAACAATACATAAACTTCTTTATGTATAAATGATTAATTCCGAATTAATCACTAAGTCTCATTATACCTTAATGTTCAATACAGTGTTATGGAGATGGCATGGGGACACATGGACCTATAATTTCAAGCTCCAATAAATCTTTAATAATTAATTAAACTATTTAATTAAATATTAGATTTATTAATTCCATATTTATTCCACTAAAAAACTGGAACTGCACTCTTGTCATTATAGAATTAATTACTCGAATAGGAATCGAACAGTCCATTGATATAATCACTACATATAGATCAATCCTCCATAAACAGTTCATAATATGAGCTAGGTTCAAATCTGTTGACCTCTCAATTACATCTTTATCCTTGAGTGTCCGGGATTCTCTAATTGAACAATTATTTAGGATCTTATCGTAAATTGAGCGCTTTATTGTTCAAGACCTGAATCATTTGCTCAAGAGAATTGTTTGTCTACTTCAATTAAGAAGGAATGGATTCCATTTTGTATATTATCATTCTCAGCTAAGTATATCATCATGTCTCAAAGATACAGGGTTTTTAGGTTTGGCAATTTGAGCAAACCATACCAAGTAAGTCAAAAGACACAACTCTATAAGTAGGAGTCTGTTAAATACTCAAGATTAAGATCGTTCCATATATGACCATCTATTTGATAAATGAGAATACTTTGTTTCAAGCCGGAGATTATTAAAGATTCCAATTTATCGTGTCCATAATCAGGTGATATTTTTGCTCTATATGCTTTCCTCGTTTGTGGTTTCTAGGTTCTTTCGAATTAGCCATGGCTCCATTGTGTCACAATAAAGTGTCATGGGTGTTTCCATATCTGGAACAATTTCCAGATCAGATAAAAACTTTCGGAGCCAGACAGCTTCTTTAGCTGCTTCACATGCAGCCACATATTAGGCCTCCATATTGGAATCAGCAATACATGATAGTTTGATGTTTCTCCAAACTACGGCTCCACCACCAATGGTAAACACTGATCCAGATCTAGACTTTCGATTGTCTTTGTCTGATTGAAAATCAAAATCAATGTAGCCAGTAGGAATCAAATCCCTACCAGAATATACAAGCATATAGTTTCTCGTTCTTCTTAGATACTTAAGAATGTGTTTAACTACTACCTAATGATCTAACATGGGTTAGACTGATACCGGCTGACCACTCCCACTGCATAGCATATGTCAGGTCTAGTACATAACATAACATACATAAGACTGCCTACTGCAGAGGCATATGGAATGTGTCTCATATTCTCTTCCTCTTGAGGTGTGTCAGGACACTGCTCTTTAGAAAAAGTAACTCCATGACGAGAAGGCAGATTACCTTTCTTAAAGTTATGCATTGCAAATTAATTAACGTTTTATCAAAATACGATGCTTGAGACAACGCTAACAACTTGTTCTTATGATCTTGTATAAGTTGGATCCCAAGAACATAGCTTGCCTCTCCTAAATCTTTCATTTGGAATTGGTTAGCTAGCCATTTTTTTGTACTTTATAAAAATTCTACATCATTCTCAATGAGAAGAATATCATCAATGTAAAGAACTAAGAGGACCACCTTCTTTTCTTTGATGTACTTGTAGACACAAGTCTCATAAACATTTTGATCAAATCCATATGATTTAACCGCTTTATCAAATCTAATATTCCAAGATCAAGAAACTTGCTTAAGTCCATAGATGGACCTTTGCAACCGATAAACTTTTTGCTCTTGGCCTTTAGCTATAAACCCTTCTGGTTGCACCATATAAATGCTCTCGTCAAGATGGCCATTCAGAAAAGCCGTCTTGACGTCCATTTGTCATATCTCGTAGTCATACTATGCCGCAATGGACAAGAGTATACTGATGGATTTGAATATGGCTACTAACGAGAAAGTCTCTTCATAGTCAACTCTCTCTTTTTGGGTAAAACCCTTCGCCACTAGCCAAGTTTTGAAAGTTTCCACTTTCCCATCCACTCTTATCTTTCTCTTGTAGATCCATTTACAATCAATAGGTTTAACCCCTTCTAGTAGGTCTACAAGTTTCCAAGCTGAGTTGGAGTACATTGACTCCATCTCGAGGTTCATTGCTTGTTGCCAATTCTCATTGTCAGAATCTTCCATTGCACATCGATATGTCAATGGATCATCTTTACCAAGATCGAAAATTGCAACTTGTGCTTTTCTGATTTGTCTAAAGCGAAACAGGTTGTCTCATAACCTTCCCACTACGACGAGGTGGTAAATTATTCTGATTTTGAGTTATGGTATTCTCACTTTGTGATTCGACAACATTTGTCGTTGTTGGTCTGATCTCATCAGAAAGTAACTCCTCAAATATAACTTTACTACAAGGTTTGAAGTCTGTCATATAGTTATTTTCAAGAAAAATTGTATTTTTCGATACAAATACTTTATTATCTTGAGGACTATAAAACAAACCTCCCCTCATTCCCTTTGGATATCCTACAAATATACATACTTCAGATCAAGTTTCCAACTTCCCAGTCTTATCTTTAAGGACATGTGCAGGACACCCCCATATGTGAATGTGTCGCAAACTAACTTTGCTAATATTCTACAACTCTAAGGGTGTCTTAGGTATAGATTTAGATGAAACTAAATTAAGTATGTATACAGAAGTTTATAGTGCATTTACCCAGAACTGACATGGGAAATGATGAGTAACTCAACATGGATCTCACCATATCAAGCAATGTTCTATTTCTCCTTTCTGTGACACTGTTTTGTTGTGGTGTCCCGGGTGCAGACAATTGGGACAAAATCCCATGTTCGATTAAATGATCTAAGAATTCTGTATCAAGGTATTCACCTCGATCGAAGAGTTTTAATCGATTTATTTAATTGCTTTTTAGTCTCGACTTGGAATTCCTTAAACTTTCCAAAAGTTTCAAATTTCCTTTGCATTAAATAAATATAACCATACCTAGAATAATCGTCAATGAAAGTGACGAAATATTCATAACCCCCTCTTGCTTGTACATTAATTAGACAGTAAATGTCAGAATGTATCAATTCAAGAGGTTCTTTGGCTCTTTAACCTTTTGCTGAAAAAGATCATTTGGTCATTTTACCTTTCAGACAATTTTCAAAGACTGGAAGAGTGCCAGCTTTTAGCTCTTGTAGGGGACTTTCCTTTACCAGTCTTTCAATCCTATTTAGGTTTATATGACCTAGTCTAAGATGCCATAGGTATGTGTTATCATCAGGAGAAATCTTTTGCTTTTTAGACTTTGGTTGTTCGACTTTGAACATTTCAGTGTTAAGCAGTGTATTAGAGGTTGGTCTTAAAAAATAAGGACCATTATCTAAAATTTTAGAACAAATATTTAAACCCTTTCTAGAAATAATAACAACTTTATTATTAAAAGAAACCTTAAATAATTGTTCATACAGTCTTGAAACAGAAATCAAATTTCTACTAAAACCGGAAATATAATAAACATTGTTCAAAACAAGAAATTTATTTTTTAAGAGATTGACACTTCTGCTACTGCTTTAGCCGACACCATAGCCCAATTACCCACTCTCATCGTGTAGTCCTTATCGTCTAACTTTGTTGCAGAATCAAACATTTGCATAGAACAACAAACATGGTTAGTCGCACATGAATCAACTATCCAGGAAGACATATCATTTTCAACTAAACAAGATTCTAGAACAAGTAAATCTGATTCACCCTTCTTTTTGGTCTTGAGCTCTTCGAGGTACCTTTTACAATTCCTCTTCTAGTGACCATCTATGCCACAGTAGAAATATTTTCCTTTGGCTTTTTTTGTTAGAGCTCTTAGCCTTGTTGTTGTTTTTTTTTCTTAGCCTTGAAATTGCCCTTTTTATATTTCAATTTGCCACTTCCTTCATTCTTATTCTTTCTCTTTTTGGACTTTCCAGAAGAGGAAGTTGTAGCTTCGGCAACATTTGCCTCACCTCCTTTTTCATTCGAAATGGATTCGAAGGTTTGAAGCTCGTTAAGCAACTGAGTCATGTTGTATTTCAATGTATTCATAGAATAGTTGCTTTTAAATTGAAGGAAGTTAGAGGATAGTGTTTATAAAATCATCCCAACTTGTGTGGCTTTGTTAATTTTGGTGACATGTATTTTTGCCTCATTAATGTGTTCAATCATTTTGAGCGTATGCTCACGGACTGAAGTACCCTTTTTCATTCTGGCGTTCATAAGCACATTTACAGCCTCATGACGAGATTGTTCAGAAGGACGCCCAAACATTGCCTGTAGGGAGTCCATAATCCCTTTTGTGGTTTCAACCATTTCATACTTACATCTAAGCACGCCAGACATGCCTGCTAACAGGTAGCAACGGGCTTTGTTGTTGGCATTTTGCCAACGGTCATATGCTTCAGCAACATTTGCTGATGACTTGGCGTGAGGGCGTGGAGGACATTCCTCTGTCAGGACGAACTTGAAGTTTTCACATACAAGCACGATGTTCATATTACTTTTCCATTTGACAAAATTTTCACTGGTCAATGTTTCAGTAGCGAGTATCTTGATTATTGGATTGGCCATGTTTGGTTTGCTGAAATTAAATAACAATCATTCACATTTAATTTGTGTCCACAATATATATATATATATATATATATATATATCACATATATAAACTTTGGTAATGTAAATATGATGCATGATGCATGTGAAAAATACAGAAAAATTATTTACTCAATTACCATGATAATTCAATTTTCACAAATAACTTGTCGTCGTAGGATAGGTCATGCACTTGATAATTATATTGAGACTTTCTCAATTAATATTAGTTAAATCAAAATATCTCATATTTTCAACTTTTATTAACCACCGTTGCATTTGGTCTAGATTGTAATTAACAAGTTTAATTACATCTTTTGAATGTAACCTACCATTTCAGATTTTTCAGACTTAACTCAAAAATTGCCGCCGTAGGGTAGGTCAATTTTGAAATACATCTAAAAATCCTATCACATGGAAGACAACCTTGCTATTGACTCAAATGGACACCCTTCGTAGGTAGGACGAAATCAAAGTGTCTCGAGACACCATTTAAATCTCACGGTGATGTACTAATGGTAGAGACTATGGGTAATATTGTCATATTACCCTCTCCCACTCAATATTTTTAATATACTGTATTTTAAATACAAAATATCTAATATTATGTAATTATAACATTTATAACAAATAATAAAAGTTAAATCAAAATATCTCATATTTTTAACTTTTAGTAACTACGGTAGGATTTAGTCATGATTGTAATTAACAAGATTAATTACATCTTTTGAGTGTAACCCACCATTTCAAAATTTTTAGACTTAACTCAAAAATTACCGCCGTAAGGTAGGTCAATTTTGAAATACATCTAAAAATCCTATCGCATGGAATTTTTCAGACTTAACTCAAAAATTACCGCCGTAAGGTAGGTCAATTTTGAAATACATCTAAAAATCCTATCGTATGGAAGACAACCTTGCTATTGACTCAAATGGACACCATCCATAGGGAGGACGAAATCAAAGCGTCTCGAAGCGCTATTTAAATCTCACGGTGTTGTACTAATGGTGGAGACATTGGTAATATCATCATATTACCCTCTCCCACTCAATATTTTGATTTAATGTATTTCAATTACAAAATATCCAATATTGTGTAATGATAACAATTATAACAAATACAAATCCGTTTCTACTATAAAACAGTTTTAGAATAGAATATGTATGCATGACATGTGACATGTCATAACAATTCTAGTAGGCACTTATTAACTAAGATGACATTTTATATGCATGAACATATTATATAATTATCGCATAAAATATAATATGAAAAAGCAAAATAAAAAATAAATGAGTTTTGGCCGAGTTCCGTTGAATATTTAAATTACAACCCAAAAATTAATCAAATTACAAAATTGGTCTTGTTGTAATTTTCCTCCATGATACGATTCAATCTCATCGATTTGTTGATTACAATGTCTTCTTCAATATCACAATTTACAAAAATCCTATATCAATTGGCTTTACAAATTTTTATCTAAAAAATGACGAAACGATAAAACAAAAAAAATCCAAAGGACCAATATAATTAATGACCAAAAAACATTTTATTTATCATTCATCACATGAATAAAAATAAGCATTAAATCACATAATGCAAAGTGCCTACTACCGGAATCAATTCTAATATTAAAATCAATATGAATTACAACGTGACTATGATACCAATTGTTGGTACCACATGGCGGAAGGGTGGTGGGCTCGGTTTTAAAATTTTTCATAAAAACAAAACTGATTTAGCCGGATCGTTGTGATTATATTGATTCTAATATTTAATATAAATAGTAGAGAAAGAAATCGTTACCCTTGTAGAACTTTCGTGATTCCCACAAACCGAATTCTTCCACTGTAGAATCTTCGTGATTCCCTCGAACCAAGTTCTTCCACACCGAACCTCCAACACTAAAGAACCGACGGATGGGCATCTCGGTATTGAACATAAAAAATTTTGACTTTGGAATTTATATTCTTGTTGCGTACTCAACACTTGAGACAACAAGAAAAATATTGAGAGACTCTCTCACAATATTCTTTAGAGGCTTAGTATTTTTATTTTAAAAAAACTTATTTTTCTTTCTCTGTAGTTCTCTCGTTCCCTCTCTGTTCTTCTCTAAGAAAGTACCAAAGAACTCTTCTTTGTTCCCCTCTCCCTCGTGTAAAAAATACAAGAACACTTTTCTTGCTTCTTTGTTGTGTTTAAAAATAGTGAGAGTGCGCCAGCTTCCTCATGTGCTTGCTTATGTCTCATTTTAAAAGCAAAACAACAGTCAGAGAGAGCTGGGGTGGGTGGCATCAGGAAGCATAAAGTAGAAGCTGCTTCACAGATTTCAACCTTGCTTTTAATTTGTTGAAGAAAAAAAACAAGAAGCAACCACCCCTCTGACTCTAGGTGTTGTTCAATAAAGCGAGAGCCAGGAAGAGCAAAGTATTAAAAATTAAAAACTTTTGGTGGGTGGTGCTCCATCGCCACTTACTAACAAATTATATAATATATAAATAAATAATCTAATTATTATTTTATAAATATAATAAAATAATAAAATAATTTTATTATATATAATTAGATATTCAAAAAATTATTTGATTAATAAAACAATACATAAACTTCTTTATGTATAGATGACTAATTCTGAATTAATCCACCAAACCTCATTATACCTTAATGTTCAATACAGTGTTATGGAGATGGCATGGTGACACATGAACCTATAATTTCAAGCTCCAATAAATCTTTAATAATTAATTAAACTATTTAATTAAATATTAGATTTATTAATTCCATATTTATTCCATTAAAAAACTGGAACTGCACTCTTGTCATTATAGAATTAATTACTCGAATAGGAATCGAACAGTCCGTTGATATAATCACTATATATAGATCAATCCTCCATAAACAGTTCGTAATATGAGCTAAGTTCAAATCCGTTGTTCTCTCAATTATATCTTTATCCTTAAGTGCCTGTGATTCTCTAATGAACAATTATTTATAATCTTTGAAATTAACCACAATGAGTGTCTAATAACCTAAGGGGAGTGAATAGGTTTTAATCAAGTTAATTACCAACTTTTATTGATTAATCAATATTAAAATATTTACCCCATAAACAAACATAAAAAATCAAGCATAAAGTGCAGAAATTAAATGACACTTGATTTTTTACATGGAAACCCTTCAACAAGGGAAAAACCACTGGCTAACCACTTAGCCACTCTGATCCTCAAATCCACTATTGTAATGATGTTTACAACATAGGTTGACCTCCAGTCACACTATTTAACCCACCACTACTACTCGCAGGCCTTTATAGTGATTCTTGATCGCTTTGCTTGCCAACCACACATTGGTTGCAAGACTTCACTTGCTTGTGCACTACACCTTGCAGTCACACGACTTAACTCTCAAAGAAAAGATAACAACCTATGTGAATATATGAATATTCAAAATGCAATTAATGCTAGGCAACACTGAATGCTTATCTGGGGAATATATGATATCAATAAGTACAAATCCTAGATATCAATGTCTATATAAAAGCATAAAGACTTAACTAGATAAAGATATGAAAATATAAACTCTAGTTATCAAACAAATGCCAATCAACAAGAGTTGTCAATAAACATGGCAAGGACAATAAATGCAATCATCAAATGCAATCAATAAGTCCTAAACAACAATGTCTAAATGCAAAGCATATAGACTTGGTTAGAGGGAAAATATGTCATAAATGCAAGCTATCAACAAATAAACCCCAAACATGTCATAACTTCAAATGATATACAATAAATATGAAGATTTGCTAACCTGAGCAATAAATGACATGTCTTGATAAGTTAGAACAATAAATGAACAAGGATGTTAGTTCTACTTACCAAGTAAAGACATTAATGAAGACTCATGCTTGAATGATGCTAGAGATGTAAGATGAAGATGAGTTTTGGGGTTTGGAGAGTCAAAGAACAAAGTTTGAAGCTTTCTCTCTCTAAGAGTTAACCTCTCTCACTAAAAATGGATTCTTGAAGCTCTTCACACGAAATGGGAGAGAAGAGAACATATATATGGAAGCCCTAGAAAAAGTAACGTCGTTTTGGCAAAGAGCCTGCAAAAACGCGCCAGACCGCGGTGCGTACCGCGGTTCGGGCAAGTGTCCAGACCGTGGTACGCACAACAGTGCACTCACTAGACAACATCGCGGTTGGAACCACTGCGCTTGCAAGGTGCACAGGCTGCGGTACCCACTGCACATGACATACTGGAGTTTATCGCTCCATGTGCCGCGGTGCAATTAGTGCTTGCCCAGCGGCCTATGCCATGCTATAGGGAAAATCCATTTTTAACACTCAAGAAAAATGCATATCTTACATGAATGTTGTGCAAGTGTGAAGTGAATGAAATGCACACAAAATGAAGCACAATTAACATGTAAGACATGTTATCAATTCAGATACAATGCAAGATATGATATCTAATGCAAGCTAGTGAGTGTGTGCAACTAATTCTCTTCAAAAGAGTCAAGTCAGGTAAACTACCTCTCTTGTAGCACTTTGGGATCTTGGAAGCTTGTTGAAGATGAGTCACAATTGGAGACCTAAGCTACCCATTACAAAGTGATCCCAATGTGGTTTGTCATGAAATAAGCCAATCAAAAATAAAGGTCCTTACATCATAAATTGAGCGCTTTATTATTCAAGACCCGAATCATTTGCTCAAAAGAACTGTTTGTCTACTTCAATTAAGAAGGAATGGATTTCATCTTGTATATTATCATTCCCAGCTAAGTATATCATCATGTCTCCAAGATACAAGGTTTTTAGGTTTGGCAATATGAGCAAACCATACCAAGTCAAAAGACACAACTCTATAAGTAGGAGTCTGTTAAATACTCAGGATTAAGATCGTTCCATATATGACTATCTCTTTGATAAATGGGAATACTTTGTTTCAAGACGAAGATTATTAAAGATTCCAATTTATCGTGTCCACGCCTTGTATAATCTTATTATATAAAATACATTCATTCTAGTGTCACCACATCAACAGTTTGGATAAAACTGTTCAATTCTTAACGGGAATGAACCGTACTAATAATTTTAATTAATCAAAGATTCCAAGTTTATTTATCAATTATAGATTATTAAGATTATTATATAAACATAATCCTCATGTATATAGTAACTTATATACTATTTTTAATATTACATTTCATAATCATGGAATTTTATGTTATTAATACAATATTAATAACATTAAATGTAAACAAATATAAAATGAAATATCAATCTAATTATTAATTCAACATAAAGATTAACAACATTTGTTCTTATGGCACTTTTCCCACCACATAAGTCCATAAGGCCATCAACAAAGGGACATCTAATGTAATTTTATAGAAAATAAAGATGTATCTATTTTCAACCCCACAAAGAGATAAACAGAGGAGATGACCTTAATTCAAAGTACTCTTGTCATGTACAATAATAAAACAAAGAAAATTTCTTTCTTAACAAGATACATACTACAAATGGCTATCAAATTGTAAGGATGAATTTATTGAAGTATGTATTTGCATAGGGAGAGCCATAAAGATACCTGGTGGCAAGAAGTTTCCTATCATATGAGAATGAACAACCAGAGAGTGGCCAGTCATCTTGAAACTCACTACAATCAAGGAACAAACTCTCTGCTTGCTTTAGAGCCCAATCAATTTTGGCATCCATAGATTCATCAGGGTCATCCCTTTTCCTGCATGCACATTGAAGACAACATGCTGCTCTAACAATAGAATACTTTGCAATATCAATTCTAGAATCCAATAGCGTCTTTGAACCCTCGGTATACAATGGGTACTGGAGCATTTCTTATTCATCATATTGTGCAGTAGTAGTAGCTGCAGCCTCCTTCTCATCGTCAACTATCATCAGCCTCTCGAGCTACCCTTCAGCATCTAGCTTTGGCATAAGCATCCGCAACATATCCCGTCTTCCATCTCTCATTCTCCAAAGAGTGTTATGGGTTCACCAGGCCAACGAAGACCAGCTTGTTTAGCCATATCATTGGTAGGCACCGCTAGTGCAGCAGCACACCGCTTCATCAAAAGCTCATGGATTGCCTTTTCCTGTCGCTCCCTTACATGTCTGCTCTTATCAGAAATCTCATATACACCTATTGTAGCCCAGGTACCAGATTCATCATGATTAGAATCAGAGTCACTGGTTCTCACCTTCCCATTTTGGGGTGGATTAAAGATGGGGGGGGGGGGGGGGGGGGGGGTGAAGAGTTGCAAATTAAGGATGAGGAATTGCGGGTATTGGAGCTATAGGAGGCACAATTGCTGATGGTATTGCTGTTGGTGGAATTACTGGTGGAATAATAGATTGGAGTGGTTGAGGTGGAGTTGTTTCGGCAGCAGACATCAAGGTTTGACTATCATGGACTTCATTAGAAGACTCGGCATGATGCTGGGTTTTCCTCTTCAACCTCCATGATGTCTAACCAAACCAATTAAAACTAGGGTTTTTAAATACATGTAGAATTTCTTATAAGAAAGACTGAAACACCAAACCCAATTAAATACACAATATAATTCAAATTAAATGCCCTTATGGAAATAATCAACAATAAAAAACCAACTAAAAACAATAAAAAAAAAAGGAACAAAACAATGACAGGAAATGTATACTGTACTTCAACAACATTTTCAATGAACAATGACTAAAAACGAGCATCAATATTCAAGATGCATCCAATATCACCATTTCAGATGGTATTTGAAACTCATACCGTGGATACAATTCTGCACATATTCTGAGATGTTACAGGTCATAACCTCATATCAATACATTAATTATATGCAAGAAGAATGTTTGAATTTTACTATTTTAGAGAGAGACTCCATAAAAATAATGAAAAGATGATTTGGACATGGTAAATATTTATGTGTTCAAGGTTTAATCCTTTTTTTCCTGATTATATTTCGAAGGTTAGTTACAAGACTTTCGTTGTATGAATTTTGATTCATGATTATAATTCCATGCTGTGATACAATTTTGTCATAGGCTTACATCATTCCAAATTAAAATTATAATCAAATAGAAAAGAAAATGTATCAGGAATTCTCGTACATTTCCAGAACTTGGAAATATTTATTCAAAATTAATAACAATCCAGAATAATAATTTTCCTCCCCATTTCCATGAAATTCCACCAACTAATAAGTAATAACTATTGTTCCCATAAAGAAAATAGGCATCATAATTTATTAAATCAATTAAAAACTAATCAATTCAATGTTATCAACTTTTTTAGCGTTAAATCTCTTAATTCAACATATAATTAATGGGTTTTCATTATTAAAGTTATATTAAGAAATTTAAGGCTGAAAAATATTTGGGACAACAACAGAATGATGAGTTTAAAATTTATTGAACAATTATGGTGCCAATTCTCCATAGGGAACAATAGTTATTAGTTGGTGGAAATTCATAAATTGAGAAATGAAGGAAACTGTTGTTAATTTAGAAAAATACTTCCAAGTGCTGGAAATGTAGGAAAATTCTATATTTACCTACTTTTCTATTTGATTATAATATTTTTTATCACGTATCCCAAAGTTGGGGCGTGACAGAACATAAACAAACTTAAGCAAAGAAAACTATAAATCAACAAATAGGTCATATGGATATGTTGTTCCTAACAAATAAGTTTGGTCACTGAGAAACCAAAGGAGAACAAATGCCGTTGGCTTCAATTCTTGATTATGTATGTTGGTATATGTTACAGTCTTGCAGACCATACTCAATACATTCAAGTTAAATTTGATAATTCTAGTCAATACTCAATACATTCAAAAGGTTCAATTGAAACCCAAAAATAAACAAAAGTGTAAAGAATATTTATGTATTGATAGTTTGAATTGTTCTGTACATGGGATTTTATACAAGAAAATACAAGAGGAAATCAAGATCCTACGTTATAGCCTAAATAGAAAACTTGCATACTTTACAAAAGAGGAAAGAATCAGATAATCAGGAAAGAATCAATCTATGATTGATTGTAAATCAATGAGATCAATTTTAGTTGACTTTGTTGTCTTTAACACTCCCCCTCAAGTTGGAATGTATGTTGATAATTCCTAAATTCCCAAGTAAAGTCAAGAACTGTGAAGAACTCAAAGCTTTGGTAAAGATGTCTGTTGGTTGATTTGAAGTAGATATGTGAGCCGTCTGAATCATTCCTTCTTGAATCTTTTCTCGAACCAAATGACAATCTATCTCTATGTGTTTCGTTCTCTCATGAAATACCGGATTTGACGCAATATGGATAGCAGCTTGATTGTCACAGTATAGCTTAACTGTATGTGAATGTTTGATTCCCAGGTCTTGTAAAATATATTTTAACCATGTAATCTCACAACAAGTTGCTGCCATAGAATGGTATTCTGCCTCTGCACTGGATCTTGATACAGTCATTTGCTTCTTAGTCTTCCAAGAAACTACTGATTTTCCAAGAAAGATACAATAACCTGTGATTGATCTTCTAGATTCTCTACATCGAGCCCAATCTGCATTTAATTGGATTGAACTATTAGCTAAGAAAAATATACCTTGACCTGGACTGCCTTTGATGTATCGCAATACTCGCTGAACATCTTCCAAATGTGGTATAAGAGGTTTGTCTATGAATTGGCTCAATATATGGACTGAATACACCAAATCTGGTCGTGTGATTGTTAGGTAAATGAGCCATCCGAAAAGTCTTCTGTATGAGGATGGTTCACTGAGATAATCACCATCAGACATGCTCAAATATAAATTCTGCTCCATTGGAAATGAAGCAGGCTTTGAGCCAAGGTATCCTATGTCTTCAAGGATTTCAAGAGCATACTTTCGTTGTGATAAGACAATTCCCATGTTAGATCGAGCTACTTCAATCCCTAAAAAATATTTGAGTTGCCCCAAGTCCTTCAATTTAACTGTCTTGAGAAATGACTTGGTAGCCTCAATATCTTGCAAATTGTTTCCTACCAAAATAACGTCATCCACATAGGTAAGAACTGTTGTAAATTTACAGGCACGGGTTCAGACGAACAAAGAATAATCCGCATTGGATTGACGAAATCCAGCTTGCTTAAGTATTGTTGACAATTTAATAAACCATTGTCTGGAGGCTTGCTTGAGCCAGTACAATGATTTGTGGAGTTTACAAATTCGAGTCTCCCCATTTCGTCCTAACGTGGTGGAAGAGACATAAAGACATCTGCATCAAGATCACCATGGAGGAAGGCGTTGTTGACATCAAGCTGATGTAAATACCAATTTTGAGCGGCAGCAACCGCAAGAAAAAGTCGAACTATCGTTAACTTGGCGACCAGTGCAAATGTCTCAGGGTAATCCAACCCCTCAATTTGATTGTAACCATTGGCTACTAACCGGGCTTTGTAGCGTTCAAATGACCTATCTTGGTTAAGTTTGATCTTATAGACCCACTTGCATCCAATAACTTTCTTTCCCGACAACAAAGGTTGAAGGGACCAAGTCCCATTTGCTTCAAGAGCAGCGATCTCTTGTTGTATGGCAAGACACCATTTGGGATCCTTAACGGCCTGTGAAAAAGAACGTTGTCTTGTCTCGACAGAAAGAGAAATGGTAAAAGCACGATGTTGATGAGATAAACGAGTATAAGAAAGAACATGAGAAAGAGGATAAGTAATACCTGAAGATAGAACCACAGCCGAGTTGGATGATGAGGGGGAATGTAAAGGAAGACTAATACCAACGTGATAGTCACGAAGGTGCATGTGTGGCACGAGCAGGCCGAGTAGAAATGGGGACCGTATATGGAGAAAGAGGAGGAATAGGTATAGCAGTGGCGGTAGGATCATCTGGTGATGCAGAGAGCTCAATAGATACCGGAGCATGGGATGCTCGAGCACTATCATCATTATTCAAGAGACCAGAATGAACATCAGTATCAAGATGTTGTGTTCGATCTGGTGCTTGGGCTATGTCAATTGTGTTTTTAGAATTTGGTACTTGGGCAATATCTAGTGTACGGGAAAATGGAGGATCAACTGAAGAAATTTCTTGTGGAATAGGCAAAACAAAAGCCGAATCTGCAGCAGAAGGTGTGAATGGAAATATATGCTCATGAAAAATGACGTCGCGAGAAACGAAACTTTACCTGTGTCAAGATCATACACGCGATAACCCTTTTTACCATAGGGATAGCCAAGGAAGAGACATCGGGTGACTCGAGCATCAAACTTGGTGGGATGATGATGATGTATGGAAGCAAAACAAAGGCATCCAAATACTCGCAGATGTTCATATTGAGGTGAATTGTGGAAAAGCATCTCATAAGGCGTCTTGCCCTTGAGAAGAGGCGTGAGTGTGCGATTGATGAGGTAAGTTACGGTCAAAATAGAATAACCCCAAAATATTTTAGAAAGATTAGCTTGAAAGAGTAGTGCTCGAGCCACGTTGAGGAGATGACGATGTTTCCTCTCGACTACCCCATTTTGTTGTGGGGTGTAGACATAACTGGTTTGGTGATAAATACCTTTATCAGAAAAAAAAAATTTGGTTAATGTAAATTCAAGATCATTATCACTGCGAATAATTTTAACTTTAGTAGAAAATTGTGTTTCGACAAGATTAATGAAAGTAGTGAGATAACGAGAAGTATCAGATTTATGATGCATCAAGTATACTCAAGTGCAATAAGTGTAGTCATCTACAATAGTGAGAAAATATTGTGCACCATTAACGGAAGGAACATGATAGCCTCCCCAAATATCAACATGAATTAATTCAAATGGTGAATGAGTATCAATAGAACTTAAAGGAAATTGATAACGAGCATGCTTGGCTAATGGCCAAATTAAACAATCCTTAACATCACAAAATTTAATCTGTTGGACAATATTAGAAAGTAAACGAAAATTATTGTTTGAAAGATGGCCAAGGCGTTGATGCCAAAGCTGAGAAAGATGGTTGGAGCCTACAGTTGCCGCATGACACTCAGTTTTATTCGAAGTATCAAGGTAATATAGTCCTCTTTGTTTAGTTTCCATCCCAATCATTTTCCCCGATCGTTGGTCATGTATCATACAAGCATTATTAGTAAAAGTGGTAAGATAATGATGATCATTGGAAAGCTTGCCTATAGAGATCAAGTTTAATTGGAATGAAGGAACACAAAGAACATTATGGAGGACAAAATGTGGTGAAAATCGGACACTCCCAATATGTGTAATAGTAGCAAGAGCACCATTTGGAAGGTGCACGAAACGGTTAGCAACAGGTAAACTCTTAGTGAGATAAGTGACCAAACAAACCATATGATCAGTAGCCTTATTATCAAGTATCCATCGAGTGGGTTTCCTAGTAATAGAGGCACAAAATTTTTTACATGAGAGGTCAGTTGTGTTGGAAGGTGTACCAACATGATTGGCCATATAAGTTGATTGAGTTTTACCAATAATTGCCATGAGAATTTGGTATTGTTCTATTGTGAGCGTGAGAGATGTGGACATTGGTGGTGGTGCTGTACTGGCATCTGCATGGTTGGCTTTGGATTTGGACTTTACTATAGAAGAATTGCCCTTTTTATGACAGGTGTCAATCGTGTGTCCCCTCCAGCAGCAAAAATCACACGTGAGATGTTGACGACAAGTCTCAGAAGTATGACCAATCCTGTTACAATGGTCACATTTAAGATGAGGATTCTTGGGTGTGTAATTTCTTCTAAGCCACGAGAAATATCCCTGACAGCAAAAGCACTGGCCTCAAATGTGTTTGTCTTTCTTGTGAAAATTGAACGCTGTTTTTCATCTTGGAGAATAAGAGAATGTGTCCGGTTCACAGTAGGAAATGGATCCATTAGCAGAATTTGTCCGCGTACTGCTGCATAAGTTTCATTGAGTCCCATAAGAAACTTCATGGTCTTTTGATTCTGTTGGAACTGCAACACTTCTTTTACAGTGCCACAAGTGTAGGTTGGAATGGAGCATAGAGAATCTCTCTCATCCCATAAACCCTTTAGTTTGGTGTATTAAGAACTGATGGTCATGTTATTTTGGATGCAGTCGTGGATGGCTTGTTCAATATGAAAGAGATGAACTAAGCGTTCCTTGAGGTCGTTCCAGATATCAGATGCAAATTCATTATATATGACACTAGCACGAATATCTTGTGAAATCGAATTGAGAAGCCAAGATTTCACAAGATTGTTGTAGCGGATCCACTGCTGTAATTTGGTGGTGGAAGTCTTTGGTGGCTTCTGAATTGTGCCATCGACAAACCTTTCCTTGTTCTTGGTACTGAGTGCCATAAGCATGGCACGACTCCACGTTCCATAGTTGTCATCTTTTAATGGTTGGGTGACAAGTACAACACCGGGTTGATCTGAATGATGGATATAAAGTGGATCAGTTGTATTTTCATATTTGCTATAATTCTCAGGCTTGGCTGAGGATTCAAGATTAGTGTCAGATGTGACTGACTTATCTCCTTGTGACATGGTTGTCCGCAGGAGGTTGAAGAAGATGTATGTGATGGGTGGCTAGGGTTTTTCTATCAAAAACGATATTGCTCTAATACCATGTAAAGAATATTTCTGTATTGATATTTTAAATTGTTCTGTACATTGGATTTTATACAAGAAAATACAAGAGGAAATCAAGATTCTACGTTATAGCCAAAATACAAAACTTGCCTAATTTACAAAAGAGGAAAGAATCAGATAATCAGAAAATAATCAATCTATGATTGATTGTAAAACAATGAGATCAATTTTAGTTGACTTTGCTGTCTTTAACAAAAAGAATAATTGAAGACCAACAATTGAAAAGGATTAGATTAACTTATATAATAATAATTCAAGACCAACAACTTTCTTAGTCTAACAGTCTAACAAAAGTAGCTATGGCAAGTGGCAACCACAACTTTGACTCACCAGAGAAAACCAACAAGGCGGCCAAACAATGAGCCAGCGAGCTTCCAATGGCCGAGCAGCGGCGGCGTGGACAGACAGAGATTTAGGTCTGGCGAGAGTTCATTTTGGTAATTTTGATCAGATATTTGAGTGTTTTGTCATGAACTCTATTTTGTTTTTCTAAAATCTCTTCTCGCGGGCGGTGGCTGTTTGACACCATTTTTCAAAAACATTTCTCTATTTGTTCAAAAATGAAAAACAGTATTTTCAAACTTATAACTAAAAAGTTTGATATTTCAAAAAAAAAAAATAAATACAGTAATATGTAAAATGAATAAATAAATAAAAAGTTTAAATTAACAATTTGGGCATTTTTGGTTTTTATTATTAAAAATAATGGTCACCTTTAACACAGTGAGCGAGTGCAATTTTTGTTTTTGAATATTTTTTAATTAATAACATTTAAATAATTTTAGAATAAAAAATAATATTATAAAGTTTTTTTTTGGAAAAGTTATTATAAAGTGTATATTTGTTGAATTATATTTTTTATTTATAAAAACTATTTTTATTAAATATATTAATATTCATGTAACCAATTTCAAGAATATTTTACAATTTTTTTAAAATTATTTGTATAAATTAAATAACTCTTAGTATTATATTTATTTTTGTTTAAATAAATTTATATAATAATTATTTTAAATTTAATATTCAAATAAAACTATATTAAATTTAAAATTATTCTAATTATTATATTAAATATATTATCAAGGGATTTTAGCAAAATTGCCTATTTGAGGGCCTAAATTGCAAATATACCCCATGCAGTGAAAACCTTACAACAATGCCCCAAACTTCCAAGAATACCCCCACTTAAAAAATAGCCACCACATTTATTACCATTATTATTTTTACCAACCAATGATACAAAAATGAAAGGAAAAGAGTAAATTATACATTGTTTGAAATTAGTAAATTGAGATGGAACTCTTTTAATGGTTTTTTTTTTCTTATGGATGCATAAAAGTATTGAAGAAAGTTATATGAAGTGGTGAGAAGGTGAGTTTTTGAAAAAAAAAAAACTATTATCTTTTATCACAATCCATATATTGATAGAAAGAATATGGGTAATTTTTTTTTGTTGGGTTAATTTGTAAACGTTTTTCGGGTCACGAGTGACCCGAAGAACAAATTCAAGGCTTCGGGTAGGGGGTAACCCGAAGCCCTTATTTTTAGAATTTTTAAAAATTTCAGTTGCAATTTTAACTTTAAGGGCTACTCCATCTTTTGCTTCAAAGTCGAACGATTTCCCGACCCACAAGTACTCCAAGAATTTGAGAGCAAATATCCCACAGCCCGACCTATTTTATCCAAAACAAACAAATTGATGATTTCGATTTCGTTTTTTTTTTTTGAACAATTCAAAAAGGACAATACTTGGGTGCTGACCCTAAAATACTGACTTTGAGTTTTGATTGGTTGAGATTTGGAAGGACTCTCATGTCTTGAGGCTTATGAATCAAAACCCAAAATTAGTATTTTGTGTGCTGACAAGTATTTTCCATTCAAAAATATTTGTGTCCAATATCATTTATAATGTGAATTTACAGAGTCATTATTGATTTTGTAACCAATGCTAGACACAATAAAAGCAATCACACAAATAAATCTCACAACAATCCAAGTGAGGATCTCACTCTTACTGTCTTACAACTACAAGAGATCTCACCGACTAATCTAGTGATCCAGTTCTCGCTTTTATTTTACTTGTTATACGACACAACTTATAGAATTTTCAATGGACAACACCACAATACAGTCATGGAATCCAACCGAGAAAAATCTTTGTGGAAACCAGTATCCACATGCAATTTACTACTTTAGTTAATTGCCATGTAAAGTGGAACAATTTCATTAATTGAATAAACAACTTCGACCATGGAGATCAGTACATGGTATTGGTAAATTTATGTAATTTTTTTTTTGAACAAAAGAGGAATATATTCAAGGCAATAGCCAAACAACACACCAACAGGCAAGGGGAGGGGCGGCTCACTGCCAGAAGCCCATAGACCCACAAACTAACAAACAGACTAAAAAACAGAGAGCAACAGAACAACATCACAGAAAAAGGAGAAAATGAGGGCGTAAGAAACAAGCCCAGAAACCAAACAAGAAACAAAAATTCCTCAAATATCACTCCAAGACATCATATCTCCTCCCACCTGAGAGCCATTGTTCGCCAAGCTGTCATCGAATGAATTGGAAGTTCTAGAACAGAACACAACAGAGGCGTGGCTAGAACAGCCTAAAAAGCTGCAGATGTCAAGAATGCCATATAGAGAATGACTTTTCCCTAACTATTTCGATTTCGACAAAATCAAATTCAATTAACCCTGTTGCTTCTTTTTTATTGAACTGAAAATATTATTATCAAAGCCAAGAGGCTAGGGAACACATAGTACAAGAGATGTACAAAGATTGAACATAACAGAGCATAAATTTGGAGCTCAATGAGCAAAAGACAGAAAACAAAGCAAAGCCAGCATACGCAAAACAAACAAAACAACTAAAGTAACTAACCTTGTAGCCGGCAACAGACGAAAGGACATCGGTGGACAGTTTGGTGGTGTAGCAGGACGACGGACGGTGAGGATGACAAAGGAAGCGATGCCTCCTCGTTTCGTCCAAGAAGTTGGCCACGCGTCCTCGTTCAGTCTCGTTTCGTGAAGGACGACGTCGAAGAGGCAGCTTAACGGCGAATAGTGGCTTGACGACACCGGTGGGTTTCTGGTTTACTAATATCGGGATAGGTGGTAGGGATGGTCAGGGCAACTGGAAGATGATGGAGGAATTGGGGGCAATGAATCATCAAGGGTAGTTTCATCTTTTAGGGGGAATTTTACTATAAAAATAATTTATAGGGTATGTTTGCAATTTAGGCCCTCAAATAGGGCATTTTTACTAAAATCCCTATTATCAATATCCTAATGCAAAATTGCAATGTATGTTGTTTAGGTGCTGTTTGGATGTATTTTTTTAATAGGTTTTTTTTGGCCCATTTTTCATTTTTATTTTTTGAAAATAATTTTTGATTCGCATTTTTTGAGAAGTTAGGGGTTTACGGTTACGGGTGCCATTAAAGCTAATAAGCTTAAAAATTAGTGACTAAATTGTAATTCGGCCTTACATAAAAACCTCACAAGGCAAAGAACAAAATTCGCACGTGTGAGTGTCTGGTATCGCCTTCACGAACTCTCGCACTCGTTCACATTCTTCGACTCAATTTCGGTCTCACAAAATCGGTACGATCGTTATCGATTTTCTTTTCTTTATTTTTTTTCTTATTTACATATATAATTATAAATTATAATCCCTTTAAATGTTCTAATTTCTTATTCCCTGCTATTAATTGATGTTCAAATGTCGCTCTGTGTAAATTTTTTGTATGTATTCAAAACTGTTAATTTTCAGGTTAGTCGGTTTTTTTTTCTAATCTATAATTCAGCAAATTTCAGTTTGTTTCTTCATGATTGAAAGTAGTAGTGTGTATCAAAGCTTTTTTTTTTTTTGGTGTTTTTATTGATTAATAATATGTTTGTGTTTAGTCAGGTTCAAATTAAATCAATGATTAATCGGCCTTGATGTGGGTTCTATATTTATTGTATCCGAAGCTTTAATGGAATCATCTGTCTGTTATCTTTCAATTAGAATCTGTGCTTTTTTGGGATTGGTTATGCAAATTCTTGTGGGAATTTTGTTGTACTCGGTTAGAATTTTTAGTAGACTGTATTGGTTGTTTCAATGTTGAATAGAAGCATTTAAATATTTGATTATCTCTGAAATAATTTCTTTTTTGATTTTGGCCATCATTCGAGCCGTAACAAGACTGTCCAGTGTACTTTCAGTTGTGTTTGGTCAGATTTATTAAGACTTTATGCTGGTTGTGATGGATTTTTAGTCATCTTGGGTTTTCCAAGCAAAATAAGTAGAAATGGTTTTGATTAATTGTGAAGGTCTAAGTCATGGTTGTTAACTTTGCTTTTCTTGGGTGGAAAGGTGAGTGTGTTTGACGCTGTTTTGTAATTATGGTTCTGTGCCAATTCTGTTTTTTGTATCTGTTCATTGATGTTGTGCATGCGAAACTTAAATACTTTAAAGAATTAGTAGATATAACGTGCATGATCTATTTGTTTTTTTTAACTAACTTTCATTGAAAAAAGACACCTGCAAAATCACCAAAATGTATTTGGCAAAAGTATTACTTTCTCTATGTGTCATGTTGACCAACATGATGCATGTATACTTGTACCTGCAAAGACAACAACTTTTGTTCATTGTTTTTTTTTTTTTTTTTGTGTGTGTGTGTTTGCTATCATGTGGCTGGGAGTAGCTTTAAGAGGAAAAGGTGGCCTGTCAATTTGTTGAGCGCAAATGATGGACTAGTTAGATTATATGGTTGAAACTTGCTATATCTATCCATACATGGCCTATTCCCAAAACTTGTTGAATCCCCCAACGCCCCCACCCCCCACAATCACCACCACCACACGAACATACACACCCTCTCCTCCTGTTGAAGATGTCTCCTGGTAAAGTGTTTGGTGGCTGTGCCAATGATATCAGTTATCAAACTTGAATGAATTTAAAAACCTTTTATTTGTTAATGGAAGGAATCTTGCATTCTTCATGTTAAGCTAAATATTCCACTTCTACAATACAAACATATCAATAAATTAGTCAAATGTTATGTAGTTACCGTTCATGCTGCAACTTGTGTTTTTATACCTTCTCATTGTCTTTTTTAATGGATGTGTGCATGCTTGGAGTATAAGTTAGCATGCCATAAGCTCATGTTGCTGATGTTTTTGATCTTGTTAAAGTCAATACTGGCTTTTAGGTTTGTAGGATACATATCGATTTTAATTTGTGGATTTTGGGAAGCATTGTGAATGCACTTTAGGCTTCATCTATCTGTTAAACACATTTATTTATTTATTGTAATTTTAAAGCTCTGATCCACAAATATATAACTTTGCAATTGATTAAAGTAAAACATTAGATAAACTATGAAAAAACTTGCATTTGTTGTTAATGTAAAACAACACAAGTAAACTTGGGAAGAAATCTTCACAACACTCAAACTTAAAGAACTAATCGACTAAGAAAATTTTAATAATCGTATGCGTGGTGTAAGCTTATTATGTAGGCTGAGCAGGACCCATAAAGGTATTTACACATCTGCAGTGAGACATGTGACATGTAACCTTGGTGCTTTATAAAAGTAGTGGTAGAATATCTTACAAGATTATTGAAACAAATAACCCGTGCTCTTTCATCATAATCTAATAAGGGTTTTGAGAACATTCTAAGTAGATTTTGTCCCATTGCAATGAGGTGGGCATAAAACACTTTTTTTTTTCTTTTTTTTTTCATTTTCCAAATTCATATGGGAGGTTTTATTTTAATTTACCAGGAATTGCGATCCCACCAAATAGGTTAAATCAAAAACAAGTTTTAAATTTAAATAAGAATATATGTCCGCCTTCTTGTGTGGGGACAAAGTCTTAGAAAGTTATTCGCAGGAAGGGCACAAGATTCCTTTTGATTTTATGGGAACCTTGTTACTCCTATATGCATCAACAATACCTGTCTCATGTTGAATGCCAACAATTTTGCACTATATTATGTTATTAGAAAACATTTTCTCTCTGTAGTATAGTATATTCGTTTTTGGGTTTTGATCTGCCTATATGATGGAGGTTAGATCACCGGTTTGGGTATTAGAAAACATTTTAGTGTTTACACAAGTGCTTTTCTGTGCTTTCAATATCTTCCCCAGCTTCTTGTTGTACAATGACTGTTAATGTATGTGTTATTGTTGTTCATTCAGTTTTTTTTTTTTTTTTACTTTACTTGATTGCAAAGTAACGTAGTTGTTAATGGCGTGAGAGTCATATCCCAACATTGTAGTGGACCCCTTTTAATAAACCCCATGAATGATGCGAAATAGGAAGAGTTGACCGTTGATGTAACATTTGATTTGATATTTGCTTTGAATGAGCTTACTCAATAAACAGGGCAATAGATATAAATAAAAAACTTATTACCCAAAGCAGCTTTTGTGGGGCTGGGGGGCCATGGCCACCCCAGGAAACACTGTATCTTCACCACTGCTAATTTACTTGAAACATAATGCGGAAATGATATAACACCACAATTTGTTATGTATTTCACTTGATTATTCTTTGAGGCATGTTTTTTTTTTGAAAGTACTCTTTTCATATCCTGTTGGAGCATAATAATTTTTTGGTGTGCTAATTCATGGTATGTGTTTGTGGTGTCTTTATTATATTCATTATGTCTCTGTTGTCTTTTCAAAGTTCATGTTTATCTTACAGTTAAGCATGGCATGGCTCATAATATGATACTGTTATCTGTTTCCTGCAGGATCCTGTCGTTATATAATATAAAATGGACTTAAGTACTGTAAAAGACGCTTTTGATCGTGTTGCTAAGAAGCAAAAATTGTCGTACTCTAAATCCCAAGAAGCAATTGAACAAATTTGCCATGAAATTGAGCAGGCATTAGCAAGAATCCAGTCAGTCGACCCCAGCTCCCTTGTTGATCTTAAATCCTTCCTCACAGAATTAAAACTAAGGCTCAATGCAATTGGTGCACAGCAACAGATAGAAGGGTCGTTAAAAGAATTAAATATAAGTCTTAGCAAGTACTTGAAACTCCTTGAAAAGGCATTTAATCCTGACATTTCTAAGGCATATAGAAATGTTGACTTTGACTACCATATAGTGAATCAGATCATTGCAAGTCATTTTTACCGACAAGGCTTATTTGATCTTGGAGACTATCTAATAAATGAAGCTGGAGAACCAGAGTTATCTGTGCTAAAATCTCAATTCTTGGAGATGTATCAGATTCTTGAGGCTGTGAAGGCTAAGAACGTGGAGCCTGCTCTGAAATGGATCTCTGCCAACCGTGAAAAACTCAAGGAAAATGCTTCAAATCTAGAGCTGAAACTTCACCGCCTGCAGTTTGTGGAGATTTTGCAAAAAAGTGGTCGAACTGATGCACTGGATTATGCTAGAATCAACCTTGCTCCATTTGCTTCCCTTCACATGGATGAAATTCAGAAGCTTATGGGCTCTCTCTTGTGGGCTGGCAGGCTTGAAATGTCCCCTTATGCTGAGTTACTGATTCCTACTCATTGGGACAAATTGACTGAAGAGCTGACCAGGAAATTTTGCAGTCTATTGGGCCAGTCCTATCAGAGTCCATTAACTGTGGCCATGGCAGCTGGTGTTGAAGGGTTGCCTACACTTTTGAAGCTGGCAAATGTAATGGCCGCAAAGAAGCAGGAGTGGCAGGCGATGAAACAGTTGCCTGTGCCACTGGAATTGGGAAGGGAGTTTCAGTTCCACTCAATATTTGTATGTCCTGTGAGTAGAGATCAAGGCAGTGAAGAGAATCCGCCTATGTTGATGCCATGTCTGCATGTTCTCTGCAAGCAATCAATCATGAAGCTGTCAAAAAATAGCTCTCGAGCATTCAAGTGTCCTTACTGTCCAGCTGAGGCCTCAGTTGCACAGTGCAGGCAACTTTATTTTTGACTTAGTGAGATACTCTCTCTTTTGCAGTGAATTATGGTGGTGGTGGTGGTGATAATATGGGTATTTTGCATTTGTGGATCTCGAGTTGTATATAGAAATTCTTTTGTCCATTCATGTTATAATTATAGGACTTGAATTACTGGCCTAAAATATAGTCAACTTGATTATCCATGGTAGAAATTACTTGAAAAGTTATTGTTTTCAGCTCGGTACCAACTTACTTGCACAACTAGTTAACTTGTTTGTACATTGTAGCAAGGCCATGGTGATCTGCATGGGTGATCTCATCGTCTTTCTACAGTGGTGATCGGAAGATGCATATCAATTATCAGCAGAAAATGTGCAGCCATACAAGAAAGTATGTCATTCTCTATATAACTTGGGCTCATAAATTTACCTTGTATAGTTGTATCAGGTGAATTAGTAACAAGTTAGTCATGGAGTTTCTGAAGATATCTCATTTTGCTGTTTTACTTGATATGAATGCCTGAATCTAAGTGGAAATCAGTGTCCACAGTTTTTAGTAGCCTGAACTCTGAAGTAAAACTGGCCTGGATCAAATCCCAGTGCATGGTCCAGTTTCTAACTATAGTCATACTGCTACTTTTTGTGGTTTTGTTTGTTTTCGAATCCAAATCCGAATCCTTTCGTAAGTTGTTGAGTCTTGATGCCTCGATTATTTAATGAGAAAGGTATCTGAGTGTCGGCAAATGTAACAATTTACATGCAATTAGTTGAGAGCCTCCTTGACCCTATTATCTTCAAATGGAAGCACAATTGACAAATCCATTTGCTTTCCCTTCCCAGAAAAGTTGAGATGAGATGGTGTCTAAGCTTATAGATTTGGGATAATGCTTCAATATGCCTAAGCATATGCGCCCAACCCAATAATTTCATGTCATATCTCAAGGATCTGATGTTATGTGTTTATTATCGGGCGAATTTTGTTTTTCAACTTGAATAGGTAATATTTCTCTAGTGCTGGAAATGTTATATTTTTTCCATTTTGTCCTTGAAACCTTTAAGTTTAAGTTTGAGATATGATGGTTTAAGTTTTGTCTTTGAAACCTTTTAAGGTTGGGATATGATGGTTTAATTTGTATCATGTATGAGTGCTTCTGCAACTAGCCTAAGCCAATTAGAAGGTTCTACTTTACAATTAGTGTGAGAAAAGATACAGGAGGAGAAAACCTTAAACACTGCTAAGAATTTATTATTAGAATAATTAAAATACAAAGGAAAGACCCAGAATATATAGAAAAATTATGGTCAGTAAATATCTCAACAAAATAGGAAACAAATCCGGAAATAAAGACAAATAACAAATGCCTTGATTTTGTTCCCTAAATACTAGGATTGACTAATCAATCTATAATTGCCTCCAAATCTCTCGGATGCCAAGTCAACCGAGAGAGGCTGATCTTCAATACTCCCTTTCAAGCTGGATTGTAAACATCAAACAATCCTAGCTTGTATACCATCTTCTCAAATAGAGTTCTAGGCAATCCTTTAGTTAGGATATCTGCTGTTTGCTCGACTGAAGTCACATGAGGAATGCAAAGAGTCCCGTCTTCAATCTTCTCTTTAATAAAGTGTCGATCAACCTCTACATGTTTAGTACGATTATGATGCACAGGATTATGAGCTATGCTAATAGCTGCTTTGTTGTCACAGTACAATTTCATGGGACTTTTTGTTGCAACTTGAAGTTCTTCTAGGAGTAGCTTTAGTCAAATTAATTCACTAACTCCATTTGCCAAAGATCTAAATTCAGCCTATGCGCTGCTTCTGGCCACTACATTATGCTTTTTACTTCTCCAAGTCACCAAGTTTCCCCAAACATAAGAACAATAGCTAGATGTAGATCTCCTATCAACAACTTAACCAGCCCAATCCGCATCAGTATAGGCTTCAATTTCACGAGATTCTCCCTTCTTAAAGAACAATCCTTTCCCTGGACTTCCTTTTAGATATCTCAATATTCGGATGGTTGCATCTAGGTGTTCCTCATAGGGAGGATGCATAAGACTTACCAGTACCATGCTGACGGCAAAAGCTATATCAGGTCTTTTGTGAGCTAAATAAATAAGTTTTCCAACAAGTCGCTGGTATCTACCCTTGTCCACAAGTGTGCTCGTATTTTGATCTCCAAGTTTAACATTTGGATTAGTTGGAGTGTCAACATGCTTGCACCCAAGTAATCCAGTCTCCTTTAATAGATCTAGGACATATTTTCTTTGTGATAAAGAAATACTAGATCTATTTTGAGCAATTTCCATACCCAGAAAATACCTTAGCATACCCATATCTTTGATTTCGAATTCATCTGCAAGTCTTCTCTTTAAAGAATTTATTTTTGAAATATTGTCACTTGTTAAGATAATGTCATCAACATATACAATAAGCATAGTTGACTTACCACTTTCATGTTTGTAGAATAACGTATGATCAGTGTGAGCCTGCTAATACCCTTGTTGGCGGACAGCTCTGGTGAACCTTTCAAACCATGCCCTTGGTGATTGTTTAAAGGTCATAGAGGGATTTTTTTAACTTGCACACCTGCCCTGTTTTTTCTGCACTCTTAAAACCTGGAGGAAGTTCCATGCAGACTTCTTCAGTCAAGTCTCCATTGAGAAAAGCATTCTTGATATCAAGTTGTTGGAGCGGCCAATCCAGATTCGCTGCTAAAGAGAGAAGAACACGGATTGTATTGAGTTTGGCTACAGGAGCAACTGTCTCCTGATAATCTATCCCGTAGGTCTGTGTAAATCCCTTTGCAACCAAACGCGCTTTGTACCTCTCAATAGGCCCATCTGATCTATACTTCACTATGAACACCCATTTACTACCGACAGGAACAGCATCTTTGGGTTTCTCAACAATTTCCTAAGTCCCATTTTTCTCTAGAGCTCGCATTTCTTCTTCTACTGCCCATTTCCATTCAGTTCGTTGAAAGGCTTCTTCAATGGTCCTAGGAATCTCTGTATCTTCAAGATTGGATACAAAAGCTTTCATTGAAGAGGATAAATGGTTATACTTTACAAATTGAGCTATAGGATGTTGAGTACAAGAACGAACACCTTTCCTTAAAGCAATAGGCAGATCATCAGTATTATCCAAATGAGAAAGGACAAGTGAATTACCTGGGTCCGAGTCAGATTCATGACAAGTCTCGAGAGTAAGAGGAGTTTCTACCGTTTGTTGATTCTTCCGACGACAGTAAACACAAAGTTCATTATTTGGTTGAGTGTTTTGTTTATGGACATCTAGATCAGGCACCTTAATTTCATCTTGATTATTTTCCACCTGTTTATTAATTTCATTTTCCACATCAAGATTTTCAATTCTTGGTAAACTCAGACTTTCAGTGTGTGTAAGATTATGTTCTGAAATTGGCAAGATTGGCAAAATGGGGTTGAGGATTTCAGATGAAAAATGCCAGAAATTTCCTTCACTACTTATCTCCCCCTGAAGAGAATTTGTGGAAAAGAATGGAGTATTTTCAAAAAAAAAAGTGAGATCCTTGGACACAATTAATTTTTTCTTTTCTGGGAAATAGCATTTGTACCCCTTTTGATTTGCAACATAGCCAAGAAAAATGCATTTAAAGGCTTTTGGATTAAGTTTGTTTCGATTAGGTTCATGGTTATGAACAAACACAGTACACCCAAAAACTTTTAGGGGTAGATTACTAACAGTCCGGTTCTCAGGAAAGTATTTAGAGAAAACATTCAGTGGAGTTTGAAACTGAAGGACATTTGTGGGCATTCTATTTATAAGGTAACAAGCAGTGAGAACTGCATCCCCCCAAAAATATTTACATGTGTTGGTGGTAAACATGATTGACCTAGCAACTTCCAAAAGATGTCTGTTTTTTCTTTCAGCAATGTCGTTTTGTTGTAGTGTGTTGGGACAGGAACTTTGATGAACAATTCCATTTTTATTGAGATATTCTCCTAAAATATGGTTAAAATACTCTTTGCCATTATTAGTGTGTAAAATTTGAATATTAGTGGAGTATTGAGTTTTAACCATGTTGTGAAATTTTTTGAATGTTTTTTCAACATCAGATTTATCTTTTAGCAAATAGAGCCAACACACACGAGTGTGATCATGGATGAAAGATATAAATCTACGCTTTGAATAAAGATTGTGAGATCGTGAGGGTCCCCAAATATCACTATGAACAATAGCAAAAGGCTTAATAGCTTTATAAGGCTTTGGTTTAAACATAAATGTTTGATGTTTAGCCAACTGACATATTACACATTGAAAAATGTCATTATTCTTAAATAAGGAAGGAAATAAATGATTTAAATATGGGAAACTAGGATGCCCTAACCTAAAATGCCACAACATTACTTGATTTTGTCTTGAAGAAGGTTGCCAACTAACCGTATGAACTTGTTTGATCTCGTCAGTGTCCTCGTCATGCTCACTAGCATTGCCAATCCTCTTCCCCGAACTCTGGTCCTGAAATTCACAATGATCTTATGAGAAAACCACCCTACAATTACAATCCTTAGAAATTTTGCTCACAGATAGCATATTACAAGATAAATTTGGAACGTGCAATACAGATTTAAGAACAAGGGTTGAGTTAATTTTACTAGTTCCAATTCCAGCAATAGGAGACAAGGATCCATCAGCAATCCGTACTTTGGTATGACCATTATTCGGAATATATGAGGAAAATAAGTGAGCACAACCTGTCATATGATCTGATGTCCCGAAGTCAACAATCCAAGATTCTTTGTTTCTTTTTGTGCAGTTTAGGGCTGAGAGAAAATTACCTTTCTGGGCAATTCAAGAAGTACCAGTTACTTTCCCAGGGGTTAGCAACATTGTAGAAGCGCTCAAGTTGTTCTATGTTGAGATTGATACTGCCCAAGTTTTCCCCAGGCTTCTGTTTTGTGAGTTCAGTATTGGACTGGTAGGCACGGGTTTCTCTTTGAAACTGTCCAGGTTGTTCTGATTGGGAGGTTTACCATTTAATTTCCCGTAAGTTTCTTTAGTGTGATTAGTCCTTTGACAAAAATCACACCAAAGATTCCCTTTTCCAGCACGCCTAGGATCATTGGAATAGTCTGCTCTGCAATTCTGTTCATGGCATTTGGAGACAAGAGCAGAGGCTTCTGTTTGGACTAGGCCTTTAGTGTTGCCAATCATATTTTTGCGCCTGCTCTCCTCCCTTCGAACTTTAGCAAATACCTCTTCAGTCTGAGGTAGAGGTCGGATTCCAATCATTCTACCACGAACTTCATCTAGATCCTTATTCAACCCTGCAAGAAAATCATAGGTACGAGTTCTTTCTACAAGTTTCACATATTTTCCTAAACACCCCCCACACCAATCATTGGGCCATACCTTGATAAGAGCAGTATAGTATTCTGTGACATCCATACTTTCTTGTTTGAGATCCCTAGCATGATCTCTTAATTCACACAATTGTGATGAATTCTCCAGGTCAGTGTAGGCCAATTGTGGTGTGGACAAGGTACAATGACCCAATATGTTCTTCCATAGAATTGATGAGCCAAGACATCACCAAGGCATTTTGGGTGCCCCACGTTGTGTAAGTGGGATCGGTTGGATCTGGTTTTTTTGTGGAGCCATCAAGATATCCAATTTTTCCTCTTCCTCGTATTACCATCTGGACAGACCGTGACCATTGGAAAAAGGTTTTTCCATTTAGTTTGTAGGAAGTGATTTGGAGGGAGGAGTTATCATAAGGGGCAGTAGGGTTAATTATAAGTTCGGTACAGGAGAAGATCCAGAAGCAATGGGGTTAATTGTAAGGTTCGGTACAGGGGAAGATTCAGCAGAAACTCCCTCCTTTCTGTCCTTGCTTAACCCAGTAAGGGCCTGCTTATAGCTATCGGCCGTGGTGTTTCCCCCTCAACGGTATCCAAGCTCTGATACCATGTGAGCAAAGATACCGGAGAAGAAAACCTTAAACACTGCTAAGAATTTATTATTAGAATAATTAAAATACAAAGGAAAGACCCCGAATATATAGAAAAGGTTCTGGTTAGTAAATATCTCAATAAAATAGGAAACAAATCTAGAAATAAAGAGAAATAACAAATGCCCTGATTTTATTCCCTAAATACTAGGATTGACTAATCAATCCATAATTGCCTCCAAATCTCTCGAATGCCAAGTCAACCGAGTCACCGAGAGGCTGATCCTCGATAATTAGTTTTATATGTTTTCATTTATATCTCTCTCTGTTTACTTTGAAGTTATTAATTTATCTTATTAAGAAATGTTGACGTTGAGGTAAGATGAGATCTGTCATATCTACACCAAGAGGTTATAGGTTCGAATATGTCCATTTCCAAAACCTCAAATTATTATAATATTTTAGAAAAAAAAAATGTTTACGATTGCATACTCCTGATGTTAATTTACCTTGAAGTCTAATATTTCTCGTACAAATGTATAATTTTAAAGTTTAATACTCTTATTCCACTTTTAAAAAATATTAAATAATTACTTTGAAGTTATTGATTTATCGTACAAATGTTGATGTTTAAAGTTGCATACTCTTGTATGAAGTGTAAGGTTTATTTGAAGTTACACAAATTTAAAACAACAAATATAATAGAAAATGTGTCAAGTGGGCATATGTTAAGGATGAAAAACTTAATTAAAAAAGTTATATTTATTCTTTCTAAACTTGAATGCACAACTTCATTTGTTTCAAAAGAATATATAAATAATTTTTTTATTCATTTTTTAATCCTTAACATACATTTTCTTATCAAATATAAGTCACAAAAGAAATGTATTACAAAATATAATAAGATATCATGATTATTACAAATCTAATAAATAAAATAAAATAAAACTTGTCATTTACCAAATACGGTAGATTGCCAAAAAATACCTATGCTTTCTGCTTGGTGTTAGAATTAACAAGAAACAACTATGTGACAACATAACATGTCATAAGAATGGCCACATGTGCGTAGTTCAGTTGTTAGATTGATGAGTTTAGGGTTTGGATAAATGACTTTCAAGTCAGCGACTCAAATCTTATCAATGACAAAAACTTTAAAAAAAATATACGGTCCAGATAGATAGATAGATAGATACTGTAAAAAAATTATTCTTTTTTTATATTTCAAATATCAATTTTAATTCTTTCTTCTAATCAGAATTACACTTACTCAATTCTATTTTAACTAATTTTATTATATACTTAAAAATACTTTATCTCTCTCCAAATCTTACGTTATTCACTCTAATAACATGTCATACTTTTGATAGGTTTTTATTTATTTATTTATATAGTTTTTACTTATTTATTATATATATATATATATATATATATAAATGTGTTGATTTATATAATTAAACCAAGGTAAACATAGACATATATTTATGTTTAATTATTAATAAATTTTATCAAACAAACTTTTATAACTATTAACAATTAAAATATTTTTTGAATATTAGAAAAGTATTAGGAGTAAAATTTAAATTTCAATAGAGGTTGGAGATCGAGATTTAGTGTATGTTTGGTATGGTTTTTAAAATGATCAAAAGCATTTTTTTTAATGTTAGAAGCTATTTTGAAGTTTTTTTTAGTCGTTTGGACAAAATTCAAAACAGCTTATTTAATATATGAATTGTCTCAATTACCCTTTGTAAAAGCCATTTTATGTCTATTTGGAGAAGCCTAAAATTTGGGCTTTTCCAAAAAGCTTTTTTGAATTTTTTTTAAAGCATATGAATTGTCTCACTACCCTCTATAAATTTTAAATATTCCACTATAGCTCTTTCATTATAAATACATTGTCAACACCTTTTTTGTAATTCACCCAACCAAAAGCTATTTCTAAAAATACATTGTCAACACCTTTTATGTAATTTACATAACCTTTTATGTAATTTACATAACCAAAAGCTTTTTTTTGTCAGAAGCTCTACTCATTAGAAGCCTTACTACAAAATAATCTACTCTAGAAGCTCTACTTGAAAAACTATACCCAACACACCCTTAGTGTTAACTCTAATCAACAATGTTGGTCATGATTTCGATGCTATTGTGGCTATAATTTCGACTCAACAAAGGTTTATTTCCTTTGAAGATGCTCACTTTCTCCTAATGATGCATGAGCAACGCATGGAACATCTGAACTCTAGCAATGTTGATGTTGGCCAAGCAGCTACTAATTTCGTTTCTAACAACAATCAAAGCAACAGAGGTCCAAGAGAAAGTAACTTTCAGAGCAATAGAGGAAACTATCGAGGAAAAGGAAGAGGTAACAGATCCGGTGGTAGATCAGGAAGCCGAATCCATTGTCAAGTCTGCAATAAACCTGGACATGGTGCATTGAAATGCTACCATAAATTCGATCACGGCTTTCAGAGTCCACCTTCTCAATAGCACAATAAGGCTCATTACAACCCATTTCAAGGCCTTAACAATCTACATGATTCAATGGCCATCTAATGCTTGGTTCGTCTGTCTCTTAAAGCAACATGAATCCAAATCAAGTTGAACCACATGCCAACTTTCATCAAAGTTCATCTTACCTTGCAACTCCTGAATCGGTAGTGGATCCAGCTTGGTATATGGATAGTGGAGCCACCAACCACAACACCCCAGATTTGAACAACCTCTTTATAAGGTCTGCTTACAGAGGTAATGATAAGCTTGTTGCTGGTAATGATCATCAGCTCATAATTTCTCATATAGGAGACACCACTGCTAAGTCACACACAATGCCCCATCAGTAGCTTTTTCTCAAAAATATTCTTCATATCCCACAAATTACTAAAAACTTGTTTAGTATTTCGAAATTTACTTGTGATAATCAAGCTTTTGTTGAATTCTTTGTTAACAAATGTGTTATCAAGGATCTTAAGACGAATAAGGTTTTCCTCCAAGGAACTCTTAAAGGATAGGTTGTACTGCTTGTGGCTGGTAGATAGTCCAGAAGTGTTTTACTCTAACTTCAAGGCATGTCAAGATGAAGATTCTAAGATTGTGTTTAGTTCTTCTTGTAATGTAAATAGTGCAAATAAGACTAGCCTTGGTAGAATGTATGATTCCAAGTCACAGTTAGCATATTTAGGTGCTTATGCTACTGTGAATGCCAATGTTTTGGCATGCTAAATTGGGGCATCCGGCTCCCTTGATTCTTCAAAAAAATGTTGCACAACATACACTTTAATAACAGATTTCAAGCACCACACTTTTGTGACTCTTGCAAGCTTGGAAAATTACATAGATTGCCTCTTTCCAATCTGGAAATAACTGCCAAAGAGCCTCTTGAACTTGTTTACTCGGATGTATGGGGACCATCTCCTATCTTGTCAACAAATGATGCCATGATTTCCAAATGATAGTTGGTCAAGCTTCAAGTTAGTTAAGTAACATAATTAGTTACGTGGATTGTAGTTAGTTAAGTTTACTGTGGTTAGAATTTATGTTAACTATGGTTAAGAATAACAGAATGCTGACTTGGATGTATAGCTATAAAAGTTAGTTAGACTCTGGTGAAAAGAAGTGATCATGTGTACTTAAAAAACAGAGAGAGAGAAGATCTTCTTCTAATAATCCTCCATTAATGGAGTTTCACGAAGCTCAATTTTAATCGGTTGTTTTTCATACAAAACCTTTATCAAACACCTTAGCTGCTCTTTTAGAATTTATGTAATACTTGAAGAAAAAAAATACAACATTATCAAATACAACTATTTTAACAAAAAAAAAAAATTTAAGCGTGTAAGCTTGTAAGCTAAGGCAGAAACAAGCAGCCAATCAGGATCCAGGAGATGCCACTCATGCAAAATCAAACTGGCACTAATAAGCAAAAATCTTCGTGGAGGTATCTTAGGGTTTTAGAATCTTTTTGTGGATTGTGGAATGTGGACTGTGACTGTGGATTGTTCACAACAAACATAAAAATAGTCTAGAAATAATAACTCTAGTGGCCTCTCATTTAGTTGGACACTATCAAAATGGTCATTAACGGTGGATAGTGTAACAAAAATGGTCACTCATAAGGAAATTTACCATAGTTATCACCCGTTTGATGAGAATATTACACTATTGGTGGCAAATGTGGTGGGACCCATATGGGCCTTGGCTCCCAGCCAATAAAAATTAAAAAAAAAAGTTAAAATTATATGCATATATTATGTTCCAGTAGTATGAAGATGATAACTGCAACTTGGCCCCCCATTTTATTAATAATATAAATTTCTTCTATATGTATATATATATATATATATATATTTTCCCTTTTAGAGTTTTTTAGTATTTTAATTTCTTATGTTTTCATACATTATTTCCTAATGTGGTCTCTCTCTCTCTCTCTCTCTCTCTCTCTCTCTCTCTCTCTCTCTCTCTCTCTCTCTCTCTCTATATATATATATATATATATATATATATGGGTTCAACTACTACACCGTTACCGTATAGTTACATGACTAATTTTCAATCATTAGATGTCAATCCTAACGGCTACAAAAATCAAAGATAAAAGCAAATTTATAAAAAATTAAAACTAAAAGGAAATAACCCCCTCTTGTAATTACCCTCACAACTATATATGAATTGTATAGTAGCTAAATTCGTCTATATATGTATGTATTTTATTTTTATTAGGCATTCACAGGAACAAATTAAGACTTTCTTTATTATTTTATTATGCAATATCCATCTGGTTTTGAGGTGGTTCTTATTGTTTACTCTACATAGTTTGTTTACTCATAATTTTTTTTATTTCAACGTTAATGTTATTTTTACCAACTTCCAAGGTCTTAGGTTCAGAATTATAAATTAATAAATATTTTAATTTTATTTTTCAAGGTTGGGTTATTATATATTTATTATTTTATAAGGTTGTTACTTGTTACTATGGTTTTAATAAATTTATTTTACTCGTTTGTTATTTAAATTTGTTCAAAAATATTTATAAGTTAATTAGGTTAGACATGAATATTATAAAGTTAAATTATAAATATATAAATAATTGTTTTTTTTAAATATATTAATGGTACAATGATACTTTAAATATTTTATATGAATTATATATTTATTAATTAGAAATTATTGAAAGAGATATTTCATCTATGTAACAAGACGAAGATGGTTTTCTCACAAATTCTTTGATTATGTATTTTAAACTGAAATCGTATAGAAATTAAAATAAATTTGATTATTGATGATTTTTGAGATACAAAATATATATAGTCAAGTTCCATTTTGATTCTCAAAGTTAGTGTCATTATTATTATTATTATTATTATTTATTTATTTATTTTGAATAATTATCTTAAAGACTAAACGACATCCAATTGTGAATTAAAACTAAATAAAAACAATAATTCATAAATATTTTTGAAAAAATATTCTTAAAAAAATATGATCTCCAACCGTCCATTACAGGATGGATGGTTGAAGATAAATTATATAAAAAAAGTTGCTCTTCTTTTTTTAATTTCGTTTTTTACTAAGTTTTGTTTCTTTGTTTTTAATTCTTTTACCTTTTAAAAAGATAAAAAGATAAAAAATTCTTTAAGAATAAAAAATAAAATCTGATGTCTAACCGTCACAGTTATAGATGGTTGGTGATAAATTGCAACAAAAACAATTTAAAAAATTGTTTTCTTTTAAAAAAATTAGTTTTAACTTTTAATTCAAAATGGGTGGCCATTTGGGTAGCATTTAAACAAATGGGCAACAACTAGGGTAAATTTCCTTACAGATGACCATTTTTGTCACACTATTCGTCTATAATGACTGTTTTGAATCGAATTCTTCATTTAATGATCATTTTGATAACGCATAATCAAATCGGTGGCAACTAAGGTAATTACACAATATTTAAACAAGCAACAGTAAGAAAATACATATGATACTCAAATCTTTCAATAAAATGACCACCAATCAGGTTCTTCACAAATAAGGCTAAGCGGGTCCTAACATATTACCTTTGTTGATGCTATATAAGAGTTCATTTTTGCTCACCCCTTAACAAGGATGAACATGACCTCCCCTTCCCAAATGACGCCAAATGTCAAAAAGTTAACTCGAAAATTAAACCAGAGTTAACTGTAGTAGCTAAAAATAGGCTATGGGCCCAATACTATAACCCATTTGCAATCTTAAATCACTTGGCCCAGGATCAACAAATTCGGGTCAACCCGAGAGGCCCTTTCATAGTCATCCTTTGACTCAGTCACTACTTCACTCCAACTCAATAACTGGAGTAGTGGATAATAATTTTTCAATTTGAATTCAAACGTGTAATCCTCAAAATCTGGTCTAGATTTCAGGGATCTCTCTCAACAGCACTCCAACGTGCTAATGGGTCCAGGTGATCTATAAATAGATCATTTCTTCATCGAAAAAAGGATTCTGATCTCTCTCTATCTATTAAAGCCTTAAATGTGTTGAAACTTTGCTAAAAACGAATTCTGGCCATCAGACCTTTCACCAATCATCATCTTAACCATAATATTAATTACCAAACGCTTAGCCCAAGCTTACCTAAGGCTCGAAATAACCACCATTGTATCTTCTCTTTTCTTTGTTTTCATTTTCTTTACATCTTTTTTGCAGGTTCTTAGAGCAGTCGACCAGCTCGATTCGACTGGTTAGACCAAGTTGCTTGGGCGTAACTCGAATCTGATCCGATCCACTCTAATTGTAGATCGACCATCTACATTGACAATTAATTATTACATATATGATATAGTATTATTCCAATTTATCCCTATCATCATCATCTCCAACACCCAAACCCTAGCCACCACCGAAAACACTATATAACATCTTCTCTCCAAGACTCTATCTTCCCTCTCTTCCTCATATCACTTTCTTTTCATCTCGTCCTCTCTTCACATCGGGTCGAACTCGGTTCTGATTCAATTCCAATTCTTAGTCGAATGCGAGGTTGTGAGAGAGATGTTGGTTTGATGGTGGTGGTTGTATGTGAGAGATATTAGTTTGGTGTATGAGAGGGTGAGAGATAGATTGCGATTTTCTGGTGGTTAGAAACATTAAAAACTAACATTCATTGTGAGAGATAGATTGCGATTTTCTGGTGGTTAGAAACATTAAAAACTAACATTCATTGTCAGAGATTGCAATTCTGCTTTATGGTTTGGTCTTGATGTTCGTGATGGTGTTTTGAGCTTGCTTTTTTTTTTTGATTGAATTTGGAGATGATGTTGGTGTGTTAGGTTTTATTTTTTTTATTGAATTTGGAGATGATGTTGCCGTTCATGGTGTGTTTAATGTTTTAGGTTTTTTTTTATTGAATTTAGGAGTTCTTTGATTCAAAAAAAATCTAGAAGTTCTTGACTTAGGGGTAAGATCGTTAAATCACTATATAAAATAAATAATAATTAATTTGTTAATCTTAGATTAATTTTTAGACACTTGGATTTATTTGTTGAAGGGGTAATGCTCACCCACTTAAAGGAGGTGAGTAGAGTTACACATTGTCCCACTATCCCTAAATCCCCAAGGTTCTCATCTCTATTGGAGAAACAATTTTTTGAGGAAAAAAATGGGGAAATAGGTGGGGAATGAGGGATGAGGGATGAAGGGATGATTTTCATTCTCAAATTGAAATGGGGATGAGGATGGGGAGATTCCCCCCATCCCAATTTCTCAATTTTCCCCATAAATATATTGAAATGGGGATGTGGAGACTCCCTTCATCTTCATTTCCACATCTTCCCCAAAACATATATAAATATATTAATAATATATATATATATATATTAATATATTTTTTTAAAAAAAATTTATTCTTTGAAACCCTAACTAAATAACTATATAAACTCATTATCTTTCAACTTTAAAAGTCAAAACCTAAAATCTAAAGTTATAATGGACTTTTTTTTTTGTATTTGTAATGCACTAATGAATTTTATTTTATATTTGTAATGAAATGTTTTTTTTTTTTAATTTGTAATTTATAGTGAAATAGGGAAATGGAGAAATTGGGAAATGAGGAAAACGGGAAAAATGGGGAACTGGGGTTGAGGATGGAGATACCTCCCCCCAAAATTCCCCATCCCCATTTTCCTCAAATGGGGAATTGGGTGGGGATGGGGAAGAGTTTGGGAAGTAGGGATGGGGGGACCTATATCCATCCGGACCATCCTCATTTCTCCAATGTGCAACCCTGGAGGTGAGTATAAATGAACTCAACTGCCTAATCATTGACGTGTCACTACGAATATCAAAATTACCCATTGGTTCCGGAACCCGTCCATAACAGGGACCCACCCTGTTATGGGATGTTTTAACCGTACCATTTAAGTTGTGGATGGAGTCGGTATTTTTTTTATCCTCGATTTAATTTCAATACGGTTACAGGATTTCAAGTCACCATCTCGCCACGTTCCCGTACCCGCTATCAATATATATATATATATATATAAACATATTTTTCCTTCATATTTTTCCCTTTCACTAACATAATTTTCCATCTTTTTTTTTCCATTTTTTTTCCCACCATTGAAACACTACTCCATTTCAGATCATTATATATAATATACCCCTCACACTAATATTTTCAAATTATTTAATAATATTTATATGATCTTTATCAAAAAAGTCATAGAAAAATATGTTAATGGGATGAAGATGGTATGTGGCAAAAAACCGATCCCCTAATGGGGAAACCCCGTACACACACCGTTATCGTTTATTTTAAAATGGATATTCATCGGGCTGATATTTCTCATGTAAATTGGTATTGAAGATGGTAATTGAAAACTCGTCCCCGACCCGTATCATTGACATCCCTACGTGTCACCCATGCCAAACCGACGCAGACCCATTTGTCATTTACGTTCAAAGAACGACAGCGCTGTCAGGTTATTGTCACCACCAAATATTTACTCTTTCATCTTCAAACGAAAAATCTCTCTTCTCTCTCTCTTTCCCTGCCATTTCTCTGCATGGCATTTGCTCTCTGGAGCTTATTTTTTTTCTTTTGACGAAACTACCCCTTGTTGAAATGCAAATTTCCCACTTGTTTGGCGCATGTAAGTTGTGAATTTGAAGTTTTTTTTTTGTTTTTTTTTAATTTTATTTTTTGCTGTTCAAGCACGTGCAAAAAACCCTTACGGCCTTACCTGGTGGGTTCGTTTTGTTCTGTAGCAGAGAAGGGAGAGGGAACTTCATGAGCTGAGGTGAAAAATTTTGGGTTTTGATTTGATGTTCATTTAATTACGATCTACTTCATTCTCAGCTTCTTTGCTTTTGTTGGGTGGTTGATTTTTGATTGTTTGTTGGATTGCTGTAATTTTTTTTTTTAGTGCTTATTTAGTGGTTTCAAGTTGAGAAAATGAAGTGGGTTGCCTTTGGATTGTTTGAGTTTGCTGTGGGTTCTTTGAGAATACTCAAATTTTTTATGTATTCGGTTTACTGGATCTGAGATTTTGGCTATTACTTACATGCATTGATGACCTAAGATGATCTGTTGATGTTTAGGGTCTCAAACAGGAAAAAAAAAAAAAAAAAAAAACCTTATCTAGTGAAATACAAATTATCCACTTCACTATATGGGTGTGGGACTGTCAGAAAGTAGTAATTGATCAAAGTTATTAAATGTAAAGAAATCTGATTTGGGTTGAAAATTTAGAAGTCATGGCATTTTTATTGGACTATGTTTTCAAGTTAAATCAACAGTTCTGAGATGGATGGCTTTTTTCTGTTTAGTATTAGCTTAGTTGTGCAAGTTTGTTAGGCTTTGGCTTGATTTTACTTGGTTGGGCACTTTGCTTTTTCAACAAAAGGTTGGGCTTAGTTGGTAAAAGTTTGATGTGTGTATTCTTGCATTCATTATCTATTTATCTTGTGGGTGTTTGCTGGATTGTATAATTTTAAAAATGAAATAGCAACTATACAAATAAATAATTTTTGAAGTGTATCATATCTCATGTGCCTAAGTAAGTTGATGTCAAGTCCTAATGGAGATTTGAGTTGAGATGACTCTGGGAAACTCTCATCCTTTGCCAGCATCTCTAGTTGACATGCATCATAATATGAAGTTCTATTCTCTTCCTATAAACTCACTGGGAAAAAGTACTTGATGCTGTCTTTTCATTGCAGAGATTCGTTAGTCCCATTTATTAGTGATCTAAAGAAAGCCAAAAAAATCCTATCTATTGAGCAAGATAATAAGATATCACTATTTGGAAGTTACATTTTTGACTTAGAACTGGATAATGCTCAACATCACTAGTTTTTTTCATAATGTAGTATTCTCATGGTCATTCTCTATTTGTAGGTCCATATTTGAAACTTCAAATTAGCAGCTTTGATGTTACATCTGGTGCTCACTTTTGAGTTACATATGAAGGGGTGTGAGTACATTAATCTTTCCTACTTTTGTTATTTATTTACTTATTTTTTTTACTCTTAACAGAAATTTTGATGTTTTCCCCCCCCAATGCCGTTAACATTAAAGTCATACATGTCGACATTTCTTTGTCTCTCTCTTCGAACTACTAGAAGATGGAGATTTTATTTGCTTAGTTCAAAGTATGGTGGTCAATAGATATCATCGGTTCATTGGTAACAATGGTTTCAACTTTTGATGAAATTGGGTTCTATGCTCTTTAAAGTTGGTTATTTTCTCAATTCATGTTGTTTATTTTGTGTGTTCTTGTTGGGGTCCAGTAATGGCAGAGCTATTGCGGAATTCAAGTTCAGTAATCACAACATCAAATAGGTTTGCTTGCCAAGCTCGCTTTTATGGTAGGCCAACTACTTGTGATTCTGCAAATTGTTGCAGAAAATATAGTTGTTGTTTATTTGATGGTTTAGCTATTAAATCAAACAGCAGGAGGTTGGCACTTAGGACTCGTCGAATGAGTTTGTTATATGGCTTTACAAAAAAAAAAAATTTGATTATTAGTGTCAAACATGGTTGCTAGCATTGAACCTGAGTTAGTTTCTGAGGATGAGGAAGAATGCAAATTGATTGAGAAAACAAAAGAAGATCATGATTTTGATTCTCTGCCTCCATTGGGGAAACATAGTGGTCAAGCAAGACTGTGATTTTGAACTTAAAAGTGGTAGTCAACCTTTGGCGGTATCGAAGAAATTGAAAATGGTTGTGGATGGTGAAATCAGAGTGCATTTTTTAGAAGAAAGAAATGAAGAGATATTATCGAGAAGGGTTTTGATGCTTAGTAGATCCAACAAGGTGAGAAGTGCATTGGAGATTTATGAGTCCATGAAGTTCTCGGGTTTACGACCCAATGTACATGCCTGCAATTCTCTTCTCTCATGTCTCTTGAGGAATGAACTGCTCGATGATGCTTTGAGAGTCTTTGTTTTCATGCGGACAAATGAGATTACTAGCGGCCATAGTTATAGCTTGATACTTAAAGCAATTGCGAATGTGCAGGGTTTTGATTCAGCCCTTAATATGTTTGTAGAATTCGGAGGGTACTCTAGAGCAAAGAAGGATTTTGATGTTCTTGTTTATAATACCATGATATCTGTTTGTGGCAGAGTGAACAATTGGATTGAGCCTGAGAAAATATGGAGGAGTATGCAGGAAAATGGCTATATTGGAACACGAGTCACTTATTCTCTATTAGTTTGCATTTTTGTTCGTTGTAATCGGAATGACCTGGCCCTTGATGCTTACTATGAGATGATCCAAATTGGACTCAAGCCAGGGGACGATATAATGCAGGCTGTAATTGGATTGTGCACAAAGGAGGGGAAGTGGGATCTAGCGTTAAATCTATTTCAATGTATGTTGGATGATAGGCTGAAGCCAAATCAAATCTGTTGCAATGCGTTGATTAACTCTCTTCGGAAAAGCTGGAAAAGTAAAGCTGGCATTCAAGGTTTATGATACTATGAAATCTTTGGGTCATACACCTGATACATACACATGGAATGCATTGCTTAATGCTTTGTACAAGGCAAATCAACATGCTGATGCTCTTCGGCTCTTTGAGAGTTTAAAAAGAGATCAGAATTCTCAGTTAAATATACAATTGTATAATACTGCTTTAATGTCATGCCAGAAATTGGGTTTATGGGAAAAGGCTCTGCAGCTTTTGTGGCAGATGGGAGCCTCTGGATTGTTGGTTTCAACTCCTTCCTATAATCTTGTAATTAGTGCTTGTGAGGTTGCAAGGAAACCAAAAGTAGCATTGCAAGTTTATGAGCACATGGTTCACCAGAAGTGCACTCCAGACACATTTACACATTTAGCTTTAATAAGAGGTTGCATATGGGGATCTCTGTGGGCTGAAGTTGACGAAATTCTAGAAGTAAGTTACTGTGTTGACATACATCTTATCAAAAATCTTATGGTACTGAATCAATTAGCTTATATATATTCAATTATCAGCTCTCTACAAATTTACTGAATTCTGTATGCTGTTATGTAAGACATTAGCAAAATTGAAATGACATTTCAAAGCATTAATTTCTTTTACATGTGAAGTTTTAATTGTTTTCTAGACAAATTGAGCACTATGCATCACAATCTTTTGATTGGTCTAATAAAAAATCTTGTTGCTTGGATTTTGTGTGCCATTTTTTTTAAAACTTGACATGTGACATTTATCTGATTAGTGATTAATGGGATATAAGGCTTTAGAAATAAAGGTTTTCGAAACAACTTTTCCAATTGGAGCATGTTGGTTCAGTTTATATGCACATATAATTCACATGAAATTAAATACCCCTTATAGATACATCTTTGGACATTTTTATCTCTGCCGCATTGCAACTCTGCACTCTGTTTTGGTTCCTAAAACAATAAATTTAATTAACATTTTATTCTTTGTTTGATCTGCAGAATGTTGCACCAGATGCATCTCTCTATAATGCTGTTATTCAAGGAATGTGTTTAAGAGGCAAGTTCAAATCTGCACAAAAGCTGTACATGAGAATGCGTGAGATTCACTTCAAACCTGACGGTAAAACACGTGCATTGATGCTTCCAAAATTTTCATAAAGATTCAACGTAATAGCTCCTGTAATCTTATACCAATGATTCTTCTTGTCATAGCTAACATCAAAGATAAAAACAACACAAAGGAAGACATGATAGATTGCAGTGGATGGTGAAATTACAAGTTAAAACGAGTCATCATTGACATGATAGATTGTAACATTGTGTTGTAGATTATCAAGCTTCATGTATATACCTGTAGATAAATTCATGATACTTCTGTTTCATGCTCTCTATTATATCCATGGGCTGATTTGTAACTTACTCATTTAGCCTTTCTGAGTTGTGTATCATAAAAAAATTGATTGTGATATTGAATGTAAGAATCTAATTGTAATATCCTGGTTTGTGGAGTTTTGTTCCAATCAAATTTTGACACAATATAAATCTGGAAAACGGAGGAACCTGAAAACCTACAAGCAAATGTGGGGATATTGTACAACTAAAATTGAAAGGCATTATAATTTCTATAAGAAAATTGATCATATATATCCAAGATGACAAGTTCATCAAAGTATTTGTCAAAAAAAAAAAACAAAATCACACAAACAAAATTTTCATTTTAAAACTTATCATCGGGTAAAAACTAAATACATTTTACTGACATTTAGAGTATCTCCAATGCAAAAATGGTTTGCATATGAATAATTATTGACATGGCAACAATGTCTAGACACTTGCTTCCTATGTGGTATAAATATGGATTTGATAGACAATCAACTTAAAATTTGGTCTCCAATGCTTCCGTTTAAAACATATTTTGTTTTAATAACGTGTCCAATTTTATTTCCTATTTTCTTTTTTATTTTATTTTCGTACCAAAAATAGATGAAAAATTAATGTCAATTTTAAATGTTTGCTGAGTCAACCTAAAAAAGGGCTGTGCAACAGGCTTTCTGAAAGTGGACGGTCATGTTTTCAATGTCTATTATTTTTTTAGCCACGTCAGCTTGAGGCTGAATATGCACGGTTGAATTGGAGATACAATTATTAATAGAATGTCTATTTATCCTACATGACATTTCTTTTTTTCACAAATTACACTTGCATTGGAGATACTCTTGTTGCAATCGTTTTTCTTTTTGTGCTGGTGATGGAATTTCAGTGAAATGAATTGGGGATTTTTGGTGTTAGTTTTCAGATGGATCGTGAAGAATGAAGAAGAGAAAATAAAATAAAAATAATTTTTTTTAATGATGGCGAGTCCCACGGTGGGAATCAGATGGAGGGTAATCTGAAACCCACCTATTGAGATGGGAATCACATTGGGTAATGTGATTCCCATGGGATTCACTTTCCCGGGAAACCAAAAACCCAAACCTCCTACCAAACATGGGAATGCTTTGAGATTCTCATTCCCATGTAAAGATGACAGTATACCAAACGGCCCCTTAGGGAGTCTGAGACAGAGAGAAAGCTTCTTGGTTTTCTGCGGCTGAAATATCTGAATCTGCATCAAGTGAAGTCTCTTAAAGACTAGCTTTTGCTGGGAAAATGCTGTAACTTCCGTGTCAATCAATATCGTGTCTTCATCCTTGAACTCCCCTCTCAAGATGTTCTTGGCAAGTTCATTTTGATGGGATAAAACGCACCACTAAATCCCTCTCTTGTGTGAACCTAATAGGAAGCAATTAAATAGAGCAGCAAACAACACAACCACAAGCTCAATCACAAACACAAGAACACCAAGAATTTACGTGGAAAACCTCATTGAATTGAGGAGTAAAAACCACGGGTCCTCTGAAATCTCCACTATTAAAATATAATGGGAATACACGGTTCTCTCTAGTTAAACTAGAGGCATATAACACAGCAAATCTCAAGATTAACTAATCTTGGCAACACATGCAATATTAGCAAGTAAAACAAGAGAGATAGGATTTCACAAACTCGAATCCTCTGTTCTGGGTGTGTATCTCTCTGCAGAAATTTCTGATCAACGATCCAACCATCAGATCGTAGAACCACGAGTGAAGAAGGTTCTGTCCAAATTTCAGCTCAAACGGACAACAGATGAAAGAGATATCTCTCTTTTACGAAACCTGTGCAGTACCTCCCCTGTTTTCTGTCCAGCTCTGTTCGGAACCGCAAAAGTCACAACAGGGAACTCCGATTGATAATTCCACCGTGCAGGATGTATATCAGTGTGTTGAGAACACGCTTGCAAAATTCGAGCTTGATCCGACCACGTTTAGATCTCCGATCAGCTCTCTGAAGAACTCTGGACAGTAGACTCTTTCTGCACTCTTTTCTTTTTCTCTCTTCTTCTCACTCTTTGCACACACCGATGACTCTCCTCTTGTCTCTTCTCTTCTTATGTTTTCAGCTAGGGTTTTAACCCTTTTATATACCATGTAAAATGACATAAAAGTCCTTAGGCCATCCACATATATTATGTGGGCTTTACCATGAATACATGATAAACTTTCTTTGGGCCATCTCCACATTTGGAGGAAACTCAACCCAACACATTTCAACGTTCTGCTAAATCACCCGCTTCACTGGCCTTGCACCATAGTTAGAGTCGTACCCAAGACTCCCGAGAAGCTGAACAGCTGCATCGCTCACCCGGATTTTCATCTTCCGGTCTGCAATCCTCTTTTGGACTCGTTCCAACTAAAACATGCAAACATAAAGCTAGATGTTCTGATATTGCTACTAAAGAAGAACAAAGAAAGAATTATAAACATGTGTCCATCGATCCTTTCCCAGATAAAGATGAGGTTTGCTTTAGTGAACAGCCGTAGAACATCCAATCTATCATAGAATATTAAAATGGTTCTGCAATGTTTATAGGAAACTATTGATCAACTAAACTATTAAAATGTATTTAGCAAAAGTATTACTGTCTCTATGTGTCATGTTGACCAACAAGATGTAGTATTATTAAGTATACAGTATACTTGTACCTGTAAACACGAAATTTTGTGTTTGCTATCATGTAACTAAGAGTAGCTGTAACAGGAAAAGGGGTCTTGTGGTCAAAAAATAAATAACACTATTTGGGGTGGATGTTGTGCAAATATCACCACATTATTAATTCATGTTTAAAAGGCACAAATATAGGTGTCCAGATAAAAATATCCCTTCCAAGTGAGTTTTTGTCGTTTTCAAACTTAGTGAGAAAAACGAGAGAGAGAAAACATCGGCTGAAAAAAGAACAGGCGTTGGAAGATCAGTGGTTTTCCTGCTGAAAAAGACGTCGAAGTAACCGGCGGTAGGACAACAGTGTTTTTTCGAGTGTTCAGACAAGAGCATCTTCAATCGACTATGGTAAGTTGAGTCAGATTATGTTGTGGATTTTGTTTTTGATAAGTTCATGTTTGATATTGGGTGTTGATTAAACTTGTAGATTATGTTTGTTTGTTGATCTGAGAATGGTTGTGTGTTAGGTTAGGGTTTGTAAATCTGTTGAAGATCTAGGTTCTCGAGCTTTTTCAAAGTGTTTCCGAGCTTTTTCTGAGCTTTTTAAAACATTTTTCGAGCTATTTCAAACTGTTCCGGAGCTTTTTCAAACTGGCCCCGAGCTTTTTCTGGATCTCCGAGCTCTTTAAAACTGTGTTCAAGCTTTTTTTAAAATGCCCGAGCTGTTTTAAACTGTTCCCAAGCTTTTTCAAAATGTTTCCGAGTGTTTTCGCACTGTGTCCGAGCTTTTTTAAACTGTCCGAGCTTTTTCAAACAGTGTCCGAGCTTTTTCAAACTGTGTCCTAGCTTTTTCAACAGTCCGAGCTTTTTTAAAATGTATCCGAGCTTTTTTCAAAATGTGTCCGAGCTTTTTATCAAAATGAGTCTGAGTTTTTTCAAACTGCCCGAGCTTTTTCAAAATGAGTCCGAGCTTTTTCAAAATGAGTCCGAGCTTTTTCAAACTGTGTCTGAGCTTTTTCAAACTGGCCGAGTTTTTTCAAATGTGTTCAAGCTTTTTCAAACTGCTTCCTTGCTATTTTATATTATTATGTCCGAGCCTTTTACAGATTACTGATGCATTGTTTCTGTGAAAATGCAGATGGGGAGTCAACTAAAGGATTTGTTTAAAACTCCGGAGTGGGAATGGTACGATGGAAAAATCACTCGGCATGACCATTTCAGCGACCTTCGAGATATCGACGTCGCACTGGACAGTGTACCAGAACAATTCAGGGTCGAAGACCGACGTCAGTATACAGAGTCTTATTTTGGTCATTTCCTTCGAATGGATCGGGGGATGAAGTTTTCAGGTAGCATAGTCTATCGACTGCCATTGCGCGAGCTACATCACGATGGGCCGGAGGATGAGATGCGATTTATGTTAGGTCCTCATTCGGTCCGGTTCTCCAATGTTAAATTCTGTCAGATCACCGGATTGAAGTTTGGAGTGATTCCCGACACGACGAGGTATGAGATGGCTCAAAACGGGATACACCAACGGTATTTCGGTGGTGTAGCTGAGGTGGATTATGAATAGATGAGAGCTGTTCTACGGATCGGTATATTTGAGGAGCAGTACGATGCTGTAAAGCTGTGCCTCTTTTATATGCTAAACTGGATATTGATGGGGTTGGACGAGAGAGAGAAAGTTTCATTATGGCAGATCCGGATAGTTGAGGACTTGGATTCTTTTGATGCGTTCCCGTGGGTGCCTACGTGTATAGGCAGTCCATTTTTGGATTCAAGCATGCCTGGGACGGTCGACGTGAGCAGTATGAGAGACAACATCAGGAAAAGGGCTCTGACGTTCACACGTTGGAGACGTACAACATTTACGGTCTAGCTCACACACTGTTGGTGAGAATTTAGAATTTGTATCGGTTTGAAAACCTGAATTTATTTTTACATGAGTTATGGAATAAATGATTGGATTCTGAATAACTTTTTTTTTACATATGTATTTGCATATAAGGTTATCCCTGAGCTTGGGACCCAATTTGGGACTCGTAGGGAGATTGACTTGTCCCCCCGTATGCTAATATGGGAGTTGAATAAGCAACCAAGGTCGGACAAGCTGGACAAGATTTTCATAGCCAGGGTAAGGATCTATTGTGTTAAAGTGTTTACATATTAGGATGAATACAAATACAATGGTCTAACAACGATTTCAGATGTTTGCGAGGACTGCACTGGTGACGACGGCAGCTGAGAGGGTTGAACGGTACTACGAGGGCATATACGAGGGAGGCAGTCTATATATAGCCGCCGATGGACACGACGGCTCGGTACCAGATCCCTTACATCATATGACTGCCGGACCCAGCTATACGGAGGGTTCCGACCCGGAGTTTGGCGGTGGGAGTCCCCTCAGGCACAGGCCGGATACAGAGGGTTTGGACCCGGAGTTTGTCCATGGGAGTTCTCTTAGGCGCAGACAGGTTCGATTTGCGATGCTTGGTGGAGTACATTCACGAGAAGACGTTGGAGGGCATCGCGATGTATGTCAAAAATGGTGTAATGCATTATTTATGTTGAAACAAGTGTTCGGTTTTAGTATTGACAATAATGATTTTGTTTCAGGACCGTTTGGAACATAAAATCCAAGATGTGATGGATGCAGTCGCTGCGTTACGGGAGGATCTCCAGAAGAGTGATCGGGAATGGGATAGGCAGCATAGAGAGGTGATGGACTTTCTCCGGGGGTGGCGGGGTTCGACATCACAGTCAGACAGGGATGGTCCACCCTCCCATGATCGAGACTCTCCACGCAGAGACAGAGACGGTTGGCGTAGTCATGACAGAGGGACATACCCAGCCACCGGACATACCCAGCCACCGGACCTACGACGGAGGATGATGGACCTCAGACGCAGGGTCCAAGAGCTGGAGATACAGTACGAGACCAGCTGATGCAAGTCCCTGGTGGCATGGATACAAGAGTGTTTGGGGAGACAGTTACCCAAACGTTATTAGAGTTTCCGCTGCTTATGGAGGTACAGCATGTGGATCCTCTTGTTCATATCCAGGACCACACAGCGGACCCATCCAGTCAACTGGGTCAAAGTCCCTCCTCCCGTGCAGTCCACACTCCTGACCTAACCAGGCGATCCATAAAGCGCACCCCTGCGGTCCATCCGACACCGCTCTCCTCTACTCGATCTCGTCGTACCTCACCCCCTAGTGACACTGCCGGTCCATCCCGACACAGCCCACCCCACAGGTCTATCTCATCCTATCGCAGCCCTCGACGTGATCCACGGGGACAGAGTTCCTCCTCCCAACACCCCCAGTGGTCCACGGTCAGCATAGGCAGCAGCGGATTCGCAAGCGAGGCTGGCAGTTGGTGAGCCCATACACTGACCCCTGTCGGTCGAAGTGGTCAAGGACACTGCCCCTGTCATCAGCACATACATTCAGGCCCAATAATTTGGTAGACACTGACCAGCTTGCGGCTTACCAAGCCTACAAGAGGAAAGTGACGGGGAAATTGTAAGTATTATAATATTGTGAATTTATTTTGAAACACCTAAGTTAAATTACTTGGTTTTCTAAATAATTGAAAATTACGCAGACATGATGTGGATCTGATGACCCCCGTGCCTGTGACTTGGTTCCACCGGTTGCAAACCAACTTTATGGAGTTGGAGGACAAGGTACTTTCCTTACTTCGATTGTCTTTTAAGTTTGTTTAACTTATGGAAGAATACTAACAATGTATAATGTTTATATTGTCAGCATATGGACGCGTACCTGCATATTTTACGGAAGCGTCAGCGAGCATTCCCCACTGTCTACATTCAGAGGATGAACCTACTAGATTCTCAGTTCTATGTAAGTGTTTCAAATGTACTGTTTTCGCAGTTGTGTTGTTGTGTTTCATCCTGTTTGTAACTTTTCTGTTCGTTATCTATTTTCAGTCAATGTTGGAGTTTCAGTGGCGGAGAATCATGCCTCGCGATGCTGTGGGAAAAGGCCCGAAAAACTGGTCTGTGTTGAAGTATAGGTACGTGGATTGCTCCCGGTAGGGAACCGACTATGGCACGAGGTTGACGCGGTGAGCGCAATACAGTTATGGTTTCAATGTGTTTAGTTAATAATTCTTATTTTGACCATAAAAATTTCTTGAACACTTGATACAGGTTCTTATTCCGTGCAACATTGGCGGCCAATATTGGCTTGTGGCCAGTGTCGATCTTACTGTCGGGAAAATCCACCTGCTAGACCCGTTCAGACAGGAAGTCCCCCTGCAGATCAGGAAAGAGAGGGTTGCTCCATTACGGTGGTTTCTACCCTCGATGTTGCATCAGGTGGGGTTTCACTATGCTAGACCAACGGGCGAGGCGAAGTACGAGAAGCGGAATAGGCCCTTTGGGGTAAGCATGGTGTTTACAACATATGTGCCCCAACAGACTAGAGGGTATGACTGTACGAACATCATTTAAACTTTAAGTTTGTTTTATTAAACTTCAATTGTAACTGTTGTTCATGTGCTGAGTGTTGGGGTTTTTGCCCTAAAACTTGTAATTTGTAAATATAATTTGAACATAAATAAAAGAAGTAGTATATTCATTCATTTTGTGTCATACTTTATATAACATGTGCACTTAACATCCAAAATTGCCGGATGTAATTTCGAACTGATTATATGAGTGTCATATATAGATGGATTCAGTTTGAAACGAGCAATTTAAAGAGTCCGTAGATAGCAAATAAAGCTAGGTACTTTATTTGTGGTTAATCTACAGCTGCTGTCCATTTCGTAGTGTACGGTGATCCTATCCTGGATCATTCAAATGTAGATATGAGAATGTAGGCACCTTGTATGATGTGATCATATAGGACTGGGCCATGATCTATATGAATCTCTCACTAAGATCCGTTTAACGATGAGATTCATATATATCAACTAATGATGGCTATATGTGGGTGATCTTAATCCTGAGTGTCTTATCGACTCCTTCAGGTTAGATCGTGGTGTTTGATATACCATGGGTGAGGTCGGAGTTGCATTCCCGATCAATATACTCCGTATGTTGGGATCGCGGTTTGGCTTGTGGCTGGGAAGGTTTGTATACAATAGTGGAATCCACTCCTTCTTGTGAGAAGTAGATGGTAGTTCCCTTAAGGGTTGATTCGGGGCTTGAACAATATGAGCGCTCTCCTAATTCCGTAAGGAATGTAGGATTTATTGTTCATTAGAGAATCAATGGTACTTAATGGAAAGATATGATTAGAGAGGTATAACGAACATTATGACCCAGCTCTAATTATGAACTACTTGTGGAGGATTATACCATATGTAATAGCTATATCGATGGACACCGAGAGTTATTGGTTTGTGTAAAAACGTCTACAGTTGAGAGAGTGCAACTTCAGGTTTTTAGTGGAATAACATCGAAGTTAATAATCATAAAATATTAATTAAAGAGTTTAATTAATAATTTCTAAGGATTATTGGAGCTCAAAATACTGTGGGTCCATTAGGTCCCCTTGCTAGCCCGATCGATTTAGGTAACAAGGGTCACGATTAATTAATTGGATTGTCCAATTAATTGTGTTACGAAAGTGACACGTATTTATTCAGAAATTAATTGAATAATGAGATTATTTAATTAATGAATAATGGTGATTAAATAAATTAAATAATAAGATTATTTAATTATGTTGTTAATCACTAAATGGGGGGTGTTAGTTGATATTTGATTTTGAATAAAATAAGATAATATGATTATTTTATTTTATTAAATTAAATATTTGAAATTGAATTTGAAATGTTTGAATTCAAAAATAAATATTTAATTTAAAAAGATATGAGATATTTTTTAAAGTTTTTAAAAATCAAATTTTCGGTTTGCTTTTAATAGATATATATGAGATATATATTTTGCAATTAAAAACAATAAAAACCGAATGAAACTAAATGAAAAGTAATATAAGATTACTTGAAAACAAGAAGACAAAGATAGTGATCGTACACAGTAAACAAAAGAAAACAAAAAGAAAGAAAAAAGTTAGTGTGTGGTGAGACCACAAGTGCTACACTTCTATTTTTTTTTTTTTTGTATGTGTGTTCTTCTCTTCTTCCTCTATACAGGTTCTGAATATCGCGCCCATACGCTATTACCAGTTCCGGGAGATAGCGAGGAAGATCACGTGGTTCAAATCAGGAGCAGTTCGTATCAAAGTGAAGGAGCCTCCTACGTAGGTATAAAAAGTTCCTTCATTTTATTATCGCATTTGATTATTACTGGACAAATGGGTTAGTTTAATGATTGCATAAAAATTTTAAAACCTTCTGCGCAATCTGTAACCCTAGGTTCCAACAATTGGTATCAGAGCCAATTTTTTGTACAGTATAATCGAATTCGATTGCTCCTGATATGTATGAATGTGTAGGCACATATTTTTTTGATGAGTGTATGATGTTTTTTTAATTATATTGTTTAATTTAAAAAACATTGGTTGATCGTAATTTTTTATGGTGTTGTGGATTTAGAGTGTTTCTGGGTTGTATAATATTTTTTTATTTTATTTGACTGTTGTATTATTTTTAAAAAATATATATATGTAATTGCAACAAGACCTGGTAGTTCACGATGACCAGCGCACCAGCCAGCGCGCACCTGCAGACAAGCGCATCCCACCAGCGAGCGCATGCACCAGCGCGCTTCAGTGCACATCCTCCTACCAGCGCACAGGCAGACCAGCACCCTATGCACCACCAGCGCGCAACCCAGCTTACCAGCGCGCGCCTTCCAGCGCGCAAGCCTTCCAGTGAGCACCTACCAGCGCACAACGAGCATGCAGACCAGCGCTCAGCCTATCAGCGATGCCCACCAGCGCGCAACGAGCATGCAGACCCATGCATACTACCCGCGCACATGATCTGAAGAGATTGGAAGTCTTGAAAATTACAAGAAGAGCAAGGGATGCCTTGGGAATATTTTTTGTAATTAGATTCCAATTTTTAGGTTAAATAATCCACAACACTCAGTCAACTCATGTATGTTTTAATTATTTGATGATTAAGCATTGTCATGCATATACATGTCATTTAAATTAGTTGTGTCTACACATATATATGTTGATATATCATACATGCATTATAGTCATCTATATTATGTGTTTAATTTTTTTTAATTTGATTAAAATGGGTTATTCACATAATTGGCTATTTTTAATGAGATTAGTTTTTAAGAGTAAAAACTTGGTAAATCTCATTAATTACTAATATTTTATTAAAGAGTTTAAATACTTAGATTAGTACGGTCCTTAATATATATTAGGATTAATTTGATTAAGCTCCTAATAATAATTGGACCTAAATAATGTGTTTAGTTTTAATAGTTAAAACTTGGTAAATACATATTTAATAATAATTCTAGTCTTAGTAAACAGTTTACATAGATTTGAATTATCACTAATGAACTAGATTTTTAAGTGTTAAAAATCAATTTAGTTTATTAGTTATTGGAATAGGATTCTAATAATTTGTAATTAATGCACTTGACGCTTAGATTAAAATTAGTTGTTAATCTAGTTTAATCTAGGTGCATTAATATTAATAGAAAACCCTTAATATAAAATAGTGAGTGGGAGAGGGATATATGACATTATATCCCGCGGTCTCCATCATTAGTTCAACACCGTGAGATTCGAGTGGGGCCTCGTGACGGCTTTGTTTTCGTCCTCCCTAAGGAGGGTTTCCATAAGAATCAATACCAAGGTTGACTTCCTAACAGATAGGATTTCAGAGGGGATTTCGGGATTGACCGACCCTAAGGCGGCAATTCTCGAGTTAAGCTCTTGAGATCTGAAATGATGGGTTACACTCACAAGGTTTTAATTAAATTGGTTAATTAAAAACCTGACCTAATAAACGATGGTTGAATGATATTGGCATAAGAGTTATTCTGGTATATCCTTTGACTGAGAAGGTCTCGATCCAACATGCAAGAATTTGACCGACCCTAAGGCGGCACTTGGTTGTGGTATGTTGGATTGTCGTGGCATAGAAACATTGTTTTTAGGGTTGTTTTTGTTCATTAAACATTTTCATGCATCATGTTTAATTTTATGCAGAACATTCGCACATGTTTAGAATGTATGACTGAATGCATCATTAATTTATGTTTTTTCAGCGATGTCATCTGCACTATTACAAATACTTGCAAACGATAAATTAACTGGTGATAACTACACAAAATGGAAACTTAACATTAATGCAATACTGGTCACCAAAGACCTCAAGTTTGTGCTTACGGAGGAATGTCCTCCGGTGCCTACTGCCAATGCCACACGAACAGTTCGTGAGGCATACCAGCGTAGGTCTCATCTGATGAGAAGACGCGAACATATCTGTTAACTTCTATGACAGACGTGCTTGTCACAAAGCACGAAGCAATGACTACAGCATTCGAAATTATGGAGTCATTGCAAGCTATGTTCTGGCAGCCCTCCGAGCAAAAGCGACACGAAGCTGTTCGTTCCGCTATGCTCGCTCGCATGAAGGAAGGTACATCAGTTCGGGAACATGTCCTGAGCATGATGTCCTACTTCAACAAGGCAGAAGTCAATGGCGGAGCCATTGATGAACCCAGTCAAGTGAGCATCATACTGACGACTCTTCCGAAGAGTTTCGATCAGTTTAAGAACAACTACGGGATGAACAAGTTAAGGTTTAGTCTCACACAGTTGCTCAATGAGCTCGCTACTTTTGAGTCCTTGACCAAGGACAGCAAAAGTAAGATCGGTGAGGCAAATGTTGACGAACCATCTTCCTCCAATAATAAGAAGAGGAAGATGTCTGCTGGAAAGGCGAAGGGTAAGCCCAAACCCAAGAAGGCCCAAAGCAAAAAGAAGGGCACCTCCACCGACCAAGACAAAGGAAAATGTTTCCATTGTAACAAGGTCGGGCACTGAAAGAGGAACTGTCCTCAGTACCTGGAGGAGGTAGCCAAGAAGAAGAAGAAAGGTAAATATGATTTACTTGTTCTTGAATCTTGTTTAGTGGAAGATGATTCTTCACCTTGGATTGTTGATTCGGGGGCCACTAACCATGTTTGTTCTTCTTTGCAGTGGACTGATTCTTGGACACAGCTAGATGAGGGAGCCTTCTCCATGCGTGTAGGGTCGGGGGATGTCGTGTCGGTCAAAGCAGTGGGAGCAATAAGATTGCAATTTTGTAATAATAATAGTTTTTTATTATTGAACAATGTTTTTTATATTCCTGGATTTACACGGAATTTGATTTCCGTTTCTAAGTTGTTAGAACAATTATATTCTGTTTCTTTTGATAATAAATCAGTTATTATTGCAAAGAATGGTCTGAATATTTGTTCAGGAATTAATGAAAACAATTTGTATGTGTTAAGACCGTTAATGCATACAACACTGCTCAACACCGAAATGTTTAAAGTTGAAAAACCAAAAACTAAATGACATAAGATTTCTCCAGAAAACGAAACGTATCTCTGGCATCTAAGGCTTGGACATATTAACCTTGACCGGATAAACAGACTAGTAAAAAGCGGATCTTTAAATGAGTTAAAGGTTGGCACCTTACCTGTCTGGGAATCTTGTCTGGAAGGTAAGATGACTAAGAGACTTTTTACTGGTAAAGGGCTTAGAGCTAAACAACCACTAGAGCTTATACATTCAGACTTCTGTGGACCAATGAATGTTAAAGCAAGGGGTGGTTATGAGTATTATGTCACTTTTATAGATGACTACTCGAGATACGGATATGTCTACCTAATGCAACGGAAGTCGGAAACATTTGAAAAGTTTAAAAAATTCCGAGCTGAAGTTGAGAACCAGTTAGGAAAGACTATCAAGTCTCTACGATCAGATCGTGGAGGTGAGTACCTTGACCAAGAGTTTGAAGACTTTATGGTCGAGTATGGGATAGTGTCCCAACTCATAGCTCCTGGTACATCTCAACAGAATGGTGTTGCGGAGAGGAGAAATAGAACCCTAATGGAAATGGTGAGATCTATGATTAGTTTCTCATCATTACCAAATTCCTTTTAGGGATATGCGTTACAAACAGCGGCATACATTTTGAATGTAGTGCCATCCAAATCTGTTCCTGAAACTCCCCTAGAGTTGTGGAATGGTCGTAAAGCTAGTTTACGACATTTTCGCGTATGAGGGTGTCCAGCACACGTGCTGAAGAACAGAACTGGAAAGCTAGATCCCAAGTCTGTGGTCTGCTTGTTTGTAGGATACTCCAAGGAGACCAGAGGTGGATACTTCTATAGTCCTGAAGATAACAAAGTATTTGTATCGACAAATGCAACGTTTCTTGAGGATAACTATATAAGTGACCATAAACCTCGTTCTAAAATTGTATTAAATGAGTTGGAGTCTGGTGAGACCAGTACTCAGTCAACTAGAGTTGTTAATCCATTAACATCTGAAAGTCATATAATTCCTAGTCAGGATACACTACCACCTAGACGTAATGAAAGGGTTGTGAGACAGCCTGAACGCTATTTGGGTGTAAGTGAGGGACAAGATCTTGTCTCTGCTGATAGTGTGGATGATCCATTGACATTTAAGAATGCAATGGAAGATCCTGATAAAGAGGAATGACTTAAAGCCATGAATCTCGAGATGGAGTCTATGTACTCTAACTCAGTCTGGGAACTTGTAGACTTACCGAATGGGGTAAAACCCATAGGATGTAAGTGGATCTACAAGAGGAAGAGAGGAGTAGACGGAAAGGTAGAGACCTTCAAGGCAAGGCTAGTGGCCAAGGGTTATACCCAGAAAGAGGGGGTCGATTATGAAGAGACCTTCTCGCCAGTAGCCATGTTTAAGTCTATTCAGATTCTCTTATCCATTGCTGCCTATTTTGATTATGAAATTTGGCAAATGGATGTCAAGACTGCATTCTTGAATGGCATTCTTGAATGGCAATCTTGATGAAAGCATATACATGATGCAACCAGAGGGATTTGTGTCTCCAGATCAAGAGCAAAAGGTTTGCAAGTTGCAAAGGTCCATTTATGGACTTAAGCAAGCATCTAGATCTTAGAACATAAGGTTTGATGATGTGATCAAAACCTATGGCTTCGAGCAAAACGTTGATGAGCCTTGTGTCTACAAGCGCATCATTGACAAGAAAGTAGTTTTCTTGGTCCTATACGTAGATGATATCCTACTCATTGGGAATGATGTAGGAGTGTTGTCTGATGTAAAGGGCTGGCTGGCTAGCCAATTCCAAATGAAAGATTTGGGAGAGGCGAGTTATGTTCTAGGGATCCAACTTATAAGGGATCGTAAGAACAAACTCATAGCATTGTCTCAGACATCATATATCGACAAGATTCATATGCGATTTTCAATGCAGAACTCCAAGAAAGGTAATTTACCTTCTAGACATGGGGTTCACTTGTATAAGGAACAGTGTCCTAAGACAGCTCAAGAAGTTGAGGATATGAGACGTGTGCCATATGCATCAGCAGTAGGTAGTCTCATGTATGCTATGTTATGCACGAGACCGGACATCTGCTATGCAGTGGGAGTAGTCAGCAGGTACCAGTCCAACCCATGATTAAATCATTGGGTTGCTATCAAGACTATTCTCAAGTATCTTCGGAGAACGAGAAACTATATGCTAGTGTATTCCGGACAGGATTTGATCCCGTCAGGATATAAAGATTCTGATTTTCAGTCAGACAGGAATTCTAGAAAATCCACGTCTGGATCAGTATTCACCCTAGGTGGTGGAGCCATTGTGTGGAGAAGTATAAATCAATCTTGCATTGCTGACTCCACCATGGAAGCCGAATATGTAGCCGCTTGTGAAGCTGCTAAAGAGGCTGTTTGGCTCCGTAAGTTCTTGAGTGATCTGGAAGTTGTTCCAGATCTGGATAAGCCCATCACACTTTATTGTGATAACAGTGGTGCTGTGGCTAATTCCAAAGAACCAAGAAGCCACAAGAGAGGGAAGCATATAGAGAGAAAGTATCATCTCATTAGAGAGATAGTGTAGAGAGAAGATGTGATCATCACCAAGATAACCTCACAAGACAATCATGCTGATCCATTTACAAAGACCTTACCGGCTAAAGTGTTTGAAGGTCACCTAGAAGGTCTAGGGTTACGAGACATGACTCACATGCTTTAGTGCAAGTGGGAGATTGTTGGGGTTTTTACCCTAAAGCTTGTAATTTGTAAATATAATTTGAACATAAATAAAAGAAGTAGTATATTCATTCATTTTGTGTCATACTTTATATAACATGTGCACTTAACATCTAAAATTACCGGATGTAATTTCGAACTGAGTATATGAGTGTCATATATAGATGGATTCAGTTTGAAACGAGCAATTTAAAGAGTCCGTAGATAGCAAATAAAGCTAGGTACTTTATTTGTGGTTAATCTACAGTTGCGGTCCATTTCGTAGTGTACGGTGATCTTATCCTGGATCATTCATATGTAGATATGAGAATGGAGGCACCTTGTATGATGTGATCATATAGGACTGGGCCATGATCTATATGAATCTCTCACTAAGATCCATTTAACGATGAGATTCATATATATCAACTAATGATGACTATATGTGGGTGATCTTTATCCTGAGTGTCTTATCGACTCCTTCAGGTTAGATCGTGGTCTTTGATATACCATGAGTGAGGTCGGAGTTGCATTCCCGATCAATATACTCCGTATGTTGGGATCGCGGTTTGGCTTGTGGCTGGGAAGGTTTGTATACAATAGTGGAATCCACTCCTTCTTGTGAGAAGTAGATGGTAGTTCCCTTAAGGGTTGATTCGGGGCTTGAACAATATGAGCGCTCTCCTAATTTCGTAAGGAATGTAGGATTTATTGTTCATTAGAGAATCAATGGTACTTAATGGAAAGATATGATTAGAGGGGTATAACAGACATTATGACCCAGCTCTAATTATGAACTACTTGTGGAGGATTATACCATATGTAATAGCTATATCGATGGACACCGAGAGTTATTGGTTTGTGTAAAAACGTCTACAGTTGAGAGAGTGCAGCTTCGGGTTTTTAGTGGAATAACACCGAAGTTAATAATCATGTAATATTAATTAAAGAGTTTAATTAATAATTTCTAAGGATTATTGGAGCTCAAAATACTGTGGGTCCATTAGGTCCCCTTGCTAGCCCGATCGATTTAGGTAACAAGGGTCACGATTAATTAATTGGATTGTCCAATTAATTGTGTTATGAAAGTGACACGTATTTATTCGGGAATTAATTGAATAATGAGATTATTTAATTAATGAATAGTGGTGATTAAATAAATTAAATAATAAGATTATTTAATTATGTTGTTAATCACTAAATGGAGTGTGTTAGTTAATATTTGATTTTGAATAAAATAAGATAATATGATTATTTTATTTTATTAAATTAAATATTTGAAATTGAATTTGAAATGTTTGAATTCAAAAATAAGTATTTAATTTAAAAAGATATGAGATATTTTTTAAAGTTTTTAAAAATCAAATTTTCGGTTTGCTTTTAATAAATATATATGAGATATATATTTTGCAATTAAAAACAATAAAAACCGAATGAAACTAAATGAAAAGTAATATAAGATTACTTGAAAACAAGAAGACAAAGATAGTGATCGTACACAGTAAACAAAAGAAAACAAAAAGAAAGAAAAAAAAGTTAGTGTGTGGTGAGACCACAAGTGCTACACTTCTATTTTTTTTGTTTTTGCATGTGTGTTCTTCTCTTCTTCCTCTATACAGGTCCTGAATATCGTGACGCGCCCACACGCTGTTACCAGTTTCGGGAGATAGCGAGGAAGATCATGTGGTTCAAATCAGGAGCAGTTCGTATCAAAGTGAAGGAGCCTCCTACGTAGGTATGAAAAGTTCCTTCATTTTATTATCGCATTTGATTATTACTGTACAAATGGGTTAGTTTAATGATTGTATAAAAATTTTAAAACCTTCCGCTGCGCAATCTGTAACCCTAGGTTCCAGCACTGAGTCGCAGGGGTAACTGTGGTGCTCATACCTTGAGATTGATGGAGTACATACTGGCGAACATGGAGACGTTTGACTGGTCAGAAGACGATATGTGCACCATACGGGAGAGGATGGCTGTGGAGATTTTTTGTAACTCCAAGCCCCATTATATGTTATAGTTGTCGATGTACAAACAATTATAGTAATGAACTTTCAAATTTCAAATTTTTTGTTTAAAATTTCAAGTGTTTGCATTTACAAGTACAACACACACATTTCATACATTAACAAAAGTAATAATTAACACCCCAATTTAATTAAACAATAAGTATGAACGGCTCGATTCACTCCACGGAAGATTCCTTGTGTGGACACGTCTGTTTGTTATGTCCAACTTGATGACATACACTACACTTGCGATGATATTCCTCGGGAACAATTTTGCTCGGACCTTCATTAATCAAGGGCGGAATAGAACACCTCATGCAATTATCACCTGATTGTCCACATCTTCTACACGATTTGGTGGTTGTCCTCTCGGAAGACGAGGCATGTCGACCCTCTATCGGGGCGACCTGATTGTCTCTTGGTCTTTGGATTTAAAACCACCCGCTCAGCGATGTCGGATGGCACTACCCATGAAGACGTATTGCCAACATGCATAATAAGAACTGAGTATGCATCAATAAGTGTTTGTCTCTTGTAGTAGTCCGAACACAACGATGTGAAATCCAAGTTTTGCTCCCTACAAAAACAATGAAAACAGTGACAATCACGTTTGTTTAATATAGCGTATAATTGTATATTGTTAATGTACCTTGCCACTGCGAGTGCGTGAGAACACGGATAATGGTCCATTTGGAATTTGTTACATGTGCAGGTCTTCCGAGCTAAGTCAACAGTCCACTGCTTTCCGAACCATTTGACAGAGAATATGTTCCAGTCCACAGGATTAACTGTCATATAACCGCACTTCTCGACCCGTTGTAGCATCACAAGATGTGATGAGTCGGTCAACTGATGTCACATGGACTGTGCAGCTCGATGTCGATCGTGAAACCAGCGCTGTAACATATTCCTAATGAACTCTGCCAATGTCAACATAGGGAGTTGTCGTGCGAATTTAAGGCATGAGTTTATGCACTCTGCAACATTTGTTGTCATCACCCTGAACTTTCGTTGGGGATAGTGTACACGAGACCATTTATGTGGACCGACAGCTTCAACATAATCGAAAACATTCTTGTACAGGTTACGTAACTCACCTATGTACCCGTTATATTTGAATTCAGTGTACGCTCTAGCTGCTTTGTCCATTATGGCGGCAACATCTTTTCTGTGAAATCGCTTATTCACATTTTCAGCAAAGTGCCAACAACATATGATATGAGTTGCATAAGGGAACACTTTAGAAATCCCTGCTTCAATGCTTGCATGTCGATCGGAAATAAAAACCAGATCATCTATATGACCAAGGGTACCCTTCAAGCAATCCAAAAATCATTCCCATGAAAGGTTATTTTCGGAGTCGCCGTACCCAAAAGCAATTGGATACACATGTTCGTTTCCATCTTGTGCAGTTGCAACAAACATTGTACCCTCGAATCTTCCCTTCAAATGTGTACCATCAACTGCAACAACATGACGCATGCACCTCCGGAAACCTCTAACTGAGGCCCCTAACGACATGAAAAAGTAAAGGAATTTACCGTCGTCAGCGCACTGTAAGTCAGTGATTGTGCCAGGATTTTGTTGTTCCAGCACGTAACCAAAAGACTGCAGTAGTTAGAAGGTTTCTTCATGTGTCCCATAGGTCAGTGACAATACATAATACAAGGCTTGATGTGCCTTACTGTACATGATTTGGATGTCATACATTGTTTTCATATCGGCGATTATATCCTTGGGACGCATGAGACGACCATCTTGTTGTTTAAGTCTAGGTGTAACCACTTCTTCAATTATAACTGCACTAGCTTGTCGGTGGCAACGGTGAATCTCCTAATGGACAACTGTGTTCATTGACAAAACTTCTTACTTGGAAGTACGTCCCTTCATCTCTTCTCACCACTCTTAATTTCCATGTACAGTTGTTAATAAAATAAACAATATGTAACGTTGTCTTATTGGACCTTTTCACCTTCCATTCGAAGTTTCACCGCATTGCAAAAAGGCCAACTAGTCTCTTCAAATCCTTTTTAGTCGGAAAGAACTGACCTTTATAAATCATGCTTGTAAGTTCTTCTGCTACCAAGGTTGTGCTTCTACCAATCCCAAACGAGTATGAATCTGCTCCGGAAATAACCCACGTTGTGGTATTATCAGAATCATCTGCAGATACATTATGCCGGACCTCGGAAGTACCAGACATATCTGCTCCAGTGCAACTAACTCCTTCTGCACGTCTTCCACGTCTTTGAATTTGGACATGATCTTCATCAGTGTTCTCTACATGATCTACCAGATCAATATTTGCCTCATTATCCACCTCCTGGTTCGGCCCAAGGTTCGGTTCAGTGTTCTGCTCATTGTATTGCTCATTGTACCGCCCATCATTCATCTCAAATCGACAATCAAACACATCGTCGAATTGAGGTTCACCAACATTTGCATGGTCGACCACTAACGGTTGGACAACACATATGTTTTCCCCACCTTCAGTGGCACTCCTTTGTGTGAGCACTTGGTTGCTACCGCTAGCGGATCCAAATTGTTGGGTATTTTCAGGAGTAGGAATATCATTCCGTATCACATCTCCAATTGCTCTCTCAATTAGACTAACACATACTTGAGGGATCACCCGATCTTCCCCTAGCATAAACTGAACATCATTGTCATTTCTTACAAATGTGCGACATGTAGCGCCATGAACGATTGATATTGACTCTAGATCAACATTGTATTTGTTTACATCATACTTCACAACGGTATGCACGATCGACACCAATTCTTCGTAACTCATATTCTTTGACACATACATTCCTTGGTTGTCGGATCCAAAAAACCTCTGACTTCCATCGGGTAACTGCTCTCATCGACCGTTGTAAGATATTACTATTCTCACCTGATTCATTCTCATGTAACATTCATCACCACAAACCATTATGACAAACATAAAAGCTATGGGCAACGCTCAGAACCTTTTAAAATAGTTTCCGAGGTTTTTACTATGATCTCCGAGCTTTTAGTAAAGGCTCCGAGTTTTTTTCCAAAGATCCCGAGGGTTTTCCCAAAGGAGCCGAGCTTTTTTCCAAAGCTCGAGCCTTTTTCCAAAGCTCGAGCTTTTTACCAAAAGCTCTAAGCTTTTTACCAAAGGCTCGAGCTTTTTTCCAAAGGCTCCGAGCTTTTTTCCAAAGGCTCCAGCTTTTTTCCAAAGGCTCCGAGCTTTTTCCAAGGCTCCGAGCTTTTTCCAAGGCTCCGAGCTTTTTTTCCAAAGGCTCGAGCTTTTTCTAAGGGCTCCGAGCTTTTTTTCCAAAGGGTCCGAGCTATTTAATAAGGGCTCCGATCTATTTACCAATGGCTCCGAGCTTTTTATTAACAGCATCGAAGATTCAAATTTCACAGATTCAAACTTCACAAAAATAGCTTCATGTTTACAAAAGGAACGTTTTTTAGAAATGAAGGATAAAAAAAAGTATTTCAGATATATATTACCTTGTTGTGCTGAAGAACGTCGAGTAGTTTTGAAATTTATTGTAGAGAGAGAAAGAGAAGAGTTACTGCGTTCAGTGTTCCAAGTGTAGAGATGAAAGTACAGAGACAATCAAAAATTGATTATTTAAGGGCAATTTTGGTAGTTCACCATAATATGTGTCTTTTAAACATAACGTATTAAACCGGTGCCGTTGGTGCAACAAGGAGACAAAAATGTGACATTTCTCACCATTTCCACGCCTTGTCAAATTGTTGAGTGCAAATGATGGACTAGTTAGATTATATGGTTGAAACTTGCTATATCTACCCATACATGGTCTATTACTCTATTACCAAAACTCGGTTGAATCCTCCAACGCCCCCACCATTGCCACCACCACCGCCCCACACACACACACACCCTCTCCTCCTGTTGAAGATGTCTCCAGGTTAAGTGTGGCAATGGGCCCATGGCAGCTGGTGTTGAAGGGTTGCCTATGCTCTTGAAGCTGGAAAATGTAACGGCCGCAAAGAAGCAGGAGTGGCAGGCGATGAAACAGTTGCCAGTGTCACTGGAATTGGGAAGAGAATTTCAGTTCCACTCAATATATATTTGTATGTCCTGTGAGTAGAGATCAAAGCAGTGAAGAGAATCCGCCTATGTTGATGCCATGTCAGCATGTTCTCTGCAAGCAATCAATCATGAAGCTGTCAAAAAATAGCTCACGAGCATTCAAGTGTCCTTACTGTCCAGCTGAGGCTTCAGTTGCACAGTGCAGGCAACTTTATTTTTGACTTAGTGAGACGCTCTCTCTTTTGCAGTGAATTATGGTGGTGGTAATATGGGTATTTTGCATTTGTGGATCTCTAGTTGTATATAGAAATTCTTTTGTCCATTCATGTTATAATTTTAGGACAGGAATTACTGGCCTAAAATATAGTCAACTTGATTATCCATGCTAGAAATTACTTGAAAAGTTATTGTTTTCAGCTCGGTACCAACTTACTTGCCTATAAATTACAGTGAACACATCAACCATATAGAATTATGCTCATGATAAATAATAAATAAATTTAGTGCTAGAAATCGGTAAATAATTTCTTATTGCTTTTGGGGCATCAAGTCCAACAAAATGTACATGTATTAATATGTAATCAAACTTTCAAATAATTAGGTTACTTTCTATGTACAAGCCAATAAATATTTTATTTGGATGAGATATAAGTTAAAAACAAAGTTTTTTTTTTTGCCATAAAACATAATATACGAAAAATGTTAATTTTGAACTTGAGCAAAAATCATTTAGCCTAACTCAAACTAACCTAACTTTTGTCGAATTGGTTTGGTTTGTTTTGAATTATTATTACCGTTTGGTTTATAACTTTTTTCTCATAGGTACACAATTTAAGCAATAAAAATAATATACATGACAAACGTATTTTGATATGTATTAGTATGCAATAAATATACTTAAATTGTGTGTTTTAAAGAGAAAAATTGGAATATAACCAAATCCAATATTTGATTGGTTTAGTTTAATACAGTAAAACCCCTCTAAAATAATATTGTTGGGACTGGAAAAAACTATTATTTTAGAGGGGTTATTTACTTATCGATAAATGAATATTTATTAATTTAAAAGGGAGTTTTATGTTTTTACTACTTTTTTTTAAGTTTTATGTTTTTACTTGTACATGTATTATACATATTTTCGACCAAGATACATAGGTACATAGAAGTTAATAAGTACTTACATATTAAAGGTTATCGGAGGTTTGAAAAATGTTAAACTATTTTTATTGCCTCCAAAAACAACATCAAAGATTCAACCAAACAATGCTGAGATTATTCGAGCTTTAAAATTTTATTATCGACGTCGTTTCTATTCTAGTATTTTGAAGGGCTACGCGGTAGGACCAATAAATCCGTAAAAAATTAACATATTGAATGCTATGAAATTTATTAATACGGTTTCGAACATTGATATGAAGACAACAACCATTATAAATTGTTTTCAATTTTTTGTGAAGCTATTTTTTGTCTACACTATAAAAATGTGATGGATGTTGATTACATTTTGAATTATCCTAGTGAAAAATGATATAGTGATGGAATCGCTTACTGATGAAGAAATTATTCAAGGGGTAATGAATACGCCTACCGATGATCATGATCCAGATGACAACAGTGTTTTTACCAAGCGTTTTTCCAAAAGAGGTCTTTCAAGCAATAATAACATTAAATAACTTCTTCTACAAAATGAAAAAAAAAAACCAATATGGTGTATGATTTGCAAAAAATTAAGGATCAGATTGAGTTCGATTTCTGTACAAGGAAAAAATAAATGACTTTAGATGTTTTTTTTAAGAAAGATTTGAATTGACGAAATAGAAGTTACGGTTTTTTTTTTGAAAGGAAGTTGTTAAGTTAAAAGTTTATTGATATGTATTCTGAATTTTTATGTGTTATATTTTTTGATGTATTTAATCAATTATTAATTTATATATTCGTTGAGACCTAAAGGATTTCAAAAAAAATTATTATCTTATGCATTTAGCGAGGTTATTAATTTAGTACACATGCCCAAGTCGGGACCGGAAGATTTTATTATTTAAGCGGGGTAATTAATTTATCAAACATTCATTTATCGAGGTTTTACTGTATTGAACTCCAACTTGAACCCAACCGATATTTGCACATCCCTAATTAATTCTAACACGTGTAGACTAGGAACAGTAGGAGGTATTTGTATAAATATGGGGGAATGTGTGTAATTATGTCTAAATTTGAGGGGAGTTAGTACAATATACCCTGAATGCAAAATTTATTTAAAATCCCTCTCCTTTTCTTCTTCTGTGCCCTCTTATGTCTGTCGCCGACTCGCCGCTGTCCAAAGGTTGTACCAATAAAAAGCTTAAAAATTCATCTTAATCGCGGGTCGTGGTGATCGTGGTCTCAAGTCGCGAAAATACAACAACTCATCGCAGGTGGTGTTCGCCTCTCTAATTCGCCATAGCTTTTCAACTTTTTTGCTAGGGTTTATTATTATTATTATTATTATTATTATTATTATTTATTGGTTGGTTTAGTGTCGAATTTCGGTTCTGTTTAACAATGTCTGAATCGGATACTGGAAAAGTGAGAAACATATGCATATTAGCACATGTAGATCATGGAAAAACAACGCTTGCTGATCATCTGATTGCTTCTTCGGGTGGGCGTTTACTCCACCCGAAACTAGCCGGAAAAACGAGGTACATGGATTATCTTGACGAAGAGCAAAGGCGTGCCATCACGATGAAGAGCTCTTCCATTGCTCTTCGATACAAAGACTATTCAATTAGCCTCATAGACTCCCCTGGTCATATGGACTTTTGTAGTGAGGTTTCCACAGCTGCCCGTTTGAGTGATGGTGCATTGGTGTTGGTTGATGCTGTCGAGGGTGTTCACATTCAGACGCACGCTGTCCTGCGTCAATCCTGGATTGAGAAGTTGACGCCTTGTTTGGTGATTAATAAGATTGACAGGTTGATTAATGAGTTGAAGTTGAGTCCCATGGAGGCTTATAACCGGTTGGCGAGGATTGTTCATGAGGTGAATGGGATTATGAGTACATATAAGTCGGAGAAGTATTTGTCTGATGTAGATGCTTTACTTGCGTGGCCATCCGAAAAGCTTGGTGGTGAGAATCTTGAGTTTGTAGAGGATGATGAGGAGGACACATTTCAACCCCAAAAGGGGAATGTGGCGTTTACATGTGCAGTGGACGGGTGGGGTTTCGGGATTAGTCAGTTTGCTGAGTTTTGGTCTAAGAATCTTGAAATGAGTACGGCTAAGAAACTGAATCCGGATAAATTGCAGAAGCTTTTGTGGGGTCCTCATTATCTAATTTCAAAGGATAGGATTGTGGGGAAGAAGGAAGTAGCTAATATGAGTAATGCCCGACCTATGTTTGTACAGTTTGTGCTTGAGCCATTGTGGAAAATTTACCAGGCTGCTTTAGAGCCAGATGGGGATAAAGGGGTTGTGGGGAAATTGATTAAAAAGTTTAATTTGTCTATACCACCTCGTGATCTTCAGAACAAGGATCCAAAAGTTGTGCTTCAATCTGTCATGAGACATTGGCTTCCTTTGTCAGAAGCTATCTTGTCGATGGTAGTGAAGTGTACGCAGGATCCAGTTTCTGCCCAATCTTTTCGAATTTCACGCTTGCTTCCAAAGAGAGAGGTATTGGATAATGAGGTTGATTTGAATATACTCGCAGAGGCAGATAATGTGAGAAAGTCAGTTGAAGCTTGTGATTCTAGCCATGAAGCACCGAGTGTCGCTTTTGTTTCCAAAATGTTTTCACTCCCAATGAAATTGATACCTCAACAAGATCCACATGAGGAGATTTTGAACAATTATACTGAAGGTGGAAACGGTGAATCAGATGAGTGCTTCCTTGCGTTTGCAAGGATTTTTAGCGGAGTTCTTTGTTCAGGACAAAAAGTTTTTGTGCTTTCAGCTTTATATGATCCATTAAAATCGGAATCAATGCAGAAGCATATACAAGAAGCAGAGTTGCACTCCTTATATCTAATGATGGGTCAAGGCTTGATACCAATAGCCTCTGCTAAGGCAGGGGATATTGTGGCAATCCGAGGACTTGGTCAGCATATATTGAAGAGTGCAACTCTTTCATCTACAAGAAACTGTTGGCCTTTCTCAAGTATGGTATTCCAGGTTTCCCCCACTTTAAGAGTTGCTATTGAACCATCTGATCCAGCAGATATGGGTGCTCTGATAAAAGGATTGAGGCTTCTGAATCGGGCGGATCCATTTGTAGAGGTTACTGTTTCTTCTAGAGGGGAAAATGTGCTTGCTGCTGCCGGAGAGGTTCATCTAGAAAGATGCATAAAGGATTTAAAGGATAGGTTTGCTAAGGTAAGCTTAGAAGTCTCTCCACCGCTTGTGTCATATAAAGAGACCATTGAAGGTGAGACATGTAATGTATTGGAGAATCTGAAATTTTTTAGTGGTAGCTCAGATTTTGTTGAGAAGATGACTCCGAATGGGAGATGCGTTGTTCGGGTTCAGGTCATGAGACTCCCTCTTATAGTGACAAAAGTTCTTGATGAATCTGCTGATTTGCTTGGAAATATCTTTGGAGGGCATGCCAGTAAAAGCTTGGAAACCCAGAGATCAAGCATTTGTGAGGATGAAAATCCAATTGAAGTCTTCAAAAAACGCCTGATGGCTGCTTTGGAGAGCCATATTTCCTCTATGAATGACAATGACAAGGATCGGGTGGAGAAATGCAAAGCAAAGTGGCAGAAGTTTCTTGAAAGGATGTGGACCCTTGGTCCTGGGCGGCTTGGTGCAAACATCCTCTTCACACCAGATTTCAAAAGAAATATTACTGAAGGTTCTGTTCTGGTAAGGGGTTCTGCTCATGTATCTAAGAGATTAGGCTTTGTGGAGAATTCCGGTGATGGCATTGGTAATGGCGATACAGCTATTGAGACATCTCCAGAAGTTACTCAAGCTCCAACAATGTTTACGGAAGCAGAGAGTCTTGCGAGCAGCATCGATTCTGGATTTCAGCTGGCTACTGCAGCTGGCCCCTTATGTGATGAACCGATGTGGGGATTGGCTTTTGTTGTTGAGACCTACATCTATCCCTTGGCTGGGAAATCCGATGATCCTGAATCTCTCCAACAATCTGAACAGTATGGCATCTTCTCTGGACAGGTTATGACAGCAGTTAAAGATGCTTGTAGAGCTGCTGTGCTTCAGAATAAACCTCGGCTTGTAGAAGCTATGTATTTTTGTGAGTTGAACACCCCTAGTGAACATTTGGGCAATTCATATGCTGTGCTTTCCCGAAGGCGTGCCCAGGTCTTGAAGGAGGAAATGCAGGAAGGGTCTCCACTATTTATTGTTCATGCTTACTTGCCGGTTTCTGAAAGTTTTGGTTTTGCTGACGAGCTTAGGAGTAAGACTTCTGGTGCTGCAAGTGCTCTTCTTGTATTTAGCCATTGGGAAGAACTTCCTGAGGATCCCTTCTTTGTACCCAAAACAGAAGAGGAGATTGAAGAGTTTGGTGATGGTTCTAGTGTTCTTCCCAATACAGCTAGAAAGCTCATTGATGCTGTCAGGCGACGGAAGGGCCTCCCTGTGGAAGAAAAAGTAGTGCAGCATGCAACCAAGCAGAGGACCCTAGGTCGAAATGTTTAGAACTTGTTAAACCCACTTGTGCAATATCTTTAAAAGTTATAAGATAATACGTAACATCAATTTTGCAGTGAAAGGTTATAGGTTATGTGAGCAAATTCATTTTTGAAGCATGGTACTTAATTTTCAGGTTTCCTCCCTTATTTTTCCTTCTTTTTGTTTTGCTTTCCTAGAAATCTAGAATTTAGCTTTATTCATGTAATAGTTCATTTTTGTTCAATGAGTAATTGTGGTTTAAAGTTTCTTTTATTGAGTATTTTTATATGTTGGAACTTATTGCTTTGTGAATGATTGTTATGTTCTGGTGTGCTGTGGACTTGGCTCAGATTCCATGGCATGACCTTGTCCTCCTATAATTGCTAGGTGTTCTGGCAATTCTGAAGCAGTCTTTTTAAGCTCTCTATTTTCTATTTGTTTTGAGCTGTTGAATTTGTAATGGAATTGATTGAATTTTTCCTTTTGCATTGCTGGTTTAGTCGGCACTAGTAAAATGGCCCGCGTTTTGCTGCCGGAGTATTATTCGATTTTAATAAATTTTATTTATCTAAATTATGATACAGAAAAAATTAAAATGATTGGATATTAATATGTGAAAATAAGAATCTATTTAATTTTACTATTCAATGATATTTTTGTAAATAAATAAAAATTCATTCAAAATTGGGTAAAGATTTTGTATTTCCCTATAATCTCTTTCACAAACAAAATTGGGTAGAGATTTTGTATTTTCCAATTTTGTTTGTGGAAGAAATTTTTTGAGTTTTGATGTTATGGGTTTCTATAGATTTTTGATATTAAGAGCTGGAACTTGAAAGTTTTAAATTTTGATTTGAAATGAATTTTGATTTTGTGAATTTTAAGTTGAATTGGTTTTGGATCGTCAAAATAATTTAAATTTTAGGGTCTGAATTTTTTTAACTTAAGGGGGTGTCTTTGTATAATAAGTATCTTTATCTATTTGGATACAATTAACCCAAACTTCAGGGGATATCAATGCAATTTTCCCTTTAGTATATTATATTATATATTTAATGGTATTAACATTTTTATAAATAAATCAAAATCAAATGAATAGTGAAATTGAAAAGATGAGTTTTAGTATATATATTAATATTAATGCTTAGATGCTGGATGATCACTCACTTTTGCATGTCTCATTCATTCACGTTACTCGGTTTTAACAACAGTTGTTTTTATCAAACACTTATAAGTTTTCAAATTTGAACACTCTTATTCACTTTAATATTTTGATTTAAATGAACGTGAACACTTCTCAGAGTGTCTACTCTCTCTTTTGAACATTAAGATTAGATGATTGTTTATGGTTTTCCTTGGTATTTCTTTTTCTTGGAGTCAATGAAGAACAGAGACCAGAGGATGATGAAGATGGTCCTCAGTTATTCAAGTCGATCAATTGGGTTATTCCTATTGTAACAGAAGAAAGATTATTAACGATGTTCAAATATGTCATATGACAGAACATCTCGCAGGATGAAGAGGATTTACCTGGAGATGAATTCACAAAAGGTTCTAAATTTAGCTAGCATAGAGCCACTAAGAGATGAGACGAGAGAGATTTTTCAATTGTAGCTTGGGATATGATTAAGTGATTGCAGTAACAAATTATGTATTATTTTGCCACCATTAGCTGCATTAAATTAATATAATAATGACGATGTTGGTTATCGATATGTCTCTCACAACTACTCCATAAGGTCGTGGGTTCAAGTCGTGTCCCTCTTACCATATGGAATTTAGATTATTGTTTGGTACAAAATCTCTCAGATAATAAAAGTAACATTCCAATGGTGGTTCTTTCATTAGCTATTATAATGTCAAATGCTCTTCAATCAAATTGTTAATCTCAAATGTATTGTTAAATTTAGATATTCAATATCAATGTTTGAGAGATTATGTTATGTTTCCTAGCTATCCAAACACTGACATTTTTTTTCAAATGTACTTATAGAATATATGTTACACAATCTAGAAAATCATATCCATTTATCCTATTCAATATGAAGAAATTAAAATATAATAATGTTAATATCCAAATGAAAATAAAATTTGTAAATAAAATCTAACTTAGTAATCTCTTCAAACCAGAATACAGAAGAGATCCGATTGTTGAAGTTGAAGATGAAGATGAAGATCAAACAAATATAAGTGAAAATTAAACAAATAATAGGGAATAATTTAATGAAATTTATCTTTAAACAAAAACAATAATAATTTGTTAGTGTACCTACAAAGTTCAAACTATTTGATCATTTTAGTCAACAGTAATATTGAAAATTTAAAAATGTACTAACTTGAGCTGTAGATACCGTTTTTAAGGGGGACAAATAAGGGTTCGAAAATTTTATAACACTCTTTACTCTTCTACTTTAAAGACTATTTCAAAATTAATAATTTCAGTTTTAATAATACATAAAATGTTGTTTTGACAAAAATACCCTTCAAACACACTCACAGAAATAAGTCTCTTGTTTTTTTTCCGAGACTTATTTTTGGTACTTCTGAGATTTATTTTATATATTTTCGAGATTTATTTGGATATTTTTAAAATTTATTTTGTATTTTCGAGATTTATTTTGATATATCGAGACTTATTGGACATTTTTATGATTTTTGAAACTTATTAGATAAATAAGAAAATTTCCAGATTTTTTTTTTCTTATTCTTCTTCGTTGACCTCGATGGCTCCATGGAGGTCAAAAATTAATTGAGAGGAAAAAAAAAACTATTATCAACCTTATGTTAAAAATTGAAGAAAATAAAATAAAATTAATTGAGAGGAAAATTGTTTTAGATTTCGCATAATTATCACACTTTATCTACCATCCTGTAACCATCTCTTATGATTAACATGATCACATAACCATCTCTTATAATCTACATGACAAGTATTAACAAATGTCACATAATTTAGATTTTAAATTTGAGAGGTTATTATATAAAAAATAAATTAAATCTAGGGGTTATTATAATGAAAATACTTGTGCTTTTTTATTATTCATGAAAATCCAATTTTATAATGCCCTGAATTATTTTGAAATCGAGAAACTTGAATATGTTGTAGGATATTGGAGAAAATTAAGTATTGCCTATTCAAAAATCTGTCAAGTTTGAACTCCATGGTCGGTCTGCGACCCCTTGATACCGAAGGTTCGGGTGATCACGTAGTAGTTCCTTCGGATAGAGTCGATAGTGCATCGAAACTTGATCGACTCCCAACTTCTTTTATGTTAAATTTTTTTCGAATTCGAATATACAAATTTATGAAATAATTTGTTGAGAACACAATAAATATTACACAATATAGAAAATGGTATCTATTTATGCTATTCAATTTCAATATGAAGTAATTAAAATATAATAATAATAATATCCAAATGAAAATAAAAATTGCAATTAAAATCTAACTCATAAATCTCTTCAAACTAGAAAACAGAAGAGAACCAGTAGTTGAAGTTAAAGATGGAGATGGCTTCTTCTCCTCTTCAAGCAAATACTCTTCAATCAATTCCTTGATAGACCTGGCAGACAATGGATGAAAATTGACACCCCACTCACTCACAAACCCTTTAACCAAATCCCACTTCGCATCTTCATCGATTTTGCTCCATTTATTCTTCATTTGATCTTCTTTCAAATCTAAGAACTGGCACAAGTCATTGAAAAGCATTTCTTTGCTCTTCTTCATGGCCTCTTGTTTGTGCAGCAAATGGGTGTTTATTTTTGCCAAATCTGATGCCAGCTTTGAATCACTGATGCTGTTGCTGGTGCATAAAATTAGGGTTCTGGGTCTGTTGGAATTTGATTGGAATTTCAAGGATTGTGGGAGCGTGTTTGGGGATAGAATATTGATTCTGAGAGCCATCTGGGGTTTCCCTGAGTAATGAGAATATGGGACTGTCAAGAGAGAAGATTGAGAGAGTTTTGTGTGTCGGTAAAGACGAGAAAGAGGTTTGTTTAATTTTGTAGGATCTGGTTACACGTGGCTACTAAAACATTGGAAGGTTCAGATTTATTTTAATTTTTTTTCTTTTCTATTATTCACTTTTATTAATCTGACTTAGGTTAAAGAAGGGCTCAAAAAATAAATAGCACTTTTTGGAGGTGGTATTTCAACAATGTCACTGCTTTAATAACTTATGTTTAAAAGGCACCTATTATGGTGAACGGACAAAAATACCCCCAATTGTTGTTCCACATCAACTTTCTTTTATTCAGTTTACAGTGACAAAGTTTTGAAGTAGAGAGAGAAAGTCCGGTTGAAACTCAGGCAATCACTTGAACGGTGACAGAGTGGCGCTATGCAGACGCATTCGGGGGTCGAACTTTTTTTTAGTTCATAAAAAAGCTCTGAGCTTTTATGAAAAAGCTCGGAAAAAGCTCGGAGCATTATGCAAAAAGCTCGGGCAGAGCAATTCATGAAAAAGCTCGGATGAAAAAGCTCGGAGCTGTTATGAAAAAGCTCGGATGAAAAAGCTCGGAGCTTTTATGAAAAAGCTCGGAGCTTTTATGAAAACGCTCGGATGAAAAAGCTCGGAGCTTTTATGAAAAAGCTCGGGCAGAACAATTCATGAAAAATCTCGGGCAGTTCATGAAAAAGCTCGGAGCTTTTATGAAAAAGCTCGGAGCTTTTATGAAAAAGCTCGGAGCCTTATGCAAAAAGCTCGGGCAGGGCAATTCACGAAAAATCTCGGGCAGTTCATGAAAAATCTTGGAGTTTTAATGAAAAAGCTCGGAGCTTTTATGAAAAAGCTCGGAGCCATATCCAAAAAGCTCGGGCAGGGCAATTCATGAAAAAACTCGGGCAGTTTAAGAAAAAGCTCGGAAAAAGCTATGAAAAAGCTCGAAGACTTATTAAAAATGTTTGGAGATTCAAAATTGACAAAACTAATATCCTTGAAAAAAGCTCGGACAACAATTTAAAAGGCTCGGATAGTTTTACAAAAGGCTCAGACACAGTGTTAAAAGTCTTGGACCCAGATCTTCATCATCTTATACATAAATTTTACCAACTCAATTTTCAGACAAGTTTATTGTAGAGAGAGAGAGAGATGAGTTACTGAGTTCATTGTTTGAAGCGTGGAGATAGAAGTACAAACATAATAAAAAATTGATTATTTAAGGGCAATTTTGGTAGTTCACCATAATAGGTGCCTTTTAAACATAATTTATTAAAGCAGTGACGTTGGTGCAACACACCTCCAAAAAAGTGACATTTATCACCATTTCCACGGTTAAAGAAATAGGTTCAACACTCCAATCCAATTTCAATTGCTTCCCAATTCACCCAAAAATATAAAAGAGTATTTGTAATGTCTTAGGTTGAGAAATATAATGAGAAACCTTAGGATATATCCTCTCATCCCTTATTATTTAAAGTATATTTTTAGATTTTTAGATTTTTTTATTTTAATTTAGAAGAAGGGATTCGAATTTAAAAACTCAACTTTGTTGATAGATCTTATTAGCACAGACTATGCTTAGGAGGTAGGACCACTTTTAGATTAATTTTTTAAGTTTTGTAATATTTACTAAATTTGTTTTGATAGATATAAATTCAAGACCACTTGCTGCACACATGCTACAAGTTAAACTTTTATTTGTCAAGTTTATGAATAAGAATAATAATAATAATAAAGATAGAAAGAGAGAGATTGAGAGAACTGGAGAGAGTACATAAGCAATTTTCTAAGAAAACAGTTCCAAAGATTTTTCATGAGCATGAGAATGAGAATTGAGAAATATCCCGAGTTCCTAAAGAATATGAATCCTTTTCTACATAAAAATAACTATCTGTGTACAAGAAAAATTCTATATTAACAAAGGATACATTAAAAATAAATTTAGCAAGAGGAGATTCATCAAATACATTTCAAAGTTCATTTTTATGAAAATTAGTGGAAGCATGATTCAGTTTCAGCATCTTCAACAATCTTTCCCACCTTCCAAGATTCTAAATAAAAGAATTTCAGAAAATATAAACTTTCATCTGTTACAATTTGCAAAATATTTGGTATCACCTCAATTTTTTCCTAGAAGCTGAAAGTAGACAAAAGGTAGGTCATCCATTCTCTCTCATTCATATCTCCAGGAAGACCTTTGGTGCTGCCTTCTGAGTTCTGGTTAATCAGTTTCGCTCACATCTTGTTCTCCCATGCACATGGTAAGGGTGCAGCACAGCATCTCTGGTGAAAATATGAAGATATTTGCAAAATGAAATTGTGTTGCAACTTCCGAGTGTTCATCATCCTGTTTCAAAGCTATTACGGATCAATTCAGACAATATATCAGCCCATGTGTCCGGTACACCGGGTAGGCACCAATGCATGCAGTCCTGACCCCAGATTGCCACAGCATCCTTCTTTCCCAACCAAATCGCTGGATGGGCATCGGCTCTGAACTCACTCAATTGAGTCACATCAAGTACTTGAATACCTGTCCCACGCAATGCCTCTTGAATCAGATGATTAATTTGCCTTGCTTCTCTATTTACTCCATTGTTGCTGGGATCAAACCACAAGTCAAGCTGTAAAAGTATAAGAATCTAATTCTCTGAAAAGAAAAAGGTTCTAAAACAAGTTTCGCAAAAAGCAGGGTCATGTTAAGAATATGAAATTTTTTGTGTTCATTGCAATATAAGCGAATGAAATTTAAAAGACATTTCAAAACTTTGGAATTGGTAATCAAAATACATATTCCATAGTAAAGAGAAAACATTTGCAGTGGCATCATCAATTCGTACCTGGTGTTCCTCGAGCGGTTTATCAAATAAGCAACTACCGTTTTGATTCCACTCTCCACCATAAAAATGCCTTGGTGATTGCAGACGCCAGAATTTGAGTGTCTTGCTCGGAATTTCCTTCTGTATGTAAGAGACCATATTTTCGATAACAACCTTAAGTCCATCAAACATCCCAAGGGGAGGATTTATTGGTTTCCCCGCACTATAAAAGACAAGTGGTGTTTCTTTTGGGAATTTATCGTAACTCCACCTATTAAAGAGCAAGTCAAACCATTATCTCCATTCTCCATAGGAAAACTTACAAGTATCACATTCATGACTATATTGTTTTGAGATATAAAGGCTCTGTATTAATTAATAATCAAATTTAAAGAAAAAAAAAAGACATCAGTTCATTGATAAGTAGAAGAAAAGAAAATTACCAATGACCAGTGTTGAAAACAAGGACATCATAGAAGTCGCTGATGTTGGACCAATCAACTGCAGGAATATCGACATCTACTCGATATGTTCCTTTGGATCCATCGTGGTCACTGAGTGCAATGTTTTGGCTGCCACCTTTTTTTAATCAGTTATGAGCATGTGAGCTTGCCATTTTTAAAATCTATTTAATTTGACACTTGACCATATTTCTGATAACTTTCAACCAGTGTAGAATAGTTTAAACATTAAAAATATCCACATGAACCAGATAAAGTGTATCTAAATGGGATAAGCAGAAATATAGAAAGTGAAACCACTCCAAACAACATTCAGCAATAAGAACATGAATTTATTACCACAGATAAACAACGGGTCCACAAGAAGCAGCAGACTAGAAAGAGTTGATGAAGTAGTTAAAATAATATTTATCTAACAAAAAGAATTCATTTTCTTAGCTCTTTTCATTCTCATTTTCCCTGATGGGCTAGGTTTGAATTGATCATGATTCCACCCTGCCACTTTACAACTCGAGTTAGATCTCAAAAGTTTATAAACAAAAGAATCAAATTATGAGGAGAAAGTAGGTAATTAGGTTCAGGTATTTAAAATTAGTATTACATGAAAACTAAAATTTCTGAAGGGTTTGAAATGAGGGAGCATAAGAATGGAGAAAGCCAAAAGATTTGCCAAAATCAACTCCCTACAGTTTCTCATTACATCATATATAAAACAATTAATGAGCTTTTACCTATCAAAAAGCAAGAAAGAAAAAAGAAAATCAAATCAAATCAGATGTTGTACAATTTGTTAAACATCTATTTCATATTTAGTTGATCAATTCTGAGTTTATCAAGAGAACAACATTTCCTTTTTGCATTCTATCTGATAAATTCAGTATAAAAAATTACACAGGGGTTTTGAAACTGCTGCACATCTCTTTGGCATCTTTGTTCAGGATTATTAGAAACAGCTAGGGAAACACAGCATGGGGTCTAGTACAAATGCCGCAATTGCAACATAGTCACAGACTACTTAGCTAATAAAGACGATAGAATCAAGAACTGGTTTCACTGAATTATTTATACTTCCACGTCTGGCTCCATCAGCAGTTTTATTATCATGATGTAATTGAAATGATTGTTTTTGCATCGGTCTGCACTAAATAATTTTAAACCATGGAAATGTTTAGAATGCAAACACACAATCAAAATGGCTTGCATCTAGATTAACATTCATCAAACTTAGCAACAAAGCTCTAACTTTAGCATGCATTCCCAAGTTTTCAGTACCAATTTAAAAGCCTCATTAGCATCCCTCAGCTTATTATATTTTAAATGCTAAACAGTTAAACACCTACGCTGAACTCCTAATTCCCAACAATTCAGTAACATATTTGTTATTTTCCTTCAGTTTAATGTTTATAAACTTTCACTAATTCTGTCATGGTACCACCATAGCTCCATACACCGAAATTGACACCAACCTGTCTAAAGGCAATTTTGACACTCCTCACAAAGTCCTCTTACAATCACTAACAAAACATAGTTAAATTCATAGTGCTGATGCTATATATTCCCAAAATTTCATTTGAATGTTTGAATCTAGCAATTCATTAAAAATACCATAATTGGATTCACTAAGCATTACATTTATCAATAGCCACTTCATAATAGTAAATTTCAATCACAAAACCAATAAACTTACTTGTATCGTGCAAGCAAGACGGCGCGGTGATACGCAACAGTGACATTATACTTGGGAAAATAAGCACCTCTCCAAGCTCCTTTCCTCTTCCACTTCTTAGCACCAAAATCAGCCACACGAAGCACACACAAAAACGAAACAATGAAATTCTCATTCAAAGAGTCACCAACAAATCCAACATTCTTGTTCCTCATGAGGCTGAGAAACCGAAACGGGTCGATCCGAGGGAGATCACATTGATGGGGGACCCATTTCCAGGAATTGATCCGACCCATGTGAGGTCTCTGGTTCCTAATGCAATTCCAGGAGTTTCTGTGAAAAGGGCAGGAGTCGTTGTACAAGGGTTGGTGAAGGGTGTCGTCAGGGTTTTGGAGAACCCATCTGCCATTGAAGAGATTGCAAGGGGTAGAATTGGAAGAAGAGGGTTTGGAGAGGAGAGAAGAGTAGTAGAAGAAGAGAAGTATAGAGAGGATTATGAGGTAGATGAAGAGTGGAGATGGTGATTTTGGTCTCATTCTTCTTCAATCCCACATTTGAATCAAAAACAGAGATCCCCAACTTTGGTAACTTGATCCAACGCAGCTGACAGCTCCTCCAAATCAAACCAGTAGCTAATGCTCTGCTTTACCACAATTTCATGCATTCATGCCCACTCTAATTTATCTGCTAAACTTTTTTATATTTCCTTTCTAATTTTAACTTTCAATTTTTAATGGGAGAATTGTAAAGCGTCTGAGTTTGAACATTTAAAATAAATAAATAAATAAATAAATAAATAAAGGGATATTATTATTTTTCACCCTCACTTATGTGGTATCAGAGGTTTTACACCTCTTGTTTTGGTATTAGCCATTTTCCACCCTACCGTTAGTTTTAGATGGAAAAATGGTGTTTGACATTTGAATATTGTGAAAATACATTCTTGCCCTTATAATCTTTTTTTTAATGGGATAATTTTACCCTTCCAGTGACTGAAAAAACATAATTAAAAATAAAAAAGCACAATAATGAAAAAGAAAAAAAAAATCCTAGGAAAATCATCATCCATCTCCATAAACCCAGAAAAGCATCACCACCAAAACCCAGAAAAATCCAACCACGCAGACAAAACCTCCTCTCTTGAACACTCATACAGAGAGAACCTCCCAAACACTTCCGTCATCCAAACAGTTCCATAAATCGAAGAAAAATAATATCAAAATTCCAAAAACCAAAAAAAATTGAAACACAAATTGAAACTTGAAAAGAATATGACCAACATAAACCAAAATATGAATCTTCAAACCATTAAATGTAAACCTAAATTCATCTCTTCATCATCATCATACCAAATCCTAACTCACAAATACAATCATTAATCTCAGTCACAAAAAATCCCCAATCCAATAACTTATTGCTGCAGCCAAACAAAACCAAACACAACCCCTACCATCAACCACCGCTGGCGGCCAACAAACCCCAAACCCAAACACAACACCCACTATTCCCAAATCAACCCACCATCACCGGCGGTCAAAGAGAGAAGAGGAGGATCAGCCCTAACAAAATCAACCCAAAATCAAACCAGCCAAGTCCCAAATTCTACCCGATCGTCACCGAAATCGAACCCACCCAACCATTGGTGTTGGTGAGAGTGAGAGTGAGAGTGAGAGAGACGGACAGAGAAGAGATGTAGAAAAAGAATAGGGTGGAGACGATAGCGGTGTGGACGATGATTCAATGTTTGATAGAGAGAGATTGGTTTCCAAAGTAAGAAGAAATCAAAGAAACAGAGAGAGAGAGAGAGAGAGAGAGAGAGAGAGAGAGAGAGAGATGGATGGTGAGTGAGAGAATAAGAGAGAAAGATAGAAAGAGGGAGAGCTTGTGGAGTTGATGGGGACGATGATTGGGTGGAGTTAATGGTGGGGTTGAATGTGTCTGAGAGAATATAATTTTGTATTTTAATTATTTTTTTATTTAATTAATAATCTTTATTAATTGTACCCCTTCATTTACCATTATACCCATACTGACTTAATAGAAAAATACAAATTTTAATAGAATAGTAACAGTAGGGTACATTTTGACTATTAACTGAAATTTAAGGGTGGATTTTGGCTATTACTCACACTAGAGGGTGCAAAATAACCAATACCTCATACGTGAGAGTGGAAATTAATAATATCCTAAAAATAAATAAAAAACAATTCGTTTAATTTTGAATTCAAGTGGAAACACAACTTAAATGTGTTTCGGTACAAAAAAAATTAAATGTATCAAAAATACTTTATAGTTTCAATTAATTAAACAAAAAGTCTCCTAATTTCCTATTAAAAATCAGAATTATTTTAACAAAATTAGAGAATTATTCTTTAAAAAATATATTAAAATATTGGTGTTTTGGGAATCTATATTTTGAGCATGGTTTTCCTGAACCTAACCGATATTAAATTAGGGTTTAAGTGCCGGTGGTGAATCTTGATTACTCCCGCGACATTTGTTAGTTTATTAATATAAAAAACTAAATTAAAAATATTAATAATTTTAATTCACTTAAAAATAAATTATAAATATTTTTATTATGAGTAATTATATATATATATATATATACACATATTTATGGGTATTGATAACATGTGTCTTAAGGGTACAGGTTAATAATTACAAAAATATCTAAAATAGAAAATATTAAATATATTTATTGGTTTGGTTAATATAATAAATATTTACTTATTTAGTAAATTTATAGATGTTAATATGTATGTGTATATACATTTTTAATAATTTTATTATATAAATTAAGGGTTATTTTGGAATGGAGAGGGTTCGCGCTTGTGAGGTGTGAGGTGTGTGTATCGTGAGGTGAGCGCGCCAAAGAATACTGAATTAAAATTTCCCCTCGCGTTCGTACCATCGATTCACTAATTATTTTTCTCGATTACCTGTGTTAAGACTCCACTTTTTTCTTCTTAATACAGCTTATTTTTTGCAGCTCTTAGATTGAACTTGTTTGACAACAATGTGCCTAACTCTTGTCTTTTCACTTTTGTATGTAACCTGTTTGCTGAAATGCTTCAACTAATTTATTATACTTCGGTTTTCTTTTTAGTTTTGCATTCTCCTCTGAAAACTAAGATGCCAAACTGAGTGGTAAAATGTTACTTTATAAATTCAGAATAGTTGGACTTAATTTATATGCAACAAGGCTGAAACATTTTGCTACTCGGATCATTGAAGATTGTTGATTTCTTTTGTCTTGTTTGATGCTTAGTTGATGTGGGAATGGTTGCGGTGGTGTTGATTGTATTCTTTGAGACTAAATAGGTTATTTAGAAAGTTATATCTCTAGTAGTCATTGTCTTATGTTTACATCTTTTTGTTGTTTATATATAAGTTACAACTTTACATTGTAAGTTGATTAGACTGTTCTATTTGAAATACAGGGATTACTTCTTATGAGAAGCAATGTTAACTAGACGAGTTCGAAACCTAGTGAAATTCCATGATATCATTAAGCGAAATTCGACTGAAAACTTTGTAGGTATAAGTAATTTGAAGCATTCCTGTGGAATGTACTCCACCGGGCCAATTTGGACAGGGCTTCCAAGAAAGCTTAGGAAAGATGAGCGGAAGCCATTGGTGACAAATATTAATGAACTTAAGCGTAAGGCCTAGAAAGGAAAGGAAACAAAGGCAGATGGTGGAAGAGAAGATTCTAGGGTCTCCTGAAAATGGGTTATTGGTTAAGAATTTAGTACCAATTGCTAATGAAGTTCATGCTTCCAGAAGAGAACTGTTTGCTTGTGTCTCAAGGGTTGCTGAGAGCGTTGCCATATATTCATGCAGGTAACTGCTTAGTTTTCGTTATCATTGTCTACAACTGAGGCGTTGCCTGCTAAGAGTTATGGTCTTTGGAACCTTGTCTTTTGAGATCCAGTGCCATTTTTATAACAAAGGCATGAAATAACCAGAATGGAAACACAAAAGTAAGAGCAGGGTAGATTTCTGTTATTCTTTTGTTGGTGAGAAGTTTTTTCTTTAAAAAAAAAAAAACTAGTAACGGTGTTGCTATCTTATTGATAAAATTTAGAACTGATATTAAAGCAATAAACTTCTTTTGTATGCCCGCAATTGCTGAAGCTCGATAATGTGATATTATATTTTTGATTGAAATGTAATCCAATATGTTCCAGCTTGTTCTAAGGATTATTGCCAAAATTTAGTGCAGATTAAAGGGACTGCATGTATGCCCTTTCAATATATATATATATATATATGCATGTATGATCCCTAAAAAATCTGGAAGTGCCCTTCCTCTCTTGTGAGTCTGGTCTATTGATTGAAATTAGGATCCAGAATTGAGAATAAAAGCAATTGAACTGAGTACAGATGAGCATAGTGAGTAACTTGTAAGAAGCCGTATCTGTAAAAGTTTTAACTTGGTTTTTCTTGATCTAAGAGGTAGATTGCCATAAAGTTTCTTTTGTATAATTGTTGACTTGTCTGTGCAGTTGCTGTGGAGAAGTTCATGTTGGTCATCCACCACATCTCATCAAAACATGCAATGTTGCTGGTAGCCAAGCAAGCAAAGAACATAGTTGGAAAAAAGGGGACGCAGAACATGTTTTGCCTCTCGTAGAATCTTTTCATCTATATGACAGGATAGGAAGAGCTGTTTCTCATAAGGAGCGGCTTGAAGTGGATCGGATTCCGGCAATTGTTGAACTTTGCATCCAAGCAGGCGTTGACATCCCTGAATACCTAACTAGGAGAAGGAGTTTTCCTGCCTACAATCTCGCTGGTAAAATAATAGATTTTGAGAAGCAGTTTCCAAATGAAGATGAATCTGGCAAAGACATATGTACGTATGGATTTTGGGAGAAGAGAAAGAATTCAAATGAAGACAACAAGCTTATAGACATGCAGTGCAATGATGCACAAGGTTCTGCTCCTTTTCATCTCCTATTTTCGTTTTATCAAGTCATAATTCTAGAGTTTCCCCTTTTCATCCAAGGCTAACTCACCAAAAAACTTGGCCCATGGTTTGGCCTTTGATTCTGCCTTACAATGTCATAATAATACAGTGCACTTAAAAATAATTCTGCTTCTTGTTAAATTCAAGTTTTGATGAAATCATTTTTTCCTGATCATTAGTACAAGTGAAACTGTATAGAATTTCACATCATTATTTAGTATCCAGTCACCCAGCTTATAAGGTTATTTAATGAATGCATCATGGTTTTATGGCACCCCTGCAGCTATTGCTGTTAGAGGTATGGAGGCATGGGAGAGAGTGCGTTCAGGAGCATCCAAACTGATGCAGAAGTATGCTGTTCAAACATGCGGATACTGCCCAGAGGTCCAGGTGGGGCCGAAAGGGTCACAGGGTGAGGAATTGCCAAGCCTTCAAGCATCAGATGAGGGATGGACAACATGCATGGCAAGGAGGCAACAGTTGATGATTTGATTCCTCCAGTGTATGTATGGCATGTTAGAGATCATAAGAGTAGGCAGACCGCTGGTAAATCGTTCGAAGAAATATTATGGTATGTTGCCTGCTGTAGTGGAACTATTTTCTCAAGCTGGTGCAAAAGTGAGTGATAATTATGCTGGTGTAATGAGGGAAGATGTTGCAGTGCCTGAGGTGGATGAAGAAAAGTGGGTCGTGTAAAGTTCTAAGTTGAGTCTAGGTTTAGGATAGATTAAGCATTTTGGCATATAAGGCTTATGGATTTGATTGTTGAAGTCACATTCTTTTATAATATGACGTTTAAATTTGGCATTGTGATGAATATATAAGAGAAATATATAATGGTTACAGTTATATGATAAAGTCTTTGCAGTTTTCGAGTGTGAAGAGAGATGGGTGCAGGGGCTGTGCTAGTATTAATGGTCATCATGTTAAGTCCAGAACAGGAAAAGAAACTTGGAGCTTGATATCGTTGATAAATAAGTCTTGCTCTAGGAGTAAAATACACATGATATATGTTCATCAATCAGTGGGAATAAAGACACAAATTCATGCTATACAGCCTATACTCTTGCTTAGATACTGGTATTATGTATCACAGTCAGGATTTGACCCTGTATGATTATAGATAGACACTGACTAGAAAAGACTGAAGCAATCTCTAATTCTTTTGAAATATTATCCATGTTCTCTCTCTCAAATGGAGGAAGACCTGTCCAGTTTACAACATTACCATCATCAACGAACTTTTAACTCAAACTGCCATTAATATTTTCGTCGCTGGGTAAGTTACGCATCTCACTTCTGAATTGCTATTGATATTTGTGTGTTTTATCATGTTACATTTTTATGTTTTACTCGCATTGCTGCAATGCCAATCCCATGATGCCCTAGAATTAAATAGTTCTCTCAAGTTTTGGTTATTTCCCTTCACATGAATGAACCAATATTTTACATTCTGTTTAAAATTTAAATGTCAATTGTGTCAATTGATAATGAGCTTGGACTGCCACAAATGAATTTGGGATTAGTCCATTGGTGGGCCGAATGCTTCTGCAATTATCATGCAGTCTCAGTTGAATTGATTTGGATTGATCGGGTAGACTAAAGCCTAAACCTACCGTCTCAAGTAAAATCTTATAGCAAATTTTCAGATGCATGTGTCTTTGTGTCTGCATTTATTTGGAAATGGGGAGAGATTTTTTTCTCCCTAGTCATTGAGTCTTGTTGAGCATTTTTTCCTTTATATTGATATACTATACCTGACACCAATGAATCTTGTGCATGCTCTTAAAATGTTGTCTTCTTAGTATTTCTAACTGTACTCAAATCTACACTTTGAGCAATAATTAACTCATTTCTCAAATTTAAGTTGTGTGACTTGTCATGCTTTCTTTTCAGCAATTTAATATAATGATAGAATACAGTATGAATATCTCGGCATGTCTAATGTAGATTGTGTAGAGGGGCTGGCTAGCTGATGACTTATCGAGAAAAGAGGGCAGTTCGAGTTTGTGGTCTGTGTATGGGGACGATGAGGCAGGATTATCGGCACTTAGTGAGGCCGAATGGCGTGTTTAGGATCGAATTAAGGAGGCCATGCAATTTGATGCTCGAACAGTGGAGATTCGTAAGAAGTTGGAGAACCATGAGGGTGATGTAGAGAGATTTCGCTATAAAAATGGGCTATTGTACTACAAAAACTATGTCTATGTACCGGGGGTACCAGAGTTGAGAGAGGAGATTTTAGCTCATTTCCACAATAGCAAAGAAGGAGGTCATTCGGGTTGGTTCCATATTTATGTAAGGATCAAACACTTTTTCTATTGGGAGGGCATTAAAATGAAGTGAAGAAATTGGTGGCCAAGTGTGATATTTGTCAGAAGGTGAAGTATGACCAGAGGTGACCTATGGGGTTGTTGCAACCATTATCGATACCGGAAAAAATTTGGGAGGACTTGACCATGGACCTAGTAGTGGTGGTTACGAGTCAATTCTGGTCGTGGTGGATAGGTTGAGCAAAGGTGTCCATTTTATTCCGCTCAGACATCCTTTCACCGCTAGTAGTGTGGCTAAGGCGTTTGTGGATAATGTGGTGAAATTGCATGGGATTCCGAGGAGTATCGTGACTGATCGAGGGAAATTATTTATGAGTTCTTTTTGGCTGGAATTATTTACTTTGCAGGGCAGCAAGTTGAAGGCAAGTTCCTGTCTACCATCCGCAGACTGACGGACAGACAGAGGTGGTGAATCGGACTCTTGAGCAGTACATAAGGTGCTATTGTCATGAGGAGCAAAAGAGATGGAAATAGTACATTTCATGGCTGAGTACTGGTACAACACGTCACATCACGCTTCAATTAACATGAGTCCATTTGAAGTAATGTATAGGCGACCGCCACCGATGCTAAGCACTTATGAGAAAGGGACGACTCGAAACGAAGAAGTCGAGAGAGAGTTGATGGCTAGAGACGAGGTTGTAGCTAAGTTGAAGAAGGAGCTTGAAAAGGCTCAGGGGAGAATGAAGAAGTATTATGACCAAGGCAAAAGAGACGTATCTTTTGAATTCGCAGAGATTTCGTGTATCTCAAACTTCAACCCGCACCGATAGAAATCTCTAAAGAAAAAGTTCAATGTGAAATTGTGGCAACGGTATTATAGGGCCTTTTAAGGTGATAGAGCGGATAGGTGAGGTGGCTTATAAGTTGGAGTTGCCGTCTACTTCTAGATTGCATCCAGTGTTCCATGTTACCGTGTTGAAGAAGATGTGTGGGAAATCCGAGTCTTATTTCAAGTGATTTACCGGCGTTTGATACTAGAGGGTAACTTGTTGATACGGCCTATAACAGCTCTCCGATATCGCAATTGGAAGAAGGACGTGGTATGACAAAGGTGTGGCAGGTTTTGGTTCAATGGCAAGGAGTCCCTTACAGAAGAGGCTACTTGGGAAGACTATGACAAGATGGTAAAACGTTTTCCAGATTTTTTCCTTGAGAACAAGGGCATTCTTGAAGAGCGGAGGATTGTTGAGACCGTTAGAAAATCTAAAAGAATTGTGGAACGGCGGTCCAGACCGTAGTTTGATAGTAGCAGTTTGAGTGACGAGAGGACACAGTTTGGGTTCCTGAATTATAAGGAAATTGATACTGTTTTGGAAAAGGGTTTTAGACTATTTCTTTTATTTTTATTTTGGTTATATTGTTTTATTTATGTTTTAGACTATTTTCCTATTTTAGACTAATCCTGTCGTAGTCAGGATAGAAGATTAATTCTAGTATAAATAGAACTATTATTTTAGGGTTATTATTTTTTTTGGGGGAATGCTTTATGAATAAAATTGAGTCAGCTAGGGTTCATCGTGTTTCTTTTGAATTCGGCTTTTCTCAGTTGATTGCTTAGAATAGCTTGGGCTAGGGTTAGGTAAATTCCGTTATCTAATTCTAGAAAATCGATCGCTCAATCCTTTGAATGGTTTGATTCAAATCTATCTAACTTTGGGTACAAGTTAGGGCTTGTTGTTGGATCCTAATCAAGGTCCTCAGCACAAGTACCCTGTTTGACAACGTATTTTAGCATGATCATAATCTGAGACTCATTAACTAGAAAATATCTAAGTTTGTTTGTCTTCTTGGACATAACACTAATTTTTCTCTTCAACATTGAGGAAGATCTGTTGATCTTAAGGGTTTTACCAAACAACAACCTCCTCATAGGTGAGCTTTGCACTCAAATTGCCATTATTATTTTTTTGATGATTTGTAAATTATCCATCTCATTTGTGGAGCTTTATTTAATTGTCATCTTTATTCTTTAATCTTTTTTCATTTTTCTGTTTGAGTTACATTTATCTGATTGTAATCCCACAAGGCAGTTCTGAGTTTTCCTTTCACACGAATGAACCTAGTAATTTCTATTTTTCTTGAATTTCGTATGCTGTGTGTCATTTGATAGGTTGAACTTGGATTACCGCACATGAAAAGGTTCACTGAAGGCTTGGTTGCTACTTGCTAGTGGCAATGGAATTTTTTTTTTCTTTTTTGTGATAAGAATGCAGTCTCGGTTCAATATCTCAATTTTGGATTTGATTTTGTTCAATTCTTGGCAGACTAATGCCTAAACATGTTCTGTAAAAATAAGATCTTCTGGACAAAAGTTGAGATGCAATTATTGGAGTTTCTTTGATCTTGCTCTAGGTATGTATGCGCTATTTCTTACACGTGAACATCAGTGACCTTCCTGGTTGGAACTAAGTTATTAGATTCCATTATTCCCATAATAAATAAAACACGTTTTTCTGTTAATTTTTTTGGTTTAATCAAACATATTGCTGTTTTGTAACGCTGTATTTGTGATGACAGTTGTAGTCGGATTTGGAAAGGCAAAATCAACTCCAGTTTGCTTCTCAGTGTTCAGTTGAAACAAGAAGGCAATGATTTAGCATGACTGCTTATTGTTTCAGTAAGGTAAATCCTAGTCTGGACTGTTTAAATATCTTCAGTGATTAATGTCTTTCTGTGGAAGGTTTTATGAATTAGGGTCGTGGAAGAATTTGGATTTATGATATATCTTCATTCTCTATGAAGAGTTAATGAGGCTGGCAATTATTTGGTTGATCCAACATAATCAATCAAATCTGTTAAAGTAGTATAAATGTAAAAGGTAGTGATTGTGTTATTGTGTTTTTTTTTTAAATTTCTTTTTTGATATATTGAATCTGGGACAATATATGGATTAGGTCTTTGTGTTAGTCGTTTTAGTTCCAGGGTTATTTTGCTCATTCTAAATTTTCAGCCTAGAGGAACAACTACTCAACTAGCAGTATTACACATCACCCTATTCATATGCTTTCCCAAACCACTTAATCAAATTCTCACATTCGTCTTTGTTGCTCAAAGTGGGACCTATGATCCTTCCTCAGCGGAACAACGAAAATTACGGCAAAATTGCCAAATTTTTTTTATTTTTTGTAGACCCTCTGAAAATTAATCCTTAACTATACTAGTATACTATATGCATAGTAGCTGAATTCTAATTTGAAAATCTGCATGTAATTATGCCATAATGCCGCAATGTGATTGACTCCTCAATTCCGATGTGGTATTAGATGCATTCCTCACTAAATAGTGCAAAAATCCTGTTTTCCTTGTAAAAAGAAAAACCCTAAACCCTAATTATGAAATCTCTGTCTTCAACCTTGTAACTATATTTCATGATCAGAAGAACCCTTAAATGCTCAACTCTTATTATTCGACACCATTGTACCTAAGAATAACAACGCATTTAATAAATAAATTTTAATCGATTATGATTAAATTAGCTTGAGGACAAGCATTTATTGAAGGGTGGGTTAATATTAGGACTTTTGTTTTTTGTATTTTGTAATTTTTTTGCGTTTTTGTTTTTTGTCTTTTTTGAAGTATTATAGGACTCTGGTTAGATATGTATAAATATTTTGATTTGATTATCAAATAGATATAGGATTAGAGTTGTTTAAGATTATTTTGAATTATAGTAATCTTAGTCTTTTAGTTGTAAACAACCACTATAAATATGTGGTTTATTTTAACAAAGTTAACAAGAAGTTAAATAAAAAATCATCTTATTTATTTGGGTTAAGAACCCCTAACAGAGTTTTTGGGCGATAAGGTTTTTATTTTTTTTTAATTTTATTGCCATGTTTTCTCCTTTTACTCCCATATATATATATATATATATGCAATTTTTTTTTTCTTCTTAGAATTTGGGTATGCATGATTAGATCACTTAACATTGACTAATAGTAATATTTCAGGGTAGCTTTGGCATGACGGAGAAAATCAAACTCGAGGAGGTGGACAGACTATCTGAATTGCTTGATCCAATATTGCACCACATTCTCTCTTTTCTTCCCTTCAGACAAGTTGTCCAAACCTGTGTGCTGTCTAAAAGATGGGAGAAAATATGGCATTCATCCCCGGATTTGGAATTCGATAGAACTATATTTGATCACCGTTTGAAGTATTGCTATCCTTCTCACAACACATACTACACTAAAATAAATGTGGAACTTCAAAGAAGAGCAAAAGAGTTATTTTCTTGTTTAGTAAGAATTCTGCCAAACCGGCAGTATGGGGAGATGATTAGTATCAACAAGTTCATGATTGACATGTATTTATTTAAAGATCCAGAACTTAGATCATTGCTAAACCAATGCATTTGGTATGCAATAGGATGCAATGTCAAAATGTCAAAGAGCTGAAACTTCAATTAAATTCCTTGAGAGACGGTTGAATCTGCCTGAAGTTGTTTTTTCTTCGAAATCAATAGAAGTGCTTAAGTTAAAATGTTGTAAGCTTGAGTTATCCAAAAGTGATGTCGTGTTATCTTCTTTGAGGAAATTGTGTCTGAAACATGTTTATGTAGATGATCACATGATTAAAATCTAGTTATTGGTTGTCCAAGAAGATTTAGGGAAAATCGATGTTATTGTTGTATTAAATCATTTCTCCACAACCGGAGACATATACACGGAGAAAAAGCAATAATACCCCTAACTAATAAACTAACAATATACAATAATACAATCCAACACTCCCCCTCAAGCTGAAGCAAAGATATTGATCATGCTCAGCTTGCGAATAGTAGACCTGAGAAGAGATGGCCCTACAGGTTTTGTAAGTGCATCAGCTGCTTGTTTGGATGATGGCACAAACTTGGGAAAAACAACTCCGAATCTAACTTTCTCTCGAATGAAATGAACATCAACCTCAATATGCTTGGTCCTCTCTTGCAAAACAGAATCAGAAGCTAGCAAGATAGCCGACTTGTTGTCACAGTACAAAGTCGAAGGCAAACAAGCAAAAAAGCCAAACTCTTTGAGAATGGATTGAAGCCATATGATCTTCATGTTCCCTGAGCCATAGCTCTGTACTCTACCTCTACTGAAGATCAGGAAACCACAGATTGCTTCTTACTTTTCCAAGAGATGAGATGGTTGCCATAAAATGAGCAGAATCCAAAGGTAGATCTCCTATCAGTCTCAGATCCAGCATAGTCCGCATCGGTAAAACACGAGATATCAAGAGTATTGTTCGAGTCATAAAAGAGACCAAGACCTGGACAAGACTTCAAGTATCTTAGAATGTGATAGACTGCATCCATATGGAAGGTACGTGGAGCATGCATAAACTGACTCACCAAGCTGACAGCGAAGGCCAAATCAGGTCTAGTATTGGTTAGGTAGATGAGTCTCCCAACCAACCTCTGATAAACAAATAGATCGGGCAGAATATCACCAGACTCGGCTGACAACTTCATATTAGGATCCATCAGAGCGGAAGCAGGCCTACACCTTGTCATCCCAGTATCACTCAGAAGGTCTAAAGTATATTTCCGTTGGGAGAGCGAAATACCTAATCTAGAACGAGCAACCTCAATCCCTAAAAAATGCTTCAAACCTCCCAAATCTTTGATGTCGAAAATAGAGCTGAGATCTTTCTTCACTTGGGCAATCCCTAAGTTATCATCACCGGTCAAAATAATATCGTCAACTGTAGACAGATAAAAACACATACTGCTCTTTGGAATTGCTTCTAACAAAGCAATTATGATCAGAATGACATCTCAGAAAACCCAAACCAACATCGCTAAACCGAGCAAACCAAGCTCTAGGGAGACTGTTTCAAACCATACAACGTCTTCCTCAAACGACAAACCTTTCCTGCATACTCCCCCTCAGCCCGAAAGCCCGGAGGAGGGTCCATATAAATAACTTCATCCAAGTCACCATTCAAAAAGACATTCTTGACATCCATCTGATGCAAGGGCCAAGAATGTGAAGCAGCGAGAGAGATTAAGCAGCCGAATAGTAGTAAGCTTAGCCATAGGAGCAAAAATGGATGTGAAATCCTTCCTAGGAGCTTGAGTAAAGCCCTTAGCAACAAGGCAGGCTTTGTATTGACAGTCCCATCAGCATTATGTTTGACATTAAACACCCATCGACACCCTACAGTTTTCTCCTCTTTAGGGAGAGCAACCAAATCCCAAGTATGATAAGTTTAAAATGCCCTCATCTCATCCTGCATAGCACTGCATAGCAGCAATCCATTCAGAACTCAACAATGCCTCTCCAACAGACCTTGGAACCAAGGTAGAATCAAGTTGCCTAAGAAACCCCTAAAAGGAACTAGACACAGCACTGTACGAAATATGATTTTCAATAGGATGGTTAGTGCTACAAGATAAAGTAAGGCGGTTAGGGGGATGACGGTCCCGAATAGGGTTCCGCCGAGGAGAGGATATAGTGGGCGGGGGAGATAAAGTAGGGACAGTACCTTCATTCGGAGCAGATTTAGGTAGAGGGAGCCGAGGGCGACAACTATACTAAAGAACATGAGAACCTGCAATAGGGGGCAAAGAGCTAGGACCTCTAATAGTAGGAGTAACAACATCAGAAGAAACAATAAGAATGGGGCAAGAGATAGTCTCATCAGTAATAGGAATGGGGCAAGAGATAGTCTCATCAGGAAAAGGATCAACCATACTCGTATCCATAAAAGGATCAACCATACTCGTATCAGGTCCAGTAAAGAAAGGAGTATCCTCCTAAAATGTTATATCAAGACAGTGAAACATATGTCTAGATGAAAGGTCATAACATCGATACCCCTTAAACTGGGAAGAATATCCCATAAACGCACATCGAATAGCTTTATCATCTAACTTTGTTCTAGAAGGACCTCTATCTTGAACAAAATAAACACACCCAAAAACCCTAGGAGGAATGGGAAACAACAGTTTATCGTGCTAAAGAACCCCAAGAGGGCATTCTCCCCCTAAAACCCTACTAGGAACACGATTAACTAAATAGGTTGCTGTAAGAACAGCCATATGCCAAAAAGACTTGGGAACTAACATACCATTGAAAAGGCAATGGGCAACACCCATAAGGTGACGATTCATGCGCTCAGCGACCTCATTTTGTTCAGGAGTATAAGGGCAAGTTAACTGCTGGAGAATCCCTAATTTGGACAAGTGAGACATAAGATCCTTCGTGATATATTCCCCCCCCCCCCCATTATCAGTCCTAAGGCTGCGAACAACAATAGCAAATTGGGCTTTAATCATAGTGAGAAACTGACAAAGAGTATCAAATACTCAGATTTCTTTTTAAGCAAATAAACCCAAGTGCATTTAGAAAAGTCATCAATAAAGGTAACATAATATCTATGGTCAGACATAGCAGTAACAGGAGACGGTCCCCAAACATCCGAATGAATCAAATCAAATATAGCTGGAGAACGACGCATACGAGAAATATAAGGCTTTCGACAATGTTTTGAAAGTTAACATACTTGACAACGAAAATTCAGTTGTTTACAAGGTAAAGAGAAAGTAGGGAATATCAAATATAAATACTGTAAATTGACATGACCTAAGCGGGCATGCCACAAATGCAAGTCTCTAGATGAAACAGAGATAGGAAAATCAAAAACAGTTATGGTAACGGCCTGTAGGTGGAGGTGGAGGTGGAGGAGAATGACCCGGATCCCCGAAATAGTATAGGCCCTCGTGCTCATATCCTCTGCCAAAAATCCTCTTCGAAGTCCGGTCTTGGAAAAAACAGTGATCAGGTAAGAAGATAACAGCGCAATTGAAGGATTTAGCAATATGACTGGCTGATAAAATGTTAAAAGCAATTTTGAGAATATGAAGAACAGAGGAAATGATAATATTAGACAAAAGTCTAACGTCCCCCTTACTACTAATAGCAGTGATAGAGCCATCAGCTACTCGGAAAGACGCATTTGTAGGAACTAAGGGTGATGAAAACAAGGACAACTCACCCGTCATGTGATCATTCACACCAGAGTCTAGAATCCATGAAGGAGACCCAGAGCAAACATGAAAAGCAGTTGGAGTACCTGATAGTAACGTAGTAGAGGAGAAAGAAGAACTGGTGGCACTGGAAAAGGAAAAGAGAAGCCGCAGTCCAAATCGCTGATCAGTTCAGGTCGCCGGACGCCGGTGAAACAGCAGAGGTCGCGGCGACAGAAGGTAAGGATTTTCCTCTTTCTTTTGCTCTGATACCAAGAAGATTTAGGGAAAATCGATGTTATTGTTGTATTGAATCATTTCTCCACAACTGGAGACATATACACAGAGAAAAGGCAATAATACCCCTAACTAATAAACTAACAATATACATTAATACAATCCAACAGTCGTTCGATTGAAAATCTGAGATTGGTTTCATGTGAAGGGTTTAGAAGTCTAGAGCTATCTGGTCTACGTAAGCTCAATGGAATCAAGTTAATAGATAATTCTGATCTTCAACAGGTTGTCATCAAAACACCAACTGTCAGTTTATTATCTATTGGTGGGCAAAATAGACCACGTGAGATCCATCATTCTTTTTGTAAGAATCTCAAAAGACTAAGCTTGTCTAGTATTCCCGAAAGCAATAAGTGGCTCCATGACCATGACCAAATTTTTAAACTTCCAGAGCTTGAGTACTTAAAGATACATGATTATCCGTTAAATAATCTTAAGCTTTCAAGTCCAAGTCTTAAGATGTTGTTGATCCTTGAATGTACGTATCTGCACTACAAGAAAAAAGGGCTATTGAGAAGCTTTTTTTTTCCGTCCCAATAGCTCGAAATTCGTCCCTATAGACCTATTGGGACGAAAAAAATTCGTCCCAAAATCCGTCGCCTCAGGTGGGTCGCAATAACCTCTTTGGGGCGAAAATTTAAATTCGTCTCTAAAAAGTGCCTATTGCGACGAAACAAAAATATATTAAAAAATTCATCATTTTGGGACGAAATCTAAATTTCGTCCCAATAGATACACTATTGGGACGATTTATTTCGTCCCTATAGATTATAACCCCATCCACCAACGTATTTGTTGGGTCTTGAACTCATGACACACCACACACCAGGACACCCCATCCATTATAACCCCTCCACCAACGTATTTGTTGGGTCTTGAACTCATGACCCTATGCGTGAGTGGTAGCTTTTACCACCGGACCAAATGTTTTAATTTGTTATAATTTGCACAATATTTATATATAATCTATAAGGTTGTTAAATTTCCATTGATTATTTTAAATCAAACTCTTATTGGAAAAAGCAATTGTTTGTTCAATTAAATTTTATTCCACTAAAAAAATTTAAAAAATAAAATTTAAATTTCAATGATGGTTATGCACATCCCTTCCACACATAGTGGTTAAATTTTGAGTCATAACATACGTATTTTACAAGCATGTATGTGGAGTTTTCTCTCGGTTTGTGAGAGCATCCCTCTATTCGGTTGTGAGAGTTGTAGTTCATATATAACCTCTCCCCGATAGTGGGAGCAGTATTCTAGGCTGTGCTTGTATAATCTAATTAATCTCGTTAGGTCCCGGAAGTAGTTGTATTTAAAAAAAATGGACATATTATAAAATTTTAATTTCTATTGGGACTATTATTTTTCGTCTTTTTGCATTCGATGGCGTAGAGCTCAAAAAATTACACTACACAACTTCAACTTTGATAAATAATGCAAAACTATTTATATATAATGTAAATATGTTATTAAATTTGTTTTTTTTATTAAAATTAAAATTGTATTGAACAAATTTTTAAAAAATTATTACTAGATAATTTAAATTGATTCCAGTAATTTTTATAATTATTTTGTATGATATACAAATGGCTATTAAAAAACAATTATTAGATAATATTTTATGAAATTATTATATCAATGGTTATAAGAATGAATCAGGAATGAAACTCCCATTTTAGTAGAGATTTCTCCCAACATTTGCGATTTAATGAGTAAATTCGTCTCATATTATGTCGCCTCAAGTGGGTCACAATAGGTTTTTTGGGACGAATTTGTTTGGAACCCTATCGTCCCACTACCCACCCACCCCCATCTCACTCTCAGCACAACCATCCTATCACAATCGAGCCTCATTTAATGTTTAGTTTTGAACCACTCACCTGAAACTGAAGCAAAGCTTCTCTACTTTGCTACTGTTTCGAATTTATTAATTAAAGCATACTATTTTTATACAACTCTATATGCTATTAAATTTCTATTATATATTAATTCCAATAATTTCTTTTATTGTCAAAAAATGTTATTGTTGCATTGAATTAAACTATTTTTTTCAAATCATATATTGTCAGATGAAAGGGTCTATCGTTAACCGTACACGGAATAGAGAGACATTCTTTGATTTTTCAATTTAATCGACAAATGTAATATTTGAATTCCTATCACAAAGGGAAGGATAAATGTACAACAACTTTTCTAAATAATAGTTTTGCATTTTAGATTTTTATTTATTATATATATATATATATAATTTTTCGTAATTTATTGAATTAATCTATAGTAATTAATATAAAAAAGTGAAGCAAATTTAATTATGATCTTTGTCTCTTAGGAAAAACTTAAAAAAATAAAGATAAAAAATGAAAAATTTAATCCCAATAAATCATTATCAGCAATAAATATTATATTTGTCTTAATAAAATAAACTTCAATAATTTGTTTTTTATTTCTTTTCTTTCCAAAAAAATGTCAAACTTTTTAGGGACGAATAATTTTCGTCCCAATAGACATCCTATTGGCACAAATAATTTTCATCCCTAAAAGTTTGGTTATTTTTACGCTTTTTACGGACGAATAATTATTTTCGTCCCAATAGACGTTCTATTGGGACGAACTTTTTCGTCCCTAAAGGTTTCTTTAGGTTTGAAATTTTTAGGAACGCATATATGTTATTGCGTCCCAATAGATATTGGAAAGAATAAAATTCGTCCTAATAAATTTTGTCCATATAGTCCAATTTTCTTGTAGTGCTGGTTGAAGTCAGTAACGTCACTCCCAATTTACAGCTTTCTGAGTATCAAGGTGGTGCAATATCCTTGTCCTTAAATGCTTTGAGTTTGACAAAAATTAATCTCCATTTTTGCAATCATATTTTTGTAACTCGATTTCGATGGTATGCTAAATATGTTGAATTTCTCGCGAAGTTCCATGATTTTTCAGGAGTGTTGAGTTTGCAAAGTGACATGGATAAGGTATGTGTGTGTTTAGCAACTTCTTTTGTTTCAAATTTTCACTATCATAGTATTATAATACATCGTATATCTCTAATTTTTTTGTTTGATTTCTTTTATGAAGTATATGATTGCTACAAGGGAGTTCAGGCAAACACTAGCATCTCCATTATCTAGTGTCAAGCATTTGAATTTAAGATTAGTTTCAATATCAATCCATTTGACAATTGCAAAACTTGTGGATGGCTTTCTTTGGATTGCGCCTCATACAAAAACGGTGTCAATAGAATACAGATATTTGGACATCAACGTACTTATTTTTAATTTCTCAGAAATAAATGCAAATATGCAATCAATATTGTGAGGATGAAACTCGTGCTTCCAAGACAGTTTAGTCTATTAATCGTTCTTTTTATTGTTTTTATTCCATTATTATCAAAAAGGTTTTTCTTGAACCGTAAAAACTGAAGAACATGTAGGTTATTAAAGGAGGTTTTTCTTGAAAAAACAAATTTTTGTAATTTTGGGAAAAAAAAACATTTCTTAAGGGTAACCAATCAATAATTGTTGGGTTATCAGTTTTCTTTGAAAATAAATCATTTTTGTCTCTCTTTTTTCTCTATAAATATTTTTTTAGTTGTCTGTACTGAAAATACAACAACCTAAAAGCTTATATATATATATATATGTTTTCACATTTGGTAACCTTTGTGGAAAATCTATCTTAATGGTTATTTCAAAAAAAAGGAAAAAGAAAAATTAGGTTTAAGCAAAGTTGATTTTAATTGTTAACTACTTTTCTCTATTTTAAGAGTTCTTTTATTATTATTTATAATATTTTTCATATTTGTGTGTAAGATATTTTCTTCGGCTTCTTGCAATTGTTGTTTACTGCTACTTGTTTTTATTTCAGTTCTCATTCTCATATAAGAAGCAAGTAATTTATGAAGGAAAAACCGCTAGTTGCTGCAAATCTCTTCCCATCTCATGTTGGCAAAATTGCATAGAGAAAGTGGAGCTTGAGATCATTGAATATGATGATTACTATCGAAGGGAAAATACAAAAATGTATATTTTGAAGGGTGCAGACATCATGGAGCAGATGGATGCACTTTGTGTGGTTACTGCCTTGTAAAACATGCTTCATTTGGATACTTTTTTTGATTATCATTTATTTGCTAAATCTAAATCTAATTCTAGGCATGGATGGATTTTATCTAGTGGGAAAAATCTTTGACTCATTTTCATTATGTGATGCTCAATAGATATTAGCTTCTGAGTAAGGCTTTATTCATAGTAGAGGTAACTGAAATCAGCAAACTTGAAATCAAATGATCACTGGTATGACTAGAATGATTTGGATATAAAAAAACTCTTCTCAATATATATATATATATCTATATGTGTCCCTTTGGCCTTTTCTTTGGTTCAACATCATCAGATGATAGATATTATGGCTTAAATCGCTCAAATTGACATTGTTGATAATGTGTTCTTGAAAAGAGCTGCTATTGTTTAGCTTGGCCACATGCCAACTTATCATGTCCATAAAGTTGTGTTTTTATTGCTCTTCTTTTGCTGTGCACTGTTTTCTTTTCTTGATTGAATAGAGCTCAATAACCCTATCGAAATTTGAAAAGACGAAAGGAATCCAAGTAGTTGATTAATTCGATAACCCTCCAGGCAAAAGAGCCCGTGTACATTTATAATTTGGTAAACAGTCCTTGCTTTAGGCTTTTTCAAGATCTTTTTGATCATTTTTAAATACTGTGAAATGTTAAGAGCCTATCCGGTGGTCAATATTCTTTTAATATATTATATGTTTTTTTTTCCTCCTTTTTTTTTAACATTCTTATGATTGTTTTTAAATTGTTAACCATAATTTTTTTCCTTTTTTTTTTAGTGGTGCTATTGACACACCCCGTACTGATCGATTCATGCCTCATTTTTTTAATTATATAATATTCTTTTTTTTGTTTTATCAAAATTACTTAAAGAGACATACAATTTAGGAAAGAAATCTTCTACAAAGTAAATTTATTAAAATCTCATATTCCTTTTCCAAAAAAAAAAACCCAGTAATTTGTTTCTTCAAAAAAAAATTAACTCTTAAACCCTAAAATCTGCTTCTTACATACATCTAAAATATTATGAAAAAGTTTGAGAACGATATCAAGAATATAAAAGAATTATCTAAGAACGATATCAAACATTTTGAAAAATTGTCTGAGAATGACATAAAACAAGAATTGTCTGACAATAATAGTAAGCATCTGAAAACAATTCATTATCTGAAAACAAGTTTGAAGTTTATTTTTTTTTAGAATGATATCAAGCTGTCGTTGTGTTGAAGTACCCTGTTATTTTTTATTTTTTCGTTTCCATCATGAAATAAGAAGAAAAAAAAACTATAAAAAAATCAATCAATGGAGGTGAGAGAGATGTATACAGATACAAAGATAAGAGATAAGAGATAGAGAGATCATATATGGTATGTATTAAGTTTGAAAAATAAGTAAAATATGTAGTTTTGGAAATAAACCAAAAAATTTAATAAAAACATTTAATTTTATTTAATTAAATCAAAATTTTAAAAAGTAGGGCATGAATAGATCAGTATGGGGTGTGCTAATAGCACCATTCATTTTTTTTTTTAAACATAAAATGATCTTATTACCCTCTGACATTTTTTACATCCGTTTAATGGTCAAAAGGTTAGTCAAGGCTGTAATTTTGGTAAAAGTATGATCGGATTGCTTATGCATCTAATATCGAGGTAGTTTATTACAATTTTTCTAAAATTTATTGTGTTATTCATTAATAAAGAATAAAAACATAAATACAAAATTTCCATTGACAAAAAAAAAATAATTAAAAAAAAAAGGAAAATGGCTTGCCTTGTATATTTGGAGGCATTTTTAAAAAAAGCATGATTGAGCTCTCAAAAACTAAAAACAATTTTATAGCTCAACCAAAGTTACTTCTAAAAGCTAGCTTTGAAAGCAAAGCTTTATGCAATTACCTTAAGAAGTAACTTTTATTTATATTAATTACATCATCAAATTTTTTTAATTCATATTAAATTAATTAACGATTCGAACCCTTAACCTCATGATGTAGATGTGAGGAGCATACCACTAGGTCAACCTCATTTTATCGAAACAGAAATGTATAGAAACATATAGTATTATATTTTCTTCTTTAGATACAATTGTTTTCTTCTATTAAAATGTCTTTAAACTATATTATTTGATTTGATTTTCAAAAGAAATTCGTTTACAATTTTGGCTTAATAGCAATTGAGTCAAGACCCCCATGAACTATACCTGAGTTTGCATTATCCCCCCCTGAATTTTTTTTTGGCGTTAAACCCCCTGAATTTATGGAAATTGGCAACCATTGTCGGAATGGGGACGGAACCCTTATTCCGTTTGGTTTCTGACATGGAAAATTGCAATAAGTCCCCCTGATTGTATACATAATTGCATCAAATCGAAAATAATATAATAATATAACTCAAATACCTTTCTGACCAAATTTTAAAAATCAAATTATAAAAATAAAAAAATTAAAATTTAAAATTGAAATAATGGTTAAATAATAATAACATTCTGAATTTTTTGATAAAGAAAATTAAATAAATAGAGAAATGATTAACACACACAAGCTTTAAATTACGTGATAAAAAAAGTATTGTTGGCTCACGAATATTGAAGCAAATATTGCTTATATTTAGTTTATAATCACTTCAAGCGTTGATAATTTTGTATTTTACAACTATTTGACGATAGACAGTGACTTGATTTAACTAGATTTAGATACTTTGAGACGAGATTATATGTCAACAAAGTTTAATATATTCGAGAGAAAATATTGGAAAGAAAATGAGATGAATGAGCTCCCTTTCCTGATTTTTTTTAGACAAAGCTCCCTTCAATTATTATTATTATTATTATTATTATTTTATATAGCTCCATTCACTGAATTGTTTATTAAGAAGATTGGCTATAAACAATTTTTACAAAACATGGATATATATATTTTGCAATTGACAAAAAAAAATATAAATGAAAAAAAGAGTATTAAATAAAATAATTAATTAACGGAGAATTCGAAATGAAAATTCACCAACAAAGTTTAAATCCTGACATTATATATATACAATTTTTCTATTGTCAGTTCGTTCTGATATAAAATAAATATATCATGACGAAGAATGTGGACTATTAAATTTACATACTTTGACTCAAAGTGTATGTACTTATCAAAACTTCTCTATAATCTGTGGTCCACATTCTTCGTTCTGATATAAAATATATTATGACGAACTGACAAATATATAATATATTATAACATACTAACAGCAGAAAACTGGTATATATAAATCCAATTTATATTAGTCTCTGATACAACATGGTACTGTATTAGTCTTAGATTCGACGTCATATTAGTCTTATATGAATCCCTCACTAAATCGTGCAAGAATCCCATTCTCGCTCTAAAAAACTTCTAAACCCTAATCATGAAATCTCTCAGTCTTCAACCGTGTAAACTATATGGACTACACTCCATGAAACAGAAGAACCCTTAAATTCTGACATTTTCCCGAAAGATTTTTTTTTTTGGCGAACGGATAAGGTATTTCTTTTTTATTGCCATGTTTTCTCCTTTTAAAACATATTAAATTTATTTATCAACTGCGAAATTCTGCAAGTTTTTTCCTGCAGGATTTCAATAGATACCCGTATCCATACATGATGCGATTTTGTATAAATATTACTTTTTTTTTCTTTATCTGGGTATGCATGATTTGTTTACTTTACCGTGACTAATATATCAGGGTAGCTTTGGCATGACGATCACAATCAAAGTTGAGGAGTCGAATTCGGATAGGATATCTGAATTGTCTGATCCAATATTGCACCACATTTTCTCATTTCTGCCATTCAGACAAGTTGTTCAAACCTGTGTCTTGTCTAAAAGATGGGAAAAAACATGGCAATCATCCCAGGTTATGGAATTCGACAGAACCATGTTTGATCGCGGCTCGAGGTATCACTATTTGTATGTCAACATAGAACTAAATAGGGTACTTCAAAGGAGAGCAAAAGAGTTATTTTCTTGTTTGGTAAGAATTCTGCAAAACCGCCAATGTGGGGATATGATTAGTTTTAAGAAGCTAATGATTGACATGGATTTATTTAATGATCCAGAATTTAGAACATTGCTAGACCAATGCATTTGCAATGCAATTGGATGTAATGTCAAAGAGCTCAAACTTAAATTAAATTCCTTTAGTAGTAGACTCTGCAATCTGCCTGAAGTTGTTTTGTCTTCAAAATCAATAGAATTTCTTGAGTCAAAATGCTGTAAGCTGGAGTTATCCAAAAGTGTTATCGATTTATCTTCTTTAAGAAATTTGTGTCTGAATCGAGTTTATGTAGACGATCACATGATTGAAAATCTAGTTGTTGGTTGTCCATTGATTGAAGATTTGAGATTGGTTTCATGTGAAGGGTTTAGAAGTTTAGAGCTATTTGGTCTAAGTAAGCTCAATGGAATCAAGTTAATAGATAATTCTGATCTTCGACGGGTTGTTATCAAAACACCAAATGTCAGTTCATTATCTATTGGTGGGCCAACTAGACCACGTGAGATCAAGTTAGGCTTTTTTAGGAATCTTAAAAAACTAATCTTGTCGTGTGCTTTCATAAGTGATAATTGGCTGCACCGCCAAATTTCTAAACTTCCAGAGCTTGAGTACTTGAGATTACACAAGTTGTATGGGTTAAAGAGTCTTAAGCTTTCAAGCCCAAGTCTTAAGATGTTGTTGATCCTTGAATGTACAGATCTGGTTGAAATCAATATTGGTAGTCCCAATTTACAGTTTTTTGACTATCAAGGTGATATAATATCCTTGTCCTTAAATGCTTTGAGTTTGACAAAAATTAATCTCCATTTGTGCAATCATATTCTTGACGCTCGATGGTATGCTAAATATGTTGAATTTCTCGCGAAGTTCTATGACTTTTCAGAAGTGTTGTATTTGCAAAGTGACATGGTTGAGGTATGTGTGTGCTTAGCAACTTCTTTTGTTTCAGATTTTGAGATTTTCACTATCATAGCATTATAGTACATCACACTCTAATTTATTTGTTTCATTTCTTTTATGAAGAATATGATTGTTACAAGGGAGTTGAGGGAAATACTACCATCTCCATTATCTACTGTCAAGCATTTGAATTTAAGATTAGTTACAATGTCAATCCATTTGATAATTGCAAAACTTGTGGATGGCTTGCTCTGGATTGCACCTCATACAAAAACGGTATCAATTGAATATGGCAATTTGGACAAGACTTCTTTCAAGGTACTGTGTATTTTTAATTTCTCAGAAATAAATGCAGTCAATATTGTGAGGATGAAACTCAGTGCACAGTTTGGTTTATTAATTATTATTTTTACTGTTTTTATTCCATTATTATTAAAGGAGGTTTTTTCTTGAACTGTGGAAACTGTAGTACATATAGGTTATTAAAGGAGGTTTTTCAAGAAAAAACAAATTATTGTAATTTTGAAAAAATATATAACATTTCTCAAGGGTAATCAATAATTGTTGGGTTGTCACCAGTTTTGTTTGAAAATAAATGATTTTTTTCCCTTTTTTCTTTCTATAAATATCTTTTAGTAGTCTTTACTTATTATACAACACAATAAAAGCTTTATATGTATATACATCTTAATTAAATTTAATGGTTATTTCGAAAAAGGAATGAGAATAATTAGATTTAATCAAGTTTGTAACACCTTTTCTCAATTTCAAGTGTTACTTTGTTCTTTATTATTTTATTTGTGTTTTGGATATTTCTTCTACGCTTTGCAATTGTTGTTTACTGTAACTTGTTTTTATTTCAGTTCTCATTCTCATATAAGAAGCAAGTAATTTATGATGGAAAGACTGTTAATTGCTGCAAATCTTTTCCCATATCATGTTGGCAACATTGCGCTGAGAAAGTGGAGCTTGAGATCAATCATGAGTACTATCGAGGAGGGAAAAATACAAAAATGTATATTTTGAAGGGTGCAGAGTTCATGGAGCAGATTGATGCTGTTTGCTCAATCTTTTAAAGATTGTTGTTCATGGAGCAAAAAAGATTGTTGTTCTTGAGATCAATGTCTCATATGTTGTTTATCATTTACTAGTTAAATCTAATTTCTAGTATGAATGGATTTTATCTAATGGGAAAAGTCTCTCAAGGATGTATATGACTTCTTGTTTGGAGACTTGGAAGACTTTATTTGAAGTATAGTTAACTAACATTCAGCAAACATGAATTCAAATGACTGGTAGGACAAGAATGCGTTGTTTATAAAAAGCTCTTATCAATTTATATATTTTTCTTCATGTTACCCTCTATCACTGTCCCTTGTCTTTGGTCCAATCTCAGGTCATATTATTGCTCATTTGTCATACACATCAGCTGATATTATATATGGCTTTAATTGCACATGAACAGAACTGTTTGTTGATAATGTAAATACTGTATCATTATTGCCCCTCACATAATTCAGACCAATCTGGGGTCTGGAAGTGGGATTTTTGAAGAGATTTTGTCAACTTCTTCATTCAATGATCATGATCATGATCATGCCAAGAAGAAATGTGTCTTCTGAAGTGGGGTTATGATGAGAATTATCAAAGGAAGATTCATTTTGAGCACAGCATCAAATCTGCAACCCTTCAATGCTGTTGCTGGTGATGATTTCTCAAATCTTTCATGTGATATGATAAGTGTAAATTTTCTGATTTCTTTCTATATCGTTTAGCTTGACCTCGGACTATATCTTATCAGAGTCTTTTTTAACATGATTGCTTATGGGAGAATAAGGCAGGTGAGGGTTCATAAGTCATGCAGAGAAGTTCTTTTTCTTTCTATTCTTTTGCTGTGCACTGATTTATTACCTTAATTGAATAGAGCTCGATAACCCTGTCGAAATTCGAAAAGACGAAAGGAATCGAAGTAGCTGATTAATTACTAGGAATAGTGTCTTTTCTTCTGTAAAATGTGACTCCTTCACTTGTGTCTGCTTACAAAGTCCATATCCCAAACTCTCTTTGCAAAGTTTAACTGGCCTTCTTTTATAGGAAGCTGTCACTATCTCTTGTAGAATTCCACTTGCATAGACACAATCAGTAGAGAAATTCACCTTCTTTTTTTTCACATTCTGCATTTTGTGCCATCCAACCTTGTCCCATCAAAACAAAATCTGCTAGTTGCACTCTCTTATAATCACAACACATATGTACATTTGGAAAAGCTTCTCCTAATGGTCAAAAGAGTTTATTTATTTATTTTTTTTTTTTTTGTGTAAAACATTTTCTCGAAGTTGTTTAATGTCTATTTGAATAAGCTGAAATGTTAAAAGTATCCTCATGCTATTTTATTAATTCCCCTGCACTCCTAAATAATAATCTTATTGAACATATATATCCAACCTTAATCTTTTATGTCCTTTTTAATAAATAAATTATATAAAAATTATTTATTTTTTTTTATGGAAAAGATTTAATATAAAACCAAAAGAAGACCTTACATAGCCATATCTGCCAGGACAAAACTCTCCACACAGGGAGGGTAGTCCTCCAAATAAAAACGGTCATCTGCGATAGACGGAACCTTAGCTAAGTTATGTGCAACCATATTAGCACCTCTAGGAGTAAATAAAACCCGGATATCATAAAAATTACAGAGATTAATGATATCGGATATAACAATTCCAATGTCCGCACGAGGAGGTGCCTCCGCATTGATAAGATCAACAACAGTTTTTGCATCGGACTCAATAACAACAGGCAGCAAACCTGTATCCTTGGCTTATTTTAAAATTAAACAACCAAACAATTTACATTATCAAGAGAGCATTTTCAATCGACAAACTTGCTCCTTAGCCAAATTGGTTAATCATATCATATTTTTTTCATTTATCATGGACTCCAACCACTCCCTATATTGTTAGCTATTCTAGCCAAACGAAGAGAGCCAACAATCCTAATCAAACTCTATCTTCTATTATTTTAATATTAGATTTAAATCAACTTTAAAAAAATTTCAATTGATTCCAACGGTCTTTTTTTTCAACCTGTAACAAGATAATCTTGCAGTTATTACAATATATATGGGGCATGATCCATGGCCCCATGTTTTTACACAGGATTTAACACACTTTTGTGTCCATTAGATACTAGGTGTTTGAATGGTCTAGATTTATTTAATACTCCGTAATCTTCTCCCTCCTTTTTCATTAATGTTTCTATTTACTTCCTATTTATATTCTCTCTCCTAAATTTTAATTTTATATTTCATTATCTTTATTTATTTATTTTTTATCTTTCCTTTTTTTCCTCCCTCATTTCACTCTACGTGACTTCTTTCCCCACTACCTTAAATCCTTTTTTCCCTTTCTTCTTTCTTCACATTTCTTTAATATTTCACCCCTATCAAATTGTCAAAAAAAAAAAAAAGAATTGAAAGTGAAGTATGTTATGATTATGTTAATTAGGTTTTTTTTTCTAGCTTTTTTGAATACTTAACAAGTTTTAGGGCCAGTTTGGTATTGCTTTTAGAACTTAAAATTAAATGGGATATTAATTTTATAACAGCTAACATTGATTATTTTAAAAGTTACAGCAATATCAAAATGGTCCTAAAACTTGTTAAGTATTCAAAGAATCAAGAAATAAATAATAATTAACAAAATCATAGCATACATCACTATCAATTAATATTTTTTTTGACATTTTGATAAGGGTGAAATATTAAAAAAAATATGAATAAAGAAGAAAGGGTGACATTTTAATAATAGTTATATTATAAGAGAAATTTAAATGGAATACTAATTTTAGTTGATTTAAGCTTTTTTATCAATTAAATTTATCATTTAAGAATCTAGATTTATTTTCATTATAATTAAATTCTAATATAATATTACGGAATATTTTTATTAGAAATTTAGATATCATTATCAATTGATAAACAAATAAAGTGAGAAATGGAAGCACTTGTATATAAATAATAATAATAAAAATCAAAGTGAAAAGCGAATTTTTTTTGAAATAATAAACATGTTAATGTCAAAAATGTCAAAAAAAAAAGCTGTTGTCTGTTGAGACTTGAGATATAAAAGAAAAAAAAAAGATAAGAGAGGAAAGAGAAAATTTAAATGAAGAGAGAGAATGAAATGAAATATTAAAATTTAGTTGAGAGAAAAATACAAATATTAATAGAAAATAGAAAAGTGAACTAATGACCATTAAATCTGGACCATTCAAACACTTAGGATCTAATGGACACAATAGTGTGTCAAATCCTGTGTAAAAAAAATGAGGTTATAGATCCTGCCCCTATATATATATATATATATATATATATATATATATATATATATATATTGCTAGTTATTATTATTAAAATATTTAATTCCAACAACTTTCAAATGAAACAAAAATTGATTCCAACTGTCCTTTTTTTATTCTATAAATAATGATGCTATGTATTTATTTAATTTATATTTCTTATTTGTTTATCTTACTTAATTTTTTCGTTGTTGTGTTTGCTATTTTTTGTTTTCATTCACAATCAAACTGTAACTAGTAATACATATCATCAAAATGAAAGTAATGTTGCAACCATTTCTTTGCTCAGTATGAGATAAATTCAAAATCATATCTCAAAAAAGAAATATAATTTATGTAAGATGAAATACAATCCTGATAATTAAGTTTAAAATATGCATAAGTATGCCACATATTCTTTTAATGGCATGCTCTCCTCTAGTACCAGCCAAAAACTATATATATATATATATATATATATATATATATTATAGCTAAAAGTTGAAGAAAGTTGTCAAAAGTAGCATTAGTCCCATAATTATAAAAATATTGGTCCATAGCCACCACCTATGTATAGTAAGTACTTTCAAATGTTAGTAACCAATATGTATCATGATAATTATTTTAACAACAAAAAAACATGTATCATGATAAAATAGTACAAAATCCATTAGTTATGAACTTACTTTACCATCATTAAGGCCAACAGTCATCAAACACACCACTAAAAAGTGAGGCAACAAACTGCAGCTTCTGCTCCTCACTCTGTTGTGCCTTAAAGATCTCTGCAACTTCTGGTTTGTGCATAAACTTTTGCATTACACGTACTTGATCCGAGAGAGGAAGTTGTATTTTCTACAAATCATTTGCTATAACTTGATTTTCAGATATCTTGCTTTTTGCTAATGCTTGACAAAACTTATCTAATGTATCATTTGATTTCTTAATAGCATCCTTCATCACATTAGCAAATCTATACATGCTACAAACTATCGGATCTTCAGATCTAGACCTTTCTTACTCAAGGGTTGAGATGAAATTGGGTGCATTGGCTGGTTAAAATTAGTTTGATTAACCGACATTGGAGAAAAATATCCAGGCATCTCAAAATTCATTATCAAAGCTGTCATCCACATCCACATATGTATGCTACTAGGTTCTCAAGGGTATATGTTGTTTTTCCTGTAGCACGATCTTTCTCAAAGATATAAGCCAGTTTTTCATAGAGAGGAGAAGGTTTATCTCTCTATCCTTTTGCCTGTTTTTGGTGCTGTAAGAAGAATTAACATTTAATTAATTCAATGTTTAATTCAATTTTACATACCATTAACATCTATTCTAGTAAAAATATTATAATAAAAATAAGTAAAGTTAACATCACATGTATATATGAATGTCATGATTCATTACTGTCAACTTCAGCACACTTTCTCACACTATTCCAACCAAACCCACTAGTCTTTATCATGTCATATACCACTCCATAATCTTGTTTCCAAATCTTTACATTTGATTCAATATGAGGGCTAACTCTCAAGCCACAATTTGGTAGAATATTTGCTAAGCGTGATTCCATAATCTTTAAAGTTCTGGCTTTAAAAGAACCACAGTCTGCACGACCACCATTTGCAACAATTTCATCCATGATACTTAATGGAGTCTCTTCCTCTTCTTTTATCCATATACGTCTACATGCTCTTCTATATTGTTCATTTATTTGGCTACGACTGCCAACATCCATTCATGTATACATACATAACCATCATGTAATCTAATTGGGATAATTTATGTTGACAAAAAATTATGATTAAGCAAAAGATAAATACTCATTCGAAAATGATAAAGATAATAAAATAATGTGTAAGTATATACAATCCGTAAGTCAAACATTTAATTGTCTAAATAAATAATAATGTTTGCAAATAAAAATTAAGTAGATCAATTTTCCCTCCATTTATTAAACATTTGTGAAGCTATGTTATCTCTTCACGTTGTCCATTCTAGGGACGAAGAAACTTGCCCTATGATATCATGATCCACTTCATTCTCAATTATTTCACTTAGCTTGTGCTCTATTGGATCAATTGACATTTCTCTCCTAATAAGATTGTGCAGAAGACAACAAGAAACTATAATTTTACAATGTGTCTTAAGTGGATAAAATAATAGACTTCGTAAGATTGCCGAGCACAATTTTTGTAGTCCAAAACAACGTTCGATTACATTTCTTGCTAATAAATGCTTCATGTTGAAGTATTTCTCATAGTTAATAGGGGTATAACCATCTCTCCATTCAGATAAATGATATCTTGTTCCTCTATATGGTGCTAGAATCCTTCACCATTTATATACCCACCATCTATCAACAAGGTAATAATAACATAATAGTCACAAAGATAAAGAAAATAATATATTTATATATAACTATATTTATAAAGCTTTCTTTATTGTAATAATTATACGAATACTTACCGGTGGGAACTTTCACCCCAGTTGGTTTAGATAATGCATCTTGGAGTACTCTAGAATCTGAAACTAACCCTTTACATTCAGAAAAAACAATTGTGAACATCATATCCCTAGAACAAGCACCTAATACATTTGTTGCAATTTCACCCTTTCTTGATCTAAATCCTAGCTTATCAATTTCAGGTACATGTACTTTAATGTATGTCTCATCCAACGCCCCCAAACAATTCTAGAATATATAAATTATTATGTAAGGGGATTTTACAGTAGAAAATTAGTTAAAATCAATTGTTAATTATACGTATTACTCACCTTAAACCACTTCTATCTTTCATCACTGTAATTTTCAGGCACAGGATCTGGTGAAACTAGTAAATGATTGTGCAGTTGTAAAACTGCACATAAAACTGAATTGAAATATCTACTAATTGTCTCTCCAAATCCATCAAACCTACTGCGAATAGTACAATTTTTAACATGGTGAGCAAGTATGTGTAAGAACATACAGACTTATTCCTCAATACAAACCAAATCATCAGTCTTCAATCTCCTAGTGTTACAAAACAATTCACACAGTAGGGTAAAAGTTCTTTTATCCATCCTAAACTGATCAATAAAGTCAATATCATTGTACGAGATTAAACGATTTATGTAATCAACACGACTAGCAGGGTTGATAAATGTATGGTTACTTAGCAATCACATATTATATTGGTACTCTGCCATATAATGCATAACCAAACTCATTGCAAGTAGATACATTCTTTGTAAATGAAATAGTTACCAAACTAAGAAAACTATAAGATCTTCTTGATCCATGTCATCCATATCTAATACATGAAATCAATCATTCGTCACAGTTCTTGAAACTAATTAAGATTTCAATAACGCAGATTAAAGTAAAACAAAATAGCACAACAACAATTAAAACAAAGTCAATGTTTCAATCTCTTATTTCTTTTATTAAATCTTAATAAAAAGGTTAGAGGGAGACATCTTAAAAAGAAATCATAAATTGTCATAAACTATGAGTTGTTTTGGTAGAGATCAATCTTTATATGGATATGAAAAAAATATTAACTTTTACAAAACAATAATTTTTTTTAATGGACACAATATATATTTGGTCAAAAAGAAAACAAATAGAGTAATTAACCTGTTTTGTAGAAAATGTCCAAACTTTTTTTTTTTTTTTGGAAATAAGGTCCAAACTTATTTGTTATTAAGTTTTTAGAGATTGAAACAAATGAAATTGTTTTGCTAAAGGTTTATGGTTGAGGAGGAAACAGAAATTGATGATAGTCGATCTATATCATTTGGGTATATAAGTAATTTCATTTAGATTATATTAATAATTAAATATCTTTGAAAAAATGGGTCATGATTTGTTTCAAGCTAGTGTCACTCTGCTTGTCATTGATGAGCCTAGTTTTCCAAATATTTTTTTCTATAGTATGACTTGAGATTGAACTCTGCTTGTCATTGACGAGTCTAGCTTTCCAATTTTTTTTTCTATAGTATGACTTGAGGCTGAACTTGTATTCGAAGAAATGTATATTTGTTCAACTCTATTCCACATCTTTTACTATTAATAGAAGTTCTATATTTGTAAGGTAGCACAGTTTTATGTCCTATTGCCTTTCAGCATACAAATCATATTAAAGATTTATTTAGGTATTGAATTATTGTCGGGGTTTTGTTTATACCCATGTGATCAATGACATTAAAAACTGAGTTAATAAGAATTGGGTTTTGCTTCTTACTTTAATTTTCATTTGACTTGATTAATACGAACTGAGTTAATTTATGTTGTTTAGAAAATTAAAACCCAACAGCGATATCACTTCTCTGCCCATTTGAACACACATAATTCAATAAATCACATTTACAATTGTAATTTCTACAAACCAACAAACTACATTTACATTCAACTCTGTTTTACTCGCATTTTCTACCTATTATATATATATATATATATATGTGTGTGTGTGTATGTGTGTGTGTGTGTGTGTGTGTTATATAAAACATAGGCTTTCACCACTTGTATAACACAAGATTTCCCACCACCTCTTTCTTGATTGAGCTTTGCTTAATGTTTAAGTAAGTGATGCAATTGATGATGGTAATGGGCAAGTGGCCAAGTGAAAGTGATGCAATTGAAGTCTATAAATATAGAAACCAACTTCATATGAAAAACTCATCAACGTTAGCTCTAAAAGTTTAATACAAAAACTCATCAGTTAATATTTTGTACTTCTCTCATCTCTTATTTATTTGTTAATCTCATCTCTCTCTCATTTATTTATTTCATATGTTCTTCGAATTACTTACAACATTAAATATATATATATATATATATATTAGGATTATGCTCAATAGTAAGAGTGTAATTTTATATTTGACAATCTTTTCATATTAATAAAGTGATTTCTAGTTTAACAAATTTTATAGTATTTATAGTTTAATTATTATAATTGTCAAAAGTAAATAATCATAAGGTCAAAAGACTATGAGAAAAGAATAAGTGTTTGTACATCTGGATATGTATGAGGTAGACACAATTATTTAGTTAGTCTTGAATAATATTCACAACTTAAGATAAAGGTTGAGTGCCTTTATCTTGTTAAAGTTGTAGATTCTTTTGCTAGCATTTGAGTGGGATCAAATGTGTTATGATGAGTCTAAAATCATCAAAGTGTGGTGTCTTTGGGCAAAAGAATCTAGTGCACTTGGTGCATTGAATATGATCATAGTGAAATACTTTATCCAGAACCGTCAATGGATAAAAGTTTTCACTTGAAGACAATTAGAGAGTCTATCTCAATCCTGAGATAAATGATGGACTTATGGTTGCAAGTGTTATCATTTGAGCTATCAATGAGTACGATTATATAGCATAATCTATCATTGATAGCTTGGTGGTATTCATTTGTTAATCGATAGAGGACTTCATTTATAGATATGGACATCGTGGCTCTATTTATTAAATGAGAGTAGAATATCATCATATGGATGTTTTGAGGTATTGGATATTAAATCTTAACGTTAAGTTTTCAATCATGTCTATTGAAATATGGCTTCTGGACAAGTCAAAATATCCAAGTTCAAAATATGGTCATATGGGTAAATATGGTAACTTGGAGAGCTATAGGCGGTCTATGAGCTCTTGGCGATTACTGGTATTCTTTATGAGGATACACTATCTTCATTAAGATTGTTTAGGGTATGAATGAGCAATATTAACTTATTCTATCTTTATTTAAGAGTTCAATTTTAGTTCTTTAGTGGAATGAACTAAAATTAATAGATCGAACCTAAGTGAATCATTTGTTGATTGTGATTAGGTTATGTCTATTGAAGCTTAAATTTAGATAGTCCGTCAAGATCCCCAATTCATACGAACTTGCATGGATCACTTGATATTTTCTACCGGACCAATTTATGGGTCTATCTAGAATTGTATTAAGGCATGTGGACTTGTTTCTTTTAGTAAGAAACAGTCTAGTTCACATGTGGACTTTTTATTAAAGTCCAATGGATTTACTAAAATAATAATAAAAAAATAAAACAATATTGACCCTTATATATTGGCTTGGGCGGCAAGGGACTATTTATTAGTCTTATATATTGTTTTTATTTTATTATTTAATTAAATGGAAATTAATTAATTATTTATTGATTTATTTCTTTAATTAAAAGTTATTTAATTAAAAGTCAAAATCTTTTTCCTAATAGGAGATGGTCTCCTAGAGTCATTATTGTTGGTAATATGATAAGTATTAAATACTATATTTGATAAGTAGATAAATAATATGACTTTATTTATCTAGTCAAATCAGGAAGTATTTGATTTATATTAGGAAGTTTTTGATTTAGTCACAATTTAATTATATTCAATAATTGGTTATTGAATAAATACACTATTTGAGTTGGATTAGGAGTCTTGGTGTGGAAAAGAAATCTTTTTTGAAAAAGAATTCTTTGTCACCAAGTAAATCCACCTAGAGATAGGATTCTTGACCACCAAGTAAATCCTCTTTAGGAAAGGATTTGTATACCTATATATACACCAATTAATTTCGGCCAAGTATATAATTTTTTTTGGTTGAAAATTTCGGCCAAGCTAGAGAATTTTGAGAGAATTTTTTTTTTTTACACTAGAAAAAATCGGCCAACTCATAGATATTGTGTATTGAATTCGGCCAAAGAGAAGAGAAAAGGGGAACGTTTTTGTTTTCGATAGTACACTAGTATCCTTTACAACAAAAGAATTTTGTGTACAAAATCGAATCGGGTTCACGCGAGTTTCAATCAAATAGATTGATAATTCACAAGTGACAAGACGTTCTTGGGTTTTCTCTTGGAGGATTATTGTGACTAACAAAGAAGAAGATTTTGTTTGTTTCATCCTCAGATATACAATTAAAGAAAAGGAGCTCACACTCCTAGGTGATTCATGTTCGTGATTGGATTGGAAGATCTTGCGGATCCAATTCGACGCTAATTCAATCGTCATGACAAAAATGTATGATACTTTTAATTATATGTCAATTAATCTAGGGTTAAGGTTCTTTCTTTTAAAGGAAATTTTTTTAAATATACCACCCAATTTTCTCTTCCGCCACGTTTTGAACCGTTTTTCCATACAATATATATATATATATAACCAAAAACTTCAGTAACAAAAAACCTCAGTTTTCTTGCCAGGGTAACCAAAAACCATTACCTGAGTAACCAAAAACCTTATGTTTCTTGCATTTGTTCATTATTAAACATAAAACAAACATAAATCAAATGAAAAAGTCACTATATTAACTTGTATTTTATCTCAATCACAAAAGCCCCAAATTTTGAAACATAAAATCATGACAAAATTGAAATCCAAACAAATAGCATGCAACAAACATCAATAAAATAGCATTAAAATGTAACAATAAAAAATATTATCAACCTTTATAGATGATGACTTCACAGAGTATGGAAATGAAATCTTCAAAATCTACAAACAATAGAGATCAAATAAAAAAAATAACTAAATCAACTAAAAGAAGAAGAAGTAAACATAAAACATTAAAAGAGAGCTTACCAGAAATGAGACAAGATGGTTGAGAGAAGTGCTTAGTAGGGCCGGAGTGAGAGATGGGTTGGAGATGTGGCTGAGAAAGGGGTATGATTGCGGTTGAGAATGTGAGATGGAGAGAGAGAGAGAGAGAGAGAGAGAGAGAGAGAGAGTGTAAGTTCCTCATATTTTGATTGGCTTATTTCGTTGACAAACCACATTGGGGATTATTCTTTGTAAGGGTAATTTAGGCCTCTTGAATGTGATCAAGCTTCAAGGACATCTTCTCTCTCAAAGAGCACTTCAAAGGTATCTCACTAGTTTAACTTTCTTTGAAGAGATCTAGTTGCACACACTCACTTGCATGCATTATGTTCCTATCTTCATGTAATTGAATGATGTATTGTATGCCTCTTTTCACACTCCACACTTGCACATTTTGCACATCTCTTAGTGTGTTGAGTTTGCTCAGAAAAGAGAATTTCTTCTCTTAGCGCGGCCTAGACCGCTTGGCAAGACATGCTTGCACCGCGGCATACAGAGCGGTATACCTCAGCAGAGTCATGCTTCATGTACCGCTTCCTGTACACTTGCATGCAAAGCGACCCAAGTCGCGGTGTTGTCCAGTAAGCCTCTGTTGCCCATACCGCGGCCTGTGCACCTGCATGCACAGCGCCTGCACCGCGTTGTTGTCCAGACGGTGCACTGCTGTGTGTACCGCAGTCTGGACACTTGCCTGCGACGCGGTCCATCTAGCGGTATTGACGGGATTTTGTGCCCTAAGTTCAAAACGACGCTGTTTCAACTAGGGCTCCCTTATATATGCTCTATCTTCTTCCTTGCTCGTTTTTTATGAGTTCAAGAAGCCATTTTTGAGAGGCCAAGCTTCCCTTAGAGAGAGAAACTCCCAAGAACTCATCTTTACTCAACCAAACACAAATCCATGTGCTTTTAACCTCTTCAAGCATTATCTCATCATGGATTCTTCTTGCTTTCATTGACTAGGTAACTTGAACATGCCCTAAATCTCTTTATATTTATTTATGTTCTTGTTTGCCTAGGGTTAGCTCTTTTATGTGATTTTATTGCATATCTTTATGTTTATTGGCATTTATAACATGATTGAGTTGTTGTTTGTTGGTTGAGAGACTTGTTCATTAATAGCTAGCATTTAGGACGATTTTACCCCTCTAGCTAAATCTTTATGTATTTGCATTTAGATATTGATATCTAGGATTTGCATTTATTGACATCTTTAAATCCTTAGATAAGCATTTATTGTTGCCTAGCATTAATTGCATTTTGAATATCTTTTACATATTCACATAGGTTGTTTAACCTCTTCATTGATTGTTAAGCTTTGTGACTAAGTGAGTTAGTACACAAGCTTGTGGTCAAGAATCACTATTAAAGGCCCGTTGGGTAGAGTGAAAGGGTTAGTGACCAAGTAGGTGTGACTTGAGGTCAACCTAGGTTGTAAACTTTCGTTCAAATAGTGGATTTGAGGACCGTATGTGGCTAGAAGGATAACCCGTGAGTTTTGCCCAGTTGGAGGGTTTCTCACATAAATCAATCCTTGTGTTTTTATTGTTTTCCGCTTATTTATATTGGATTGATTGATTGCTAAAATGGAGTAGGATTATTAAAATTGATTAAGTCGAAAAGTTGGTAATAAATCAACTAAAACCTATTCACCCCCCCCCCCCCCTCTAGGTTGTATTAGACACACTTTGTGTATTTTCAATTGGTATCAGAGCGGGTTCCTAGATACACTTAGGTGATCCTTGCTCTTTGTGTGTCTTGCATTTTGTTTGTGTTTGTTGCATCATAAACATTCATCTCATTCATACCCAAACACTATGAGTGGGAACGGAAGTGGTAATGAGGGAGCCTCTAGCACAAGACCCCATTTGCTCACCGGAATAAACTATGCCTCTTGGAAAGGCAAGATGGAGTCTTACATTTTCCAAATAAATGACTGAGCATGGATGGCAATTGAAGATGGCTACACTCTTCCGGAAAAGACTCTTGAAGATGAAAGTGTAGTTCCCAAGCCAAAGTCGGAATGGTCAACTCAAGAGTTTGAAGCATCCAAGTGGAACAACAAGGCTATGCATGCTATTCTTTGTGCAATGGATGACAATCAGTACAAATTGATCCAAACAACAAGAATTGCAAAAGAGGCATGGGAGATTCTAGAGACGGCCCATGAGGGAACCGAGGTAGTCAAGGACTCCAAGCTTCAAGTCCTCCAAACACAATTCGAGCAAATTAGGATGGAGGAGGATGAGTGCTTCAACGACTTTCAAGTGAAATTGATGGACATAGTCAATCAGAGCCATCAACTTGGTGATCCCTATTCGGATAGGAGGATCAAGCAAAAAATTATGAGGTCGATTCCAGCAAGATTTGAGTCAAAAGTGACGGCTCTTGAGGAGAATAGTTACTACAAGAATATAAAGCCAAGTGAAGTTATTGGAAGGCTTCTAGCATATGAGTCTAGATGGACTCCCACACCTACACCTCAAAAGAAGCAAAAGAGTATTGCTCTGAAGACTTCTAAGGTTGAGAAGGAGGAAGAAGACTCAGATGAAGAAATGGCCCTCATGGTGAAAAGATTCAAGAAGTTCATCAATTTTGAGAAAAGGGGATTTGGATCCAAAGGAAAGGAAATAAAGAAGAAGACTCCTTTCAAGAAGTTTGAGTCAAGTGAAGACAAGCCCACAAGAAAAGGGATTCAATGCTTCGAATGTGGAGGTTTCGGACACATCTCCACGGATTGTGGAAATTTGAAAAATAAGAAGAAAGGAAAGGCCATGGCCGCCACGTGGAGCGATGGTGATGACTTGGAAGAAGAAGGAGAATCCTCAGATGATGAGGATCATGTGGCAAACTTTATTACCTTCTCATCTTCTCTCAAGAGTAAGGAAGCAATAGATGATGAAGAGGTAGAGAAACAAAGTGAAGATGACTCTAGCTATGGTAACTCTTCATCCCATTCAACAAATATGGATGTAGGAGGAATGGATCTTGAAGGCTTCATTGAGCATTTTCAAAGCTCAAGATTGAAGATGAAGAAAGAGATTCAAAGGCTAAAAGGAGAGAATCTCAAGCTATCTACCGAAGCTACTCACTTAAATAAAGAAGTGAAGATAGCCAAAAGGAATGAGGAATTGATGGAAAAGGAGCTTGAAGAAGCTAGAGAGATCATTGCTAAGATGACTTCAAGCACGAATAAACTTGACCACATGTTGGGAGTTGGCAAGAGGCCAAGTGATAAGAAAGGTCTTGGCTATGAAGATGACAAGGAGACCTCATCCTCAAGCAAGATTGTGTTTGTCAAGAGTTTGGATAACAAAGAGCCTCCACCCCCACAACATCCTAGGAAGAAGATCGAACTGGGAGAGTGCTCTAAAGATCCTCAAGTCAAGGTAGCACAAGGGAAACAAGCTCAAGCTCAATCAACAAGGGTGCATCAAGCAAGTTTCCCTCAACCGAAATACCATCAAGCCAAAAAGCAATTCATGCAAGGTCAACCAAGGAAGCAATTCATTCCAACTCAACAACAAAGAAGAAGAGAACCAATCCAACACCAAAGACAAGCTCAAATGCGTGGGAAAGCCCCTTTGTACTCACAAGGGCATAGTATGTCTTCTTATTTTATTCCCACTTGTCACTTTTGTGGTGTTGATGGTCACATTAGACCTAATTGCTTCAAATACATTGAAATGTGTAGAATTAAGAGCATGATTGAAAGAAATAGAGCTAGAGCTAGAATGCATGTTCCTAGGAAATCTAGAGCAAATTTGCATGATCCTAGAAAATCTAGAGCCAATGTGACTAATACCACTAGGAATGAGAACATTACACCTAGGTGGATTAGAAGAGATAACTATTCTTGCTATGTGGCTCAAATTGCCTTGAAGGCAAATGCCTCTAACACTTGGTATTTGGATAGTGGGTGTTCTAGGCATATGACGGGGAACAAGAGCTTCTTTAAATCCCTTGTCTTGGAGGATGGAGGATTTGTCACCTTTGAGGATGGATCTAGAAAGAAAGTCATAGGGAAAGGAACCATTTCCATTCCTGATTTACCTCTTTGTCCAATACTTTACTTGTTGATGGCTTGCAAGCCAATCTTATAAGCATTTCTCATCTTAATGATGATGGACTCTCTGTATTGTTTAACAAAAATGATTTCTCTATTTTAATGCCAAATGGATAAACCTTGCTAAAAGGAAAGAGATCTAGTGACAACTGCTATTGTCTTGAAGCTAGTGCTATCTCTTGCAATATGTCCAAATGTGAGAAAATTGAGTTATGGCATCAAAGACTTGGCCACATGAACTATCGAGATTTGAGGATCTTAGATAAGTTCAAGGTTGTGCGTGGCCTCCCTAAGCTTGGGAAGAAAGTCGATGGCGTTTGTGGACCGTGTCAACAAGGGAAACAAACCAAAAGTATGCATAAGAAAGGCAAGTATCTCACAACCAAGGAGCCATTAGAGCTTCTACATATGGACCTTATGGGTCCCATGCAAACCGAGAGTCTCGGCGGCAAGAGATACATTTTTGTTTGTGTTGATGATTTTTCTAGATTTACATGGACATATTTTCTTAGAGAAAAATCTGAAACTTTTGAAAAATTTAAAATGCTTTGCACTAAAATTCAAAATGAAAAGAACTCACACATTAAAAGCATTAAAGGAATTAGGAGTGACCATGGGAGGGAATTTGAAAATGCTTGTTTTGAAAGCTATTGCAATAGCTTAGGCATTTCCCATGAGTTTTCGGCTCCTAGAACTCCTCAACAAAATGGGGTTGTTGAGAGGAAGAATAGGGTCCTTCAAGAGATAGGCCGTGTGATGTTGCTTAGCAACAATGTCCCTAGGAACCTTTGGGCCGAGGCCGTCAATACGGCTTGCTACATAGGAAATAGAGTCTTCCTAAGGCCCGGTACTAGGCAAACCTCCTATGAATTATGGAAGGGTAGGAAGCCAAATATTAGCTACTTCCACTAATTTGGGAGCAAATGCTACATTCTAAATGACCGAGATCAACTTGGCAAGTTTGATGCCAAGAGTGATGAGGGGATTTTTATTGGCTATGCCCTTAATAGTAAGGCCTATAGAGTTTTCAATTTAAAAACTCGGAGTGTCATGGAATCATCTAATGTCGTCATAGATGATTGTAGGCCTAAGACTAGAGACCATGATGAGGAGGTCATTGTGCTTGATGATCCTTTCTTGGAGAAAAATGGTGAGACTTCAATTGATGTGAAGTCAAGTCTTGATGAAGAGGTCATCCAACCTCTTGATAGAGATCCATCTTTGGACTCTAAAGAACCCGCTCCGTGGGTTAGACATCTCCCCAATAAGAATGACATTCTTGGAGATATGAATGAGGGTGTTAGGACTAGGCGTCAAATAGCTAATCAAATTAGCTATACTTGTTACACCTCTCAAATTGAACCCAAAAAGGTTGATGAAGCCTTGAATGATGAGTTTTGGGTTCTTGCCATGCAAGAAGAGCTAAACCAATTTGAAAGAAATGAAGTTTGGACTCTTGTTCCTAGACCCAAGGATACTAATGTCATAGGCACCAAATGGGTATATAGGAACAAGTCGGATGAAAATGGCAATATTGTGCGCAACAAGGCTAGACTTGTAGCACAAGGATACTCTCAAATTGAGGGTATTGACTTTGAGGAGACTTTTGCTCCGGTTGCCCGTCTTGAGTCCATAAGGCTTCTTTTGTCCATATCATGTGTGCACAAGTTCAAATTGCATCAAATGGATGTTAAGAGTGCCTTCCTCAATGGTTTCTTGCATGAGGAAGTGTTTGTTGAGCAACCCAAGGGGTTTGTGGATCCACACCACCCCAATCATGTCTATAGCCTCAAGAAGGCTTTATATGGGTTGAAACAAGCACCTAGGGCTTGGTATGAGCGCCTCACTCAATTTCTTGTTGACAATGACTACACTAGGGGTAGTGTTGACAAAACCTTATTCATCAAGAGGAACAAAGAAGAGCTTTTCATAGCTCAAATTTACTTTGATGATATTGTTTTTGGCTCCACCAACAAATCCAAAGTCCAAAAATTTGTTGATGTCATGTCTCATGAGTTTGAGATGAGTCTTGTTGGGGAGCTCAATTACTTCCTAGGTTTGCAAATCAAGCAATTGCATGATGGGATTTTCATATCCCAAGCTAAGTATGCTAAGAACCTAGTGAAGAAGTTTGGTCTTGAGAATGCCAAACATTGTGACACACCCATGAGCACCACCTTGAAACTAAGCAAGGATGCTAGTGGCAAGAGTATGGAACAAAGTCTTTATCGTGGCATGATTGGTAGCTTGCTTTACTTGACCGCAAGTAGGCCCGATATAGCCTTTAGTGTGGGTGTGTGTGCTAGGTACCAAGCGGATCCCAAGGAATCCCATCTCTCCTCCGTGAAGAGAATCATTCGATATGTGAATGGGACTTCCAACTATGGGATATGGTACTTTTTTGACACTAATGCTAGCTTAGTTGGCTTTAGTGATGCAGATTGGGCAGGAAATTGTGATGATAGGAAGAGTACATCGGGCGGTTGCTTCTTCCTAGGCAAAAACTTGGTCTCATGGTTTTGCAAGAAGCAAAATTCTATCTCTCTATCCACAGCTGAAGCGGAATACATAGCCGCCGGGAGTGCTTGCACACAACTCCTTTGGATGAAACAAATGCTTGTGGATTATAGCTTTGATCAAGGTATACTTACCCTTTATTGTGATAACATGAGTGCTATTAACATTTCAAAAAATCCGGTTCAGCACTCTAGGACAAAGCATATAGACATTAGGCATCATTTCATTAGAGAACTAGTTGAAAACAAATGCATTGCACTTGAGCATGTGGGCACAAATGATCAACTAGCGGATTTATTTACAAAGCCCTTAGACTCAACTAGGTTCAAGTCACTTAGTAGGTCTATTGGGATTTGTCATATGCCTTGATGAGTTTTGGTGATTGACCCCTTATGGGGAACTCAAGCAAAGAGAGCAACCTTGCATGTTGGAATAAGCAAAAAACTTGATCAACTTTATGCTTCTTTATTAATTGCTTGAGTATTCTTGGTTGTGCTTATATATATATATTCTTATATGGCTTTTTATTTAATAAGTGTGCTTTGCTTGGTTTGTAATCCATGTCACATCTATGTTCAAACATGCATTTTTGGATTAGGAGAATTGATTGGGAAGTACATTTGAATGACCTATAATCTATCTCCATGATATGTGAACTTGTTTATGACATGCTCAAAATGATATGCATGACATGTTTTTTATTGCTTTAGTGCAAAATATATGTGAAAGCAAATGAGAAGACTAAACCCAATAAGGATCTAGTATCCATGCAATAAATAAGGATGTCTCATCCAAATTTAGTCTTCTCTCTCTCTTTATTAGTTGAACAAGGCTACTATCATACGGGTATCTTACCCGGAAAAATCAAAAAGGGTGCAAAAGTCGCTCATGTCTTGTTTCGCTTATAAAGTTTGGTATAGTTGCTCTTTAAATTGAAATTCTTTTTTTAAACACTATATCTTGTTTGCTTACGACAAAAGGATACAAATTGGTTTGAATTCTTTTGGAACCCTTTTGATGTTCTCCTTGCCAAATACCATTCGCTTGAACCATGATGTTACATGTCTTACATCCGAAGCAACTAAGGCCCAGTTTGGCATTGCTTTCCCAGCTGCTTTTGGAGCCAAAAGTGATTCCTGACCAATGATAGGGTGTTTGGTAAAATTATGGGGAAGTGCTTTTGGCCACTTTTAGCTTCTCCCAGTTGAGTTTTTGAGAAGCTACAAATACATGCTTTTGGAAATCAGCTTCTGCTTTTGAAAATGTGCTACAGTGTTTTTTAATGAATTTTTACCCAACTTTCCTATTTTGCCCTTAGCGTTTCATGACATTTAACAAAATCATTTACCAATCAGATTGATTCGTTCAAGCTTCGATTTCTCCCCTCTCTCTCTCGCAACAATCATTATCATAATCAAACCTTTTTTTTCCAGAAATCATTATCATCAACAACAATCAACAACCACCCAGAAATCATTATCATCAACCCTAATATTTTTTTTAGAAGTCATTATCAAACACAAAAATTCATCCCCAGTTCATCATTATCATTATCAGTCAAACCCACCAGAGAAAGATTTTTTTTCTTAAATTGACAATATGGAGATAATAAATAAATTGTTTTAAAAAAATCATGCCATTGCCATCCATTATCATCATCACTTCTTTCTCTTTCAAACCACAAAAAACTCAACAACAACAAAAAATTTTTAAAAAGGAAAGCTGGGTATTTCTACCCCGAATTGTTTTTTTCTTTGCATTTATTTTTATTTTTCATTAAATACCATAAAAACTCCCACAACCATCAAATACCATCCAAGTATCCAACCATCATCAATTTTAAAAAAAAATTATGATGGAGATGAAGAACAGCCCAGAAGTTGAATCACAAAAAAAATTACTTTTTATTTTATTTTGGTGGATATGATGAAGATGAGGTTGGGTGATGATTGTGATTTTGTATTGTGTTGGATTTAAAATTGAAGATGAAGATGAGGTTGGATCTTAGTTGTGAATGAAAGAAGATGGAAAGAGAGAGAAAGAGGGAGAGAGAGGCGGTGAGAGTGAGGTGAGACTTGAGAGTGAGGGAGAGAGAAAGAGATTAGAGTTAGGGTTTGTTTTTATTAATTTTGTTTTTTTAGTTGTTTTTATTATTTAATTTAATTAAATTTATTAATTTAAATGCATTTAATATATATAATATTATTTCATTTAAAGTTTAATTTAAAAATGTTGTTGTTTTTTAATTATTTGTAATTACAATGGTGTCCTTTTAGTAATTTTACACAATCACAGCACTTTTTACTTCTAGTTTACCAAACACATTGAAATTGCTTTTGGTTCTCACAACACTTTTGAAAATCAGTTTACCAAACACTCAGCTGATTCTATCCACAGCAATTCCAAAAGCAATTCCCCCACAGCAGATCCAAAAGCAATTCCCCCCACAACACAACAATCCCAAACTGGGCCTAAGTCACACATTTTCTTCTAAACAATAAACCCTCAATGATTCTCTCTCAATTAATTGAGTTGCATAAAGTTGTTGTATATGATTATGCACTTATCTTGCAAATAGCTCTCCTTGCTAAAGTGACCCGATTGGGGAATACTCCTTTGCCTATCTCATGACAAAAAGGGGAAGTAATGTTGGTTTATTTAAAGGGTTAGTTTATTTAAAGGGTGGTTGTGTTTAAGGGGAGATTGTCCCGTTGAGGGGGAGTAACCTATATAGGGGGAGCATTTACATGTTGCATGTTGCATGTTGTAGTTTTATTTTATTATGCAAATTGCTCTTATTTATTTATCTCTCTTGATCACCTCACATACACTTGTCTTGGAAAGTGTAGTCTCATTGTTTTGTAGGGAGGGTGGCTATTCTACAAGAGCTTGAAGTTTTGAAGACCTAGTAGCTAGGTATCTTTTTGTAATGTAGAATATCTTTTTGTTGACCTTTAGTTTTTACTTGTTTGTGAGGATGATTTGTGAGTGGTGGTTTTGTCACGAAATAGCCAAAGGGGGAGATTGTAAGTTCCTCATATTTTGATTGGCTTATTTCGTTGACAAACCACATTTGAGATTATTCTTTGTAAGGGTAATTTAGGCCTCTTGAGTGTGATCAAGCTTCAAGGACATCTTCTCTCTCAAAGAGCACTTCAAAGGTATCTCACTAGTTTAACTTTCTTTGAAGAGATCTAGTTGCACACACTCACTTGCATGCATTATGTTCCTATCTTCATGTAATTGAATGATGTATTGTATGCCTCTTTTCACACTCCACACTTACACATTTTGCACATCTCTTAGTGTGTTGAGTTTGCTCAGAAAAGAGAATTTCTTCTCTTAGCGCGGCCTAGACCGCTTGGCAAGACATGCTTGCACCGCGGCATACAGAGCAGTATACCTCAGCAGAGTCATGCTTCATGTACCGCTTCCTGTACACTTGCACGCAAAGCGACCCAAGTCGCGGTGTTGTCCAGTAAGCCTCTGTTGCCCATACCGCGGCCTGTGCACCTGCATGCACAGAGCCCTGCACCGCGTTGTTGTCAAGACGGTGCACTGCTGTGTGTACCGCGGTCTGGACACTTGCCTGCGACGCGGTCCATCTAGCGGTATTGACGGGATTTTGTGCCCTAAGTTCAAAACGACGCTGTTTCAACTAGGGCTCCCTTATATATGCTCTATCTTCTTCCTTGCTCGTTTTTTATGAGTTCAAGAAGCCATTTTTTAGAGGCCAAGCTTCCTTTAGAGAGAGAAACTCCCAAGAACTCATCTTTACTCAACCAAACACAAATCCATGTGCTTTTAACCTCTTCAAGCATTATCTCATCATGGATTCTTCTTGCTTTCATTGACTAGGTAACTTGAACATGCCCTAAATCTCTTTATATTTATTTATGTTCTTGTTTGCCTAGGGTTAGCTCTTTTATGTGATTTTATTGCATATCTTTATGTTTATTGGCATTTATAACATGATTGAGTTGTTGTTTGTTGGTTGAGAGACTTGTTCATTAATAGCTAGCATTTAGGACGATTTTACCCCTCTAGCTAAATCTTCATGCATTTGCATTTAAATATTGATATCTAGGATTTGCATTTATTGACATCTTTAAATCCTTAGATAAGCATTTATTGTTGCCTAGCATTAATTGCATTTTGAATATCTTTTACATATTCACATAGGTTGTTTAACCTCTTCATTGATTGTTAAGCTTTGTGACTAAGTGAGTTAGTACACAAGCTTGTGGTCAAGAATCACTATTAAAGGCCCGTTGGGTAGAGTGAAAGGGTTAGTGACCAAGTAGGTGTGACTTGAGGTCAACCTAGGTTGTAAACTTTCGTTCAAATAGTGGATTTGAGGACCGTATGTGGCTAGAAGGATAGCCCGTGAGTTTTGCCCAGTTGGAGGGTTTCTCACGTAAATCAATCCTTGTGTTTTTATTGTTTTCCGCTTATTTATATTGGATTGATTGATTTCTAAAATGGAGTAGGATTATTAAAATTGATTAAGTCGAAAAGTTGGTAATAAATCAACTAAAACCTATTCCCCCCCCCCCCCCCCCCCCCTCTAGGTTGTATTAGACACACTTTGTGTATTTTCAGAGAGAGAGAGAGAAAGAGAGAGAGAGATGTCTGTTGAGAAAAACGATTAAGAAAGAATATGAGAGAAATAGAACCCTAGTTGAAAGCTCAAAAGAAAGAGTCGATGATGAAAGAGATGGGATTCATTTGAATCCCATTATTTTAGTCAAGATTATTTTATCCTATCAGAATGAGATAAAAAAGTTTTATTGGATTAAATTAACCTATCATATCACTCCAACCAAACATGGGAATGAGATTAAAAATAACCTCAATCCCATCCTATCATATCTGCCAAATGAGGCCTAAGGGATACATAATATCTTTGTCCTTAAATGCTTTGAAAAAAATCAATCTTCATTTCGCTATCGTATTCTTGAAACTTAATTGTATGCTAGATTTGTTAAATTTCTCGCGACTAGAGGTGCCCACAGTTCAGTTTTGGGGCGGTTTTGGTTTGAAACCGGTGGTTTCGGTTATGTGGGTACCTCAAACTGAAACTGTAACCGGCCTAACTGGTTTGGTTTTCGGTTTTGAACTGCCGGTTAGGCGGTTCGGTTTTGGTTTCGATTTTTTTTTCATACATACAAAACATAATTGAAATAATGGGGGAAAAATTCCAGCAAATAAAAAAATAAAATTGAACAAATTAAGAAAATAAATGAGACTAACATTTTCATTTGTAATAAAATTTCATTTATAAGTAATTTCTAATGTAATTAATATAAAATATTCAAAACAATTATATAAATATACAATTGAAGCATTTAACAATATTGAAAATAAAAGAAATTGACATTGATTGATGAATACAAAATTACAATTGCAGATGAATTTTAAAAAATATTATAAATGGGCATTGAATTCAAATGTACAATGTAACAAAGTTGAATTTTTTTTTTATAAAAAAAAAATCGGCCTTGCACTTAATATAACCTCAATTAAGTTTCCTACGTATCCTCCGCCAATGTAGAGAAATCAAATGCCACATAGTTCTTTTACCTTTAATTAGATGCTCCATGTTGAAAGTTAGAAGTTGGAAGTTGGAACAGAATCTATTCGCTGCCTTCCGTTCCCGTGGTTTGGTCATCTTCGAAGAAATCATTCACTATCTCCGGCTCGAGTTCTTATTGTCTGTATTTTGCCTTTGTCCAATCATCAACACACGCCTGAGCTTCAAGTGTTTGCGGACACATAACCGACCGTCTTGGTTCTAAAATATTTCCACTTGTACTAAATTATTGTTCCACAGCAACAGTAGAATCAGCGTTTCCAGAATTTGTTTGGCAATATAGCCAAAATTGGAAAAATCTGTTCATGATCCTTCCACCAAACCTGGATACTAAATTGACTATCTTCTAAAAATTCATGAGATGTTTCTAAATACCGGTCAAGCTCAGATATCGAGCCAGATGAGGATGAAGAAGATATTCGTAATTTTTTGGCTCTTTGGGAAAACAATCGATCTTCTAAACCCTTTAATTTAAAAGTTTAGGAAGACCAGTACCATCAGATGTGGGTTGAGATTGTGAAACCGACATATTCAAAAACGAACCATATATTCTAAGATATTCATCATTTAATTCATAAAGCAACGTCTTAATAGAATTACAACTAAGAACATCAACTTCTAAATCTAAACTTTTGTAATAATGAGTTAAATAATCCTACAAACATTCTAATTTAAAGCGTGGATCAAAACATGATACAAGCAAATAAATATTTGGAATCTCCTTATAATACTGTAACCATTTTGTTCTCATGACAGCAACACAATCACTCAATTGAACATCGAATTTACACTCACTGAATGCACCAGCAATATTAACACTTTGCATAAGACATAAATGAGTAGTGGGATAGTAAATATCAGATAAAGCATTAGTAGCATAATTAAAAACACGTAACAATTCAAGAATATTTATACATGTATCCCAATGCTTCAATTGAAGAGTAATTGAAGGAAGGTTATAAGTAATAAAAGAAACTAATAATTCCTTATATTCAACACTTTCACTAAGCAACTTATAAGTAGAATTCCAACTAGTACTAATATCCCGAGAAAATTTAATGGGACGCATACCATTTTGAGAGCAATATTTTAACCATAGTTTCTAGACTTTGTTATGCGTCCATATATAGTTAATACTATCTCTAATTGGTCTAATATAAACAGAAAGAATTTGTAATCCAAATTGAACACACAAATTTAAAATATGGCATGCAGATCTTTGATGAAATAATTTACCCCCAAAATAGGGATTGCACAAATATTGTAACATAGGAATAGATGCAGTATTGCTTGCAGCATTATCAAAACCGATCGCAAAAATTTAGTTTTGGATATGAAACTCTTCAAAAATAATTTGAAGGAGTCGAAAAATATTTTAAGCCGTATGTGATTCATCGAAAACACGAAATGTAATAATTCTTTTTTGCATGACCCAATCATTATCCATATAATAACATGTCACACCCATATAATGGTGACTACCAAAATTGTCGGTCCATATGTCAGCACATACGGAAACGAGACCTTGAAATTAATAAAAAATGATCTCAATTTGTTTTTTGCTGTTGTTTGTAAATGGAAAACTATGTGCGTGTGAGAGTGGATCTAGGAACACATTGCATTGCAGGATTTAATACAGTTTGACAATAATTAACAAAACATACTTTCTCATAAAAACTAAAAGGTAAATGTTCTATTGCAACCATTACTGCTAATTCTTTATTATTTTTTTCAGACGTATAATGAAATAATTGATTAGTAGGGTTCCGTACCTGGAGATTTGGAATTGGTTACTAGCCTTCACCAATTCGGAGGAGTGATTTTTCCTAATATGGTCCCAGTACGTGCCATATCCGAAGGATTTATTGGTCTTGTATGTTTTGGAGCAGTAGTTACACTTGATTTTAATAATTCTGTCATCTAACTGAATTTTCTTCATATGCAATCTGAAGAGATCGGACTTCATCGGCTTTTCTTCTTCACCTGCAACAAATTCATCTGAAGGGGGTAGGGGTTAGATAGATTTTCATTACTATATGTGTTATATGGATTGAAGTCGGGAATTATTAGACGGGGATTAGGACTATGAGGGAGATCGAATCTCAATTCAAATTGAAGGAACTCGTGGTAAAGTCGGTCGTCATAACTGACATCATCACCTTCGTGTTCCAACAAATCTTGCAATGGACTATTTCCTTTGTTCAAATTTCTTGAACCTTCTCCCCCACTTGCCATTGAATAATTAATTATAAATACTAATAGTAAAAAAAATATCGATATGTGAGGAAGTCAAAATATTGTTGGAATAATAGTGGTAACAATAAAAAAAATAGATGATTGTAAATAAATAATATATGATTGTAAAAAATAGAAGAAATAAATAGATATTAATTTCTATAAGAAATGAGAATTAAAGAAAATTGTATAATAGATGATTATAAATAAATAATAGATGATTGTAAAAAATAAAAGAAATAAATAAATATTAATTTCTATGAGAAATGAGAATTAAAGAAAATTGTAGAATGTAGAGAGAATTTAGAATTTGAGATTGAGAGAGATTGAGAGAAGTTGAGAGTGGTGTGAAGAATATTGAAATTTGTGTGTGTGTGTGGACCTGGGGGGGCTGTTGGAGATTGGTCATCTGCCTCCAAACAGTCACAACATTTCTTTTTCAATTTTTTCTTCCACGTCGCAATCTTCTATTGGTCCAAATTTTTATATATATATATATACACACAGTCTCCAACAGTCCAACAGTCCAACGGTCATCCACTCACCTTATTTTGGTTTTTTCAATTTTTGCGTTTATGTGGCACTCTTTTATTGGTTGGAATTTTTAAAAAATATATATAAACCGCCCAAAACCTCCTGTTAAACCGCCGGTTTAACCGCCGGTTTCTAACCGGTTTCGTAACCTGCGATTTCGATTACGGTTTGGGTTTCGGTTTTAGGTGGCCGGTTTCATACGTACAGTTTAACCGAACAATGAGCACCTCTACTCGTGACGTTCTATAATTTTTCAAAAGTGTTGAATTTGCAAAATGGCATGAGTGAGGTATGTACGCTTTTAAGCACTTCTTTTGTTTTAGATTTTCACTATCATAATATTATAATACATCGCATATATCTAATTTCTTTGTTTCATTTCTTTTATGAAGAATATGATTGTTACAAGGGAGTTGAGGGGAATACTACCATCTCCATTATCTACTGTCAAGCATTTGAATTTAAGATTAGTTACAATGTCAGTCCAATTGATAATTGCAAAACTGCTGGATAGCTTGCTCTAGATTGCACCTCATACGAAAACCGTATCAATAGAATATGGCTATTTGGCTAAGTCTTTTTCAAGGTACTGTGTTTTTTTTTTAATTTTTCATAAATAAATGCAATCAATATTGTGAGTATGAACTCAGTGCATCCAAGATAGTTTGGTTTATTTATCATTTTTCTAATGTTTTTATTTCATTACTTTTAAAGGAGGTTTCTCTTGGGAAAATATCAAAATCATCCTTGTTGTTTAATAAAATATCTGTTGTTTGCAACAATGGAGGAGCACTGCAACTCCAAATAAAGGGGGCTCCCGTTTGTTTGCAGCGATGAAGCTGCAAACAAGGGAGACAACCCTCTTGGTTTGCAAAGATGAAAATGCAAACATAGGAGGTGACCCCCTCTATTTGCGATGATAAAGATGCAAATAGAGGAGTCGTCATCATCTGTTTGCATCTTCATTTTTGCAGCACTACAAATAGAAGAGGCGTGTCTGTTCTATTGCACTCTACATGACCGATCTTTTTTTCGGTGGCAAGAGGTTGAATGGTTGCTGGGTTTTTTTTATCGTAAATTATTTCAATCATTTAGTTTTGAAAATACTAAATTACCCTTCAACACTAATGCTAAATTTAACGTTTACAATTCTTAAGGACTATTTTGAAGCAAAATGAAACAACAATGACTTATTTGACAGTCACAACTCACATTCAACTATGATGATTGGTTTGATACAAGACAAAAAAGAGTGATCAAATTGATAAAGTTTAAAACAAGAAGGATGGTGGTGAAATTTCCCCTTCTCTTAAACCATAAAAAACTAGAGTACATATAAGTTATTATGATAAGTAACAAAATGTTGTTTTGAAAAGTCAAATTATTGTAATTTTGAAGAGGGAAAAAAACTTGTTGGGTTCTTAACCAGTTTTTTTTTTCAATAAATCATTCTCTTGAACAAGTGTTTGCTTTGATTCTTTGACAAGCATATAATAAACAATCAATTTGAAAAGGTTTATTGTTCAACTTTTACGAATTTGCAAGAAATATTTCATGTAAGAATGATCAATATATATATATATATATACAGTTTTTCTACTGTCAGTTCGTCCTGATATAAAATATATCAGGACGAAGAATATGGACCAGAGATTATGAAGAAGTTTTGACAAGTACATACACTTTCAGTCAAAGTATGTAAATCTAATGGTCCACATTTTTCTTCCTGATAATAGAAAAATTGTATATATATATTTGTGTGAGAGTGTGTGTTTCACATTTGATAACCTTTGTGATGGAAACTCTGTCTTAATTAGATTTAGTGGTTTTGTCAAAAAAAGAAAGAAAAAATATATATTTAAGGGATGTTTGTTTTTTCCTATATAAGGGGTCGTTTGTTTTTTTGTCTGAAGACTGAACAGTCCAGAATTTTTCTGAAGACTGAATAGGGACTGAAATCTGAACCTGAATGACATGTTTGTTTTTTTTTTCTCACATTTGAATGTACTGTCAACATGTTTGTTTTTTAAAAATAAAATTGTCTGAAAAATACGTAATTTTACATTTATACCTATACTAATTAAAAGAAGTAATTTAACATGCACAATTCTTTATAACATTTTGTGTGTGTTTTTTTTTTGCAAACAAAGTTCAATTTAACAAAATAAAAAAATTAATCAAAGAATATAATTTTGCATATTTTACAAATAAAGTTTAAGTTAAATTTATTGTCAAAAAAAAGTTCAAGTTCAAGTTCAATTTTTATGTTGTCCACGTTTCCGGTGAATATAATTCATGAAACCATTTTTGTTTTTTTAGTTTCCTGGATCATATGCACCGGAAACCAAATAAAAAAAAAGTTCTTGAATTTTTCTTATACAATAATTCTATAACATCTTCAAGCCACGAAATCTACTCAATATGATAGACAAATTTATTGAGTACTATACGAATAGTTAGATAAAAAAAATAAAGAGTTCTTACCGGGATTTGGCAAGAGAGAAATTCAATTGTTCAATCTTTGAAAATTTTAATTATGAGAAGTAATTATGTTTTTTTTTCTTTTCTAAAACTTGTTTAAATAAGAAATATGTTAAATTTTTTTTGTTATACCATATCAAATTAAGATAAATTTGGAAATATATATTTTTTTAAAGGATAGACTTGGAAGAGAATATTTTAATTGTAATCCAGTGATTTGGAATTAAGTTAAAAGTCAGGATTTCTTACTTTTTATTTTAAGTTGTTTTTTGATATTTTTAAGTTGTTTGACCACTTAAAAAAACAAACAAAACAAATTAATTAGTTCAATTCAGACCTATTAAGTTTTAAGTGAAAAAAACAAACAACCCCTAAGTCTTGTTATCTCTTATAACTTAAATTAAGATGAATATGTTTGTTTGTTTTTCCAAGTTGTATCTTATTTTAAGATATATATGTTTGATATAAAAAGTAAAAAAAAAAAATTTGGCTTTTCACTTATCTAATAAGTCATAATTAACACATTCATAATTACTTCCACCATTAACCCTGTACAATTCATATATTACCAAAAATAACTTTAAATAAAAAAACCCCCAATTTCCTAACAACTCTAACCCTAACCCTAACCCTAACCTAACCCTAAATTGACCTAGGAGGAGGCGGCGGCACCGACACCGCCTCCCTGAGATTTGACCGGAGGAGGCCGTTGCCTCCAACGGTTAGATGGAGTATCGTCGTTTCATATCTAGAGATGGAGAGTGGCGGCGCCGACACTGCCTCCTTGAGATTTGACCGGAGGAGGCCGACCTGCCTTCTCGTTGCCTCTAAATGTTAGATGGAGCATCGTCGTTTCATATCTAGAGATAGAGAGTGGCGGCACTTCATATGTCAAATAGCTTTGCTTTTGTCGCGTGAGTCTTCGGCAAGAGTAGATTGGCAGCAAGGTGGAGTCGATAAGATAAGGTTGACTCCGGCGAACACAGTGGTGGCGGTGACACAGCTTGACAAACGGTGGATCACGAAGAATCGGGCTTGCAAACAAATTGGCGACCAAATCGAGTTTCGTTAGCGATTAAGTGAACAAATCAGGGCTTTGATTGCGGAGGTTTGGTGATCGGTGACCGGTGAATCGTTCTAGATAGGCTGTGATGGCTGACTCGCGGCGGTGGCGAAGGGTTGATTGTTTGGTATGAAGAACTGATGCCTCTCTGATAGTCTGATGGCTGCTTTTTTTTCAATAATATAAAATATATTTTTTTATTTTTTTTCAATAAAGTAAAATATTTAAATTGATAAATAAAATTTTAAACGAAAACAAATAACTTTTTTATATAAAAATAAATATTTACTAAAAAATGAAAATACATTAAAAATAAAAATAAAGTATCTTAAAAATTAAATAATTTGTTAAAATATGGATAAAATAGTAAAATCAAAACTATTTAATATTTAAGTGAAATACTTTCAAATAAAAAACAAATAAATAAGAGTGTGTCTTAAATATTAATATTAAATGGTATTATTTTATTTACTTAAAATAAGATCTTTTAACGCGTAAGACAAATAAACAAAAACCACCTTAGTCAGAGTTGATTTGTCAGAGTTGATTCTAAGTTTTTGACGGTGTCTCAATTTCAAGAGTTCTTTTATTCTTTATTTTTTTTCCTTTTTGCGTCTAGCAATTGTTGTTTACTGCAACCTGAAGGGTGCAAACATCATGGAGCAGATTGATGCGCTTTGCGTGGTTGGTGCCTTATAAAACATGCTTCATTTTGATATTTTGTTACGTATCATTTAGTTGCTAAATCTAATTTCTAGGTATGGATGAATTTTATTTTTATATACCGGGAAAAATCTTTGAGGATTTTTATGACTTGTTATTTTGGAGACTTGGAAAACTTAGTTTATATGAAATACCCTTGTGATGCTCAAGCTAATAGATTTGAATGGATACTGGTATTATGGCTTAAATTGCACACACATTATGAGCTATTATGCTCAAATTATTGATAATGGGTTCCTGAAAAGATCTGCTATAGTTTAGCTTGGCCTTGGGTTATTTATAAGTGTCTTTTTAATTCGAAAGAACTTCTTCGAATAGAACTTTTAATAATAGAGTTCTTAAAAGAAAATTGTTGGTCGTATAGTTGTCAATTAAGAAAAAAAAAACTCTTTTGAATGATAGGATTAATCACCCAACCATATATCCAAAAATAATTAAATGTACGTCACATTGCTATTATTTGTAAGGATAATGTTTGAGTGTTGACCGGTCTGCACCTAAGGTACTGACTTATAAATTAGGTGTTGACACGTAACCTTTTTTTTTCTTTTCACTTTTTACATTGTACGTTTGGAAGATCTTCTCAAATAAATATTTTTGCGATAGATCTTTCAGAGATATATTTTTTAGAGATAGAGCTTTTAAATGAAAGTCATTAGTCGTTTGGTTGTCAATTAAAAAATAGCTTTTTTTAATTATAGAATTACTAAAATGCTCTAGCAAATATTAAATTATAAGGTTATATTAGAGATTTTAGTGTTATTAAAAAAACTCCAAAAGATCTACTTGGAAAAACTTTAAATTTGAACTTCTCCAAGTAGATGTAAAACATCTTTTTAATCATCTAAAAACTCTGCTGAGTGACAACCAAACGGACACTTATCTCCTTACATTCTTTCAAAATGGTGGGCCACGTGTCAACACTAGTTAGTGGGGTCAGTACCTTGGATACTTACCGATTAGCACCCAATCATTATTCTATTTGTAATTAGGTAAAAAAAAATGAATTAAAAATGTACGGTATTCTATGATTGGATCAGCTCAAAGCCTACACCACCAATTGTTTATGAGAAGAGTTTACTTTTCGACATAAATATCAAATAAATAAATCAGCGCAAAAATTCCACTCAAACATTCAAATTTTGAATTATAACTGCTGTCAGACAGGATGAGATTAGATTCTACGACCACGATTTAGAATACTACTCTCATTATTAAGGAGGGAATACATAAGAACTACAACTCTCGCATCAAAGGAGAAGACTCTCTCTCTATGGTTTTAGATTTTATGATCAGACGTGGGATAAGTATTTAGAGGGATGTATTCAATCTAAACTTTTAAAGACTTTTAAATACTTTCATAAAATTAAAAAGTTTATATATATTCAATCTAAACTTTTAAAGACTCTATAAAAGTCATCAGGTATTCAATCACGAATTTTAAAGACTTTTAAAAAGTCTATAATAGTTATGAGGTATTCAATCATGACTTTTAAAAGTCTATAAGGGTGCGTTTGGTACGCGGGACGGGACATGACAAGATGTAACAACTTGTTATTATCCCATGTTTGGCGCGACCTTAGCATGAGACATGACAGGACAAGGTGGGACAAAAATCACAAAAATTTGTCCCACCCAAGACCCTAGGACAACTTGTCCCATGACATGGAACAAGTGTTAAAAAGACCAATTTGCCCTTTAAATGTTCAAACAATTACAAACATATCCAATATATTATATTATATATATATTATAAAATTATATATAATAATATATAAATATTACATATATTATTATATATATATTAATATTTAATAATATATAAAAATTATAATTACATATATAATATAATTTATATATATTATTATATTAAATATATTATTATATATATTATAATATTTAATAATATAAGAATATATATTAATATTTATATCATATATAATATGTGGAAATGGTGAGAAATGTCACCTTTTTGTCTCGTTGTTGCACCAACGTCACCGGTTTAATAACTTATGTTTAAAAGGCACATATTTTGGTGAACTACCAAAATTGCCCTTAAATAATCAATTTTTAATTGTGTCTGTACTTCCATCTCCACACTTGAAACGCTGAAGGCAGGAACTCCTCTCTTTCTCTGTCTACAATAAATTTCAAAACTACTCTACTCAACGTTCTTCAGTAAGCACAACAAGGTAATATGTTTGACTGAAATACTGTTTTTGATCCTTCATTTTTTAAAAACGTTCCTTTTGTAAACATGAAACTGGTTTTGTGAATATTGAATCTGTGAAATTTGAATCTCCGAACCTGTTAATAAAAAGCTCGGAGCCTGTTTGAAAATGCTCGGACCCTGTTTTAAAAAGCTCGGACACTGTTTGAAAAAACTCGGAGCATGTTTGAAAAAGCTCGAGCCTTTGGACAAAAGGCTCGAGCCTTTAGAAAACAAGCTCAGAGACATGAAAAAAGCTCGAGACTTTGTAAAAAAGCTCGGGACTTTGTGAAAAAGCTCGGGACTTTTGTAAAAAAGCTCGGGACTTTTGTAAAAACGCTCGGAACTTTGTGAAAAAGCTCGGGACTTTGTGAAAAAGCTCGGGACTTTTGTGAAAAAGCTCGGGACTTTTGTAAAAAAGCTCGGGACTTTCTGAAAAAGCTCGGGACTTTGTGAAAAAGCTCGGGACTTTTGTAAAAAAGCTCGGGACTTTCTGAAAAAGCTCGGGACTTTGTGAAAAAGCTCGGGACTTTTGTAAAAAAGCTCTGGACTTTTGTAAAAAATCTCTGGAATTTGTAAAAAAGCTCGGACTTTGTAAAAAAGCTCTGTACTTTGTAAAAAAGCTCGTAAAAACCTCAGAAACTATTTTAAAAGGCTCTGAGCCTTTTCCATAGCTTTTATGTTTGTCATAATGGTTTGTGGTGATGAATGTTACAGGATAATGAATCGGGTGAGAATAGTAATATCTTACAACGGTCGATGGGAGCAGTTACCCGACGGAAGTCAGAGGTTTGTTGGATCCGACAACCAAGGAATGTATGTGTCAAAGAATATGAGTTACGAAGAATTGGTGTCGATCGTGCATACCGTTGTGAAGTATGATGTAAACAAATACAATGTTGATCTACAGTCAATATCAATCGTTCCTGGCGCTACATGTCGCACATTTGTAAGAAATGACGATGATGTTCAGTTTATGCTAGGGGAAGATCGGGTGATCCCTCAAGTATGTGTTAGTCTAATTGAGAGGGCAACTGGAGATGTGATACGGAATGATATTCCTGCTCCTGAAAATACCCAACCATTTGGATCCGCTAGCGGTAGCAACCAAGTGTTCACACAAAGGAGTGCCACTGAAGGTGGGGAAAACATATGTGCTGTCCAACCGGTAGTGGTCGACCATGCAGATGTTTGTGAACCTCAATTCGACGATGTGTTTGGTTGTCGATTTGAGATGAATGATGAACGGTACAATGAGCAATACAATGAGATGTACAATGAGGAGAACACTGAACCGAACCTTTGGCCTAACCAGGAGGTGGATAATGAGGCAAATATTGATCTGGTAGATCCTGTAGAGAACACTGATGAAGATCATGTCCAAATTCAAAGACGTGGAAGACGTGTAGAAGGAGTTAGTTGCACCGGAGAAGATATGCCTGGTACTTTCGAGGTCCGGCATAATGTATCTACAGATGATTCTGATAATACCACAACGTGGGTTATTCCCGGAGCAGATTCATACTCGTTTGGGATTGGTAGAAGCACAACCTTGATAGCAGAAGAACCTACATGCATGATTTATAAAGGTCAGTTCTTTCCGACAAAAAAGGATCTGAAGAGACTAGTTGGCCTTTTCGCAATGCGGTGAAACTTCGAATGGAAGGTGAAAAGGTCCAATAAGACAACGTTACATCTTGTTTGTTTGATTGACAACTGTACATGGAAATTAAGAGCGGTGAGAAGAGATGAAGGGACGTACTTCCAAGTAAGAAGTTTTGTCAATGAACACAGTTGTCCATTGGAGGAGATTCACCGTCGCCACCGACAAGCTAGTGCAGTTATAATTGGAGAAGTGGTTGCACCTAGACTTCAACAACAAGATGGTCGTCTCATGCGTCCCAAGGATATAATCGCCGATATGAAAACAATGTATGGCATCCAAATCATGTACAGTAAGGCATATCAAGCCTTGCATTATGCATTGTCACTGACCTATGGGACACATGAAGAAACCTTCCAACTACTGCCGTCTTTTGGTTACGTGCTGGAACAACAAAATCCCGGCACAATCACTGACCTACAGTGCGCTGACGACGGTAAATTCCTTTACTTTTTCATGTCATTAGGGGCCTCAGTTAGAGGTTTTCAGAGGTGCATGCGTCCGGTTATTACAGTTGATGGTACCCATTTGAAGGGAAGATTCGGGGGTACAATGTTTGTTGCAACTGCCCAAGATGGAAACGAACAGGTGTATCCAATTGCTTTTGGGTACGGCGACTCCGAAAACAACCTTTCATGGGAATGGTTTTTGGATTGCTTGAAGGGTGCCCTTGGTCATATAGATGATCTGGTTTTTATTTCCGATCGACATGCAAGCATTGAAGCAGGGATTTCTAAAGTGTTCCCTTATGCAACCCATACCATATGTTGTTGGCACTTTGCTGAAAATGTGAAGAAGCGATTTCACAGAAAAGATGTTGCCAGCTTAATGGGCAAAGCCGCTAGAGCGTACACTGAATTCAAATATAACCGGTACATGGGTGAGTTACGTAACCTGCACAAGAATGCGTTCGATTATGTTGAATCTGCCGGTCCACACAAATGGTCTCGTGTACACTGTCCCCAACGAAGGTTCAGGGTGATGACAACAAATGTTGCAGAGTGCATAAACTCATGCCTTAAATTCGCACGACAACTCCCTATGTTGACATTGGCAGAGTTCATTAGGAATATGTTACAGCGTTGGTTTCACGATCGACATCGAGCTGCACAGTCCATGCGTCATCTGTTGACCGACGCATCACATCTTGTGATGCTACAACGGGTCGAGAAGTGCGGTTATATGACCGTCAATCCAGTGGACTGGAACATTTTCTCTGTCAAACGGTCCGGAAAACAGTGGACTGTTGACTTAGCCCGGAAGACATGCACATGCAACAAATTCCAAATGGATCATTTTCCGTGTTCTCACGCACTCGCAGCGGCAAGGTACATTAACAGTATAAAATTATACCCTATATTAAGCAAGCGTGATTGTCACTTTTTTCATTGGTTTTGCAGGGAGCGGAATTTGGATTTCACATCGCTGTGTTCGGACTACTACAAGAGACAGACACTTATTGATGCATACTCAGTTCCTATTATGCCTGTTGGCCATCCTTCTTCATGGGTAGTGCCGTCCGACATCGCTGAGCGGGTGGTTTTAAATCCAAAGACCAAGAGACAATCAGGTCGCCCGATGGAGGGTCGACATGCATCGTCTTCCGAGAGGACAACCACCCAATCGTGTAGAAGATGTGGACAATCAGGTCATAATAGCAGGAGGTGTTCTAATCCGCCCTTGATTATTGAAGGTCCGAGCAGAATTGTTCCCGAGGAATACCGTCGTAAGTGTAGCGTATGTCATCAAGTTGGACATAACAAACAGACGTGCCCACACAAGGAATCTGCCGAGGAGTGAACCGAGCCGTTCATACTTATTGTTTAATTGAGTTGGGGTGTTAATTATTACTTGTTTTATTGTATGATATGAAATGCGTGTGTTGTACTTGTAAATGAAAACACTTTAAATTTTAAACAAAAAATTTATAATTTGAAAGTTCATTACTATAATTGTTTGTACATCGACAACTACAACATCTAATGTGGCTTGGAGTTACAAAAAATCTCCACAGCCATCTTCTCCCGTATGGTGCACATATCTTCTTCTGACCAGTCGAACGTCATCCTGTTCGCCAGTACGTACTCCATCAATCTCAAGGTATGAGCACCACAGTTACCCCTGCGACTCAGTACATGAACAACCGTTACAATAGAAGTTGAATAAAACAAACTTAAAGTTTAAATGATGTTCGTACAGTCATACCCTATAGTCTGTTGGGGCACATGTGTTGTAGACACCATGCTTACCCCAAAGGGCCTATTCCGCTTCTGATACTTCGCCTCGCCCGTTGGTCTGGCATCGTGAAACCCCACCTGATGCAACATCGAGGGTATAAACCACCGCAATGGAGCGACCTGCTCTTTCCTGATCTGTAGGGGGACTTCCTGTCTGAACGGGTCTAGCAGGTGGATCTTCCCGACAGTAAGGTCAACGCTGGCCACGAGCCAATGCTGGCCACCAACGTTGCACGGAATAAGGACATGTATCAAGTGTTCAAGATATTGTTATGGTCAAAATAAGAATTTTTAATTAAACACATTGAAACCATAACTGTATTTTGCTCACCGCGTCAACCTCGTGCCATGGTCGGTTCCCTACCGGGAGCAATCCACGTACCGTCATCAGATCTTCAGGGGACCACCTGTACTTCAACACAGACCAGTTTTTTGGGGCTTTGCCCACAGCATCGCGAGGCATGATTCTCCACCACTGAAACTCCAGCATTGACTGAAAATAGACAACGAACTGAAACGTTAGAAACAGGATGAAACACAACAAACAGACGTGTGAAAACAGTACATTTGAAACACTTACATAGAACTGAGAATCTAGTAGGTTCATCCTCTGAATGTAGACAGTGGGGAATGCTCGTTGACGCTTCCGTAAAATATGCAGGTACGCGTCAATATGCTGACAATATAAACATTATACATTGTTAGTATTCTTCCATAAGTTAAACAAACTTAAAAGACAATCAAAGTAAGGAAAGTACCGTGTCCTCCAACTCCATAAAGTTGGTTTGCAACCGGTGGAACCAAGTCACAGGCACGGGGGTCATCAGATCCACATCACGTCTGTGTAATTTTCAATTATTTAGGAATACAACTAATTTAACTTAGGTGTTTCAAAATAAATTCACAATATTGTAATACTTACAATTCCCCCGTCACGTTCCTCTTGTAGGCTTTGTAAGCCGCAAGCTGGTCAGCGTCTACCAATCTATCGGGCCTGAATGTATGTGCTGATGACATGGGCAGTGTCCTTGGCCTCTTCGGCCGACAGGGGTCAGTGTATGGGCTCATCAACTGCCAGCCTCGTTTGCGCATCCGCTGCTGCCTATGCTGACTGTGGATTGGGGGGTGTTGGGAGGAGGAACTCTGAAATGGCTGATCACGTCGAGGGCTCCGGTGGGATGGGTTGTGTCGGGATGGACCGCCAGTGTCACTAGGGGGTGAGGTGTGACGGGATCGAGTAGAGGAGAGTGGTGTCGGATGGACCGCAGGGGTGCTCCCTATGGATCGCCTGGTCAGGTCAGGAGTGTGGACTGTACGGGAGGAGGGACTCTGACCCAGTGGACTGAACGGGTCCGCTGTGTGGTCCTGGATATAAACAGGAGGATCCACATCCTGTACCTCCATAAGCAGCGGATACTCTAATATCGCCTGGGTAACTGTCTCCCCAAATACTCCTGTATCCGTGCCACCAGGGACTTGCATCTGCTGGTCTCGTACTCTATCTCCAGCTGTTGGACCCTGTGTCTGAGGTCCATCAGCCTCCGTCGTAGGTCCGGTGGCTGGGTCTGTCCCTCCGTCTCTGTCTGTACGGGGAGAGTCTTGATCATGGGAGGGTGGACCATCCCTGCCAGACTGTGATGTCGAACCCCACCGCCCTCGGAGAAAGTCCATCACCTCCCTATACTGCCTATCCCGTTCCCGATCACTCTTCCGGATATCCTCCCGTAACGCAGCGACTGTATCCATCACATCTTGGATTTTTTGTTCCAAACGATCCTGAAACAAAATCATTATTATCAGTACTAAAACCCAACACTTGTTTCAACATAAATAATGCATTACACCATTTTTTACATACCTGGCGATGCCCTCCAACGTCTTCTCGTGAATGTACTCCACTGGGCATCGCAAAGCGAACCTGTCTACGCCTAAGAGGACTCCCAGCGACAAACTTCGGGACCGAACCCTCCGTATCCGGCCTGTGCCTGAGGGGACTCCCACCGCCAAACTCATGGTCGGAACCCTCCGTATGACTGGGTCCGGCAGTCGTATGATGTAAGGGATCCGGTACCGAGCCGTCGTGTCCATCGGCAGCCATATATAGACTGCCTCCCTCATTTATGCCCTCGTAGTACCGTGCAACCCTCTCAGCTGCTGTCGGCACCAGTGCAGTCCTCGCAAACATCTGAAATCATGGTGAAATCGTGGTTAGACCATTCTATTTGTATAATCGTAATATATAAACACTTTAACACAATAGATCCTTACCCTGGCTAAGAAAATTTTTCTGTCCAGCTTGTCCGACCTTGGTTGAGTTTGCAACTGCCATTTCAGAATACGGGGGGACAACTCAATCTCCCTACGTGTCCCAAATCGGGTCCCAAGCTCGGGGATAACCTCATACGCAAATACCTATGTAAAAGAACAAGTTATTCAGAATCCAATCATTTATTCCGTAACTCATGGAAAAAAAATTTCAGGTTTTCACACGATACAAATTCTAAATTCTCACCAACAGTGCGTGAGCTAGACCGTAAATGTTGTACGTCTCCACCGTGTGAACGTCAACGCCCTTTTCATGCTGTCGTCTCTCATACCGCACACGTCGACCGTTTAAGGCATTCTTGAATCCAATAATGGACTGCCTATACACGTGGGCACCCCACAGGAATGCATCAAAAGCGTCCAAGTCCTCGACTAGCCGGATCTGCTATAATGGAACTTTCTGTCTCTCGTCCAACCCCATCAATATCCAGTTTAGCATATAAAGGAGGCACAGCTTCACAGCATCGTACTGCTCCTCAAATACACCGATCCGTAGAACAGTTTTCAGCTGTTCATAATCCACATCAGTTGCACCATTGAAATACCGTTGTTGTATCCTGTTCTGAACCATCTCATACCTCGTCGTGTCGGGAATCACTCCAAACTTCAATCCGGTGATCAGACAGAATTCAACCTTGGAGAACCGGACCGAACGAGTACCTAACAAAAATCTCATCTCATCCTGCGGCCCATCGTGATGTAGCTCGCGCAATAGCAGTCGATGGACTACGCTACCCGAAAACTTCATCCCCCGATCCATCCTCAGGAAATGACCAAAGCAAGACTCTGTATACCGACGTCGGTCTTCGACCTTGAATTGTTCTGGTACACTGTCTAGTGCGACGTCGATATCTTTAAGGTCGCTGAAATGGTCATGCCGAGTTATTTTTCCATCGTACCATTCATCCTCTGGAGTTTTAAGCAAATCCTTTAGTTCACTACTCATCTGCATTTTCATAGAAAGAATGCATCAGTAAACTGTAAAAGGCTAGGACATAATAATATAAAATAGCAGAGAAGCAGTTTCAAAAAGCTCGGACTCATATTGAAAACGCTCGGACAGTGTGAAAAAAGCTCGGACACAGTTGGAAAATGCTCGGACTCATATAAAAAAAGCTCGGGCACAGTTTGAAAAAGCTCGGGCACAGTTTGAAAAAGCTCGGGACCAGTTTGAAAACGCTCGGACTGTTGAAAAAGCTCGGACACTGTTTCAAAAAGCTCGGACACGTGTTGAAAATGCTCGGACTGTTTAAAAAGCTCGGACTCGGTTTTAACAAGCTCGGACTCAGTTTAAAAAAGCTCGGACTCGGTTTAAACAAGCTCGGACTCAGTTTAAAAAAGCTCGAAAAATCTTTCAAAAAGCTCGGAAACTGTTTCAAAAACCTCGGACACGTGTTGAAAATGCTCGGACTGTTCAAAAAGCTCGGACTCAGTTTTAACAAGCTCGGACTCAGTTTAAAAAAGCTCGAAATTTTTTCAAAAAGCTCGAAAACTGTTTCAAAAAGCTCGAACACGTGTTGAAAATGCTCGGACTGTTCAAAAAGCTCGGACTCGGTTTTAACAAGCTCGGACTCAGTTTAAAAAAGCTCGGAAAATTTTTCAAAAAGCTCGGACACGTGTTGAAAATGCTCGGACTGTTCAAAAAGCTCGGACTCAGTTTTAACAAGCTCGGACTCAGTTTAAAAAAGCTCGAACACGTGTTGAAAATGTTCGGACAGTTCAAAAAGCTCGGACTCAGTTTTAACAAGCTCGAACTGTCTAAAAAAGCTCGGCAACTGTTTGAAAAAGCTCGGACTCAGTTTCAAAAAGCTCGGACACTGTTTAAAAAAGCTCGGGCTTTTTAAAAAATCTCGGGCACTGTTTCAAAAAGCTTGGAAATTGTTTTAAAAAGCTCGGCCACATTTTAAAATAGCTCGACAATAGTTTCAAAAAGCTCGGCCATTTTCAAAAAGCTCGGAACCAGTTTGAAAAAGCTCGAAAACCCAGAAAAAGCTCGAAAACCCTGAAAAAGCTCGGAAAACGTTTTAAAAAGCTCGGAAAAAACTCTTAAAAAGCTCGAATAAGCTTGAAAAAAGCTCGGAATCACCTTGAAAAAGCTCGGGAACCCAGATCTTCAACGGATTTACAAACCCTAACCTAACCCACAACCATTCTCAGATCAACAAACAAACATAATCTACAAGTTTAATCAACAACCAACATCAAACATGAACGTATTACAAACAAAATCAACAACATAATCTGACTCAACTTACCGTCGATTGAAGATGCTCTCGTCTGAACACCCGATAAACACTGTTGTCCTACCGCCGGTTACTTCGACGTCTTTTTCAGACGGAAAACCACTGATCTTCCAACGCCGGTTCTTTTTCCAAGAGATGTTTTCTCTCTCTGGTTTTTCTCACTAGGTTTGAAAACGACAAAAACTCACTTGGAAGGGGTATTTTTGTCTGGACACCTATATTGGTGCCTTTTAAACATGAATTAGTAATGTGGTGATATTTGCACAACACCCACCACAAATAGTGCTATTTATTTTTTGAGCCCTATATAATATAGTATATATTATTAAATATTATTATATATATAATAATATATTTAATATATTATATATTATTATATATAAATTTATAATATATATAATGTTATATATGTAATTATAATATATATATATATATATATTTAATATATATTAATTATTATGAGAGCCTTACACAGTCTCTCTATGGCACTTAGCGATATTTTCCCTAAAGCGGCAACCCTAGCCTGGACGGGACACAAAAGCTATCAGACATACTAGAGACTGATAAGGATCTTGAGCCAGTGGATCAATATCATCATTCTGATGTGCAGGATCCTCAAGTAGAGGCAAGCACAGAGCATACTAAGACAATATTACAGGCTGAGAGTCATCTGATAGAGCAATACAAAGAAGGAAAAAGAGGATTTAGCTAGACATGATAAACAGAACCGAAGTTTTTATTTTCTTTTCGATCTGCCTTACAAGAGAGACCCGAGCTCCTTTTATAGAGGAAGGAGAGACAAGTCGGGATAAGGTAGAGCTGACAGTCAATTAAAGCAAACAGGGCCTAAACAGGTGGCCTATTTACAAAAGTAAACAAAAGGAAACAGGGCCTAAACAGGTGGCCGACATTAACAAAAGCAAACAGGGCCTAAACAGGTGGCCTATTTACAAAGGTAAACAAAAGTAAACAGGAGGCGGGGTCCACCAGGGATAGCTGAAGGACGAAGTATGGGCTATGAAGATTACAATTGGCATGGGTTTCGTCATCGGAGTCTTGGGCACCACAAATAAAACAGGGCCAGGTGTCCATAGCCAAAGGGTCCTAGGAATCAAGGAGTTGGGATGCCAGGTGGGGACCAGGGTGGTACTGTCCATTGGCAATGTGCATGCCAAGGAAGTCGATCTCAGATTGACCAACTGAACTCTTTTTATCAGAAAGCATGATACCATATTTAAGAACAATATCATGGAAGGTCTGAAGGAGGTGAGAATGGGACTGTTTGTCAGAAGAAAACAGAAGGATATCATCAATGTAGATGAGGGCTGAATGGAGCAAAGGATGAAAGATCCGGGTCACGGCTTTTTGGAAGAGTGAATGGGCGGTTTTGAGCCCGAAAGGGAGGACCTTCCATTGGTAATGAGCATTGGGGAGACATAAGGCGGTCTTATGACCATCATCAGGATGGATGCCAATTTGCCAGAAAAAACCTTTGAGATCAAATTTGGAAAAATGGTAGCACCGGGAAGCTGAGAGAACAGAGTGGAGGTCTTGAGGACTGGAAATTTGTCATCTCTAAGGAAGAGATTCGGAAGCTTGTAGTCGATCACCAGTCTTTTCTTTCCACGTGTCAGTTCTGATCTTTTTTCAACATAAAAGGCCTGGCAGGCCCATTGAGACGAAGTGGGCTCAATGAGACCTTAGCTGAGTAGCTCGGCGCATTCAGCAGAGGCTAACTGGAGGTCAGAAGGTGACATGCCTGTGTGGGTGGCCTTAGTAGGGTTGACGTCTTCATTGAGCTTAAAAATGAGGTGGACGAAGAAGTCAGAATTCTTCCATAGAGGAGAATGGTGATGAAACTCAGCATGACTATTAGTGCAGAATTGGAGAAGCTTTTGCTGAATATCCTGGAAAGGAGGCTGGAGAGCAGACAGCGGGAAAACTTTATGGATAGGGGAAAATGGTTTAAAATCTCGTTTGTAACGAACACCGGACGGGAGAATGCGGAGAGAGTTGCATTGGCAGTAAACATCCCAGCCGATGAGGATATCTTTGTCAGGTAAGGGTGTACCGAGGACTTGGGCCCAGACGGTGTAGGACGGAAAGAGCTTTATACCAACTTTGGATTTTGAAATGAGATTGGTAGTAAAGATTTGGCCATCGGCAGCATTGAAGTAACGGGTATGCGGTTTCCAACTGTCAAGAGGAAGGATGGCCGGGTTCATCATTGTGGTATGAGAACCAGTGTCAAAATAAGCGATAGCATCAATGAGTTTGGCATAGAAGGATGGTTTGTAATGAGCAGGGCTTTTATCCTTACGAGAACGAGAACTTGAAGCAGTAGAGGACTGAGGCTTAGACTTTGAGGCGTCTTTCGGAAGAGGATACTTCCGAAATAGTTTTCCGGTAGACTTAAAGTAATGCGAATAGTATAGGGACCTTACAGGAGAAGTAGGAGGAGAGGCCGAAAATCCCATGGAATGGGGATGAGACATTCTGGGCTGATATGGAGGCAGCTTAGAATAGGCCTGATCTTTTTGTAATTGATCTAGTTGAGCTCTGAGCTGTCGAATTTCCTTTTCCTTCTTATCAAACTTGGAACCAATGGCCATTGGTAGGCCTGGACTTAGGGGCTTGAGGAGGTGGAGCCGGAGGAACATCAAGAGGTTCCTCAACAATAGGAGTAGTGCCCGTAGGACCAGTAGAACTATCACTAGGAGAGTCGTAGGTTCGGTCCGAAGGGTCTGCTCTGGAAGCCATAAAGACCTGAGTAGGATCTGGTATGTCTAGAGAAGAAGACATGTGGAACGGAGATCCCAAAGAGGAATGAGACTCTGAAGAGGATGAAAGAGAGTCTGAGGCCATTGTGGCGGATAGAGAGGACCTAGGAGATGCATAGAAGGCTGGTTTGTAATGCGCAGGGCTTTTATCCTTACGAGAACGAGAACTTGAAGCAGTAGAGGACTGAGGCTTAGACTTTGAGGCGTCTTTTGGAAGAGGATACTTCCGAAATAGTTCTCCGGTAGACTTAAAGTAATGCGAATAGTCTGGGGACCTTGCAGGAGAAGTAGGAGGAGAGGCCGAAAATCCCATGGAATGGGGATGAGACATTCTGGGCTGATATGGAGGCAGCTTAGAATAGGCCTGATCTTTTTGTAATTGATCTAGTTGAGCTCTGAGCTGTCGAATTTCCTTTTCCTTCTTATCAAACTTGGAACCATGGTAACCAAGGTTGATGTATTAGTGGAGGTCTGCATCCAGTTTAGCAATTCGAGACTGGAGATCAGAAAACATCTGTCGAAAGGTGGAATCCATGCTATGAAGTCGATTCTCATGTTGGGAGACATGATGAGAGACTCGGTCAATCTTCTGATCGATAGAACTCAAGACTCGATTTTGGATTTTGGCATTATGGGATTGCCAGTTGAGAACTTGTTCAGCATGAGAGGGATGCTTAACAGAACCATCAGGTAAGACCTCAGTGGTTTGAACATAAGGTCTAGAGAACCGTGTCTTCTCAGGATTAGAAGTGGGTTCTAAAGGAGGGAAATCTTGGTCATAGCTAGAGGCCATGAAACACTGAATCAGTTGTGAAACAGGACTGGGTAAAAGACCTTCAGTGTAGAGAATCTGTAATGCTCTGTCATATATGGGAAGAGGTGGTGAAGAGACAGGTAGTAAACCTACTCAGGGACTATCTGGGTCATCGGGAGAATGGGTTCGATGGCGGACGGGTTTGCAAGTAGAATTGAGAAGTTGTCTGGAGGAACGGTTGCAAAGGCAATCCGGGTCACACATGGAGGGATCAGCATCCCAGATAAAATGACCATTGATCTTGTCTGTGTAGACAACAGAGCCATCAGCTTCAAAGCTGTGGATAGGAATGTCATCTTTAAAGATGAGATGACGAATCATCAATGACTGGAATATAGGGGCTTCTGGAGGAGCACTGGGTGGAGTAGGAGCAGTAGGTGTAGCTTCCGAAGGAGAGGCTGAAATGGCTGTAAGAGGCTTATAAATTGTCTTAACAGTGCCATCTGGTTGTCTGGTATAAGTAGTGTCGGAGGCAATGACAGGGATGGTATTTTGAAAAGCCTTTTCATAGTTGGTGATCCAAGACAGCGGCATGATCTCGAGAAGTTGGTCTCTGGGTAATTGTCTAGGAATTTGAAGGATCGTAAGAACTTCATCTTCTCTTTCAGCTTTGATGAAGATGGTGTCACCGGAGTGGCCTGGGATAGGCAGGTCCAAGGCTTGGTCTTGGAGACGATAGGCGATCTGGTGATGAAGAGTGGCCATGTAAGAATCTGGGAGCATCTTTATGCCCATCAACTGAAGTTGTATCTTGAGACAGTTGTGGAGATTGGCATCTCGAAGAGGGATGTTGAAGTTGGGGTAATATGTCAGAGAGATGCTTCCAGCATGGAGAGTGGAAAGGCAGGTACCAATAACGGCCTGCTCGTAGTCTTGAAAGACTGTGTTAAGCAAAGCAAGTCTGGCTGTGACAGGTAAACCTTTTCTGCCATGAAGGGTGAGGATGATCCGAACAGCACCGACATGAAGGTGGGAATAACCTTCTCGGATCCATTGATCGATCAGAGGTTGACCAATATCTAGATCAACATATTGCTCAGCAGAGGATGCTGGAATTAGGCAATTATCAAGTGCAGAAGATTGCACATATTCTTTAACAGGGGGTCTCCTTTGTTGCACAAGATGAGAAATTCGTCTGGTAATGGATTTATTTCGTTTGAAAATATTGTAAGGATTGAGAAGAGGTAAAGCAATTTCAGAGATTTGAGCGGAATTAGGGATGTGTGTATATTCAACAAGGTTTTGTAATTTGTTGGATTGGGTTCGTCAAACAGAAGGAGGTAAGGACATAGAAGAAGAGAGGCGATGATGAGTTATTTCAGAGGATGAGGAATTCATATTGGAGAAGTCGTCCTACTTTATATTGACTCTATCGGACCTCTAACAATCAGCCTAACTCTTATACACTCTCAGCTGTCCAAGAGCAAAGAGGCTCTGATACCATGCGTTGTTGTTCCTTACAGAAAAAGGATGTTGAATACCACTACAAACGTATGTCCGGCCGATACCACATCCTTGGTGGTATTAATGACCAAAGTCTCAAACATGTGTACGTCAACTCTCTCCCCACCGAACTTCAAGAAGAACTCCAGCGTCGAATTGATACGTCTGGTCGACCTTTTAATGATATCACTTTGGGAGAAATACACATGTTCACCCTTGGAGCTCTCGACAAACTCTGCGCCACCCAAAAGATCTTCTCCAAAATGCTTTGAGAAGGAAAGAAATATGAAGGCCAGTGCAAACAGCCCTCTCTTCATATTAAATGCAAAGACATAGATCAATGCTTTTGCAAATCCAAAAAGAAGAACCACTACCGTCCTTTCAAGTCCCGTTCTGGCAAATCTTCAAAATCTAAGACAAAGAAGTTCAAATACTTCAAATGGAAGTCCTCTCGAGCCCAGAACAAATCCTCCAAATGTTTTGTTTGTGGCCAGCCAGGTCATTTTGCCAGACAATGCCCGAACAAGAAAGCTAAATCTGCTAAGCTTGTCCAGCAGCTGGCTTCCATTGCTTATAATATTCCTTCAGCTGCTGATGTTGAGTCCATCTTCTCTGAGCAAGAAGTTGCTGATCAGAGTACAATTTTTGTCCTCCATCTCTCTGGCAGCTCTGACTTTGACTCCTCTGACCCAGAGTTCAGCCCGACTTACAGTTCTTACCAAGCAGCCTCTACAGAAACCTGTTTAGGCCATGTTTCCTTTTGTAAATAGGCCACCTGTTTAGGCCCTGTTTGCTTTTGTTAATGTCGGCCACCTGTTTAGGCCCTGTTTGCTTTAATCGACTGTCGGCTCTACCTTATCCCGACTTGTCTCTCCTTCCTCTATAAAAGGAGCTCGGGTCTCTCTTGTAAGGCAGATCGAAAAGAAAATAAAAACTTCGGTTCTGTTTATCATGTCTAGCTAAATCCTCTTCTTCCTTCTTTATATTGCTTTATCAGATGACTCTCAACCTGTAATATTGTCTTAGTATGCTCTGTGCTTGCCTCTACTTGAGGATCCTGCACATCAGAATGATGATATTGATCCACTGGCTCAAGATCCTTATCAGTCTCTAGTATGTCCGATAGCTTTTGTGTCCCGTCCAGGCTAGGGTAGCCGCTTTAGGGAAAATATCGCTAAGTGCCATAGAGAGACTGTGTAAGGCTCTCTGCCACCGCCATGGTTTATAATACAAATATTTTATAATATTATATTTGTTATATTATATATATATATATATATATCTTATATATATATATAATATTGTATTTTTATATGTACAAATATTTTATAATAGTATATTTGTTATATTATATATATATATCTTATATATTATATATAATGATATGATTATTATATCATTATATATAATAATATATATAATATAAAATATTAATATATAATATTATTAAATAAGTATAATATATTTCAATTACAATATTACTATTTATGTTAAATATAATAATATTGTAATTGAAAACAAGAGGTCATTTGAATCTCTTGTTTTTCTTTAATATTATAATATATTTTAATTACAATATTTATTTAATATTGTTTGTTTAATATATTGTTTAATATTAGACAGAACAATGAGGTCACTCTGGTAATTTGAACCTCTTGTCCTGTCATGTCCCAGCCATACAAAACGCATAACAGTACAGTCACAGTCCTGTCTCAGACATTCCAAACACATCATGGAACAACTGTCTTGTCCTGTCCATTCCATTCCATTCCAGTCCAGTTCAATCCCATCATGTCCCGTCCCCGTACTAAACGCACCCTAAGAGTTTAGAGGTATTTAAAATGTCAACGACTTTTAATGACTTGTCAATGACTTTTAATGACTTTAGTTTTATAAAACTTTAAAATTTCTCTTCCACTTACACTAAAGACTTTGGATGACTTTTAATTGAGAAAACGACTTGAAAAAATCATAGACATTTTAATTTCTAATAAAAAAAATAAAAAGAGGACAACAAAATTCACAAATAAAAAAAGTGGTCATTTTTTTAACTTTAAAATGAACAAATTATGAAGAAAAAAAAATTATACAAACATTAGCGATCTATAACAAAAAAAGACTAAAAAAATATAAAACAACTCGCCATTGGTAATGCAATTAAAGATAATAGATTTCATTTTTTTTACCTCCATTTTCAAAACAACTAAACACCTTTGAAACAAATCAAACGAATTTCATTTATGTCAATTAAAAATAATAAAATATAAAAATCACTACTCAACCATACCAATATATCATAATCAAAGTCTTATATGAGTGTGACTCTATGTAATTATGATAAATATCAAACTACCAACTTTTAGGCATGAGTCTTATTTAATAACTAAATACAATTTTAGGTTTTATCTTTAGTACAATTGGCAGTTTACTATATTTATTCTAAAAGAAAATTTATAATATTTCCAATAATAATTATATAAATCAAATAAAAATTTGACTAATTATATTTTATATACGTGTTTTGACTAATTATAAAAAAAACTTTAGATGCATAATTGTCTTTATGATGCAAAATATAATAATAAAAACAAATAAAAATTTCAAACTCATGTATATATGCATGAATGCTTTCGTCAAGATTAATTAACGATGATTTTGTTTTTTATTCTTTTGAAGAAAAAAAAAATTATTAACATGAGAAATATATATAGTTTTATTAAAACAAAGTATATATTATATTTAAAATTCAATGAAAGTCTATAGATGTCTATGAAAGTCTTTTAAAATGAAAGTCTTGAAATGAAAGTCTTTTAAAATGACAGTCCATAAAATTTTTTCATAATTTTATAAAGTCTATAAAAGTCCATAAAAGTTCATGAACTCTATAAAAATCATCCAGCTAAAAAAGTCTTTAAAAGCCTTTTGAAAGTCTAATTGAATACACCCCCTTAGTTATTTACCTTAACGATACCGGAACTTGATGGTGGAAAACCCATAAAGAGGGGTAATAAAGTAAAAGGACAAAAAGAAAAAGGAAGCAGTATCACTTAGCGAATATAATAAATGAAAAAGAAAAGAAGACATGAGAGAGACAGCATCCATGACAAATTGACACTCATTTTGTTTGGACAGCATCCATGACAATAATATTGAGTTGTGATAAACTCATCTCTCCAACATTCCTGTCTTGTTCTTCTTCGTCTCGATCCCCTCTCTCTCTTCGTTGTTCCTCCTCTTCTTTCCCTGGTATTTTGACCCATTACACCTCTGTATATATATATATATACACACACACACACACACACTGCTTCGATTGATTGAATTATACCTTTATATCATGTTCTCTTTGTTTTTAATTCAAGTTTTGATGTGGGTCTTGTTCAGTTCAAGATTTGTACTGTATTTTGTTCTGGTTTTTTTTTTTTTTTTTTTTGTTTTTTGTTTTTTTAACTTTTTGTTTATAACAAAATGATTGTTTTGTGCTATGGCTTTGTTTGATTCAATATGGATTCCATTTTGATTTGTGTTACTTTTTGATTTTAGATTTACTCTTGGTAACTGATGATGGTTTAGAATAAGTTCTTTTGTGATTTTGAACTTCTATTTCTCTGACGAATTACTTTGAGGTGATACATGTTTGATTTCTTTTTTTCTTTTTTCTCTTTTTCCTTTGTGGTTTCATTCATGGTTCAGGGCAATAAAGGGATTTGAAAATAATCAAAATATGGCCATAGGGTTTAACTGTAACTCCTCTGTCTCCTTAAATAATGGATTGTAGGGTGATCTTGTTAGTGATTTCTGTTAAGATGCATAAGTAGCATTTGTCAGGCCAAAAGCAGGAAAAATAAAAAGTAATTGTAGGAAGAATAAGAAATATATATATATATATATATACAGAACTGCATTAGAAAGTGTTAATGTATTATAACTACTGAGTTATAATCACAAAAATAATTATAGCAAAAAGAAAAAAAAAGGGTATTTGTTCATTTATATTCAAATCATTATGTCAGTTCTCAAAGTTTCGCTTCTCTGTTATTGCTCTTGCTCTTTCAATGGTTGTATTCCTCTCCCCCTGTGTCTCCACTCTCCATAGTAACACTATGTTCAATTAAAGCAGCATCATATGGATGAGTCATCAGTCATATAATTTCTACTAGTTATTTGAGCATGCCTTTTTGCAATTCGTAGGCAGAGTGAACTCTGTTATATAATCTCCCTATTTAATGGTAGTTTGTACTTTGTTGCTTGTCCTTTGAACTTGTAGTCGATCTTCTCATAGAGGATAGCAATATGCTACAGTTAATTTTTTGGTCTCTTAAATTGCTTGTGGGTCACAGGCATTTGACATTCTTTAATATTATTCTGAATTCTTGCTATGAATATTACTTGTCGCGTACTCGCGTTCATAGTTTTAGGTTATTGCTTGTCCTTTGAACTTGTAGTCGATCCTCTCACAGATGGTAGCAATACGCTACAGTTCACTTGTTTGTCTCTTAAATTGCTTGTGGGTCTGCAATCCGCATGCATTTGATATTCTTTAATGTTATTCTGTTTCTTCTTATGAATATTCTTTGTCGTGTTCATAGATATGTTCTTATGCAATTAATTCAAAGTCAAAGGTTCAAGGATGGTTATGTTAGGCCTAAAAGTTTTGTTTTTCTTGGCCTTTTGTTAGAAGGCTAATATTCAAAGGTTCAGTTGCAGATATGGATGGTGGTGCTGGTCCAAGTTTGTATCCGTTGCATCGCTGCAAGACTATTCACCTGGTTGGTATCAGATTTGTTTTTCAATTTATATAAGATCTCCATCGCAGATTTGAAGCTGCTATATTGGTTTGAAGGATGTTCAAGATTGCCTTCTTTCTTGGATTTTGCTCGCAAACCAAGGAATTGAGGTCTTATAAAACCATACATCCAGGTGAGGCATGCGCAGGGAATTCACAACGTTGAGGGAGATAAGAACTTCAAGGCATACATGTCTCCTGAGTATTTTGATGCACACCTTACCCAACTAGGCTGGCAGCAGGTAAGAGCCAGTTCATTCACATTTTCATACATGGAGGGCTTTAAAAGGAAAAAAAAAGGTTTTATCTAGTTAATCTACTTAGATTTAAACTAAATTTTGTTAACTTCTGTCAGAAATATATTATGAAGCCTCTTTATAATTGCTACAGGTTGGAAATCTGCGTAAGCATGTCCAGGATAAGGGGCTCTTAAAGAATATTGATTTAGTCATAACGTCACCTTTGCTAAGGTATTCCTTGTACTATTTCTGGTTATTGTCGTTGATTTCACATGGACTCACACCCTAGTTGTGAAGTGTCTAACTAGCATGGATAGAATGCTTGAATAAATTGGAGTTTAAGAGATGTAAACTTTTAGCAGAAGGATGCAAAGCAGAAAAACGTTGTTAATTCTTTTAATACCTAACTGGTAATCTAATCTTGCATCTTTCATTTTCATTCTTGAAAGTTTTTACACAATATAGTAGGTAATATTTTCTTTTGTTATTCCCTTAAAACAGCTTTTTGTTTTTCCCAATAGTAGGTCTTTATTTTATATTTTGGTCCTCCGAACATACCTCCAGCTATAATAGAGGTAGATTTCTCATCATTATAATAAGAGAATCTAATCTAATTTAATTTTTTTGTATTTTTTAATTTTTGCTTAGCATTAACTGTATTGTTGGAAAAGTAAAAGATTTGGGGGATGGAAAATATAAATATAGTGTTGTTGAGGCAGATATGTGTTGTTTTCCCGTTATGCACTATAAGTGCATATGTAAAACACTGAATTCATATAGTGAAAACATGATGTAATTGAAATTCAGTGTTTGGCAAATGCTTTCATAATGCACAAAGAGCAGCCAACATGTATCTATCTCAATGCTATAATTATCTTCTCTGTCCATCAAATGTTTACTTTTCCAGCAATGTATTTAATGCTACAATTCAAGTGCAATGTATTTTGAAAATTGAAGTTTATTTAGTTTAGTGTTCTTCAATACTTAGACACAATATACTTTTTAACTTATGGTTACTGTGAATGTTAGGACAATGCAAACCGCAGTTGGAGTTTTTGGTGGTGATGGCTACGAGGATAGAATGGATGTAGTACCACTAATGGTGGCAAATGCTGGAAACAGTGACCGTGGTGCAATTTCAAGTCTAAACTCCCCACCATTCATTGCTGTAGAACTTTGTCGAGAACACTTGGTATGTCTTGCTCAAATATGATTTCCTTTCTGTACTCTGTAGCACTCATTTGAAGATAGTTATTGGACTGTTTGGCTACATAATAAGCAGGTAAAATATTATGTAATGAAAATTTGGTGTCACTTGATGTTTGGTTCTTTAATAGTCTTCTGTTATCAAAATCTAAAACTAAAAGCACTGAATCCTTTGTGCTTTGTTCATTTTAAAGTTGTTATTATCGTTTCAGTAGTTTATGCTGCATCCAACTTTTCACCATATGAAAAAAAACCGTAAATGCATACATACCTATAAAGCAGTTGTTGGTAAACTGGTCAGAGGGTGCTGCAGGGGTTGTCGATGTGCCCACTCCGATGCTCAAGTCATACCCTTTGTAGTAGTAGTAGTAAAGTAGTGATATGATTAGAAGTGTAATTGACTAATTGTACATTTGTACCGGCTATTTATAGCCAGCTACCTCTTTCGTGATAACAACAGAATCATATATGATAACCTAGTATTTGCAATTGATACCCCAAAATTCAAATTAACTCTTGATAGATCAGGACAAAGTAGACATCATGAACAGGAGTAGAAAACAAGAAGGAATAAGAGACGAGCGAAAAGCAAGAAGTGGAGAAGATGCACCACATGGCCTCATAAGTCATAATCAAGCTTAAAGCTGAAACCTTTTGTGAATAAGCAATTTTTTTCTTTTTAGTAAAAACAGATGTTTGTATCAACTGATATAATGATACAAAAATGGGTAAACAGGCAATCCAAACTCCACAAAAGCAAAAATAAGATTGCAAGTTTGTCAACAATCCTCCACTGTCATGAAAACACAAGAAGATTGCAGGTTTTTATGAAGGCTTAACAAGACAAGATACATGAAAGTTTGTCTGCTATAGTATTGCGTTTAGTGTCCTGCTACAGTAATGTCAATAGTTTACATGCTATATTAACTGATACAGTAATTTAGTGTTCCCTCTAACCTAAAGGGACAAAAGTAAATAAAATCAGTCCTGCATAAGATTGAAGTAAAACTACTTGAAGGCGCAGATGACTATCAAGGATATTTGGGGCTTCTTGATGATTGAAAGCCTAACCTTAGACTTGCAAAATGGATATATTTTTCAACTACTCAGTTCTCAGTAGCTTCTGCATTAGTTTTTTAGCTACAGTATTCACGTATGGAGCCTTACAATTTTTTTTTCGTTGCAGGGTGTTCATCCTTGTGATAGGAGGAGAAACATCAGTGACTATCAGTTTCTTTTTCCTGCAATTGATTTTTCACTGGCAAGTACTTAGATCATAAGATATACCTTGAAAGTTATAGTTGGTTTCACAGGTGCTTTGTTGAATGACCTTTGAGTTTCTATTCAGATAGAAAATGATGATGACGTATTGTGGAAGGCCGATATTAGAGAGACAAAGGCAGAGGTTGCTGCTAGGGGATTGAAGTTCTTGAACTGGTAAATATTGTATTTGTTATTGGATAGGTCTTTGGATTTTCCTTGACTGCTCAGAACGTTATAAATTTATATACCCTGCTGTAACTGCAACTGTAAACTATATGGAAACTTTATGCCTGGAATGCCGTCATTGTGTTTGATAAAGTAGCTCAAAATTTGTTTTGTTGTTCGCTTTTTGGCACCTCAAGCTTTATCGCACTCTTTTCTATATTAGTTTAATTGTTATTTTTTCATGCAAGATGATCATCTAATCACATTCTTAGTTGCATTACCAGCTTTTGTCTTCATTGTTTAACATTAATATATGTTCACACTAGCCAGCTCATTCAAGATCTTTATTTCCACAATACTGAATTATCTATTGAAAGTGAGCATGATCTTAATTGGACATCATTTTTAAAGAGTAGATAGTTACCAACAAGTACGATAAATTACAAACTTGTATGTGCTGTACAGTTCTTATCATATATTTTTGTTCAAAAACAGCTATATGTATTTAAATGATTGATATATAAACTTGTCGGGGCCTTAATCCTTCTATTATTTACTTTCCAGGTTGTGGACTCGTGAAGAGAAAGAGATAGCAATTGTTACCCATAGTGGATTCTTGTTTCACTCATTAAGTGCATTTGGAAATGACTGTCACCCAGAAGTGAAGAAAGAAATTTGCAAACAGTGAGCTCTACAGTTCTTTATTTGTTTCGTGTTCATTTGATCCTAGAGATGATTTACAAAGATAAATTGCTTATTTGGTATTCTTATCATCGTTGCATATCCACATATGTGGTTCATTTCCCGTTGCATAATCATCCTTTATGTTTTACACTGTTCCTCCCGCAAGAAATGACTTTCTGAACATGTAATCGCAGTTTTGCAAATTGTGAGCTTCGCTCCATGGTTATTGTTGACAAAGGGTACTTCCCATTTACATTTTATTTGCTACTAAAAGAATTTATTCTTCTACTCATTTTGGATTCTTGCTGAGAACTCTTTTGTTATCCAGTATGGCAGGATCAGACTCGTCGACGACTAATTATCCAGGAAAGATTCCTTCTGGGCCGGACCTCCCTAGTGATGTTGCGGATAAGCTCCTCGAGAAAGAAGGGCCAAGTACAAATTCAGAAGAGCAGTGAAGTGACTGGAAGGAACATGGACTTGTATTCTTGATATGGTAAAACTGCATTATTTGCAACAAATCAATGTCTTTATTTTCTCTCATACAGTTCAGTACTTTGAAGAATTATGTTTGTGTGAATGTGTATGTTGTTGCAATTTGATTGAGATTTGACCAAGTTATAGATCTAATGCTGATACCTTGGATTACAATGAATGAAAATCTTGGTCCTTTAAATTTATAAAAAAGCGTTACTGGGTACCAAGAATTGAGTGCAGTGTAAAATCTGTGATTTGCTTTTGCATTTGCATTTTATGGGTTTGTGGATATCTCTTGAAAGGTGTTATATTGAATTGTGTTTATAATAGAAAGTATTTTTGATTTGAAGACTCTTTTGTAGTTGCATATCTAAACTATATTATCTGTTAAATGTTGGTATCAAGTCATTATCGACAGAAACAATTGAAAAACTAAAATAAATTAAAGAATGCTAGCTAGGATTTGCTTGTTTTAGCAAATGTAACCCTTCTGTTTGTTTTATTCACATGTGTCCTGTTTATGGTATTATATTAATTAAGTGATAAAGATTTGTTGTATTTAATCAAATGGGGTGGTGGTGTTTTAATTAAATTAGATGTGATATAACTTTAAAAAAAAAGTGATAGATACTTGTCTCTATTTGATAGGTTATATACTAGTATATGTTAAATCAAATTAATAAAAGTAATTATAGAATTCTGAACATCTTTTCACTTTAGTTTTTTTCTTACGTTTAATGATCATATGAAACATAAGCGTTTAATGATCATATGAAACATAAGCATTATAATAATGAATGAGTTATTAGGATGCGATTGTTTCCCATTGTTACCTTACTAGCAATCAATCAAATGTTTTAATAAAGTGAGAAAAGAGTTGCAGGTTAGGAGAAGATCTAAGTCCTGAACTTGTCTAGAATCTAGATTATCGTTTGAGTAAAGATAATTAAAGGGATAAAAGTGGCTAGCTTATTTAGCACACACATTCAGTCTTCAATATATCTAAGACATCCTGCCATTATTAATTTCCACATTTTGAAATTTTAATTATAATAAAATATTTTCAATCAATTCATATGTTAATCTCTTCAACATCAATTTAAGTTACTTGCACTTATTTCAGTAAATTTGACTGTTCAAATGAGCCAATTAGTGTAAGTACGTGTTTATTAACTTAATTTCTGATTTTTTTTTATTACATTATTTACTAAAAATCGTTAACAAAATCAAGTTACGTGTAGAATACACGTAAATTATAAATTAAGTTGATGTTTGAGAGGGAATTTGATTCTCTTTTCTCATAAAATTTGATTTGATTTCCTTTTGATCATGGAAGAGGTCGCCTTCAGATAAGACGGTTCCTCATGATGTTTTATTCATTTTTGATAGCCGATTGATTTTCAAAGAAATAGCAAATAACTGTTTCCAAAGTGCCTCGATTGAACACTTACAAGTTTCAATGGAAACCATCATTAGGATCGTTTTTATTATTATTATTATTATTATTATTATTATTTAACTGATCTATCATTCTTAGTAGCTTTAACTACACAATACATGTCACTTTATACACAAATAAGTCCCCGGTCCGATTATAAATTTGATTTAGAGCTTGTTTGATAGTCGCATTTTTTCTCTTTTTCCTATGCAACATATCACTAACATGAGCACATCCAAATTATATGAATGAGATTGTCACGTTTAAGATTCCCTAGAAATCATGTATCTTAGATAAGGGATTGACTTCTATATAGTCCCTGTGGGTGCGTTTGGTATACAAGATATGACAGGATAATATGGGACAGTTTCTTCTTATTCCACGTTTAACACGATCTTGACACGGGACAAACGTCAAAAAGATGCATGTACGTTTCAAATTTTCTAACAATTACAATTATGTTCAATATTATATATATATATATATATATATTATATTTTATATACAATATTATAATATATAATATAATATACTATATTTTATTATATATATACATGCAATAGTATTTAATATATTATATATATAATAATATTTAATATATCATATGTATATATATTATATATATCTTATAATATTTACATAACATATATATATATATATTATATATATATTATATTATTATATATATATAGGATACACATATATATATATATAATATATAATATATGTATATATATTATATACATTATAATATATATATATATATATCTTATATATTTATTATTATTATATAAATAATATAATATATCATATTATTATATATATAATATTACATCTTAATATATAATAATATTAAATAATTATAATATATTTTAATTACAATATTACTATTTGTATTAAATATAATAATATTGTAATTGAAAACAAGAGGTCATTTGAACCTCTTGTTTTTGTTAAATATTATAATATATTTCAATTACAATATTTTTTAATATTATTAAATATGATATATAAAAATATTTATTTAATAAAATTAAATAAATACTGATTTATCATGTCTCATATGTCATTATTATGTGATAATAAACATTAGACAGAACAAGGAGGGACACTCTGGTCATTTGAACCTCTTGTCTCATTCTGTCACAGCCATACCAAACGCATAACAGTACAGTTCGCAGTTCTGTCCCAGACATCCCAAACACAACTATGGAATAATTGTCCTGTCCAGTCAAGTCTCGTCTCGTCCCGTCCCGTCCCGTCCCGTCCCCGTACCAAACGCACCCTGTATGTGCAAATGAAAATGATGAAGCTTGAATATTTGACGAGACGAGGTTGGTCCGGTGGGAGGTTATGGGTTTGAGTCATTTCCATTAAAAAAAAAAAACCAAATTGTTTTCATATTGTAATACTTCAAAAAAAATGATGAAGCTTTACTGTTTGATTGTTTGGTGAACACATGTCAATAAACATTAAAGCTTCAATTAAATAATTAATACAAAATTGTTTTTATTAATTATTTAAATAAAGAAAAATTATTTAAAATAATAAAATAACAATATTTAAACTATATAATTAAAATATAAAAATGGCTGCCAAAACTGTAAAAATAGTTACCGAAACTGTAAATGTAGTTACCAAAATCGTGAAAGTGGTTACAAGTGAAAATTAAAAAAAAATCGTAAAATGGTTATTAAAACCGTAAAAATGGTTACCGAAGCCGTAAAAGTGGTTACCGAAGCCGTAAAAGTGGTTACCAAAACTGTGAAAATGATAACCAACTTTACCAATTTAGTAACCATTTAATGATTATATATATATATATATATATATATATATATATATATATATATATATATATTGACTTGTAACCACTTTCACGGCTTTGGTAAGCACCTTTACGGCTTCGATAACCATTTTGTACCGCTTTGGTAACCATTTTACAATTTTTTTAAATTTTGACTTATAACCACTTTTACGGCTTTGGTAACAATTTTATAATTTTTAAAATTTTGACTTGTAACCACCTTCATGACTTTAGTAACCACATTTACAGCCCCCGTAACCATTTTACAAATATGTGTAAGAAATTTTTCCCCGGTTTGTCGAAGTAGATACATGCAATTATAAAAAAATAAAATAATAATAATAAGGGTGTGTTTGGGATAGCTTTGCTAATAGAGCTTCTGAAGTAGATACATGCAGTTATAATAATAATAATAATAATAATAATAATAATAATAATAATAATAATAATTGTTAGATATGAAAATGTGTCTCAAGTTAAATGCATGAAAGACGGTCTGAATCAGCTTAATATATATATTGATCGGATAAAGTTTACAAGGTCATAGACTAATGGAATATGTCCCGATTAGTGCCCCTTAATACTTCTTTCTAAAAAAAAAAAGCCTCTCCTTTGTACAAGTAGTGGGGTATATATAGGCTTGACTTCTGACACAGGCAACCTCCTGGCTATCTGCGATTGGCTGGACCGTGACAGGTGTTCCTGGCATGTCAGAGATATGTCGACCTGCTGCTAGCCTCCGATGATCTAGGCGGATGGTGTGGTATCCGAGTCTTGCTTCGAGAGACTTCAGCCGTTACTCGGTGGGTCGAGGTCTTCGGATGATACTGTACGGTAACCCCCATGGTTCTGTGTCCGTGGGACATAAGAGAGGCCTAACAATTCCCCCTCAAGCCTATCGGTTGGGATGAGAGGAATCCGGTGGCAGGATGGTGGGCCATAGGCTTGATGCCTGGGCCCTTTGGGCCCTTGCAGTTGAGGCCCACTTCTTCGTTTCTTTCAGGCACAGCCACATGGCGAGCAGTGGAAAGAGGTTGCTTAGTTGTTATCTTGGGGAGCTAACTGTTGCTTCGTTTCGTTTTTGCTTGAGGCCTATAAATAAGGGTTAGGAGAGCCAGACTCATCATTAGCAAGATTTCAAGCGATCAGCGATACTTCGGGAGACGTTTCGAATATACATCTGTTGGGTAAGGTTTTCCTCCGCGACTAGATTTGCTTATGTTTTTTATTTTATTCCGTCTTCTGCATTTCGGTGTCATGGTTTGAAAAACCGGCCCCTCAAGGATCGCCACCTCTTCGAGTTCTTCAGAGTCAACCTCTAGGGATACATCAGATGGTAGCAGCACCGCTAGTGCCTTCGAGGCACCGACTGCCGAAGTCTCTGTTGACGCCTCGATAGCGCGTATGGCGCCAGGGTGCTTACAAAGCGGGTTACAACTCCGAAGAATACTACCAGGACCGTATGGACCACACCCGGTTCGCTATCAATCAGGTCTAGAATAGGATAACTGACGCGAAGGTTAGGCAGATCAAGAAGAACTTCTCGATACTGGAGTCGGTGGGTCTTAGACTGCCTTCCGATGGAGAATTGGCTAGCAATCCCGCAGGTTGTTCGGTCGCGTTCCATCCAGCTTTCCTGGAGATCGGCGCGAGATTACCCCTTCATACTTACATCAGGAGGATGCTAAGGGAAATCGGGGTTGCTCCCGCGCAGTTGAACCCGAATGGGTGGAGGATCCTGGTTGGGATGTTTGCTCTGTGGAGAAACAGGGGTTTTCCTACCCCCACCTTTGTGGAGATTGGACACTGCTACAGTCTCTTCTCCCATAAATCGGGGGGCGACTGCTGGTGTGGCCTCGCTTGTTGTGACAAGCAGGAGGGCGAACCTCTAATCACCTGGCTACAGTCTTCCAATAAAGAGTGGAAAAAGACCTGGTTTGTAGCGGATGGTGATTGGAAACGTCAGAGTATTCGTTCGGTGTTCAATCTCCCAGGTGTTTGGGGTTCCCTTTTACTTCATCGGTGTTTTCGTTTTTTTTTTCGATTGAATTTTGGTTTTATTATCTGATTGTATGGTTTTGGCAGCCGCGTGGGAGCGAGTTCAGCCATAGGATCTTACGAGGGAGGAACAGAGTCATATTAAGACGGCCTGGTCTATTCCACTAGAGGGAAGACACATCGACGTCTTACTCGACGACTGGAACTTATATGCGCTAGGTTTTATCCCGACGCTATCAGAAGTAAGGAAGGAAGTTGTAAAGAGGACTTTGGCGAAGAAGAGTAAGAATACTCCTGTCTTCATCATTTTGGGGATACGGGCGTTTCTGTTGTCTTACCCTCCATTTACCTATGTAGGAAAACTTACGGTCGAGGTAAATAAGAGGATGGCGGATCGCGGGCAGGATATGGAGTCTCGGAGGAAGAAGCGGAGTATCCTCGTAGGCCCGTCTTTGCTGAAGAGGACAACATCCTCCGACACGGAGCACGTGACGAAGAAATCCCGGGTCGGTGGTGTCTCAGCGTCTGTTACTATATCAGAGCCTGGGACCCTGTTGCCGACCGGAATTCCTCTTGTTGCATACACCGATGTGCTAGTGAAGGAGCCCGCGCTTCTAGTCGACGTGGAGTCCTATAAGGACACCCTTCCTGAGCTTTACATGCGTGATCTGAGGATCTCTCCGAACTACTATGTGGATCCTCCGGCCCGTACGTTTGACCCACGGGAGAGTCCTATCACTCTCGACACTGGCGTACAATTCATGTGTTCGTACGGGAAGGACATGCTGAGGAGCCGGGATACCAGCTACTTCGGGAAGATGTCGAACACTGATCGAATACGCCTGTCTCAGGGCACACTTTGGCAGGTAAGTCCTTTAATTCGGAACTTTCTAAAGCGAGTCAATTACTTTGGGTACTGATCCTCTTTTATGTCGATGGATAAGCCATAGGAAATCTCTTAGAAATGGAGAGAAGGTATGAGGCCAAGCGGGAGAAGTATGAGGTGCTGGTAGCTGCTAAGAACGAAGTCGATGATAAGCTGCAGACAGCGTTGGGCGTTAGCGAATCTTTGAAAACCCAGGTGGGAAGGCTGTCTGTGGCTTATCGGAAGGCGAAGGCAAGGTGCAGGGAGAAACATGCCAAGATCTGTGACTACCACGGCCGTATAAGATCAGCCAACGAGACCATCAGGGGATTGAAGGAGGGTCTCGGAGAAAACGCGGTCGAGGTGTTTCTGGCTTCCGATGAATTCTACGATTCACAGTCAGAGACCTTCGACCGTGCGGTAGAAGAATTGAAGGAGATGCTACTTCGCTCCTACCCTGGCTTTGATTTTACTGAATTCGAGAAGAGGTTCAAAGGGCCATCGAGTCCCGAGAGAGACCGGAACAAGATCCCGTGGAAGATATTTCCACAGCTTTCGCTGAGGTACATCTCTCGGACGATGAGCCTATGGAAATCTCAGATGATGATGAGGGGTTGGCCGGTACTGCTGACGGCGCGGTGGATAAGGGAAATGCCGGTAGTCTAAGACTGATCTCCTTGTTATGTATATTTTTGTATATATATATATTTTAAATTCAAACGTGTAATGCCTCAGATGTTAAAGGAATTTTCGGAGCTCTATGCCTTATGTTGTTGTTCAGATTTAATACTTTTGGAATGAAATTATTTCGGAGGTTTATTCCCCATTTTGTTGTTTGGCTTTAATATTTAATATTTTATCCATTTATTCAAGTATGCTATCTCGGAGTGCTAACTTCCGTTTTGAGGTCTTTCCGCACGTTTGGTGCTTATCTCGGGGTATTAACCCTCAGGAGATACATCTTGCCTCCGCTTAGGAGGTCTATTGTTGCACTCTTGGTGCTTATCTCGGGGTCTTGACCCTCGGAGATACATCTTGCCTTCGCTTAGGAGGTCTTTGTTGTTGCACTCTTGGTGCTTATCTCGGGGTCTTGACCCTCAGAGATACATATCGCCTCTGCTTAGGAGGTCTTTGGTGTTGCACTCTTAGTGCTTATCTCGGGGTCTTGACCCTCGGAGATACATATCACCTCTGCTTTATGAGGTCTTTGGTGTTGCACTCTTGGTGCTTATCTCGGGCTCTTGACCCTCGGAGATACATCTTGCCTCTGCTTATGCGGTCTTTGTTGTTGATGGATGGCTCTGATCCTAGCTAAGTTCCCTTCGTTCTTCCAGCTCATCCAAGCATTGACAGAGTTTCTCTTCATTGTCGCCCAGATTGTAGCAGGAAACTCTAGGAGTCAGAACATTTGTTTCAGTAGGGGATAATTGCTTCTGACCCGAACGAAAGGGAGTAGGGGGTTTCTCCGGTAGAAGAATGTGGGGTAGTGCGTATTACCCATAGAACGTCGAGGAGTTTGTCGACCCATGCTCCTTTCCTGAGTTGCAGTTTCCTTTTGAGGAGGTTTTTAATGACCTTGTTGACTGCCTCGACCTGTCCGTTGCTCTGAGGATGTGATGAGGAGGCTAACCTTATGTCGATGTTGTATTCTGAGCATAGTCGCCTGAGGTTGGCGTTATCAAATTGGGTTCCGTGATCGGCGACGATGGTATTTGGTACACCGAACTGGAAGATGATGGAATGCTTGATGAAGTTGGTGGTGTTGGCTTCAGTAATGTGTTGTAGGGCCTCCGTCCTCAACCCACTTGGTGAAGTAGTCGATCGCTACTACCGCGAATCATTTATATGAGGCCCCTCTCAGAAGCGGGCATATGATATCAACCCCGAACCTGGAGAATGGCCATGGAGATGTCATCGATGTTAATGGCTCGGGGTGGTAGTGAGAAATAAGAGCTTGTCCTCTGGCACCGATCACAAGATTTGGCATGCTCTTTGGAATCCTTGAAGAGAGTAGGCCAGCAGTATCCCTGCCTCATTATTCGGTGGCCCAAGTTCTGTCCGGCCGAGTGACTGCCGCACGTTGCCCCATGTACTTCTTCCAAGACGCGACCTGTCTGAGGTGGAGATATGCATCGCAGATATGGTAACGAGAACCCTCTACGGTATAAGGACACCGTTGATTATGAGGTAACTGGGAGCCTGTCTTCTGATCTTCTGTGACGCCGTCTTATCCGAAGGGAGGGATCCGTCCCAGAGATAGCTCAGAAGGGGGGTCATCCAGTTTTCCGCTGCACCTTCCGTATCGGGAGTAAGGACATTCGTATGATGTTCTTCGTTAATGCTGGATTGTGGCAGACCAAAAACTGTCACCGTTCGGGGTAGTTTCATGTCGGTGGTTGAAGCAAGTTTGGCCAGTGCTTCTGCCTGACCGTTGTAGTCTCGGGATATGCGGAATAGATCGTATCTGGTGAATTTTTCCATCAGGTTCTTCACTTGCCTCAGGTAGCTGACCATTTCATTGTCTCTAGCCTGATAATCCTCGTTCACTTGATTGACCACCAACTAGGAGTCGCTGTATACCGTGACATGCTTGACCCCCATATTGAGAATGATTTTCAATCCTATGGCAATGACCTCGTATTCTGCGACTATTATTGGTAGCTTTAAAGTCAAACCTGAGGGCCATCTGGACAGTGCTTCCATCTGGAGTTTTAATGATTATTCCAGCCTCACTCCAGTGTCTGTTAGAAGATCCGTCCACAAACATCTCCCATCTCGGAGTCGGCTCGTTTTGGAGACTCAAAATCTCTAATCCAGTATATTCAGTGATGAAATCGGCCACCGCCTTGACCTTTTATTGACGCCCTAGGCTTGAACTGGATGTCAAATTGACTGAGCTCCATGGCCCATTTAATCAGTCTTCCTGTCATCTCTGGTTTCTAAAGGACTTGTCTCATGGGCTGGTTGGTCAAAGTGACAACGGGGTGCGACTGGAAATATGGTCTAAGCTTTCTCAACGGGCCGATGAGGCCGAGGGTCAATTTCTCGATCTCCGGGTATCTTGTTTCGGGGTCAGTCATGCTCTTACTCATGTAATATACCGCTTTCTGGGTTGCTCCCTCTTGTTAGATCAGAACCGAGCTAACCGCGACTCCAGACACCGCCAGGTAAAGGTATAGGGTTTCGCCAGGTGCTGGTTTGGCGAGCATCATAGGCTTTTGCAAATAAACTTTCAGCTCTTCAAAGGCAATCTGACATTCGGGAGTCCAACAAAAGTCGCCCCTTCGACGGAGGGCCTTGAAGAATGGGAGACACCGATCCGTTAACTTTGATATGAAGCGGAAGAGGGCGACGACCATGCCGTTCAATTTCTGAATGTCATTGGTCCTCTTGGGAGGTTGGAGGTCTATCACTGCTCTGATCTTGTCGGGGTTTGCTTCGATTCCCTGTTGATGGACGATAAAACCGAGAAATTTTCCAGAAGACACCCTGAAGGCACCCTTCGAGGGGTTTAACCGCATTCGATACATCCTCAGCAGGAGGAACGTCTATTGGAGGTTCTAAGTGTGTTCGGCGGAGGTAACGGATTTAGTGAGCATGTCGTCAACATACACTTCCATCGTCTTTCCAATAAGTTGGGAAAATATCTGATTCACGAGCCTCTGATAAGTGGCTTCCGCGTTCTTCAACCCGAACGGCATCACCCGGTAGCAATACACTCCGCGATCGGTGATGAATGCAGTTTTCTTTTCATCCTGTTCGTTCATTCGGATTTGGTTACATCATGAATACGTGTCCATGAAGCTTAGAAGTTCGTGTCCGGACGTCGCGTCGACAAGTTGGTCAATCCTCGGTAGGGAAAAACTGTTCTTCGGGCATGCTTTATTCAAATCCGTGAAGTCAACGCACATCCTCCACCTTCCGTCCTTCTTCTTCACCAGGACGACATTTGACAGCCACTCGTTATAGTCGAGGGTCCTGATGAAGCCCGCGTTCAGGAGTTTGTCTACCGATGGATCGATGCCTGGCATATCCGTGTGACCCCATGCGAATATGTCAGAGAATTATCGAAGAAGAAGAGTTATTTCTCCCCTGAGTCGGGGGGAAAGGTTGGCACCAATGAAAACTATCATGTCGGGCTCCTCAGCGCTCAGGATAACCTTTATGAGCTGCTTCATTGGTTCTCCGGTTGGTCGGGATCAGATCTCCTACGGGTCTAGACTGATGATGTTCACTTTCTTCGACGAGGAAGGTTCAGCTGCCTGCGCTTCTACTATGTCTCTGATCTGTTTCCTCTTTGGTCTTCGGACCTTCCCATTCAATCTTTTCATGCCTGGGCTTGCTACCTGATTGCCGACTGTGAGCACCGGGTTAGATCTGATCTGGATACATCTCTTATATTCTTCTTGGTCTGCTCTGGCCTCCCCTGGTCCATTGTCGGTTGGGAACTTCATGCGTAGGGAGTATACACTCGTGACTGCTCTGAGGGCGTAGAGGGTTGGTCTTCCGATCAGGATGTTGAAAGGGAAAGGTATGTCGATCACCTGGAAACTTACCCATATCGTCCGAATTTGTGGGCGACTACCGAATCGAACCGGGAGATCGACCTGTCCGATCGAAGTTGTACGATGCCTTCCTATCCCCCTAATACAGTACCTGGAGGTTTGCAGCTGTGTGTGAGTGTATCTGAGTTTCTGCAATGGATCCCAATGGATGATGTCCAAAGACGAGCCATGATCGATAAGGGTTCTCTTCACCGTGCGACCTCCTATCTTCACCGAGATGATGAGAGCGTCGCAGTGCGGGTATCTGATTCCCTCCGAGTCGGACGGTGTGAAGACAAGGGGATCCCAATCCTTTGGGGGGTCCTCCGAACTGATGTCAAGCATACCGTGGCCGGTGCGCTTCAGTTTGAAGAGGAGGTAGATCCCTCCGCTAATGGTTCGGTGATGATGAAGTTTATTGGTTCGTAGTCATCTGAATTCGGATCGGTGTTCCGTGACCTGTTACCTAAGGGAACGCCCATTTTTGTTGAAACGGTGTGTGAATTGTTGGAGTTAATGTAATCTTGGAGTTTTCCTCCTTGGATCAATTCTTCTATCTGTTCCTTTAAGTCACGACAGTTCTTGGTTTCATGCCCGTGGTCCTTGTGGAACTTGCAATGGACCTTCTGATTTCTATTCTCGAGGGCTGACTGTAGCGGTGTTGGCCACTGGAGTAGGTTTCCTCGAGATGCGATCTCGAACACTTTATCGACTGTGAACTTCAGAGGGGTGTACCGGTCGAACTTGCTTCTCGGGAACTGTGTACCTCGGCTCCCGGAGCCTACGTTTACCTGTCTGGGGGCTTACGGCTCTTTCCCTTTATCTTTGTTTAACCTGGGCCATCTCCTTGACGATCCGTCCTGCTCGGAGGGGGTCGACGATACTTTAGACTGGTTTACCTCTTCAGCGGTGGCATACTTCTCCGCCCGTTCCATAAGTTCTCGGTACGAGGAGGGCCCCTTTTTGGAGAGCGACCAACTTAATTGTCCTTGTTGTAGCCCCTGAGTGAAGGCCATGACTGCTCCGATCTCGTTAAAGTCTTGAACTTGCCTCGCCGCTTCATTAAACCTCTTTGTGTATTCCCTGATGGTTTCGGAGCCTGTCTGCTTGACAGAGTTCAGGTGGACCATGTACCTACGTCTTCGTCGGCTAGCGGCGAATCCACCACGGAACTCTTTTGAAAGTTCATGGAAGGATGATATGCTCTGCCTCTTTAGCCACCCGTACCACGTTCGCGTGTCACCGGAAAGTGTCAAAGGGAAGACTCTGCATTTGATAGCGTCGGTTGCCCCCTGCATGTTCATCCAGTCAAGGTAGGTGTCGAGGTGATCCTCGGGGTCCTCGGTGCCTGTAAATCTGCACATGTCCTTTCGTGGAAATCTGAAATTCGCTGGGACTGCTGTAGTGGTAATCTCATCAGTAAACGGGCTCTCCCTGTGTCGGTTGCGTCCGCGATTACAAAGGTTAATCTGATCTTGTATCTCCGCTAGTTGATCTTGAAGGATGCGGAAGGCTTTAGGGTCGGCCAGGGTGTTTCGTTCGGTGTCGAAGTTAAGCTGCTCAACTCTCTCACCCAATTCCTGCCGGTACCTTATCCGTAGAGGCATTTCTTCCTGGACGTGGCCGTCGCGCTTCTCTCTGCTGCGGGTAGTCCCCGCCACTCTGTGTGGCTGCCGTAGATTCATGTGTTCCCCCGGGTTTGGTTGGATGAATTGCGTGGTATGCTGATAGTTCCTCCTGGTCCCTCCGGAGGGTTTCCAGTATTTCCTTCTTCCGCACGGGAGTTGACCTCGTCTGAGTCTCCTTGGTGTCCCCCACCGTCAACTACGTTGATCACCCTAGTAACGTTATGCGCCAGCGTGTCTAATCGGCTGGTAATCCCGCGTATTACTGGATCGTCTGCCTGCGGGAAAAGTTGATGAGTCTGATGCAGGACGTACAACGGTGGAGGTCCTGCCGGGAAGTAGGGGTTATGGAACCCCGGAGGATAATACGGTGGATGTCCGGGGAATCTGGGCTGAAACCCCGATTGGTATCCCGGTTGATACCCTGGCTGATACCCTGGCTGGTATCCTGGCTGGTACCCTGGGGGCACATATTGCATCTGATACGGGTAGTATCCGTAACCAGAGTTCTGGGGCGTTGGCGGGATAGCTGGTCCTGTGTGTATTGGGGGTTGATAAGGAAGATGATGCGGTTCAGGCGGCTGTCCTTGCTGAGCCGCGTTTGGTTCTTGGCCCCTTGGGGGTTGGAGCCTTAAGTAGAGGTTAGGGGTCTTGGGCCCCCTTGGTTCGGATTCATTTATGCTGCGAAGGTGCTGGAAACACCCCCTCCTTCTAGCGCCAACTGTTAGATATGAAATGTGTTTCAGGTTAAATGCCTGAAATACGGTCTGAATCAGCTTAATATATATATTGATCGGATAAAGTTTACAAGATCACAGACTAATGGAATATGTCCCGATTAGTGCTCATTAATACTTCTTTCTAAAAAAAAAAAAAAAAGCCTCTCCTTTGTACAAGTAGTGGGGATATATATAGGCTTGACTTCTGACACGGGCAACCTCCTGACTATCTGCGATTGGCTGGACCGTGACAGGTGTTCCTGGCATGTCAAAGATATGTCGACCTGCTGCTAGCCTCCGATGATCTAGGCGGATGGTGTGGTATCTGAGTCTTGCCTCGAGAGACTTCAGCCGTTACTCGGTGGGTCGAGGTCTTCGGATGATACGGTACGGTAACCCTCATGGTTCGGTGTCCGTGGGACATAAGAGAGGCCTAACAATAATAATAATAATAATAAGGGTGTGTTTGGGATGACTTTTCAAGTAGAGTTTCTGGAGTAGATCTTTTACAAGTAGAGCTTCTATTGAGTAGAACTTTTAATAAGAAGCCCTATATTGTTTGATATTCACTTAAAAAACGCTTTTAAGTTAATAGATCGTTTGTCAAAATATCTCTAAAAGAGCTTTTGTTATTAAAAATTATAAAAATGGAAACTAACAAAGTACATTAAAACCTCGATAAATGAATGTTCGATAAATTAATAACCTCATTTAAGTAATAAAATCTTCCGATCCCGACTCGAGCATGTGTACTAAATTAATAACCTCACTAAATGCATAAAATAATATTTTTTTTGAAGTCTTTTAGATCTCAACGAATATATAAATTAATAATTGATTAAATGCAAAAAAAAATTATAATACATAAAAATTCATAATGCATATTAACAAACTTTTAACTTAACAATTTCCTTAAAAAAAAACCTTAACAACTTCTATTTTCTTAATTCAAATCTTTCTTAAAATATGCATATAAAGTCGTTTACCATTTTTTTATACTGAAACTGAACTCAATCTGATATTCTGATCCTTAATTTTGCTTTGGTCTGGATCATTTCTCCAGTCATGTTTTTTCTCTTGATATCAGAGAAACCATTCATACAAGACTTTTTCTAATTTGTGATATTTTATTGATTTGTGTCTCTTGAGATTGCTATTTTTCATCTCATTTGACAAATATTTTGTTGACATTTTGAGAGTGTTTGATATTATTGATTGGCTGATGGAGAGATGAAAATTTTGTTGAACCCATTGTTACAAATCTTTTTGACTAGAAGAGGGATGATCATTTTTAGACCCAGACAATGCTCTCCTTATCTCATTAGTCAATGTAGGTTTTTTCACTCCTTTCAAATGAGAAGCCCATGGAAGAACAAGATATGGAAATTGTAATGATTTAGAGTATAAGAATAAAACTTATGACTATTTATAGAGGTTATGTTTTATGTACATTAAATATCTTAAAATACTTTCTTTTCTATGAAGTCACATTCATTGTATATATGTGTCCTTATTAACATTTTTGCATATACTTGTTAATTTTTATATATGCACGTTTAATTTTGGTATTGTATGCATATACTTATTAATTTTTATGTATCTTACTTTTATGAATGTATATTAATTTTTGACATCGTATACATGTACTTATTAATGTTTATACATATATATATATATATATGTAAATACTTATTAACTTCTATATGCATATGTATCTTGGTCAAAAATATGTATAATATATATACAGGTAAAAACATGAAACTTAAAAAAAATAGTAAAAATATAAAACTCTTTTAAAATTAATAAATATTCATTTATCGATAAATTAATAAATTATTCATTTTTTGATCAATAAATAACCTATTTAAAATAATAATTCCCCTCATCCCAACAATATTATTATATAGAGGTTTTACTGTATCTGTAATATAACGGTATATGGTGAAATATTTAAAGTTAGTTGAAAATATTTACCTCTTAAAAAAAAAAGCTTAAAAAGAGGTTCTTGGTAGAAGCCAACCAAAAGATATAAAATAGTTTTTTTTTTTTTTTTTTATATAAAAAAGAACTTGTTCAATTTTACCAAACAAAAAAAAGGACAGTTACCAATTATGTCATCGACTTTTTTAAAATTTTCAAGTTGTTTACGATTTTTACAAAAATGATAAAAGTGGTCCTCACGTGTGTCTCAAGTGCCAAATTAGTCACTCTAACAATTTATCTGTGTTAAATATAATAGTTAACTTTAACAATTTTAGTTAAAGTACGTAAATGCCATTTATTTGTCATATTAGAGCAAGTTTATTTTGTTTTTTATACATTAAATTCACCATTATAATTACAACAAAATCTAAAAATATTATTAATGAAACACCATTTGTACTTTTTTTAATTAAAATTATCTAAAACAATTTAAAATTTTTTTAATAAAACAATGTCAATTATACCCTTATTTTATAAACAAAGTTACCATTCATTCTCAGTTTAGTCTTTTACCATTTTTATGTAATTGTTTTTTTGTTAATATTATATAAGCATTGTTTTCAAAATTGTTTAAAAATCAAAACCCACAAATAAAACAAACAAAAATATACATTTGTTAAAAAAAAGTGTGCATGTGTCTTTATTATATTTTTTAGGAATAAAGTACAATTGTATCCTTACACAGTTAAAGTTGACTGACGAAACTTAGATAGAGGGACTAATTTGACACTTGAGAAAAATATAAGGACCAATTTAATCACTTTTATAAAAACAGAAAACAACTTAAATTTTACAAAAAATTCAGGACTTAATTGATAATTAACGAAAAAAATTATCAAAATACCCTTATAAAAGCCGTACCAAACATAAACTAATAATGATTTGAATAGTGATTAAAGGATAGATATTGGTAGGACATTTTTCACCTTTTCGCACGAAATTTACGCGGGTCGCCCCCCTTATCACGCCTATTTCAACTTTTGTAAAATAAATACGCTGTTCACTTTTCACGCCAATCATTTTGCTTTAATACCCAATAATGCCCTTCAAATCCTCATCATTATCATTTATCACTTATCGCATCACTCTCAACAATTTGTCCGGGGCAAATTCGTCGTTTTAATAAGTTTACTATTTGCTTTTCATTACTCTCTTTCCTACTTGCCGGTTCAATCCCACCGCTGCTACTTTTAATCAAACGGACGCAATTACCCTCCTATTAAATATTTATTTTCAATATTTATATATATTTTTAAATTCAATTTAATGAATACAAAATACTCTCGTATAGGAATATCACGCTTAATTATATTACTTTTATATTAACTTAAAGTCATCCTTATGATTTTTTTTGAGAGAAACCATTCTGATGATCTTATCTACTCAAATTGTCTTTATTTTTATTATTTAAAACAATATATCAATATTAGTTTGACCGAGAGAGAGAGTCTTTCCTCTTTAGTAGGTCAAGCATATACAATATTACGACATGTGTATATAATCAAAAATCAAAAATAAAATATCTTGATTGGAGTATTATTGGTTTTGATATGTTATGAAAATCGATCAAGACCCTTCAAAATCATTAAATATATTATAAGAACTATCATAATATTAATCAATCAAAATTATTAGTAATATTACCTAAATTTGTAATTACACTAATTATAAAAGAAGAGTAACTAAAATTCTTACTTGTTATGTGTAACTAGGGGTGGGCACGGTTCGGTTCGGTTCGGTTTTAGGCAAAACCGAACTGAACCGAAAATATTTCGATTTACCTTAAATTGAACCGGTTTAAACCGAATAAGAAATGGTAACCAAACTGAACCGATCTGATTTTAATTGGTTCGGTTCGGTTCGGTTCATTTTGGTTTTGGACCTAATGGGCCTTATGGGCTTGATGGGTTTAATGAGTCTTTTTAATATATTTTTAAATTTGATGGGTTGTTGGATTCTAATTTTGGGTCAAAGTTTCGTAAATTTTAATAGTCTAAGCCCAAAAAATACTCAAATCAAACATAACTAATAAATAATCATATTTAATGAAAGAAAAGAAGTAGGTTAGAGTTTTTTATTTATTTATATAGACGGTTTAATCGGTTTAAACCGAATTCATTTTATGAACCGAACCGAACACCTTTTTTTCGTTCGGTTCGGTTCGGTTCGGTTCCGAACTTAGTGCCCACCCCTATGTGTAACTATTCCAACTTAATAATTTAAAGTTTTAATAGTACTACCAAGGTGTGTTTATGACAAATTATTTCTTTCAAGCCTTTTTTTATTTTAAAATTAATTAAGAGGATTTTTATTATTACTTACAAAATCAGTATTAAAAAGAAAAAAAAAAAAGACATTGGTTTGACAAGTCCAATAAAAGTCAAAAACATAATAAAAATTCCACATTGCCACTCTTATCTCTTAAATTCAATCCAATGGTTCTTCAATACAAAATTACAAATACAACAGGCCCCACACCACAACCCCAAAAGTCCATCTACTCTCTCTCCTCCACCTGTCCCTCCCATCCCAAACAAATCCTCCAAATAAACCACCTTCTCCTTCATATTCATTGATTCATACTTCATAGAGTCATGTACTGACTAAATATCTACCACTCTCTGTATCTCTATCAACCTCTCTTTCAAATTTCACTTTTCAAACCAAAAAAAATGGAGAATTACTCATACAATTCGTATCCAGAATCCGGCGAATCGTCTCCACGATCACGCGAAATAGACTTCGAGAACCCTCCTCCATGGGAGGACCAGCAGAATAATCCTCAAAACTACAAGGTCAAATTCATGTGCAGCTACAACGGCAAGATCCATCCACGTCCTCACGACAACCAGCTCGCGTACATCGGCGGCGAGACTAAGATCCTCGCCGTTGATCGCAACATCAAGTTCGCTTCTATGATCAGCAAGCTCTCTGCTCTCTGCGGTGACACCACCGACGTCTCCTTCAAGTACCAGCTTCCTGGTGAAGATCTCGACGCTCTGATTTCGGTCACCAACGATGATGATCTTGATCACATGATGCATGAATATGACCGACTTTATCGGACTCTCGCTAAGCCGGCCAGGATGCGTCTCTTTTTGTTTCCGGTTGCTTCTGCTGGTAGCTTTGGATCCGATGGATCCAAGTCGGATCGTGATAGGTTTGTTGAGGCTCTCAATTCGGGCCCGGCTAACGTTGGTGACTCTAAGAAAATGTCGGCGGCACCCGGAAATAATGTTGATTTCTTGTTCGGTTTGGAGAAAGGGATTCCGCCGCATAAAATTCCGGAACAGGTTGCGCCGCCACCGCCGCCTCCGGAGTATCATGTTCCTGACGATCGGGTCATGGTGTCGGATCGGGTTGTTGATCCGGATCACTCTGTCAATCCTGCGGAGATACAGAGGCACTTGCAGAGGTTGCAAATTCACGAACAGCAAGTACAGCAGGAAGCTATGTACATGAGAAAGAGTGAAGACAATTTCGCCGGTGTTTACGCTGCCGGCGGCGGCGATTATTACGTCCCTAAAATGCCTGAAAAAGCTCCGCCGGCTAATTTACCGGCGTCCGTATCCCAAACGACTGCGTATTGGCCTGAGAAGCAAGTTCCCGCCCCGAATTATCCGCCGCCGGTGACGTCAACTCATGGACAACCGGAGCAGCCGGTGTACATGATCTCAGCTCAAGGTACAACTATGTATCACGCGCCGCAAGCTCAAGCGCAGCAAATGATGCGACCGGTTACCGGTCAACCGGGTCAAGCGTACTATCAAAACATGCAAAGGATGGCACCGGGTCCTGATGTTTACCGGGATCAGCCGGTGTACAACATGGTGCAAACGCAAGCGCCGACAATGCAAGCACAGCCTCCGACTCTTCCTTCAATGGGAATGGTGCGTTCAGGCGGTGGCGTGACGGATGGCGGTTACACGCACGTGGCATATGATAGCGCGTCGGGGAGACAGGTGTACTATACTGCGCAGGGAGGGGTGATGGTTCCGCCGCAGCAGTATCAGGGAGTGGCGGTGAGCGGTGAGATGAGAGGAGGAGGAGGCGGCGGCGGCGGCGGCGGAGGTGGGTTGAGTCAGGAGGGTAAGGTGATGGTGAATAAGGTTTCACAATGATGTGGGTACGTTAATATTATTATATTAATAAATAACAAGTATAGATGAGTCTATTATTAATTATGATGATATTTAATTTCTATGTTTAATCAGTGAATTATGTTTTGATACGTAAGATGTTAATTGTTAGATTAATTTTACATGGTTTTGTATACACTGCTGCTGGAGGTTATTAATATTAGATTTCAATTATGTTAATCTACTTTGTTTTTTTCTTCTTAGTCAATTATAGACGGAATTGATCCTAATCTTTTAATTAGGATTTCATAATTCAATAAACAATTATTTATCGGATTATGTTAACTTGGCTCCGAAATAAACATTTATTAGATTGTGTTAACCTAAGGACACAGGTTACAAGGACAGAGGTATTTATTATATTTATCACAATAAATATAATGTCTATTTTATATTTAGAATAAAAAACTGATTGTCAGAACACATATTAACACTGCTCATATTTATTTTATGGAATTGTATCGAAAACTTATCTGGTAATTTAAATTTAAATGTATTTCAAAACAAAATCCAAAGATAATGTCATGCGGTAATCCAAAATCCTATCATGTTTCCCATGTAAGAGTCTTGACCGTATAGGAAGGATCGCAAATCTACATCACGTGATATATTGACATGTATGATCGTGTTGGTACTCATTTTCCTCTTCATCACCTATCATGTTTCTTGAGGGAGTCTTAAATAAAGTCATGCCGCCTTACCTTTGGTCCTCATTTTCTTCTTCATCACCTATCATGTTTTCTGTGGCTGCATAGGACGGATTGTGAATCTACATATTGATAATACGATATGATGTATGTATACTCCTGTCGGTACTTATTTTTCTCTTCATCACCATATTTTCCATGTGATGATAGTCTTGACCGTAAACTATTATGTTTTCTGTAAATCTATGTCACGTATCATGTTCTAGATCGTGACATACCGTACAATGTTTCTGTTACACTTGGACTTTTTCTGATTTCCTTTATTCTTATATATAATATTTTTATCTCCTTGATTAGTAAAAAGATTCCGGTTCATTAACTTAGTAAATCCAATTAAGATGCATAATGGTGTTTTTCATTTGTTGATATCCGTTCTCTCATTATTCTTTCCCAAAGGTAATCGAACAAGATTCAAATGCATTGATCGAGATCAATCATGCCTAAATCGTAGTAGATCTTATGCTATGTTTGTTCTAATAATTTATACTAACAAAGATTCCTTTGAAATTTGTTGTTTATCAAACTAATCTACAGTTAGGATTAGCTGTCCCGCTATCTTTTGTCTTATTTTAAAAGTTAAAACATAAAAATTCAACCATCAACGATTATAAGCATTCAAATCTAATGTTAACAACTTGTGTTTGGAAACTTTATGCTAAACAAATGGAAGTGCGTCTCTCCCAACATGACAATGTTCATTTTAGAAGCTTCTGCGGTGAGTTTTCCGTATGAATTCGAGCTGTATATATATTATTTAATTCAGACAGACCTTTAACCTGAACGTCCAATGTTTTAAAAAACAAGCTTTTACCATCATCCTAGAAAATACTAAAATAAAAATCCAATTATTATAAAAAAAATGTTATTTTTATTCATTTGGAGAGCACTTGAATTGAACAAGAACCTGAAGGTTTCTCTGAAAAAAGTTATTAGCTCCAAAAAAAATATTCCACTTTCGTAGCACTAACAATAGAGTTGACTTGAGACTTGTTAATATATATAAGAAGAAAAAAAAGTCAATTAAGGGTGTTGCGTCTAATGATCGACGATTATTTTGTATCCATTTAGAGGCACATTTGTAGATAAATAACTGCTCCCATTAGCAGATTGCCATTTGCCAACCTTAAAATCCTAGATACACACTTTGATAACAACCCATATTCAATCAAATTTGACTTTTTAGATATTTCAATATTTCTAGTTAGCTCCAAATATAGATATTTTCAGGAAAAGTTTCTTACAAATGTATGTTTGGTTTCAAATTGAAAATTCTTTGGAATCCCAGGTGACAAAAAGTGAAACGGATAAAAGAACTGTTCATTTGGTGGGATAATATTCTAGATTAGAATAGTTGGAAAATCAAAAAACAGAGGGTAAAGAGTATAATTTTCTTTTCACAACATGTCTCGTCCATCACCCAAATTTAAAACAGCAGAAAAATATCAAGAATCAAAAAAATATATTTGTTAGATATTTGAAGATAGTGAAAATCTAAATTTATGTATTGATCCAATTTATGGGTGACAAGTGTGGGGATGGGTTAGTTGGGTGTGGTGTGGTGTGGTAGTGTTCATCTTCCAAATTCCAATGGCTTGAAAACGAAAGCCAAGCATGAGACAGGTGTGGGATTTATGATTGATCAAAAAAATCAAATATATATAATTAATGATGGTTGATGGAAAATTGGAAACCCCACCACTAGCACATTTCTTTGAATTCAAGACTCATACTCTGTCTTTTTCTTGTGATATAATAGTATATAGTATATGTTTTTCCTGGAATTCACTCATTTCTCACACAACATGTCACTGTTTTGTGTCACATTATTTTCAGCAGGTGGCGTGGCGCTTGCTTCTTCTTCTTCTTCTTCTTCTTCGCGTAGTTGTTTTGTCTTTTGACATTTTTGCACTCATAATTGACTCACTTGCTCTTTCCATCTATATATAATTATATATACACCAAGCCATGTTTCAGTACTAGCACAATGGCACCACTAGAGTCTAGAGTTGTGGATTTTGATTTGGGAGATCTAGTATTTAATTTGTATGTCGCAAATGTGCATGGGATAATCACAAATGTATTTAAATGTTGTTTGTGAGATTTTATACATTAGAATTGTGAATTTATATCAATGTTTAAAAAGTTTCATACAACTTTCCTCTATAAGATTTACGAATTTATACTTTTTAATGTTTAAGTTATAGATTTCAATGTTAGAATTGTGAATTCATATTGATATTGAAAAAGTTTGATTACAATTTCCTAAAGTTAATCATCTCATCTCATTTATGTATTTATTTAGAAATTTAACGTGTTCTTGTTAGGAAATTGATATCTGATCTATACTAAATTTGTATAGTTGAATGTAAATTTTGATAAATTTATTTGGAGTTCACACAACAATTATAGTTGTTAACAATGCGTTTTATTTTTTGTAAATTTTAAATAAATTAAATATGTATAGTTTAACGTGGAATTTATAGAAGATAGTATCCTTAATATTTGTTAGGGACTCAATGACCCAGTCTCGTACCCACACTAGCATGCCAAAATGTCGATGAATCATGAATGATGATAGAAATAATTGATCGTGTACCGATTAATTATATGTTTTAAACAATTTGAAATTGTAAAAAGTTTTCGTTTCAAAATCAAAGAAGCAAGAATCAACTGGTTGAATTCCAGAGCAGCCAACCTTCTTGGTTATAGATAAGAGGATTCAATTGATTTAATTTGTATATGATGTTTATTAAATTTTATAGCAAAGGTAGCCTTGCTCACAAGTTCTATCATCTTTTAACTAATCAAATCAAATCCATTTGAACATGCTAATTGGTATAAGTTCTTTTGAATTGATAAACAGATTAAAAAACTCAAGTTGGTGTATGATGAATCATGAAGGTATGCCTACTCATGAAACTTATTTGTTTTCTTTAATCATGATATCATGTTTTTCATTTTATTTTTTCTCCATTAATGATGGTGTAAAAAGCATTTTATGCTCATTATGCTAATAATAAACAAGGATTATATTCTATTACAAGGTCCCACTCCCACCGATCTTTTCTAACTTTTTCCAGTTTTATATTTTTTAAACTTCTTTAAAGTACTATTAATTAGATAGATTCCAATTATTATTAACTCCCTAAGTAATTTATTTATTTTATATATAAAAAAAATATTACAATAATTGAGGTTTTATAGAAAAAAGGGAGAGACTCGAAACCACCGTATCGTATCGTGGGTGGGTCATAGTCTAGAATAGAATAGAATAGCCGATTAGTGTTTTAATATTTTTATTCTCCTAAGATATCAGGGGACATGTGAGTTTATGATCACATAATTTAGTTTTTTTTAATTTATTTTTTCCTAAAGTGATTACTTATTTTCAAGTGAAAATCGATAATAATTTGTTTAAAATAGGTCCAGCTTTTGGTGGGTCATAGTCTGGGGATGAATACCATTTCCCTCACGGGGCTCAAATCCCCAGAGAAAATGCTTCATAAATGGAGACTTATTTTGATGAATACTATTTTCAACCCCATTTAGAAATGGGGATGCGGACAGGTCCCCCGTATCTATCAATATTTCCCCTATTGCCATCCCTATCAAATCAAAAATGAGTGTATGGATAACTTAACTAATAACATAATATCTGTATATCATCCCAAAAATATCTATTAGGTTACCTTACATTGTGGGAAACAGACTGAATTTGCCACGTAGCCAGATTCTAATCATTAAAAATGGAAGCATAAGAAAATAATTAGCATGCATGGTGATGCCACATGCATGCTGGGATGATATATGGTGGGTGATGCTCAGATGAATGCATACATACATTATTGGGTGCATGAGATTTTCTCTCCCATAAAAGATTCGTTGGTATATATGACAAAAGTACTTATGAAAATCATATATCCACCTGATGTGATATTATTGAATTGCTCTCATAGTATGTGGTTTGTTACATGAACAAATTTATTTTTATTTACGTTACATGCTTTTAATTCTAAAAGAAACTTAGCTTACGTGCGCTCCAGCTACTCATAGCACACCAGTTATCACTAACACTATACAATAAGACATCGATAAATAAATGGTCGATAAATTAATAACCCCACTTAAATAATAAAATCTTTTAATCCTGACTCGAGTCTGTGTACTAAATTAATAACCCCGTTAAAATTGATGAAATATATAAAAAATATAACATATGAAAATTCATAATAAATATCAATAAACTTTTATTTTCTCAATTCAAATCTTTCTTAAAATATGCATATAAAGTCGTTTGTCTTTTCTTTGAACTGAAACCGAACTCAATCTGATCCTTAATTTTTTTTGCAAATCATACACCATATTGGTATTTTTTTTTATTTTGTAGCAAGAAGTTATTTAATGATACTATTGCTTGAAATACTTCTTTTAAAGAAACGCTTGGTAAAAACACAGCTATCATCTGGATCATGATCATCGGCATGCACATTCATTACCCTTTGATTAATTTCTTTATCAGTAGACAATTCTATCACTATATCATTTTCACTAGGATAATTCAAAAGGTGATTAACAAAAATGACTTCATCTAATCCATCGATGTCTTCATCTTCACCAACTTGTGGTTCAGAAGCCATATCAGTGGCATATCTTCATCTGAACGGATCTTGCAATTTCAAAAATAATTTGTAATGGTTGTCGTCTTCATATCAATGTTCGAAGCCGTATTAATAAATTTCATAGCATTCAATATGTTGATTGTTTCGCGATTTGTTGCTCCTAACTCATAGCCCTCCAAGATGCTAAAGTAGAAATGACGACAATAATGAATTTTTAGTGCTCGAATAATCTTAGCATCGAATGGTTAAATCTTTGATGTTGTATTAGGAGGCAAGAAAAATAGTTCAACATTTGTCAAACCTTCGATAACTTTTAATATGTAAGTACTTATTAACTTCTATGTACTTATGTATTTTTGTCGAAAATATGTATAATACATGTACAAGTAAAAACATAAAACTTTTAAAAAAAGTTGTAAAAACATAAAACTTCTTTTTTAAATTAATAAATTATTCATTTATCGATAAATAAATAACCCATCTAAAATAATAATTTTCTCCGGTCCCAACAATATTATTTTATAGGGATTTAACTATATATTACTATTTGCATGTGTTATTTATATCACGTTACAAACGGTTTGGACAAATACACCTAATTCAACTCAAGTTTTTCTCCTTTTAACTACACTACTTTCATAATTTATATCAAATTTTGAAAATTAGTTTAGAAACTTATAACATTACAAGATTCACAACAATAGTGCTGATTGATTGGTGTCAAATTATTTCCGGACAAACAATTATTTGTGAATAATAATTCTAAGAAAAGATCAAATATAATAATTCAAAATAGAGCAGAGGACAAAAAAAAAGAAGAAGATAAGCGATCAATGTTATGTTACAAAATCGTCCCATTAATATTATATATATATATATATATATATATAACAATGGTAAATCATTGGACATGCCATTTGTATTGATTTCAGGATTGTATTGCATTATTATTGTATTTATATCGATAAGAAACATGATGATATTGTGATAAATTATTCATAATCACCGTGTATGTTTACCCAATGCACCAAATGTCTAAAGCTTTTTGTGATATACAAGAAATTTCTGACAGAATTAAGCTGAACATCAAATATGTAAACATTTAATTTAAAGATATTTTTTTGTCAAGATATTTAATTGATAATAATTTGTTTAAAAAAGAAAGGCTATGGGGACTGGGGTTTGATTCCTGATATTGAGGGAAAAGACATTTTTCATTCATAAAAAAATGAAAACAATTATATAACCATCAAAGAATATTCTTCAGATCGATGATGATATAATATTATTGAGTTGTGCATATAATCCAGACCTATTAAAACATTTATTTTTCTTTGACTGTATGTGGTTTGCTTGCTAGATGCAAAAGTTTATTTTTATTTACATTACATACTTTTATTAAGTACAAATGGTGATGAATGGCACTCGTTTGAGTTTGTCTTTCAAGAGTATCACCATTTTACTAACTTCAATTTTAAAGGCAGCAAAGTAATTGAACTTCTAAAAATACCCTTACTTTTCAGATATTTTTTATCTACTTTTCAATTTTTCAATTTTATTTTTTATTTTTTCATCTTCTTCATCGACTTCTATTGGAGGTTGAATAGACCTCTAATAGAGTATCAGTCCCTTTCTACTGGGGTGGTTTCCTCCTTTACGCATTGAAGCCTTCTTGCTATCGCTCTTCTTGTTGGATAGGTGGAACATGCTTACTGGATTGGTCTAGGACGGGTATCGCAGTACCGAGGTACCAAGTAGCGTGTGTCGCAGTACCGGTACCTCTAGGTGCCAAGGGGAAAGGTATGTGGTAGTATCGCGGTTCTTCAGATCGTGGCATTAGTGATTCTCAGTACCTGAGAACTGGGATGACCTCAGTCTAGGTTCTGCCATGAGTAACCCTGATGGAAAATTTTTCTTTAGACCACCGGTACTTGGTTGGGGTTGGATTCATGATCTTGTACTACTTGAAGAATTTTCCTCGTCTCTCTTCGCTGGTTACTGATACCTGGGACATGATTTTGGGAAGAATCTCCCTTCAACACGCTGCTTGAACAGACCTCCATTAGAGGTCGAAATCGACCTCCAATGGGGGTCGAATCGACCTTCAATGGAGGTTGAAGTTGTTCGACATCTGTTGGAGGTCTATTCGACCTCCATTGGAGGTCAATGAAGAAGAAAATGAAATGTATTTTTGGAAAATTTTCATTTTTGTCCAATAAGTCATTTTTATCCAATAATTTATGAGACTTTTCAGGTATTTTTGAGACTTGCAGTTAGTTTCCGAGACTTTTTTTATAGTTTCCGATACTTTTTACAATTTTCGAAACTTTTTGGGTAAAAATGAAATTTTTCGAGACTTTCTGGACAAAAACGAAATTTTCTGAGACTTTTTACAATTTTCGAAACTTTATGATAAAAAAAAATGAAAAATGAAATTTTTTTTTCATCTTCTTCCTAGAAACCTCCATTGGAGGCCGATTTCAACCTCCGTTCCAATGGAGGTCTTTCATCTCCATTGAAGGAGGTCAATGAAGGATTTTGAAAAAAAAAAAATCAAAATAGTGAAGAATTGGTTATTGTTTGGGGCATTTTTCGATGGAACCCATTTTAAGTGTCATTTAAACTTAACTTATTAAATGAGTGATAGTCTTAAAATTTAACCCGTACAGAGTACTATTAAATTTTCGAACCCTACTTTTAATTCTAAAATAAACATTGGTTGGACACTTGGACAACTCTACGAGCACTCGAGATACTCATATCACACCATTCGTCATATTACTATTTGCATGTGTTATTTATACCAGGTGACATATTATTAATGGTGTAAAAGGGGGCCGGCCCGGCCCACATCGGCACGGTCCGTTTTCCTAAATGGGGGCCCGGCACGGCACGCCGGCACGTGGGCCAATTTGGCGGGCCAAATGGGCCGGCCCATATATATATTTTTAAATTTTTTATATATATTATTATTTTAATATAATAAAAAAAATGTTTATAATAACTTAATAATAGATTATAGATACATTTTTTATTTTATTTAATGAATTAATTCAAAAAATAAATAAAGATAAAACATGAAAGAAAAAAAAGTAGATAAAAATATGAAATGAAGAATTCTTTATTTATTTCGGACTTTCAATATTACATATTTACATGATTGTCTCATTAAAAACCTTACCAAGAAAACCCAGTGGGATAAAAACTTGGTAAGGGAAAAAGAGTGCAATCGTATTACAAGTAAATGTACATGTACAACCTAGTTCTGGACCTGGTTACTGCCGGAACCCTCATCGACATATAAATTGGAGAAATTTTGAATAAATTGTTCATCTACCGTTGAGAGAGTTTGAGAATGGAGAGATTGAGAGAATTAGAGAAAGTGAATGAAAAGTGGAATGTGTGAGAGTATTTATAGAAAAAATAGATAAGTGGGTAAAAATATAAAACACAAGAGTTGAGGGGGCAAATTGTAATTTTTATAGTTTTTTTAAAAACATAACCGTTGGCTGACGTCAGCCATGACGTCAGCCAAAGGTTATTTTTTTAAAAAAAAAAACCGTTATACACTTAAATTAAAAAAAAAAAAAAAATTCCGCGGGCCCAACGGTCGGCACGCCGTGCCTCAAACCCTTACCCGGCACATGCCAAGGATGGGGGCCGTGCCTGGCACGGCCTGCTACAGTTGCGGGCCGTGCCAGGCACGGCCCGCCATCCTTGGCAGGCCGGCCGGACCGGGCCCTCTAGGCCCGGCCCATATTTACACCACTACATATTATAAGCGGTTTGGATAATTGGATAAGTACACTCAAATCTTGAACCGATTGATTGGTGCCTAATTAAATATGGACAAAATGTTATTTGTGAATAATAATTTTAGGAAAAGATAAAATGCAATAATTCAAAATAGAGTGGATGACATAACCAACAAAATTAGTCCAAAACTTAAATTAAATAAGGTGATAAGTGATTTTTTTATCATCATGTTACTACGTTATCTCATGAATTATAGGGTAAAGATCGACAAATCATTTAACACATAATTTGTGTTGGTTTTTTGGTTAATTTTCTGGGTAATGTGGCATTATTGGTTGTATTTATATTGATAAGAAACATTACATGAATAAAGTTTTCGGATATTTAATTTGTATTTAGAAAATGAAATAAATTATATTTAAATAAAATGAAAAATGAAATGAGTTTATTCAGCAACACAATAATGTCAATCAAAAAGCCTATCAGCAAAGTTGAGAATATATGGGCCTTTGCTTTAGCTAACTAGAATTGGCCCAAGTTAATGCTACCCACCTGCTGTATTTGTAATTTTGTATTGGAGAACCATTGGATTGAATTTAAGAATAAGAGTGGCAATGTGGAATTTTTATTATGTTTTTGACTTATATTGGACTTGTCATACCAATATCTTTTTTGTCTTTTTTAATACTGATTTTGTAAGTAATAATATAAATGCTCTTAATTAATTTTAAAATTAAAAAAGCTTGGAAAATATTTTGTCATAAACACAGCTTGGTAGTACTATTAAAACTTTAAATTATTAAGTTGGAATAGTTACGCAGAACAAAGCACCATAAGGTGCTAAGAATTTTAATTACTCTTCTTTTATAATTAGTGTTACAAATTTAGGTAATATTACTAATAATTTTGATTGATTAATATTATGATAGTTCTTATAATATATTTTATGATTTTGAAGGTCTTGATCAATTTTCATAACATATCAAAACCAATAATACTCTAATCAAGATATTTTATTTTAGATTTTTGGTTTCGTTCTTGATTATATACACATGTCGTAATATTGTATATACTTGAATCTTGACATACTAAAGAGTAAAGACTCTCCCTCAATCAAACTAATATTGATATATTGTTTTAAATAATAAAAATAAAGACAATTTGAGTAGATAAGATCATAAGAATGGTTTCTCTCAAAAAAGAAAAGAAAAGAGGATCATAGGAATGACTCTAAGTCAATATAAAACCACTTATAAAAGTAATATAATTAAGGGTGATATTCCTATACGAGTATTTTATATTCATTAAATTGAATTAAAAAAAATATAAATATTGAAAATAAATAATATCTTTCCTGTAACTGTCAGGACCCCACCCATTCTCTATCTACACCCATGTATTGTCTTCTTTAGCACATAAACAAATGGGTGGCTGCGATATTAAAGTTAAAAAATTGAGTCAAAATTTGAGTTAACATAATCTTACCAATTTATTACTAATGATTTTAAATGAGTGGCAATATTTGCACAATTTAAAAAATGTATGTACACCATAAATTAGTATGCTTTTTAAAGTCAAATATTACCCTCAAGTAAAATTACCAAATGACTAAATAGTTTGTAAGTACATCCACTAATAATTATTAATTAGTTTCCTATTTTAATCTTTTGTTAAAAAAAGTTTCCTATTAATGATTTGATATTAGCATATATTATTAAAAACTCTTTCTATTTTCTTAAACCCTAGATTCTCTTTTAAATACTAATTTGGAATATACTTTTCAGTTTCTTTTAAGGAAATATAAATTGATTGCTAATTATGGAGAATGAATCAAATATCCAAAGTTGGTTGTGAAAAAATAAAATTTAAATTAGTTTTATTATTTTTATTAGAAGAACAAAATAATTTTACAATTTCTCTCTATAATATATGTATTTTTTACAAAAAAAATCGGTATATTTTTTATTTCTTTCAAACACGTTTTAGACTTTTTTTTTCTGTTATCAATATTAGTTGTTTTTTGATTTCATCAAATACTTTTCTACTTCCAAATCAATTGAGACATTATACAAATCTTGCATCCCTACAACTTCATTTCACAAATAGAAAATGGATCTTCAACCGGAAAACCCTCAAATCAGAGTGATTTATGGACAGAAAACAATCAAGAAGAAATGAAAGGAATTGCTTGACATGAGGAGAGAAAAACAGAAAGAAAATGGATTATGATTTTATGGAAAGAAAATATAGAAGAGAAAAGAAGGGAGGGAAGAGAAAAAAACAATGGAATTTGGATCCTCTGCTGATCTGATCTTTTTCCTGACATCACCTAATCTCATGACACATAAACATTGCAATGAATGAGTGGTTAAGATGTGATTTGTTTTCACAACCACTTTATCAACAACCAATCACATGTTTTAAAAATGTCAGGAAAAAGATCAGATCAACAGATGATCAAAATTCAAAACAATGATATAATTAAAGATAATAACACATTTAAATAATAATAAAGTTGATTAGATAACATAATAATAGGTGCAAGTGGTGTGTACTTACAAAAATACAATACAATATAATTAAATAAATGATATTTTTGACATTAAGTGGAGTTTATTAACAAATTAGAAATTTTTAAAAAATTTAAGTGAATGTGATTACGAAAGGGGTGTACATACAGTTAATAAGGAGTATCATTATCGTCACTATTTTAAATTTGTTATATCCAAGATTTGGGCCTATTTCCACTGGGCCAGTTTTAAATAGAATTGGCCCAGGTGCAAGAGCTTATAAAAAGCGCACCTTATTTGTTAGAAGTTTCAGCCCAATATGAAGCTTCTGAAAATGGGCCGAAAACCCAAGCATGAGGTAACTTAAGTGGTCGTCCCGGATAAAACAAGTCCCATCAGAGAGTATGTCTCGAGCCAAGCCATACATAGAACTAGTACCAGACCTCAAAGGTCGCCATTTCGGCCCTAACACACTCAACCTATGTGTCATCCAACCAATAGTGCAACAATTTCGAAACGAGCCATGTGTCAACCAGGCATACAACCAACCCCAAAAAGCATGCATCAACTAGACTTTCGGCCGCACAGCTAGTTTGCTGGCGTCAGCCGAAATACTCAATTATAGGCACTCGGCCACGTTTCCTCTAGTATAAATATGAGATCCAACCTCATATACTTGGGACAAATTTTTCTATTACGTTTTTCAGTCTAACAATTTCTCTAGATTTGTATCTTCCAGATTTGGTTATGACTTGGGCTTCAGCCCGAAACCCATCCAAAATGCTTGAGCAGTTCGAAACATACAAATTCAGCTAGTCTTCAGTTCCTTTCGTTGACCAACTGATCAAACGGTCTATGTGGCGGTTTGACAATTGTTTACCAGTTTTACCTTTAAACAAAATTTTAATTACATCCCTAAACCTTTCCATTGAATTAGGTTGATGATGTTGGATATTTTTTATTCTTAAAAAAAAACTTTATTTATAATATTTTCAAGCTAAATGATGCAACAAGCTCATTTGTGATTTTCACAAATTTTTTAGATAATATGATTCGAAGATCATGTACCTTAAAATGGATAAGAAAAATAACAAAAAAATATTTAATTTTTGACCCACTATCTAAACTCTCAAAAGAAATGCTATACAAATATTATTATTTAGATAAAGTACTAAAAGTTTTGAGATAATCTTTTATGTATACAACTCAAGTTTAGTTTCATGATTAAAGAAAAGATAACTGAACACATTGATTAATTGATTGACATCCAATGTGAATGGTTTTGTTAATTTAATATAATCAGTTTCAGATATATTCAAAAGAAATTAATAATTTAGAGAAAATATACAAGAATTTGGTTGAAATTTGGAGATAATAAATAAATAAAAGGAGTGTGAAAGGAATAGAAGAAGTTGAAAAGCACATCTCTATTATTTAAGCTTTCAATTAACATCACACCATAAAAGTCACGACTACAAGGAAATTGCAAGGAAGTTCCATAAAAAGTAAAGATAGGATTACTTGCATGGGGATGCAAAGCATAATTCTCATAGAATCATTAAATAGTTTAAAATTCATAATCCCTATCTTTCCAAATAAAAAAAATAAAAAAATCATAATCCCACATCCATGTTCTTACTTGATTTTTGATGGAACTCATAAAAGATACACTGACCCAGTTATTCTGCATATATAAAACAATCTTTATTTTGAATAGAACATTATAAATAAACAAATAAATAAAAATGGGTCAAAAAATAAATAGCACTATTTAGGGTGGGTGTTGTGTAAATATCACTACATTACTAATTCATGTTTAAAAGGCACTAATATAGGTATCCAGACAAAAAATACCCCTTCCAAGTGAGTTTTTGTCGTTTTCAAACTTAGAGAGAAAAATGAGAGAGAAAATATCGGTTAAAAAAAGAACAGGCGGTGGGACAACAATGGTTTTTCTACTGGAAGGCGAAGTAACCGGCGGTAGGACAACAGTGTTTTTGTGAGTGTTCAGCGTGTATCTTCAATCGATTGTGGTAAGTTGAGTTAGATTTTGATGTGGTTTTTGTTTTTGATAAGTTGATATGCATGTTTGATGTTGAGTGTTGATTAAACTTGTAGATTAGGTTTGATTTGTCAATCTAAGTATGGTTGTGGGTTAGGTCAGAGTTTGTAAATCTATTGAAGATATGGGTTTCCGAGCATTTTTAACCAGTTTCAGAGCTTTTTCAAACACTGTCCGAGCCTTTTTGAAAACCGTCAGAGTTTTTTCGTTAAGAATATTAGGGTTTGTATGATTTTCTGGGTTTTCGAGTGTTTTGAAACAGTGTCCGAGCTTTTTCAAAAACTGTCCGAGCCTTTTTGAAAACCTTATGAGCTTTTTCGTTATGAATATTGAGTTTGTAATATTTGAATCTCCGAGCCTTTTCAAATTGTGTCCTGAGCTTTTTAAAAAACTGTTCGAGCCTTTTTGAAAACCGTCCAAGCTTTTTCATTATGAATATTAGAATTTGTTAGATTTCAATCTCCGAGCCTTTTCAAAAATTTTCCAAGCCTTTTTGAAAACCGTCCGACCTTTTTGAATTTTAGGATTTTTAAGATTTGTTGAAAGGCCCGAGCTTTTTTTTGAAATGCCTGAGCTTTTTTTAAACTGAATCCGAGCCTTTTCTTGCAAGACCTGAGCCTTTTGAAAATGTGTCCGAACTTTTTCTTGAAATGCCCGAGCTTTTTAAAACTGAGCCCGAGCCTTTTGAAACTGTGTCAGAGCTTTTTCTTGATATGCCCGAGCTTTTTTAAACTAAACCCGAGCCTTTTCTTGCAAGGCACGAGCCTTTAGAAATTGTGTCCGAGCATTTTTATATTATGTCCTGAGTCTTTTACAGTTTACTCATGCATTATTTCTGTGAAAATGTAGATGGGGAATCAGCTAAAGGATTTGCTTAAAACTCCAGTGGGGGAATGGTACGATAGAAAAATTATCCGGCATGACCATTTAGGTGACTTTCGAGATATCGACGTCGCACTGGACAGGGTACCAGAACAATTCACGTCGGTATACAGTGTCTTGTTTTGGTCATTTCCTTCGGATGGATCAGGGGATGAAGTTTTTGGTTGGTGTAGTCTATCAACTGTTTATGCGCCAGCTGCATCACGATGTGTCGGAGGATGAGATACGATTTATGTTAGGTCGTCGTTCGGTCAGGTTATCCAAGGTTAAATTCTGTCTCATCACCGGATTGAAGTTCAGAGTGATTCCCGACACGGCGAGGTATGAGATGGTCCGAACGGGATACACCAACGATATTTTGGTGGTGTAGATAAGGTGGATTATGAACAGCTGAGAGCTGTTCTACGGATCAGTATAATATTTGAGCAGTAGTACGATGCTGTGAAGCTGTGCCTCCTGTATATGCTGAATTGGATATTGATAGGGTTGGACGAGAGAGAGAAAATTCCAGTATGGCAGATTCGGCTAGTCGAGGACTTGCACGCTTTTGATGCGATCCCGTAGGGTGCCCACGTGTATAGGCAGTCCATTTTTGGTTTCAAGCATGCCTTGGACGGTCAACGTGAACGGTTTGAGAGACGACAGCATGCAAAGGGTGTCGACGTTCACACGGTGGAGACGTACAACATTTACAGCCTATCGCATGCACTGTTGGTGAGAATTTAAAATTTCAATCCGTATTAATACCTGTATTTTATTATATATGATTTATGGAATAGTTATTGGATTTTGAATTGTTTTTTTTTTAACGCAAATATTTGCTTATATGGTTATCCCCGAGCCTTGAGACCCGATTTGGGACCCGTAGGGAGATTGACTTGTCCTCCCGTATTCTGAAATGGGACTTGAGTAAGCGACCAAGGTCGGAGAAGCTGGAAAAGATTTTCACATACAAGGTAAGGATCTATTGTGTTAAAGTTTATACATATTAGGACGTATACAAATATAATGGTCTAACTACGATTTCAGATGTTTGCGAGAACTACACTGGTGCCGAAGGCAGCTGAGAGGGTTGCACGGTACTACGAAGGCATAGACTGAGGGATGCAGTCTGTATACGGCCGCCGATAGAGACGACATCTCGGTATCGGATCCCGTAGATCATACGACTGCCAGGCCCAGTGATACGGAGGGTTCAGACCCGGAGTTTGGCGGTGGGAGTCCCCTCAGGCACATGCCGGATACAACGGGTTCAGAGTCGAAGTTTGGTGGTGGGAGTTCCCTCAGGCACATACAGGTTCGATTTGCAATGCCTGGATATACTAGTGGAGTTCATTCACAATGAGAAGTTGGAGGGCATCGCGAGGTACGTAAAAAATTGTGTAATGCATTATTTTATTTGAAACGAGTGTATGGTTTTAGTATTGACAATTTCGATTTTGTTTCAGGACCGTTTGGAATGTAAAATCCAAGATGTTATGGATGTCGTCGCTGCTTTATGGGAGGATCTCTGGAAGAATGATGAGGAACGAGATACGCAGTATATGGAGGTGATTGACTCTCTCCGAGGGCAGCGGGGTTGTAAGTATAATATTGTGAATTTATTTTGAAACACCTCTGTTAAATTACTTGGTTATCTAAATAATTGAACAATTACGCAGACGTGATATGGATTTGATGACGCCCGTGCCTGTCACTTGGTTCCACCGGTTGCAAACCAACTTCATGGAGTAAGAAGACAAGGTACGTTCCTTACTTCAATTGTTTTTTTAAGTTTGTTTAAGTTATGGTAGAATACTAACAATGTATAATGTTTATATTGTCAGCATATCGACACATACCTGCATATTTTATGGAAGCGTCAGCGAGCATACCCTAGTGTCTATAGTCAGATGATGAACATACTGGATTCTCAGTTCTATGTAAGTGTTTATAATATACTGTTTTCGCAGCTGCGTTTTTTGTTTCATCTTGTTCCTAACATATCGGTTCATTGTCTATTTATAGTCAATTCTGGAGTTTCAGTGGGGGAGAATCATGCCTCATGATGCTGTGGGCAATGCCTCGAAGAACTGGTCTGTGTTGAATTATAGGTGGTCCCCTGAAGACCTTATGACGGTACGTGGATTGCTCTCGCCAGGGAACCGGCCATGGCACGAGGTTGACACGGTGAGTGTTATAAAGTTATGGTTCTAATGTGTTTAATAAATAAATCTTATTTTTATCATAACAGTTTCTTGAAACACTTACAGGTTCTGATTTTGTGCAATATTGGCCGTCAGCATTGGCTCGTGGCCAGCGTTGACCTCAATGTCGGGAAGATCCACCTACTAGACCCGTTCAGACAGAAAGTCCCCTTACAGATCAGGAAAGAGCAGGTTGCTCTATTGCGATGGTTTTTGCCCTTCATGTTGCATCAGGTGGGGTTTCACGATGCCAGACCGAGTCTCGAGCCGACGTACGACAAAAGGAATAAGCCCTTTGGGGTAAGCATGGTGTCTACAACACATGTGCCCCAACAGACTAGAAGGTATGACTGTTTGAACATCATATTAACTTAAAGTTGGTTTTATTAACATTCTATTGTAACAGTTTATCATGTGCTGCATTGCAGGGGTAACTGTGGTGCCCATACTTTGAGATTAATGGAGTACATAGTGGTGAACAGGCAGACGTTCGACTAGTTAGAAGTCGATATAGGCACCATCATGGAGAAGATGGCTATGGAGGTTTTTTATAACTCCAAGCCCCAATAGATCGATGTAGTTTTTGATGTAGAAAACAATTATAGTAATGAAACTAATAATATTTTTTAAATTTCAAATGTTTATAATTACAAGTACAACACACATTTCATACCTTGAACAATAACAAAACTGATAATTAATAGCCTCATTTAATTAAACAGTTAATTAATGAACAAGTCATACAATTCCAACTAATTAAAATTATATCAATATCAACGGCTCCATTCTATCCACAGTAGAGTCCTTGTTAGGGCACGTCTGTTTGTTATGTCCAACTGAATAACATATGCTACACTTGCGACGATATTCCTCAGGAACGATTCTGCTCGAACCTTCATTAATCAAATGCGGATTAGAACACCTTCTGCTATTATGACTTGATTGTCCACATCTTCTACACGATTTGGTGGTTGTCCTCTCCGAAGACGGGGCATATCGACCATCCATTGGGCGACCTGATTGCCTCTTGGACTTTGGATTTAAACCACCCACGCAGCGATGTCGGATGACACTACCCATGAAGAAGGATGACCAACATGCATAATAGAACTGAGTATGCATCCGTCAGTGTCTTTTGTAGTAGTCCGTACACAGAGATGTCAAATCCAAGTTTCGCTCCCTGCAAGAACAATGAAAACAGTTAGATTCACGTTTGGTTAATATAGCATAAACTTTAACTTTTAATGTACATTGCCGCAACGAGTGCGCGAGGAACATGAAAAATGGTCAATTTGGAATTTGTTGCATGTGCAAGTCTTCCGGGCTAAGTGAACAGTCCATTGCTTTTCAGACCGTTTGATGGAGAATATGTTCCAGTCAACTGGATTGATGGTTATATAACCGCACTTCTCGACACGTTTCAACATCACAAGATGTGCTGCGTCGGTCAACTGATGATGCATGGACTGTGCAGCTCGATGGCGATCGTGAAACTAGCGCTGTAACATATTCCTAATGAACTTTGCCAGCGTCAACAAAGGGAGTTGCCGTGACGAAATTTAGACATGAGTTTATGCACTCTGCAATCATTTGTTATCATCACCCTGTATCTTCTTTGGGGACAATGTACACGTGACTATTTGTGTAGACCATTAGCTTCAACATAATCAAGTGCATTCTTATGCAGGTTACATAACTTGTCTATGTACCGCTTATATTTCAATTCAGTGTACACTCTAGCTGCTTTGTCCTATTATGGCGGCAACATCCTTTATGTGAAATCGCTTTTTAACATTTTCAGCAAAGTGCCAGCAATATATGGTATGGGTTACCTAAGGGAACACTTTAGAAATCTCTGCTTCAATGCTTGTATGTCGATCGGAAATGAAAACCAGATCATCTATATGACCAATGGCACCCTTCAAGCAATCCAAAAATCATTCGCATGAAAGGTTATTTTCTGAGTCGCCGTACCCAAAAGCAATTGGATACACCTGTTCGTTTCTATCTTGTGTACTTGCAACAAACATTGTACCCCCGAATCTTCCCTTCAAATGGGTACCATCAACTACAATAACATGATACATGAACCTTCAGAAACCTCTAAGTGAGGCCCCTAACGACATGAAAAAGTACAGAAATTTACCATCGTCTACACACTGTAAGTCAGTGATTGTGACAAGATTTTGTTATTCCAGCATGTAACTAAAAGATGACAGTAGTTGGAAGGTTTCATCATGAGTTCCATAGGTCAGTGACAATGCATAATGCAAGGCTTGATGTGTCTTACTATACATCATTTGGATGCCATACATTGTTTTCATATCGGCGATTATGTCCTTGGGACACATGAGACGACCATCTTATTGTTGAAGTCTATGTGCAATGACTTCTCCAATTATGACTGCACTAGCTTGTCGGTGCTGACGGTGAATCTCCTCCAATAGACAATTGTGTTCGTTGACAAAACTTCTTACTTGGAAGTACGTCCCTTCATCTCTCCTCACCGCTATTAATTTCCACGTATAAGTGTCAATCAAACAAACCAGATATAACGTTGTCTTATTGGACCTTTTCACCTTCCATTCGAAGTTCTGCCGCATTGCGAAAAGGCCAACTAGTCTCTTCAAATCCTTTTTAGTCGGAAAGAATTGACCTTTATAAATCATGCTTGTAGGTTCTTCTGCTACCAAGGTTCTGCTTCTAACAATACCAAACGAGTATGAATCTGCTCCGGGAATAACCCACGTTGTGGTATTATCAGAATCATCTGCAGATACATTATGCCGGACCTCTGAAGTACCATGCATATTTGCTATAATGCAACTAACTCCTTGTACACGTCTTCCACGTCTTTGAATTTGGATAGGATCTTCATCACCGTTCTCTACATGATCTACTGGATCGATATTTGTCTCATTATCCACCTTCTGGTTCGGCCCAAGGTTCGGTTCAGTGTTCTGTTCATTGTACATGTCATTGTACATTTCATTGTATTGCTCATTGTACTGCCCATAATTCATCTCAATTCGACAACCAAACAAATTGCCGAATTGAGGTTCAACTACATCTGCATGGTTGACCACTACCGGTGGGACAACACATATGTTTTCCCCACCTTCGGTGGCACTCCTTTGTGTGAACACTTGGTTGCTATCGCTAGCGGATCCAAATTGTTGGGTATTTTCAGGAGGAGGAATACCATTCCCTATCACATATGCAACTGCCCTCTTAGTTAGACTAACACATAGTTGAGGGATCACCCGATCTTCCCCTAGCATAAACTGAACATCATCGTCATTTCTTAAAAATATGCCACATGTAGCGCCAGAAACGATTGATATTAACTGTAGGTCAACACTGTATTTGTTTACATCATACTTCACAATGGTATGCATGATCGACACCAATTCTTCGTAAGTCATATTCTTTGGCACATACATTCCTTGGTTATCGGATCCAACAAACCTCTGACTTCCGTCGGGTAACTGCTCCCATTGACCGTTGTAAGATATTACTATTCTTACCCGATTCATTCTCCTGTAAAATTCATCATCACAAACCATTAATAAAATAAATTATTTTAATATTTTCAAAGATGTCTGAATAAGATGTTAACAATAGGCTCAGGAAAATGTTTATACAAAATGCTCGGGTCAGGTATTTAAAAGTCTCGGAGACTATTTAAAAAGTCTCGGACGCTCCATAAAAAGGCTCATAGACTATTCTAAAAGTCTCGGACACTTTACCAAAAGGCTCGGACACTTCACCAATTAAAAGTCTTGGAGGCTTATGTAAAAGTCTCGGAGGCTTATGTTAAAGGCTCGGAAATTTATGACAAACATAAAGGTTATGGAAAAGGCTCGGACACAACTTCATAATGGCTTGGAGCCTTTAGTAAAAGGCTCGGACAGAGGTTACAAAGGCTCGGAGATTCAAAATTCACATATTCAAACTTCACAAAACCAACTTCCTGTTTACAAAAGGAACAGATAAAGTGTTACAAGACTCCGAAATGTAGGATAAAAAAGAAGTATTTCAAAAATATATTTCCTTGTTGTGCTGAAGAACGTCGAGAAGTTTATTTTCAGACAAGTTTATTGTAAAGAGAGAAAGAGAGATGAGTTACTGAGTTCAGTATTCCAAGTGTGGAGATGGAAGTACAAAAACAATAAAAAATTGATTATTTAAGGGCAATTTTGGTAGTTCACCATAATATGTGTTTTTTAAACATAACTTATTAAAGCAGTGATATTGGTGCAACGCACTTCCAAAAATGTGACATTTCTCACAATTTCCACTAAATAAAACTATTGAGATGACCAGTGATGGGCGTTTCTCCATAGGTCCCATGAGGTTTTGGGGGTGAGGGTGGGGGCAAACTTTGCCCCCATTTTATAAATATGGGAGCTGGTGGGGGGACTCCCTCCAACCCCCATTTCCTGCACACATATATATATATATATATATATTCAATTTATTTTTATTTTATATCTATAGTATAAACAATTAAAAAAAAAATGTTTTTATGTGCCTTCTTATCTTGTATTTTGGATTGATTGAAGATGAAAACTTTAAATTTGTTTTGATTTTTATTGTATAATATATTATCAGAAGTATTTATATTTATTTTGGATTTCTTTAAACCAATTATATATTTAGAATAAATATTTTGATTACTTTTTGGATTGAAAATTTTAATAGAGTCAAACTAGAGATTAAGATGACCGAATTCTAACTTTCGATTTCTGATTTTCAAATTGGGGATTTGAGATGACCGAATTCTAACTTTCGAATTCTTCCGATTTGCTTCAGTGCAAATGAGGATTGAGGATTTTGCACGAAAAACATCTTAAACCTACGGTATAAAAAAAGCAAATGAAAACGCTTACCGCACACCCCCCCCCTCCCCCCAAAAAAAAACACGTTCCGATTTGCTCCAAATGAGGATTTCGCATGAAAAACATCTTAAACCTACGGTATAAAAACAGCAAATGAAAACGCTTACCGGACACACCATTGACTTCCAAAATAAAGGCATTGAATTGCTTTAAGGCCCAACCCCCCTGCTCCGGTGCAAATGAGGATTTCGCACGAAAAACATCTTAAACATGCGGTATAAAAAAGAGCAAATGAAAACGCTTACCCGACACCCCCTTGACTTCCAGCATAAAAGTTTAAGCCACGTTAACTGTGAAGTAGTACTCTCAAGAATCGAAAATCATCTAATAAAATCGAATTAATTCATATTATTAATTAATTATCTGAATAACAAAATTAATTAATTCTTAAAAAAAAAGGACAGAATATTGTAATATGTTTATGCAAGTTAATTAACTTTGTTTTTGTCTCCACAAATTATATTCTCTCTACAACTTTATTGTCATCCATGTGTATATAAAAATGATGATCTTATAACTCTCAAACTCAAGAAGACAGATAACACAAGTAGTTGTGTTTCAAAGATGAGCGATCCCAAGTATGGCTATAACTATCCTGCTCCAGGTACATATGTCTTTTTGATCTTCTCGTATTTTCAAACATAATTTTTGTCCTGAATCACTGATCAGTTTTGTAGCATTACAAACTGATTATCACATGAGATCATAATCAATGATCCCGAATATATATTGATGATGAAATTGAAATGGTGAATGGTGAGTGCAGGAACGTCATATAAAAGGTCTCCTCCGGTGATGGCATCTCCGGAGTATTATGTAGCAGCTACACCCTCAAGACGAGAACCAAGTTTTTTTTATGGATGGTATGTGCTATAATCCTAATAGGCTGTTTTAGGCTTTTTACGATACGGAATTTTCTGCTAACTAAACAGGATTTTTTTTTTTTTTTTTTTTTTTAGGGGGGATTAAGATTAGTGTGATATTATTTTGTTTCAGCCTTGTAGCAGCTTTGTATTGCTGTCACTATTTCTCATGTAAGAATACAATTTAGATATATTTATAACATACTAATATACATCGTATCACTACATTTTTACCATGTAAGCAACATAATCTCAATCATAATAATACATATGATAAGTGTGATAATATATATTAGTATACTAGAAAAATGTCTAAATTGTGTGCCTATATAAGAAAAATTGGTATTACTGTTTGTGGGTTAATGTTGTTTTACTCTTTGCTTTTGTATTGTATATAGGGATGAAAAAATTATTCACGGATACGGATATCCATAAGAATCCGCTCCATTTAAAATGGGGATGTATACTATTATTTCGGAGATAGAGCGGAGATGGATGTCATCTTAATATCCATTTTATTTTCGGGGATGGGGATGGGATGGACATGGTCTATGGATATCTATCCCCATCCGAATCCATTATAGATTTTAATATTTTAAATATATAAAAATTTATTATGTAATTATTAATTATAATTATACAAGTTATTGTTAATTTTTTTATTTGAACTTTATTGGATGTATTTGTTTCTCCCTTTAAATAGGATAAAATGTACCATTACAAATGTTAGTTACATTTTTTTCTTGTAAACTATAAAAATTTACATTTTTTCATCGGATATGGATATAGACGGAGCGGAGATGGATATCTCTACCTCAGTTCGGAGATTATCCGAATCCACCCCGTTGACTTAGAAATTGGAATGGATGCAGGGATGGAGATATATATCATCCATCCCCAATCCGATCAATTGTCATCCCTAATTGTATAATATTGCTCATATTCGATACATATTTTTACCTTGATCTTTTATTATTAGAGCTAATTACACCAAACTCCCTTAAGGTTTGTTTTTTTACATTCATAAACAATTTTATTAATAATTGATACTCACCTCCCTTGCCATTAAGGTTTCACCGTTAAGTATAATGGTTGACTGTTAAAACATGGTAAAAGACGAAAATACCCGTAATACACCAAAATTTTAAAAATAGAAGAAACATTAAGAAATAATTAGAGCTCTAAAAAAACAGAGTGATCTACACTGTCCATCTGTCTTATAGATGGACGGGGGATATCAATGGACGGCGGAGATCAAAATTACAACGATGTACGGTGGAGATCAAAATTATAAAAAAAAGGAAAACATTGGTGGAGATCCAGATTGGATCTCCATCGATGGAGACTAGTCACCATATGGAGACCGCCGGTTTGGTGGAGGAATTTGACATAGTAAAGGCTTTGATCTGTGAGTCGGTAACGGCGTTGATGAGCAAGGTGGTGGTGGCGGGATTGGTGGTGCCGGAGAGAGAGAGAGAGAGAGAGAGAGAGAGAGAGAGAGTGTGTGTGTGTGTGTGTGTGTGTGAATTCAGTGATGAAGAGAGGCTGAGATGGTGGTAGGAAAGGTACGTTTGGTTGCAAGGTATTGTAAGTGTGTGTGTGTGTGTGTGTGTGTGTGTGTGTGTGTGTGTGTGTGTGTGTGTGTGTGTGTGTGTGTGTGTGTGTGTGTGAATTCAGTGATGAAGAGAGGCTGAGATGGTGGTAGGAAAGGTACGTTTGGTTGCAAGGTATTGTAAGTGTGTGTGTGTGTGTGTGTGTGTGTGTGTGTGTGTGTGTGTGTATGTGTGTGTGTGTGTGAATTCAGTGATGAAGAGAGGCTGAGATGGTGGTAGGAAAGGTACATTTGGTTGCAAGGTATTGTAAGTTTTGGTCAGCGAACAGAACCCGGTGTTTGGGTCAATTGAACGGTCCGAATTTGGTTGTGTGTGAATTCAGTGATGAAGAGAGGCTGAGATGGTGGTAGGAAAGGTACGTTTGGTTGCAAGGTATTGTAAGTTTTGGTCAGCGAACAGAACTCGGTGTTTGGGTCTATTGAACGGTCCGAATTTGGTTCCGCCATGGACGAAGTCAAGAAGGTTTAGGTCGGCTGTGTGTATAGTGGCGGTGTATTTGCAGAGAAACACATAAGTTGTCAAAGAGAGATAGGGTCTGGTCTGTTTTCAAAATCAACTTTTTGAGACCTGGACTCCATCAATAGAGACCCCATCTCTATCGATGGAGATCCTATCAGTTTTTTTTTATTTATTTTAATTTTGTGTAATTTTTAATTTTAATTTTAATTTTTTTAATGGATGGACTCTCCATCTTTTTTAAAAAAATTTGAATCTTCTAATTTTGTTTTACACAATTCTAAAATTTCAATAAGTTTATTTTTTTAAATTAATTTTTTTAATTAATTTTTTTAAATAGTTTGTAATCTAGACATTGGGTTTGAGGATCTAAAGACCAATGGGGCAAGGCATCACCAATGTCGAATAGCTTGGGCATTTTCTACATTCCGTTGGACGATTGCTTTGGTGTCCTTGTGGATTTGGGATGAACTACATAGTGATTTTTCGGTTGAGGTTTACCACTACCACAAAACGAATAGGGGTTTCTCCTTGTTGACTTGTTAGAGCTTCCTTCATTCCTTAGGGCCACTGGTTGTATCGCTTGCTACAGGCATTCATTTTCCGTGTGCTTCAACCTAACTTGAGAATGTGTTTTTTGTAAGAGGGGCTGTTTGATGTAGGACATTATCCGAAGATTTCCTGTTTTTATGTTTTAGGCGTGATTTATGGGGTATTTACAATTTCGGGAGATTTCTTTCTTCCAGTTTGTGTAAGATTTCTTTTTAGTTTGGATTTATATTTCCTTTTTAGTTTTACGAAATAAATAAAAAATACATTTCTTGGTAAGAGTTGTTTCTTTTGTTTTGAGTCAAGTTAGGAGTCTCGAATTCTAAAGGATTATCGTTTGTTTTATTTTCTATTTAAACAAGTGTCAAAATTATTATTTGTAAGTTTCGATTGATTTAAATAAAATCGTTCCTTTGGAACACTTATCTGTCAAGGATTCGACATGCTCTTTGGGGATTCGAGAGCACCATTTTCTAACTAATATTGGGAATTGATGACCCCGCATGGCGGTCCATGCTTGGGTAACTATCAGTCGCTAAGTCAAGGTTCTTCTGAGTTTGCCTCAGGCTTGACGCAGTGATCATTCTTGTTTTCAGCATACCCTGCTGCGTCACATATGTACGGCCATTCATGCTTTATGGTGATGTCCTTCATTGAAAGAGGTTAGAACCATGTGTCCTTTTGTGAAGGGTTTCCGTATTCATGATCACCTCCCATTTTTGGAGTTCATGATTTCCTGTAAGAACCAACTTTGATATGAGGAAATGGAACTCTTATGTTTGGTGTTGTGGCTTATGTGGTTTCGGAGAAATAGTTAGGTTCACAATTCTACTGCTATCATGGTTAAGTGTATGTTTGGTATGGCTTCTGTAGAGGTCAAACACACTTCTTTAAGGTTAGAAACTATTTAAAGGTTTTTTTTTTGTTGTTTGGCAAATTTGAGAAACAGTTTTTTTAATCTAAAAAAAGCCATTTTGTGTCTACGAGGAGAAGCTCAGATTTTGGGCTTATCCTAAGAAGCTATTTTTGAGCTTTTTTAATACAGTTGCATTGTCAATACTACCCTCTATGAATTTTAAATATTCCATCAGATACCCCTTCTATTACACAACCCTATTATATTTGAATACTTATCAGACATCATTTTTATCTCCTCATCTTTATTGGCATTCAAACGACAAGTTTACATCTATCACCTGTAAGTTCAAATCAGCACTTTTAAATTTTTTTTTTTGATAATTATAAACAATAATATATATGTATGTTTACTGTTTATTGTTATGAAATTATATATATGTTTTCTTGATTTTTTTTTAAAAATCATCTACATGAGATTTAAAATAAAATCATATACCTATACTTTTGTATTTGTGTTATATATTTTTTAAATTCAGTCACATTTGATTTTGTTTTTATTGTGTTTTTTTTAAAAAAAACTCATTTAGCTGTGATTTTTTTTATTTAAAAAAAAACAAAACTCATGTATCTGTAATTTTTGTTTTAAACTCATATATTTGTGATTTTTATTTTTTTAAAACTCATATATTTGTGATTTTTTAACTCATATATATCTGTGATATTTTTATTTTAAAAAAAAACATCATGTATCTGTGTTTTTTTTTTTTGTAAAACTCTTATATCTATGATATTTTCTTTTTTTAAACTTAGTACCTGTGATTTTGTTTTTAAACTCTCAGTTGCCTGTGATTTTGTTTTTAATTAAACTCATATTTATGTGATTTTTAACTCATGAACCTGTGATTTTTTTTATATTAAAACAAAACAAAACTTATCTATATGTGAATTTTGTTTTTTTTAATTCATGTATATTTGATTATTTTTTAAACTCATGTAGCTGTGAATTTTTTTAAATGCATGTATTTGTGATTTGTTTCTTAATGTATGTACATATTTTAATGTCTGTGCATCTTTTAATTATTTTTAAATAGTTTAAAATCAGTAAATCACACATATATGTAATATATTGTTTATTTATATTTTGTTTTATATAGAACATGTCTTACCCACAAGTGAATTCTACTCAAGAAAATGTTAAAGAGGAAAATCAAAAGAGAGCTAAGGCTGATTGGAATGATCAGGCTAGTGAGGTATTCATAAGGATTTGTATGGATGAGAAAGTAGTTGGAAATCGACCAAATGGTCATTTCAATAAGGTTGGGTGGAATAGCATTATAAATAAGTTTGCTGCTATGACTGGTAGAAATTATACTTATAAACAATTTAAGAACAAGTGGGATTCACTTAAGAAAGATTGGCAAATTTGGACAAATTTAATAGGAAAGGAAACTGGTTTAAGATGGGATCCCATAAAACAAACTATTGATGCTAGTGATGAGTGGTGAACTAAAAAATTGAAGGTACAGTTTTAATCTTTATATTACTATATTAAATATAATTTTTTTGTTCTTTATTCAAAACATAATATAGTATATACATTTTCTTAGGAAAATCCGGACGCATTTAAATTTCGCTCAAAAGGGTTGAAACATGCCGATCAGCTAGATATATTGTTTAAAGATGTTGCAGCTACGGGGGATGGAGCATAGACACCATCTTCGGGTTTTGTACCTATTAATGATGGTCCAACTAGATAGGGTTTACTTGATATGGATCATGTGTATGATCAAGAGGAGAATTTCAATATTAATATAGATGATAGTGAAGGGCTTGATAATATTCATATTGATGCATATGCTTATGCTAATGTTACTCAAACAAAAGATAATGGAAAGAAGAGGAAAAAAATGATTGTAACAAAAGTTGGAGCTGCAGCTAAATGATCAAAACAATTGGATCGAATGTGCGATTCTATGGATGAATTTGTTGAAAAGAAATCTGAACAGAACTGCAACATTCCTGAAGTTATGGAAATCTTAGAGAGCATGCCTAAAATTGAGAGGGGGAGTCAACTTTTTATGGCTGCAACCACCAAAACTTTTCTTAAAAATGATAATAGGGTGATGTTTGTTGCACTTAAGGATTAAGCCATTCGAATGGAATGGTTAAAGGAAATGATGCTGCTGTGCACAAGTTTCACTGTCCCTCTTGGGGCACTCCTGATGGGGGTTTGTACAAAATTAATACAGAAGCTGCTTTAGATGAATCTAACTGGAGAGTTGGGACTGGATCAATCATTTGGGATTTTAATGGCGAGGTTATGGCGTCGTGTGCCTAGATCATTTCGGCGAATTACAATCCTCAAATTGCGGAAGCCACAGCAATTTTAAATGTTATTCATTTTGCTCTGGATTCAAGACTTTGGCCTTGCATGGTGGAATCAGATGCTCAAGCAGCGGTTAATTTGATTAATGCTAGAAGTGTTCCTTTCTCAGATGTTGGCTTGGTTATCAGTGATATTATTAAGCTTGTTGAAGCTTGTTAGAGATGAAGCTAAATCAGCTCATATAGCTTCTACTTCACCAAATCAAGCTTTGAAATCTCAGGACACTTCCAGCTCAGCTTTCATGGGTTGTGCTACCATGTTGGCATTTCCAATTAAAGTACAGTAGACCATATAAGGTAATCATCAATATTAGGTGATGAGTTGGAAAAGGTTTTGGCGGGAATTCAGTTGGAATTCTGTTGAAAACAGAATTCATCAGTCAATACATCCAGCTCTCTCATTGGTTGCTCTCCCGTGTTTTCAGGGAATCTTGTCAATATAAATTGACTCTCTCTCACTCACTCTCTCAATTGTAATCGATAGAATATCACAAAGAAATAGAATGAAAATATCTTTCTTTTCTCTCTTTTAAAGTCTCTGTTCTTCAATGGAGCCTTTCTTTAGTATTTTACTTACTTTTGTGTTCTATAGCTTAGTTTTTCATGGTATCAGAGCCACAAAAGGACTAATCGTCCATGGCTTCCATCATTAATTCAATCACTGATCGAGAAGAAGTAGTTCAAGAAGCTTCGTCGTCAGATTCAATGGCTGGTGATTTTTCTTCTCTTGCAAAGGCGATGCACTTCAATCTTCAAGTCAAGCTTGATAACAACAATTACATATACTGGAAAGCACATGTATTACCTGTAATTAGAGCCTTTGAATTAGAAGATTTTATTTCTGGTCTTAAATCTGCTCCACCAAAATTTGTTGAAGTTCAATTTGCCGTTGAAGGTGAAAAGCGCTTAGTTTTGAACAAAACCTATGTTAATTGGAATAAATCAGATCAATTACTTCTTAGTTGGCTGTTTTCAACAATTAATCAGAGTTTAATAGGTCAAGTCATTGATTGCAAAAGTTCACAAGAAGTTTGGAGTACTCTTGAAAACTTATTTTCTCAACAATCAATGGCAAAAGTGCTTCAATTAAAACACCAATTGCAAAATGTTAAGAAGGGAGAAGGATCTGTTACTGACTTTGTGTTGAAGGTTAAAACAATTGGTGATAGTTTGAAGGCTGCTGGTCAAATTGTGAGTGAAAATGATTTGATTTTGAGTATTCTTCATGGTGTTGGACATGAATATGATTCTGTGGTGTCTGTGATCACTTCTCAAAGAAGTTCTATGACTTTCCAAGAAGCACAATATTTGTTACTAAATCATGAACAGAGGATAGCTGAACTGAATTGTGTTGCTCAAGTAAATGTATCCAATGCTAGTGCGCATTATGTTTCTGGAAATCAGAGTGACAACAAATACCAGAGAGGTAGTTTTAACGGCAATAATGGAAGCAGATCTGGAGGAAATCGAGGCCGAGGTCGAGGACGAAATGGTGGCCGGTGGAACAATAACAACAGACCTCAATGTCAGATGTGTGGCAAACTTGGCCATATTGCTCCGAACTGCTACCATCGCTTCAATAGGAACTTTCAGAGCAATCAAAACAACTATTCGCAATAGAATCAGTCTAATCAATACCAGAATCAGTTTCTGAATACCACAAATCAGCAATTTCCAGCAATAACAAGTGCTCCTCATCAAGCGAATTTTCATCAGAATACAGCATTCTATGCAACACCTGAGACTGTATGTGATCCTGCATGGTATGCTGACACAGGTGCTACCAACCATGTTACATCTGATCTCTCAAATCTATCCTTGCAATCAGAGTATCAAGGCTCAGATAGGCTAGCAGTGGGCAATGGACAGCAACTTCAAATCTCTCATATTGGTAACTCACTTATACTCTCAAACTCTAAAATGTTAAGTTTGAAGAATATATTATATGTGCCTAAAATTGCCAAAAATCTGCTGAGTATATCTAAGTTTACTCATGACAATAATGCCTATGCTGAGTTCTTTCCTGATTCTTGTGTAATCAAGGACAAGAATTACAAGGCAACTCTACTTCAAGGCAAGCTTGAAAAAGGTCTATACAAGCTAAATTTGAAGATTAATCAAGCTGGACTTGAGTCAAGACATGTGAAGAATAATTGTTTTTCTAATTTTCCCTATGTTGGAAATAATTGTGCTAGTACTAGTTCATGTTGTAGTCACTCTTTGAATTCACATTGTACATATGCCCTAACATCTGGTACTGCATGTAAAAAGGCTGCTTTGAATGAGAATATATGGCATATTAAGCTTGGACATCCAGCTCCTCTAATTCTTCGAAAAGTTTTAACTAGTCTTCATCTTCAATACAATGATACACTTTTGGAATTTTGTGATGCCTGCAAGTTAGGAAAAATGCACAAACTCCCGTTTCAGCCTTCAACCTACAAAGCCTCTTGTCCTTTGGATTTAGTTTTCACTGATGTTTGGGGTCCTTCCTCTTTACCTTCCTTAGATGGTTATAGATATTATGTTATATTTGTAGATTCCTACTCTAGGTACAGCTGGCTTTATCCTCTCAAATTGAAGTCAGAGGTTCCTTCTATTTTTCTTCAATTCCAAAAACATGCTGAATTGCAACTTGGAACCAAGATAAAATGTCTTCAAGCTGACTTAGGAGCTAAATTTAAACCATACTACCACACCTTGTACAAAATGGTATTCATTTTAGGACTTCTTGTGCCTATACCCATCAACAAAATGGTGTCCCTGAAAGGAAACACCGTCATGTTGTTGAGACTGGTCTCACTCTCCTTGCCCAAGCCCACATGCCTCTAACATTCTGGCTTGAAGCTTTTCAAACAGCTGCTCTGTTGATAAATAATCTTCCCACGCCTATACTGCACCTTAAATCTCCTTATGAAGTCTTATTTCATAGAACACCAAACTACAATTTCTTCAAAGTCTTTGGATGTTCAGCTTTTCCTTATCTTAGACCTTACAATAAGCAAAAGCTTGATTTTCACTCTTCTAAATGTATATTCATAGGTTACAGTCTTAGTCAAAAGGGGTACAAATGCTTACACTCTTCTGGTCGAATTTATATTTCTAGGAATGTTGTTTTTAATGAGTTTGAATATCCCTTTCACAGTTTATTTTCAAACTCAAACACCTCTTCTCCACAGTCTGTCACTCATTCAAGTCTTCCAACCTCTATTTTGTCAGCTGCTTCACCAACCAATTATCAACATTCTAATCCTCCTAGCACTGCTCCACTGCCACCTCCTCAATCTTTAGCTAACATTCCAACTCAACCCTTCTACATTGATATCAGTTCAAAACCTCAGTCTGCTCACCAACAACATCCTATGGTCACCAGATTAAGGTCTGGAATTCTCAAGCCTCGTGTTTATTCATCCATATGTCAACCCATTCCTGATCTCACAGTAGATGTTGTACCAACATCTGTCAAAGAAGCTCTCAGCAAACCTCAATGGCATAATGCCATGGCTGAAGAATATGCTGCTCTAATGAAGAACAAGACATGGACACTAGTTCCTTCTACTTCTTCCATGAATCTTGTTGGGTGTAAATGGGTGTACAGAACCAAGTATAGACCTGATGGGTCAGTTTTGAAACACAAGGCAAGGTTGGTTGCCAAGGGCTTTCACCAAACTCCTGGCATTGATTATCAAGAAACTTTCAGTCCGGTTGTTAAGGCTTCAACCATTAGAGTTATCTTCACTTTAGCTGTCACATATGGTTGGGATATTCAACAGGTGGATATCAACAATGCCTTCCTTAATGGAGATCTCAAGGAGGAGGTTTTTATGACTCAGCCACCTGGTTTTATCAGCTCTCACTTGCCTCACCATGTCTGTAAATTAAACAAAGCCTTATATGGTCTCAAGCAAGCACCTAGAGCTTGGTTTCTTAAGCTGAAAACTGCTCTTCTCTGCTGGGGATTTGTCTCTTCTTATGCTAATGTTTCTTTATTCATCAAAAGACAGGGGTCCAAAGTTTTGTATCTTCTTGTATATGTTGATGACATCCTATTAACTGGCAATGATTCGGCTTTAATTCATCACACTATAAAGTCTCTTAATGATACATTTGCTCTCAAATCTCTTGGTTCGGTTAGCTACTTTTTGGGCTTTGAAGCGACTAGAACCTCTGCAGGACTTTTTTTTTGACACAGACAAAATATATTGTTGATCTATTACAGAAAACCAATATGTCTCACAGTAAGCCTTGCTCTACTCCTCTATCTACTGGTGCCAAGTTAACTAAGGAAGGGAAACCATTCTCTGATGTGTTTCTCTACAGAAGTACAGTTGGGGCTTTACAATACCTAACCTATACCAGGCCTGATATTGCATTTAGTGTCAACAAACTAAGTCAATACTTAGCTTCTCCAACAGAAGACCATTGGCAGGCCTGCAAATGATTGCTTCGGTATTTGAAGGGTACTGCTGGGTTAGGACTTCATTTCAAACCAGCATCATCTCATTCTGTTGAAGCTTACAGTGATGCTGATTGGGCTTCATGTCTTGATGATCGCAGGAGTACTAGTGGCTGCTGTGTATTCTTGGGTGGAAACTTAATTTTCTGGGGTTCGAAGAAATAAAATGTTGTTGCTCGATCCAGCTGTGAGGCTGAATATAGAGCCCTCTCTCACGCAGCTACTGAAGTTATGTGGCTAACTTCTTTGTTTAAAGAGCTTGGTGTTCATCTTGAACACTGTCCAATTTTGTGGTGTGACAATCAAGGGGCAGGTTCTCTTGCTCAGAATCCTGTCTTCCATGCAAGGACTAAACACATCGAATTGGATGTACACTTTCTAAGAGAAAAGATTGCAGCAGGCATTTTAAAGGTTCAATATGTTCCCACAGAATATCAGCGTGCTGATATTTTCACAAAGGGCCTTGCTTCCTCTCGTTATGAGTTTTTACGATCCAAGCTGAACTTGGAAATCTCTCCTTCGTTCAGCTTGAGGGGGGATGTTAGAGATGAAGCTAAATCAGCTCATATAGCTTCTACTTCACCAAATCAAGCTTTGAAATCTCAGGACACTTCCAGCTCAGCTTTCATGGGTTGTGCTACCATGTTGGCATTTCCAATTAAAGTACAGTAGACCATATAAGGTAATCATCAATATTAGGTGATGAGTTGGAAAAGGTTTTGGCGGGAATTCAGTTGGAATTCTGTTGAAAACTAGAATTCATCAGTCAATACATCCAGCTCTCTCATTGGTTGCTCTCCCGTGTTTTCAGGGAATCTTGTCAATATAAATTGACTCTCTCTCACTCTCTCTCTCAATTGTAATCGATAGAATATCACAAAGAAATAGAATGAAAATATCTTTCTTTTCTCTCTTTTAAAGTCTCTGTTCTTCAATGGAGCTTTCTTCATTATTTTACTTACTTTTGTGTTCTATAGCTTAGTTTTTCAAAGCTCACCCAACTTGTTTGGTTAGTTTTACTCCTAGAAAGGCCAATATGGCTGCTCATTGTCTTGCTAAGCTTGGCTTGTCTCTTAATTCTAATATGTTATGGATGGAGGAGTTCCACCTTGTATGTAATCTTTCGTTGGCTTAATGAAGTTCCTTTTCTTTTAAAAAAAAAAATAATTGTGAGATGCAGGTACGTGGTTATGGAAAACCTCCTGTGATGCCACAACCTCGGTATATGGCTCCACCACCAAGAAGACAATCTGGTTTTCTTGAGGCTTGATGTGTGTGTATATATATACACGAAAATTTGTAAGTGTGGGAAATCCCCGTATAGAATCATCGATAGCTATCGGTAGCAATCCAATAAGTACCGGTAGCAATCCAATTATCGACGATTCCGTACAGGATTTCCTGTACCGGAAAATTACTATATATATTTATATTTATTTATTTTCCTCCTATTATATATTTCTCTCTGGTTATGTTTCTAATTAATTATTTTTCTAAATTATGCTATAATTATCACTAATGCAAGAATCAACAAGTTGTACACCAGAACAAACAAGCTTCTTAGTTATAGGATACAATTGATTTTGCATATGATGTATGTTAAATTTGATAGGAAATTAGCCTTGCTTAGAAGTTTTATCATCTTTAACTAATCAAATCAAATCCATCTTAAATTTGAACCATTAAATTCATTTGAACATGCTAATTGGTCTAAGTTCTTTTGAATTGATCAAACGGATTAAAAAATTCAAGTTTGTGTATGATGAATCATGAAGGTATGCCAACTAATAATGAAACTTACAGGTTTTCTTTAATCATGAATCATGATATCAAGTTTTTCATTTTATTTTTTCTCCCATCAAAGATGGTGTAAAAAGCATTTTATGCTCATTATGCTAATACACAAAAGGATCATATTCTATTTCAAGATCCCACTTATCTTTTCTAACTTTTTTTCAGTTTTACATTTTTATAGCTCTTTAAACTATTATTTAGATAGACTCCAATGATTTTTAACTAGTTCAGTAACTTTACTAAACTTATAGCATAAAATAACCATGAATGTTTTAATATTTTTATTCTCTAAACATAGACGAGATGATGTTGGTTCACTAGTATACCTCTCACACCTATATCATAATGTTATGGGTTTAAGTCACCCCCCTCCCCAACAAACCCCGAATTTATGTAATATTTTCCTAAAACAAAAAAAAAATCATAATTTAGTTTTTTATTTTTCCTAAAGTGATTACTTATTTTTCAAGCTTGTGAAAATTGATAATAATTTGTTCTAAATAGAACTGATTTTGGTGGGTCAAATCTAGGGATGAATACAATTACCCCCATGAGGCTCAAATCCCTAAATCTCCATCGTCATTTGAGGAAGAAATCCTTCATCAATGAAGATGAAGATAGAGAAGGAGATGATGATATTTTTCATCCCCATTTCTAATTGGGGATAGGTATAGGCCCCACATAATTTTTTTTTAAAAAATTTATATATATTCCCATTTTCACCATTTTCCTCATTTTTTTTTCCAATTACATATTTTATTTAAATGTTTATCATATAATACGAAACTGAGACTGTTAGCTTTTGTTAGTGCTTAAATGATAAGTTCTTATTTTGATGGGGTTATTTTGAGGGTGTATGAATAAATTTTAGTATATTTGATTGTTTTAAAATTTCAAGTCAAACGAGGAAAAGGGAAAAATATGATCAAATTATGTTCAAATATGGGATGGGAGGGGATAGGGATACCTTTGAATCTATCCATATTTCCCAATTTCTCATCCCTAGTCAAATCAAATGAAGTGTATTTATAACTTAACTAATAGCAATAATATCTATATATCATCCCAAAATATCTATAAGGTTACCTTGGAAAAAGACTGAATTTGCCACGTAGCCAGTTCTATTCATTAAAAATGGAAACAATGATATAACCCATCAAAAGAAAATAATTTGCATGCATGGTGATGCCGCATGCCGGGAAGATGGTGGGAGATGCTCAGATGCACCAATCACCATACATTGGGTGCATGAGATTTTGTCTCCCAAAAAAGATTCTTGGGTATATATGACAAAGTACATATGTTTGATCACTTAAATCATGCCATACATATGAAAATCATATATCCACTTATTGAATTGTGCACCCGATGGCCCCTTAATTTTTTTTATTTTTTTCAGAGAACTGAATGGCCTCTTAATGTCCAAAGACACGGTGATTAATTATGAGTAATTCTTCACCTTTACTAATTACTACTCAATATATGTGTTACTGTGTATGTAATATGTTTATACCCGATGCACCAAAAGTGTAAAGCTTTTTGTGAGATTCAAGAAATTTCTGACTGAATTAGGCTGAAAATCAGATATATAGGTAAACATTTAAAGATATTTTTTTTTTGTTTGGATCATGTTGAATTATTATTTAAAATAGAAAGTTTACGAGGTTTGAATCCTGATTTTGTTGGGTGAATAAAACCAAAAGTATGGATAACTAGTATTATAACAAGTCTAGATGATCCCAAAATATCTATAAGGTTCCCTTACCATGTACCCATTTTTCATTCCTAAAAAAGTGAAAACAGTTATATAACCATAAAAGAATATTCTTCAGAAGATGATATAATATTATTGAGTTGTCCATATAATTCAGATGTGTTAAAACAGTTATTTTTCTATAGTTCTATGACTGTACGTATGTGGTTTGCTAGGATGAAAAAGTTTATTTTTTTTGCATTACATACTTTTAATTCTAAAAGAAACATAGGTGGAACTCGCCGGAAGAGGCCCAGCTTTCTTCGGCGGTGTGTGCTGCAACCGCCATCGCCTCCTCTGTATTTTTTTAAAAAAAATATTTTTTTTGTTTTTTGTTTTTAAATTTATATTGTTATTTTTAATTTATTTTTTAATTCAATAACAAATCTGGATAATAATTTTTTTTTTGAAAAACTGGTTTATAAATGAAAAGTATATTACGTCTATCTATCATGTCCCTTTTTGTCTTTTTACATAATTTAATAAAGTTTACTAAGGGCTAGTTTGTTATTACTGTAACTTATATAATAATCAATGTTAGTTGTGTTGAATGAATAATCAGCTGTGAAGTTAGGGGTTGTTTGTTATTTTGTCTGAACACTAAACAATCCTGAATTTTTCTAAATACTGAATAAGGACTGAAATCTTAACTTGAATGACATGTTTTTTTTCCTCATATCTGAATGTACTGTCAACACGTTTATTTTTTTTAAAATTAAAATTGTCTGAAAATAAGTAATTTTACATTTATACCCATGTTAAACAATTATACATATAATATAGAATAAAAACAATTCAAAAATAATAATTATATATGAACACATATGATCATGATCTTCTTATTCGATTACAAACAAACTTCATTTTTACTAAGAAAAGAAAAGATTTTGTTTTCAAAAAAATATAAGGGGCAGCGGGAAAAATCACACAAAACACTCTAAAAAAAATAATATATAAATACACCATCCTAATATTATAATAAAGTGTTGATATTAAACACTAATATGAGAAGTGATTATGGTTCTTTTTATTTTTAAGGCTATTTAAAATAAGCAATATATTAAAATAAATATTTTTATTCCATATATAATTATGATGAAATTGGAAATATATTATATATGGGGGATAGTATTGGAAGAAAAGATTTTGGATTGCATTTAATGTAATTCAGTGATTTGCAATTAAGTGAACAATTATGATTTTTTACTTTTTATTTTAAGTTATTTTTTGGTATTTTTAAGTTGTTTGATCACTTAAAAAAAACAAAAAAACTTAATAATTATGATTCAGGCCCATTAAGTTTTAAGTGGAAAAAAAATACGACCCTTTAGTCAACAGATGTTTAATTAATTATATTTTTAAAACTACTGTATAGTTCAAAAGCAGTATACATATGTTTGGTAATTTAATTGTAAAAGTGCTGAGATTAGTTACAATGACTAAAATATACATGAGTTTACGACCCTATTTCTTTTTTCTCAATAATTATATATATTAAATCAATATTTAAGTAGAACGTTTAAATTGGAAAAAAAAATTCCATAAGAACAATAAATATTTTTAAAAGATTTTATAAATCAAATCAATATTTAAATATAAAATTTAATTTTGAGATGAAATAAAGTATATTATAATTGATTTTAACCTAATTTCATATGGATCATTGTTAACGGGAAAATCCACTCGGAGAGCCAAATTCTAGTTAACACACTCAACCGCTACCGCTAGGTGGCAGCGGGATAGGTACTTTCGGTACCGGGAATTTTCTTACGTTGGAGATCGATAGGAGTGAATGTAAAGAAAGAAAATAAACAAGATATGCACTGTTTATTGGATGTGTGTTTATACAGGTATTACAATACGCTATCTTTTCTATATTTTTACACAGGATGGTGATGTAGCATTCGTTTATGACGATAAGTGGCTAGACAACCCTTCCAGTGATCGTCCCCAAACTCTCACTGGCTTCAGAGAATTCAAGAGAAGTTTTTCAGAAGAGATTTCAGACCCCCCCCACCCCCTCCCCCCCCCCCTCTTCGTCCTTCATGGCCGTATTTGTAGACCTCCCATATTCCCAAAAATATGGTCGTATTAATGAGGATTATTTGGAGTCATTCTTTAGGCGTTGAAAGACGTTGAGTGAGGCTAAAGACGCAAGATTTGATCCTTTTAATTACTGTCGTATTTAAACTCTGATTCGGTTAATCGTTTGGTCTTATTTATGGCGCTTTAAATGACGAATGAGTCAACCTTTCATGCTTACGTTGCTTGGAGGGGTTTAATGGTGCTATATCCCAGTGGCCTAGTACATAGTTGCACTGTTCTGCCTCTTGTTGGCGTGGCACTTGTTCTGCTCCGCATCTCGATGATGTCTTTCTTTGAAGGTATGCTGGTATTTTCATGGTGATCATCGTACTGTTTGGTGGATAAGACATTTATCTCAGTTGGATTCTGGGCTTACATCCATATAATCCAGATGTGTTAAAACAATTATTTTTCTATAATTCTATGACTGTACGTATGTGGTTTGCTAGATGAAAAAGTTTATTTTTTTTTTGCATTACATACTTTTAATTCTAAAAGAAACATAGGTGGAACTCGCCAGGAAGATGCCCAGCTTTCTTCGGCGGTGTGTGCTGCAACCGCCATCGCCTCCTCTGTTTTTAAATTTTTTTTTTGTTTTTTGTTTTTAAATTTGTATTGTTATTTTTAATTTATTTTTTAATTCAATAACAAATCTGGATAATAATTTTTTTTTTGAAAAAATAGGTTTATAAATGAAAAGTATATTACGTCTATCTATCATGTCCCTTTTTGTCTTTTTACATAATTTAATAAAGTTTACTAAGGGATAGTTTGTCATTACTGTAACTTATATAATAATCAATGTTAGTTGTGTTGAATGAATAATCAGCTACTAAGTTAGGGGTCGTTTGTTATTTTATCTGAAGACTAAACAATCCTGAATTTTTTTAAATACTGAATAAGGGCTGAAATCTTAACTTGAATGACATGTTTTTTTTTTTCTCATATCTGAATTTACTGTCAACACGTTTGTTTTTTTTAAAGTAAAATTGTCTGAAAATAAGTAATTTACATTTATACCCATGTTAAACAATTATACATATAATATAGAATAAAAACAATTCAAAAATAATAATTATATATGAACACATGATCATGATCTTCATATTCGATTACAATCAAACATCATTTTTACTAAGAAAAGTGTTAATAGAAAAATTCACTCGGGGTAAAAATCTCAGTTAACACCCTCACCCACTACCGGTAGCAGCAGCGGGGTAGGTACCAGTACCGGGGTCCCTCTTTTAGTATGATCGAGGTTGACTGACCAAAGAATGGATAAAGGACATAAAGGGACCGTGAGATGTAAAAACGAACACTATTTTATTTAATCAACTACTACCATGGGTTTACAATGTGAATACGTACATATCTATCACTCTTTTTCACTCTTTACACATGATGGAGATGGAGAAAACGTCCGTGTCGATAAATGGATTTTCCTCTAGTGATTGTCAATGGACTCTCACTGGCTTTCGGGAATCGCCCGGGACCTCTCTCTCATTCTGGTGATCAAGAATCTTCGAAAAAAACCCTTTTTCTTTCCTTTGCCCCTTCAATATAGTATATATAGTACTCCCCTAATCTCCTCAAAATCCGATCGTTTTTAATGAAGATTATAGAGAGTCCTATTTTAAGCGTTGAAAGGCATTTGCATGGAGTTGAAGGCGTGTGATTAGATCCCGTTAATCAATGGCGAATTCAAATTATGATTCGATCGATCATAGGGTCATTGATTGCGCTTTATTTTGGCGATGGAGTCAACTTTCCTTCTTCGTGGAGCTTGATGGCGATGTAGTCAACTTTCCTTCTTCGTGGAGCTTGGAGGGAGATTCTGATCGTGAGTTTTGATGGAGGGTAGCGCTGACACCCCATTTTGATGAACTTGTTCTACGTCCTGCTGGAATGGTGCTCGTGTCTTCATGTTCCCTATCGTATTGACTGGGAGGTAATGTACTTGCCTTGGAGGAGCTCCAGATGATCATACTGAGTATCAGGTGGGAGTTGAGGTAACACCAAGGTGGATACCGAGGTAGCACCGAGGTAGGTATGGAGGTACCTGATACCTTGATCGACGCCGAGATGCTTGCGGGGTACTGGACGTACGAGCTATCATCGTGTTAGTCTTGAGCTGGTTTCAGGAGCTTCAGTAGGGCGAGATACATACTTTCGGGGATGATATCCTATCTAGATAGATAGGTAGTCGATGTCCTGACCTTATCAAGTATCCGCTCCATCTAGGTGGTGGTATCAATCTCACTGGTCATCTTGAATATCAAGATGATCTTTCCTAGATAGATTCTCGTTGAAAAATTCTCCTTTGGTCCCTTGCCTAAAAAAAACTGTTAACATAAGTCCCCCCTGACTTGAACACCAGTATCGGGTTGGGGTTGGAGTCAGGATAGATAGCACTTGGAGAATTTTTTCGTAACGTCTCATAGGAGGGAGTCTTTTCTTTGCACGCTGATTTACATTCCACGTGGCTGATTAGGGTAAGCCGAATTCAAAAGGAAAATTTTTGGGGGTGCACGTTTCTCGAAAATGATCCCTCCATGTCACCGATTTTACCGTGGCATTAATTACTCTTTCTGCCCGTTATAAGTAATCATCTCTATATAAACTCTGGTGCCTTCGCAAGTGATCTGTATCAAGCAAATTTTCCTGATTAAGATTTTCCAGCGAGCAGAAAACCTAGCCTCAACCTTTAACTTCCCTCTTTTCGATAAAGATCAAAACTCTGAAACTGTCACTATGTCTTCACCTAGTGGCGATAGCATTAAGCAGCTCTTCGATGGCGACATGGTGGCCGGCAGGAGCCTTGCCCCTAGAAAAAAGTCTCGCGATAGCAGTGACAGTGGGGACGACGTTCCCTTTCAACTTCGCCGCTCCAATCGGAACATCGCAATCGAGACAGGCTTCTCGAACAATTCTGAGACTCCGGTTGATGTCGACCAAGAGTCGAGTGAAGAAGTAGGCACCGTTGGGATTGGTGGGAGCTGGGCCGGTGAAGTTACTGACACTGCTGGAAGGGTACTGGCCCTTCCATATGAGTACCGATGTGTCCCTCATTCTACTAGTACTCTGGAAACTATTAAACGTTTACGGAGAGATTTCAATATCCCCAAAGAGATCACTATTGCTATCCCTCCATGGGAGTATGATATGTATTCTCCCTCTACCGGTGAGGTCCTAATTCATACGGCAGCCTTCGATTGTTGAGTCAGACTACCCCTCCACCCACCTTACGTAGGACGCTACATGCCTTACAGTTAGCTCCCCTCCAGTTGACACCAGGATTTTGGAGGCATTTGGTGGGGTTCCTCGTTTTGTGGAGGGAGCAATGCCAGAAGGACAACATCGATCGGGAACCAGGTCCAGATGAGATTGGATATGTGTTCCAGATTGCCGCTAATGCCCTAGGTCTATAGGGGCAATTCTATGCCCTCGCCAAAAACAGCTTGCAATTTGTGGTACCGAGGGCCACGAAAAAGGATACCTCCTTGAAGGAGGAATGGGTCATCCTCGAAGGTGAATGAGGAAGCGCGGTTCATATCGGAGGGTCTGAGTTCTGAGTTCCCACTATTTTCAGTGGCAAGCCCGCGTTGGAGAAGAGCAAGTTATCTGGAGAATCAGAGAAAATCTTGCGGGCTATCATGGCCTGTCATTATATTAACACGAAATTTCCCATCACGGAGGCCTTCGAGGCAAAGAGGGTGGATCACTACCATCGCATTTCTGGAGCTTCTCCAGGTAGAAAACTTTTCTGACTTTGCTCATATTATCTTGTTTTATTGACTCTGCGAATATTGACTCTGGTTATCTTTGTAGTATCAGCAGTATCTCTATCGGTTCCTAAGATGGAGACCCACCAAATAGGCGGTACTGTTGATTCTCCTCCGTCTTCCCCTGTCAGTATTCCAATCAGTTTCGATCTCGATGCAGGGGTTGGAGTACCTACTAGAGGGATTGGAGTACCTACTGGCTCTGATAGGATCCCGATCGGGCTATTAGGATCGCCAGCTCCCCCTCTTCCTACCTCGGCTAGGTCGCTGGAGGCTTTTACAGCCAGATTAGGGGAGGTATCGAGGTGCTTCCAGCAGGGTGCAAGAGGTTTCACCTCTCAGATCAGTTAATGTTGCAGCAACCATTGATCCTGGTGCCTCAGCTTTTTTTGCTTCTCCCGTTGTGGCATCTGGTCAGCCTAAACCGGTCGAGAAAAAATCTGATTCTGTTTTGAAGAAGTGGGTCGTACCTCGAGATAAGGCACGGTCAAGGTCGAAGGACAGCAGCCAGGATGAAGTTCTGGCCCACTTCGTTGCTTCCTGCCCGGGTGGGGGCCTAGATGTCATGACCGCCATGCCGACTGAGCTTCTAATTAGAAGGGGGTCTGCCCTTCTAGCTGAGGTAAGCTATCTTATTTTAATCCTTTGTTCAGGTAAGAGGTTAAGAATATTCTGACAAGTGCATTATTTTTTGTCAAGCTTTTAAATTCAATGTGGCCATGAGCCAAGAGGTTGGCCTCCTTCTGGAGCAAGTCAAGGGTGCTACAGCGGAGCTAGAGAGGTCTAAAGAGGAGCTTGCTAGAGCCGCTCAGGGAATGTAAGTTCTGAACCAGTCGCTAGCGAATACCCAAAAGAAGGCTGACGAGGCGAAGGTTGACAGTGAGAAGATGCAGCATGCTCTGGATATGGATAAGCTCAGATCCCTCCATCATAAAGAGGAGATAGATATCGCGAATGAGAGAATAGTGGAGCTGGAGAAAGAAATCCAGTCCCTTCGGGGCAGCGTGACTACCCTAGAAGCCCAGGTAGACACCGCCTTCGGGGACGGTTACTTTTTTACTAGTTACCAGGTTGCTCTAGCTCTCCTTCATCCGTTTGATCTAGGTGACATCGCTGGGTGGAACCGGGAGAAGATCATGGTAAAGGCTGCTGAGCTAGCTGGGGCAGCACCTTATGATGTGGCTGGGCCCTCCCAGATTGTTGGAGATATTGGAGTAGTAGGAGGACCAGACCAGGGCTTTATCTTCCTTCTTCCACCAAGCAATGCTGGATCAGCTCCAAATCTGAAGGATCCCGAGGTTGGTGTGGCTCAGGTTGGAGGAGGGGTTTCCGCCTCCTTTGCTTCTCCAGTAGAGTCTGGCAAGGAGGTAGGAGATCGGCCTGCTACTGATGATGGAGAAGCTGTCATGCCTATCTCATCATCTGACCCTGCCCAGGAAAAGGAAAGTAAAGCTGCTCTGATCGAGGAAGTTGGAGGGGGGCTTCTAGGAGACCCATTTCCAATGGAAATTCTGGTTGCTGTAGGTGCCCAGGAAGCAAACGGGGCTCCATCCAGTATTGAAGGAGGGGAAACCATAACTGGTGGAGCTGGTGAGGAGACGGCCACTCAGGAGCAGGAGGATGCTTGATCCAGCTTGATCCCTTATTCAGTAGCACCTAGATAATGTTATCTTTTTGTAGCCCGTGATCGGGGGATGGGCTCCCCGGTTCTAGTAATGAGAACTTCTTTATTTTTCTTGACTTTATGCGTGTATAGTTTATCACATCTCAGGTTGAAATGCTTGTTCCAGGATGATTCTTAGTATCCAGGTGGGAATTTGGTGATCCGGGAGTTAATACCGCGAATGGTCCGGGAAAAGTACCAAGACCTCAACCGGTCATAGATTGGGGCGCTTCATTTTTTTATGGATTTCCATGTAGGCATTATTGGTTCGGATTTTGTATTCAACTGTCCTTCTAGATGTCGATCCAGGATAGGTTCGATTATCCCGATCATTAAGCCTTAGGGGGAAAGCACACTTCGCGAGGCTTCCCTTTCCCGTGTATCGAACGTTGTGTACATTAATGACTTTATCCTCTCATTTTTGATATTCGATCTTTCCCTCTATAAATACCCCTTATCTGTTAGATGGGTCTTCAAACAATCCCTTTTTCCTTTGTAGCAGGCAGTCTCCATAGGTTGATCAATGATCGTCGTATCACCTGACATTGTGGGAGGAAGAGGAGATGTCGGCTCTGTGACTGGCAGGATGCTTGGTATTGTGGAAGGATACTTGGTGGATTTAATTACCAGAGGGACAGGAAAAGTAGAGATTCCCAGGATCAGGATGAATGGTGGGCTTTGATGCTGCGGTCTTACCAATGGTGTAGGCATTACCCGGTCGAGCCCCGGCTTTGTTCCCCGTTGCATCTTGGATGTGGGGGGGGGGGGATCCTTATTTCCTTCTTATTCTTACTGATCCCAACACAACCTCTGCTCCTACCTCTGGGGTTAGTGGCAACACCGTCAATATAGATTCTCCAAGTTTATTTTCTTGTTGCTAGGTAGGCAGATCTAGTAAGTAGGTGAGAAGTTAGAGAGGGAACTGACTGTTTCATACCACCAGTTTATTTTCTTATCTCTTTCTTTCTTGTATCTTGTATGTAGCTTAAAATAAGGGCAGGGTTCCCCGGTTTGATCAATGAAAAGAAAAACTCACTTCCATCTATATCTGTCGATTTAATTTAGTCACACGCTTCTGATTGTAGCATAGACTCGGGCAAGGGTCCCCAGCATAAACTTGACTTAATCAAAACTTGGTAATTTATAAAATATGACTAGAATAAAGCAGTTGATCGGTATCCTGGTACCTCACACTCCAGTTCTGAGAGTCTTGGTAGTATGGCGAGCAATCTGGCGAAACTAGGAACCTCGTCGAATGATTGAGTACCTAGCTTTCCAGTTCATGGAAACTGGGTCTCCAGGGAAGTATTCTGGCAAAACTGGGTACCTCGCTCCTTTATTTATAGGAGCTTTGGTGCCTTGGCGAATCAAAAATTTGCTGAATCTCAGTACCTCGCCTTCCTGTTTTAGGAATCTTGGTACTCTGGCGAAAATGGTGGCGTACGAGGTACCTCGCACTCCTGTTTGTAGGAATCGTGGTGTCCTGGCGAAAACAATTGGCAAATAAACACTGGCAGCAAGATCCAGGTAGGCAACTAAGGCCACTTTAGCACCTGGTCTTTCTCGGCGGGGGGTGGTGCCCGGCCAAGGCCTTGATCTAGCTGGCAACTATGCTCTTACTATCCAGATCCTTCTTAGCAGAGGGTGGTGCCCGGACAAGGTCTGATCCATCGGGAAACTATGCTCTTACGTACTGGATCCTTCTTAGCGGGGGGTGGTACCAGCCCAGGGCAGCAGGAAGGCCATATGGTTCTTTCTGGTCTTGAGGTGATTATACTTGGGTACCTTGCATTCTTGTTTGCAGGAATCTTGGTACCCTGGCGAAAACAATGGCGAATAAACACTGGCAGTAAGGTCTAGGTATGCAACTAAGGCCACTTTAGCACCTGGTCTTTCTCGGCCGGGGGTGGTGCCAGGCCAAGGCCTTGATCTAGCTGGCAACTATGCTCTTACTATCCAGATCCTTCTTAGCGGGGGGTGGTGCCCGGCCAAGGTCTGATCCATCGAGCAACTATGCTCTTACGTACTGGATCCTTCCTAGCAGGGGGTGGTACCCGGCCAGGGCAGCAGGAAGGCCATATGGTCCTTCCTGGTCTTGAGGCGAACCTCCTAGATGTACTGATCTGATCTAGGGTATTAGGAGTGCTATGCAGCTTTTCTGGTTTTATGGCAATCCTTCTAGAGGGATTTATCCGGTCCAGGGCATCAGGAATGCTATGCAGCTCTCCTGGTCTTAAAGCGACAATCATGGGGAATTCAATTGGCGACGTAAAGCAGGTGGATTTAGACAAATGTAGGCAGGAACAAATGGAGAAAGAAACCTTCTTTATTGATGATCAAAGAAAAAAAGAAAAAAGGAATACAAGTACTCATGACTAACTAATATCTTCTGACAGTTGTTTAGGAATAATCCTGGCCGACTTGCCTTGCATAATTTATGGGTAGAATCTCTTGAGATGATCAACATTCCAGGTGTGGTCTACTGAATATCCGTCCATATCATTCAACTTGTAGGCCCCTCCATGGATCACCATTTTGATTAGGTAAGGACCTTCCCAATTAGGTGATAGCACTCCATCCGACCTATTTTGGGTATTCTGGGTAACCTTTCTGAGCACCATATCCCCTTCATTGAAGCTTCGACTTCTCACTTTCTTGTTAAAGTAATGAGCGATCTGGTTCTGGTAAACTGCTACTCTTTCGGCTATCTTGTCCTGTTTCTCCTCTAGGAGGTCCAGGCTGGCCCTCAGCTTGTCCTTATTTCCATCGGGGTCAAAATGTTGCACCCGGAAGGAGACGAGCTTGTGCTCTATAGGAAGGATGGCTTCTACCCCGAAAGCTAGCGAGTAGGGGGTTTCTCCCGTAGCGGTCCTCTTGGTGGTGCGATATGCCCATAGTACGTCCGGGAGTTCATCAGCCCATCTTCCTTTCTTTTGCTAAAGTTTTTTCTTGAGGAGCCTCTTGATGATTTTGTTTGCAGCCTCTACTAGGCCATTAGTCTAGGGGTGCGCCACGGACGCGAAGCGGAGTTCAATCCCCAAACTTCCACAGAATTCCTGAAATCTGGCGTTGTCGAACTGCTTACCCAGATCCGTGATGATGACCATCGGAGTCCCGAATCGGCAAACCACATTTTTCTTGATGAACTCTGTTGTGTTCGCTTCAATAATTCTGGAGAGGGGTTCTGCTTCCACCCACATGGTGAAGTAATCAACAGCCACGATTGCATGCTTCCACCCACCTGGCGCGGTTGGGAGGGGTCCAATTAGGTTCACTCCCCTGAATGCAAACGGATACGGTGAGCTGATGGTTGATAACCATTATGGAGGTAGGTGATGCAGGTCGGCCATTTTCTGACACGGTTCACAAGACTGTACGAACTGCCTTGCGTCATGGTGCAAAGTCGGCCAGAAATATCCCATGCGTAGCACCTGGTAAGCCAATGCTTCTCCTCCGATATGATTTCCACAGTCTCCGGAATGCACTTCCCTCAACGCCCAACTCGCATCCTCAGGATGTAGGCATCTGAGCAAGGGGAGTGATATACCTCTGCGGTAAAGGTGCCCCTCTATCAAGCAGTATCGAACTGAGGTTCTTTTGATCTTGTGAGCTTGATCGGGGTTTTGTGGGAGCTTTACTGATTGAAGGTATTCCACGATAGGATCCATCCAGCATGGAAATTGCTCCACGGGGTTTACTCCCTTGCCTTCAGAAATGCTTGATACAGTGATTACCCGGAGCGGAACTTCTTTCGGCAGCGCTTGTCCTCCATTGGCAGCTATCTTGGCTAGGATGTCAGCTCGATGATTTTGCTGCCTTGGTATCTGCTCGATCCTGAAACCCTTGAAGCGAGGCAACAACTCTTGCACTTTTTCGAGATAGGCTATCATGTTATCCCCCTTGGCCTGGTATAAACCAGTTATTTGGTTGACTACCAGCTGTGAATCACATTTGGCAAGGAGGTAATCAGCTTCCAGCTCTATTGCCGCTCTCCTCCCTACTAACAAGGCCTCATATTCAGCCTCATTATCGGTGGTGTTAAACCCGAATCTGAAACAATAGCAGCACTCGACTTTCTCTGGGTCTGTTAGAATGATCCCACTCCACTTCCTGCTTGATTTGATGCTCTATCAGTATACAGGATCCAGTTGTTTTGATCGGTCGGCCAATCTGCAGGCTCTTGTTCCTTCGAAGGAGCTCGAATCGGGCTTGGGGGAGCACCCTGATCGGGGATCGCACTTAATTCTACCATGAAATCTGCCAAAGCCTATGCCTTGATGGTAGTCCTGGCTTTGTATTTGATGTCGAACTGGGTAAGCTTAATGGCCCACATCATGAGTCTTCCTGATACATCCGGCCTTTGAAGAAACTGTCGCAGAGGTTGATCCGTGACCACTACGATGGTGTGAGCAAGAAAATAAGGGCGGGGCTTCCTGGCTGCTACTACAAGTGCAAATGCGAGCTTCTCTAGGAGAACGTAGTTCTTTTCTGATTTGGTTAGGGCATGGCTTACATAGTAGACAGGGCGTTGGGCTCCATCTCTGCATTCTTTCACTAAAGCTCCACTTGCGGCGGTTTCAGACACTGCCAGATATAACTGTAGTTCTTCTCCTGGTATCGGGCTAGCTAGCATGGGCGGGCTAGCGAGGTACTCCTTTAATGACTGGAAAGCTTGCTCACTGCCTTGGTCCCATTTCATGTTCTTCCCCTATTTAATTGCCTTGAAGAACGGGATGCACTTGTTAGTGGACCGCGATATGAAACGGTTCACGGCTGCGATTCGCCCAGTCAAACCCTGCACTTGTCTGAGTGAGGTGAGAGATTCAAGATCCAGGATGGCTTTGATCTTTTCAAGATTAGCTTCAATTCCTCTCTCGTGGACCAAGAATCTGAGAAATTTCCCGGCTGTAACCCCGAAGGCTCATTTAGCAGGATTCAATTGCATCTGATTTTCCCTGACTATCTGGAAAGTCTGACGGAGGTGGTCTTGGTGATGTTCAGCTATTTGAGACTTCGTGATCATATCATCGATATATACCTCCATCGACTTTCCTATCAGTCCCCTGAATAAACGGTTGACCAGGCACTGGTAGGTAGCTCCGAGCCCGAAGGGCATAACTCTATAACAGTACAGGCCTTGCCCGGTTATAAAACTGGTTTTATCCTGGTCAGTTGGATGCATCAGGATCTGGTTGTATCCTGAGAAGGCGTCCATAAAGCTTAGGAGCTTGTTGCCCGCGGTTGAATCTACCAGTTGGTCGATCTTCGGTAACGGGAAGCTATCCTTCAGGCAGGCACGGTTGAGATCTGTGTAGTCGACACACTGATCGGGCAAAATATGTAGTATATTTAGGCCCTCAGATCCTTACCTTATGTTCTGTTTTCGTGTGTTTTTGTATTTCTGATGGGTTGTTTTGTGCGTATTTATAGGAAATGATGCAAAGACATGTTTGGAAGTATATTACGGTGATTCCGAGAGAAAAGGGGTGAAAGTAAAGGCAAAGGAGTACAAACAGCTCTACAGTACGGGTCCAGTGCGGGTCAAGTGCGGGTCGTAACCGCACTCCGACCGCACTCCATCCACACTCATGTTCATAACCGGGACAGGATGCAAGTGAAGAGATAAAGTGCGGGTACAATGCGGGTACAGTGCGGGTCATCCAACCGCACTTCACCGCACTAATACCAAACCAGAGAAGCTGATGTTGCACCTGACGATAAAGTACGGGTACTGTGCGGGTCATCCAACCGCACTCTACCCGCACTAATGCCAAACCAGAGAAGTTGAAGATGCACCTGACGTTAGAGTGCGGGTACTGTACGGGTCATCAAACCACACTCCACTCGCACTTTCACCAAGAACAGAAGAACAGAGTTGTACCTGACATTAGAGTGCGGGCACTGTGCGGGTCATCCAACCGCACTCTACCCGCACTGTTGCTCAAGACAGAAGGTAGATTTTGCACCTGACAGGGAAGTGCGATTCAAGTGCGATCACAGTGCGATTCCAAGTGCGGGTCAAGTGCGGGTAATTCAACCGCACTCCACCCGCACTATTGTCCTGATCCGAGAACTGAAGATGAAGACAACCCATACAGTGCGGGTAATTCACCCGCACTCTACCCGCAGTTCGTGCGCGCCAGTTTGATTTTCAAAGCTTAAATGACCTATTTTTGTATCTTGTATAAATAGAAAAGTATAGAAACATTTTAGGCAGCCTTTGACTCCGTTTTGCAGAGGTTAAAACACATTTAGACCTAGAATCTCTCTATCTCTCTCATCCTTACTTTCTCTACTCAACTTCAAGGAAGTTAGGAGATTGAAGCCACTTCAAGGAAGGAGATGTTCTCCAAGGGTTCTTTCTCTTTCCTTTCTCTTAGTTTTCTAGTTGTAATGAGTATCTAAATCCCCTCTAAGGGGTTGATGGAGTAATTAGTTGAATATTGGGCTTGTACATAAACTTGATATTATATTGATATTCATGTCTATCTTTCATTGATCTATTGTTGTTGTGATTGTTTATCATTGATTTCTTGTGTAGATAGGTCCTCTTACAAGATGTCTTTGTATTATGTATGAGTATTGCATCTAGATATACATCATATTTAGTTGTTTAATGCTTTAATGAATAGACGGAAAGTCATGAATTCCGACTCTAAAACTGCGGTTTTAATTTAACCTCGATCGAGTTTTCGGTTCTATACATCCTAGGTCGGAACCCGTGAGAGAGTTAGAAGTCATCACTATACATCCTAGGGTGACTATGTGTAATCGGTTGAGTCATTGTTAGGTAGACGAGCTTCATTTCTAGAATCTGATAAACAACCAACTCTATACATCCTAGGTTGGTAGTCTACAACGGATTAATCCCTAATAGGTGGTCCGCACTATACATCCTAGGTTGGCCACCTTCTAAGGATAAATAACCGACTCTATACATCCTAGGTCGGTTACCTTGAATAGCCGTGCTATTGACAAGTTTGTTGCATTGCCCAGTATTTACTTTCGTATCCATCAACTCCTTAGTTTCCATCATCTATATATATATCCTTCATTCCATTTCCCCTTTCATTTAGTTTGCATAATTAATTTAGTGTTATTTATAGTGTAATTCACCACCTACATTTTCATCAACTCATGTTTCGATATTATATATATACATAACATTACTTTAGCAATAACTAATTTAGCTAACTCCGCTCCCTATGGACGACACCCCACTTGCCATTATATTTATGTTTTCAAACTAATTTAGGCTTTGTGAGGTTTTATCAAATATTGTTGACGGATTGATCTTTTAAAACGACACTAAGAAAAAACTTATCTGTCACACATATGCCCCACTTTTCGTTTGCTTTGGTTACCATGACTACGTTGGCAATCCATTCAGGGTACCGAGACTCCCTAATGAACTCTGCCTTTAGTAGTTTGTGTACCTCCTCTTGCACCGCAGCATTTCTTGCTTTGTTGAAATGCCTTCTCTTCTGCTTGACTGACTTGAAGGTGAGATCCACCACTAACCTATGTGTTGCTAAGGCATCGGTTATTCCCGGCATCTCCTCATGACTCCATGCAAAGATGTAGTTATATTCTCGCAGGAGCTTTATAAGAGCCTTTTTTACCTTTGTCTCCAATGCAGAACCTATCCTGACAACCTTGGAAGTATCGGCCTCCCTGATAGGTACCTATTCTAACTCTTCTGCAGGATGGCTATTGGCCCATCCTTTTCCTTCTTCTTCCCTGATTTCTATGTCGGGGATCTCTGGCGTAGATCCCATTTCAATCGAATCTGTTTCACCTTCGACATCTTCCTTTGGGAACTTGCGACCTTGGTTGATGGTTACGTGCATGCATTGCTTAGCTAGCGCCGCTGGATTGGTAGATACTGCATAACACTTGCGTGCAATCTGTTGATCTCCTCTCACTTCGCTCACCTTGTCTCCTACTGGAAATTTCAGGACGTTATGATATATCGACAAGACTCCTTTAAGAGCAGATAGGTAGGGTCTTCCCAGTATGGCGTCGTAGGCGGACGTGGTGTCTACTACCACGAAATCCGTCATCAGGTTCTGCTGTAGTGGCGTTGTCCCTACTATTACCGGTAAGATCATAGACCCGGTAGGAATCAGTGAGTCTCCTGTGAACCCGTATAATGGGGTAGTGCAGCTATTGTAGCAAGGCCTTTTCAGGTTGAATTGCTCCAAAACGCTTTTGAAGAGGATATCAACGCTACTGCCTATGTCAATCAAGACATGATGGACCAAGTTGTTGGCTATCTGCACAGTGATAACCATAGGGTCATCGTGGGGCTGTACGGTGTTGTACACGTCCTCTTCTGTGAAGACGATCTGTGCAGTAGGAGAGAACTGAGGTGGTCCCCTAGTAACTTTGAAAACATTCTGGCTTGCTTCCAATCTGGGAGCTTTCCTGGCATGGTTTTTTTTATCATTGTTGGAGATTCCGGCCAGGGTGGGACCTCCGCTGATGGTATTGACAACGTGGATCTGCTCCATCAGATCTTTCCCTTTTGCTTTCCTTCCTTCCTTCCTCATTTGCCTTGATATCGGCTTGGACCTCATTTCCAGTACGTATATTGTCACGTACCTGTTGGAGGAATTCTTTCAAGTAACCTCCCCTAACCAAGGCTTCGATCTGGTTCCGCAGACTATAACACTCTGAGGTATTATGACCTGTATCCTCATGGAAGTCATAATACTTGTGGCGGTTCCGCTGATCAGCTAGTACCTTCATTGGGCCTGGCTTTCTGAGCAGTCCCATGTCGCAGATGGCGAGGTAGATAGTTTCACGAGATGCGTTCAAGAGGGTGTAATATGAGTATCCCCTTTCTTCTCTATCGACCCGGGCTACTTCCTTAAGTGGAGGTGTAGCTCTGGGTGAAGTCCGCCTGACTGGGTACCGGTTCCGCGGGGGCTGGTAGTGCGGTGACCGATATGTGGACTTGTTGGGAGGTCTGTTCTGACTTTTCTGAACTAGTACAGGCTTGAGCGCCTCCCTCTTCTGGCGCTTGGCAATCTTCATATCATCGTGCTCCATTTTGACTCGGAGCTGTTCCTCTATCTCGACCTGCTCTAGAGCTCTGTTGTAGGCTTCCTGGTAAGTCTCTGGGGGATGTTTGGTGAAGGATCTGAACAGCCTACCTGCCCATATGTTCCTTCTGAAATTGGCCAAAGTCTCCTTTTTCGCGAAGACCCCAATCTGGATCACTTCCTTGTGGAACCTCTCTACGTAGGCTCTGAGTGTTTCACCCCGCTCCTGGACTACATACTGGAGATGAATGGGATCCTTGGGGTGAGGTTTGATGCCCTGAAACTGGGCACAGAAGTCAGTAGTCAACCTGGTGAATGAATCAACGCTCCCCGCCGGTAGTTTCCTTAACCATGTCTTGTCACAGTCAGTCAGCGTGGTAGGGAACATTCTGCACATGGCGGCCCGGGTAGCATTCTGGACATCCATCTAGTGAACAAAACTCTCTAGATGGCTCAGGGGATCCTCGGTTCCAGAAAATTTATCTGTTGGCATCTTGAATTTAGGAGGTAGTTCTGCCTCATTGATCCTTCTCGAGAAGGGATCATTCATCTCTCCCAAAGGATCTTTTCGGTTCTCCCGGTGCTTACCCTTCTTCAGCTCCTGGATCTTCCTTGCCATTCTGGCGACCTGGTCCCGGATATGTTTGTTGTAATTATTTCCCGATTCCACCTCAGAATCTCGATCGTCAGATCCCGTCAATGTCGTAGAGGTTTCATCCTGCTTCTCTCTACGGGGAGGGTTTTCTCTGACATCCCTGTTGCTATCCCTTGCCACTGAACGAGGGTGCCTCCTGGTCACTTCCCGTCGAGGCTGTCTAAAGGAAGCTTCTAGTTGGACCAGATGGTAACGCTTCCTAGGCGGGAGATCAATGGCGAATCTAGCGCGTCGGGGTTGATGACTTGTAAGATTTCCTGGAACCAAGGGTGCTGGTCTGAGTCTATCATGGATTGATGGTATTGGGGGCATGGGCCCGAGTCTATCATGGATTGGTATAGGAGGTGGTGGTCCCAACCTGTCGAAGGTAGGTACCCTGGTACCTTGCAGATTGGCCTCTCCCCTGGGATCTGGTATCGCAGGCTGATTGGTACTGTTTTCGGCAGCCATTCGGAGGCAAATGCTCTCTATAAAGGCCGTGACCTGTTGGTCTAGGTTGGCAGGTCCAGCTGCTGGGGTAGTAGGTACCTGGGTGGTAGCCCGCGCGGCAGCTGACAGCTTTGAGGTGGGTTTGCGACCCTTTCCCCCCTTCTTCGGCTTCTGACCCTTTCGGGTTGAATCGTTCGACTGATGTCCTAACGGGTCAGGATGATCCTGAGAGGATCGGAGATTCATTCAGATAGTCTAGCAAGAAAACGAGACACACATGCTTTCTTTTGAAGGTGTGGTGTTTCCCACAGACGGCGCCAAAAAGTGTTAACAGAAAAATTCACTCGGGGTGAAAATCTTAGTTAACACCCTCACCCACTACCGCTAGAAGCAGCGGTGTAGGTACCTTTGGTACCGGGGTCCCTCTTTTAGTATGATCGAGGTCGACTGACCAAAGAATGGATAAAGGACACAAAGGGACCGAGAGATATAAAAACTAACACTATTTTATTTAATCAACTACTACCATGGGTTTACAATGTTAATACGTACATATCTCTCACTCTTTTTCACTCTTTACACATGATGGAGATGGAGAAAACGTCCGTGTCGATAAGTGGATTTTCCTCTAGTGATTGTCAATAGACTCTCACTGGTTTCCGAAAATCGCCCGGGACCTCTCTCTCGTTCTGGTGATCAAGAATCTTCGAAAAAAACCCTTTTTCTTTCCTTTGCCCCCTCAATGCTATATATTTATAGTACTCCCCTAATCTCCTCAAAATTCGATCGTTTTTAATGAAGATTATAGAGAGTCATATTTTAAGCTTTGAAAGGCATTTGTGTGGAGCTGAAGGTGCGGGATTAGATCCCGTTAATCAATGGCGAATTCAAATTATGATTCGATTGATCATAGGGTCATTGATTGCGCTTTATTTTGGTGATGGAGTCAACTTTCCTTCTTCGTGGAGCTTGATGGCGATGCAGTCAACTTTCCTTCTTCGTGGAGCTTGGAGGTAGATTCTGATCTTGAGTTTTGATGGAGGGTAGCGCTGACACCCCATTTTGATGAACTTGTTCTACTTCTTACTGGAATGGTGCTCGTGTCTTCATTTTCCCTATCGTATTGACTGGGAGGTAAGGTACTTGCCTTGGAGGAGCTCCGGATGATCATACTGCGTATCAGATAGGAGTTGAGGTGACACCAAGGTGGATATCGAGGTAGTACCGAGGTAGGTATGGAGGTACCTGATACCTTGATCGACGCCGAGATGCTTGCGGGGTGCTGGGCGTGCAAGCTATCATCGTGCTAGTCTTGAGCTGGTTTCAGGAGCTTCAGTAGGGCGAGATACATACTTTCGAGGATGATATCCTATCTAGTTAGATAGGTAGTCGAGGTCCTGACCTTATCAAGTATCCGTTCCATCTAGGTGGTGGTATCAATCTCACTGGTCATCTTGAATATCAAGATGATCTTTCCTAGATAGATTCTCGTTGGAAAATTCTCCTTTGGTCCCTTGCCAAAAAAAACTGTTAACAAAAAGTGCTAACAGTCATTTTTGGCAGGGGTCCAAAGAAGAATTTTCCATCAGTAGGTACCTGGTAGTACCTTGATCGGGACCGATACCTAGATACCGGGGATGCTGTACACCATGAACCGGAAATAAGCTAGTACCACGTCTCACAGTCTACTAGGTACCAAGCAAGGCTATACCATGATACCTCATACCTGGTTCCTAGGTACCACGTTACCTCCTACCTGGTACCTAGGTACCACGACATCTACCCGGTACCCAAGTACCGCGATATCAGTCTAGGATCTAACCAGAATGTGTATCCTACCCGCCAAGTAAGAAGAATGAAACCAAGAAGAGGTACCAGCATGCTAGAACAAGCGCCACGCCACGCCAGCGAGCACTTTGGTACACCAGTGTACCATACCACTAGGATATAGAGTCAAAATTCTCCTTCAAGCAACGTAAAAGGGAAAGTTGACTTCTCTGGTAAATTTATGGAGATAATCAACACCATTAATGAGGGAATCAGTCAACTCCATTAATGGCCATTCACAACTCCATTAATGAGGGAATCAGTCAACTCCATTAATGGCCATTCACAACACCATTAATGAGGGAATCGGTCAACTCTATTAATGGCCATTCACAATGCCATTAATGAGGGAGTCAACTTCATTAATGAAGATAATCAGACTCCATTAATGAGAAGATATTCAACTCCATCAATGAGAATATATTCAACTCCATTAATGAGAAGATATTCAACTCTATTAATAAGAAGATATTCAACTCATTAATGTCGATAAACCAATGAAGTGGGCAACAAGGATGAACAGATATAAATATAACCAGTCACTCTCCAAGAAAAGGGGGATTCCCCAATATTTCTCCAGTCGGACATTTCTCCAACAGGAGGTTCGAACAATAGACACAGTCCAACAGTCCTCCAGTATCTCCATATCTCCAACAGCTCTCTAACATCTCCATGTCTCCGATCCCAGATTTCGCCCACGTCTCCATTAAGAATATGAGTTCGCCATCACCTGAAGTGTAAAAGAGACCCTGCCCGAATTCCTTCTACACCACCATTGTATCGACTGCTATGTATGTCAGTTTTCGCCTTGAATGTATCGGTACCAAATGGTACCCCTCTAACTGTGACCTACCAAGACTCAGTTTGTATTAATGTAAGCTCTCCGGAGCACCTTTCGAGATATATAAATATAAAGAAGGGTCTTTCTCCCTTCCAATGGATACTGCCTGGGGGTTTTTCAGCATGTGATCAATCGTGATGCTTTTTCCCCCTAGTTCAGTCCACCACTACTAAAAGAGTTGTCATTCTCCCATCTGTCTCCTTGTAACGAATGCATGCATGTGAGCTAGGTACTAACCCCGCTGATCCTAGCTCTCATGTACCCCACCTTGCCCATTATCTTGGTCGGGGAATTATGGAGGGCACCTAGAGAGGTGACCAGGTACTAGGATCAGATACTAGGACCGGGTACCAGCCTATTGCACTAGATGGGCGGGATGATTGTTCTCCTACCTATCCTACCTCTCTCGCGGTACCTATCCCGTTTGAGAGCGTTGATCGATCAGATATCTCTCCTTCACTCCTATCAGAATCATGGTACGAAGTACCTACACCCCGCTGCGACCTCCGGGGTAGCGGGTTGAGGGTGTTAATTGAGATTCCTCACCCAGAACGAATTTTCCGTTAACAAAAAGAAAAGATTTTGTTTTCAAAAAAATAAAAGAGGTAGCGGGAAAACTCGCATAAAACACTCTAAAAAAATAATATATAAATACACCATCCTAATATTATAATAAAGTGTTGATATTAAACACTAATATGAGAAGTGATTATGATTCTTTTTTATTTTTAAGGCTATTTAAATTAAGCAATATATTAAAATAAATATTTTTATACCATATATAATTATGATGAAATTGGAAATATATTATATATGGGGGATAGTATTGGAAGAAAAGATTTTGGATTGCATTTAATGCAATTCAATGATTTGCAATTAAGTGAAAATTTATGATTTTATACTTTTTATTTTAAGTTATTTTTTGATATTTTTAAGTTGTTTAACCACTTAAAAAAAACAAACAAAACAACTTAATAATTATGATTTAGGCCCATTAAGTTTTAAGCGAAAAAAAAATACGACCCCTTAGTCAATTGATGTGTAATTAATTGTATTTTTAAAACTACTGTATAGCTCAAAAGCAGTATACATATGTTTGGTAATTTTATTGTAAAAGTGCTGAGATTAGTTACAATAACTAAAATATACATGAGTTTACGACCCTATTTTTTTTTTCAATAATTATATATATTAAATCAATATTTAAGTAGAACGTTTAAATTGGAAAAACAAATTCCATAAGAACAATAAATATTTTTAAAAGATTTTATAAATCAAATCAATAATTAAATATAAAATTTAATTTTGAGATGAAATAAGGTATATTATAATTGATTTTAACTTGATTTCATATGGATCATTGGTGACGGGAAAATCCACTCGGAGAGCGAAATTCTAGTTAACACCCTCGACCGCTACCGGTAGGTGGCAGCGGGATAGGTACCTTCGATACCGGGATTTTTCTTACGTTGGAGATCGAGAGGAGTGAATGTAAAGAAAGAAAATAAACAAGATAGGCACTGTTTCTTGGATGTGTGTTTATACAGGTATTATAATACGCTCTCTTTTCTCTATTTTTACACATGATGGTGATGTAGCATTCGTTTATGACGATAAATGGCTAGACAACCCTTCCAGTGATCGTCCCCAAACTCTCACTGGCTTCAGAGAATTCAAGAGAAGTTTTTCAGAAGAGATTTCGGACCCCCATCTTCGTCCTCCATGGCCGTATTTGTAGACCTCCTATATTCCCAAAAATCTTGTCTTATTAATGAGGATTATTTGGAGTCCTTCTTTAGGCGTTGAAAGATGTTGAGTGAGACTAAAAGATGCGAGATTTGATCCTTTTAATCACTGTCGTATTTAAACTCTGATTCGGTTAATCATTTAATCTTATTTATGGCCCTTTAAATGGCGAATGAGTCAACTTTTCATGCTTACGTTGCTTGGAGGGGTATAATGGTGCTATATCCCGGTGGCGTGGTACACAGTTGCATTGTTCTGCCTCTTGTTGGCGTGGCACTTATTCTGTTCCCACCTCGATGATGTCATTCTTCGAAGGTATGCTGGTATCTTCATGGTGATCCTCGTCCTGTTTGGTGGATAGGACATTTATCTCAGTTGGATTCTGGGCTGACATCGAGGTAATTCGGGTACCAGGTAAACGTCGAGGTACTCGGGTACCGAGTAGATGTCCATGGTACCTAGGTGTTAGATAGTAGGTGCTGGGTGCCTGTGAGGTATTGAGTATGCGGTATCGTGGCACTAGTCTTCACTTGGTATCAGGAGTTATGACATAGTTTGGTACATATTCTCTCGAGCTCGTAGTTTTGATGCTTCAGCCAGGTAGACAGCTGGTAGAGGTTCTGGCCTTACTGGGTATCGATTCTTCCAAGGTTGCGGTACCATTACTTCTAGGTACCTGAGAGCTAGGAATGGTTCCTACCAGGTAGTAGTTCAGTGAAAAATTCTCTTTTGGACCCCTACCAAAAATGGGTGTTAACAGAAGTCCCCCTTGACTTTAACATCAGTACCAGGTTGGGGTTGGGGTTGGGGTTGGAGTTGGAGTTGGAGTCAGGATTTGAAGCACTTAGAGAATTTTCTGTAATGTGTTTTGTAGGATGAAATCCTCCGTTTGCACGTTGATTTAATGAGTAATCCACGTGCCTCATCAGGATATGCCGAATTCAAAAAAGGCAAGATTTGGGGGTGCACGTTTTACAAAACTGTCTTTCCGATTATCCCGCGTTATCAATTACCCTTTCTTCTCGTTACAAGTAACCATTTCTTTCTCTATTTATAACCTGACCCCTTCTTCTTTCCGGCATCGTGCTTTCAAATTGTTCTTTCTATTCTTCACGATTCTCAAATTCTCGCAAAAGCCCTAGATTTCCTTGAACCATAATATTCTTCCTCTTCAAATCTCTCTTGCCTTCGTAGCTTTTCAACCTTTGCTACCATGTGTACCTCTACTTCTGATAGTTTGGAGAAGATTTTTGATGATGATGTTACTAACAGTGGGAGCCTCGTCCCTAAGAAGAGGTCCCGTAAAGACGACGACGGGAACGATGTCCCTACCCCTCAGTGCCGTCGCTCAAATATGAATGTTGCTTTTGGGACTGGCTTTTCAAACGATCCAGACAGCCCTATCGACGTTGACAGAGCGAGGAAACGAGTGCTGTTAGGGGTGGTGGAGACTGGGCTGGTGAAGTCACGGACACCGTGGGGAAGGTGCTCACCCTTCCTTATGAATATTGGTGCATCCCTAATTCAAACAGTATTGAAGACATGATTAGGCGGTTGAGGAGGAATTTCTTGATCTTTGATGACATCACAATCACCGTACCCCCTCGAGGGTATGACGTATACACCCTCAATCCTGGCGAGGTTCCGATTCACACGGCGGCCTTCGATTGTGGCGTCAGGCTACTAGTTCACCATACCATGCACAGGGCACTGCATGCCTTGTAGCTCGCCCCCCTCCAGCTAACACCGAGATTTTGGAGGCACTTGGTAGGGTTCCTCGTGTTGTGGAGGGAACAGTGTGAGAAAGACAAAATCGACCTGGAGCTAGGATCGAGCGAGTTAGGATTTATCTTCTAAGTAGTTGCCAATTCTCCAGGCCTTAAGGGGCAATTCTATGCTCGTACAAAAAACAATTTGAAATTCATAGTGCCAGGAGCCACGAAGAAAGACTCTTTCTGGAAAGAGGAGTGAGTTGTTGTTGGTGGAGACTGGGGTAGCTCGGTTCATATTGGGGGGGTCTGAGTTCAAGGTTCCCACTTTCTTTAGTGGAAAGCATGTCTGGGAGAAGAGCACTCTCTCAGCGAAATCAAAAAAAATTCTGAAAGCCATCATGGCTCGTAACTACATCAACATGAGATTTCCTTCCTCAAATGCTTTGAGGCAGGGATTGCTGACCTCTACCTCCGCATCTCTAATCCCCTACCAGTTAGATATACTTCTGACTTCACTCTAGATGTATTCCTTAGCTGATTCTATAAACACTAACTATGCTATTTTGATAGTTTCTACAGTGTCTCTATCGGATACGCATCAGGGACTTACCCCGACTGGTGGTCAGCATGTCTCCCCACCGGCCTCTCCTATCAGACCTTCAATCCTCATTGACGCTGCTGTGGGAGCTGGTACCTCTGCTGGGTCTAGTAGGAGAATATCGGTCCCGACCGAGGTACCCGAGGCATCTCCTCCGCCTTCTCCTGCTCCAGTTAGATCACTGACGAGCTTTGCAACCAGAATGGGCAGGGTCAGGGGTGTTTCTGGCCAGGTACAGGATCGGATGTCCACTGTTCCTGCTATTGCTGCTAATACTGCGGTCGCTACTGCTGCTGCTCAACCAGTCCCCTTTCCCCCTCCTACCATGGTGGCTGAGCGTTCTGTTAGGGCCGAGAATGGTCAAATCTCGGTCAGCGCTGCTCAAACTGCTCCTCTTGATCAGTCCCGATCTCGATCAATGGATGAGAGCCAAGACGAGGTCCTAGCTAAATTCGTTGCTTCCTGCCTGGGCGAAAGCTTGGATGTCATGACTTCCATGCCCACTGAGCTTTTAATCTCCAAGGGATCTGCTTTCCTAGCTCAGGTAAGTTTCTTCATCATGGTCTTCTATCTGGATTAGGTATAGGTCATATTTATAACCCTCGTTTTGTATCCGACAAGCCTTCAAGTTCAATGTGGCAATGATCCATTAGGTCAGCTCTATCTGGAAACATGTCAAGGATGCTACTACCGAGTTAGAGAAAACCAAAGAGGAGCTGGCCAAAGTTTCCAGAGGTGTGATGGTCCTGAACCAGTCCCTGACTAAAGCTAAGGAGGCTGCTGCTGAGGCACATGTGGACAATGAGAGGATGCAGCGTGCTTATGATACAGAGCTGCTTAAGTCTGTGCGCTGCAAAATCGAAAGGGACACCATGAAAGAGAAGATAGCAGATTTAGAGAAAGAGGTTCACACTCTACGCACTAGCATGGCTAGCCAGGAGGCTCAGGTGGATGCCTCCTTTGGGGACGGCTACTTCTTTGCAGGCTACCAGGTAGCTCTGGCTCTACCTTCCCCATTAGATATGAGCGTCATCGATGGGTGGAACAGGGAGGAGATTATGGCTAAAGCTACCGAGCTAGCTAGGACAACTCTGTCTGACGAAGCTGGTCCTTCTCGGGCTGTTGGGGCAAATGTGGAGGTGGACAATAAAGACTATGGACCTATCTCGTCTCTTCTACCAGGGTATGTTGGGGCAGATTCCAATTCCAAGATTCCTGATGTTGTACTGGTCAAGGTTGAAGGGGGAGCTCTTGATCCGCCTATCTCTTTACCGAGATCCGTCGAGGAGGTAGGAGACCAGCCTGCTTCTAAGGACGTAGAGTCTGACATATCCCCTTTTCTAGTCCTGCCAAGGAGATGAAGGACCAAGCTGTTTCAACAAAGGAGGTGGGGGATCAATCCGATATGGTAGCAACCGGGAAGCTGCAGGTCGACCCACCTCAAGTGGAGCCCTATTGGTAGTAGGTGCCCAGATAGTAAGCGAGGCCCCAGTTGGTCTAGGGGATGGTGCTTCTGCAGGGGCTGTAGATGAGGTAGCCAGTCAGGAACAAGGGAATATATGATCCAGCTTGACCAATTATCAATTATTTTTCTGTTTATTTCATTTTTTGGTTTGTGTAGCCCGTGACAAGGGGATGGGCTCCCTGGTTTAATCAATGAAAAGACATTTCTTCCTTCTTGCATTTGCACTTGGTTGCCTGGACACCTATTTGTTCACTACTCTAACCTGGTTGTGAAACTGATCTGAGGAGTAGTCTCTAGTATGAACCTAACTTAACTGTTATCTGGTAACAGAAGAATCTTTGAAACTTGGCGAGATCAGAAAGCGTTAGCACGACTCATAGCCGGTACGGGGATCTTCTGGTACTTAGCCTATGAATTTCGATAACATTCCCGAGGGGCATTGTTAGCAACTGGTCTTACTTGGGGAGAACCAAGGTACCGGGCATTCTTGCTTTGAGAATCCTGATACTTAGGCGAAACTTTAGTCAAAAGAATCCAGGCACCAGGGATACTCGTTTCTAGTGGAATCCTGGTACCTAGGTATAGACTTGATGGAGGACTTGGTGGAAGATCCTCCCTTAAATTTTGATCAATGGCGGTCATTGACGAGATTGACCCAGAAGCGGCACCACGGCATCAGTTAAACACGAATCGCGGTACCGGTTTCGAGGGGGTGGTAGGATGTGGCATCAAGTCTCTGCTAGATCATAGCATCGGTATTTCCCGATATCTGGTAATCGAGATAGTCATGGTCCTCATCCTATTCGACATTACCCAGGTGAAAACCTCTTTTTGGAATTACTGTATGGGAAGCTTCGGTTTGGACGCTATATTTAATTGTTCTTCCATGTGTCAACTCGGGAGAGGTTCGCCTATTTCAAACGAAATATATGGGCGGCGCACGCTTCGTGAAACTGCCATTTCCCATTCCCTGAACATCGCGCCTCATTAATGGTTTCCTTTTTGCGTCACTAGTGACTATCTCCCCCTTCTGTAAATACCCTGATCTGCTCATTCGTTTCTCACATTATTTTTTACCCTTTAGAGAAAAGGGAATCCAGTAAACCAATTGATGGCCAACTAGGCAGGTTTCAATGATGACTCTGGATCTCTGGGAGATAGGGTTGATGATGGTTTCGTCACCATGGTTAGCCATGTGAGAGGAAGTGGAGATTCTATTTCTCTGACAGGCAGGAATGCTTGGTGTTGTGGAGGGCAGTGCGAGATGGACTGAGTCACCAGGGAAGCATGGCTAGACTGATTCATGATTCCTAGAACCGAGAGGAGGGGTGGCTCACGGCTTTGTACCTTTTTCGATGGTGTACACGTGTTAGTCGAGTTGCAACCTCGTGCCCAGTCGCATCTTGAACGTGGATGGTTTTAAAGCTATCCTTCCGTCCTCATTTGTTGTTGATGGCTCCAGCATGGTCCATGTTCCTACCTTCGGTAGTCATGACGACATTGTCAACAACTATCTTAGTGGAGATCAATGTCGTTGGGCGAGCCGGTCAAGAAGGCATGCAAGAAGTTGGAGAAGAAGCTAACATGCCCAAATCTCATTTTTGTTTCCTGTTGCTTTTCTTTCTTGTTTTTTGTATGTAGCTTGAAATAAGGGTTGAGCTCCCTAATTTGATCAATAAAGCATCCTTTTTTTTCTGTATCTGTCTGGCTAACCTTTATAATTTCCTTGGTCGAATTCTATTGCATGCTTCTAACTGTAGCATAAATAAGAGAAATAGTCTCCAGCATTAATTTGACATAACCAATGCATGGTAATACGATGAATCTGATAAGAATAAAAATACGGCGCGATAGGCGATTGGTACCAAGTTACCAGGGTACTTGGTCAATGAGTCCCAGAGCATCTTTCTTAGATACATTATCGACAATGGCTAAACTATCCAGTAGGACTGAGGTATCAGGCGTTCCTTTTTTGGGGACCCTGGTACTTAGGTGGAAATTTATGGCTGATATAGGTACCTATCCTTCCTATTACAAGGAATCTCGGTACTTAGTCGATAGTACTGGTGAATCGTGGTACCTAGCCTTCCATGTTTTAGGAATCTGGGTACATAGGAGAGAAATTTTGGCGAACCGTGTTGCCTAGCCTTCCATTTTTCAGGAACCTAGGTATATAGGTGAAAATGATCTTCATACAAAACTATACCATCCAGGTCCTTCCTGGCAGGGGTGGTGCTCGGCCAAGGCAGCAGGAATGCCATTTGGCTTATCCTGGTCTTAAGGAAGCGACGGGCAACCAGGGCCACAACTTCGCAACCATGGTTTAGCAGACAACTATGTTCTTACTATCCAGACCCTTCTTGGCGGGGGGTGGTGCCCAACCAATGTTTGATCCGTCTAGCAACTATGCTCTTACGTACCGGATCCTTCCCAGCGGGGGGTAGGTACCCGGCCAGGGCAGCAGGAATGCCATGTGGCCTTTCCTAGTCTTGAGGCGATCATGGCGAACTTACATGGCAAATTATGGTGATAGAATGTAGGCAAATGTTGAATGGAGAAAAAAGGCGAATCTTCTTTATTGATAGTGTAAGAGCCTTATTTTTATGATTGGCTTATTTCATGACAAATCACATTGGGGATGTTTGTGTAATGGGTAGCATAAGTTCTCAAAGTTGGTTTTCTCGAAGACATGCTTTCGGTCATCTCATGAGCCTCAAAAGGTAGTTCACTTGTGCTTAATTCTCCTTGAAGAGATCTAGTTGCACACACTCACATCTCATGCATTTAAAGTGACATGCATTTGTTGCTGCATACACTCACACTCTTACATGCATTTGAGTTGTTATGCATTTGTTTTCTTTATTGTTCATATGTGTGCATCCGTTACACACTTCACACTTGCTCCTCATTGTTAGATCTAAGTGTGGTTTTGTGTGGTGTAATTTGTTTCCATTGTGTGATCGGAAACGTCCGCGCTTGCACGATTGTATGCTTGTCTTAGCGCGATGGTTGACCATTCAAGAAGGTCTCATTCTTCTCTTGGTTAAGTGTTTGTTTCGGGTTGGTTGTTTGAAGTAAAGTGTCTAGTTTCTAGTGGTGTAAATATGGGCCGGGCCTGGAGAGCCCTGCACTGCCCGCAAGTGCGGCTGGCCATGCCAGGCACGGCCCCCATTCTTGGCACGTGCCGGGTCGTGGTTTCAGGCACGGCACGGTCAGCACGGTGTGCTAGGCTCAACGGTCGGCACACCGAATATTTTTTTATTTTTTATTTTTTTTAAAATCAAACTGTTGGTTTATAAAAAAATAACCGTTGGTTGACGTCAGCCAACCGTTATTTTTTTAAAAGCTGTAAAAATTGCATTTTGCCCCCTTAACTCTTGTCTGTTATATTTTTACCTACTTTTCTAATTTTTCTATAAATACTCCCACCCATTCCACTTTTAATTCACTTTCTCTAATTCTCTCAATCTCTCCATTCTCAAATTCTCTACACAATTTCAATTTTTCATAATTTCATTCTTACTCTCTCTACTATTCTACACTACTAATATACTATTATAATACTTTATTAGTAATTTACTATTATATAATTATTATTCTCTAATCTCTCCACCAAGACACCAAAGTTCAAACTTCAAAGGTACATTTTTCTTTAAGTGTTATTATTTAATTTTATGTTTTAAATTTAATATATTTTTTTAGTTAGTAAATTTATCATTTTATGTTTATACTATAGTTATTAATTTTATTTAGTTAGTAAATTTATCATTTTTATGTGTAGGGGTTAATTTTAATTTTTGTTTTTAGTAAATTAAATATTTTATTTTTAGTAGTTAATTTTAAAAATTTTTGTTAGTAAATTAAGCATTTTTATGTGTAGAAGTTAATTTTAATAATTTATTTTAGTAAAATAATTATTTTATGTGTAGGAATTAATTTTAATATTTATTGTTAGTAAATTAATCTTTTTATGTGTAGGAGTTAATTTTAATATATTTTGTTAGTAAAATAATCATTTTTATGTGTGTGAGTTAATTTTAATAATTTATGTTAGTAAAATAATCATTTTATGTGTCGGAGTTAATTTTAATATTTTTTGTTAATAAATTAAGCTTTTTATGTGTAAGAGTTAATTTTAATATACTTTTTATTAAAATAATCATTTTTATGTGTGTGAGTTAATTTTAATAATTTATGTTAGTAAAATAATCATTTTATGTGTAGGAGTTAATTTTACTATTTTTTGTTAGTAAAATAATCATTTTTATGTGTGTGAGTTAATTTTAAAAATTTATGTTTGTAAAATAATCATTTTATGTGTAGGAGTTAATTTTAATATTTTTGTTAGTAAATTAAGCTTTTTATGTGCAGGAGTTAATTTTAATATATTTTGTTAGTAAAATAATCATTGTTATGTGTGTGAGTTAATTTTAATAATAAATGTTAGTAAAATAATCATTTTATGTGTATGAGTTAATTTTAATATTTTTTGTTTGTAAAATAATCATTTTTATATGTGTGAGTTAAGTTTAATATATTTTGTTAGTAAATTAAGCTTTTTATGTGTAGGAGTTAATTTTAATATATTTTATTAGTAAAATAATCATTTTGATGTGTGTGAGTTCATTTTAAAAATTTATGTTAGTAAAATAATCATTTTATGTGTTGGAGTTAATTTTAATATTTTTGGTTAGTAAATTATGCTTTTTATGTGTAGGAGTTAATTTTAATATATTTTGTTAGTGAAATAATCATTTTGATGTGTGTGAGTTAATTTTAATAATTTATGTAAGTAAAATATTCATTTTATGTGTAGGAGTTAATTTTAATATTTTTTATTAGTAAAATAATCATTTTTATGTGTGTGAGTTAATTTTAATAATTTACGTTAGTAAAATAATCATTTTATGTGTAGAAGTTAATTTTAATATTTTTTGTTAGTAAATTAAGCTTTTTATGTGTAGGAGTTAATTTTAATATATTTTGTTAGTAAAATAATCATTTTTATACGACATACCAGACCCGCGCACTGTGTCGTTTTTGCCTAGAAAATTGTGTTTTAAAACTTTCCAAAATGACATAGTTCCATTTGGATCATATATATTTCATCTTCTTCTAACTTGTAAGCCCCACTTTGGATTACCTAACTAACCAGGTTGGGACCCTTCCAATTCGGCTCTAATACCCCGTCAGACATTCTCCGGGTGTTTTAGGTTACCTTCCTGAGGACCAGGTCTCCTTCTTTGAAGCTTCTGCTTCTAACTTTTCTGTTGAAGTATCGGGAAATCCGGCTCTAGTAGACTGCTACCCTTCTCGCAACCTTATCTTATTTTTCTTCCGGGAGGTCTAAGTTGTCTCTTAGCTTGTCCTCGTTGCCTTCTGGTTCAAAGTGATGAACCCGGAAGAAGGTGAATTTATGCTCTATAGGAAGGACTTCTTCTACTCTGAAAGCCAATGAGTTGGGGGTTTCTCCAGCAGCAGTCCTTTTGGTGGTGTGATACGCCCATAGCACATTTAGGGAGCTCTTCTGCCCATCTACCCTTCTTCTATTGAAGTTTCCTCTTCAGGAGTCTCTTAATGGTCTTGTTCATGGCCTCTACCAGGCCATTAGTCTGAGGATGTGCTACTGATGCGAAACGAAGTTCGATTCCCAGGTTCTCGTAGAAATCCCAGAATCTGGCGTTGTCAAAATGTTTACCCAGATCCGTGATGATGACCATCGGGGTACCAAACCGGCATACCACATTCTTCTTGATGAATTCAGTTGTGTTTGCCTCTGTGATCTTGGAGAGGGGCTCCGCAACTACCCACCTGGTAAAATAGTCGATGGCTACATTGTGTGTTTCTGTTGACCAGGAGCGGTCCGATTAAGTCTGCTCCCCGAAAGACAAATGGATATGGCGAGTTGATAGAAGACAGTCGTTCTTGTGGAAGGTTATTTAGGTTGGCTGTTGTTAACGGAAAAAACTGCTCGGGGAGTAAAATTTCAATCAACACCCTCGTCCCTTACTGGTAGGTGGTAGCGGGATAGGTACCTTCAGTACCGGGATTCCTTCCTATACTGAAGATTTACACGGACAAGTATGAAGGAACCAAGGAGATATAAGTAAATACTGTTTTATTGAACGGAAATTTGTATAATGGTTACAACACTCATTCTCTACTCTCTCTAACACAAAAGTGGGGATGGAGAATGCCGTTTGTGTCGATAAGTGGATATATCATTCCAATGATCATTAATGGACTCTCACTGGCTCTAGATAATTCAAGGGAAATTCTTCTGGAAATTAATCTCTCTGTCTTTTGTGATGGCGAAAAAAAGGTCCTCCCTTTTATTTACTCTTCAAAGTTGTATATATAGTTCTAAAACAAATCCCCTCAAAGTCTGGTTGCCTTGATGAGGATTATTGAGAGTCCTATTTTAAGCGTTGTGTGGGGCTGAAGGCGCAGGATTTGATCCCGTTAATCACTGTCGAATTCAATTGCTGATTTGGTTGACCATTTGGTCTCATTAATGACGCTTTATTTTGGCGATGGAGTCAACTTTCCTTGTTCGTAGAGCTTGAAGGGAAAGTCTGATACTGAACTTTGGCGGAAGGAGGTGTTGGTATATCAGTCTGATCCTACTGGCATGGAGTTTGTTCTACTTCTTGCTGGGATGGTGCTTATGTCTTCACGATCACGTTCATATTGTTCAGGAGGTACAGTACTTGCTCCTGATGGGCTCCGAGTGGATATCGAGGTACTAGGTACTAGGTGGAAGTCGGGGTAGTATTAAGGCGTGTATCGTGGTACCGGTATCTTGGTTGATGTCGAAGGACTTGCTGGGAGCTAGGCACATAAGTTATCATTGTACTAGTCCTTAGTCGGTATTAGGAGCTTCGATAAATGCGAGGTGCACACCTTCGTTAGCTCGCGGTACTGGTGTCCTATCTAGGTAGATAGGTAATCGAGGTCCTGACCTTACCAAGTATCGGCTTCATCTAGGTAGTGGTACCGATCTCGCTGGTCACCTGGAAGCTGGGACTGGCCCCTATCAGGTTGATATTAGTTGGAAAATTCTCCTTTGAACCCTTGCCAAAAAACCATGTTAACATCTGTCTTTTGGCATGGTTCACAAGATTGCACGAACTGCCTCGCATCATGGTGCAAAGTTGGCCAGTATTATCCCATGCGAAGTACCTGGTATGCTAGCGCCTCCCTACCGGTATGATTTCCACAATCGCCTGAATGTACCTCTCTGAGTGCCCAGCTCTCATCATCTGGGTGTAGACATCTGAGTAAGAGGAGGGATCTTCCCCTGCGGTAGAGGTATCCTTCTATTAGGCAATATCAAACTGAGGTTCTCTTAATCTTGCGAGCTTGATCAGGATTTTCAGGGAGCTTCTCTTCTTGGAGGTAGTCTATTATCGGATCCATCCAGCATGGAAATCGCTCCACAGGGTTGACTTCCATCCCTTCTGCTATGCTTGATTTAGAAATTATCTTGAGTGGTACCCCATTTGGCAACGCTTGTCCACTGTATGCAACTATTTTAGCAAGGATATCACCCTGATGATTCTGTAGCTTGGGTACCAGTTCGATCTTGAATCCCTTGAACCGGGACACAAGTTCCAAGACTTTTTCGAGGTAGGCTGCCATGTTAACTCTTTTGGCCTAGTATAAACATGTTACCTGGGTAACCACTAGCTGCGAATCACACTTAACGAGGAGGTAGTCAGCTCCGAGCTCCGCAGCTACCCTCATTTCTTCTAACAAGGCCTCATACTCGGCTTCGTTGTTGGTGGTACTGAACTCTAATTTGAAACAATGATAGCATTCCATTTTTTTTGAATCGGCTAAGACGATTCCTCCTCCACTTCCTACTTGACTGGATGTCCCATATGTATGCAAGGAACAAATCTCTCGATCGGTGGGCCAATTTGCAGGTTTCAACTCTTTCCGGGGGATCGGGTCCGAGCTTGAAGTGGTATCGTGATCGGGTATTGCACTGAACTCTGCCACGAAGTCCGCCAAAGCTTGGGCCTTAATGGTAGTGTTAACAAGGTTTTTTGGCAGGGGTCCAAAGAAGAATTTTCCACCAAGTAACCACCTGGTAAGGACCATTCCCAGCTTCCAGGTACCCAGCAGGATCGATACCGCGACCTTGGAAAAATCGATACCTGGTAGGGCCAGAACCTGGACTACCTGTTTACCTAGATGAGGCACCAGAAATACGAACCAAGAAGAGCATGTACATCTACCTCGACACCTGGTCAAACTGGTACCGCCATACCATGCACCAAGTACCTCGCATATACCCGGTGCCTCCTACCTGGCACCTAGGTACCGCGATATGTATCCAGTACACCATGGTACCTCAACATCTACCTAGTGCCCGAATACCTCGATATCTGCCTGGTACCCAATACCTTAACATCAACCCAGAATCCACCATAGACGGGTATCCTACTCGCCGAGCATGAAGAATGTCGCCACGAAGCCACTAGCATGCTAGAACAAGTGCCACGCCAGCGAAGCCACTAGCATGCTAGGACAAGCGCCACGCCAGCGAAAAGGAACTGGTACACCAGAGTACCTCGTCTGAAGGGAAGAAGCATGCAACACCATCTGACCTCATTAATGGCTATTCATAACTCCATTAATGAGGAAAGCAGTGAACTCTTTAATGGCCATTCACAACGCCATTAAAGAGGGAATCAATCAACTCTTTAATGGCCATTCACAACACCATTAATGAGGGAATTATTCAACTCCATTAATGGAGATAATCAGCCCCATTAATGAGAAGATCAGTCAAGTCTTTAATGTCCATTCCCAACGCCATTAATGAGAGAATATTCAACTCCATTAATGCCAGGTCAACGTTCCTTTGATTGCGAATTAATTAGTAGAGTGGGCAACAAGAATCAGAACATATAAATTTGACCAAGTTCTCTCCAAGAAGGGGGTTCGAACAATAAACACTGTTGACCAGCTCTGGTTCTGACTTGGCCACCAGCTCTCTAGAATATCTCCATCTCAAGGGTTCTAACATTTGCTCGGGCCCAACATTCTCTCCAATATTCTCCAACAGCCCTCTAACATCTCCATGTCTCCAAGATGTCTCCGATCCTGGATTTCATCTTTTTTTCCACCAGAAATACAGTTCGACATCTCCCACCAGTGTATTGACTATTATGCACATTAATTTTCTCCAAAAATGTATCGGTACCAAGTGGTACCTCTTCAACTATAACCTATCAGGTCATAGTTTGTACTGATGTAAGCTCTCCAGAGCAACTCTCGAGATATATAAATATAAAGAAGGGTCTTTGTCCCTTCCTATGGATACTGCCTGGGGGTTTTTCAGCATGTGATCAATCTTGATGCTTTTTCCCCTAGGTCAGTCCACCACTACTAAAAGAATTGTCATTCTTCTATCTATCTCCTTGTTATGAATGCATGTATACGTGCTAGGCACCGACTATGCTGGTCCTAGCTCTCATGTACCTTTCCTGGCTCATTATCTAGGTTGGGGGAATATTGAAGGCACCTAGAGAGGTGACTAGGTACCATTATTAGATACCAGGACGGGGTACCTACCTACTGCACCTGATGGGAGTGATGATTGTTCTCCTACCTATCTTACCTCTCTCACGGTATCTACCCCATCTAAGGACATTGATCGATCTGATTCTCTCATTCACTCTTACCAGAATCACGGTACGAAGTACCTACCTCCCGCTGTAACCTCCGGGGTAGCGGGTAGAGGGTGTTGATTGAGATTTTCACCCCGAGTTAATTTTTATGTTAACACTTTTCGGCGCCGTCTGTGGGGAGCTCACAAATGTGGCTTCCATGTCTCTACATGAGCATCCTTATCTCTACATGCTAGCTTGACTTTCTGCTATTGATATGGTACGTGGGACTCCTGGCAGAACCGGTCTACTATGCTGCCCCTATGCAACAAATCTGCTTATATACCTGCAGTGCTCCTCTATAGCAGATTCTCTCCGGTACATCTAGAGCTTCTATGTAGCAGAGCTGCACCTTTCCTGCTACCTTACGGAGGATTTGCTCCGCTCTCAGCAGATCTCCTATGCAGCAGATCCACTGCGATCCATCAGATTTGCACATGTTCATGCAAATCCCCTCATGTCACTGGATCGACTCTTCAAAAGCTCCAAGGTAGCAGATCAACGCATGTACCGGAGAAGCAAACTCAATTGTATGATCATTGGAGCAGCGCGACCGGTAGAGGCCCAGTGGCTCCTCACTCTTTTCACCAGGCCGGTCAATGCCCAAGTAAACCATTGTGTCTGGATTAATTCCAGGACGGTCCAGAGCCACATATCAGTTGCTGGGGACTTCTAGGATCTCAAGCATGCCTATGGACCAGTATCACGTAGGTGGCTCCCTATCTCTTGTACCGACCCTTCAACGCCCTAGTGAGCCACCTATGTCCCGATTCGTTCCGGTAAAGCACAGAGGCTTCCCACATTGCTGAGGCCTTATACATGCCTAAGCATGCCTCTAGGAGCAGCAGCCTAGCTGCATGGCCCTAGTGGCTCCTCACTTCTTTTACCGGGTTGGACAACGCCCAAGTGAGCCACTGTGTCCCGATTCATTCAGGATGGTCCAGAGCCACATTTCAGTTGCTGGGGACTTCTAGGATCCCAAGCATGCCTCTGGACCAGTATCATGCAGGTGGCTCCCTACCTCTTGTACCGCGCTCTTCAACGCCCTAGTGAGCCACCTATGCCCCGATCCGTTCGGGTAGAGCTCGGAGGCTTCCTACATTGCTGAGGTCTCCTACATGCCTAAGCACGCCTCTGGAGCAGCAGCCTAGCTGCATGGCTCAGTGGCTCCTCACTTCTTCTATCGGGCTGGACAACGCCCAAGTGAGTCACTGTGTCCCGATTCATTTAGGATGGTCCAGAGCCACATTTCAGTTGCTGGGGACTTCTAGGATCCCAAGCATGCCTTTGGAGCAGTATCATGTAGGTGGCTCCCTACCTCTTGTACCGAGCCCTTTAATCCCTTAGTGAGCCACCTATGTCCCGATCCGTTCGGGTAGAGCTCAGAGGCTTCCCACATTGCTGAGGCCTCATACATGCCTAAGCATGCCTCTGGAGAAGCAGCCTAGCTGCATGGCTTAATGGCTCCTCACTTCTTTTACCGGGCTAGTCAACACCCAAGTGAGCCACTGTGTCCCGATTCTTTCCAAGATGGTCCAGAGCCACATTTCAGTTGCTGGGGACTTCTAGAATCCCATGCATGCCTTTGGACCAGTATCATGCAGGTGGCTCCCTACTTCTTGTACATGACCCTTCAACGCCCTAGTGAGCCACCTATGTCCCGATCCGCTCGGGTAGAGCTCAGAGGCTTTGTGCATTACTAAGGACTCCTACATGCCTAAGTAAGCCTCTGGAGGAGCATCACTACTGCAAGATCAGAAGTTCCTCACTTATCGTATTGGGTCTTTCACAGCGCCCATGTGAGCTACCTAGATCACAGCTGCAAGATTAGCGGTTCCTGATTTTTTGTACTGGGCTACCCAGGTCCCCCAGCAAGCTATCGAGGACCAGGTTAGTTCAAGCAAAGTCTCACGCCATTATGATTGTTAAAGATGCCCAACTACTCCAAGTAGGTCCCTGAACCAACTACATCACTTGGGGGCTACAAGCTCACCATTCTCCTTAGTATTCATGTAGGAGTGGTAGTGACCTCAACATGGAAAGAGTTCTCATAATGATCGGTCCACGATAAAAGCTCCTTTGCGGAACGTCACTCTATTACTTATACCCGGAACGCGTATCACCTCATAAGGTTTTACTAATGAAGCCTGCAGGGTGAGCATTGATACGTATTGCCTAGAGTTGTACCACCTTGAGTATGATCTCCTTGGTATTTCTCATATGATCGCCTTTCGCCTATGATCGAAATCAAGATAGCCACATGACATTCCTGATACCTTGGCCGGGCACGACCCCCCTCTAAGAAAGACTTGGTGTTGAAGTGGCCTTAGTTGCCTACCAGGACCATCACTTAAAGACCAGGATTCCTTGCACCAGACTGCATGATGCCCTGGACCTGGATTAATCCCTCTAGGAGGACAGCCTTAAAGATAATGATAGCTAGATAGCTCTCATGATACCCTGGACCGGGTCAATCCCTCTAGGAGGATCGCCTTAAAGACTAGGATAGCAAGATAGCTATCTTGATACCCTGGACCGGGTCAATCCCTCCAGGAGGATCGCCTTAAAGACCATAGCTAGATAGCTCTCCTGATACCCTGGACCAGATTAATCCATCCAGGAGGATCTCCTCAAGACTAGGAAAAGCCATATGGAACTCCGGCTGCCCTGGTCGGACACCACCCCCAACTAGGAAGGATCCGGTATGTAAGAGCATAGTTGCCCGACGGATCAAACCTCGACCGGGCACCACCCCTCGCGGAGAAGGGTCTGGATAGTAAGAGTATAGTTGCCAGCCAGATCAAGGCCTTGGCCGGGCAACACCCCCCGCTAAGAAAGACCTAGTGCTAAAGTGGCCTTAGTTGCCTACCAGGATCTTGTTGCTAGAATTTTCTCCATGTGTTCGGCAAGGTACCAAGATTCCTAGAACAGGAATGCGAGGTACCCAGTTTCTCCAGAATGTTTGCCAATATGTTCGCCTTATTTTCGCCAGAGTACCAAGATTCCTAGAAAGGAATGCGAAGGTACCTAGATTCGCCAATATGTTCGCCTTGTTTTCGCCAGAGTACCAAGATTCCTAGAAAGGAATGCGAGGTATCTAGATCCGCCAATGTGTTCGCCTTGTTTTCACCAGAGTACCAAGATTCCTAGAAAAGGAATGCGAGGTACCCATTTTCGCCAATATGTTCGCCTACGTATTTTCGCCTCAAGACTAGGACAGCTAAATGGCCCTCGTGCTGCCTTAGGCCGGGTACCGCCCCCCGCCAAGAAGGATCTGGATAGCATAGTTACCTACCATGATTGTTTTCGCCTCTGTACCAAAATTCCTGAAAATAGAAAGTTAGGTACCATGATTCTCCCGTATTTTCACCTAAGTTTGATTCGCCAGCATTTTCGCCTAGGTACCAAGGTTCCTTGAAATAGGAAGGCTAAGTACCGTGATCCGCCATAACTTTCACCTATGTACCAGGATTCCAGGAACAGGAATGCCAGGTACCCAGATCTGAATGCATCGTTTCGCCTAAGTACCAGTATCCCTTGAACAGGAATGCCAGGTACCCTGATTTGCCTAAGCTAAAAATACTGAGAGCGTTTTCTCGTTTCAAGTAGCAGTTACCAGAAAGAAATGATGAGTAAAATTCTTCAAGCGTTACAGATCCTGACTCCAACCCCAAGTTAATACCGGTGTTCAAGTTTGGGGGGACTTCTGTTAATATGGTTTTTTGGCAGGGGTCCAAAGAAGAATTTTCCACCAAGTAACCACCTTGTAGGGACCATTCCCAGCTTCCAGGTACCCAGCAGGATCGATACCGCGACCTTGGAAAAATCGATACCTGGTAGGGCCAGAACCTCGACTGCCTGCCTACCTAGATGAGGCACCAGAAATACGAACCAGGAAGAGCAGGTATATCTACCTCGACACTTGGTGAAACTGGTACCGCGATACCATGCACCCAGTACCTCGCATATACCCGGTGCCTCCTACCTGGAACCTAGGTACCGCAACATGTATCCATTACCCCAGGGTACCTCAACATCTACCTGGTGCCTGAATACCTCGATATCTGCCTGGTACCCAGTACCTTAACATCAACCCTAAATCCACCATAGACGGGTATCCTACTCGGCGAGCAGGAAGAATGTCGCCAAGAAGCCACTAGCATGCTAGAACAAGCGCCACGCCAACGAAGCCACTAGCATGCTAGGACAAGCGCCATGCCAACGAAAAGGAACTGGTACACCCGAGTACCTCGTCTGAAGGGAAGAAGCATGCAACACCATCTGACCTCATTAATGGCCATTCACAACTCCATTAATGAGGGAAGCAGTCAACTCTTTAATGGTCATTCACAACGCCATTAATGAGGGAATCAGTTAACTCTATTAATGGAGATAATTAGCCCCATTAATGAGAAGATCAGTCAACTCTTTAATGGTCATTCACAACGCCATTAATGAGGGAATCAGTCAACTCTATTAATGGAGATAATCAGCCCCATTAATAAGAAGATTAGTCAACTCTTTAATGGCCATTCCCAACGCCATTAATGAGAGAATATTCAACTCCATTAATGCCAGGTCAACGTTCCTTTGATTGTAAATTAATTAATAAAGTGGGAAACAAGAATCAGAACATATAAATATGACCAAGTTCTCTCCAAGAAGTGGGTTCGAACAATAAACACTGTTCACTAGCTCTCTGGAATATCTCCGTCTTAAGGGTTCCAACATTTGCTCGGGTCCGACATTCTCTCTAACATTCTCCAACAGCCCTCCAACATCTCCATGTCTCCAAGATGTCTTCGATCCCATATTTCATCCTTTTCTCCACCAGAAATACAGTTCGACATCTTCCGCCAGTGTATTTACTATTATCCACATTAATTTTTTTCTCCAGAAATGTATCGGTACCAAGTGGTACCCCTCTAACTATGACCTATCAGGTCTCAGTTTGTACTGATATAAGCTCTCCGGAGCATATCTCGAGATATATAAATATAAAGAAGGGTCTTTCTCCCTTCATATGGATACTGCCTGGGGTTTTTTTAGCATGTGATCAATCGTGATGCTTTTTCCCCCTAGGTCAGTCCACCACTACTAAAAGAGTTGTCATTCTCCTATCTATCTCCTTGTTATGAATGCATGTATGCGTGCTAGACATCGACTATGCTGGTCATAGCTCTCATGTACTTCTCCTGGCTTATTATCTAGGTCGAGGGAATATTGAAGGCACCTAGAGAGGTCACTAGGTACCAGGATCAGATACCAAGACCGGGTACCAGTCTACTGCACCAGATGGGAGAGATGATTGTTCTCCTACCATGGCATCTATCTCACTTTCACCTTACCAGAACCATGGTACGAAGTACCTACCACCCCCCGTTGCGACCTCCGGGGTAGCAGGTTAAGGGTGTTAAATTAAATTTCGCTCCCCTAGTGGATTTTTTCGTTAACAGGTAGTCCTGGCCTTGTACCTAATATCGTATTGGGTAAGCTCGAGCGCCTACAGCACCAACCTCCCTAATACGTCCGACCTTTGGAGAAATTGGAGCAGAGATTGATCGATGACCACCGTGATTGAATGGGCTTTGAAATAGGGGCATAGCTTCCTGGCGGTGGTTACCAATGCAAAAGCGAGCTTCTCTAAGAGAATGTCATTTTTCTCCGATTTGGTCAGGGTGCGGCTTACATAGTAGACGGGCCGCAGAACTCCATCTCCATATTCTCTTACCAGGGCCCCGCTAACAGCTGTCTCAAATACAGCCAGGTATAACTATTGCTCTTCTCTTGGTACCGGCTTGACTAGCAGTGGCAGGCTAGCTAGATACCTCTTAAATGACTAGAAAGCTAGCTCACTGTCTTGGTCCCACTTCACATTCTTCCCCTGTTTGATAACTTTGAAGAAGGGAATGCACTTATCAGTGGATAGCGAAATGAAGCGGTTCAGGGCGACTATCCGTCCGGTCAAGCCCTGTATTTGCTTTAGCGAGGTAGGAGATTCAAGGTCTAGGATGGCTTGGATCTTCTCCGGGTTAGCCTCTACTCATCTATTATTGACCATAAACCCGAGAAATTTTCCGGCTTCTACTTTGAAGGCACATTTAGCGGGGTTCAACCGCATCTGGTTCTCTCTGACTATCTGGAAAGTCTGGCAAAGGTTGTCCTGGTACTGCTCAGCTACCTGGGACTTGGTGATCATGTCGTCAACATACACCTCCATTCTTTTCCATATCTACTTTTTGAACAGTTGGTTGACCAAGCGCTGGTAGGTAGCACCTGCATTCTTAAGACCGAAGTGCATTACTCTATAGCAATATAAACCCTGCCCGGTGATAAAACTGGTCTTATCTTGATCGACGGGGTGCATAATGATCTGATTATACCCCGAGAATGCTTCCATGAAGCTTAGGAGCTTGTTTCCCGCCGATGAATCTACCAACTGTTCAATCTTTGGTAAGGGAAGCTATCCTTCGGGCAGACGCGGTTGAGATCCGTGTAATCAACGCACATGTGTCATTTTCCGTTTGCTTTAGTCACCATGACTACGTTGGCGATCCATTCAGGGTACCGGTACTCTTTGATGAATTTGGATTTCAACAGCTTGTCTACCTCTTCTTGCACCGCGGTATTCCTTTCTAGGTTGAAATGACTCATATTCTGTTTAACAGACTTAAAGGTAGAATCAACGGCTAACCTGTAAGCTGCCAAGGAGACAAGAATCCCCGGTATCTCCTGATGGCTCTAGGTGAATATGTCGTTGTATTCCCGAAGAAACTTCAACAGACCCTTATTCACTTCTAATTCCAACGATGCTCCTATCTTGATCACCTTGGAAGGTTCATCCTTCCTGATTGTTATTTCTTCTAAATCATCTGCAGGGTGGCCACTGGCCGACCTTCTGTCTTCTTCTTCCAAGTCTTCTGTACCCGAAACCTTTACCACGGGTTCCTCATCTACTGCTTCAGTCTTACCTTCAAGATTCTCTCATGTTGATTTCTGGTCCTGCACAACAGTTACCTGCACACACTGCTTGGCAAGTACCGTTGGGTTGGTAGACACCTCATAAAGTTTACGGGCTACCTGTTGGTCTCCTCGAACCTCGCTTACCTTGTCCCCTACTGGGAATTTTAGGACATTGTGGTAGATTGATAGGACACCCTTGATAGCAGATAGGAAGGGTCTCCCAAGAATGGCGTTGTAGGCGGATGGGGTATCGACTACGATAAAATCTATCATGAGATTTTGATGGAGTGGTGCAGTTCCTATTATCACTGGTAGGATCATAGATCTTGTGGGTATCAGTGAATCCACACAACGGGGTCATGCAGCTATTGTAGCAAGGGTTCTTTAGGCTAAATTGTTCTAGGGTGCCTTTGAATAGTGTGTCGACGCTACTACCGGTATCGATAAGGACACAGTGGACCTGGCAGTTTGCTATCTTCACGGTAATGACCATGGGGTCATCCTGGGGCTGCACGGTGTTGAAAAGATCATCCTCGGTGAAAATAATCTGGGAAGAACGAGGGAATCCTGGCAATCCCCTAGCGACCCGGAGGACATCCTAGCCTACATCCAACAAGGGTACCTTCCTAGCATGATTTTTCCTAGAATTGTTGGAGGTTCCTACTAGGGTGGGACTTCCGTTGATGGTGTGGACTATGTGGATCTGCTCTATTGTGCCCCACATTCTTTTGGAAGTCTCAGTACTTGTAGCGATTTCACTGATCAGCGGGTGCCTTCATCGGACCAGGCTTCCTAAGTAGCCCCTTGTTGCGGATGGAGAGGTAGATAGTCTAGCGAGATGCATTAAAGGGTGGAGGGTGTAATGTGTGTACTCCTCTTCCCCTCTGGCGATCCGCGTAACTTCTTTAGGTAGAGGTGTCGCTCTTGGAGGAGTCCGTCTAGCTTGGTACCGGTCCCGCTGAGACTGGTAAGGTGGCGGCCAGTATGTAGATCTATTATAAGGTCTGTTCTGGTTCTTTTGTACCCGGGTTGGCTTGGGCGCCTTCTTCTTTTGGCGTTTGGCAAATCTCATATCATCATGCTCCATTTTGACTCTGATACCTGTTCAAGGGCCCTATCATAGAGCTCATGGTACGTCTCTGGTGGATGCTTGGCCAAGGATCAGAACAACCTGCCAACCCACAAGTTCCTTCTAAAATTGCCCAATGTCTCACATTCTCCGCGAAGACCCCTATCTGGATCACCTCCTTGTAGAACCTCTCTACGTAGGCTCTGAGCGATTCACCCCGCTCTTGGATCACGTATTGAAAGGTGAATGGGATCCTTAGGGCGAGGTTTGATGCTCTGGAATTGAGCACAGAAGTCGGTGGTCAACTTGGTGAAAGAGTCGACACTTCCCGCTGGCAGCTTTCTCAACCATGTCTTGGCATAGTTAGTTAGTGTAGTAAGGAACATCCTGTACATGGCGGCCCTGGTAGCATTCTGGACCTCCATATGTTGAACAAAGTTCTCTAGGAAACTTAGAGGATCATCTGTCCCCGAGTATTGATCTGTTGGCATTTTAAATTTGGGAGGTAGTTCTGCCTCTCTGATTCTTCTAGAGAAGGGAGCGTTCATCACTCCGAAGGGGTCCTTATGGTTCTCTCGGTGCTTACCCTTCTTTAACTCCTGGATCTTTTTTGCCATTCTGGTTACCTAGTCCATGAGGCGCATGTTACCATCGTTACAGGATTCTACCTCAGACCCTTCATCACAAGACCCCTCTGATTCCACTGAGGTTTCATCCCGGTTCTCCCCCGTGGGAGGGTTTTCTTGGGCGCTCCTTCTGTTGTTGGTGCTACCTCCCACTGGTGATCGAGGTTGCCCCATGGCTGCTCCTTGTTAAGGTTTTCTAGAAGCAATTACCTGTTGGGCCGGGTAGAGGTGCTCCCTAGGTGGAAGGTTGATGGCGGATTTCACCTATCGGGGTCGATAACCTGCTGGTTGTCCTGAAACCGGGGGCATGGGCCCGAGCCTGTCATGGACCGGTACTGGGGCAACGGTCCCAATCTGTCGAAGGTGCGTATCTTGGTACCTTACCGATTGGTGTCTCCCCTAGCATTTGGTACCATAATCTAGGGGGGGGGGGGGTGCTACCTTTCGGAACCATCCGGAGGCGGATACTCTCTATGAAGGCTGTGACCTGTTGGTCCAAGCTAGCCAGGTTAGCTACCGGGGCGGCAGGTACCTGAGGGGTAGCTCGCGCGATGGCTGCTGGTACTAGAGCGGGATTGCAATTCCCTCGCCCCTTCTTTTGCTTCTGACCCTTTCGGGCAAACTCTCACTGGCTTCAGAGAATTCAAGAGAAGTTTTCTGAGGAGATTCTGGATCCCCCTCTTCGTCCTTCATGGCCATATTTGTAGACCTCCCATATTCTCATAAATCTGGTTGTATTAATGAGGATTATTTGGAGTCCTTCTTTAGGCGTTGAGTGAGGCTAAAGGCTCGGGATTTGATCCCTTTAATCACTGTCGTATTTAAACTCTGATTCGATTGACCGTTTGGTCTCATTTATGGCGCTTTAAATGTTGAATGAGTCAACTTTTCATGCTTATGTTGCTTGGAGGGGTATAATGGTGCTATATCCCGGTGGTGTGGTACACAGTTGCACTGTTCTGCCTCTCATCGACATGGCGTTTGTTCTGCTCAGCAACTCGATGGTGTCTTTCTTTAAAGGTGTGCTGGTATTTTCATGGTGATCCTTGTCCTGTTTGGCGGATAGAACGTTCATCTCAGTTGGATTTTGGGCTGACATCGAGGTACTTTGGGTACCAGGTAAATGTGGAGGTACTCGGGTACCGGGTAGATATCCGTGGTACCTAGGTGTCAGATAGGAGGTGATGGGTGCCTGCGAGGTATTGAATATGTGGTATCGCGGCACTTGTCTTCACTTGGTATCAGGAGTTATGACATTGTTTTGTACCTATTCTCTCGAGCTCGTAGTTCTGGTGCTTCAGCCAGGTAGGCAGCCGGTAGAGGTTCTGGCCTTACCGGTGTCTTCACTTGGTATAATGGTCGCTGTACCTAGGAGCTGGGAATGGTTCGTACCAGGTAGTAGTTCAGTGGAAAATTCTCTTTTGGACCCCTTCTAAAAAGGGGTGTTAACAATAATAATGATATTTTAAAAGACTCATTAGATCCTGAAATAGATTATTAGATTATAATATAATCACTTTCAAAAAGTAACCATCACCTACTTCTCAAAATCGTTGTCAAAACTTGACAGATTATCAATTAATCACTTTTGAAAGTTTTACCAAACCCCATTTTATGTCAAAATTATAAAATAATCTGATTTTAACTTTTCAAAAACAATACCAAACTAGCCATAAATACATTCCCTTTACTTTTTTATTAAGTTGATTATTTCTAAAGTTAATTTACCAAACACCTCCCAACTTTTCTTTTTAGCTGATTATTAATTATCGGGTTGAGCAATAAGTGACTATTCTATAAGCAATTCCAAACGTAGCCTAGCACAACACATTACTATTTGTATGTGTTATTTATATCACGTGACATGCTATAAGTTGTTGGACAAGATGAGGTTGGCTGTAACATGTTACAAGTTGTTGCATAATATGAGATTGGTCTAATAGACATGTTACAAGTTGTTTTTTTTAAAAGACATGTTACAAGTACAAATCACATTAATGACATAACCAAAAAAAAATTAGTCTAAAAATCAACATAAATAATTTGATAAGTGATTTTTCATTGTCATGTTACTCAACATATTCCCCATGAATAATATGGTAACGAACAATTATTTTCCACTATCATTTGTGTTGATTTTTGGGTTGTGTAACATTATTAATTGTATTTATACTACACTAAAAATTACTTGAATAAATAAAGTCAAAAAGAAGTCCAAGAGTATTAACAAAAACACTAAAACCACATACAGTGTTTTTGGGAATTTGTACGTGCCTAGCGCGTAGATCGGAATCTTGTAAAGCCTTTGCCACGCGCCACCTTCTGTACTGTTTTTTGAGCTTTCATGGAGGAAACCTTCACGTTTTCTTCCCAACCTGTGCAAGAGAAGACTAAGGTCACAAAGGAGAAGCCACCAGATCCTAAACTCAGTTCCAAGCGAGCTTGATCGCAGATTGATGTTGAGGGTGGTGATTTGAGGAATCCAGTGGGTATTAGCCTCAAATCAAAACTTCTTAGTCAATCGAGTCCAAGTAATTCGACTAGGTTTGGAACAGAAAGGGAAAAGCTGAGAATTGAGGAAGGGGACATCACAGTTACTAAGGGGTTGAACGGACTCACTATATTGCTATTGACAACTCTGAAGCAGCAACTGTGTAAACCATGGTCGAATGCCCTGATTTTGAAGGTCATAGGGAGACCCTACACTCTCAATTTTATGCTCTCGAAACTGAGACAGAAGTGGCCTCTAATAGGCCAATGGCAACTTACAGACTTGGAGGACGGTTACTTTGTAGTGAGATTTCGATGGTTGAGGGCCTGGATTTTGTGTTGATTGGAGGGTCTTGGATCATTGCAAATCAATACCTTGTTGTCCAAAAGTGGAGGCCTAATTTTGTGCCTAGAGAGGAGGAGATTCAGACGATGCCGGTTTGGGTTAGACTCTCTAAATTGCCTAGGGAGTGGATCAATGCTGATCTGTTATTGAGTATAGAGGGCTTGTTAGGTACTACTTACTAGGTTAATCTGATAACTAAATCTCAAGCTAGGGACCGCTTTTCTAGGATTTGTGTTGAGATTGATATCACCAAACCTTTAAAGGGCTCTCTTAATGTGGAAGAAAAGAGTATTCGAGTTGAGTATGAAAACCTTGGTCTAATTTGCTTCAACTGTGGGAGGGTGGGATATAGTAAGGATGGGTACACAATGGGAGTAAGTGAGCAGAATGAAAATGTCTAGAATGATGTGCAAAGTGAAAATGGGCAGTCTGCTACTAAGAGTGACTCTTTTAGACCTTGGATGCAAGTTTTGTATGATATGACTAGCAAAAATAAGCTGGGATCGTCTTATGTTTGCAAGAAAAACAGGTTCATAGCTAACCCTGAAAATGTTGGCAAAAGCAGCTGTAATGCTTCTGGCCTTCCTAGACATAGAGCTGGAAAATCTGGGAAGGATGGAGAAAGGTGGAAAGAGACTGGGAAAGGAATAATGGTAAATGATTCTAGGAAAATGGCAGCCCCTAGCAAGGTAAAAATCAACCCAACTGGTGGTTCCATTGATTCACCCCCAGCCTCCCCCATCAGGCTTCTTGCTAGTTCTGATTTCGATGCATGGGTAGGCATTTCTACTGGCTCTGATAGAGCCCTGGTCGGAGTATCTGGATCGCCAGGCTCCCCCTCTTCCTACCTCGGCTAGGTCACTGGAGGCTTTTACAGCCAGAGTGAGGAGGTATCGAGGTGCTTCCAGCCGGGTGCAAGATGCGTCTCCCTCAAACCCGTCAATGTTGTAGCTGCTATTGATGCTAGTGTCCTAGCTCCTTCTGCTTCTCCTGTTATGGCAACTGGTCAGCCTAAACCGGTTGAGAAAAGTTCTGACCTTGCTATGGCGAGGCGGGTGGTACCTCGAGATAATGCACGATCGAGGTCGAAGTACAGTAGCCAGGATAAAGTTTTGGCCCACTTCGTTGCCTCTTGCCCAGGTGGGAGCTTGGGTGTCATGACGGCCATGCCCATCGAGCTGCTGATCAGAAGGGAATCTGCTCTTCTGGCTGAGGTAAGTTGTCTCATTTTAGCCTTCTATCCTGATTTAAGCGTGGGATATATCTTGACTAGTACTTTGTTCATGTTAGGCTTTTAAGCTCAATGTGGCCATGAACCAGCAGGTCGGCTCTCTCTTAGAGCAAGTTAGAGGTGCTACTGCCGAGCTGGAGAAGTCTAAGGAGGAGCTTGCTAAGGCCACTCGTGGGATGGAAGCTTTGACCCAATCTCTAGATACTGCTAAGAAAGAGGCAGATGAAGCGAATGTTGATAGGGAGAGGATGCAGCATGCTTTAGACACTGAGAGGCTCAGATCCCTTCGCCTCAAGGAGGAGAGGGATGTTGCTACTGGACGAGTAACAGAGCTGGAGAAAGACGTCCAATCCCTTCGTGGTAGCATGGCCGATCTGGATGCTCAAGTAGACACCACCTTCGGGGACAGTTACTTCTTTGCTGGCTACCAAGTGGCTCTAGCTCTCCCTCCTCTATTTGATCTAGGTGCCTATCGCTGGATGGGACATGGAGGAGATTATGGCAAAGGCTGCCGAACTAGCTCGGGTAGTGCCTTCCGATGTGGCTGGACCTTCCCAGGTTGTGGAGACAGTGGAGTGGTAGGAGGTGCAGACCAGAGCTCTATCTCCCTTCTTCCACCAAACAATGTTGGAGCAGCTCCCAGTTTGAAGGATCTTGAGGCTGGTGTGGCTCAGGCTGGAGGAGGGGTTCATGCCTCTTCTGCTCCTCCATCAGAATCTGTCGAGGAGATAGGGGATCGGCCTGCTACTGACAATAGAGAATATGCCCTGCCTATTTCATCCTCTAACCCTGCCCAGGTAAAGAAAGGTTAGGCTGCTCTGATCAAGGAGGTATGAGGAGATTTTGATCAAGAAGCAGTAGGGGAGCTTCAGGGCGATCTGTCTCAAATGAAGCTTTTGGTTGTTATAGGTGCCAAGGAAGTAGGAGGGGTTCCATCTGGTGCAGTAGAAGGGGAAGCTCTAACTGGCGGAGATGGAGAGAAGATGGCCGATCAGGAGCGGGAGGATGCATGATCTAGCTTGACCCCTTACCCTGTAGTATCTAGATAATTTCATTTCTTTGTAGCTCGTTATCGGGGGATGGGCTCCCCGGTTTTAGAAATAAGAATTTTTTTGTATTTTCCTTGACTTCATGCGTGTGTAGTTTATTACACCCCATGTTGAAACTTGCTTAAATCTGAAGTAGGATCTTCGATGTAATCTCGATTCTATAAATGCTTGCTCTGAGATGATTCTTAGTACCTAAGTGGGGATTCGGTGATCCGGGAGTTGATATTATAAGTGGTCCTGGAGGGGTACCAAGACCTCAACCGTATATAGATCGGGGCACTTCATTTTTTATGGGTTTCCACATAGACATTATTGGTTCAAATTTTTATTCAACTACCTTTCCAGATGTCAATCCAGGACAGGTTCGATTATCCCAATCATTAAGCCTTGGGGGGAAAGCACACTTTGCGAGGCTACCCTTTCCCGTGTATCGAATGTTGTGTACATAAATGACTTTATCCTCTCGCTCTCGATATTCGATCTTTCCCTCTATAAATATCTCTTATCTGTTAGATGGATCTTCAGACAATCTCTGTTCCCTTTTTAGTAGGCAATCTCCCATAGGTTAACCGATGACTGTCGTATCAACTAACACTGTGGGAGGAGGAGGAGATGTCAGCTTTATGACTGGTAGGATACTTGGTATTGTGGAAGGAGTTGTGCTCGGTGGATTTAACTACCAGAGGAACAGGAAAAGTAGAGATTCCCAGGATCTTGATGAATGGTGGGCTCTGATGCTGCAGCCTTGCCAATGGTGTAGACATTACCCGGTCGAGCCGCAGCTTCGTGCCCCGTTGCATCTTAGACGTGGGGGGAATCCTTATTCCCCTCTTATTTTTGCTGACCCTAACACTGCCTCTGTTCCTATCTCCGGGGTTCGTGGCAGCATTGTCAACATAGATTTTGATTAAGATCAATGTAGCAAGGTAGGAAGATCCAGAAAGTAGGTGAGAAGTTAAAGAGGAAGCTGGCTTTTTCAGACTTGTTATTTTCTCTCTTGTATCTTGTATGTAGCTTAAAATAAGGGATGGGTTCCCTGATTTGATCAATGAAAAGAAAACTCGTTTCCATCTGTATCTGTCGATTTAATTCAGTCACACACTTCCGATTGTAGCATAAATTCGGGCGAAAGTCCTCAGCATAAACTTGACTTAATCAATACTTGGTAACGCATAAAACCTGATAAGAATAAAGTTGAGGAACAGCAGTTGATCGGTACCATGGTACATCACACTCTAGTTCTGAGAATCTTGGTTCCTTAATGATAATGAGCGTACTGGTGTACAATCTCACGATCTAGGTACCTATCCTTCCTATTTTAGGAATCTTGGTACTATGGCGAATATTCTGGCGAATCTAAGTACCTCGCATTCCTGTTAACATGGATCTTGGTACTTCGACGAATAACCTGATACCTAGCCTTCTTGTTTCAAGGAACCTAGGTCTTTAGACAGATATTCTGTCGAAACAGGGCACTTCGCATTCTCGTTTGGTGCCTTAGAGAATGAATTTGGCGAATCGTGGTATCCCACATTCCTGCTCTGGAAATCTTGGTACCATGGCGAATGTGGTGGAGAATATGTTGGCAGCAAGATCCTGGTAGGCGGCTAGGGCTATGTTAGAACCAGGGTCTTTCTTAGCCGGGGGTAGTACCTGGCCAATGCCTTTATCCGGCAGGACGGCTACGTCCTCGCTAACCAGATTCTTCCTGGCGGGGGGTGGCACCCAGCCAAGGCAGCAGGAACGGCATATGTGTCTTTCTGGTCTTGAGGCGATTATTGGCGAAAATATGGAGATCATATTCAGGAACCTCGCATTCCTGTTTGTATGAATCTTGGTACTTTGGCGAAAATAATGGCGAATATATACTAGCAGCAAGATCCAGTTAGGCGACTAAGGCAATTTTAGCACCTGGTCTTTCTTAGCGGGGGCTGGTACCCGACCAAGGCCTTGATCTGGCTGGCAACTATGCTTTTACTATCTAGATCCTTCTTAACGGGGGGTGGTGCCCGGCTAAGGTCTGATCCGTCGGGCAACTATGCTCTTACATATCGGATCTTTCTTAACGGGGGGTGGTGCCGGACCAGGGCAACATGAATGCCATGTGGCTTTTTCTGGTATTGGGGAGATCCTCCTGTATAGATTGGTCTGATCCAGAGCATTATGAGTGCTGTGTAGCTCTCCTGAATTTATGGCGATCCTCTTGGAGAGATCTATTCGGTCCAAGGCATTAGGGGTGCTATGTGGCTCTCCTGGATTTATGGCGATCCTCTTGGAGGGATCTATCCGGTCCAGGGCATCAAGAGTGCTATGTGGCTCTCCTGGATTTCTGGGGATCCTTCTGGAGGGATCTATCTGGTCCAGGGCATCATGAGTGCTATGTGGCTCTCCTGGTCTTAAGGTGATAATCATGGCGGATTCGATTGTCGATATAAAGCAAATAGATGTAGACAAATGTAGGCAAATCAGATGGAGCAAGAAATCTTCTTTATTGATGACCAAAGAAAAAGGAGTACAAGCACTCACGAATACTAACATCCTCTAACATTCGTTTTGGGTAATCCCGGCCGATTTCCGTTGCATGACTTATAGGTAGAACCTCTTGAGGTGATCAGCATTCCAAGGGTGGTCTACTGGATGTCCATTCATGTCGACTAACTTGTATGCCCCACCCTGTATCACCATTCTGATTAGGTTGGGACCTTCCCAATTGGGTAACAGTATTCTGTCTGACCTTTTCTGGGTATTCTGAGTAACCTTCCTGAGAACCAAGTCCCGTTTTTTGAAGCTCCAGGCTTTTACTATCGTATTGAAGTAATGAGCAATCCGGCCCTGGTAAACTGCTATCCTTTCTGTAACCCTGTCTTGTTTTTCCTCCAAGAGGTCCAGGTTGGCTCTCAGCTTGTCTTCATTTTCATCGGGGTCGAAATGTTGAACCCGGAAAGAAGTGAGCTTATGTTCAATAGGAAGGATACCTTCTACCCCGAAAAATAGAGAGTAGGGGGTTTCTCCAGTAGTAGTTCTCTTGGTGGTGCGATAAGCCCATAGCACGTCCGGGAGTTCATCAGCCCATCTCTTTTTTTTTTCTGTTGAAGTTTCTTCTTCAGGAGCTTCTTGATTAATTTATTTGTGACCTCTACCAGGCCATTAGTCTGAGGGTATGCTACAAATGCGAAGCGAAGTTCAATCCCCAGACTCTCACAGAATTCCCGGATCGGAATCTGGCGTTGTCAAACTGCTTACCCAGGTCGGTGATGATGACCATCGGGGTGCCGAACCGACAGACCACATTCTTTTTGATGAATTCTATTATATTTGCTTCAGTAATTCTGGAGAAGGGTTCTGCTTCCACCCACCTGGTGAAGTAATCAATAGCCACGATCGCATGCTTCTGCTGACCTGGCGCGGTTGGTAGGGGCCCAATTAGGTCTATCCCCCAGAAGGCAAACGGATACGGCGAAGCTGATGGTAGATAATCGTTCTGGAGGTAGGTGATACAGGTTGGCTGTTTTCTGACATGGTTCACAGGACTATACGAACTGCCTCACATCGTGGTGCAAGGTTGGCCAAAAATATCCCATGCGTAGCACCTAGTAAGCCAATGCTTCTCCCCCGGCATGATTTCCACAGTCTCCTGAATGCACTTCTCTTAGTGCCCAGTCCGCATCATCTGGATGTAGACACCTAAGCAATGGGAGTTACCTATCTCTACGGTAAAGGTGCCCCTCTATCAAGAAGTATTGAACCGAGGTTCTCTTGATCTTGCGAGCTTGATCAGGGGTTTCAGAGAGCTTTCCTGACTGAAGATAATCCACGATAGGATCCATCCAGCATGGGAGTCGTGCCACTAGGGTTGACTTCCCTGCCTTCAGCTATGCTCGATGTAGTGATTATCTGGAGTGGTACTCCTTTCGGTAAAGCTTGTCCTCAACAGGCAGCTATCTTGGCTAGGACTTCAGCTTGATGATTTTGCTGCCTAGGTACCTGCTCGATCCTGAAACCTTTGAAACGGGGCAACAGTTCCTGGACTTTCTAGAGGTAGGTCGCCATGTTATCCTCTCTGGCCTGGTATAGACCTGTTATTTGATTAACTACCAGTTGCGAGTCGCATTTGGCAAGGAGGTAACTAGCCCCTAGCTCAGCCGCTGTTCTCATTCCTGCTAACAAGGCTTCATATTCAGCTTCGTTGTTGGTGGTATTGAATTCGAATCTGAAACAATGACAGCACTCGACCTTTTCGAGGTCGGTTAGAATGATCCCACCCCTGCTTCCTGCTTGATTGGATGCCCCATCGGTATATAAGATCCAGACTTGATTGGTGGACCAATCTACAGGATCTTGCTCTTTATAGAGAGCTTGACTCAGTGTCGGTATAGCATCTTGATCGGGAATTACACTGAATTCTACCACGAAATCTACCAAAGCTTGGGCTTTGATAGTTGTTCTGGCTTTGTACTTGATGTCGAACTGGGTGAGCTCAAGAGCCCACAACACAAGTCTCCCCGATACGTCCGGTCTTTTGAGAAATTGACACAGAGGTTGATCTGTGATTACCACGATTGTGTGGGCAAGGAAATAAGGGCGGAGCTTCTTGGAAGCAACCACTAAAGCGAAAACGAGCTTCTCCAGGAGGATGTAGTTTTTTTCTGATTTGGTTAGGGCGCGGCTCAAGTAGTAGACAGGGCGCTGGACCCCATCAGGGCATTCCTTTACCAATGCTCCACTAACAGCTGTTTCAGATATTGCCAAGTATAATTGCAGTTCTTCTCCTAGTACCGGGCTAGCTAGCAAGGGCGGGCTAGCTAGGTACTTCTTCAGCGATTGGAAAGCCAGCTTGCTATCCTGGTCCCACTTCATGTTCTTCCCTTGTTTGATTGCCTTGAAGAACGGGATTTACTTGTCAGTGGATCATGATATGAAACGGTTCAGGGCTACAATTCATTCTGTCAAACCTTGCACTTGTCTAAATGAGGTGGAAGACTCGAGATCTAGGAAGGCTTTGATCTTCTCAGGATTAACTTCGATCCCCCTCTCATGAACCATGAATCCGAGAAATTTCTCGGCTGCAACTCCGAAGGCGCATTTATCAGGATTCAATCGCATCTGATTCTCTTTGATTATCTGGAACGTCTGACGAAGATGATCCTGGTGATGATCAGCTACCTGAGACTTCGTGATCATATCATCGATGTATACTTCCATCTTCTTTCTTATCAGCCTCTTGAACAATCGGTTGACTAGACGCTGGTAGGTAGCCCCAGCATTTTTGAGCCCGAAGGGCATGACCCTGTAGCAGTACAGGCCCTGACCGGTTATGAAACTGGTTTTATCCTGGTCAGCTAGGTGCATCATTATCTGGTTGTATCCCGAGAATGCGTCCATAAAACTCAAGAGCTTGTTACCAGCCGTTGAATCTACTAGTTGGTCGATTTTTGGTAGTGGGAAGCTGTCTTTCGGGCAGGCGCGGTTGAGATCCGTATAATCAACACACATGCGCCACTTCCAGTTCGCCTTGGTCATCATAACTACGTTGGCGATCCATTCAGGGTACCGAGACTCCCTGATGAATTCTGCCTTTAGTAGTTTGTTTACCTTTTCTTGTACTGCAACATTTCTTGCCTGGTTGAAATGCCTTCTCTTTTGCTTGACAGGCTTGAAGGTGGGATCTACCGCTAACCTGTGAGTTGCTAAAGCAACAGGTATCCCTGGCATCTCCTCATGGCTCCATGCAAAGATGTCATTATATTCTCGTAGGAGCTTTATCAGATCTTCCTTTACCTTCGCTTTCAACATTGAACCTATCCTGACTACATTGGAAAGATCGGCCTCCCTGATAGGTATCTCTTCTAACTCTTCTACGGGATGGGCCCTGGCCCATCCCTTCTCTTCCTCCTCCCTGATCTCTCTATCGGGGAGGTCTGATGTGGATCTCCCATTGGCCGAGTTAATTTCATCTTCAAAATCTTCCTCTGAAAGACTGGTGATCTTGATTAGTGGTTATTTGCACACACTGCTTGGCCAACGCTGCTGGGTTGATTGACACTGCATAACACTTGCGAGCAACCTGCTGATCCCCCCGTATATGGCCCACTTTGTCTTCTACTGGGAATTTCAGAACGTTATGGTATATTGACAGAACCCCTTTAAGGGCAGACAAGTAGGGTCCTTCCCAGTATAGCGTTGTAGGCGGACGAGGTGTCTACCACAACGAAATCTATCATTAGGTTCTGTTGGAGTGGTGATGTTCCCACTATTACTGGTAGGATCATAGACCCGGTGGGAATCAACGAGTCCCCCATGAACCCGTACAATGGGGTGGTACAGCTGTTGTAACAAGGTCTCTTCAGATTAAATTGCTCCAAAGCACTTTTGAAGAGAATATCAACGCTTCTACCTGTGTCAATCAACACACGGTGGACCAAGTTGTTGGCTATTTGAACAGTGATGACCATGGGATCATCATGAGGCTGGACGGTGTTAAATACGTCCTCTTCTGTGAAGATAATCTGTGCAGCAGGAGGAGATCGAGGTGATCCTCTGGTAACCTTGAAAACATTCTGGCCTGCTTCTACTCTAGGAATTTTTCTGGCATGGTTCTTTCGAGCATTGTTGGAGGTTCCTGCCAAGGTGGGACCTCCACTGATGGTATTGACAATGTGGATCTGCTCCATCAGATCCTTCCCTTTTGCTTTCATTCCTTCTTCATATGCTTTAATATCGGCATGCACCTCTTTTCAGTACGTATATTATCGCGTACCTGTTGGAGGAATTCCTCCAAGCAACCTCCCCTAACAAAGGCTTCATTCTGGTTCAGCAGACTACATCATTCTAAGATATTATGACCTACATCTTCGTGGAAGTCACAATACTTATAGCGGTTTAGTTGATCGACTGGTGCCTTTATTGAACCCGGCTTCCTGAGTAGTCCTTTATCGTGGATGGCGAGGTAAATATCTAGCGAGATACGTTCAAGTGGGTGTAATGGGAGTACCCTATTTCCTCTCTATCTACCCGCGCTACCTCATTGGGTGGGGTGTAGCTCTGGGTGGAGTCCGTCTAGCCGGGTACCAGTTCGTGGAGGTTGATAGGGTGGCGACCGATATGTAGATTTGTTGGAAGGTCTGTTCTGATTTTTTTGAACGGGTGCAAGCTTGGGCGCCTCCTTCTTTTGGCGCTTGGCGGTTCTCATATCATTGTGCTCTATCTTACCTCGGAGCTATTCATCTATCTCGACCTGCTCTAGAGCTCTATTGTAGTCCTCCTAGTAGGTCTCCGGGGGATGTTTGGTGAAAGATCTGAACAGTCTGCCTGCCCAAAGATTCCTTCTGAAGTTAGCCAAGGTTTTCTTTTCCGCGAAGACTCCCATCTGGATCATTTCTTTATGGAATCTCTCCACGTAGGCTCTGAGCGATTCCCCCCGCTCCTGGATCACATATTGAAGGTGAATAGGATATTTTGGGTTAGGTTTTATGCCCTAAAACTGGGCACAGAAATCAGTTGTCAATTTTATGAATGAATCAACGCTTCCCGCTAGGTAGATTCCTGAACCATGTCTTAGCATAGTCAGTCAGTTAGTGTGGTTGGGAACATTCTGCACATAGCGTCCCTAGTAGCATTCTGAATCTCCATCTAGTGAACAAAGCTTTCTAGGTGGCTCAAGGGGTCCTCAGTCCCAGAATATTTATCGGTTGGCATCTTGAATATGGGAGGTAATTCTGCCTTCTTAATCCTCCTAGAGAAGAGAGCATTCATCTCTCCCAAGGGGTCTTTCCAGTTTTCCCCGTGCTTGCCTTTCTTCAACTCCTGGATTTCTTTTGCCATTCTGGCGACCTGGTCCAGGATACGTTTACCGCCATCATTTCCAGATTCCACCTCAGAATCTCTGTCGTCAGGCCCTTCCGATGTCACAGAGGCTTCATCCTGATTCTCTCCCTAAGGAGGGTCTTCACCGGCGCCCTTGTTGCTACCTCCCGCCACTGAATGAGGGCGTTCCCTGGTCATTTCCTGGTGAGGCTGTCTAGAATTGGCCACTGGTTGGGCCAGGTGGTGGTGCTCTCTGGGCGGGAGGTTGATGGCGGACCTTGCACGCCGAGCTTGGTAACCTGTAAGATATCCTGAAACCAGGGGCATAGGCCAAAGTCTGTCGTGGACCGATGGTGCTGGGGGCATGGGCCCGAGTCTATCATGGACTGGTACAGGTGGTGGTGGTCCAACTACGAGCTTGGTAACCTGTAAGATATCCTGAAACCAGGGGCATAGGCCAAAGTCTGTCGTGGACCGATGGTGCTGGGGGCATGGGCCAGAGTCTATCATGGACTGGTACAGGTGGTGGTGGTCCCAACCTGTCGAAGGGAGGTATCTTAGTTCCTTGCCGATTGGCATCTCCCCTGGGATCTGGTATCGCAGGCTGACTAGTACAGCCTTCTGCGACCATTCGGAGGCGAATGCTCTCTATAAAGGCCGCGACCTGTTGGTCTAGATTGGCAGGTCCAGCTGCTGAGGTAGCAGGTACCTGGGGGGTAATCCGCATGGTGGCTGACAGCTTCGAGGAGGGTTTGTGACCCTTTCCCCCCTTCTTTGGCTTCTGACCCTTTCGGGTTGACGCATTTGACTGATGTCCTGACGGGCCAGGATGATCCTGAGAGGATCGAAGCTTCATTTTGATGATAAGACAAGAAAATGAGGCACGCTTGCTTTCTTTTGAGGGTATGGTTTTCCCACAGACGGCGCCAAAAAGTGTTAACAGAAAAATCACTCAGGGAGCGAAATCTCGGTTAGCACCCTCACCCACTATCGGTAGCTAGTACACGAATCCTTCCTCGTAATGTAAATAAGAAGCAATATAGGAAAGATCGAGGAGATATGAAATAACACTGTTTTATTCAAGAATATTATAATGAAGTTACACGATATACACTCTTCTCTTGTTTCTCACTATCTTACACAAGGTGTTTCTCACTATCTTACACAAGGTGATGGTGGAGAAAACGTATATGTTGACAAGTGGATATTTTATCCCAATGATCGTCAGTGGACTCTCACGGGCTTCAGAGAATTTCACAAGGGAATTCCACCAGAAACAACCCTTTCTCTGTCTTTGGCAATCTTAATATTCAGAAAAAAGCCTCCTCTGTTTACCCTTCAACGCCATATATAGTTCTCCAAAGAACCCCCACGAAATCTGGTGGTGTTAATGAGGATTATTGAGTGTCCTTTATTAGTCGTTGAAAAGCGTTGTGTGGGGCTGAAGGTGTGGGATTTGTTCCCATGAAATCACTGTAGAATCGGAATTTTAATTAGATTTCATTAATGGCGCTTTATTTTGGCGATGGAGTCAACTTTCCTTCTTCGTGGTGCTTGTTCTATCTCTTGATGGAGTGGTGCTTGTGTCTTCGCGATCATCTTCATATTGCTTGGCAGGCAAGGTATCTGCCTTGGAAGGACTCCGAATATATACATCGAGGTACTAGGTACCAGGTGGAAGTCGAGGTCGTACCAAGGCGGGCATCGGGTACTGGGTACCTTGACTGATGTCGAGGCACTTGAGGGGTGCTAGATGTGCGATCTACCATTGTACTGGTCTTTAGTTGATTTCGGGAGCTTCATTAGATCGAGGTACGTGCCTTCGTTAGCTCGCAGAGCTGATGTCCTATCTAGATAGATAGGTAATCGAGGTCCTGGACTTACCAAGTGTCGGCTCCACCTAGGTAGGGGCATCGACCTCGATGGTCACCTAGAAGCTAGGATTGGCCCATATCGGGTTGATACTAGTTAGAAAATTCTCATTTGGTCCCTTGCCAAAAAACCCGGTTAACACCTATATATACGGCCTTGAAGGACAAAGATGGGGATCTAAGACCACGTTTTGTTTGCCAAAGAAAAGAGATTTTAGTATCCAGAATAACTCCATGAGAGCTCTCTGAAGCCAGTGAGAGTACATAAACGATCACTGGGTAGATAATAGCCACTTATCGATATAAACGGAATTCTCCATCTCCATTTTGTGTTAGAGAGAGTGAAGAAAGAGTGTTGTAACCTTTACATGAGTGTTTATTCAATAAAACAGTATTTGCTTATATCTTCTTGGTTCCTTCATATTTGTCCATATCAATCTTCAGCATATAAAGGAACCTCGGTACTGAAGGTACCTACCCCGCTATCGCCTTCCGGTAGTGGACGAGGGTAGTTGACCGAAATTTCACTCCCTGAGTGAATTTTTTCGTTAACACTTTTTGGCATAGAGAAGCATTGCTCTAATAAACCTTTCAAGGAAAATGTAATTGAGAAGCAGGCTGTGAGGAAGGGAAGGGTTACCAACAAGGGTAAATTGCATATATCTAATATACAACCTAATAATATGGATGGAGGACCTTGAGGACACTGAAGCCCTATAGCTCCTACATCAGGTGGTGATGAGGTCAGTGGGTACTGAAGAGCAACCCCCCGCGACCAATGTAGAGTGTAGTCTTGCTGCTGTGGAAAAGACTGTTTCCAACATAGTGATGGTGGATATGATTGGAGAAGTCAATTTGATGAGGTTGCCTCCAAGTTAACGGAGGCAATTGAGGTTGTCTTAGAGTAGGGTCCTCATCTTGGTTAGTCTCTTCTAGCCTTTTTTATTACTTTTATGATTTGCACATGGAATGTAATGGGTGCAGGAAAGAAGGGTTTTCATAAGATTATCTCTGATCTTAGAAATTTTCATCATTTTGAGGTGATTGTCATTCTAGAACCTAGAATTAGTGGCTCAAAGGCTAGCAAAGTTGTTGACAAATTAAGCTTTACAGACAGATTCATTGTTGAGGCCTCTGGTTTCTTTGGAGGTATCTGGTTGCTATGGAATGGTAAAAAAGTGAAGCTCTATGTTATGGCTAGCTCTAGGCATACTATTACTGTCGTGGTGGCGGAAGAAGATAAAGCCTGGATCCTCACAATTGTCTATGCTAATCCCAATATTGTTGTTAGAAGACTGATGTGGTATTACCTTAGTACCATACGGAAGTGTTTCAATGGTCCCTGGATGGTTATAGGGGACTTCAATGAGATTGTCAATAGTTCTGAAAAAAGAAGAGGCAGGAAGACATTCTCTAAAAAGGGTTTGGGAAGTGGATTAATTGTAATAAGCTAGTCGACATGAGGTTCACTGGTCAAAAATTTACCTGGATAACTATGAGAGGTGTTGGGGAGGATATCTGGGAGAGATTGGACAGAGGTCTCTTCTCCATGGATATGAGGGCTATGTTCTAGGAGGGTTTTGTTTGCCACTTGCCTATAATCTCCTCTAACCACTGTCCTATAGTTCTCTGCCTTCATGGCATCCATGTCCCTCGCAGTACCCTAAAACCTTTTAGGTTTGAGGCTCTGTGGCTTAAGCATGAGAGCTTTGGTAACTTGGTAAAAGCTAGGCTATGATCTGAATGGCAACAACTTATCTGTAAAGGTCAATAACATGTCCAAAGCTTTAAAAGTATGGAATAGGGATATCTTTGGTTGTGTCATCCGTAATAAAATGAGGATTATTGTTAGGCTTCATGGAATCCAAAGAAGCCTTGGTGAGAGACATTCTCTTGGTTTGGCTAATCTTGATTCCAAGCTTAGATAGGAGTACAACTAGATTATTAAACAAGAGGAAATCTTCTGGCGCCAAAAATCTAGGATAACTTGGCTTAAGGAGGGGGATAAAAACACTAAGTTCTTCTACCTCGATACTTTGGTTAGACGGAGGTATAACAATTTAGAAGGCTTGAAGGATGAGGACGGTGTTTGGAAAAATGATAAAGAGAGTATGAAAATTATTGCCACCAACTATTTCCAAAATCTTTTCTCCGACCAACTTATTTTGGAAAGCTATGACAGTCTGCCTCATTTGTTTCCAAAGCTGAAGGGAGATGTGCTTGCCAATCTTAACAAGGAGGTGACTGAAGAGGAGGTTAAGGGTGGTCTTTTTGGGATCGGTGGTCTAAAGGGCCTTAGGTCGGATGGTTTTCCTGCGTTGTTTTTCCAAAACTAGTGGGATGTGTGTAGGAAGGATGTGGTTAGTTCGGTTGTTGAGAGCTTTAAATCTGGGACCTTTCCTACTGATTTTAATCAAACTCTTATTGCTCTAGTCTCCAAAGTGCCCAGTCCTCTAAACATGTCTTAGCTTAGACCTATTAGTCTATGTAATACTACGTATAAGACCATCAGTAAAGTCATTGTCCAAAGGCTTAAGAATCTTTTACCTAATCTTGTTAGTCCTAACCAAGTAGCCTTTGTCCCTGGTGGGCAAATTCAAGATAACATTGTTGTGGCACAAGAGGTCATTCACAAGTATAGATCTATGAAAGGCAAGAAAGGTTATATAGCTTGGAAGATCGATCTCGCCAAAGTCTATAACAGATTGCAATGGAGTTTCATTAGAAATGTCCTTGAGGAGGTGGGAATTGATGGTAAGTTCATTGAGCTTATTATGAGGTGCATTTCTAGTGTGCAGTATCAGATTGTCTTGAATGGGGAAATGATGAAGCCCTTTACACCTGGGTGTGGCATTAGACAAAGGGATCCCCTCTCCCCCTATATTTTTGTTTTGTGTATGGAAAAGCTGTCTTACATAATCAGTCACAAGCTGAGTCAAGGTCTGTGGAAGTGTGTGAAGATCTCTAAGGAGGGTCCTGAGGTCTCGCATCTGTTTTTTTGCAAATGATCTTATCCTCTTTGGACAAGCTTCTAACACCTAAGCTAGCATCATGAAGAGTTGCTTGGATGACCTTTGTAATATTTCTAGTTAGCAAGTTAGTTTTGATAAATCAAGAATTTTCTGCTCTAATAATATCAAAGAGATTGATGCTAGAAATATCACACGTGTCGGTGGTCTCCTCTCACGAAGAATTTGGGCAAATGCATGGGAGTGCCTCTCATCCATAGTAGGATTACTAATCTCACCTATGCTGAGATTATTGAAAAAACCTAGAAGAGACTTGCGGCCTGGAAATGTGACTCTCTCTCTCTCTTTTGCTTGTCGAGCCACTCTTATCAATGCTGTCACCTATGTCTTGCCTGTTTACACCATGCAATCAGTCAAGCTCCCGAGTGATATCTGCCTCAAGTTGGACAAGATTAATAGGAATTTTCTTTAGGGCTATACTGATGCTAAGAAAGCTATCCACTTAATCAATTGAGATACTGTTTGTTTGCCTAAAAGGAATGGTGAGCTTGGTATCAAGAAAACGAAAGATATGAACCAAGCTTTACTTGCTAAAGCCTGATGGCATATATTACAGAATGATAACAACATATGGTGCCAACTTCTTAATTGCAAGTATCTTAACACTTCTCATCTCACTGTTGTTGAACCTACCAAGGGGAATGTTTGTTCTAGCACCAGAAGAGGCATTGCTTATGGTGCCAAGCTTCTCACTAAGGGACTTTTATGGAGGGTTGGTAATGGTGACAGAATCAGATTTTGGACTGACAATTAGGTCCCGATGACTGGTGTTCTTAAGGATCATGCAAGTATCAGAATTTCGGAGGAGGTTGTGTCCCAACCTGTCAACTATTATATGTTGAATGGCAGTTGGAATATCTCTCAGCTTGCTTTGGTCCTTCCTTGGCCTATTGTGCATCGTGTTGCTAGCATTCACACTAGAGGTAATCATAGTGGCCCATGTAGGGTCATTTGGGGTTGGAATCAATATGGTAATTTCTCTGTTAAATCAGCCTATGGTGGGATCTCAAGTGCTGAGTGCCTTTCTACTTGGACTTGGAAGTTCATATGGTCTCTCAAGATCCCTCATAGAGTGCTTCACTTTCTCTGGCTACTACTCCATGGTAAAAACCTTACCAATCTCCAAAGGGCTATGCGAGGGATGTATGTTGATGTCTCCTGTCCAGGATGTAATTCTAGCATTGAAACTGTGGACCATTTGCTGCGTGGTTGTAAGATTTCCATTGCTGTGTGGGAGGGTGTTTGCAAAGGTATCACCTCTTCTAACTATTTCAAGAGTGACCTTGAGGTCTGGCTGGCTGACAACTTACAAAATGACAAATTGGGACCTGGGAAACTTCCTAACTACTTGGTCTTTTCCAATGTTCTTTGGTTTTTGTGGAAATGGAGATGCAATCAGGTGTTTGATGTTGACTTTGTTATACCACAGTCCCCGCACTCCATCATTTTCAGGTTTGGGAGAGATTGGTTGAATGCTAACGCTACTGTGCCTGACAGAGAACTCTCTTGTATTTCGGTTATATGGCTGCCTCCTTGTGATGGATGGGTTAAGCTGAATGTTGATGGCAATCGTGATGGAGGCTCGGGCACCATTACTGTAGGTAGAGTTCTGCGAAACCATTTAAAAGAGTGGGTGAAAGGTTTTGTGTTGAACAAAGGTATTGGAAGTGTTCTTGAGGCTAAGCTATGGGGCTTGTTTGAAGGCCTCTCTATGACTTGGAAGTCTGGGTTCATAAGTGTTTATATGGAAACTGACTCTCTTAACTACTGTGCAACTTATATCCCAGGTCTCCAACCCCAACCACCCCCTTTATTGCTGCAAATTAGGTGTGTAGTATAAAGCATGTTTTCAGAGAAGGGTATAGATTGGAGAATAGGTTAGCTCGCCTGGGTCATGGTATAGACTGTGGCATTTCCTTCTTTGAAGATCCTCCACCAGATATTGCTGATGTTTTTGTTGCTAAGGCTAAAGGTCTAGATTTCTCCTGGACCTGCTCTGTTTCCTCCCTTTCTCAATTTTTTTTTAGTTTCTTGTTCTGGGCTTGTTGCCCTTCAGAGCACCAAAAAAAATCGCTTGAATAAAGTTGTCATACATATTAATGTTTTTAGAAAATGAAATGAGTTTATTCAGCAACACAATATTGTCAATCAAAAAGCCTATCAGCCAAGTTGAGAATATATGGGCCCTTGCTTTAATTAGCTCAGTAGAATTGGCCCAACTTGCCACCTCTTGATTTTGTTTAAAAAAAACAAATAAATGATATAAAAATATTATTATTTAGAAAAGTAATAAAAGCTTTGAGATCATCTTTATGAACACAAGTCAAGTTTAGTTTCATGATTTCCAGAAGAAAAGAGAATTGAACAAATTGATTGATATCCAATGTGAATGGTTTTGATAATTGAATATAATCAATTTAAGATAAATTCAAAAGAAATAAGATAGAGGATCTCCACGAATTTGGTGGAAATTTTAAGATAATTAATAAATAAAAGGAGTGTGAAAGGAATAGAAGAAGTTGAAAAGCATATCTCTATTATTTAAGCTTTCAATTAACATCACAGCATACAAGTCAGTAAGTCACAACTACAAGGAAATTGCAAGGAAGTTCCATAAAAAGTAAAGATGGGATTACTTGCAATGGGATGCAAAGCAAAATTCTCATAGAATCATTAAATAGTTCAAAATTCCTAATCCCCACATCCATGTGTTTACCTTTTTTTTTTTTTTTTCTTAAACCAACATCATTGTGGATCAAAGGTCTGTCAATATCTAGTGAGATTAAGCTCTACAGGTAGAGTCCGGAAGACCAGAATGCAACTCCCATTCAACAAAAAGGGGTCTCCCCACACTTTATAGTTTAATGAGTAAAATTGAATTTAAAATTACAATATCAGAGTTTAAACCCAGATGGTGGAACTTCACTTTGAAATCTTCAACCACCAAGGCAATGGACCCTTGGTCATCCATGTTGAGTTTTGATGGAACTCATAAATATACATTCACGTGATGAGTTATTCTGCATAAAACAATCTTTATTTTGAGTAGAAAACTACAAGATAATAAATTAACAACTGAGATATGACGCCTCCACAGAATAATTTGAAACATTTTAAACTTGTTGTAAAAAACAGTACATGATAAGTCTTTCAAAAAAAAAACAGTACATGATAAGATAACAACATGTTGTCTCCCAGTAAAGCAGCCAATTAATCTAGTGAGCCTAAAAACATGACATCCATGTGTGTGTGTGCAAGGAATGTGTGGATAGCAACATCCCCTTCACAAGAATCGAATTGCTTGGAATCTAAACGACTTCCAAATTAATAAAAGTATTGAATTGCTTTAATCCACGTTCACTGTGAAGTACTACTCTCAAGAATCGAATCATCATCTATTCAAATCGAATTAATTCACATTATTAAATATCTGATGAATAACAAAATTAATTAATTCTACTAGCTAGATGAGAATATTGTAATATGTTTATGCAAGTTAATTACTTTGTTTTTGTCTCCACAAACTATATTCTCTCTACAACTTTATTGTCATCCATGTGTATATAAAAATGATGATCTCATGATAACTCTCGAAAAACTGAAGAAGACAGATAACACAAGGAATTGTGTTTCAAAGATGAACGATCCCAAGTATGGCTATCCCTATCCCGCTCCAGGTACATATATGATATATCTTTTTTCTTCTCGCATTTTCAGTTTCTCAGGTGCAAACCCCCGACATAATTTTTGTCCTGAATCACTGATCGGTTTTTTAGCATTACATACCGATTATCACATGAGATCATAATCAGTGATCCGGACATAAATCGACAAAGAAATTGAAATGGTGAATGGTGAGTGCAGGAATGTCATATCAAGGGCCTCCTCCGGTGATGGCACCTCCACAGTATTATGCAGCAGCCCGACCCCCAAAACGAGAGCCAAGTTTTTTTGATGGATGGTATGTATATGCTCACTCCCCATCCATGCAGGCTTTTCAAATCAAGAGAGACATCTAAAAATCGAAAAACAATTTACCATTTTTTTTTTTTGGAAATAACAATTTTACGATTTTTTTTTCTGCTAACTATACAGATTTTTTTTTTTTTGGGTTGCAGCCTTGCAGCTTTGTGTTGCTGTTGTCTTTTGGATGAGTGTTGCTGTGACCCTTTTGTGTTGTTTGTGGGTTAATGACTTAATGTTGTTTTATTACTGTTTACTTTTGTATTGTATAATAATATAACAGATTATTCAGTACATGTTAATATGTTATACATATTTAATTCTTTTTACCTTTATCTTATTGTTAAACTGTTTTTCTTATCAATTTAATTTTTTTATGATTTTAATTTATTATTTGACATTATATTAGAATTTACCTAAGGAGGAATTTCACAAAATGTCTCTCTTGTCACTGACTATAATGAAATCAATTAACCCTTAAAAGTGTAAAACATATAACTTAAAACTTAAAATTAAAAAATAATATTAATAAATATTTTTAATTATGTAAAAAAAAAACGTGTTTATAAAAGATTATTTGAGAGGCAAGCAAGCTCCACCGAGACTACCGGAGGTGTCCTCCGAGAATTTGTTTGAAGGCCTCAAACGATGGAGGACTCCCCGTGCCTCTACCACCGACACCCAAATCGACGGATGAAATCGCTGAGTCAGTACACCTCTCCTCACATTTTCATTTAATTATATATATATATATATATATATATATATATATATATATACCATATACCGTACTGGCGGTGACTCGACAACCACATTTACGAGAGCTTTACCGTTAAACAATCTTATTTTTTTTAATTATTTTATATGATTAAGCTATCTCAACATTTATTATTAATGTAATTTTTTTTAATGGTTTCTGTTAGATGTAAAAATGTATCTCAGGTTAAATGCTTGAAAGGCGATCTGAATCAGCCTAGTATATATTGATCGGATTACAATTTACAAGATTAGAGACTAGTGGGATAAATCATAAGTCCCGATTAGTACTCTTCCTAATACCTCTTTTCTAAAAATAATCAAGCCAGCCCACATTTTTACAAGTAGTAGGGTTTATATAGGCTTGATCTCTGACACAGGCGATCCCCTGGCTATCTGCGATTGGCTGGACTGTGACAGGTGTTCCTGGCATGTCAGAGATATGTCGCTCTGTTGGTAACCTCCGATGATCACAGCGGATGGCGTGGTGACCGATCCCTGTTTCGAGAGGCTTCAGCCATTATTCGGTGGATCACTATCGTCGGAGGATATGGTGCGGTAATGAATCGTTCGGTGTCCGTAGGATATAAATGAGGCCTAACAATCCCCCCTCAAGCCTATCGGTCAAGATGAAAGGAGTCAGGTGGCAGGATGGTGGGTTGTAGGCTTGATCCTAGAGCCCACCAATTTGGGCCCTTGCAGTTGAAGCCCACTTATTCGCTTCATATGGGGACAGCCACGTGGCGGGTAGTGGGGAAAGGGTTGCTTAGCTGTCTTCTTGGGGAGCTAACCGCCGCGTCGTTTCGTTTTCGGTTGAGGTCTATAAATAGGGGTTAGAAGAGCCAGACTCTTCATTAGCAAGTTTTCAAGCGATCAGCGATACTTCGGGGGACCTTCCGGATAATCATCTGTTGGGTAAGGTTATCCTTCGGGACTAGACTTGCTTCTGTTTTTAATAAAAAAAATGTTTATTTATTCCGTCTTCTATATTTCAGTGTCATGGTTAAAAAAAACCAGGTCTCTCAAGGATTGCTACTCCTTCGAGTTCTTTTGAGTCAACCTCAGGGGATACATCAGACTGGCAGCAGCACCGCTAGTGCCTTCGAAGTGCCGCATACAGAAGGTTCTGTTGATGCATCAGAGCGCGCATGGCGCCTGGTGCTTATGAAACGAGCTACAACTCCGAAGAATATTATCGAGACCGCATGGACCACACCCGGTTTGCCATCAATCAAGTTGAAAATAGGATAACTGATGCGAAGGTCAAACAAATCAAGAAGAACTTCTCGATACCGGAGTCGGTAGGTCTTAGACTGCCTTCCGATGGAGAACTGGCTAGCAATCCTGCGGGTTGTTCAGTCGCGTTTCATCTGGCTTTGCTGGAGATAGGTGCGAGATTAACCCTTCATACTTATATCAGGAAGATGCTAAGAGAGATCAGGGTTACTCCTGCGCAATTGAACCCGAATAGATGGAGGATCTTGATTGGGATATTTGCTCTGTGGAGAAGCAGGGGTTTTCCTGCCCCCACTTTTGTGGAGATTGAGCACTGCTACAGCCTTTTCTCTCATAAGTCAGGGGGTGACGGCTGGCGGGGCCTTGCTTGTTGTGATAAGCAAGAGGGCGAACCTCTAATCACCGAGCTACCAACTTCCAATAAAGAATGGAAAAAGACCTGGTTTGTAGCGGATGCTGATTGGGGCAAAGACGTTGAGCTCGGTGGAAAATGTCAGAGTGTTCGTTCGGTGTTCAATCTCCCAGCTGTTTCGGGTTCCCTTTTATTTCATCGGTATTTTCATTTTTCAACTGAATTTTGGTGTTATTATCTGATTGTACGGTTTTGGCAGCCGCGTGGGAGCGTGTTTAGCCGGTGGACCTTACGAGGGAGGAACGGAGTCATATTAAAACGGCTTGGGCTATTTCACCGGAGGGAAGGCACATCGACGTCTTGCTCGACGACCGAAACTTACATGCACTAGGTTTTATCCCGGTGCTATCGGAGGAGAGGAAGGAAGCTGTAAAAAAGACTTTGGCGAAGAAGAATAAGTATACTCCAGTCTTTATCATTTCAGGGATACGGGCATTCCTGTTGTCTCACCTTCCGTTTTACCTGTGTAGGAAAACTAACGGTCAAAGCAAAGAAGAGGATGGCGAACCGCATGCAGGAGATGGAATCTTAGAGGAAAAAGTGGAGGATCGCCGCAGGCCCGTCCTTGCTAAAGAGGACAACGTCTTCCGACACGGAGCACGTGCCAAAGAAATCTCGTGTCGTTGGTACTTCGGCATCCGTTACCGTATCGGAGCCTGGAACCCTGCTACCGACTCGTAATTCCCCTTGTTGCATTAGCCGATGAGCAAGTGAGAGGGCCCATGCCTCTGGTCAACATGGAATTCTAGAAGGATACTCTTCCCGAACTTTATATGCTTGACCCGAGGATCTTTCCAAACTACTACGTGGACCCTCCGGCCCGTACATTTGACCCACGGGAGAGCCCTATCACTCCTGACACCGGCGTGCAGTTCATGTGTTCATACATGAAGGACATGATAAGGAGCAGGGAAACTAGCTACTTTGGGAAGATGTCGAACGTTGATCAGATACGCCAGTCCTAGGGCACACTTTGGCAGGTAAGTCCTTTAATTCGGAGCCATGAGAGCGAGTCAATTACTTTATGTACTGATAATCCTTTATGTCGGTGGATAGGCCATAGGAAATCTCTTGGAGATAGAGATAAGGTACGAAGCCAAACGGGAAAAGTATGAGGCGCTGGTGGCTGCCAAGAACGAAGTTGATGATAAGCTGCAGACGGCGTTGGGCATCGGCAAATCCTTGAGGACCCAGGTGGGGAAGCTGTCTGCTGAATATCGGAAGACAAAGGAAAGGTATAGAGAAAAGCACGCCAAAATCTGTGACTATCGCGGTCGCATAAGATCAGCAAACGAAACCATCAGGGGATTGAAGGAAGGCCTCGGAGAAAACGCAGTCGAGTTGTTTCTGGCCTTCGATGAATTCTATATTTCATATAGAGACTTTCAACCCATGGTAGAAGAGTTGAAGAAGAGGCTGCTTTGATCCTACCCCGGATTTGATTTTACTGAATTTGAAAGAGAGGATCAGAAGGCCATCGAGTCTCGAGAGAGACCGGTGCAAGACACTGTGGAAGATATTTCCACAGCTTTCGCTGAGGTATCTCTCTCGGATAAGGAGCCTATGGCAATCTCAGACGATGATGAGGGGTTGGTCGGTAATGCTGAAGGTGCGATGTACAAAGGGAAGGCAGTGGTCCAAGATTAATCTCCTTTTTATGTATTTTTTATTTAGATTCAATTTCCTGAGAAAATTTAATTAATGTTGTGTAATGACTCGGATGCTTAAGGAATGAAACTATTTCGGGGCTCTATGCTCCATTTTGTTGTTCAGATTTAATATTTTTAACCATTTATTCAAGTATGCTATCTCGGAGTGCTAGATCTCCAACATTAATCTGGCCTCTGTTTAGGAGGTCTTTATTTTGTTGCAAGCTTGGTGCTTGGTGCTTATCTCGGGGTCTTGACCCTTGAAGATAGATCTTGGCTCCGTTTAGGATGTCTATTGTTGCATGCTTGGTGCTTATCTCGGGGTCTTGACCCTCGGAGATACATCTTGCCTAGGCTTATGAGGTCTTTATTGTTGCACGCTTGATGCTTATCTCGGGGTCTTGATCCTTTGAGATACATCTTGCATCCGCTTAGGAGGTCTATATTGCAGCAAGCTTGGTGCTTATCTTGGGGTCTTGACCCTCTGAGATGCATCTTGCCTCCGCTTGGGAGGTTTTTATTGTTGCATGCTTGGTGCTTATCTCGGGGTCTTGACCCCTCTGAGATACATCTTGCCTCCGCTTAGGAGGTCTTTATTGTTGTACGCTTGGTGCTTATATCCGGGTCTTGACCCTCGGAGATACATCTTGCCTCCGCTTAGGAGGTCTTTATTGTTGCACGCTTGGTGCTTATCTTAGGGTCTTGACCCTTGGAGATACATCTTGCCTTCGCTTAAAAGGTCTTTATTGTTGCACGTTTGGTGTTTATCTCAGGGTCTTGACCCTCAGAGATACATCTTGCCTCCGCTTAGGAGGTCTTTATTGTTGCATGCTTGGTGCTTATCTCGGGGTCTTGACCCTCTGCGATACATCTTGTATCTCTGTATCTTGACCATCGGAGATACATCTTGCCTCCACTTAGGAGGTCTTTATTGTTGCACGCTTGGTGCTTATCTTGGGGTCTTGACCCTCTGAAATACATCTTGCCTCCACTTAGGAGGTCTATATTGCTACACGATTGGTGCTTATCTCAGGGTCTTGACCCTCTGAGATACATCTTGCCTCCGCTTGGGAGGTCTTTATTGTTGCACGCTTGGTGCTTATCTCGGGGTCTTGACCCTTTGAGATACATCTTGCCTCCGCTACATCTTGCCTCCGCTTGGGAGGTCTTTATTGTTACATGCTTGGTGCTTATCTCGGGGTCTTGACCCTCGGAGATACATCTTGCCTCCGCTTAGGAGGTCTACTTTGTTCAGAGTTATAAGGGAATTAATATCGACATAAGTTCTGTTACAAAGTTTTCCATAATATTCTAATACACATTTTATCTTGCATTTTTCTACTTATTGATAGTACCTCTTCAGGTGATCTGCGTTCCATGGGTTCTTTAGGGGGGTTCCGTCTTCGGTCTTGAGCTTGTAGGTTCCTTTCATAGAGACGGAGTCTATGATGTACTGTTCCCTCTCAGTTGTCCCCCAGACTGCCTGAGGCGGGCTTTCTAGTGCTGGGAATTACCTTTTTGAGGACCAGGTCCCCCAAGCTGAATCTTCTGGTTCAGACCTTGGCATTGTAATATTTGGCTGCCTGTTGCTGGTGATGGACGGCTCTGATCCTTGCTAAGTCTCTTCATTCTTCCAGCTCATCCAAACACTGTCGAAGTTCCTTTTCATTGTCGCCAAGGATTGTAACAGGAAACTCTTGGGGTCGGAACATTTGTTTCGGTGGGTATAACTGCTTTCGACCTGAAACGAGAGGGAGTAGGCGGTTTCTCCAGTAGTAGAATGTGGGGTATTGCGTATCGCCCTATAGGACTTCGGGGAGTTGGTCGACCCATGCTCATTTTCTGAGTTGCAGTTTCCTTTTGAGGAGGTTTTTGATGACCCTGTTGACCGCCTCGACCTGTCCGTTGCTCTGAGGGTTTGATGGTGAGGCGAACCTTAGGTTGATATTGTACTCCGAACATAGCCGCCGAAGGTTGGTATTATCAAATTGGGTTCCGTGATCGGCGACTATGGTATTCGGTATGCCGAACTGGAAGATGATGGAATGCTTGATGAAATTGGTGGTGTTGGCTTCGGTAATGTGCTACAGGGCCTCCGCCTCAACCCACTTGGTGAAGTAGTCAATCGCTACTACGACGAATCTTTTGTTTGAGGCCCCTCTTGGAAGTGGGCCTATGATGTCAACCCTAAATCTGGAGAATGGCCATGGAGATGTCAACCCCAAATCTGGAGAATGGCCATAGAGATGTCATTGGTGTTAACGGCTCGGGATGGTAGTGAGAAATTGGGGCTGTACTTTGGCACCGATCACAAGATTTGGCATGCTTCCTTTGAATCCTTGAAGAGAGTAGGCCAGTAGTACCCCTGCCTCATTATTCGGTGGCCTAAGTTTTGTCCGGCCTGAGTGACTGCCGCACGTTCCCCATGTACTTCTTCCAAGTAGCGATCTGTCTACAGTGGGGATATGGACCAGTAGATAGGGTAACGAGAACCCCCTACGGTATAGGATTCCGTTAATCACGAGATAACGGGAAGCCTGTCTCCTGATCCTCTAAGATGCCGTCTTATCTGAAAGGAGGGAGCCGTCCTTGAGGTAGTTTAGGAGGTGGGGTCATCCATTTTTTTGTTGCACTTTCAATATCGAGAGCTAGGACATTCGTGTGATGTTCTTCATCAATGCTGGATTGGGGTAGACGGAAAACTGTGACCGTCCAGGGCAGTTTCATGTCGGTGGTTAAAGCAAGTTTGGCAAGTGCGTCTACATGATTGTTGTAATCTCGGGATATCCGGAAGAGATCGCATCTGGTGAATTTTGCCATCAGATTCTTAACTTGCCTCAGGTAGCTGACCATTTCACTGTCTCTGGCCTGATAATCCTCGTTCACCTGATTGACCACCAATTGGGAGTCGCTGTATACCGTGACATGCTCAGCTCCCATATTGAGAATGATTTTCAATCATATGGTAAGAGCCTCATATTCTGCAACATTGTTGGCGGCCTTAAAGTCAAACCGGAGGGCCATCTGGACAATGGTCTCGTCTGGAGTTTTTATGATTATTCCAGCCCCACTCCCGTGCCTGTTTGAAGATCCATCCACAAACATCTCCCATCTCGGAGTCGGCTCATTTTGGAGATTCAAAACCTCCGCTCCAGCATATTCTGCGATGAAATCGGCCACCGCCTGACCTTTTATTGACGCCCTAGGTTTGAACTGGATGTCGAATTGACTGAGCTCCATGACCCACTTAATTAGCCTTCCCGCCGTCTCCGGCTTTTGAAGAACTTGTCACATTGGTTGGTTTATCAATATGACAACGGGGTGTGATTAGAAATATGGTTTAAGCTTTCTCTATGCAACGATGAGGCCAATGGTCAGTTTCTCGATCTCCGGATACCTTCTTTCGGGATCGGTCATGCTCTTACTGTGTAGTATATCGCTTTCTGAGTTGATCCTTCTTGTTTGATCAAGACCGAGCTAACCGCGACTCCAGACACAGCCAGGTAAAGGTACAAGGTTTCGTCGGGCGCTGGCTTGGCAAGCATCGATGGCTTTTGCAAATAAGCTTTCAACTCTTCAAAGGCAATCTAACATTCCGAAGTCCAACAGAAGTCGCCTTTTTTTGTGGAGGTCCTTGAAGAACGGGAGACATCGATCCAGTTAACTTTGATATGAAAGCGGGAGAGAGCGACAACCATGCCATTCAATTTCTGAATGTCTTTGGTCCTCTTGGGGGGGCTGGAGGTCTATCACTGCTCTGATCTTGTCGGGGTTCACCTCGAATCCCCGTTGATAGACAACAAACCCGAGAAATTTTCCAGAGGACACCTCGAAGGCATACTTGGAGGGGTTTAGCCGCATACGATACATCCTCAACAAGAGGAACTTCTGCCGGAGGTTCTGAGTGTGTTCGACAGAAGTTACGGATTTAGTGAGCATGTTATCCACATACACTTCCATTGCCTTTCTGATAAGTTGGGCAAATATCTGATTCACGAGCCTCTGATAGGTGGCTACCGCGCTCTTCAATCCGAACGGCATCGTCCGGTAGCAATTCACTCCGTGATCGGTAATGAATGCGGTCTTCCCCTCATCTTGTTCGTTCATTCGGATTTAGTTGTATCCTGAATATGCGTCCATAAAGCTTAGGAGTTCATGTCCGGACGTTGCGTCGACAAGTTGGTCAATCCTCGGTAGGGGAAAACTGTCATTTGGGTACGCTTTGTTCAAATCCGTGAAGTCAACACACATCCTCCACCTTCCGTCTTTCTTCTTCACCAGGACAACGTTTGACATCCACTCGTTGTAGTTGAGGATTTTGATGAAGCCTGCGTTCATGAGTTTATCTACCTCGGAAGCCACTACTTCACACCTCTCGGAGTTGAGAGACCTCTTTTTCTGGGAGATAGGCTTAAAGGCGGGATAGACATTGAGGGAGTGCGTGATGACCGATGGATCGATACCTGGCATATCCGCTGTGACTCCTTACGAATATATCGGAGAACTCTCGAAGGAGAAGAGTTATTTCTCCCCTGAGTCAGGGGGAGAGATTGGCACCAATGAAAACTGTTTTTTCAGGCTCCTCAGCGCTCAGGATGACCTTTATGAGTTGCTTCGTTGGTTCTCCGGTTGGTCGGTATCTGATTTCCCGCATGTCCAAACTTGTGATGTTCACTTCCTTCGAAAAGGAAATTTCGGTTGCATGTGCTTCTACTGTATCTCTGATCTGTTTCCTCTTTGGTCTCCGGACCTTCCTATTCAACCTTTTGATGCCCAGGCTTGCTACATGATTGCCAATTGTGAGTACCGGGTTTGATCTGATCTGGATACATCTCTTGTATTCTTCTTGGTCCGTTCTGGCCTCCCCCGGCCCATTATCGGTTGGGAATTTCATCCGTAGGGAATATACACTCTTGACTGCTCTGACGGCGTAGAGGGTTGGTCTTCCGATCAGGACGTTGAAAGGGAATGGTATGTCGATCACCTGGAAACTTACCCATACAGTCCGAATTTGTGGACGACTACCGAATCGAACCGGAAGATCGACTTGTCTGATGGGTGTTGTACGGTGTCCTCCTATCCCATGATACAGTACCTGGAGGTTTACAACTGTGCGTGAGTGTATCCGAGTTTCTGCAGTGGATCCCAGTGGATGATGTCTAAGGACGAGCCATGATCGATGAGGGTTCTTTTCACCGTTCGGCCTCCTATCTTCACCGAGATGATGAGAGCGTCGCAATACAGGTATCTGATTCCCTTTGAATCGGATGGTGTGAAAACAAGAAAGTCCCAGTCCTTGGGGGGGTCCTTCGGAACTGATGTCAAGCATACCGCAGCCGGTGCTCTTCTTTTTGAAGAGGACATAGATCCCTCTGCTAATGGTTTGGTGATGATAAAGTTTATCGGTTTGTCGTCATCGGAGTTAGAGTCGGGATTTCGTGACCTGTTGCCTGGGGGACCGCCCATTTTTGTTGAAACGATGTGTGAATTGTTGGAGTTAATGTAGTCTTGAAGCTTTCCTTCTTGGATCAATTCTTTAATCTGTTCCTTTAAGTCTCGACAGTTCTTGGTCTCATGCCCGTGATCCTTGTGGAACTTGCAGTGGACCTTCCGATTTCTATTCTCGGGGGCTGACTCTAGTGGTGCTTGGCCACCTAAGTAGGTTTGCCCGAGATGCGATTTCAAACACTTTATCGACTATGAATTTCATTGGGGTGTACCGGTCGAACTTGCTTCTCAGGAACCATAAACCTCGGCCCGCAGAGCCTACATTTACTTGCTTTGGGGCTTGTAGTTCTTTTCCTTTACCTTTGCTTGATATGGGCCATCTTCCTTGACGATCCGCTAGGTTCGGAGGGGGTCGACGATACTTTAGACTGGTTGATGTCTTCAACGGTGGCATACTTCTCCGCCCGTTCCATAAGTTCTCGGTACGATGAGTGCCCTTTTTTAGAGAGTGACCAGCTTAGTTGTCCATGTTGGAGCCCATGTGTGAAGGCCATGACTGCTCCGATTTCGTTAAAGTCCTGGACTTGCCTTGCCGCTTCATTAAATCTCTTCGTGTACAACCTAATGGTTTCAGAGCCTGCCTGCTTGACGGAGTTCATGTGGACCATGTGCCTACGTCTTCTTCGGCTTGCGGCGAATCCACTACGGAACTCTTTTGAAAGTTCAGTGGAATGACGATATGCTTTGCCTCCTTAGCCCCATGTACCACGTTCGCGCGTCGCGGGAAAGTGTCAATGGGAAGACTCTACATTTGATGGCGTCAGTTTCCCCCTGCATGTTCATCCAGTCAAGGTAGGTGTCGAGGTGATCCTCGGGGTCCTCGGTGCCGGCAAAGCTACACATGTCCTTTCGTGGCAATCTGAAGTTCGATGGGATTGCTGTGGCAGTAATCTTGTCAGTAAATGGGCTTTCCCTGTGTCGGTTACATCCGCGATTACCGAGGTTGATTTGATCTTGTATCTCCGCGAGCTGGTCTTGAAAGATACGGAAGGCTTCAGGGTCGCCCAGGGTGTTTCACTCGGTATTAAAGTTGAGTTGCTCTGCTCTAGCCCCCAGTTCCTGCCGATGCCTTATCCTTCTAGGCATTTCTTCCTGGACATGGCCGTCGTGTTCCTCTCTGCTGCGGGTAGTCCCTACCACCCTCTATGGTTGCTGTTGATTCATGTGTCCCCCTGGATTTGGCTGGATGAATTGCGTGGTATGCTGATAGTTCCTCCTCGTCCTCACCGGAGGGTTTCCCGTATTTTCGCCCTCCGCGCGGGAGTTAACCTCATCTGATTCTCCTTGGTGTCCTCCACAGTCAACTACGTTGATCACTCTAGTAACGTTCTGCGCCAAAGTGTCTAATCTGCTGGTAATCCCGTGTATTACTAGATCATCCAGCTTGCGGTAAAAGCTGTTGAGTCTGCTGTGGGACGTACATCGGTGGAGGTCCTGACGGGAAGTAGGGGTTACGGAACCCTGGAGGATAATACGGTGAGGTCCGTGGAATCCAGGCTGATACCCTGACTGATACCCTAGGGGGCACATACTGCATCTAATATGGGTAGTATCCGTAGCCGGAGTTCTGTGGCATTGGCTGGGTAACCGGTCCCATATGCATAGGCGGTTGATAAGGAGGATGATGCGGCTTAGGCTGCTGCCCTTGCTGAGCCGCGTTTGGTTCTTGGCCCCCTGGGGGTTGGAGCCCTAGGTAGAGGTTGTGGCCTTGAGCCCCCTGGTTCAGATTCATTTATGCTGCGAAGGTGCTGGAAACACCCCCCTCTTTCTAGCGCCAACTGTTAGATGTAAAAATGTATCTCAGGTTAAATGCTTGAAAGGCGATCTAAATCAGCCTAGTATATATTGATCGGATTACAATTTACAAGATTAGAGACTAGTGGGATAAATCATAAGTCCCGATTAGTAATCCTCCTAATACCTCTTTTCTAAAAATAATCAAGCCAGCCCCCATTTGTACAAGTAGTGGGGTTTATATAGGCTTGATCTCTGACACAGGCGATCCCCTGACTATTTGCGATTGGCTTGACTGTGACAGGTGTTCCTGGCATGTCAGAGATATGTCGCCCTGTTGGTAACCTCCGATGATCACAGCGGATGGCGTGGTATCTGATCCCTGTTTCGAGAGGCTTCAGCCGTTATTCGGTGGATCACTATCGTCGGAGGATATGGTGCGGTAATGAATCGTTCGGTGTCTGTAGGATATAAATGAGGCCTAACAGTTTCTTTCCGGTTTAAAAGATTAAAAGTATGTATCATCAATTCACCGTCCAATGTAGCTTATTGGTGATGATGGATATGACAATATCCCAAATTCGAATCACCGTCACCGCAAGTGGTGTATAAAAAAAGGATTAAGAGTATGTTGAACATTTAAAAGTCAAATCCAACCAACCAAATGACGAATATTACACTTTCTTGGATCTTCTGTAATTGTTCAAAATTTAAGGATTTTTGCTATTTATCTTGTTAAATAAAACGTACATATTAAAGGACATTTCAATCAAATGTAAATAATTTTGTAAAAGGATTAGGCTTGGGGTGGCAATTGTGGATACGGCAAGTGATATGATACAAAATTAATGGGTTAGAATTAGACCTTATTGTTATTGTGTTTGGATCATTATTAGTCCATACATTCAAACCTAGTTTCTTCTTAACACATTAACCCATTTGACACTGTTATTTTTGAGGCACGAACATTTTATTTGGGAAAATTGTGTTAAATTTTCGGGAGATTTTATATTAAATATATTTTGGATGGATATAATAGTTCAGTACTTTAGTTGATTATTTTTATTAGTTGAAGGACAATTTTAAAATAGCCCTCAAATTAGTGGCAAATTCAAAAATAGCCGCTGTCAAAAAGTTTTCATTCTTTAGCCAAAAAAATGATTTTTTGATAAAAGTTTCCCCAAAGCTTTAGTGATCCACATTGTCTTCACTTAACGTGTAACTTTTCATTTCCACTTGAAAGAGAAACCAAAATGGTAGAAAGAGAAACCAAAATTAACCTAGATTGCAACTTTTGATTATTTTCTACTTAGAATCATGATTTTGTATGATAATGTGTTAAACATAGTGGATCCAAGTGTTTCGTCGGTGATCTGCTTGATTTGGTTAATTTTGTGTTTGTAACAACGTTACGCGTTGTGGTCTGTTGTAGATCGTTTGGTCTTGCTTGGCTCTTTCAATAAAATTTATGTCATTAAAAAAACAACATTACGCCTTGACTTTCATATGTTAGAGTGTAAAAATTTGTTCCCAACGTATAAACATTTATTCTCAATGTAAACATTATTTTCTCAACGTGTAAATAGTGGTGGCAATATAGGGCCGGCCCGACGCATTAGGCCGGGCCTGTTAGGCCTTGTCTGTAAAACGGGTCGGGCCAGGCCCGGACCGTCAGGGAAAATGGGCCGGCCGTTAGAAAACAAAGGGGGCCCGGCCTGGGTCCAAGGCCTATGTAGGGACATACCGGGCCGGCCCGTTAAGGCTCTAACGGGCCGGCCCGTCACAGGCACATCGAGCCGGCCCGTCACAGGCCCATCGAGCTTCAAATTGTTTTTAATACAATATTATTTTTTATACATTGTAATAATTTTGAGTAATTAATGTACTAATTTTAATATGAAATATAATATTATTCATTTCATACAACACTTAATTAGTTTTCGATAAATAATATTTTTGTAATTTCGTAATAAATTTGTGGTGAGATATTGTTGAAAGAGTTGAAAGAGTGAGTGAGAGATGTTGAAGATTGTAGAGAATAGAGAGAATAAGAGAGTAGGGAAGTAGAGAAAATGTAGAGAATGAGGTGAGGGTTATGGGGTATTTATAGGAAAAGGTTAAGTAAGGGTATAATTGGAAAAAATTGTAAAAGATTTATAAAAAAATGTAATTTTTAAAAGTTTTGAATATTTTTCCCCCCTAACGGTCATCTAGCTAATTATAAAAGCCACCCCTCAATTCAAAAATTTTTTTAAAAAATTCAAATTTGAAAAAATTTGAAATTTTTTTTTTGCCGGGCCTTGACGGGCCCACGGGCGGCCAGTAAGAGCCCGCCAGAAAATTGAAGTTTTTTTTCCTGACGGGCCCTAACGGGTGGCCCGTCAGGAAAAAACTTTTTAAAATTTTTTTGGGGCTGCGGGCCTTACCGGGCCGAGCCCAGCCCACCAGTGAAACGGGCTTGGGTCTGGCCCGTTTAGCTAGCGGGCCGGGCCAGGCGGCCCGTTTGGGCCCGGCCCAAATTGCCAGCACTACGTGTAAACATTTGTTCTCATTGTGTAAATATTTTTTTCTTAGCATGATGTAGAGCATTTTTGAATGACTTCTGAGGGGGTAATGTTATCAAAAGTGTGCTCATAATATATCGTTCAAATCGTCTAGGCGACAAGAGTAAAATTGTAGAGAGAAGAATATAAAGAGAAAATAGAGAAGAAGAGAAAAAGAAAAATATAAGTGAGAGACTGAATGGATAACGGGAAAAAAGTTGTACAAAAAGAAAACTGTAAATAGAGGAACATGAACAAATGAAAGAGACGGGATAGAAAGAGAAAAGAGAGAAGATAAAGAAACCTAGCTAGTTGAGGGAGGGGAGAAAGTTATAGACAGAGTGATAGACAATTTGTAGAGAGAAAAACTCAAACGGTTGAGGGAGACAGGACATAGGAGATAAGAACAGGTTTTAAGAGGGAAATGGTTAAAATTTACCATATGAATAACTCAATCAACATATATATTAATTATTTATGGGAATTAATGTCAACTCAATGGCAAAAATCGACAAGAAAAAAATTAAAGTGCTAATTAATTTTGAATTTGTGACTAATTTAACGGTCAAATGATCATGTAATTTCCTTCTCTTTTTTTTGAAATTAACCTTTTATTCAAGGAAACCAATTACAAAGGAATGTCCAACTGAACCAAATTTCCCACATCGTAGGGAAAATCCTCAAACCAAAAAAAAGTCTTGATCAATAGTCAAGGCCATTTTAGAAAGGTGATGGGCAACCATATTTGCCTTCCTAGGAGTGAACGAGACCGACTCAATACCAACCTGATTCAAAACATGCATGATATCACTCACAACAAGACCAATATCAGCTGCGATTAAGGAATTATTGTTAATAAGATTCACAATGCCAAGCGCATCCGATTCCACACAAGCTGGTAGAAGCCCCTGATCTCTCGCGAACTCAATACCTCGAAGAATAGCCACCGCTTCCGCAATTTGGGGGGGGTATAATAAGCATGGATTCACTGAGTGCTAGATCCTCTAACTAAACCATTATGATCCCGAATGACAATCCCCACACCCACACTGCCCGAAAGAGCCTTGATAGATGCATCAGTATTGATTTTGAAAATTGATTCCAGAGGAAGGCGCCATCTAACATCTTCCAGACCACCCAAATTCCTCTGATCCACAACTAGAAAAGCATTGGCATTTATGTAATCTGCCAAATAATTTTCTGACCAGGCAACTACCTCTTCCATATCAGAAAACAGCACCACAGTGGATCAATTGGTTTCAAATATACCAGACCCACCATAAGACAACCCCAAGTAAGGCCAGATCATCATCTTGAAGACTCTGAATGGAAGAGATGAAAAAGTCTTTAAATTGAAAATTATTGTCCCACTAGAGGCCTTTCATGAATCCGCAGCTGGCTCGGATTACATTTAGCTTAGAACAACCCCAGAGCGCTTGGATGGTAGTTTCGCTAGACTTGGTGCATGATGCACATATAACAGTAGCTTAGATACCTCTTCTTGCAAGATTTACACTGGTAGGAAGCCATTGATGGCAAGCTTTCCAAAGAAAGATTTTTATTTTTTGGGGAACATCAATTCTCCACAGTGTCTTCCATCAAGAAACTGAGCTTAGAAGCCCCTCTCCGCTAGTGCTACCAACCCCAGAATTAGCAGCCACAAGACTCATACCCAAGTTATAGCCACTTTTAACAGAATATTCCCCATTCGAAGAGTAATGCCAAGTTATCGAATCATCCAAGAGAGTCCAACTAATTGCGACAGAATCATTTCAGCATCTTCCTTGATGAATATTTCTCTAATAAGGTTATAGTTCCAGCCACCAGAAGCCAACCTCAAGTGTCTTACCAGATAAATATTGTTATTAACACATGGACTAATCACTTTAAACGTAACAGGGCGAGGAAGCCCACAGTCTTCATAGATACGGATAGACGATCCTGAGCCAACCCTCCAGCGAGACCCAGCTTCCAGAAGCTCCCTGCCCCAACACAGTTTGTTCCAAATAAAAGACCCCTTTTTTTCTTATCTGCCTTTAGGAAATTGGTTGTTGGAAAATATGTTCCCTTGAGAACTCTAGAGGCTAGCGAATTAGGGTACTTAACAAGGCGCCAACCTTGCTTTGCCAGCAGCGCTTTGTTGAGCTTTGTTGAACATTGTCAAATCACGAAAACTCAGACCCCTTGAGAATTTATTAGTACACAAGGTTTTCTAGGATGACCAATGTAGCTTCATCTTCGTATCGGTGCTTCCCCACCAAAATTTTGCACAAAGACCATGAATTTCAGAAATGAGACCTTTTGGAATACGAAAAATACACATAGAATATGCTGGATAGATTGTATGCCAGATTTAATAAGGACCTCTTTGCCTCCTACTGATAAAAGCTTCTCCCGCCATCCCTTGATTTTGCCCCATATGCGATCCTTGATCGAATTGAAAAGATCACGTTTATTCCGTTTAGCAAAGCTAGGTAGCCCTAGGTATTTCTCATGGCAAATGACCCTCCTCACCCCAATAAGAGCAGCCAACCGATCCCCTTCAGCACCCAAAATTGCCTTGCTAAAACAGACTGCTGACTTATTGTAGTTGACAAGTTGTCTTGATGCTTTAGAGTAATCCTCAAGCTTTTGACGAATCACTAGACATTCAGAGTTAGTAGCCGCCAAGAAAAGAAAACTATGGTCTGCGAAAAAAAGATGTGAGATAATAGGAGCAGTTTGACCACATTTGAACCTCGATAGCTCATTATTAAGAACTGCCTCCTCGAGCACGCTAGAGAGACCTTGCGCACAAATGATGAATAGGTACGGAGAGAGTGGGTCACCTTGGCGAAGTCCACGAGTAAAGGTCACAGAACCACAGACTTCACCATTGACCAAGAAAGAAAACGAAACTGAGGTAACACAATTCATCACTCGCGATACCCATCTATCTAGAAAGCCAAGCCTCTGCATCATAGATCCCAAAAAACTCCATTCCACTCGGTCAAAAGCCTTAGCCATGTCAAGTTTAAGGGCTAAAGATCCCTCTTTACGATCCTTCGTTCTCATAGCGTGAAGGCACTCGAACCCTATAATAGCATTATCCGATATCTGTCACCCTAAAATGAAGGCACGCTGTGTTTCAGAAATTACCTCACCAAGAACATTCCGCATCCGGTTAGACATTGCTTTAGAAACAATCTTATAAATAACGTTGCACAAGCTTATAGGACAAACTCAGAAATCTGTTCCGCCCGAGTCAATTTAGGTATAAGTGCAATAAGGGTGTCATTTATTGTTTTCATAGACCCCCCCCCCATGGTTCAAACATCGAAGGCAAGCCTCTGTTACACTTGGACCAACACAACCCCAATTTTGTTGATAAAAAAGCGTCGGGAGAACATCGAGACCAGGAGCTTTCGTTGGGTGCATATCAAAGAATGCGTTAAAGACATCATCTGCTGAGAAGTCCATATCAAGATAAGCACAAGCTTGCTGAGAAAGATTCCTATGAACAATTGCAAGAATCTGATTCTCTACTATAGTATTAGGCTGCTGCGCAGAAAATAAACCAACAAAATACCTCTCAATTATTTGCTGAATACTTGTCTTGTTATTGCACTAAACACCATTGTCATCATATAACCTAAGAATATTGTTTCTTGCCCTCCTGGCCGATGCTTTCCATTGAAAAAACCTAGTATTCTCGTCTCCCCCTTTCAACCACTCAACATGAGACCTTTGCCTCCAGTAGGCCTCCTCTTCTTCTAACAAGCTATCCAGCTCCCTCTCAATTTTCATGATCTCCTTCCAAGAACCATGATGAGAGGTCTCATGGTTCAAATCATTTCGTTTGCTGGATATCGTTGTACTCAAAATTCTCTTATTGCTTCTATTCCATGTCGAGAGATGTTTAGCACAACCACGGATGGTAGAAACCATCCCTCCATCAAATTATCTAGGACTCTCCATCGATTAGCCACAAGGTCGCGGCAATCCTGCTGGTCTACCCAACAAGCTTCGAAATGAAATCGACGTCTTAACCTTACACCTTTATTTTTTTTCTCTCAGCATCCTTTAAAATCTCCGATAACAGTGGCCGATGATCAGACTTCCAATACTCCAGATGATGGATTGTGGAGTTAGGGAAGAGAGCCTTCCAATCATAGCAACAAACACCTTTATCCAAGTGCTCTTCGACCCTGGCATCCCCATCACGTTTATTACACCATGTGAAGCATGGACTAACAAAGCCTAAATCCTCCAGGCCACAGAAATCTAACACCTCCCGAAAATCCTCCATGCCCTTTCTGTTTCTTGACCGGCCTCCCTGCTTCTCATCATCCGCTAGAATCTCATTGAAGTCCCCAATGCACAACCACTACAGACTAGCCATACCATGAAAACGGTGAAGCAAATTCCAAGCATGACATCTATGATCTGTTTCCGGATGGCCATAGAAGCCAGTCAACCTCTAGTTGAGAGAGTTGTGAGATGTTACTTGAGCATCTATATGGAACCTTAAGAATGATAGCAAACTAACAATAACATTGCTCGACCAAAACAAACCCAAACCTCCGCTCTGGCCCACGCTATCAACCACTAATTTACCTACGAAACCAAGCTTAACCCTTATAGCTTCCAAAAGAACATGATTAGTTTTTGTTTCAATAAGAAAGATAACATCTAGAACATTGTCTTACTTCAACATTTGTAGAACATGATAAGCCCGGGGACCTCCCATTCCCCGAGAATTCCACACTAAAAGTTTTATTGCATCTGGTCGGCCGGTTGAAACCGCGCCGCAGATATCAGATTTTCAGAGCTCTCGCTCAACTCAGACCGAGTCAACTCACCATTACCAGAAACAACCCCACACAATCAACCTCATCAACTCTAATTGCTGACTTCTTGCAACCTTCCTCTTCGCAACAATCATTTCCCAACTGAATAACATCCAGCTTGTATTTCTTCTTATTCGCTTTCCATCCCATTGCAATCAACCACATCCATCTTCTCAATGCCTGAAAAGCTTATTTCCCAACCCTGATATCATTTTTGATCAGATTGGCAGCCTCCGAATTAGCTTTTACAGCTTCTCTTGCTCTGTGTTTCCACCGCCCAAATTTGTTTGCCAAGTTCGATTTGCTATTTCTGTTAACGGAAATTTTGCTCGGGAAGAGAAATCTAAGTTAACACCCTCGAGACCACTACCACGTAGGTGGTGGCCAAGATTGATCGTATGTCTAGCGATGATTTAGAAAATGACAAGGAATTGAATGATACAATTCACCCAAAAGAAAGCAAGAATCTTTTTATTGAACGTGCATGGTATACAAATACAAATTTCTTTATTTTTGCTCTCAACTTTCTCTAGGGTATAGTTGAGTGTTTGTCGTATGCCTGTCGAATAGTAGTCTCCTCTTTTTAATTTTTTTTCTTTCTATTTATACATAGTTTTGTAGGTTAAACAAACTGATTCTCCCCTTGATTTTCCCAGTCTCTCCCCTTCCTTATCGGGCGGGATTTCTCGCTTCAATGTCATTGACTTTGAGTTAACAGCCGAATTGAGAATATCGTGGTGGAGATCAGTTTGTTTCCTCTTTAGATTCTATTACTTGTTCTGCATATAGGTAACGTTTCCAGATATGATCCAGTGTATCTTCGTATCTTTTCAGCATGATCCTTTATAGAGGTCGTTGAATATGGCATGGTGTGGTGCATCAACTAGCGAGATTAATCAGTGTTCCGACCTCGATATCTGAGAAGTTTCATCCAGCTTGGAGCCAGATCTGACTTCCCTTGACCTTTTCGAAGCTTGGTGTGGCTTCCCCTGACCTTTCGAAGCTAGGTGTGGCTTCCCCTGTCCTTTCGAAGCTAGGTGCGGCCTTCTAGGGACATTCTTCTGTGTCAGCGAGGTATAGGCGAGTCTCTGGAGCATTTGCGAGGTGACCTCAACTTCGGGGAGCTTTTAGTTTTGGTGATGCGGGCTAGATCTGATCGTTTCGGGCTTTATCCCGGATGTTTCAGGAGTCTGTCCTTGTTCCTGGGGTGGTATCGTAGTTCGGCTCTCGATAGAATGGTCTCCTGGTGGAAACTCTCGAGTATGGAACCAGGTCTGGGAGGTGAAAAATTTTCCTTTGATCCTTAGCCAATTTTGGCTATTAACAGAAGTCCCCTCTAACTTGAACACCAGACGTCGAGCTTGGGGTTTAGGTCAGATTTTTACTTTATTTGGGAAATCTTCCTCTTTTTACCGTTACCGAAATATTGGGGAAATTTCTTCATTAGAGTGACTGTGATGCGAACTGACTAATTTATCTCCGAATTAATCTGATTGCGTTACGGCAGTCCCCGAGATTTTTTACCGTTACCAGAATCTTAGGGAGATCTTCCTCTTAACTGCGTAAGTGATGTGGCGTGAGATGATTAGCCTGCTTCTGAGTTTAATCCGGTTACGTTACTGTAGTCCCCGAGATTTTTTAACGTTACCAAACGAGTATCTCGATAGCTCGTGTTGTTGCCTTCCTGCCTATATATATATATATATATATATATATCTAGTTTTCTCCTCGTCTTCCTCACATCTCTAGAACTAAAATTTTTTGCTGAGAAATATTTTCATAGCCTTTCCTCCAAGCTTGCTTTTTTCTTCATTCTTCGTCCTTTTTGGCTTTTACTATGTCGAAAACCAGTCGCGACTCAACCGATTCCATAATCGACGGTGAGGAGGTCGTCAGTTTTACTCTGGGGAAGCGGGCTAGGAGGAGTTCTGACGGCGACGATTCCCCGTCCACCTCGCAATGTCGGCGGTCAAGTAGGAATGTATCCATTGCGAATGGGTTCTCCAACCATTCTGACCATCCTTTGGATATCGTCGACTGAAGATTCCGACAAAGAAGTGGACGGTGACGCCGCGGGGGAGCATCGGGTCTCGGCTCTAGGTCCCCTTGTGGAGAGGCTCCCTCCTTATGATTTCCGGGTTATCCCAGATTCCATCGTTGACCCGGTCTCGATTGACCGCTTGAGGTCAAAGTTTGGCATCCCCGATAGCATATCCATCTCAGTGCCTCCCAAAAATTACGAGTTCTTCAACCCCCCTAAAGGCGTGCTTCCGATTCATGTGGCCGCTCTTGAGAACGGGGTCAGGCTTTCCCTTCATCCGACTCTTCGGCGGGCTCTTAAAGTCATCCAGCTCACTCCCCTCCAGTTGACGCCTGGCTTCTTGAGGCATCTGATTGGTTTCCTTGTACTATGGAAGGAACAATGTCAGATGAGTAAGGTGACGAGGGAGCCGGGTACAGAGGAGCTGGCCTATCTCTTCCAGATTGGGAGCCTGTCTGGCACTCCTCGAGGCCAGTTCTACGCCAAGGTCAAGAACAAGCTCAACTTCATCATTCCTAGTGCTTCAAAGAAGGACCCCGCCTTGGAAAGAAGAATGGATCCTTACGGAGGATGACTGGGGGAGCTCGATTTTCATCGGAGGGCATGAATTCGAGGTTCCTACGGCTTTCAGTGACAAGCCCTCATGGGACCGGGACTCCCTGCCTTCTGAGTCTGAAGCCGTCTTGAAGGCTATTCTAGCCCGGAATTATTTGAATCTGAAAGTTCCCTACTGCTGAAGCCTTTGATCCTCGTAGGGTGAACAAATATTTACGGATCTCAGACGCTATTCCTCGTAAGTGTCATTGAGTTGTTTTGCCTTATTACTCAGTTTGGTTCTAACATTTTCCTTTTTAATCTGCTTATTCACAGTTTTTGTCGTGGAACCGGCCACCCGCCACGTCTCACGCTCTCCTCAAGGTGGAGTTTCTCTTCCCTCCACTGGGGTCGAACCTGCTCTTGCTTCATCTATCTCTTCGGTTGGGTCCAAGATGGCCACTCTTGCTTCGCGGGCTTTCCGGGCTTTGGGTAAAGCTCCCCTAGGTGGTTGGCCCGGCTGCTTCTGTCCCTTCGGTCGTGGTTGCTAAAATTGCTACCCCTTCAACTCAAACACCTGATTCCGCTGCGCTTCCAACAACCAAAGCTTCGGAGGTTTCTAGGAAAGGTGTCGCTTCTGGGAAAGGTGTCGCTTCTGGGAAAGGTGTCGCTTCTGGGAAAGGTGTCGCGAGGGTTCCTTCCAGCCGCTCCCGGCCTCAGTCGAGCTCGGCAGGGCGGGATAAAGTCCTGGAGCAATTCACAGCATCTTGTCCGGGCCTGTTGGATCTCCAAGATGGCTTCCATGCATGTAGACGTCCTTATTACTAAGGGGTCTGCTATTTTAGCTGAGGTAATTGTATTTCCTTCGTGCTACTTTTGTTAATTCGTTCAGTTTCTAACTCGGGTTCTGTATTTTGTAGGCCTTCAAGTTTAATGTTGCGATGGGCTAGCAGGTAGCCCTCCTCCGCGACCGAGCTGCAAAAGCCGAAGCTGAAGCTGAGAAAGCAGGGGAACTACTCAAGCAGGCTCGGTCTTTAGTGGAAGAGGTGACTTCCAACCAGGGAAAGGTCGAGGTCGAGATGGCTGAGCTTCGCTGCGATCATGAGAGGATGAAGCAATCTTATGGTCAAGAGCGTCTTCAATCTCTCCGGTGGGCTAGACAGCGGGATTCCTGGAGATCTGAGGCTAAAAAGTTGGACCTCGAGAACCAGTCTCTGATTACTCAGGTGACCAAGCTGCAAGCTGACGCGGAGACCTACTTAGCGACGGATATTTCTATGCTTCCTTTCAGGCCGCGGAAGCTCTTCCTCCTCCCTTTGATTTATCATCTATTACAGGCTGGGATAGACATGAAATAATGCTCAAGGCTGCCAGAGCTATCTCGCCCTGAAGGCGACAAGGTGGTCCCTTCGAGCCAAACAGAAGCTGGGAAACAGCCCGCTCAGACAGATCCTCCATTCCCTCTTCTACCTTTACCACCTCAGGTCATGGGGAGTCTTCTAGTAAAGTGATGTCCTATCGATCCGAGGAGGACCAATCTGGAGCTGGTGAAGAGGTTAGGAGCCCGTCTGAGGATCCCCCTTTAACAGAGATGGAGGTCGACAGGAGCCAGACGGGGTCCATGGCTGCCCTTCTTGACGCGGCTATCCCGCCTGAGGTTATGGTCGTGATTAATGAGGTTTTGGAGGAAGATCCTGTTGATCAACCGATGGAGCCTCTAAATAGAGGAGTGGTCGGCGAGGATAACCAAGATGGACAGTTATCTGTAGAGGGGGTTGATGGCGAAGATCAGCAAAAAAGAGGAGGGCCAGCGGAGGGGAGCCAAGACAGTCCCAAAGCTTGAAGCAGTTCATCATTACTTGTTTTTGATTGCCCGGAAAAGGGGGTGGGCACCCCGTTTTGCCCTTATTAGCTTTTTTTTTATAGCCCGAGCTCGGGAATTGGGCTCCCCGTTTGTTGGATGTAGCCTTATCGGGGGATAGGCTCCTCTTGTCCTTAAATGAAAAGTTGAATCGCTTTTGAGAATTCTTGTTTTATTTCTGGTCTTGAATAGGATCCAGAGTAGCATCTGTAGCAACAATTAAGATTCGTGTAGGGAATTATGATGATTTTGATCCTGCACACGAAAGCAAACATTATATATATATATATATATATTTATGGGGCGATAGCCCAACCAAGACATCAGAAGGGCTGCTTAGCTATTTCCTGGTCTTTGAGATCTGGAGGGCAACTATGCTCTTACACTCAGACCCTTCTTGGGGGTGGTAGCCCGACCAAGGCATTAGGAGGGCTGTCGAGTTATTTCCTGGTCTCGGGATCTGGAGGGCAACTATGCTCTTACACTCAGATCCTTCTTGGGGGTGGTAGCCCGACCAAGGCATTAGGAGGGCTATCGAGCTATTTCTTGGTCTCGAGATCTGGAGGGCAACTATGCTCTTACACTCAAATCCTTATTGGGGGTGGTAGCCCGACCAAGGCATCAAGAGGGCTATCGAGCTATATCTTGGTCTCGAAATCTGGAGGGCAACTATGCTCTTACATGCAGATCCTTCTTGGGGGTGGTAGCCCGACCAAGGCATCAGGAGGGCTATCGAGCTATTTCCTGGTCTCGAGATTTTTATGTTGAGTTTCCCATACAAGGGTATAATCACTAATGTTGAACATAGTTGGAGACAAAGATGGAAGAGAAAAAGAAAATGACTTTATTGATGATCGAGATGTAGTACATCTTTATTAGGGTCTGTAATGAAAACTAAGTGGGGGTAGTCTGCTGGAGAACTCCTTTCAAGGGTAGAATTTCCTCAAATGATCTGCATTCCAAGTGTGGTCGATGGATCGTCCGTCCATGTCTTCGAGTTTATAAGCTCCATTGCAAACAACTAGCTTTATCAAATATGGCCTTTCCCAATTGGGACTTAAGACTCCATCCGACCTTTTCCGAGTGTTCAGGGTCACTTTCCTAAGTACCAGATCCCCTTCTTTGAATTCTCTGGGCTCTGACCTTTTGGTTGAAGTATCTAGCGATCTTGCTCTGGTAGATCGCTACTTTCATCTGCTACCCGGTCTTGTTTTTCTTCTAAGAGGTCTAGATTAGCCAGGAGCTTGACTTCATTACTTTCGGGCTCAGAGTGCTGTACCCTGAACGAGGTTAATTTATACTCGATGGGGAGGACTGCTTCAACCCCGAAGGCCAGGGAGTAAGGTGTCTCCCCTGTAGCTGTTCTCTTTGTAGTCCGGTATGCCCAAAGGACTTCTGGCAGCTCTTCGGCCCATTTACCTTTCTTCTGCTGCAGCTTCTTTTTCAGAAGTTTCTTGATAGTCTTGTTGGTGGATTCTACCAGCCCGTTAGTCTAAGGATGAGCCACTGAAGCGAGCCTGAGGTCGATCCCCAATCCCTTACAGAAGTCTTTGAACAGGGCGTTGTCGAATTGCTTCCCTAGGTCAGCCATAATGATGAGAGGGGTCCCGAATCTGCATACCACGTTAGTCTTGATGAACTTGGTTGTATTTTTTTCTGATATTCGAGAAAGAGGTCCTGCCTCGACCCATCTTGTGAAGTAGTCGATAGCCACGATAGCATGTTTCATCTATCTGGGAGCGGTAGGGAGTGGCCCAATTAGGTCGATTCCCCATAATGCAAAGGGGTAAGGTGAACTGAGGGACGACAGTCGCTCGGTTGGCTGGTGGTTCAAGTTTGAAGTTCTTTGACAAGGTTCGCAAGATTGCACAAAACTCTTTGCGTCTTGGTGGATGGTCGGCCAATAGTACCCCATACGAAGCACCTAATAGGCTAGAGCTTCCCCACCTATGTGGTTCCCACAGTCCCCAGAGTGGATCTCTCTCAATGCCCACTTAGCATCATCGGGATGCAAGCACCTAAGTAAGGGGAAGGATTTGCCCCTCCTGTAGAGGTATCCGTCTACCATACAGTATCAGACTGAGAGTCTCTTAATTCTTCAGGGCTTGGTCGGGCCCTTCGGGAAGCTCTCTTTCAAGGAGGTAGGCGGCAATTGGGTCCATCCAGCAAGCCAGGCGATCCAGGGAACAAATTTCTCCATTTGTGGCTATGCTTGGTTGGGTGATTACTTGGAGGGGAATTCCCCTTGGTAGGGACTGACCTCCGTTCGCCGCTATTTTAGCCAGAACATCTACACGATGGTTTTGGTGTCGAGGCACCTGATCGATCTTGAGTCCCTTAAATTTGCTTTTTAGCAGCTGAGCCAGATTTAGGTAGGCAGCCATATTATCTTTTTTTTCCTGGTAGACCCTAGTCACCTGGTTTACAACAAGCAATGAATCGCTCTTGATTTGCAGGTAATCGGCCTTTAGTTCAATGGCTACCTTCATCCCGGCTAGAAGGGCTTTATATTCCGCTTTGTTATTGGTAGCTTTAACTCGAATCTGAAACAGTGACAGAATTCGATCCCCTCCGGATCTATTAAAACTATGCCAGCTCCTCCCCCGGCTTGACCGGATGCTCCATCTGTAAATAGGGTCCATGGCTTGCAGCCTTCCGGCCAATTATCGTCCTCGGATATCTTCACAGGGACCTCATTTGATACTGAGGGATCATTTGGATCTAGAATCGCTGAGAATTCTGCCAGGAACTCGGCCCAAGCCTGTGCCTTAATTGTAGTTCAGGCTTATACTTTAGGTCGAACTGAGTGAGCTCTAGTGCCCATAAGACTAGCCTTCCAGATACGTCTGGTCTTTGCAAGAATTGGCGAAGGGGTTGGTCTGTCACCACTGCTATTGTGTGAGCTTGAAAATAGGGACGGAGTTTCCTCGTTGAGATCACCAGAGCATAAGCGAGCTTTTCCAGGAGAATGTAATTCCTTTCTGATTTGGTCAAAGCATGACTCACATAGTATATGGGTCTTTGAAAACCATCGCTACAATCCTTGGCTAAAGCCCTGCTTACTGCAGTTTCTGATACGGCTAGGTAGATCTGCAACTCATCTCCGAGAACCGGCTTGACTAACAATGGGGGGCTTGTTAGGTATTCTTTCAAAGCTTGAAAAGCATGTTCGCTCTCCTGGCTCCATTTCATGTTTTTCCCTTGTTTGATGGCCTTGAAGAAAGGGAGACATTTATCGGTAGAGCGAGAGATAAACCTGTTGAGTGCCGCCACCCGTCCAGTCAGAATCTGTACTTGCTTGAGCGAGGTTGGGGATTTCAGGTCCAAGATAGCTTTGATTTTTTTCTGAGTTTGCTTCTATACCTCTCTCATGAACCATGAAGCCTAGAAACTTCCCCGCCGTTACCCCAAAGGCACTATTTGGAGGGGTTCAAACGCATCTGGTTTTCCCTCGGTATGAGGAAGGTTTTGCGAAGGTCTTCCTGATGTCCTTTTGTGGTTGGGGATTTCGTGATCATGTCGTCGATATACACTTCCATCATCATCCTTCCTATCTCGGGCTTGAACAGTTTGTTAACCAGCCACCGGTATGTGGCCCCCACATTCTTCAAACCAAACGGCATCACCTTGTAGCAATATAAGCCCTGCCCAGTAATGAAACTAGTTTTATCTTGGTCAGCCGGGTACATTTTAATTTGGTTGTATCCTGAGAATGCGTCCATGAAACTCAAAAGTTTATTTCCAGACGTGGAGTCAACCAGCTGGTCGATCTTTGGTAAAGGAAAACTGTCTTTCGGACAAGCCCGGTTGAGGTCGATGTAATCGACACACATACGCCACTTCCATTCGCCTTCGTAACCATGACCACGTTGGCGATCCATTCAGGGTAATCGTACTTCTCTGATGAACCCTGCTTTGATCAATTTATCAACCTCTTCCTGCACCGCAGCGTTCCTATCAAGGTTGATGTGACGTCCTCTTTTGCTTGACGGGCTTGACTGTTGGATCTACCGCTAGTCGGTAGGCGGCCAATGATGCTGGGATTCCAGGCATTTCATCATGGTTCCAGGCGAAGATGTCGCTGAACTCCCTGAGAAGGTCAATTAGTCCTCTTTTTACTTCTGGATCAAGAGTGGCTCCGACCTTGATGACCTTGGAGGGATCGTCATTCCTGATGGGTATCTCTTCTAGTTTATCTATGGGCTGCCCGTTGGCATATTCCTTACTCCGTTCTTCCTCATAGGGCATAGTAGGTTCGCTCTCCGGATGCCTAGGATGTTCTGCGGGCTCCTTCTCCTCCTGGATTATCCGGGATGTATCCATGTCTTCTTGGATTAATGTCACATGTACAAACTGTTTTGCTAGGGCTGTAGGATTGGCAGATACTGCATAGCATTTCCTGGCTGCCTGCTGGTCCCCGCGCACCTCTTCTACTTAGGTTCCAACCTGGAATTTCAGGACGTTGTGGTATATGGACAAGACTCCCTTCAAGGAGGACAGGAAAGGTCTCCCCAGGATGGTGTTATAGGCCGATACGGTGTCCACCACAACAAAGTCGGTCATAACATTCTGTTGGAGAGGGGTGATTCCGATGATTACTGGGAGGATCATCGACCCCACAGGTATAATCGAATCTACAGTGAAACCGTAAAGCGGAGTGGTACAGCTGTTGTAACAACGTTGCTTCAGGTTCAATTTTTCCAGGGTATCCTTGAAGAGGATATCTACACTGCTACATGTATCCACAAGCACGCGATGGACCAGACAGTAGGCGATATGTATCGTGATTACCATAGGATCATCATGAGGTTGCACAGTGTTGAAGACATCTGCTTCGGTGAATATGATCTGCGCTGACTGGGAGGGCTCTGTCGGGCTCTGACTAACTTCGAAAATCCCCCAACTTTCTCCGATGCGGGGAACCTTTCTTGCGTGGTTTTTCCTGGAGTTATTGGAAACGCCAGCCAATGTAGGACCTCCGCTGATAGTGTGTATCAGCTGGATCTGTTGCATTAAGTCAGCCTGTTCCCCTTTCCTCTTTTCTGCGTCTTCACTGATTTCAGCTTGTACCTCTCTTCCAGTCCTAATGTTATCTCTGACCTGTTGTAAGAACTCAATCAGGCATCCTCCCCTTATCAGGGCCTCAATCTGGTTGCGTAAATTATAGCACTCTGAGGTGTTGTGGCCCACGTTTTCGTGGAAGTCACAGTACTTGTACCGGTTTCTCCTGTCAGCTGGGGCCTTCATGGGAGCGGGCTTTTGGAGCAACCCTTTATCTTGTATGGCAAGATAGACTGTTTCCCTGGAAGCATTCAAAGGGGTGTAGTAGTCATACCATTTTTCCCCTTGCATTACTGGAGCCACGGCACTGGGAGGCGGTGAAGCCAGGAAAGGGGTTCGTTTTGCTGGATATCTTTCTTGCCTGTGCAGAGGAGCAGGGAGGCAATAGGTCGACCTGTTGGGAGGTCTATTCTGAGTTTTCTGCACTGGCTCAAATTTGGGGGCTTCTTTCTTCAGACGTTTTTCCGTTCTCATGTCGTCGTGTTCCATCTTGACCTTGAGCTATTCGTCGATCTCGACATGCTCAAGAGCCCGGTCGTAGGCCTCCTGGTAGGTCTCGGGAGGTCTCTTGGCGAAAGAACGGAAAAGCTTTCCTGCCCATAGGTTCAGCCTGAAGTTGGCGAGGGTTTCTTTTTCAGTGAAAACTCTCATTGGTATGACCTCCTTGTGAAATCGTTCCACGTACGACCGAAGAGTTTCACTTCTGTTCTTGGATCACATATTGGAGGTGTATGGGATCTTTCAGACGAGGTTTGACTCCTTGGAATTGTGAGCAAAAATCTGTCGATAATTTTGTGAAAGAATCCACGCTGCCAACGGGCAGTTTCCTGAACCAGGTTTTCGCATAGTCGATTAGGGTCGTTGGAAACATTCTGCACATAGCTGCTCTGGTAGTGTTCTGGACCTCCATCTGTTGAACGAAGCTCTCTAGGTGGCTTAGAGGATCTTCTGTTCCAGAAAACTTATCTGCTGGCATTTTGAATTTTAGGGGGAGCTCTGCTTCCCGGATCCTCCTAGTGAAGGGAGCGTTCATCTCGCTCAGGGGATCCTTTTTATCCTCCTTATTCTTTCCCTTCCTTATCTGCTGGACCTCTTTTTGTAACTTTTCCAGCTGATCCCTCAGTCGCTTGTTCCCAGGTCTCTTGGAGTTAACCTCAGATTCCTCACTGTCGAATCTTTCCGATGAACTGGCAATTTCAATCCGGTCCTCCTCTTGGATAAGATCCACTCAGGGAGTTTGTCTACTTTCCACCTCTAGGGCCCGGGCAGTTCTCCTAGATGTAGTTGGATGAGATAGCCCTCGTGGCTTCCGGGTAAAAGCATCCGCGGTAGACTTAACTCGCCTGGGTTGATATTGTGAAAGTCTTTTCGGAACTGGGGGCATGGGTCCCAGCCTATCCCGGATCGAACGTTGGGGCCCTGATCTATCTCGGGCCGACTCTGGAAGAGGAGGTCCTAGGCGATCGAAAGTAGGTGGCCTAGCTCCGAGCCTGTTCGGCTCTCCCTGATCATTCAGGTTGGTTGGCTGGATTGTGATGCCTTCAGCGAGCAGGCGGACGCGGATGGATTCTACGAAGGCCGCCGCTTGTTGGTTGAGCGCGGACTGGCTCACTATAGGGTGGCCAGTAGCCCGCGCATTGGTTGTTTGGACCGGAGCTTGACTACTATATCCAGACTTTCTCCCCTTTCTCGGGGCCTTTCGTGTTAGCCTCGCCGGAGGTTGCTTCGAGATTCTATGTTGGCCTTGGGAGGAACGGAGCCTCATAGTTCCTGTAAAACAATGAAAATGTAAATGCAAATTACTGGTTAATATGGTGTAAGGTTTTTTCTTCCCACAGACGGCGCCAGAAAGTGTTAACGGAAATTTTACTAGGGACGAGAAATCTCAGTTAACACCCTCGAGACAACTACCACGTAGGTGGTGGCCAATATTGATCATATGTCTAGCGATGATTTAGAAAATGACAAGGAATTGAATGATAAAATTCACCCAAAAGAAAGCAAGAATCTTTTTATTGAACGTGCATGGTATACAAATACAAATTTCTTTATTTTTGCTCTCAACTTTCTCTAGGGTATGGTTGAGTGTTTGTCGTATGCCTGTCGAATAGTAGTCTCCTCATTTTCATTTTCTTTCTTTCTATTTATACATAGTTTTGTAGGTTAAACAAACTGATTCTCCCCTTGATTTCCTCAGTCTCTCCCCTCCTTATCGGGCGGGATTTCTCGCTTCAATGTCATTGACTTTGAGTTAACAGCCGAATTGAGAATATCATGGTGGAGATCAGTTTGTTTCCTCTTTGGATTCTATTACTTGTTCTGCATATAGGTAACGTTTCCAGATATGATCCAGTGTATCTTCGTATCTTTTCAGCATGATCCTTTATAGAGGTCGTTGAATATGGCATGGTGTGGTGCATCAACTAGCGAGGTTGATCAGTGTTCCGACCTCGATATCTGAGAAGTTTCATCCAGCTTGGAGCCAGATCTAGCTTCCCTTGACCTTTTCGAAGCTAGGTGTGGCTTCTCATGACCTTTCGAAGCTAGGTATGGCTTCCCCTGACCTTTCGAAGCTAGGTACGGTCTTCTAGGGACATTCTTCTGTGTCAGCGAGGTATAGGCGAGTCTTTGGAGCATTTGCGAGGTGACCTCGACTTCGGGGAGCTTCTAGTTTTGGTGATGCAGGCTAGATCTGATCGTTCCGGGCTCTATCCCGGATGTTTCCGGAGCCCGTCCTTGTTCCTGGGGTGGTATCGTAGTTCGGCTCTGGATAGAATGGTCTCCTGGTGGAAACTCTCGGGTATGGAACCAGGTCTGGGAAGGTGGAAAATTTTCCTTTGGTCCTAAGCCAATTTTGGCTATTAACAATTTCTATTTTACCTGAATCGAATCCCTTATCTGATTCAATGATGACCCGTCCCCCACTTTTTTTATTATTCAAACCACCATGTCTAGAAGACTTGAAGCTAGATATAGTATCCAGCCCATGACGAGTACTGTCCACTGGACCCAACCAGTCAACCTTCTTTTACCCTTTGAATTAGGCCCATTACCAAGTAATGGACTTCCACTTAGCCCAATGTCCCTTCTAACTGAATTGTTACTATTTGAATCAAGATGTTGACTACTGAAAGTAAAACTGACAGAATCTTTATCACCCTTCCTAGTACCACTCATATCATCATTGCCAAAATTATTGTCCTTAATGTTTGAAAATACTATATAGCGTGTGTCTACTAACCTAGAGGGGGGAAGAATATGTTTTAGTTGATTTATTACAAACTTTTAGACTTAATCAATTTTAATAGTCCTACCTCATATTAGCAATCAACCAATCCAACATAAACATGCGGAAAACAATAAAAATACAAGGATTGATTTACGTGTGAAACCCTCCAATCCTTCAAAACTCACGGGCTATCCTTCTAGCCACATACAGTCCTCAAATCCACTATTTGAATAAAAGTTTACAACCTAGGTTGACCTCAAGTCACACCTACTTGGTCACTAACCCTTTCACTCTACCCAACGGGCCTTTAATAGTGATTCTAGACCACAAGCTTGTGCACTAATCCACTTAGTCACAAAGCTTAACAATCAATGAAGAGATTAAGCAACCTATGTGAGTATATATGAAAACTCTAATATGCAATTAATGCTAGGCAACAATAAATGCTTATCTAAGGATTTACAGATGTCAATAGATTCAAATCCTATATATCAATATCTAAATGCAAATACATGAAGATTTAGCTAGAAGGGTAAAATCGTCCTAAATGCTAGCTATCAATGAACAAAGCTTTCAACTAACAAACAACAACTCAAACATGTTATAAATGCCATTAAACATAAATATATGCAATAAATTCACATAAAAGAGCTAACCCTAGGCAAACAAGAACATAAATAAATACAAAGAGATTTAGGGCATGTTCAAGTTACCTAGTCAATGAAAGCAAGAAGAATCCATGATGAGATGATGCTTGTAAGATGTTAGATGCACATGGATCTGTGTTTGGTTGAGTAAAGATGAGTTCTTGGGAGTTTCTCTCTCTTGAAGAGAGCTTGGACACACAAAAATGGCTTCTTGAACTCACCAAAACGAAATGGGAGAGATAACAAAGTATATACAGCAGGTCAAAGCAGAACGGCATCGTTTTAGGCAAAACAGGGCTCGACCGCTGTGGGTAGTCACAGCGGTCACACACTATGTTGCCCACCGCTGTGAATTATCACAGCGGTATCATAGCGATCACACAGCGGTGACCAATTGGAGAGCTCACCACTGTGAGTAATTCACAGCGCAAAAGGAGCGGTGAGACAGCGGTGCCTTACTGATGAAGGAACGCTGTGTCTACTGCTGTGATAATTCTTAGCGGTCATCACAGCGGTCATCATGCCTTTTGGTAGGATTTTCTATCCTGTTCCTATCCAACTAGGATGCAATGAAAATGGGCATGCAAGAAGGGATATAAAACATAAGTATGCACCTAAGAGAGCCACACAACATATGATAAATATGAGAATGTATGAGATGTGTGTGTGTGCAACTAAATCTCTTCAAAGAGAGTTAAACAAGAGATATACCTTTGAAGTGCTTTTGAGCTAGGAAATGCCATCGACACTTGATCACGAATAAGAAGGTCTAATCTACCCTTACAAGCAAAACCCCATGTGGTTTGTCAACGAAATGAGCCAATCAAAAAACAAGGAACTTACAATGTTCTGCCTATAATTAGTGCCATCATCAATTTCCTTTAAAGTTTGAAGTGTAACGGCTAACTCTTGCAATGCCGTCTAATGGCCTTCTCTGATCTCCTGATCCACCCATCTCTTCCAAGACCCACCATGTTTCTCCGACCGGGTATTTGGCCAAAAGCCACCCTTACGATTCCACAGGTCCTTCCTTCTCGCACAACGACATGCTCTGGACATAATTTAGGGATCTCTTCAGGGCCCATTATAACTGAAAGGACTTAAGGAACAAAAACTGTAAATCAAAACACCACCAGAAAGGAGGGGACAAAAACTCTCACTCTAAAGTTTCAGAGAAACCTAGAGGAAAGACTTACACATCATATTATCGTTTTCTATTCTATTTTTTTGTAATTTCCTATTTATGAAATGGATTTAGCAAATTAATATTGTGTAGTTATATTAAAAATTACCCAATTTATATGATGGTTACAACTCACATATTTCATCAATTTTAGACGATTTAGCATTATTCGAAACTAAATGGATCATGTTTGAGTGAACATAATAAGTCTAAAAAATAGATCGTACTCCCTTAACAAATACATTTAGAAATATTTATTTAAACTTATGTTTGTAGATTGCACCAACGAAGTGATAAGCACTAAGCTAGGTCGAAGAGCAGACAAAAATCAAACACGTTCGATAGGTCATCGGTGCCTATTTATATAAAATAAAAATAAAAAACAACCAAAACTTGTTGGATGTGTATTAACATGCTTCCTGTTACTGACACGTATCCATCCACCAATCCATCTTAGAACAATATTCTACAAATTAACTCACCATTTTCTTTTCCTTTTATTTGTCCATATATATCATATTTACTTCAAGACGATTCTCGATTTTTCCGGACTAAATTTATGTACAGGATCACTAAAAAATTATCGATCTAATGGTAATTAATTAATTTTGTAGGACTACAAAGATAATTAATGATCTTTTATATATATATATATATATATATATATATATATATCCGGGGATTTGCACACTTCAATTTTCAGTATATAAATTTGCAACCTGCATGTAATATATATAGAGTCTAATTTCCACTCTTGAAAAGTGATGTTGCAAAATATGAGCAAAACCAAATATGCATATCCATGTTGGATATGGCTCGAATTTTCAATGGTTACCAAACGAGATTCACCAATACGAAGACTTCCTGGAGACGTGGGACACGTTTGGAAGTATGAGATCGCAGTTTGAGGGAGGCTTGAAGACCGAAGAAGAACTGAAGAAACGGATTCTGAAGAGAACCGCTACGTGAACCGCGCTGCGGACACGTGCATAGGGAGCGGTGCAGACAGCGGTACATTCCAGGGAGTAGAGCGCGTCGTAGACCGCGGCGGAGGTAAAGACACCAACCGCGGTATTCTGAACGGTGGACATCAGTAGCTTTCTGCGGTCCAGGTCGCGGGTGGCCAACCGCGACCCAGACCTGCGGTAATGACGGATTTTACCTAGATCAGGAATGTTGGCGATAAAAGGAAAGGTTTTCTTCTGGAAGTTCTTATGTTTATTGAAATAGGAAAGTCTTATGCTTAAAAGAAAAGGATTTCTCCTTTACAAGATAACTTGTCATAAATAGGAAATATTATTTATGTGAAACAAGGAAATCTTGAACGTATAGGAGAAGGATTTCCTTGTTGATTTAAACTCCCTGTAATTCATATAAATATACCATAATAGCTAGGCTATTGTAAGAGGAGCAAATTAGCAATTAATTAGAGAGATCTCAAAGAGAGCATTGGGTGTAATTGGGTTTGGGGTTAGAGAGAGAAAAATCATGAGAGTGAAGTTGTAACAATTTTCTTCATAGTGGATTAATTTCTTGTCGTCCTGACGGCCGTGGTTTTTTCCCGATTTGGGTTTCCACGTAAAACTCTTGTGTTGTGTGTGATTGGATTATTTTCTTCTTCATCTTAATTCTTTTGCTATTGTTTGTTTGTGTTCTATCCGGCAACGCTTCCGCGTAGTGACGTTTGTGCGCTAACAATCCATATCCTCCTGCTCCAGGTTCTATATAATAATTTCATCTTCTCATGAATTTATATATATATATAGCCTTTCTACTATCAGTTCGTCCTAATATAAAATATATCATGACGAAGAATGTAGACCACAGATTATGGAGAAGTTTTGACAAGTGTATACATTTTGAGTCAAAGTATGTAAATCTAATGGTCCACATTCTTCGTCTTGATATATTTTATATCAGGACGAACTGACAGTAGAAAAATTGTATATATATATATATATATATATAACATCCACATATTTATGTAAATGAAATATATAAAATTGTGAGATCGATGCAGGTGGTTATGGAGGACCTCCTGTGATGCCACCACCTCCGTATATGGCTCCACCACCTAGAAGACAATCTGGTTTTCTTGAGGCTTGGTATATATTATATATTTATTTTCCTCCTATTATATATTTCTCTCTGGTTAATTATATATGTTTCCATTTTCTAATTAATTAATTTTCTAAATTATGTTATAATTATTTGTGTGATTTTGCAGTCTTGCAACTCTGTGTTGCTATTGTCTCATAGATGAGTGCTGCTGCGACCCCTTTTGCTCTTTCGCGTTCTAATTAATTACTAATCAAATAATTAGACTATTAAGTCATTGTATAATTAATTACATATACATGCTGTAGTTAAAATCTGTTAGTTTGATAAACCATGTTATTGTAATATATATATATATATATATATATATATATATATATTGGTCGTGTTTACTATAAGTCACATCTTCTTTAATACCAATACGCTAATCGATATGATCTCTATCCCAATCTCCATCTCTACTTTTTGTTCTTCATTTTTTTAATAATTTTTATTGTTTGTGTTTTTAGGTGAGCTATGATCATAGTAAAAAGAAGTAAAGAGAAGAAAAAGAAGAAGATGATGATGATGATAATGGTAGTTATATTTTAAAGGGTAAAAGAATCTTTTACCCTTTGACCATTATATTATAATAATTGACTAGTAACGCTGTAACAGTATGTTATAGACTTATGGTAGGAATATTTGTACGTGTATAATTAGACCCAAACTCAGTGTTGTTTATGCAATTAGCCCTTAAAGAAAACCTAAAAAATAAAATAAAAGGGGAAATTATATTTTGATCCCTATTTTTTTAGGAAAAGTGATTTGTTACCCAACATATCTGTAATAATTTTTTTGATCATCAACTTATTGGAATTACATCAAAATAGTCCTTATGTTAGGCAATATTAAGTCCAAATTAACAAATCTAGGGTAATAATGTACTTTCCCTTTAGCATTCATATAAAAGTGACACATGGCAGTTGTTTTAAAATTAAAAAATAGAAAACAATGATTAAAATCAGAAATTAAAAAGAAAAAATGAAAAAATTGAAAGGGCCATTATCGCTCATTATGGTTTGGTGGCAAAAATTGCTCGTTCAGATTGGCATTCATAGGTTCAAGTTGATACACCGCATGTGAGATATATATATATATATATATATATATATTTTTATATATATCAGTATAAATGAAGTGGGAAGTTTGGTCAAAATTGATTGACCAAATCATTCAAACCCTAATTATCTAAACCCTTTTTCTAAACTAAACGACCAAAGCTTTTTGCTGCGACTTAGATCGATACGTTGATCCATAACTTTGCAAAGATGATGATTAAGACCTTTGATAACCAAGACGGTCAAACTTCTTCCCTAACCCAGACCATCGGCCTTCACGCTGCCTATAAACATCTTTAACAAACCAAACGTCTTTGACATGTTCCATAATTTCTAAAAAAAAATTCAGTTTTGTGTATGTTGTTTCTGGATCCAATGAGGTGTTGTTGCAGTATTTTTCTACGGTTTTTGGATGCAATTACTTTTTTATTATTAAATTATTTAAGCCATATTAATTCTTTTCATTTTGGTAAAATGCTTAAATATATATAAAGTCAGCATGACAAAACATTCCTTCTGGTGATCTAGTCAAGTATTTTAACACGAGTTAGTACCTTTGGTTTAAGAGCTGAGTTGGCAAACCTAACCAATAAAACTTCACCACATCATAATTTTACAAACCCAACACAGAACTGCCACATCATGAAAAAATTTGTCATGAACATTGGTCATCGTCTTTCAAGTTCACCCCTCCATTTGCAAGCCTCTCAGGCTCTCCACTTTTCAAGTTCATGGCTCCTCTCCCACTTCCAATAATCAACACAACCATGAATAGAAGAAAAGAAGAGAAGAGGTTTTCAAATCAGGACAAATTTTTTTATGATGTGGGAGTGATAGTGTAGGATTTTGTCTAATATAACGACGTGGCATAATTTCATTAGCTTTCTGTGCCAACTCATCTCTTAAGCTAGAGGTATTGAAGCATCATAAACATACATTTCAACAAATCTGTGAAATTTGAACTATCAACTTTATAGTCAAAAAAATCAAACCAGTCATGAAAGGAACTACTAAAAAGTCTTAAGGAATTGCTAAAAAGTCTCTCCTCTGAAAGTCTTCCCAGACGAGAAGAGTGAGGGTTTTCCATAGGTTCTTTCTTAGGTTTCTTCCATTTTCTAGAAGGTTAGTGACTTGTGATGGGTTCTGAGGAGATCGTTCGGTTATGTGCAGACATGACTTTGCTTGAGAATGAGGGTTTGGTTCAGCGCTTGCAGACAGGATTGAAGGAAGCAAACTTGCAAAGGCTTGTGTTGTGCCTTGTGAGGAAGGTGTTAACCAAGAAAATGGTACATAGAGACACATTTATGGGGGTTATGAGAAAAGTCTAGAAGGTCACTGGTGGCGTGGAGATGGAGTTTGTCTCTACCAACGTTTTTTCTTTTAACTTCAAAAACATAGAGGATCGACACAAGGTGTTGTTAGGGGGTCCATCTACATTTGATAGCGCCTAAATTGTTCTAAAGGAACCATCGCGCAGAGGGAATATCAGGCAAATGAGCTTCTGCAAATCACCATTTTTGGTGCAGATTCATAGGGCACCATTGCTCTGTATGACCAAAGAGATATGGTGGTTTCTGGGTAGCATGGTGGGAGAGGTTAGAGAAGTGGATGTGGGTGCTTCGGGGGAATTCTTAAGAGGCTGAGTGATTATGGATATAGCAAAGCCGCTTCGCAGGTGCTTACGAGTTAATGTAATGGGGGACGGAGAGGAAACCTTGATGGTTTTACTGTATGAGAGGTTGCTGGATCTTTGCTTCTGGTGTGGAAGATTGGGTCATTCTGTGAGGGATTGCATTGAAGCCCTGGTGATTGGTATTGAGGAGTTATCGTTTGGGGTTTGGATGTGCGCCACACCATTGGAGAAAAGATGGAATAAGAGGAGTACTATCTAACCAAGCTCCTGGTTAGGCAGGTGTGGGGATGGCAAGAGTAGTAGGGGAAGTTTTAGCCTTAGCGACCGGTGACAGGTGTGATGCCAGGAGAGGAGGAGGGGAAGAGTGGTCTTAATGGCATTTTCGGTTACAAAAAGGGGAGTAATGAGGTTATTAAGAGGAGTGAAGTTGGGCGTGATGTGGGGAATGGAGTTAATAAGAAGGTTATGAGGGGTGAACGTTTTATTTTTTAGAGTAAATGTGCTGTAAAGATGGACCCTAATAGGGCCTCAAAGAGTGTTGTTGGGCCGATAATGGACCCAAAGGGTTATCTGAGCCCATGTGTAAAGGCTATAACAGAGACGGGCTTGGGCCCATCTGTTCCTTAACTATGAAAAGAAGCTTGGGAGCCCAAACGTAGATTATTACTAATGAGTAGAATAAGTTAGGAGGTTTGGTATCAGAACTGGGTCGGGTATAAAATGCAATAACAGAGAAGGGATTGGTTTCTAGGGATTTGAATGGAAGAGATTTGGGGAAACATAGTCGAGGTACCTTACGGTGGAAGAGAAGGCAATGGAGGCATGTTCGAAGGTTGGTGTATGTGCTGCCAGGGCTGACGGATGTATTGGGGCTGAAGGGAGCCTCAATGAGGTTTTGGGGAAACATGCAGCGGACAGTAGGGATAAGACCGGTGATTGTAGGAAAAAGGGTAATGTGGTTGTGGATGATAGGTACGTTATTATTCAGTTTTCGAGTAATGGTTTAGAAGAACATGAATCAACTATTATAAAGCCAACTTGCCCAGTTTATGGTAGAGTTCATGTGGTCTCAGGCTTTGGTGACCAGCAGAGTGAGTTGAAGAATAATGCAGTGGAAAGCACTTAGATATTGACGGTTAGGTTATCAAGCCGACCGAACGCAATAAAGGCACTAGTTTGGAATGCTCGGGGGCTATGCAGTCCTCGAGTGGCACGGGTCCTGCTGAAGCTAAAGCATGATGTGGAATTCGAATTTGATTTTCCTGATGGAAACAAAAGAAAAACAGAATTTAATGGAAGGTTTGTGTGTCAAGATGGGGTTTTCAGGGAAATTGGTTGTGGAGGCTTTGGGTCAGAAGTGGTTGTTTATGCTTGTTTTGGAGTGATAGAGTTCTGGTGGACCTGTTGTGATTTTCTCACTTCCATATCAATCTCAAGGTCATTTAACATGGTTCAGAAGAATGGTGATTTACTAGTTTCTATGGCCACCTTGAGCCGAACCAACGTTGCCATAGGTGGACGTTGTTGCGTCGGCTTCATAGGGATGTCACAGCTACCGTGGTTATGTGTGGGAGATTTCAATTAAATCTTGAATGAGGTTGAGAAGCAAGGAGGACTGCCTAAAAACAGCACCTTGATGCCAGATTTCAAAGAAGCTCTGGACTTTTGCAATTTGGAGGATATGGGCTTTCGGGGCATGCCTTTTACGTGGTGTAACTAGAAGGATGGTGGGGAATTGGTTCAGGAACGTGATCTGAATCGTGGGACGAATTGTTCAGGTTGGCAGCATGTGTTTCCTAATTCATTTGTTGCCCATCTTGACTTTTGGAGGTCAGAACATCGACTACTTATAGGTGAATACTTTAGAAACAAATGAAGTGTGTGAAGCCGGTAGAGGATGGATGGGTAGACACTTCCACTTTAAAGCTTGATGGGCCGATCGCGATGAGTGTCAAGTTGTGGTGGATCGTTGCTAGAAATTTTCTAGAGGTGCAGGGGTGATGGAGAAAATGATTAGTGATATTACAAATTGCAAGCAACAACTCACCAAATGGAGTTCTTGTATGAGTGTGTCCTTGAGGAGAGAGATTTCCCGGCATCAAGATGAGCTGCGGCGAGTCTCGAAAACAATTCAGCCAGGGTCGTGGGGTTTGGTACGACGTCTGGAAAACAAAATCGACGAGCTGATGGTGGAAGAGGATGCGTATTAGAAATAGAGGTCTATAGTATTGTGGCTTCAAAATGGGGTTAGGAACACAAAATACTTTCATGTAAAAGCTTCAACGAGGAGAGAAAGGAATGTGATCCATGGATTATTCAACAAACAGAGAGATTGGTGTGTTGGCAAGACAGAATTGGAGAACGTAGCAACATGGTACTTCTCTAACCAGTTCTCTGCACAGGTGTCGTCAGAAGGGATGTTAATCAGGTACTGGATTGCCTGAAGCCTCGCCTCTCACAAAGCGCTAGGAATTTGATGGATAGTCCGTTTAGGCTTGATGAGATCCAGCAAGCTACTTTTGATATGTACCCAACAAAAGCGCTAGGCCGGGATGGGTTACCGGCTCTCTTTTATCAGAAGTTCTGGGACGTAGTGGGTGTGAGTGTGACGGAAGCATGTCTGAAATGCCTTAATGAAGGAGAGACCTTGAGCGCAGTGAATAATACTTTGATTTGTTTTGTTCCTAAGATTCAAGGCGCAGTTCGGATAACTGATTATTGGCCGATAAGTTTGTGAAACGTCATCTATAAAATTATGGCAAAGGCTATGGCGAACCAGATGCAAGTGGTGCTTGGAGAGGTGGTTTCCGACACTCAGAGTGCCTTCATCCCAGGAAGGCTCATCATTGACAATGCAATGGTCGAATTTGAATGTCTCCATGCCATGAGAACTAGAAGACAGAAGAAGAGATCTATGGCTCTGAAATTAGATATGTCGAAAGCATATGACCGAGTTGAGTGGGGATTTCTAGCTAGTGTGATAAGCATGTTGGGTTTCTTGGAAACCTGGGTTAGAAGAGTAATGAGTTGTGTGACAACAGTAACTTTCTCATTTCTGATACATGGTGAAGTGTGTGGGAATATGGTGCCTATAAGAGGTCTCAGATAAGGGGACCCGTTATCGCCATATTTGTTTTTGTTGGTTTCTGAGGGCCTCTCTAGTATGATTAATGATGCGGTTTCCAGAAGAAAGTATACGGGTTTTAGGTGTAGCAGATCAGGTCCGGTAATTTCCCACATATTCTTCGCAAATGACAGTCTGTTTTTTTCAAAGGTGAGCACCAGGAACTGTGAGCTAGTCCGTAGAATCATGGATGTTTACTCTAGTGCTTCCGGTCAAATGGTTAACTTTGATAAGTCCGAAATGTGCTTTAGTAAGTCAGTTGCTAGGAGGGAGGGAGAACGGCTTGCAGCAGTAATTGGGGTTCAAAGGGTTAGCTGCCATGAGAAATACTTGGGTTTGCCAGAGTTTTGTGAGTTGAAATAAACGTGAGTTGTTCAATGATATTAAAGACCAAATTTGGAATAGATTAAAAGGTTGGGGGAGTAAGCTCTTGTCAGCGGGAAGGAGGTACTTATAAAAGCTGTCATTCAGTCGAGCCCGGCCTACTCAATGAATCTATTCAGATTGCCGCAGGGATTAATAAAGGAAATCCATTCTATGTGTAATCATTTTTGTTGGGGTAGCGATGAGTACACACGGAAAGTGCACTGGGCATCTTGGAAAAAATTATGCAAGTCCAAAGGAGGGGATGGTATGGGTTTTCTAAATCTGAGTATGGTTAACAACGCCTTGCTTGCAAAACAAGGTTGGAGACTGGAGAAAAATCCAGACTCTTTGGTGGCAAATGTGTTGTGAGGCTGCTATTTTCAGGAGAAAACTTTTATGACGGCAGAAATGAGCACTGGTGGGTCTTTCCTTTGGCAAAGTCTCTGCTGGGAAAGACAACTATTAGAGATTAGAACAAGGTGGCAGATTGGCCAAGGGACAGGGGTTTCAATTTATGATGATCATTGGATTCCAAGGCCCACAACCTTTAAGGTAGTCTCGGCTCAGATTTGGGAGGATTTAGTCCATATTAATCAGCTAAAGACGGTTTCGGGTTCCTGGAATGGTCCTTTGATTGAAAATAATTTTCAAGAATACGATGCCCGGGCAATTCTCTCGATCCCAACAAGCAGCTCTAGGAGAGTTGATTCTTTATGCTGGCATTATTCTGACGATGGTGAGTTCACAGTTAATAGTGGTTACAATATTGGCATGCATATGGTTAGTGTGGCGAACACATCAAGCTCACAGGTTATTTCTTGCTAGAAATCTATTTGGAGTATGAACTTGCAAGCGAAAATAAAAAATTTCCTTTTGAGGGCTTGCCATGAATGGCTGCCAACTAGAGTAAGCTTAGCAGGAAGGCGTATACCTCTTAGTAGTACCTTGTGCCCTGTTTGCTCAAAGAGACCAGAAACTTTTGTCTATGTTTTGTAGGGTGGTTCAGCTTTGAAGGTTGTGCGGTCGAAGTGTGGTTTTATGTCAGGTTTTTCGTGTGATGACAGAGCGGATTTTCATGACTTCTTCTTTTCTTGCTTAAGGAGTCTAAATAAGGACAATTTGGTTTTACTGAGTGTGATCTTTTGGCGGATTTGGTTCTCGAGAAACCAAGTGATTCATGGCCTCCCTGGGCAAAATATGAACACGGTTGTTGAGTGGTGTAAGGATTATTTGGTAGAAATCCAAACAACTGGTAATGATGTGGTGGTGGCTAGGAGTACTGCTGTTCCCACAAATGTCAAATGACAGCCTCTCGAGAATGGGTATTATAAGGTCAATACTGATGCGGCCTTACTAGTAGGGGAGCAGCGGGTGGGTTTGGGTCTGGTAGTGCATGATTGCCATGGAGAAGTGATGGCGGCTAGTGCTCAGTGCTTGAAGGTGTGTTACTGTCCGAAGGTTGCGGAAGCAGCTGCAGTTCTTCGCCGAGTTGAGTTCGTGTTAGAGTCTAGTTTGCTTCCAGCAATTGTTGAAACGGATGCTCTTAGGGTGGTGGAGTTGGTTAATGGCAGTAGGTCAATCTCAGCTGACATTGATTTGGTAATTCAAGATATATATTAATTTAGATCATTCATTTTGTGACATTGAGTTGGTTATCCACGATTGGATAGCAAATGACCGATTAAACTATTTATTTTAATCAAATTAAAATCAAAACAATTCTAATTAAATCAAATATGAAAAAAAAAACAATAATAATGTCTATTGATGGTGATAGTGTGTTCTATATATTTATTGATGTTAAAATTCCATGATTTATCCTAATTCCATGGTGTGTTGTCAGTGAGAATTATCTAAAATGAGCTAGATTAATTGCTAAAGAAAACTAGCCGATATAGACTATTTAGTTTAAATATCTAAAATAATTAAGAAATTAAAAAATGACAATTTGGAGAAAAAGACACAGATTTTATAATTTTAATAACAAGTGATAAGAGTGATAATTAAGCTTGCATTTAAGAATACAGAAATTGATAAGCAGAGTGTATGAAAGTAGTTGTGATTTGTGAACACATAGACATGATTAAAGTAATCAGAAGTGAAACAATAAAGTTAACAAATCACATGATACCCCAACAAGAGAGTAAACTGAGACAATAGTATCATGATTCAATATTCATCAAGGAGTTTGGGCTCTGCAAATTTTCTAACCACACCATACAAATACATTACACTATTTAATTTGTTTACATTAATTTATGTAGTCTACATTCATGATAGTGTTTCAGTCTGTTCAAAGCCAGCTAGCTACTGCCTAATGCTAATTCATCACTATTTTAAATTTAATTTTGAAAATATCATGTGACCACATCATTACTTTTCAAATTGTTTCTCAATCTCATATCATCTCAACCAAAAACATTTGTAAATCGTGGAAAGGGTTGAAAATTTATATAGCACTTTTTGGGGATTGATTTGTGCAATTAGCACCGCTTTAATAACTCTAGTTTAAATAGCACTAAAAATGGGATTGGGACAAAAATACCCTTTCTCTTCTATTATTTTCTCTTACCAATCCTCTTTTATTTTTTTTTTATTTTTTTTTTTCAAAATCTCCATTGATGGAGCTCGAGCTCCACCGCCGATAACATCACCGGTGAGTTGATCGATAAAACCACCGGAAAAACGTCCGTTGTGCGCCACTCATTGTAACTGAAGTATCCGTTTTCAATTTCGAGCTGTGTGGAGAGAGAAATGAAGCAAAACCAGAATCGTCTACGAACCAGAATCGTCTACGAACCTTCATCGTCAGATCTGCGACGATCCGACACGAATCCGGCGAAACGGATGGCTCCAATGAACTCAGCGTCGTCCGATCTTCTAGATCCAACTACTTCCGGAGTCAACCGGCGCCGTTGTCGAATCGTCAATTTCACCAATGAGGAGGTCTGTTACCTTCACGAGGAAGAAGAAAGACCAGAATTTTTTTTTTGTATTTCACCCCAGTAAGTCCCGAATTTTCAAAATAAGTCTTGAATTTCCAAAAGAAGTCTCGAATTGACCCCAATAAGTCTCGGGTATTCATAAATAAGTCTCGACAACGTATGAATAAGTCTCGAAAATGCATAAGTCTACAAAATTCGTGAGTAAGTCTCGAATAATCGTAATAAGTCTCGGGTATTCATGAATTAAGTCTCGAATAAGTGTAATAAGTCTCGAGTATTCATAAATAAGTCTCGAAATGGAGCAAATAAGTCTCGAAATTTAAAAAAAATCTCAACATCGATTATTGTTCATCTTTTCAGATTCGAAAAACCCAAACCCAAACCTATACTAATTCAAGATTCAAACAAACCTCTATTCAGATTCAACAAACCCACCATTCACATCAAATTGATAACAAATTCACAATAAAAACTAAATTGAAAACTTAAATTAAAAACCTAATTTTTTTAAGAGATAATTTAAAAAAATTGGAGATATATTGGATCTCCTAAGTCCTAAATTCAAGTGGCGGTGATGCTTGTGAGTGGCGGAGTCAAGAGTTCTCAGTCGGCGGTGAGATCGGAGGTAGAAGATGAATGAGAAGAGAGATTGTTTGAGACAATGGGAAGAGAGAGAGAGAGAGAGAGAGAGAGAGAGAGAGAGAGAGAGAGAGAGAGAGAAATATGCAGAAATTAAAAGCCTAAAAAATATATGAATAATAAGTGAGGGGTATTTTTGTCAGCACACATTTTTAGGTGCTAATAAAACAACACTTATTAAAGTAGTGATAGTTACACAACTCAACTTTAAAAAGGTGCTATTTGGAACCATTCCCTCGTGGAAACCTATGTGTTCCGTGAGACAATCTTGCATACACCCGATATATTGAAGAGTTGATCATATTATATGATAAAGAGAAGCAAAGAACCAATCAAATGAGTTTCTTTACCACATGGCATGTACCCTTAATTAGGATGTATAGCATGGGGTGCATGAGTGTGCGAATGCATCCACGCATGCAATAAGTTCCATGGGTCACTCTATCATCATTCTCATTTTGATAATGCATTTTTTTTAAAACAAATATCTTAATCAAAATGCTTTGATCATATTTACAAAAACAATTCTAAACTCATCGTTATTCATTCAATTAGGTTAGATATAAGAAAAATACTAAACATCCCACCTAAAATCCCACATTTTTCATCCCAACACATGTGGCATTACTGTATATATAAACATAATTATATATCTTTCTTTTAGATTTTCCTATCAAGTTAATTGTTATTCATTCAAGGTTAGATATAAATATAATTATATATCTTTCTTTTAGTTTTTCCTATCAAGTTAATTTATATGATATTAACAATCATCTTTTGAAATTTATTATATTTTTCATCCTAATTAATATATCACATACTCTTATTAAATTTCATTAAAAATCTTCAAAAATAAGATCTTCGAGAAATTAAGACCACACCATTGGAGTTTTGTTTGTATTCAGAGAGAAATTGTTGGAAAGATGATTTTAGTGAGTGTGAGTGGCACCTTACTTTCATGGTGGAGGAAAGTTTCTATGTGTCTCAATGTAATACGCTTAGGTCACTCATACAACGTAATATGGTGTGGACATTTAAAGTGTTTGGTTTCATTTGAATGAAATTATTTGAGTGAATCAAACGTATAACCCGGACTAAAGATTCTCTCATTCTTGGAGATAATTATAGGCCAAAGAAGGTTACATGGAGCCATAATAATGTAAAGTAAGAAAACAAAATAAAAAAGGCACCGTCTTATAAAAAGTACGAACAAAACCCACTACAAATTTTGTTGTTTACATAATTGATGTTATTCATCGAGATGACATTGATATGACTCCAATAAACCTTGTTACACCAATATTACATTCTTATGTTGCCATGCTGTTGTCTTTTTGGCTTGGTCTTGGGGCCGATTGGCTTTCCTTTTTTTGTGGTTGTTGATCCTCCTGCTTTCCCCTTTACGGCCATTTAGCCGATGAATAAACTTTTAATATTCAAAAATAAAAAAATGTTGTCATGCAGTTTCAATATCAAAGATCAAATGCATTTGCAAGGGCCTTTTAAGCCCCACCATGTTAGATTTTTGGCTTGTATTCCCAAATAAACCCAATATTAATCAAACAGGACTCAATTGATGTAAACGAGAAAACTTTCTGAAGACATGGATAATGTTTTGAAAGTAGGCGTTTGTATTTAGGAAAGATTTGGAAGCCTAAAGATTAGCTGGAAAAAGGAAATCCATGAAGAACCGCGGTGTAGACCGCAGCCAAGACAAGGTGTAGTCGATTCCAGTGAGTTCAGAGCGGTGTGGAGCGCGACAAAGGCAAAAGACGCAAACCTCGGTATTCTGAGTGGTCATTTCCATAAGGTTTTCCGCGGTACAGGGAGCAGGCTGCAGACCGTGGCCAAGACTGAGGTAATGACAAAAGTTGCGCGACGTGAACAAGAAAAACGTGCAGAACGGGAAATCTTCTATGGAAAAGGAAATGAGTTTCTCTTTATGCTAAAAATAAAAGTCTTGAGCATAAAGGAAAGAGTTCCTCGATACATGGATTAGGAAGTCTTGTGCGTGTAGGAGAAGGTTTTCTTGTTGGTTTTAAACTTCCCTAATACTCTAGTATAAATACATGTAATATTTTTTTACTGAGAGTGGAGTGAAAAAAAAAACATAGGTAACATCATAGAGAGGGTACATCTGAGGGAGACCCCTCGGAATATCTAGGGAGGGATCTAGGAAATATCTGGGGATCAAGAACAGATCTGTGGGTGATATTCAAGGGAGACCTAGGGGATATTCGGGGGTGTACTCGGAGGAGGACCTGGAGAGTGTTGTGAGTTGAGAGCTAAGATGTAAGCTCGGATGTGAGCTTAGGGGCTCAGTAAGGCTCAATTGTTTGGGGATTGGGGTTAGAGAGAGAATCTTAGAGTGGGTGGTTGTACAAATTTACTACATATTGGATTATTTCTACGTCGTCCTTACGGCCCGTGGTTTTTTTCCCTGTTTTAGGGTTTCCACGTATATCCTTGTGTTCATGTGTGATTGGTTTAATTTCTCTCATCTTATTCTTCTGCTAGTAGATGTTATTTTTTATATGGTGAATATTAGGTATGCGCTTCCAAGTTCTTCGGTTTAATTCCTAACACTCCACTCATACTCCGATGAAATATGGTTGGTTTAATGGTATGAGCTACTAGAGCCTTAATTGGGTTCAGGCGTTAAGGTTCAATAGAGCAACAAACATGAACAATCCTATTTAATAGCTTTGATCAGATTGGGCTTTGACCGAAATTAAGCCTAAATTAATTTTATATTTTTTTTTAAAAAAGTAGCGATATTTGCACCCCTAAACAATTGTATGAACACCTCCAAATTAATATGTTTTTGAAAAGAGAAACGATGTTGACAATCCACTAATTATCTGTCTACACTCCATTTTAAATATTTTTATTGATGACAATTTTAACATCAATTAAAATTATTAAACAAGACAAAAAACATAAAAAGTTCTAAAGAACTCCAAATTATTTTTTTTAGAAAATAGTTTTTTTTTCCTCTTTTGTGTTTTTTTTTTCCTATTTTACAAACTCTAAAATATCTTCTTTTTCTTTTCAAACTAATTTTTTCTCACAAACCATCAAACCCTCCATCATTATCATCACCGATTAATATATATATATATATATATAGATAAGGTTTTCATCATTTCCGGTTCAAACAAATTTGAAATCAATTTTTTTTTCTCAAATACCAACCATGTTCAATCATCACCATCACTAGAATATATATATATATATATATATATATATATATAATTGTTTTTTCCAGAAAAATATATTTAAAATTATTTTGTTACTCAATAGATTTTTCTTTACTCAAATCCAAAAAAGAGAATCAAATATTGTTTTCTTATGTTCATAATTTGATCTCCAAAAACATATTTTCTTATTGTTTCGATCTCCCCACTTTTTTTTCAATTTGGAGTATCTTTAGAAATTTAATTATTTTTTTAAAAATGGAGTGTCTTTAGAATATGATTATCAAAAGATTAAACGGATAATTTTGAAAAAAAAATGAATTGTTTTTAGAATTTTCTTAAAATTTTAAATTTTAAAATGAAGTGTAAAAAGAAAAACATTGAATTGTAAGGAGAAGCTCTCTTTTGAAAATCTAATAATACCCATGAGTAAAATTACCAAAAAGACTAAGGGGGGGGGGTGTATTCAATTAGGATTATTGGGGACATTTAAAGACATTTTTTAAGATTTTCATGGATTTTCACAGACTATAAAAGCCATATGGACTTTCATTGATTTGTTTAGACATCCATCTCATACTTTTATGGATTTGTTTAGACATTTATCTCAAACTTTCATGGATTGGTTTAGACATCCATCTCTGACTTACATGGATTTGTTATCTCAGACTTCTATTATAGATGGATGCATTATACCAGTATATGGCCCAATCAGTCAACCAAAGAGAAGCTCTATTTCAAAGCTCAATTTTCACAAAGATCTCAACTATCATGATAAACCTAAAAAAATAACTTATGAATACATAAAACTTCATGTGTGAATAAACGTTGCACACAAAAAAAAACTAACGATAATAATTTCACTCAATTACTAAAGTCAATCACAAATGAAAGAAAGTGATACAGTTTATAACAATTTTAAGAGCAAAATTAAAAGGAAAACACTCAACATTCATAACTCATCTTCAATGATTCTCATTGTTATTCAACTAATCATATAAACAAACAATAATCAACTAATCGAACAAGCAAGCAAAGCTATACATAAAATATTGCTCTTGACGGTGATTTTTGGATCGAATTATGTGGATCACGCCTCATACAAAATATGTCAAACTAACAATTGAATAAGAAATTATAAATAACAAACAGATCAAACAGCAAAGATTTTACGTGGTAAAACCTCAAAGTGAGGAAACGTCCACGGTTTCCAGAAGGGGAGATAAAAATCCACTATAAATAAGTTTGATTACACGCTCAGCCATCCTTGATTGCTCTCATAAACTAATAATTAATTAACCCCTTCTTGGACGTTCTCAGGGGTTATTTATACATGCATAATCCTTAATTCTAGGAGTACAAATAAGGAAAGAGGTGATACGGGTTTAATAAACTTCTGATTTATCGGAGTTGTTTACATCTTGTGTAAATTGAATGACTTAGATTGGCTGCTTGATTGAGACTCTGCTACTTATAAGGTAGTTTGTTTCCTTATCAGAATATGCTTCGAGATGTCTTATTTGAGTTGAACTCTTTATCTGCGTATTTGAGTCGTGATTGTGTTGAATTCTGAATTCTAAGTATATCAGGTCATCTGAGGACATCTTTGCGATGTACACGTGTTACTTAACCAATCATCTACCAGACTCGACTAGATCTCGCTCACCCCCGATCAAGGATTCATTCCCGATCGAACTACTGCACCTGATCAATCTATTTACCTTGGTCGGGATTTCCCAACCCGACCATCTAGGTGATTTTGATCAATCGTGCGGGGTTGTTTACTGATCATTTTAGGTTGGCTGATTTTAACTCTTCTTTGTTGACACGTCACTTGTTGTTCCCGCAATTCACGTTATTTATGCTGACGTGTTATCTTTCCAAATTATACCAATAACAATACCCCCTTAAACATTCAAGGCGAGCATCTCACTAAACGAAGATAGGTCGCTCGGCGAGACCTGTATAATCTTAGGAGCATTTTGTCATATACTCATTAATGTCAAACTGACTATCTTTTGATTTCAGCCACAAACGTTTGATTTGCATATATAACTTGACGCAACTGACGGTGACGGTTCAAATTTCAAACGGCGCGTGATCTTCAGGATTCACGTACTAACCACCACTCTCATGTGACGTCATTCCTTGCCTATATATTTTCAAAATCCTTCTACCTTCCCTCTCACATGATTTGACCTCTAAATTTATACAACTTCTTTGTCTTCTAAATTTTTCTTTCTGCTTCAAAGGTTTTGCTCACAACTCTTCGATTTCAAATCAGATCTTCGTCTTACGTTAATCACCATGTATGGATTCTGCCACTCGTCATCGTTATGTATAACTCTTGAAGCATTATATTGAGATAGGTAATAAAGAGAATATTGCCAGGGTTGAATCTATCTTAGAGGGATTTTTTCAAGATTTCTCTCGTCTGGTTCAACCCACTGTTGTTAATGTCGATTATTCCATGGATCTCCCTGAATTTCAGCCATCGTCCTTTGATTCTAATATTATTAACCCTACTGTTTCTTCTCCAAATACATGCCTAGATATGTAAAAGGCAAATGGATCCGGTCGGGGAAGCAGGCCAAGTTCAAAAGATTCACCCCCAGTGGATCTGAAAATCCCATCTCAACTGTTGAAGATGGAAGAAGTTCCCAAGCGACGTCGATCTTCATTGCTTAAATTTTTCACCGATCACCCCAGTGCTTTCGACTCAGAAGTAAACGTAATAGAGGCATCTGAGTTGGCAAAATATGTCGATCAGTTTTGACATCCCTCGATCAGTTGAACTTTGTTTGAGCGGCCAACGTCCAATATGGAACCCTCACCGGGGTGCAAGTAGCCATTTATGGGGCAATGCTTACATCTGGGGTCACTTTACCTCTTCAGCCCTTCATTGCTCGGTTCTTGTCTGAAGCCGGAATTGCTCCTGCTCAGCTTTCTCCAAATTCTTACCGAGTGCTAATGAGCCTATAGCATCTCTAGAAAACGATTGGTGCTAAATACCCCCTGACCCCACAGGAGATTCGAAACTTCTACACCCTGAATCGATTGGATAACGGAGGTACCTTCTATCTTCAATCTGGCTCGATCAACCACTGGATCCCTGAAGGATATAAGCAAAAGCCGCCCCCCCCCCCCCCCCCTTCCAGTAAGGATCATAAAGGTTTTATCTAGGGGTTCCCTACTTCCAATAAGTATTGGAAAAATTCTTGGTTTTTTGTTTGGGGAGACTGGGGCGAATCAGTGGTTGCTGATCCTCGTCAAGAGTTGTCCAGGAATAATGTCTCTAGGCATTTCTGTAATCCTGAACAATGGAATAAACTGCTGCCTGGCTGAACAAAGATCAGGCCAGAAATGTCATTGAAGCAGCTCAGACATCCTAGGAAACCAGGGATCGACGTACATTGTTGGTTGAGAAAGACCTTCTATATCTGGGGTTGTTTACCTCAATTTTGAGTTGGCGCAAACGCTGTAAGTTTTATCTTTTTCAATTTTTTTATTTAAATCGAATTGTGTTTATTCCAACCTTTTTCCTCTTTCTTTTTTTCTGAAAAAGTATTCGAGGTGGATATTGTGGCGGGCGAGCAAGCTGAAAAGATAAAAAATCTTGACAAGGTTAGTGGCGCGGAGTCTTCTGTCCAACTAGCTCAGGGAATTGCTCATTCTCAGCAAGTTATGGTGGAACATCAATATGAGCCTGACCCTAATGTGTCTCCGGAAGCTTCTGATCGGGAAGCAGTGAAAAAATATTCCGATCCAGCTGGTGAACAAAAGGGGTCCTCCAAAGGCTCGAAAAGGAAAATCACCAAAGAGAAAGCTGGTCGCCGCTTAACTAAGCTTTCTGAAAGATCTCCTGTTGGCAAAGTGGCCAAAACCACGGCGGGTTCTTCTGCTCCTGATGCTGCCCGTAAAATGAAGGAAATTGACTTATCAGAGAAGTTAGAAGTCCATCATACTGGAATCAAACCGATCATTATTGAAGGAGGTGATTAGGATCAGGACTCACTAAGTGATCTGATCCGCTAAGAGCATCGATCGAAGAAAGGAAATGATCGGGCACCGGCTCCCTCTGCCAGTCTGTTATCTGACCAACCACTAGTAGATAATCAAGCTTCTTCTGATCCTTTGGCCCATCGTGTTGACAAGGCACCGATCAAATTCTCAGTCACACGGCAGATAGTCTTCACCGACTCGATTCCGATGGGGAACGAGCTGGACTAAAGAAGGCACAAACTGGTTTTCCCTCTTCTGATCCTGCATTTGATGTTATCGAGGCTTCTCTCTCAGGTGAAAATGAGGCAAGTTCACCCAATTCTACCGATCAAGGGCGGACTACAGCTACTTCCCCAACGGTTGCCGTTGAATCTACTCCAGTTCCCAATCCAGCCCAAACTGATCGCCATTATCAAGGCTCGAAAACTGCTAATCCTACTGACGCGGTCGGCATCCCAGACCCGGAAGAGATGTAGGTCAACGCTCTTGACATGTTAATATCCATATCGGCTAGAAGAGGGTATGTCGGTGAGGGTTATTGGACCGACTTCAGGAACGCCACTGATACGAATCGAGTCTGTGCCATCTATAACAATGGTGTTTATGTATGTATTTTTTACTTGGTATCTTTTATTCCTTATCTATCTAAGTTATAACGCCCTGACTTTCTTCATTTAATAGGTCATGGAAGAGATGGCCAGAGCTATGATAACTTAGAGGAAATAGGCCATTGAAATCTCTAGCGCTGAAAAAGGAGCTTGAAAGGGGAAAGAAAGCGATCGGTTCTGCCTCGGCTGACGGATTGAAACTTAAGAAGTCTTATGAAGAGAAGTTGAGGTAGCGTGACCTGACTGAAACTGCTTTGAAAGAAGCTATGATTGCCGCCGAGATCCTAGCCAGTACGACTTCAGATAATCTCTCTGAATTTACTAAGAAAAATATTCAACTTGAAGCAGATTTAGCTAAAGCTAAGCGGCTGTGTACTGAGTTGGAACAACGGATCGTCTAGTCCGAACATACGGTTCTTGATCAAGAAGCTGAAGCTCGGATTGCTAAAGAAACTTTAGCAGCTTCTCAACAATCTATGCTTGAAGCTCAACTGGGTTCTGAAGAGACTAAGCTTCGATACGAAAGATTTACTGAAGACCTAAATCAGCAAAAGATCAGCATGGAAGTTCTTTCTCAAGAGGCTAGATTAGCCTTTGAGGTTCAGAGCTTCGATCGCTATAAGAAGTCCCCTGCTTTTGAGGCGGTTATGCTGAGGGAGTTTGAACGTGGCCTTACCACTGCTCGGGTATTCTTCCGGGGTAAGGAGAGGTCTACTGAAGAAGCTCGCCGTAAATGGGACCGATCGATCAAAAAGCATAAGGCTGGGTCTCTTAGCGCAGTAAAAAATCAAGGGATGAGGTGGAGAGCTTATTGCAAGTCTATTGGGAAAGAACCCCATAAGATGCATCTAGAGCTTCCCTCCAAATCTTCCCTGGTAGTTTTTCATACGGTCGGGGAAAATGGAGCAACATCTAAGGGTATTGATGTTGGACCCTTATGGTTGAAGATTCGGAAGATAACATATGATGGCCAGATTTTGGAGATCTGACCAAGGGTTATAAAGAGGAAAGCAAACACCCTGGCACCTTGGGACCTGGTAGTACTTTAAGACCTTCAGATGCTTGATGACTTCTTTTCTTTTTTATCATACGTTTTGTAAATTCTTCATAGCATTGTATGAATAATTGATTTATTCATTTAATGATACCGATCTGAAATTTACTTATATGATGTTCTTTATTTCTACCAATTTTCTCTGATGGTTGTCACTTCTAGGTTAGTTATTTTTATAACCAATTGTGATTGAACCGATCGAATTTGATTGATTGTTAACCCGACCAGCTATATCATATGGCTGATCGAACATGGTTCAAATCATTTTTGACTTGTCTGGTTGTCCTTTTGGTCGCTTGCTGAAATTCAGTTATTTGTTCAAGTGGTGTTCGTTTGATGGACCATTTGCATGATATCTAGTTTATAGACTCTTGTCTTTTATCTGGTAACTAAGTCACCGGGACGTCTCCCAGTAGTCTGTTACTCAAGCTTCGCTGGCGCGAGGTTTTTTCATGATCTCATTATCCCAACTTATCTTAGCCAAGTATTTTATTAACTGGCTTTCGGATGCGAGATCTTGATTATCTCACCCAACTTTTTACGCATCCCATCAGGTATCTGATCTCCTGAAGGTGCTCTAACAGTGCTTCTGATGCACCCAGTTATTTTCGGTGAACGTACATTGTCTTTGTGACATATGTTTTTGGTTCCATCACTGAACCCCCCGAGAGCCTGTTTTAGGTTTATCGGGATTTGCTTTTATTAATGAAAGCAATACTAGAACACCTTTCTTGAACCAAGTTTCCGTTGAAGGATTTTTTATTGATTTCTTTAAAACTATAAAGAGAAACATATGATTAGACATGAGTAAGATCTATACCTACTCAAAATATCTGTTGACAGTGATTTTTGGATTGTTGAAAAGTCAACCGCCAAACATTAACACGTAGGCAGATCGAAGCTTTAACCAATCTAGGGTTGAATAATCAAAGCTTCTTTCTCCACGTGGATGCGATACGATTTGTTCGTATTTGTGATTAATAATGTATAAAAGTAGAAAATAAAGGATAAGTAAAGCATAACGCATATTTTACGTGGTAAAACCCCAAGGCGGGAAAATATCCACGGTTGCCGTTGGCGGCGAGAAGAAAGCCAATATGACTAGAATGGTTACACATACAATCTCTCCTTCTCCCGAGTAGTTGTTATGTTTTTTTTACACATAGATCGATAGATCCCCTTATACTCAGATCGTTCCATCCCTTACACAATGAGATTATGGGTCTATTTATATGTGCATAGAACCCTAATCCTTGTTGTACAAGTAAGGAAAGGTAGTAGTATTTAACTAGAACTTGTTACTTGTTGAAGTCGTATTTAACTCATTTCCTGTTTCAGAGATCTTGAGCATTGAATTAGAATCTTCATAGGACTTCTAGTTGAGTAGTCCATTTAGGACTTATTTCCTGATTGGTGTGCAATCTTCTAAAAGAGCAGAGTTATTGCTTGATCTGGACTCTTTGATATGTAGGGGAAATAATATTATTTCCTTATCGGAATGTGGTTCTAGATTCCTTGCTTGAGTAAGATTCTTCTTCTTCTTAATTGAATCGTAGTTGAACTAATGTTACTGTCTTGACTGAGCATCTCTTGGTCGACCATTTCCCAATCTGACCAGGCTCTCTTTCCCCGATCGGTTTTGCTATCAAATCGGGTTTAGACCTATCTTGGCCGATCGGTTCAGTTTGACCACCCCGTCTAGTAACATCAACTGTGACTTGGTCGAATGTTGACCGGATGACTTTACCCGACCGTGCTTATTTTACCCGATCGGTTTACTATACCCGATCAGGTCTATTTTGCCTGTTCAGTTCATCCGACCACTCGCTAATCACTAGAGACTGTGATTCTTCTCTGATGAAGTGGTATGTCATATATTCCGGATTATCCGATATCTTTGTTGACATGTCATGCTACCGAAAAATCCCTATAACAATATCTAAAAATTCTGAAAAGAAAATAGCAAAAGAAAAAAATGAGAAAACTGCTTACGGGTAGAATATCTTCAGGTATTGAGCGTTGCATGGTCTAGGTAACTCTCCTCCTTCTGATCGGACAAGGCGATATGCTTCATGCCCAGCTGATCCGACCACCTGGTAAGGCTCTTCCCATTTATCTGCTAATGATCCGGCCAACTTATCCCTTGTGTTCGGAGATACCCTTCTAAAAACCAGATCTCCGAGTTGGAATTTTCTGATCCGGACATGCGAGTTGTAATATCTTGCAATTCTTTGTTGATAAGCCGCATTTCTTACCCTCGCAATGTCCTTGTTTTCTTCCAACTCATCCAGGCTCTGTTCTAAGGTCATTATATTGGAGTCGGGCTGATATAGCTGAACTCTAGGGGAGGTATGAGTTATTTTGACCGGGATGACGGCTTCAGTTCCGAAAGCTAGGGAGTAAGGTGTTTCTCGTGTTGCATTCATTTCAGTTGTTCGGTATGCCCAAAGTACTTCATGCAACTTATCTGCCCAATTTCATTTCTTTCCGTCGAGCTTGGCCTTCAAGGTGTGCTTGATGATCTTATTGATGGCTTTGGTCTGGCCATTGGTCTGAGGATGAGCTTGTGTGGCATAATAATTCTTTATGTGGTACTTTCGGCACATCTCCCTGAAATTATCACTATCGAATTGGGTCTCATTGTCAGTGACAATTGTATTCGGAATCCCAAATCGATAGATAATGTTCTTCTTTACGAAGCTAGTGGTATTAGCCTCGGTTATATGTACCAGTGCCTCTGCTTCTGCCTATTTTGTGAAATAATCAACCGCCACAATAGCATGCTTGGCACCTCTTTTAGTTGTTGTCGGCATGGGGCCGATCAGATCTAATCCCCATATTGCAAATGGCCAGGGTGAGGTTAGATTCTTCAAAGTTTCAGGTGGTTGCCTAATATCGTTTGCGATTCTTTGACAAGTACCGCATTTCTCAGCCACCAATTTAGCATTCTGAAATAGGGTTGGCCAATAAAAGCCCTGTCTAAGGGTTTTATGGGCCAAACTTTTACCCCAAGTGTGGTTTCAACACACACCACTGTGTATGCTGGCCAAGATCTTATCTCTTTCTTCTTGGCTAACACATCTTTGTAGGGTCTTCGAAAATCCCCTTCTATAAAGTTCATTGCCTATTATTGAGTACCGAGCGGCCCTGTATCTGACTCATTTTGCTTCAACTGCATCTTCTGAGAGCGTGCCATCTTCTAGGTACTTGATGATTGGGGTGGCCCAAGTGACTGACCTCTTCTCCACCGTTTATACTGTCTGATTTTCTTCTTTCTTGATGCTGGGCTTTTTGAGATGAGCCACTGGAATCATTCTGTAGCAGATACCAGTGGTTGCTGATGCCAGTTTTGATAGTGCGTCAGCTTTCTCATTCTTCTCTCTTGGGATCTGAATGATTCTATGACTCTTGAATCTCCCCAGAAGTGTCTTGGCTATCTCTAAGTATGCCACCATGTTAGGATCTTTAACTTGGTATTCATCTAGGATTTTGTTGACCACGACTTGTGAATCACTGAATAATTCTACTTCGTCCGCTCCCAATGTTGTGTATATTCGGAGTCCAGCCAACAGCGCCTCATACTCGGCCATGTTGTTGATAGCTCTAAAGTCAAATCGCAGGGCGCATTCCACGTGATCATTTTCTGTGGTTGATATCACTGTACCTACCCCGCTGCCATGCATGTTTGACGAACCATCAACGTGCAGCTTCCAATTGAAGACTTTTCTTTCTTTTTCTTCTAGAATCTTGATGACTTCACTGTGTGGCTCAGTGAACTCAGTAATCAGGTCTCCCACCGCATGGCCTTTTTTGTGGCCCTTGGTAAGTAAGTAATATCAAACTCGCTAAGCTACACCGCCCATTTTGTAAGTCTTCCTAATACCTCTGGGTTGGATGTAATTTGTTTTAACAGACAATCTGTATAGACCTCAATTTTGTGAGCCTAAAAATAAGGTCTAAGTTTTCGTACTGCCGTTACAAGTGCAAGTGTCATCTGTTATGCTGCCGAGTATCTTGTTTCAACTGGTAGCAGAGCCTTGCTAGTATAATATACTGGTTTCTATACCCCTTCATCTAATTTGACGAGTACCGATCATTTGGCTATGGTTGTGACAGACAGATATAAGTACAGAGTTTCTCCTTCCAGAGGCTTTGAGAGGATCGGGGCCTTGCCTAGGTATTCTCTGATTTTCTGGAATGCTTGTTCACACTCCCCATTCCATTCTACACCTTTTCCTTTTCTTATTGCTTTAAATAATGGCAAACATCTATCAGTTGACCTGCTAATGAACCGATTTAACGATGCTAAACATCCCGTCAACTTTTGGATGTCTTTCAGGGTTACCGGGGACCTCATCTCTTCTAGAGCTCTTATTTTTTCAGGATTCGCTTCGATCCCCCTTTAGTGCACTTGAAAACCGAGGAACTTTTCCGATGGTACCCCAAATACACACTTGTTCGGGTTAAGTTTCATCATGTATCTTCTTAATACTTGGAATGTTTCTTCCAGGTCTGCAGTGTGTTTACTTGCTGTGACACTTTTGGTTAACATGTCGTCTATGTAGACTTCCATGTTTCTGCCAATCTGTCTAGCAAACATCTTGTTTACCAATCTTTGGTAAGTCGCCCCAGCATTTTTGAGACCAAAAGGCATCACTTTGTAGCAATAAAGCCATTGATCTGTTATAAAAGCAGTTTTTCCTTCATCTAGGCCGAACATCCTGATCTGATTGTACCCTGAATATGCATCCATGAAGCTCAACAGCTCATGGCCCGCAGTTGCACCGACCAACTGATCTATTCGGGGCAAAGGGAAACTATCTTTTGGGCATGCTTTGTTCAAATCTGTGAAGTCTACACACATCCTCCACTGCCCATTCTTTTTTTTTACGAGAACTACAATGGAGACCCATTCGGGATACTAAACTTCCCTGATTGATCTTGCTGCCAATAATTTCTGGACTTCTTCTTTAATCGCTTGGCTCCTTTCAGGGTTAAATCTTCGCCTTTTCTGTATCACGGGTCTATGCTTAGGATCAACAGTGAGAGCATGGGAAATTATCTTGGCATCGATTCTGGGCATGTCCTCATGTTTCCAGGCGAACACATCCATGCACTCTTTCAATAGATTGATCAGTTGATCATGTACTTGTTCGGTTAGTTGTGCTCCCAGCTTAACCGTTTGTCCAGGGTTTCTGTCGTCCACTATAACTTCTATAGTCGGCTCCTCTTCCCGGCTTACTTCACCTTTTTGACATGATTCTCTTGGATCTAAGTCAAACTGAGTTGGCGTTTCAGCCCTCTCCTCTCCTTTATCATCTTTTGAGCTCTTTCTTTGTTTGGAGGAGTCTATCTACATTACTTCCAGCTCGGTTTTTTCTCTATAGATAACCAGGTTAGCTTTTCTCGCCCACTCTTAGGACCCTTTCAATACTCCGACTCCGACCTCTGTTGGGAACTTAACGGTCAGGGCGTAAGTTGTTGTAACTGCTTTAATTTTGTTTAAGAATGGTCTAACTAATAAAGCATTATATGGCCAATTCTCAGTGTCAACAACCACGAAGTCAAGCAACACTACTTTTTGACATGGAAAAATTTCTTATTTCGACTGGCAACTTGACTGTTCCCAATGACCTCACTTCGGCTCCCCCGAACCCTCTGAGAAGAATTGCTAATGGTTACAAATCTTTTCTTTGGAGCCCTAACTGATCAACTACCCCAGCACTCTGAATATCTGCCGAGCTCCCATTGTCGATCAGCACTCTTCTCACTTCCTGATGACCAATGCGAACTAAAACAACAATTGCATCGTTCGGTTTAAATTCCAATCCATGAGCATCAGCCTCGGAGAAAATGATCGGATCCCAACCTTGCTTGAGCTTCTTCTGGTCGGGACCTATTGAGTTCGCTTCTAAGTTTCTTTGGCTGTTTATCGCTTCACGAACTTTAGACATTCTTTCCCTGTTAGTTTTTCCCGTGCACGGTCCACCAAAAATAGTGTTGATAGCCCCGGCATCTGAAGTTTCCCTCTGGACTCTCTTTCCTATTCTGGTCGGGTTTTGGAGGATCGTTCGGCCGATCATCATTTCCTCTGAGAACTACGTCTTTCAGGTGTCCTTCTCTAATCAACTTTTCAATATAGTCCCTCAACTGGTAGCACTTAGAAGTTTCATGGCCATTCTCTCAATGAAAATGGCAGTATTTAGAAGTATCTCTTTGAGCAAAACTGGACTGTTTTGGGGGCTTCTTATATAAACCATTATCTTCAATTACGTTCAGAATTTCTTCCTGTCTCTGAGCCAAAGGAGTATAATTAGTATACTGCCTCTTATAAGTCTTGTAACTCTTCTAATCATCTTCCTTGCGACCTTCCTTACCTCTCCCTGAATTACTTTTCTGGTCACCTTGGAGGTTTCCCTTCGGGCCGCTGTCTTTGGACTTCGGATTTTCTCCTGGCCGGCCTCTATGTATCAATTCCCTTCATGGGTTATCTGTTCTTCTTCTGCCATCGCATATCCTCCTACGTCATCCACCATATTAGCATAAGTGGTTGGGTCCTTTTGTGTTAGACTGAGTGACAATGGCTATGCTGCAAACTGTTGACGAATGCCGCTACAACCGCGTCATCATTGGGGTCATGCACCTTTGAGACTTCCTGTGAAAAACGGGCAAGGTAGTCCTTTAAATTCTCGTCCTTCCTTTGTTTCATGGTTGAAAGGACGGATATTGACTTCCTGCGTTGGATGTTTCCCATGAATTGCCTAGTGAAGGCCTGTATTAGTTCCTCAAAATTCCCGATCAACCCGCTCGCAAGGCCACCGAACAATCTAGGCCCCTGATCACCTAATGTCTGGGGGAACATTCTACATAAGAGAGCGTCATCATAATCATATTGTGCCATCGCACTCTGATATCTCCTGACATGCTCTTGGGGGTCGGTGTTGGCCTTGAATTATTCCATATGTGGCATCCTGAATTTTTTCGAAAAACAGGCTTGCCTTATAAAGCGGTAAACGGACTTTCGGAATTGCCTATCAGCAAATTTCCTTGTTCCAGTGCTTCTATCCTTCTTAGTAGAACTTCGCGCTCTCTTTCTGGCTCATCGCGCTCATCAAATTTGTGGCTGGTGATGATACCATAAGGGTATTTAGATGCTCGTCCTGTGATTTGAGTATCTTGAACATTGTATCTGGGAGCGGGGGCTGTCTCTCTATGCCTCCTTAGGGGTTCCTCCTTATCAGTTGAAGGCGACCGGGACCTCCTCATATGTCCGTCATATATGTCCCTTCAGTCATAACTCACTTCCCGTGCTTGACTTCTTATGACGTCATCATACGGGATGCGCTCTTTTCTTTTCTAGCTGGTTTGGTCTCCATTCCCTCTATGGTCCTGGTAACCACGCCGGCCATCATTCTTTTGGGATCGATCCCTCTTTTCGTAGGGATTTGCCTTATTTTTACCAGTTTTCTGTGGGGCGTCTAGAGTTGGAATTACTATCTCAGACTGTATTCTAGGATCCCATGTCACTACGGGCGTGTGTAACTGGAATGGCGAAGTTAAATTTATGGTGGCAGTTATGTTGATTCCCTGTCTAGCGGCGTCCTCAACGACTCTCCGCAGGGACTCTTGAACCTGTTGGAATGCATCCGGGGAGATTGTTGGGAGAGTGTTTGTGGAAGTTATGGCGGCCTGACCAATCAAAGTTAGAGTCACTGGAGGTAATCTTCCTCCGGCGACACTGGCGTTCACTGGATCGGAGCCGTTGATATCGCGCAGGGTACCAGGGTCACGTGGGGATCGACTTCCATCCCTGTTGTCTGTCAGATTGCTGCTTCACAAGTTCTTCGGAGGTTCAGCCCCCCTTATTCTAGCTCCAATTGTTGACGGTGATTTTTGGATCGAACTATGTGGATCACGAGTCACACAAAATATGTCGAACTAACAATTGAATAAGAAATTATAAATAACAAACAGATCAAACAGCAAAGATTTTACATGGTAAAACCTCAAAGTGAGGAAACGTCCACGGTTTCCAGACGGCGAGATAGAAATCTACTATGAATAAGTTTGATTACACGTTCAGCCTTCCTTGATTTCTCTCATAAACTAATAATTAATTAACCCCTTCTTGGACGTTCTCAGGGGTTATTTATACATGCATAATCCTTAATTCTCGGAGTACAAATAAGGAAAAAGGTGATACATGTTTAATAAACTTCGGATTTATCGAAGTTGTTTACATCTTGTGTAAATTGAATGACTTAGATTGGCTGCTTGATTGAGACTCTACTACTTATAAGGTAGTTTGTTTCCTTATCAGAATATGCTTCGAGATGTCTTATTTGAGTTGAACTCTTTATCTGCGTATTTGAGTCGTGATTGTGTTGAATTCTGAATTCTAAGTATATCAGGTCATCTAGGACATCTTTGCGTTGTACACGTGTTGCTTAACCAATCATCTACCAAACCCGACCAGATCTCGCTCACCCCCGATCAAGGATTCATTCCCGATTGAACTACTGCACCCAATCAATCTATTTACCTTGGTCGGGATTTCCCAACCCGACCATCTAGGTGATTTTGATCAATCGTGCGGGGTTTTTTACTGATCATTTTAGGTTGGCTGATTTTAACTCTTCTTTGTTGACAAGTCACTTGTTGTTCCCGCAATTCACGTTGTTTATGCTGACGTGTTATCTTTCCAAATTATACCAATAACAATTGCAAAAAAGCATAACCATAACCCAAACCTTGTCACAACTGACCACCCTTTGATACACGATTTTAATTTATTCTCTACATCTCTAAATCTTACAAAATTTGACATGGATAATCTAGACATATATTATACACTACAGTAAAATTATCAATTTAATCCATGGTCATTTGTGTATGAAAACATTCATTCTTTTCTTGTTTCCCGAATCTGGCCAGCAGAAATCAATATTGACCTTTGTCCACTCCAAAATTTATAACAATTGTTATACTCATTTATAAATCACGAAATTTTGTAGAATAACATTAGACATAATATTCTATCTATATATAACTTTTCATAATTTTCTAGATAGAAAAACCCACCCAAATAAATTTACAAAGTCTGGCAATTTGTTAAAATAGAAGGGTTCCAGCAGGCCTTTGTATATTTTGAAAACACATAAAATAAGGATTTCACCGCCACTGTCAATTGAATAGGCTATAAATCATCATCATGGTCTCTACTTTCATCAAGTTAAGCATATCAAAATCATAACTTAACATATTCTAGAAGTTCAACCATGAAAGAGATAACCAAAGGAAAATATAAGCAATGAACCCTAGCAACAAGAAAAACTCAAAATCCTTGAAAAGAAGGCTGGACTTGTTATGGCCTTTGATATTTATATCTCTCACCATCAAGTCCACCAAAATCCATGACCTAAAAAAATCCTTTAAAATCTAGTCCCAATTGAATACACTTTGATTTTTGTAGACATTTTTAAAGTCTCAATTCAATACACCCGAATTTGGAATGACTCTTTAAAAGTCCATAGAAATCTGAATTGAATACCACTGGATTAATATGGACTCTTTTAAAGTTTTTAAATGTCCGAATTGAATACACCTGGATTTATAAAGTCTTTAAATGTCCTTGAGAATCATACCTCAATACACCCCCCTAAGTGCTCGTTTGGAAGAGTTTGTCTACTGGTTAAAAGAGCTTTTTTAAATTAAATAAGCTCTTTTCAAAAAAAAATTCGTTTGGCTGTCATTCAGTAGAGCTTTTTGATGATTAAAAAAGTTTTTTTACGTCTACTTGGAGATAAATTTTAGGCATTTCCATGTAGATCTTTTTGAGCTTTTTTAATAACACTAAAATATCTAATATAACTCTATCATTTAAAATAGTTTTTGAATATTTTGGTAATCCTACTATTTAAAAAAGCTTTTTCTAACTGATGACCAAACAACCAACATCTTTCAATTAAAAGCTCTACTGGTAGAAGGTCTACTTTAAAAGATCTACTCCTAAAAGATCTACTTGAAGAAATTCTTCTAAACGGACTCTAATAGTCCATTTGGAAGAGCTTCTTCGAGTAGATCTTTTAGGAGTAGATATTTTATAGTAGACCTTCTACAAGTAGAGCTTTTAATAGGTGTTTATTGGTCGTTTGGTCGACAATAAAAAAAGTTTTTTTAAATAGTATGATTACCAAAATATTCAAAAACTATTTTAAATGATAGAGTTATATTAGATATTTTAGTGTTATTAAAAAAGCTCAAAAAGATCTATATGGAAATGCCTAAAATTTATCTCCAAGTAGACGTAAAATAACTTTTTTAATCATCCAAAAGCTCTACTGAATGACAACCAAACGACACAATTTTTTTTTAAAAGAGCTTTTATAATTAAAAAAAGCTCTTTTAGCTAGTAGAGAAGCTCTTCCAAATGGGCACTTGTTTGGAAGAGCTTGTCTACTGGTGAAAAAGCACTTTTCAATATTTTTTGTGTCGTGTGGTTGTCACTCAATAAAGCTTTTGGATGTTTAAAAAAACAGTTTTACGTCTGCTGGGAGAAGCCCAAATTTAAAGCTTTTCCGAGTATATCTTTTGGAATTTTTTTAATAACACTAAAATCTCCAATATAACCCTATAATTTAATATTTGCTTGGGTATTTTGGTAATTCTATCATTAAAAAGGTTAATTTTTAATTGATAACCAAACGACCAATGGCTTTCATTTAAAAGCTCTACTTTTAAAAGATCTACTTGAAAAGTTCTTTCAAACGGACCACAAATAGTTTGTAAGTACAACTACTAATAATTATTAATTAGTTTCCTATTTTAATCTTTTGTGAAAAAAAAAAGTTTCTTTTTAATGATTAGATATTAAAATATATCATTAAAAACTCTTTCCATTTTTTAAACCCTGGATTCTTTTTTAAATACTAATTTCAAATATTTTGCAATTTATTTTAAGGAAATACAAATTGATTGCTAAGTATGGAAAATGAATCAAAACCATCCAAAATTGATTGTCAAAGTTTTAAATTAATTATTATTAGTTTCAAAATCAAAACCTCTTTAGATTTATTATTATTATCAATATCAGTTGTTCTTCAATTTCATCAAAAACTTTTCTACTTGCAAATCAATTGTGATATGGCACAAACATTGCATCCCTACCACTTTCACCAATAGAAAAATAGATCTCCAACCGGAAAACCTCAAATAGTAGTGATTTTTTGGATATAAAACAATCAATAAGAAACGAAGAGAGTTGTTGAACATGACAAGAGAGAAAAGATCAGAAAGAAAGAAAAATAGAGTCTGATTTTGTGGAATGAAAACATAGAAGAGATAAAGTGAGGGAAGAGAAAGAACAGTGATAGAATTAAAGATAATAATAAAATTGATTAAATAACATAATAACAGGTGTAAGTGGTGTGTATCTACAAAATTAATACAGTATAACTTTAAAATGGATATTTTTGGTATTAAGTGTGGTTTTTTTTTTTACAAATTTTAAAATTTTTTAAAAGTTTGATGGTGTAATTACGTAAGGGGTGTACATACAGTTTTCAAGAAGTGTCATTATTGTCACTCAAAAAAAATTACCATTTTACTTGAACTGATTAGACGGAACTCGAAACTGATTCGGGATGAAATTCATTTTTTCCTTGAAAGTCCATTAACAAATTTGGATAATGTTGAAATCATATCAAAAAGGCTTCAGGTCAGATCAGATCAGACCTTACATAATCAAATTCGAATTGGACTTGTCCAGCCCTTTTGACACTATAACCCCTCATACTACATCAATGAAGTTGTCGATTTGAGTCATGTTTCCATTTTACAAATTCCTCAAATTATAATAGTAATATATATATATATATATATATCTAATCAGTCTTTTTCCTGTCAATGCGCACTGATAGAATTATATAAGAACATTGAATGTGAGCCACTCATTTATAAAAGAGTTTTGACAAGTGCATACATACCAAGTCAAAATATGTAAAATGAGTGGTTCACATTCAATGTCCTTATATAATTCTATCAGTGCGCACTTATGTGAAAATTATTGTATATCTAATAAGTATCGGACAACAAAAGTAAGAATTCTAGAAATAGTGCCAATTTGATAGGATGCCCAAGTAGTTTTTGATAAGGATGGAGTTATAACATCTTTGAAAAGCTTAGATTTATTTTGTATTTTATCATTGTATTTATCACTGTAACATATGTATATGGAATTCTATAAATACAAATGTTTCCTCCTTCAGTAATTCAGTGAAAGATAGTTTACTTTTTTAATAAATATTTGATTTTCTCCTCATTCTCACCTCACTTAATCTCATGACACATAAGTATTGTAATGAATGAATGATTAAAATGTGATTGATACTTTATCAACAACTAATCACATGCTTTAAAAAGGTGAGGAAAATATGAGATGAGGAGAGGATCCTAATCCGTTTAAGTCACAAATCTAGAAACTTCACATGACGTTTGGTCTACCTTAGCTCAACTCTTTGCCGATCAGTCCAGAGCCCGTGTCTCCAGTCTCAGATTTCAGTTGCAAACAATAAAAAAATAAAAAAAGGGGTCTTTGTCTGTGCTTGAGTATCTCAATAAAATCAAAAGCACAGCGGAGAAGCTAGCCGTGGCAATGCTTCGGCCTCTCAACTATGATGAAATTATTAATTATGTTTTAGGAGGTCTTGGCTCTAGAGTACGATTCGTTTGTTGATGCGGTTAATCTTCGTTCTATATCTCTGAGTTTTAATGATCTTCGGGGACTTCTTTTGAACCATGAAACTAGAGCACAACGACCTGTTACTACAGATACTTCGGTACATGTAGCCTTTCGTCACCCTCAAAATCGAACCAACAAGAATCAATCTCCAGACGGTTTTCATCGGTCATCTTCTCAATCTAATCAGTTTAATGGTGCACACAGTGGACAGTTCAATGGTACACATGGTGGTCGCAGAGGAGGACGTGGTGGCCATCAAAATTCATCACGCCCTTACTGTCAAATTTGTTTGATATCATCGGTTCGATCATATCTATCAATATCAGCCGCCTTTTAATAACTCAATGTCAGCCATATATGATCGCCACTTCTGATGTTGTCACTGATCCTACCTGGATTCTAGATTCCGATGCCCTGACACAGGCACTATGCAAGTCCGATTTGAATATGATGGGTCCGATCGAATCTTGGTTGGTTATGGGCAAGGTTTGTCAATAAAACACATTGGTCATTCTGAGCATTGCTCGTTTTACTGCTGACAATAATGTTTCTGTTGAATTTAATCCTTCCATTTGTCTTGTTAAGGATCAAAAGTTGGGCAAAATCCTTCTTAAAGGTCACCTTTGATCGCGGTCTCTACAAGTTGCAGTCAAGCTCATGTCTCCCCAAGTCTACTTTTGTAATGAAGTGGGGATGATTTTATTAGTATGAGACCTATTTTTTAGATTTCGCCCAAGGATCTCGAAGTAGTCAGGACCGGCACCGATGCTTCCATGCCTCCCAAGCAGGGGTCAAAAAATAAATAGCACTATTTGGGGTGGGTGTTGTGCAAATATCACCACATTACTAATTCATGTTTAAAAGGCACCAATATAGGTGTCCAGACAAAAATACCCCTTCCAAGTGACATTTTGTCGTTTTCAAACCTAGTGAGAAAAACCAGAGAGAGAAAACATCTCTTGGAAAAAGAACCGGCATTGGAAGATCAGTGGTTTTCCGTCTGAAAAAGACGTCGAAGTAACCGGCAGTTGGACAACAGTGTTTTTTCGGATGTTCAGACGAGAGGATCTTCAATCGATTATGGTAAGTTGAGTCAGATTATGTTGTTGATTTTGTTTTTAATAATTTCATGTTTGATGTTGGTTGTTGATTAAACTTGTAGATTAGGTTTGTTTGTTGATCTGAGAATGGTTGTGGGTTAGGTTAGGGTTTGTAAATCTGTTGAAGATCTGGGTCACCGAGCTTTTTCAAGGTGATTCCGAGCTTTTTTCGAATTTTTTCGAGCTTTTTAAAACGTTTTCAGAGCTTTTTCTGGGTTTTCAAGTTTTTTCAAACTGGTTCCGAGCTTTTTCTGGGTATCCGAGCGTTTTAGAAATGAGTCCGAGCTTTTTTAACCCGAGCTTTTTGAAACTGTTCCCGAGCTATTTTAAATTATGGCCGAGCTTTTTTAACCAGTTTCCGAGCTTTTTTAAACAGTGTCCTAGATTTTTTAAACTGTCCGAGCTTTTTCAAACAGTTTTCAAGCTTTTTTAAACAGTCCGAGCTTTTTGCAACAGTGTCCGAGCTTTTTGAAACTGTCCGAGCTTTTTCAAACAGTTTTCGAGCTTTTTTAACAGTCCGTGCTTTTTGAAACAGTGTCCGAGCTTTTTCAAACAGTTTCTGAGCTTTTTTAACCAGTCAGAGCTTTTTAAAACTGAGTCCGATCTTTTTCAACAGCCCGAGCATTTTCAACATGTGTCCGAGCTATTTCAAACTGTGCTCGAGCTTTTTCAAACAGTGCCCGAGCCTTTTAAAACAGTCCGAGCTTTTTGAAACACTGTCCGAGCTTTTTGAAACTGTCCAAGCTTTTTCAAACAGTTTCCGAGCTTTTTTAACCAGTCCGAGCTTTTTAAAACTGAGTCCGAGCTTTTTCAACAGCCCGAGCATTTTCAACATGTGTCCGAGCTATTTAAAACTGTGCTCGAGCTTTTTCACACTGTCTCCGAGCTTTTTCAAACTTCCCGAGCTTTTTTTAAATGAGTCTGAGCTTTTTGAAACTGCTTCCCTGCTATTTTATATTATTATGTCCGAGCCTTTTACAGTTTACTGATGCATTCTTTTTCTGTGAAAATGCAGATGGGTAGTGAACTAAAGGATTTGCTTAAAACTCCAGAGGATGAATGGTACGATGGAAAAATCACTCGGCATGACCATTTCAGCGACCTTAAAGATATCGACGTCGCACTGGACAGTGTACCAAAACAATTCAAGGTCGAAGACCGACGTCGGTATACAGAGTCTTGTTTTGGTCATTTCCTTAGGATGGATCGGGGGATGAAGTTTTCGGGTAGCATAGTCCATCGACTGCTATTGCGCGAGCTACATCACGATGGGCTGGAGGATGAGATGAGATTTATGTTAGGTCCTCGTTCGGTCCGGTTCTCCAAGGTTGAATTCTGTCTGATCACCGGATTGAAGTTTGGAGTGATTCCCGACATGACGAGGTATGAGATGGTTAAAAACGGGATACACCAACGGTATTTCAATGGTGTAGCTGAGGTGGATTATGAACAGCTGAGAGCTGTTCTACGGATCTGTGTATTTGAGGAGCAGTACGATGATGTGAAGCTGTGCCTCCTTTATATGCTAAACTGGATATTGATGGGATTGGACGAGAGAGATAAAGTTCCATTATGGCAGTTCCGGCTAGTCGAGGACTTAGACGCTTTTGATGCATTCCCGTGGGGTGCCCACGTGTATAGGCAGTCCATTATTGGATTCAAAAATGTATTAAACGGTCGACGTGTGCGGTATGAGAGACGACAGCAGGAAAAGGGTGCTGACGTTCACACGGTGGAGACGTACAACCTTTACGGTCTAGCTCACGCACTGTTGGTGAGAATTTAGAATTTGTATCATTTGAAAACCTGAATATTTTTTTACATGAGTTACGGAATAAATGATTGGATTCTGAATAACTTGTTCTTTTACATAGGTATTTGCGTATGAGGTTATCCCCGAGCTTGGGACCCGATTTGGGACTCGTAGGCGGATTGAGGTGTCCCCCCGTATGCTGAAATGGGAGTTGCAAAAGCAACCAAGGTCGGACAAGCTGGACAAAATTTTCTTAGCCAGGGTAAGGATCTATTGTGTTAAAGTGTTTACATATTACGATTATACAAATACAATGGTCTAACAACGATTTCAGATGTTTGCGAGGACTGCACTGGTGCCGACAGCAGCTGAGAGGGTTGCGTGGTACTACGAGGGCATAAATGAGGGAGGCAGTCTATATATGGCTGCCGATGGACACGACGGCTCGGTACCGGATCCCTTACATCATACGACTGCCGGACCCAGTCATACGGAGGGTTCCGACCAGGAGTTTGGCGGTGGGAGTCCCCTCAGGCACAGACCGGATACGGAGGGTTCGGACCCGGAGTTTGTCCGCTGGGAGTCCTCGTAGGCGCAGACAGGTTCGATTTGCGATGCCCGGTGGAGTACATTCACGAGAAGACGTTGGAGGGCATCGCCAGGTATGTCAATAATGTTGTAATGCATTATTTATGTTGAAACAAGTGTTGGGTTTTAGTACTGACAATAATGATTTTGTTTCAGGACCGTTTGGAAGGGAAAATCCAAGATGTGATGGATGCAGTCGCTGGGTTACGGGAGGATCTCTGGAAGAGTGATCGGGAACGGGATAGGCAGCATAGGGAGGTGATGGACTTTCTCCGGGGTCGGTGGGGTTCGACATCACAGTCAGGAAGGGATGCTCCACCCTCCCATGATCGAGACTCTCCCCGTAGAGACAGAGACGGAGGGACAGACCCAGCTACCGGACCTACGACGGAGGCTGATGGACCTCAGACGCAGGGTCCAATAGCTGGAGATACAGTACGAGACTAGCGGATGCAAGTCCCTTGTGGCACGGATACAGGAGTATTTGGGGAGAGAGTTACCCAGGCGATATTAGAGTATCCGCTGCTTATAGAGGTACAGGATGTGGATCCTCCTGTTCATATCCAAGACCACACAGCGGACCCGTTCAGTCCACTGGGTCAGAGTCCCTCCTCCCGTACAGTCCACACTCCTGACCTGACTATGCGATCCATAGGGAGCACCCCTGCGGTCCATCCGACACCGCTCTCCTCTACTCGATCCCGTCACTCCTCACCCCCTACTGACACTGACGGTCCATCCCGACACAGCCCATCCCACCGGACCCCTCGACGTGATCCACGGGGACAGAGTCCCTCCTCCCAACACCCTCCAGTGGTCCACAGTCAGCATAGGCAGCAGCGGATTCGTAAACGAGGCTGGCAGTTGATGAGCCCATACACTGACCCATGTCGGCCGAAGAGGCCAAGGACACTGCCCATGTCATCAGCACATACATTCAGGCCCAATGATTTGGTAGACGCTGACCAGCTTGCGGCTTACAAAGCCTATAAGAGGAACGTGACGGGGGAATTGTAAGTATTATAATATTGTGAATTTATTTTGAAACACCTAAGTTAAATTAGTTGTTTTCCTAAATAATTGAAAATTACGCAGACGTGATGTGGATCTGATGACCCCCGTGCCTGTGACTTGGTTCCACCGGTTGCAAACCAACTTTATGGAGTTGGAGGACACGGTACTTTCCTTACTTCAATTGCCTTTTAAGTTTGTTTAACTTATGGAAGAATACTAACAATGTATAATGTTTATATTGTCAGCATATGGACGCGTACCTGCATATTTTACGGAAGCGTCAGCGAGCATTCCCCAATGTCTACATTCAGAGGATGAACCTACTAGATTCTCAGTTCTATGTAAGTGTTTCAAATGTACTGTTTTCACACGTCTGTTTGTTGTGTTTCATCCTATTTCTAACGTTTCAGTTCGTTATCTATTTTCAGTCAATGATGGAGTTTCAGTGGCGGAGAATCATGCCTCGCGATGCTATGGGCAAAGCCCCGAAAAACTGGTCTGTGTTGAAGTACAGATGGTCCCCTTAAGATCTGATGACGGTACGTGGATTGCTCCCGGTAGGGAACCGACCATGGCACGAGGTTGACGCGGTGAGCAAAATACAGTTATGGTTTCAATGTGTTTAATTAAAAATTCTTATTTTGACCATAACAATATCTTGAACACTTGGTACAGGTCCTTATTCCGTGCAACATTGGTGGCCAGCATTGGCTCGTGGCCAGCGTCGACCTTAATGTGGGGAAGATCCACCTGCTAGACCCGTTCAGACAGGAAGTCCCCCAACAGATCAGGAAAGAGCAGGTCGCTCCATTGCGGTGGTTTCTACCCTCGATGTTGCATCAGATGGGGTTTCACGATGCCAGACCAACGGGCGAGGCGAAGTACGAGAAGCGGAATAGGCCCTTTTAGGGTAAGCATGGTGTCTACAACACATGTGCCCCAACAGACTAGAGGGTATGACTGTACGAACATCATTTAAACTTTAAGTTTGTTTTATTAAACTTCAATTGTAACGGTTGTTCATGTGCTGAGTCGCAGGGGTAACTGTGGTGCTCATACCTTGAGATTGATCGAGTACGTACTGGCGAACAGGAAGACGTTCGACTTGTCAGAAGAAGATATGTGCACCATACGGGAGAAGATGGCTGTGGAGATTTTTTGTAACTCTAAGCCCCATTAGATGTTGTAGTTGTCGATGTACAAACAATTATAGTAATGAACTTTCAAATTTCAAATTTTTTGTTTAAAATTTAAAGTGTTTGCATTTGCATTTACAAGTACAACACACGCATTTTATACAATAACACAAGTAATAATTAACACCTCAACTTAATTAAACAATAAGTATGAACGGCTCGATTCACTCCTCGGCAGATTCCTTGTGTGGGCACGTCTGTTTGTTATGTCCAACTTGATGACATACGCTACACTTGCGACGGTATTCCTCGGGAACAATTATGCTCGGACCTTCATTATTCAAGGGCGGATTAGAACACCTCCTGCTATTATGACCTGATTGTCCACATCTTCTACACGATTGGGTGGTTGTCCTCTCGGAAGACGATGCATGTCGACGCTCCATCGGGCGACCTGATTGTCTCTTGGTCTTTGGATTTAAAACCACCCGCTCAGCGATGTCGGACGGCACTACCCATGAAGAAGGATGGCCAACAGGCATAATAGGAACTGAGTATGCATCAATAAGTGTCTGTCTCTTGTAGTAGTCCGAACACAGCGATGTGAAATCCAAGTTCCGCTCCCTGCAAAAGCAATGAAAAAAGTGACAATCACGTTTGCTTAATATAGCGTATAATTATGTAATGTTAATGTACCTTGCCGCTGCGAGTGCGTGAGAACACGGAAAATGGTCTATTTGGAATTTGTTGCATGTGCATGTCTTCCGGGCTAAGTCAACAGTCCACTGCTTTCCGGACCGTTTGACAGAGAAAATGTTCCAGTCCACTGGATTGACGGTCATATAACCGCACTTCTCGACCCGTTGTAGCATCACAAGATGTGATGCGTCGGTCAACTGATGACGCATGGACTGTGCAGCTCGATGTCGATCGTGAAACCAACATTGTAACATATTCCTAATGAACTCTGCCAATGTCAACATAGGGAGTTGTCGTGCGAATTTAAGGCATGAGTTTATGCACTCTGCAACATTTGTTGTCATCACCCTGAACCTTCGTTGGGGACAGTGTACACGAGACCATTTGTGTTGACCGGCAGATTCAACATAATCGAAAGCATTCTTGTGCAGGTTACGTAACTCACCCATGTACCGGTTATATTTGAATTCAGTGTACGCTCTAGCGGCTTTGTCCATTAAGCTGGCAACATCTTTTCTGTGAAATCGCTTCTTCACATTTTCAGCAAAATGCCAACAACATATGGTATGGGTTGCATAAGGGAACACTTTAGAAATCCCTGCTTCAATGCTTGCATGTCGATCGGAAATAAAAACCAGATCATCTATATGACCAAGGGCACCCTTCAAGCAATCCAAAAACCATTCCCAAGAAAGGTTGTTTTCGGAGTCGCCGTACCCAAAAGCAATTGGATACACATGTTCGTTTCCATCTTGGGCAGTTGCAACAAACATTGTACCCCCGAATCTTCCCTTCAAATGGGTACCATCAACTGCAATAACAGGACGCATGCACCTCCGAAAACCTCTAACTGAGGCACCTAAAGACATGAAAAAGTAAAGGAATTTACCGTCGTCAGCGCACTGTAAGTCAGTGATTGTGCCGGGATTTTGTTGTTCTAGCACGTAACCAAAAGACGGCAGTAGTTGGAAGGTTTCTTCATGTGTCCCATAGGTCAGTGACAATGCATAATGCAAGGCTTGATATGCCTTACTGTACATGATTTGGATGCCATACATTGTTTTCATATCGGCGATTATATCCTTGGGACGCATGAGACGACCATCTTGTTGTTGAAGTCTAGGTGAAACCACTTCTCCAATTATAACTGCACTAGCTTATCGGTGGCGACGGTGAATCTCCTCCAATGGACAACTGTGCTCATTGACAAAACTTCTTACTTGGAAGTACGTCCCTTCATCTCTTCTTACCGCTCTTAATTTCCATGTACAGTTGTCAATCAAACAAACAGATGTAACGTTGTCTTATTGGACCTTTTCACCTTCCATTCGAAGTTTCGCCGCATTGCAAAAAGGCCAACTAGTCTCTTCAAATCCTTTTTAGTCAGAAAGAACTGACCTTTATAAATCATGCTTGTAGGTTCTTCTGCTACCAAGGTTGTGCTTCTATCAATCCCAAACGAGTATGAATCTGCTCCGGGAATAACCCACGTTGTGGTATTATCAGAATCATCTGCAGATACATTATGCCGGACCTCGGAAGTACCAGGCATATCTGCTCCAGTGCAACTAACTCCTTCTACACGTCTTCCACGTCTTTGAATTTGGACATGATCTTCATCAGTGTTCTCAACATGATCTACCAAATCAATATTTGCTTCATTATCCACCTCCTGGTTCGGCCCAAGGTTCGGTTCAGTGTTCTCCTCATTGTACATCTCATTGTACCGCCCATCATTCATCTCAAATCGACAACCAAACACATCGTCGAATTGAGGTTCACCAACATCTGCATGGTCGACCACTACCGGTTGGACAGCACATATGTTTTCCCCAACTTTAGTGGCACTCCCTTATGTGAACACTTCGTTGCTACCGCTAGCGGATCCAAATGGTTGGGTATTTTCAGGAGCAGGAATATCATTCCGTATCACATCTCCAGTTGCCCTCTCAATTAGACTAACACATACTTGAGGGATCACCCGATCTTCCCCTAGCATAAACTGAACATCATCGTCATTTCTTACAAATGTGCGACATGTAGAGCCAAGAACGATTGATATTGACTGTAGATCAACATTGTATTTGTTCACATCATACTTCACAACGGTATGCACGATCGACACCAATTCTTCGTAACTCATATTCTTTGACACATACATTCCTTGGTTGTCGGATCCAACAAACCTCTGACTTCCGTCGGGTAACTGCTCTCATCGACAGTTGTAAGATATTACTATTCTCACCCGATTCATTCTCCTGTAAAACTCATCACCACAAACCATTATGACAAACATAAAAGCTATGGAAAAGGCTCAGAGTCTTTTAAAATAGTTTCTGAGGTTTTTACTATGATCTCCGAGCTTTTAGTAAAGGTTCCAACCTTTTTTCCAACGATTCCGAGGGTTTTCCCAAAAGAGCCGAGCTTTTTTACAAAGTCCCGAGTTTTTTTACAAAGTCCCGAGTTTTTTTACAAAGTCCCGAGCTTTTTTATAAAAGTCCCGAGCTTTTTTATAAAAGTCCCGAGCTTTTTTACAAAAGTCTCGAGCTTTTTTACAAAGTCCCGAGCGTTGTTACAAAGTCCCGAGCGTTGTTACAAAGTCCTGAGCTTTTTTACAAAGTCCCGAGCTTGTTTTCTAAAGGCTCGAGCTGTTTTACAAAGTCTCGAGCTTTTTTCAAGTCTCCGAGCTTGTTTTCTAAAGTCTCCGAGCTTTTTCAAACAGGCTCCGAGCTTTTTCAAAGGCTCCGAGCTTTTTCAAACAGGCTCCGAGCTTTTTATTAACAGCATCGGAGATTCAAATTTCACACATTCAATATTCACAAAACCAGCTTCATGTTTACAAAAGGAACGTTTTTTGCACCAATGAAGAATAAAAAACAGTATTTCAGGCAAACATATTACCTTGTTGTGCTGACTGAAGAACGTTAAGTAGTTTTGAAATTTATTGTAGAGAGGGAAAGAGAGGAGTTAATGCCTTCAGTGTTTCAAGTGTGGAGATGGAAGTACAGAGACAATTAAAAATTGATTATTTAAGGGCAATTTTGGTAGTTCACCTAAATAGGTGTGTTTTAAACATAACTTATTAAACCGGTGACGTTGGTGCAACAGCTAGACAAAAAGGTGACATTTCTCACCATTTCCACCTCCCAAGCATTAGACTTTTGCTTTTGAGACTGTTGTTCTCTTAGGGTGCGTTTGTTACGCGGGACGGGACAGGACAAGGTGGCACTCCCTTTAGTGGCACTCCCTTATGTCCCAGCCATACCAAACGCATAACAGTACAGTCCACAATCCAGTCCCATACATTCCAAACATATCATGGAACAACTGTCATGTCCTGTCATGTCCAGTCCAGTCCAGTCCCGTCCTGTCCCTTCCCCGTACCAAACGCACCCTTAATTAATCTCATTCCCACTCCCACACTCAACAATGTGTCACCCACTCATATGTTATTTAACAAAAAATCCTGATTATAAATCTCTTCGTATTTTTGGATGTGCATGTTTTCCACTTCTTCGTCCTTATGCCAAGCACAAACTTGAGTTTAGGTCTCACAAATATGTTTTTTTAGGTTATTCTTCTTGATATAAAGGTTACAAATGTCTTCATGAGTCTGATCGTGTCTTTATATCTTGTCACGTTCTTTTAATCTTTTTAATGAAAATGAGTTTCCGTTTGCACAAGGTTTTGGGTCTTTATCTCCATGTAAATTAAATATCATCAATCCTCACCATAATGAGAATCCTTTGATTGTCACTAGGCCATGACATCATTTTTCCTCTTTACCTGTTTCATTCTCTGTTGCCGATTCTCCCACCACCTTACCTATTGCTAATTCCTCTCCAACTGATCACAACACTCATTTTGCATAGCCCACATCCTCTTATGTTCGTGCTTCTTCGTCATAGTTAAATGTCAATGATGTGTCACAAGATAGAATCTCACCTACACATCCAAGAGACAACAATATAATTGGGTGGAAATGGTGAGAAATGTCATTTTTTTAGAGGTGTGTTGCACCCACGTCACTGCTTTAATAAGTTATGTTTAAAAGGAACCTATTATGGTGAAGTGGAAATGGTGAGAAATGTCACCTTTTTGTCTAGCTGTTGCACCAACGTCACCGGTTTAATAACTTATGTTTAAAAGGCACATATTTAGGTGAACTACCAAAATTGCCCTTAAATAATCAATTTTTAATTGTCTCTGTACTTCCATCTCCACACTTGAAACACTGAAGGCATTAACTCCTCTCTTTCTCTCTCTACAATAAATTTCAAAACTACTCAACGTTCTTCAGTCAGCACAACAAGGTAATATGTTTGTCTGAAATACTGTTTTTTATTCTTCATTGGTGCAAAAAACGTTCCTTTTGTAAACATGAAGCTGGTTTTGTGAATATTGAATGTGTGAAATTTGAATCTCCGATGCTGTTAATAAAAAGCTCGGAGGCTTTGAAAGTGCTCGGAGCCTGTTTCAAAAAGCTCGGAGCTTGTTTCAAAAAGCTCGGGGACTTTTTCAACGCTCGGAGCCTGTTTCAAAAAGCTCGGGGACTTTTTCAACGCTCGGAGCCTGTTTCAAAAAGCTCGGAGACTTTGAAAAAGCTCGGAGCCTGTTTCAAAAAGCTCGGAGACTTTGAAAAAGCTCGGAGACGTTGAAAAAGCTCGGAACCTGTTTGAAAAAGCTCGGAGACTTTGAAAAAGCTCGGAGCATGTTTCAAAACGCTCAGAGACTTTGAAAAAACTCGGAGCCTGTTTCAAAAAGCTCGGAGACTTTAGAAAACAAGCTCTGAGACTTGAAAAAAGCTTGAGACTTTGTAAAACAGCTCGAGCCTTTAGAAAACAAGCTCGGGACTTTGTAAAAAAGCTCGGGACTTTGTAAAAACGCTCGGGACTTTTGTAAAAATGCTCGGGACTTTTGTAAAAATGCTCGGGACTTTTGTAAAAACGCTCGGGACTTTTGTAAAAAAGCTCGGGATTTTCTAAAAAAACTCGGCTCTTTTGGGAAAACCCTCGGAATCTTTGGAAAAAAGGTTGAAACCTTTACTAAAAGCTCGGAGATCATAGTAAAAACCTCGGAAACTATTTTAAAATGCTCTGAGCCTTTTCCATAGCTTTTATGTTTGTCATAATGGTTTGTGGTGATGAATTTAAAGGAGAATGAATCGGGTGAGAATAGTAATATCTTACAACGGTCGATGGGAGCAGTTACCCGACGGAAGTCAGAGGTTTGTTGGATCCGACAACCAAGGAATGTATGTGTCAAAGAATATGAGTTACGAAGAATTGGTGTCGATCGTGCATACCGTTGTGAAGTATGATGTGAACAAATACAATGTTGATCTACAGTCAATATCAATCGTTCCTGGCGCTACATGTCGCACATTTGTAAGAAATGACGATGATGTTCAGTTTATGCTAGGGGAAGATCGGGTGATCCCTCAAGTATGTGTTAGTCTAATTGAGAGGGCAACTGGAGATGTGATACGGAATGATATTCCTGATCCTGAAAATACCCAACCATTTGGATCCGCTAGCGGTAGCAACCAAGTGTTCACACAAAGGAGTGCCACTGAAGGTGGGGAAAACATATGTGCTGTCCAACCGGTAGTGGTCGACCATGCAGATGTTGGTGAACCTCAATTCGACGATGTGTTTGGTTGTCGATTTGAGATGAATGATGGGCGGTACAATGAGATGTACAATGAGGAGAACACTGAACCGAACCTTGGGCCGAACCAGGAGGTGGATAATGAAGCAAATATTGATTTGGTAGATCATGTTGAGAACACTGATGAAGATCATGTCCAAATTCAAAGACGTGGAAGACGTGTAGAAGGAGTTAGTTGCACTGGAGCAGATATGCCTGGTACTTTCCGAGGTCCGGCATAATGTATCTGCAGATGATTCTGATAATACCACAACGTGGGTTATTCCCGGAGCAGATTCATACTCGTTTGGGATTGATAGAAGCACAACCTTGGTAGCAGAAGAACCTACAAGCATGATTTATAAAGGTCAGTTCTTTCTGACTAAAAAGGATTTGAAGAGACTAGTTGGCCTTTTTGCAATGCGGCGAAACTTCGAATGGAAGGTGAAAAGGTCCAATAAGACAACGTTACATCTGTTTGTTTGATTGACAACTGTACATGGAAATTAAGAGCGGTAAGAAGAGATGAAGGGACGTACTTCCAAGTAAGAAGTTTTGTCAATGAGCACAGTTGTCCATTGGAGGAGATTCACCGTCGCCACCGATAAGCTAGTGCAGTTATAATTGGAGAAGTGGTTTCACCTAGACTTCAACAACAAGATGGTCGTCTCATGCGTCCCAAGGATATAATCGCCGATATGAAAACAATGTATGGCATCCAAATCATGTACAGTAAGGCATATCAAGCCTTGCATTATGCATTGTCACTGACCTATGGGACACATGAAGAAACCTTCCAACTACTGCCGTCTTTTGGTTACGTGCTAGAACAACAAAATCCCGGCACAATCACTGACTTACAGTGCGCTGACGACGGTAAATTCCTTTACTTTTTCATGTCGTTAGGGGCCTCAGTTAGAGGTTTTCGGAGGTGCATGCGTCCTGTTATTGCAGTTGATGGTACCCATTTGAAGGGAAGATTCGGGGGTACAATGTTTGTTGCAACTGCCCAAGATGGAAACGAACATGTGTATCCAATTGCTTTTGGGTACGGCGACTCCGAAAACAACCTTTCTTGGGAATGGTTTTTGGATTGCTTGAAGGGTGCCCTTGGTCATATAGATGATCTGGTTTTTATTTCCGATCGACATGCAAGCATTGAAGCAGGGATTTCTAAAGTGTTCCCTTATGCAACCCATACCATATGTTGTTGGCATTTTGCTGAAAATGTGAAGAAGCGATTTCACAGAAAAGATGTTGCCAGCTTAATGGACAAAGCCGCTAGAGCGTACACTGAATTCAAATATAACCGGTACATGGGTGAGTTACGTAACCTGCACAAGAATGCTTTCGATTATGTTGAATCTGCCGGTCAACACAAATGGTCTCGTGTACACTGTCCCCAACGAAGGTTCAGGGTGATGACAACAAATGTTGCAGAGTGCATAAACTCATGCCTTAAATTCGCACGACAACTCCCTATGTTGACATTGGCAGAGTTCATTAGGAATATGTTACAGCGTTGGTTTCACGATCGACATCTAGCTGCACAGTCCATGCGTCATCAGTTGACCGACGCATCACATATTGTGATGCTACAACGGGTCGAGAAGTGCGGTTATATAACCGTCAATCCAGTGGACTGGAACATTTTCTCTGTCAAACGGTCCGGAAAGCAGTGGACTGTTGACTTAGCCCGGAAGACGTGCACATGCAACAAATTCCAAATAGACCATTTTCCGTGTTCTCACGCACTCGCAGCGGCAAGGTACATTAACATTATACAATTATACGTTATATTAAGCAAACATGATTGTCACTTTTTTCATTGCTTTTGCAGGGAGCGGAACTTGGATTTCACATCGATGTGTTCGGACTACTACAAGAGACAGACACTTATTGATGCATACTCAGTTCCTATTATGCCTGTTAGACATCCTTCTTCATGGGTAGTGCCGTCCGACATCGCTGAGCGGGTGGTTTTAAATCCAAAGACCAAGAGACAATCAGGTCGCCCGATGGAGGGTCGACATGCATCGTCTTCCGAGAGGACAACCACCCAATCGTGTAGAAGATGTGGACAATCAGGTCATAATAGCAGGAGGTGTTCTAATCCGCCCTTGATTAATGAAGGTCCGAGCAGAATTATTCCCGAGTAATACCGTCGCAAGTGTAGCGCATGTCATCAAGTTGGACATAACAAACAGACGTGCCCACACAAGGAATCTGCCGATGAGTGAATCAGGCCGTTCATACTTATTGTTTAATTAAGTTGGGGTGTTAATTATTACTTGTGTTATTGTATGAAATGCGTGTGTTGTACTTGTAAATGCAAATGCAAATGCAAACACTTTAAATTTTAAACAAAAAATTTGAAATTTGAAAGTTCATTACTATAATTGTTTGTACATCGACAACTACAACATCTAATGGGGCTTGGAGTTACAAAAAATCTCCACAGCCATCTTCTCCCATATGGTGCACATATCTTCTTCTGACCAGTCGAACGTCTTCCTGTTCACCAGTACGTACTCCATCAATCTCAAGGTATGAGCACCACAGTTACCCCTGCGACTCAGCACATGAACAACCGTTACAATTAAAGTTTAATAAAACAAACTTAAAGTTTAAATGATGTTCGTATAGTTATACCCTCTAGTCTGTTGGGGCACATATGTTGTAGACACCATGCTTACCCCAAAGGGCCTATTCCGCTTCTCGTACTTCACCTCGCCCGTTGGTCTGGCATCGTGAAACCCTATCTGATGCAACATCGAGGGTAGAAACCACCGCAATGGAGCGACCTGCTCTTTCCTGATCTGTTGGGGGACTTCCTGTCTGAATGGGTCTAGCAGGTGGATCTTCCCCACAGTAAGGTCGACGCTGGCCACAAGCCAATGCTGGCCACCAATGTTGCACGGAATAAGGACCTGTACCAAGTGTTCAAGATATTGTTATGGTCAAAATAAGAATTTTTAATTAAACACATTGAAACCATAACTGTATTTTGCTCACCGCGTCAACCTCGTGCCATGGTCGGTTCCCTACCGGGAGCAATCCACGTACTGTCATCAGATCTTCAGGAGACCACATGTACTTCAACACAGACCAGTTTTTCGGGGCTTTGCCCACAGCATCGCGAGGCATGATTCTCCGCCACTGAAACTCCAACATTGACTGAAAATAGATAACGAACTGAAACGTTAGAAACAGGATGAAACACAACAAACAGACGTGCGAAAACAGTACATTTGAAACACTTACATAGAACTGAGAATCTAGTAGGTTCATCCTCTGAATGTAGACAGTGGGGAATGCTCGCTGACGCTTCCGTAAAATATGCAGGTACGCGTCCATATGCTGACAATATAAACATTATACATTGTTAGTATTCTTCCATAAGTTAAACAAACTTAAAAGACAATCGAAGTAAGGAAAGTACCGTGTCCTCCAACTCCATAAAGTTGGTTTGCAACCGGTGGAACCAAGTCACAGGCACGGGGGTCATCAGATCCACATCACGTCTGCGTAATTTTCAATTATTTAGGAAAACAACTACTTTAACTTAGGTGTTTCAAAATAAATTCACAGTATTATAATACTTACAATTCCCCCGTCACGTTCCTCTTGTAGGCTTTGTAAGCCGCAAGCTGGTCAGCGTCTACCAAATCATTGGGCCTGAATATATGTGTTGATGACATGGGTAGTGTCCTTGGCCTCTTCGGCCGACAGGGGTCAGTGTATGGGCTCATCAACTGCCAGCCTCGTTTGCGCATCCGCTGCTGCCTATGCTGACTGTGGACCACTGGAGGGTGTTGGGAGGAGGAACTCTGTCCCCGTGGATCACGTCGAGGGCTCCGGTGGGATGGGCTGTGTCTGGATGGACCGACAGTGTCACTAGAGGGTGAGGTGTGACGGGATCGAGTAGAGGAGAGCGATGTCGGATGGACCGCAGGGGTGCTCCCTATGGATCGCCTAGTCAGGTCAGGAGTGTGGACTGTACAGGAGGAGGGACTCTGACCTAATGGACTGAACGGGTCCGCTGTGTGGTCCTGGATATGAACAGGAGGATCCACATCCTGTACCTCCATAAGCAGCGGATACTCTAATATCGCCTCGGTAACTCTCTCCCCAAATACTCCTGTATCCGTGCCACCAGGGACTTGCATCTGCTGGTCTCGTACTGTATCTCCAACTATTGGACCCTGCGTCTGAGGTCCATCAGCCTTCGTCGTAGGTCCGGTAGCTGGGTCTGTCCCTCCGTCTCTGTCTCTACGTGGAGAGTCTCGATCATGGGAGGGTGGACCATCCCTGCCTGACTGTGATGTCGAACCCCACCGCCCCCGGAGAAAGTCTATCACCTCCCTATGCTGCCTATCCCGTTCCCGATCACTCTTCCGTAGATCCTCCAGTAACGCAGCGACTGCATCCATCACATCTTGGATTTTTCCTTCCAAACGGTCCTGAAACAAAATCATTATTGTCAGTACTAAAACCCAACACTTGTTTCAACATAAATAATGCATTACACCATTTTTGACATACCTGGCGATGCCCTCCAACGTCTTCTCGTGAATGTACTCCACCGGGCATCGCAAATCGAACCTGTCTGCGCCTAAAAGGACTCCCAGCGACAAACTCCGGGTCCGAACCCTCCGTATCCGGTCTGTGCCTGAGGGGACTCCCACCGCCAAACTCCTGGTCGGAACCCTCCGTATGACTGGGTCCGGCAGTCGTATGATGTAAGGGATCCGATACTGAGCCGTCGTGTCCATCGGCAGCCATATATAGACTGCCTCCCTTATTTATGCCCTCGTAGTACCGTGCAACCCTCTCTGCTGCTGTCGGCACCAGTGCAGTCCTCGCAAACATCTGAAATCGTTGTTAGACCATTGTATTTGTATAATCGTAATATGTAAACACTTTAACACAATAGCTCCTTACCCTGGCTAAGAAAATTTTGTCCAGCTTGTCCGACCTTGGTTGCTTTTGCAACTCCCATTTCAGCATACGGGGGGACACCTCAATCCGCCTACGAGTCCCAAATTTGGTCCCAAGCTCGGAGATAACCTCATACGCAAATACCTATGTAAAAGAACAAGTTATTCAGAATCCAATCATTTATTCCGTAACTCATGTAAAAAAATATTCAGGTTTTAAAATGATACAAATTATAAATTCTCACCAATAGTGCGTGAGCTAGACCGTAAAGGTTGTACGTCTCCACCGTGTGAACGTCAGCGCCCTTTTCCTGCTGTCGTCTCTCATACCGCACACGTCGACCGCGTAAGGCATTTTTGAATCCAATAATGGACTGCCTATACACGTAGGCACCCCACGGGAATGCATCAAAAGCGTCCAAGTCCTCGACTAGCCGGAACTGCCATAATGGAACTTTATCTCTCTCGTCCAATCCCATCAATATCCAGTTTAGCATATAAAGGAGGCACAACTTCACAGCATCGTACTGCTCCTCAAATACACCTGATCCGTAGAACAGCTCTCAGCTGTTCATAATCGACCTCAGCTACACCATGGAAATACCGTTGGTGTATCCCGTTCTGAACCATCTCATACCTCGTCGTGTCGGGAATCACTCCAAACTTCAATCCGGTGATCAGACAGAATTCAACCTTGGAGAACCGGACCGAACGAGGACCTAACATAAATCTCATCTCATCCTCCGGCCCATCGTGATGTAGCTCACGCAATAGCAGTCGATGGACTATGCTACCCGAAAACTTCATCCCCCAATCCATCCTAAGGAAATGACCAAAACAAGACTCTGTATACCGACGTCGGTCTTCGACTTTCAATTGTTCTGGTACACTGTCCAGTGCGACGTCGATATCTTTAAGGTCGCTGAAATGGTCATGCCGAGTGATTTTTCCATCGTACCATTCATCATCTGGAGTTTTAAGCAAATCCTTTAGTTCACTACCCATCTGCATTTTCACAGAAAAAGAATGCATCAGTAAACTGTAAAAGGCTCGGACATAATAATATAAAATAGCAGGGAAGCAGTTTCAAAAAGCTCGGACTCATATTGAAAAAGCTCGGACAGTTTGAAAAAGCTCGGGCAGTGTGAAAAAAGCTCGGACGCGTTTTGAAAAAGCTCGGAGACAGTTTGAAAATGCTCGGACTCATTTAAAAAAAGCTCGGACTGTTGAAAAAAGCTCGGGCACTGTTTGAAAACGCTCGAGCACAGTTTGAAATATCTCGGACACATGTTGAAAATGCTCGGGCTGTTGAAAAAGCTAGGACTCAGTTTTAAAAAGCTCGGACTGGTTAAAAAAGCTCGGAAACTGTTTGAAAATGCTCGGACAGTTTCAAAAAGCTCGGACACTGTTGTAAAAAGCTCGGACTGTTTAAAAAAGCTCGGAAACTGGTTGAAAAAGCTCGGACAGTTTAAAAAATCTCGGACTTTTTAAAAAAGCTCGGGCACTGTTTGAAAACGCTCGAGCACAGTTTGAAATATCTCGGACACATGTTGAAAATGCTCGGGCTGTTGAAAAAGCTCGGACTCGGTTTTAAAAAGCTCGGACTGGTTAAAAAAGCTCGGAAACTGTTTGAAAATGCTCGGACAGTTTCAAAAAGCTCGGACACTGTTGTAAAAAGCTCGGACTGTTTAAAAAAGCTCGGAAACTGGTTGAAAAAGCTCGGACAGTTTAAAAAATCTCAGACACTGTTTCAAAAAGCTCGGAAACTATTTGAAAAAGCTCAGACAGTTTAAACAATCTCGGACACTGTTTCAAAAAGCTCGGAAACTGTTTAAAAAAGCTCGGCCATATTTTAAAATAGCTCGGGAACAATTTCAAAAAGCTCGGGCATTTTAAAAAAGCTCGGACGCATTTCTAAAAAGCTCGGATACCCAAAAAAAGCTCTGAACCAGTTTGAAAAAACTTGAAAACCCAGAAAAAGCTCGGAAAACGTTTTAAAAAGCTCGAAAAAATTCGAAAAAAGCTCGCAATCACCTTGAAAAAGCTCAGTGACCCAGATCTTCAACAGATTTACAAACCCTAACCTAACCCACAACCATTCTCAGATCAACAAACAAACCTAATCTACAAGTTTAATCAACAACCAACATCAAACATGAAATTATTAAAAACAAAATCAACAACATAATCAACTTACCACAATCGATTGAAGATCCTCTCGTCTGAACACCCGAAAAAACACTGTTGTCCAACCGCCGGTTACTTCGACGTCTTTTTCAGACGGAAAACCACTGATCTTCCAACGCCGGTTCTTTTTCCAAGAGATGTTTTCTCTCTCTGGTTTTTCTCACTAGGTTTGAAAACGACAAAAACTCACTTGGAAGGGGTATTTTTGTCTGGACACCTATATTGGTGCCTTTTAAACATGAATTAGTAATGTGGTGATATTTGCACAACACCCACCCCAAATAGTGCTATTTATTTTTTGGCCCCGGTGAACTGCCAAAATTGCCCTTAAATAATCAGTTTTTTATTCTGTTTGTACTTTTATCTCCACACTTCTAACACTGAACTCATCTCTCTCTCTCTACAATAAACGTTTCTGAAAAATTAAGTAACTCAATAACTTAATTTATGAAAAATTTGTGTATAAGACGATGAATATCTAGGTTTCCGAAACTTTTAACACTGTGTTCGAGCTTTTTGTAAAACTATTCGAGTCTTTTAAATTGTTGTCCGACCTTTTTTCAAGGATATTAGTTTTGTCAATTTTGAATCTCCGAGCTTTTTCACAAAGGCTCCGAGCTTTTTCATGAAGGCTCCGAGCTTTTTTCATGAAGGCTCCGAGCCTTTTGCATGAAAGCTCTGAGCGTTTTTCATGAAGGCTCCGAGCTTTTTCATGAATGCTCCGAGCTTTTTCATAAAGGCTCCGAGCTTTTTCATATAAAGGCTCCGAGCTTTTTCATGAGGCTCCGAGCTTTTTCATGAAGGCTCCGAGCTTTTTCATGAAGGCTCCGAGCTTTTTCATGAAGGCTCCGAGCATTTTGCATGAAGGCTCCGAGCTTTTTCATGAAGGCTCCGAGCTTTTTTCATGAAGGCTCCGAGTCTTTTGCATGAAGGCTCCGAGCTTTTTTCATGAAGGCTCCGAGCTTTTTTCATGAAGGCTCCGAGCTTTTTCATGAAGGCTCCGAGCTTTTTCATGAAGGCTCCGAGCTTTTTTCATGAATGCTCCGAGCTTTTTTCATGAAGGCTCCGAGCTTTTTTCATGAAGGCTCCGAGCTTTTTTCATGAAGGCTCCGAACTTTTTCATGAATGCTCCGAGCTTTTTCATGAATGCTCCAAGCTTTTTCATAAAGGCTCCGAGCTTTTTCATATAAAGGCTCCGAGCTTTTTCATATAAAGGCTCCGAGCTTTTTTCATGAAGGCTCCGAGCTTTTTCACAAAGGCTCCGAGCTTTTTCACAAAGGCTCCGAGCTTTTTCACAAAGGCTCCGAGCTTTTTCATAAAGGCTCCGAGCTTTTTCATAAAGGCTCCGAGCTTTTTCATATAAAGGCTCCGAGCCTTTTCATGAAGGCTCCGAGCCTTTTCATGAACTGAAAAAAAAAAAAAACTCTGGGGGCGCTGCCCCCCCCCCCCCCCCCCCCCCCCCCCCCCCCCCCCGCGAGCTGACCGGGCAGCTCTACCACCACGAGCTCGGCGGGGAGCTCAACCCCCGAATGCATCTGCGCCATTCAGTCACCGTTCGAGTGATTGCCTGAGTTTCAACTGGACTTTCTCTCTCTACTTCACTGTAAACTGAATGAAAGAAATCTGATGTGGAACAACTATTGGGGGTATTTTTGTCCGTTCGCCATAATAGGTGCCTTTTAAACATAAGTTATTAAAGCAGTAACAATGTTGAAATGCCACCTCCAAAAAGTGCTATTTATTTTTTGACCCCTATAATTGGTTGCAAGTGGCTATATCGTGCTTAAACAAAATCTTAATGGTATCATTGATCGTTACAAAGCCCGATTGGTAACTAAAGAGTTTGTACAAAAACAAGGTTTTGACTATACATAGACTTTTAGTCCTATAATTAAACCCACTACGATTCAATTAATTTTGTCGTATGTTATGTCACGAAATTAGACTATTAGGGAGTTTGATGTTAACAATGCAGTTTTGAATGGCCCTCTAAATGAGCTTGTATTTATGGAGCAGCCTCAAGGTTTTGAGCATCCACAATTTCCGGATTATGTTTGTAAGTTAACAAAAGCTTTATATGGTCTCAAGCAAGCTCCTCGGGTTTTGTTTCATAGACTTCATGTTGCTTTGATTTCTTGGGGTTTTGGGAATTCAAAAGCTTATACTGTTGGATATGGCTCGAATTTTCAATGGTTACCAAATGAAATTAACTAATGCGGAAACTTCCTGGAAACGTAGGACACGTTTGGGAGCATGAGATCAAGTTTGAAGGGAGGCCTGAAGACCTGAAGAACTGGATAAAACAAAGAACAGCGAAACCACTGTGCCTTGCGCTGTGAATTTCCACAGCGGCATGGACAGCTGTCCCATTCAAGTAAGCAACCATTGTACCTTGCGTTGTGGGAATTAACAGCGATAAGGACAGCGGTCATGTTCCAAGGAGGAACTGTTGTGCCTACGCTGTGAGTTGCGCTGTGGGTGGCACAGCGGTAAGACAGCTGTCGTGATTTGGTGATGTGGCCCGTGGATCGCGGTTTTCTGAGCGGTCAATTTCAACATGGTTTAGGAAATGGGTGGCCAACTGCAACTTGAATCGTAGTCAATTATAAGCACGCGTTGAATCAGGAAATAATAATGGAAAGGGAAAAAATATATTTCTAACCGGAAGCGGAGTCAAAAAACTAAAACCAGAACCGGAACCCGAACCGGTTCGTTTTAACAAGGAACCGGCCGATTCAAACCGGACCAGAACCGGCGGTTCGGTTCCGGTTCCGGTTAGAAAACCGGTCGGTTCCTCCTTTTTATTTTATTTTTTAAAAACCGAACCATTGGGACCAACGGCCTGCTGACGTCAGCAGACCGTTGGGCCTCCAACGATTCACTTCTTCACTTCTTTTTTTAAAAAAAAAAATTCTTTTTCTTTTTCTTTTCTATAAATATCTACCCCTCCATTCATTTTCCCCACCCCAATTTCCTCAATTCTCTCTAATTTTCAATTCTCAATTCTCTCTAAACTTTCAATTCTCCAAGTCTCCAACTCCAAATCTCCAAGTTTCCAATTTATATTATTGGCAATTACTAAGTTAGTAAGTTTCCAATTTATTTTATTTACAATTACTAAGTTTCTAATTTATTTTATTTGCAATATTTCTTATTTCCAATTTATTTAATTTGCAATTAGTCAATTACTAAGTTTCCAATATCATTTATTTACAATTTATTTTATTTGCAATTACTAAGTTTCCAAATTCCAATTTATTTTATTTGCAATTTATCTTATATCCAATTTATTTTATTTGCAATTTATCTTATATCCAATTTATTTTATTTGCAAGTTATTTTTATTTGCAAATTGCAATTACTAACTACTAAGTTTCTAATTTTCTTCCAAATTTATTTCCAACCATTTAATCATTTTTTAAATCAATTTTTTAACATTTTTTGTTCAAGGAATTTTACAATTCAATTTTTAAAATGGCAAGTGGAAGTGGTGACGGTCCTAGACGTTCCATTTCGATGAAAGGTAAGGGTGGTATGACGGATAATCTCGGTCATGACGACCGTGCTTATCACGAATATCTACAACACCAAGTCTATGCTGAAGACTTAGGCCTAAACTTTCCTCAATCTCATTCTCATCCCTCTCTTAGAATTTCTGAACCCGATCTCAATGCCACCCCTCATTTGACAAGCCAATCAGCAAATATGCCTGATCTTGGACATGATGGAGATGAGCCTGATCCCAACCCACATCAAGATTTTGATTTTGATCCAAAGATGGAAGAAAAGTTACCGAAGCAGGTCAAATCTGATCTCTTCGTACTCCATATGAAGAAAGTTACGCAAGAAGATGGAAGCACAGTAGTGATTTGCAATTACTGTAAAAATGCATTTAAATGGCACAAATCTGGAGGATATGGCACATATCAGAAGCATATAATGAACTCACATCCAGATGCACAGGCCAAATCGAGTTCACAAACTCAAATTCTCAGGTATGCTACCCCTAACCAACAATTATTTAAATATAGTGATGTAAAAAATAGAGAAGAATTAGCTAGAATGGTTGCAGTAGAACACTTATCATTTAGTTTGGTTTTAATCATTATTGTCAATGAGCATTAAATCCTGCTGCATGTCGTGTTCCTAGAACCACGCTCACAGAAGCATTTGAAAACATTTATGAAAAAGAAAAGACAATGTTGGAAAAAATTTTAGAAAAATATAATGGCAGTGTTTCTGTATGTGCCGACATATGGAGTGATCATTGGCAAATGCATTCATACATAGGTGTCACTTGCCATTATATAGATAATGCATGGGCTATCCAAAAAAGAATTCTTGCATTTAGAGTTTTTGATGATAAACACACTGCTGCTAATATTTTTAGACAGATTAGAATTATTTTTACAGAGTATAAAATTGAGAACAAAATTTTTGCAATTGGTTTTGATAATGCTTCTAACAATACCGCGTCTATTCATATTTTAATTGAATTATGCAAACCTTATCTTGGTGGTAAATTTTTTCATCAAAGATGTGCATGCCATGTTTTTAATTTATGTGTTCAAAAAGGATTAAAAACTCTTGAACAGTTTATTCAACCTATTAAAGATGCCCTCTATTTTTTGTGGAAAAATCCTTCTATAATGAAATCATGGGTAGCATATTGTAAACAAAATGGTAGGCGTGTCATTAGATTTCCTCATGATGTTCCAACACGTTGGAATTCTACTTATAAATTGCTTACTATAAGTTAAGAATATAGGGATTTATTAGTTACTTTTATTCAATATCATGTTAATCACATTAATCTTTATCACGGTCATTGGGATGTTTGTAGCAATGTTTGTGGTTTGTTAAAAGTTTTTTATACTGCTACTAACAATTTATCAGGTGTTTATTATCCTACAACTAATTTATTTATTAGTGAGAGTCTTAATATTGCTGGTGAATTTGCTCATTGTGAATCTGACTCACAATTACATGAGTCTGTTACTGCTATGAAGGAAAAATGGTTAGAATATTATAAGGAGTTTCCAAATATTTATTTGATTGCCTTGTGTTTTGATCTACGTTGTAGATTAGAAAGTTTGCCTGATTATCTTTCTATTTATTATGAACAAGGTTTAAAAATAGATTATGATGTTGATATGTGTTGTGTTAGGGTTAAGACATTATTGTATGATTTATATGATGAATATCTTAGATTTTATGGTCCATCACTGAACATAGATATTCCACAAACTCAAAATGTATCTCGTTCATCATCATCCTCTGGATTTTTTAATGTATAATCTTTTATCAAAAAAAAACCAAAAAATTACGAGGTTCTTCTTCATCCAGCTCCACCACATATTCCGAGCTTGAATCTTATCTAAGTACCTCTTTTAAGTTCATAGAAGACATCGAAGATAAAAAATTTGATATCCTACACTGGTGGAATGAGCATGAAAGGTACTTTCCAATCTTGGCTATGATAGCCAAACAAATCCTTTCAACACTAGTTTCTACGGTGGCGGAAGAACAACAGTTCATCACCGGTGGGAATATTTTCAACCCAAAACGTTCCCTTATGAGTCTGAAATCACTTCAGATACAAGCTTGAAGGCTCAATATGGACAACAAGAAATCGATCAAGAGGAACCATGCGATTTCTTTAAAGATGATCAACCGACTGAAAGTCGAACGGATGATCATGGCAACGATTAGTCCACGACTCCACGCCAAATCGCCAAATCGCCATCTCCAAAGTCCAAATCTGCAATAAAAGAGAACTACGTGGCCTTTGATTCTTCTAAACCTTTAAGAGGATACGTAGGCAACTTAATTGTGGTAAAAATTAAGTGCAAGGCCAATTTTACATTTTTTTGGTTTTGTTTTATTTTATTTTATTTTTTATTTTGTCATTTATTTATTTAATTTAATTTTACGGGTGACCCAATAAAATACATTTACCAATTACATTTTTACATGGCTAATTTTTTTATGAAATAAGATTTTTAAAAAAAAGGGCCAGTTCCGGTTCGGAATCGGCGGAACCGAATGAACCGGAACCGGCATCATGTCTAGTTGTGGGTTGCGCTGTGGGTGGCACAGACGTGAGACAGCAGTCGTGACTTAGTGATGTGGCACGTGGATCGCGGTTTTCTGAGCGGTCAATTTCAACACTGTTTAGGAAGCGGATGGCCAACTGCAACTTGAATCGTAGTCAATTATAAGCACGCGTTGAATCAGGAAATATTAATGGAAAGAGAAACAATATATTTCTAGAAGTTCTTATGATTATAGGAAAAGGATTTCTCTTTTACAAGAAAATTTGTTATAAATAGGAAATATTATTTATGCGAAACAAGGAAATCTTGTACGAATAGGATATGGATTTCCTTGTTGGTTTAAACTCCCTGTAATTCATATAAATAGACCATAATAGCTAGGCTATTGTGTGTGGAGCAAATTAGCAAATATTAGAGAGATGTCAAGAGAGCATTGGGTGTAATTGGGTTTGGGGTATTAGAGAGTCAATCTTGAGTGAAGTTGTAACAATTTTCTTCATAGTGAATTGATCTCTTGTCGTCCTGACGGCCGTGGCTTTTTCCCGATTCGGGTTTCCACGTAAAACCTTCTTGTGTTGTGTGATTGGATTTATTTTCTTCTTCCATCTCAATTTTTTTGCTATTGTTTGTTTGTGTTCTATCCGGCAACGCTTCCGCGTAGTGATATTTGTACGCTAACATATACATCTATGTTCATTCGGTTCTCTAACAAGCTTTGTGTTATTGTTCTTATTTATGTGGATGATATCTTAATCACAGGTGATATGTTCATGGCATTCAACAGCTTTTGTCATCTTTCAAAGCTACCTTTTCACTTAAGGATTTAGGGGAGTTGAGCTATTTCTTAGGCATTGAAGTCCATCGAGATTCTAAAGGAATTTGTTAATCACAAGCAAAATTTATTGTTGATCTCTAGTACCATACTCACATGGATGGTGCTAAGTGTATTAACACTCCAGTTACTAGAGATTGCCTTTTCTGTTAATAAGGTCAGTGAATTTTTATAAAATCCGACCGATGTTCATTGGGCTGCTGTTGAGCGAATTTTGCGGTATCTTAAAGGTACAATTAATCATGGTGTTCACATTAAGTCATCACCTCATTTTCGCATTGAAGGATACTCTAATGCCGATTGGACTAGTTGCGCGGATGATCAAAGCTCTACCTCTGGCTATTGTATCTTTTTCAATGATAATTTAATCTCTTGGAGTTTGAAAAAGTAATCGGTAGTATCCCGTTCCTCTACTGAATCTGAGTATAGTGCTTGGATTGAAATGCTTTTAGGTGAGCTGCACATTTCATTATCTTCAACTCCTGTTTATATGGTGTGATAATCTCAGTACTCGATCATTGGTTGCCAATCCGGTTATGCATGCATGGACAAAGCATATTGAGATAGATCAACGTTTCATATGAGATAAAGTTCTGCAGGGAACTCTAGATATTCGTTTTGTTCCCTCTGAATTTCAAGTGGTTGATCTTCTTACAAAACCAATTACAAATGTTGTCTCTATTAATGTAAAAGTTTGAACAAAGAGAATTTATATCAATTTTGATTACCATTGAGGTATTAGGAAGAGAAAAGGAAAAGGACTTTATTTATAGAAGGGTATGAACTATGGGGAAGGACATTTTAGTGTATAAGATTAATAAAATAAAATTAAACATGTTTGATTCATAATTTAAGTATAACTTTTTAAAATTCTAAACAAATACATAAAATATCTTCAAGGATTATATTTTCAACTGTGAAGTTTATAATGTTATCTTCAAAATCAGTTGGTGAAAAACAAATATGTACAGCCAGTGTATGAAATTAGGTGCAACCTCATCAAAATGGATCAAGCTCGCGTTATTTACAATTCCAGGGCGTCGTCGAACATGGTAGCAGATTCGCTGGATAAGGGGTCGTTTGTTTTTTTCACTTAAGATTTAATGGGTCTGAATTGAACTCATTAAGTTGTTTTGTTTGTTTTTTTAAGTGGTCAAACAACTTAAAAATATCAAAAAACAACTTAAAATAAAAAGTAAGAAATCCTGACTTTTAACTTAATTCCAAATCACTGAATTACAATTAAAATATTTTCTTCCAAGTCTATCCTCCAAAAAAAAGATATATTTCCAAATTTATATTAATTTAATATGATATAAAAAAATTTCTTTTAACATATTTCTTATTTTAAACATGTTTTAGAAAAGAAACAAAAAAACCTAAATAGTTTTCATAATGAAATTTTTCAGAGATCGAACAATTGAATTTATCTCCTGCCAAATCCCGGTAAGAACTCTTTATTTATTTATTTTTATCTAACTATTCGTATAGTGCTCAATAAAGTTGTCTATCATATTAAGTAGATTTCGTGGCTCGAATATGTTATAGAATTATTGTATATAAAAATTCAAGAACCTTTTTTTATTTGGTTTCCGGTGCATATGATCCAGGAAACATAAAAAAAACAAAGAAGGTTTCATGAATTATATTCACCGGAAACGTGGACAACGTATAAAATTGAACTTGAATTTGAACTTTTTTTTACAATAAATTTAACTTTAACTTTGTTTGCAGAACATGCAAAATTAGATTCTTTGTTTAACTTTTTATTTTGTTAAATTAAACTTTGTTTGCAAAAAAAAAAAAAAAAACCATACAAAATGTTATAAAGAATGGTGCATGCTAAATTACTTCTTTTAATTAGTATGGGTATAAATGTACAGTTACTTATTTTCAGACAGTTTTATTTTTTAAAAACAAGCATGTTAACAACACATTCAGATGTGAGGAAAAAAAAAAAAACATGTCATTCAGATTCAGATTTCAGTCTCTATTCAGTCTTCAGAAAAATTCAAGACTGTTCAGTGTTCAGACAAAAAAACAAACGACCCCTAAGAGTGGGTCTGAAGGAGGTGAAGAAAGGGTGTCTTGTAACATCACGTGAGGGTGGCTGCCGTGGTGTGTTTTCTGTCTGGGTGTTTTGGCTCCGGCGTTGCTCTGTTGTTGTGTCCCTCCTTGCTCCGTTGGTGTGTTGTAGGCTTTGTTGTTAGTTGGTTGCTCTTCTTGTTGTTTGATTTGCTCGTTTTCGAGGCTTTTGCCTTGCTAATATCCTTTTATTTCATACGGATTACACATGAATTAAGAATACATGTTTTATTTTACCAGATATATTTAATATTAAGGGTTTTTTTATCATGATAATTTGGGGTTTAACAGGAGGAGAAGATGTATTCATGTAAAAATTGGAATCGATTTGATTTTGATTAATATGATGTCTTGGGAAAACTACAATAATTTTTAAAAGGATAGCTTTTTTTTTTGTTTAATGAAGCGACAACTTGAATTTGTAAAAGAGTGTCATTTACAAATAGGGTGGTGTTTAAATGAGGGGTAATTGTTAACTTAAATTATTAGTCTTTAGGGGTGTAGCTCTTCTGGTAGATTGACGAACTTGGAACGTGGGAAATGACTCTTAAGTCAAAAAAATTATTAACTTTGATTATTAGATATCAATTTACTCTAGTTATTTTTATAAGGACTGATTTTTATTAACCTAAACTATCAGCTATCAATTTACTCTAATTAATGCATCAAAAAAAATTGCTCTAATTAACAATGTCATGTTATTATTTAAAAATTAAAACAATGTCATTTTTTTTTAATACCACGTACAACGGTGACGACTTGAACATGAAATATTATAAAGTTAAATGAATGTTTTTATCCCCAAACCACATTAGATTGTAATAATATCATATTATATATATCGTGACATTATTACATGTCGCCTCAATTATTTAACTAAATTTAACAAATTTATGGTTGATTATTTAAATAAGAATTTAAACTCAAAAATATTAAGTTAATATAATGTTTTGATTCTAAATTCTCAAATTTTAAGAAGACTATATCAAGGAGTTATACCTTATAATTCATTTTTTTTAAAATATTACAATTAATTTAAGGTTTAAGAGAAAAATACATAACTCGTGCCTCAAACTCAAACACTTTAATGATGTAGGCATTAAAATTGTATCATTAATCAACCTTCTTTTGTCTATATCTTATAATTTTATATTTTAATTTTAATTTCATATATATATATATTATATATATATATATATATATATATATATATATATATATATAGCCCCCTTGACACACAGGAAAAAAAAGTATTTGAAATTTTTAAAAAAAACTTTAAAAAATTGAATATTTTACAATTTAATCCATTAATTTTCAAATTTTTACAATTTGACCTCCCAACTTCATACTCCAAGCTCCGCCCTTGTTGGTATGTATGGTAAAGACATACTTTGAGAAATTGAATTAAAAATTCATAGTTTTGGTATAAAAAAAAAAAAAAAAGACATTTTTTTAGTAATGTCATTGATTTATTCATACAAAGAAAAAAAAAAGGAGCGAAGGGAAGAGACATTATTTATATTTCAACCAGCCACCAAGTAGTGACCATATTTTTATTTTTAGAGAAAATTTCGAATTGCTTGTGATAAATTCAACGCTGTTTATATTTCTATTTGTGATTGAACCTATTAAATAATTTAAATCAAATTATATAATTATTAAGATTCTTTTTTCTTTCTTTTTTAAGGAAATTACAAAGATTCTTATCTGAAAATAATCCAATCGAGTAATTACCATCTATATAATTTATAGGGCAAGGGTGATTTAGTAATTTGATGTGGCAAAAAAACTTGGAAAGTTCCTCTTGAATTACTAAAATAACCCTTGATAAATAGCACCTACAATTATTTATAAAAGTGGAATTACTAAAAGGCCCCATCACTTTGATTGACACGGTATTCCGCAAAGCGATTCAGCGTCCATCAGCTTCCACATGCGCGTTAGCTTGTCGCTCACGCCGGTCCACCCAGTTTGCCTTCTCTCTCTGTCCACGTCATCATCACTGGGCCCCATCACCCTTTACACCAAAACCCTAAATTCAGTTCACATGCATCACAAATTCATCCCAAATTACGATCCTAATTCAAATATCAGTCCGACACACCACGACGTGACACGTAACTGAATCTCCACATCTGCACCGTCCATGACAGATCAGCTGGTCAGAATCTCGGGCAAAGCCAAAACAATCTAAACCGTTAGATGAACAAAAGAAACCAAACGAAGGGTCCAAATTCTGCCCGGGATTATCACGGGCAGATCTCATCGCCTTTAAGAAGAGACCTAGGCTTCTCTTGTTCCTCGCTCTGATTAGGGGAAAATCCCAAACCCTAGACTTCGACGATTCGACCAATTTTTTTTATTGTTTTTCCTCTTTGTTGTTGTGGTGGCGCGTGGCGTGCACGGTTGGGGTGATTGATGGTTTCTTGGCCGGCTGAGTTGGCAGATTTCGGTGGAATTGGTGGTGGATGGCATCGGCGGTCTTAGCCAACCGAAGCGAAGGCAACTGGCCGACGCAACCGAAAGGCGGCGGCGGCGGTGGCGGTGGTGGTCCGAAATTCATGGGCAAAGTACCAAATCCTAAGAAGAGACAATTTCGTCAGGCGTCGGAAATCAACGGCTGTCAGATAGACGAATCGCCGGCCGTGACGCAATCGGCGGCATCGGATGACGCGTCGTCGATCAATAGAAGGCCCAACGATCTCAACGGCAACAACCACCATGTCCTTTTTGGTAATTACATAAGTTTCAATGTCGCATCTTATTCGAAGAAAGAGCTGATTGAGCTCAAGAACCGGTTGGTTGCGGAGCTTGAACAGATTCGGCAGTTCAAGAACCGAATCGAGTCTCCCCAATTCAGATCCGGTTCCAAGAAATCATCTTCGGTGGCCAATAACAAGATTTCCGGCAACAAACGCCCCTTTTCGTCGAATTTGAGTCAAGATTTGAAGAGATTGAATCATGATAACGGGAAGATGTTGAAGATTTGTGCGCAAATCTTGACCAAATTGATGAAACACAAACATGGGTATATCTTCAATTCACCTGTAGATGTTGTTGGTATGGGATTGCACGATTATTACGATATTATCAAGAATCCTATGGATCTAGGCACTGTTAAGTCCAAATTGAACAAAAATTTGTACGATTCGCCTGTGGATTTTGCTGCTGATGTTAGATTGACCTTCAAAAACGCCATGACTTACAATCCCAAAGGCCACGATGTCTACGTTCTTGGGGAGCAGCTTCTTATCAGATTTGAGGAACTGTTTCGCTCTGTGAATGAGAAATTGGGTCAGGAAGAGATTCAAGAACAGGTTTACGACGAGGATCTGCAAGCCAATTCTTGGAATCATCATCGAGAGCCTAAGGAGAGGGAGCATCCTAGACATCCAATTGTGGCGAAATCCGAGCCAATGCGAGTTCCTCCTACTGTGTCAACACCTGCTGTGTCTAACCCTAACCCTAACCCTAACCCTAACCCTCCAGTTTCGACCTCACAGTTGCCGGTGAGAACGCCATCGCCTGTGAGGGCTCCTCCAGCGGTCAAGCCAGTGAAGCAGCCCAAGCCGAAAGCAAAGGATCCCAACAAGAGGGAGATGAGTATGGAAGAGAAACACAAGTTGGGAATTGGGTTGCAGAGTTTGCCACAGGAGAAGATGGAGCATGTGGTTCATATTTTGAGGAAGAGGAATGGGAATCTACGGCAGGATGAGGATGAAATCGAGCTTGATATAGAGGCTCTTGATACAGAGACCCTCTGGGAACTTGATCGGTTTGTGACAAATTACAAGAAGATGGTAAGCAAGATTAAAAGGCAAGCTTTGATGGGTAACAACAATGTGGCTAACTCTGAATCTCATAGGGTAAGTGAAATTGATGTTTAGTTGTGTTGTGATTCATTTGCTTTAGAACTTGCTGATTTTGTGGGTTAAATGGGAATGTGTATTGTGTGTTACAGGAGGCGCCTGTTGTTGAGAAAATTGAAGTGACAATGGAGACCAAGAAGGTGAAGAAAGGGGACGTTGGCGATGAAGATGTGGATATCGGTGATGAGATGCCGATGAGCAGTTTTCCGCCTGTGGAGATTGAGAAGGACACTGGCCATAACAATAACAATGCCAGTAGTAGTTCTAGCAGCTCCAGTAGTTCAAGCAGCGATTCGTCATCATCGAGTGGTAATACCCAAATTTAATATTTTGGGGTGGGGGATGGAAAACGTGTTGTTGGGGGGAAATGCTTAATTGTGTGAAATTGTTGTTTGCAGATTCGGATTCGGGGAGTTCTTCAGGTAGTGAATCGGATGCTGATGATGCAAGGTCATAGAAAAAGCATGAAAGCCGAAGAATGAAGGATTCTTGAAAAGCTTCCCTAGAGGAGGAGGAGGAGGAGGAGGAAAAGGGGTTGTAAAAGATTGGTGGTCATGGGCTGAACAAGGTTAGATAGATAAATAGATTTATTGGTGTGTTTTTGTTTCAGTTTTTATCACCCTTTTTATGTTTGATGATTTCATATAAAAGTAGTTTTGCTGAGTTTGTGAAGTTGTTGTTTGTCTTTGATACACAGGTTGGGCTTGTGAAGGTTTTGTGTTGTTGAAATTTGCTTGGCAGTGGATTGTAAAGAGAGTGGGACCAAGACAGGAAAAAAAATTTGCAAAAGTGAAGAATGAAGATAATTGTTAGGTTAGAGAGAGGGGTAGAGAAATGTAGTTGGATGGATATTTAGTAGAAGAGAGATATTGTTAGACAAGTGAGTTGTAGAGGGGTGGGAACTTGGAAATACTTTGTACACATTAATTAACACTAATACATGATTTTTAGCCCATGATTTCACTTCTCTTCCAAGTTTTTTACTTTTGCCGCTGCCGCTGCCGCCATTGATTTTGGTATCTTTAACTTAACAACAGCAGCACAAGAAAAGGCCAAAAAAGTTTTATTGGCAAATGAGAGAGAATGCAAAGAGCAAAGATTCACAAGATTGAATAATGCTAATAATATCTGTAAATGTAGTTGGTTTTCAAGAGGTGTGCTCTTTTCTCCATAAGCATGTGAAAATAAGGAGAGGATGCCATGGTCAAAAACATAATTAATTGAAACAAACAAAAACAAAAACAAATGGTAACATGTGCTTTAGTATTTAGAATAATTAGAAAAGATGAAAGATATTTTTGCCTAATGCCTTGAGCAGAACATACCCATGAAAGGGTTTGCTGGTCCAACTAAAAATCCTAACGATGACTGGTTCAGATCCAATTTATATCATCTAGTTGAATTTGTTGTATTTTCAACTTTCTTTTTCAAGGGTAGCCAGTATTTTGTTTCCATTGCTCTCTTGAACAATTTTTAGGTGGGACATAGCAAATTGAAAGTATGTGGTCGGTGGACTGATATATAGATAGTGAGAGAAATTTAAATTAGTATCATTTTTTTTTTTTTAACTATATGAGAAAACATACTTGGCTTTGAACACTCTTTGACTAGCTAAAGCAACTCATGCACCCCATTTTAATGAAATCATCTTGTGTTAGGTGAGACTAGGTGATCGAATTAACAAAATAAGTATTCAATTCTCTCTATGGTGGTGGTGGTGGTGGACCCATTATGTGTACTTTAATTTGCTAGGTCGGTCTTGGTGGATATTAAAGATTATAGGATCATATGCAATCTAATGGTTAGCATTTAGCAATTGTTTGTGTTGATAACATTAAGCTAGCCCCAAATGATAGACCCTTAATCTGCAATCTTAAGTGTTTGTTAATCCATTAAATGAAACCTAAAAGCAGTTAGTTGTGGTGGTTTAATTGAATATCACTCGTACTAACTTTCTATCCCTTTCGATGCTCATAATTTTCTTAAACAAGTAACAACTTCACACATCAACTCTTGAAACCTAGTCTTTCCCTTATAGAATTTGTAACAAGCACCACATCTTTAACAAATTTCTTTTAAATCCCCAAGGAAAACTAAGCTCACTGCTCACCAAACTACAAAATAGAAACCCTAAGCTCACTGCTCACCAAACTACAAAATAGAAACCATTACAATTAAAGTAGACTTCTAAGTAACAACATATATTCCAACAATGCACCTACTAGAAACTATTTGAAGTTTATATGAATACTAATTAGTCCAACTGATAAGAATTTTAGACTATGTTTGGGATTGCTTTTACTTGAGAAATAAGTGTTTATTTCTCAAGTTTTGAGCAAATGGGTGTTTGGTAAACTATTCAAAAACAACTTATTTTATAAATTGCTCCTCTAATAAACAGCTTTTGAGAAGTTGGGTGGGGGTTGCTTTTCCAAAGTGATTTTTGGAGAAGCTGGCTTCTTATCCTTAGAATGTCTATAATGTCCCTACTATTTTAATATACAGACAATAATACCCCTTTATTTAATATTGATATTTTTTTTGAATTAATAATATTTTAAAACATTGAAAAATTAAAAAATTAAAAATATAACTTTTGTTAATCGTATAGTTATGGCCACCGACCCACCACCGATGACAGAGCCTAGAGGACAGCCAGTTACCTCCGGTGACGTCGAAGTCGTCGAAGGAAGTCAGTCGACGGCCAGCTACCTCCTCTGATCTCCACTTTTGGTGGTGGGGGTGCTTGGTTTTCGCAATTGAAGTCGACGGTCAGCTGCCTCCTCCATTTCCGTCGCGATTCCGTCGCAGTTCCGTCGTGATTCCGACGCACCAAAGATGTTGGTTCGGCGATGGAAAGGAGGAAGCCTCCTTCAATTTCGCGATCTGGGAAGAAATCTCTCAACACTTTCGGATCAGATATGGAAACGATGTTGGCGGCTAGGGTTAAAGGATGGCGACGCTCTCGACAGCGACAGACGAAGGGTGAAGATCTCTCGATGCCGCCGGTGAGCGAGAGACGGTGGCAGATTCAGAGTTGAGTTGCATTGATTCCATTGAAAAGCTTGAGTGAGTGAGTTGACTCAGCCAAGTTGACTCAGCACTTAGTGTTGAGGAGAGCGAGTTGACGTGACAACTCAGTATTAGATCAGCTAGTTGACTCTGTTATATTTTTTTTATGTTTAAATTTCTCATTTATTTCTTTTTATATGCTTTATATTTATATTATTAATGATGTCTATTTTAGTAATTTTGTTCAATACATTTTCCATCATTTCAAAAGCAAAGCAATTGTAAAATGAGTGGTGCTATTGGCACACCCCCTACTGATCTATTCATGCCCCACTTTTTAAATTATAGAATATTCTTTTTTTTCCTTTATCAAAATTACTTAAAGAGACATACAATTTAAGAAAGAAATCTTCTACAAAGTAAATCTATTAAAATTTCATATTCTTTTCCAAAAAAAAAACCCAATAATCTGTTTCTTCTTCAAAAAAAAAATTAATTCTTAAACCCGTAATCTGTTTCTTCTTCTTAAAAAAAATATAATTCTTAAACCCTAAAATATGTTTCTTACATACATCTAAAATATTATGAAAGAGTTTGAGAACGATATCAAGAATATGGAAAAATTGTTTAAAAACGATATCAAATATCTTGAAGAATTGTCTGAGAATGATATAAAACAAGAATTGTCTGACAATGATAGTAAGCATCTGGAAACAATTCATTCTCTGGAAATAAGTTTGAAATTTATTTTTTCTTTAGAATGATATCAAGCCGTCGTTGTGTTGAAGTACCCTGTTATTTTTTATTTTTTCGTTTCCATCATAAAATAAGAAGAAAAAAAAACTTAAAAAAAAAGAAATAAGAAGAAAAAAATAAATCAATCAATGAAGGTGAGAGAGATGTATACAGATAGATACTGAGATAAGAGATAGATAGATCATATATAGTATGTATTAAGTTTGAAAAATAAATAAAATGGGTAGTTTTGGAAATAAACTAACAAATTTAATAAAAAAATTTAATTTAATTTAATGAAATCAAAATTTTAAAAAGTAGGGCATGAATAGATCAGTGAGGGGTGTGCCAATAGCACCACTCTTTTAAAATTTAGTTTACTAAACACATATCCATTTTTTTGTTAAGTTGATTATTTCTTAAATGAAGCTATAAGTAGATTTTTTCTTAAGCAAAGCAACCCCAAACATAACCTTATACATTCGAACAATAAATCTTGAGTTCGAAACTCGCTCACGTTTAAGCGGTAAAGGTCATGTAAAAAAATGTGCACATCCGATTTGCAAAGTTGATCCAGGCTCACCAGTCACCATAGCTCAACAAATCAACAAAAAAGGAAACAGAATGTTCCTAATAATTGTTGAGACACAGCAATTAAAGAGCGACAATTTATATTAAAAACAATACCAAATAAATAACTATATTCTCTTACAAAAAACAAGGCTCTGTAACTTGAGTAAGCCTGACCTTCAAAATTTTCTGACTATATGATCCAATCTCTTGTATGAACATTCTGGAGACAATAATTTATAAGAAAAAAAATAGAGAAAAACCATAAACTAGAAGAAATTTTACCAACATTGAGCTTATGAGATAATACACTAAAAGCTTCTCCAGTTGCCATGTCTGATCATCCAAGACACACTTAAGTCCCACAAGCAAACACCTTAAAACTGCTTAGTGTCAAAAATGCCGGTTAACTTTCTGGAAAATATAAATGTTGACTAGAACAATAGGCAGCAGCGAAAGAAGTTTCCCAAGAATCGGAAGATCCATTCATGAGGTATTTTCAGATCCATTCAAGAAAACTTTTCGGTAAATATCTTTCCAAATATTCACTCTTACTTCTCTTGAGATACCTTCTTCAAATTAAGATACACCTCACCAAGTTGAGATTGGCAAGCAGCATCAGCATCATCGGGTAAATCTTTAAGAAAAGACTTGGTCAGTTTGAGAGTTGATACCATCTGGAAGATCTTGCCACAAAACTTACGCACTTCAGCCCGCCTTGACTGCTTCTCTGGCATATTTGTCACCAATTCCTTTATTAGAAGACTCAGATTTTGAAGATGGGCCTTCAAATTTCTCGTTGACGTAACAAGGCTGCCTTTACCAGAGCTAAAAGGAACCAATGACTTCAAAATCTCCATCACCAGATCAAGTGATTCAACTCGACGAAACACTGATTTTGCATTCCTACATTTTTCCAACAGGAAGCCGAAGAGACGATACCCTATAGATGGCCTTCGACGAAATATTTCTTTCAAAAATTCTGATTTTATTTGAGACTTTTTACTATCAAAATACCCAACTAACACACCCTGGAAGATATCATGAACCCTCTGCAGTTCAGACTCGGTAAGGTTTTTTGTATTAATGATCTTCAGAATCCAAAAGGTTGAATTTTGAGCGAGGGAATTAATCATTTTGTGTCTCTTCAAGGAGGCAGACTGCTTCTTCTTTGATGGATTAGCAGCAGATTTCTTTCTCTTGAATGGTTTTGATGCCCATTTTAAACTTTTCTCCAACAAGGATGCAAGAGTAGTTAGTTGCACAGTTTCATTCTTTGGAAACTCTTTCGCTTTGAATAATTTTTTCTGCAGAATTCCCCATATACGTTGTCCAAGCTGCTCACTGCCTTCTACAGTATTTGGGTTAACAAGTGCCCGAGCCAAGTTTGTGAACACCATCAGAACTTGGGGCTTACCTGTGTAAAGAAGACAATCATAAATCACAGGCAATCCTTTTCTAAATTACCAAACAAAATATAAACAGACTATTCATAAAACTAAGACATGAAGCTGGGTTGATTCCATCACAAAAAAAAACAAAAAAAAAACAAAAAATTTCCAATAGCCAATTATAGTGACAACAATCGCTGTTTATTGCTATATCATCCTTCCTTATAGATCCAAAATAAAGGCCACAATCAAAAAATCTAAAATAAAGCCCAATATTGCGGAAAAATATATCATGTTCGAGTCTAAAAACCAAAAACAGATAATCTTAAGTCTTAACTTAAAGTGACATGTACTTGCCTGGATTTTCATGCAGGTAAATTTCCAGAAACGAAAGAACACGAAGTTTGAACAGAACAAGCTGGGATTGAGCAGTTTCACTTCCAGCCTGATTCTTTTTCTCTTTGAATATCTGGGCAAGATAAGTATCCATTCTGAACATTGCATCGTCATCCATTCCACCATCTGAATCATCAGAATCTTCAGGAAGTTCTTTACCGGCTTCTTCAACTCCACCCACTGCCTCAGAGTCATCTGTCTGCTCATCATCACTCTCCCCTGTTTCACCCGTCTCAGTCTCATCAACTTCCTCTTCTTCCTCAATACCAAATAAATCTTCATCGTCATCATCTTCACTTTCTGCATTGTGATGTCTAGCTGGTTTCAAATCTTTCTTAATAACGCGCAACATCCGCATCAGTCCGTCATCCGTGACATCCTCACAAAAATATTTGAAAACCTAAAAACAAAAACAGATGCCAAATAAAACATGCATTGAGTTTGCACCAGAAATCCATAACAAGATGAGATACTTTTGTTAGATGAGCACAAAAATCTTCAAACTCCTAACATATTCGTGCAATGTTTTCTTAGTCGCCTATAATCAACTTTTCATGTCTTACTTGAATATGTAGCAATCAAAAAGTGACATGGCACAAAAGTGCTGGTAAAGCAGCTGATAAACTGATTTAGGGTATGTTTGGTATGGTTTTTCAAGTAAAGCTTTTGAATAGATCTTTTACTAACAGAGCTTTTATTGAACAGTGCTTTTTATAAAAAGTTGCATGTTGTTTGGTATTCGATTTAAAAGGTGGTTTTATTTAATAGAATGTTTGGCAATATATTTTTAAAAAGAGCTTTTGATTATATAAATTACAAAAAGGGTATTGACAATGTATTTATAATGAAAGGTATATAGTGGAATATCAAAAATTTATTAAGGGTAGTTGAAACAATTCATATGTTTTTAAAAAGCTTAAAAAGAGCTTCTTGGTTTGGGCTTCTCCAAGCAGACATAAAATAGCTTTTTTAATGTTAAAAAAAACACTCCTTGAGTTTTGCCAAACAATATAAAAATAAAAATAAACAAACTCAAAATAGCTTCTAACATTAAAAAAGCTCTTTTGGGTAATAAAAAAAACCATACCAAACATGCTCTTAATGTCTTAATAGATTGTTTGGCAATATATTTTTAAAAAGAGCTTTTGGTTATATAAATTACAATAAGGGTATTGACAATGTATTTATAATAAAAAAGGTATATAGTGGAATATCAAAAATTTATTAAGGGTAGTTGAAACAATTCATATGTTTTTAAAAAGCTTAAAAAGAGCTTCTTGGTTTGGGCTTCTCCAAGTAGACATAAAATAGTTTTTTTAATGTTAAAAAAACACTCCTTGAGTTTTGCCAAACAATATAAAGATAAAATAAAAAACCTCAAAATAGCTTCTAACATTAAAAAAGCTCTTTTTGGTAATAAAAAAACCATACCAAACATGCTCTTAATGTCTTAATAGATTGTTTGGCAATATATTTTTAAAAAGAGCTTTTGGTTATATATATTACAAACAGGGTATTGACAATGTATTTATAATAAAAAAGGTATATAGTGGAATATCAAAAACTTACTAAGGGTATTGAAACAATTCATATGTTTTAAAAAGCTTAAAAAGAGCTTCTTGGTTTGGGCTTCTCCAAGTCGACATAAAATAGCTTTTTTAATGTTAAAAAAATACTCCTTGAGTTTTGCCAAACAATATAAAATAAAATAAAATAAACCTCAAAATAGCTTCTAACATTAAAAAAGCTCTTTTGGGTAATAAAAAAACCATATCAAACATGCTCTTAATGTCTTAATAGATTGTTTGGCAATATATTTTTAAAAAGAGCTTTTGGTTATATAAATTACAAAAGGGGTATTGACAATGTATTTATAATGAAAAATGTATATAGTGGAATATCAAAAATTTATTAAGGGTAGTTGAAACAATTCATATGTTTTTAAAAAGCTTAAAAAGAGCTTCTTGGTTTGGGCTTCTCCAAGTAGACATAAAATAGTTTTTTTAATGTTAAAAAAACACTCCTTGAGTTTTGCCAAACAATATAAAAATAAAAAAAATAAAAAATAAAAACCTCAAAATAGCTTCTAACATTAAAAAAGCTCTTTTGGGTAATAAAAAAAACATACCAAAGATGCTCTTAATGTCCTAAACAAAATATCAGAAACTGAGACCCTATCATAAATTATTAGACCAGCATGATCTCACAAAATTAAAAAAAGAAATAGTAAAAGCAGACACAAATATGAGAGTATAAAGAGGACATATTAATGTTACATGTATAATTTAAAGAGCCAATTGAAAAGATCAAAAAGTAAACATCAACACTTGATATTAATAAACAAACCTGCTCCATAGAAGACCGCATAGGAGCTGATGACTGTGGCAGCAATGAAAGCAAAGTATCCACCAGGACATCCATTAAGTTTGGTGTAACATCACCATCCAAGTCATCTTCACCAGAGGAGTCAAGAAGATCAGAAACTGCAAAAGCCTTTTTACAACACATGATAAGTTCAGAGGCAGCTTCAGAGAATTCCTCTGGTCGAAGGAGCACCTGGAGCAGCAACTGGATGAGCAAGTACCTTAGTGCATGCAATTTAATTGCATCAGTGCTGAGCCCACAGTTTCTTTCCTACCAGAATTAAAAGCAGCAAAATGCTGGATATCAGTTTCAAAATAACTACAATCTAAAGATGCAAAATTTGAAAACATATGTATGCACACCTTAAATAGGCCAGTTATTTCATTTGGAAGTTGGAACATGTGAGGTATTAGAGTTAATTGATTCAATATTCCAAAAATCACCATGCTCCACAAAAGAGAACATAAATAGAACAACTGCAATCAAAAGCATGAACAGTTTAATCTGCATAGAAAGGGATAATTAAACTACCTCTCTAGAAAGCTTAGTTTCCATTTCTTGCAATTTCTTAAATGCCTTTTCATCTTCATCACTTAAAGATCGAAAGAGAGAAACTGAAGGAATGTTACGTAATGTACTAAGAAACCGCATGAAGTACGAGCCAAGGTCACTTGCCTCGGGTCCATTTGCCAAAGAATGTGACCCCTCAACCTTTTGAGCATTTGCCAGCAATATTTGGATATGCTCAATACACATTCTGCAAAGAGCACTAGAGGTGGCTGCTTTAGGCCACCTAAATTTCTCCTGTAACTCAAAAGATGTCACTTCGGTGCCAAGAGATGCAGAGAACAAACCCTGAACAGCTAGAAACTTCAAAATTTCTTTTTGAACTCGAAATTTGGCTTCAACATCCAGCTTCAAATGTTTCAAAATACTGGGGAGGGATTCTATAACCCAACTTTTCAAGAAATCAGGAGTTCCCATTGTCCCCATTAAATCCTTCTCACCATTTGAACCTATCTCTGAATTGTCATCTGTAGTTTGACTCTGATCCGAAGGTTCATCTGATGCATTACCTTCATCCACAAACATGTTCATTAGGTTCTGGATGAACAGCATGCAACCTGACTCTGTTTTGAACTCTGACATCAAATCTTTAACTGTTTTTGTTCGTGTCACGGCGTCAAATTTGCCATTACTGTGTTTTTGTAAAGCCACGATTACAGAAACTCTTCTGATATCATCATTCCTAACCCAATCTATTAATTCTTTAAGGAAATATTGTGCAGCTTTATACAGCCATGAATCCTTTGTGGAAAGTATATCCATCAGGCACTGGACAAGTTTGTGGGACAGAATGATTGAGACAAAAGATGCAGGCAACCTTGGGAAAAGAAGCAACAGAACATCAAATGCCAGGTGTTTACGGTCATGAGATGACAGAAGAAGAGATCCTTCAATAATAATTTCACAGAAAGATTGAAAGTTCTTGACAATTTCTTCTTCAGAAGAGCTAGACTTGCGACTCTTTTTATGTTTCTTCAAAGAAGTTGATACTGACGCTGCATCTTCGGCTTGCAAAACTGTATCAGGTAATAGAATATTTACCAGAACAGGCCACACACTGTGAACTCGGGGCTGACAGAAGGTGGATTCCTGCCATGTTCCACAAAAAAGAAAATATTTTTAGAAAATCTGTAATTCTTTTTCGTCCATATTGTACTTTCCCTTTACAGGGATATTAAAATATCACCTTCAAGCAATTAACAAGAGAGGAAAGATGTTCAGCAGCAAAAAGTTTACTAGAGCTGAATGGATATGGCAAGAGTTTCCCGAACTTCTCGCTTTCCACATAAACTTTTTGACGGACTCTTAAAGCTAAAAGCAAAGCATCAGGATTTCCAACTTCATTGGCTCCTTCAAACCACTCATGAACACCCGGAGCTTCAAGAATGTGGCTTAAAAACGAATCAGCAGGAAGCTGCAAAATTATAAAACACATTACCAATAAAGGATAAAGATACAATCAACTACAAACCAACACTCCAAATACACACCATACAGTGACACAGGTAGAAAAATAAGGAACAGTTGCCCCTATTTTTTCTTGATCAAGTAATAATATTGAGAAGAGTCTAAGAAGGGAGTGTTTACCTATTTACACAAGGAAAATATGAGAGAAGTATACGAAATAAAATTTCAAAAATCATAAACATTTAAAAAATCCAAGAAGTTGAGAAACTTGGAGCAAGAACTGGCGGTCATTAAAGAGAACATTGTTCCAAAGGATGCCCACCCGTATCTTATGCACCTAGATATCCACCCCCCGATAGGCCCTACTCTTTCTTTCCATTCAATCTTATGCACCTAAATGCATCACTATCTATGGAATTAAAATTGTCTCCCACATGCTGTGAATCAAGGAACCAAAAGAAAGTGCAAAGATTTTCAAGGACAAAATGATTATAATTTATTATGTAAAAAAAAAATGATTATGATTTATTTATTAAAAAATACCTTATCAACCATGTCTAAAATAATTGAGACAGCAGGCTCTTGCAAGTATCGCTTCTTTGCTGCAAGGGAGATTAGAAGACTGGTGAATTCCTTAATGTATGGAGTGTTTTTATCAGAATTCCACTCTTTAACTAGTCTTCCTGACCGAGCAAGAGCACCATAGGCAAATAAGCGACCCAAAAGGCAATCCCTTACTTCCTACAATTGCAAAAAATCACTTAGTGAGATTTATTTTGAGACCACCACAAAACATATCAAAAATATAGTACAAAAATAAGGAAAATTAAAAAAAATTAAAAAATTAAAAAGAAAAAGATATGTAGTCTACCTGACCCTTCATCGATGAAGAAACCTCCAACAAATCTACTATAAGTTTTAGCAATGAATCCACTTTGATGTTGGGAATTGTATCAACTATGAGAGTCAGACCTAATGCAAAGCCTTGTCTTGCACACTGCAAAAGCAATTTTAGACCCATGTATTGGCCAAAAGTTAGACATTCACTTTATAGATTGCCAAGAAAAATATATCCAAATGACAAGAAATAACATACAAGATATCATGTAAATTTTTAACTTAGCAAAATATAACTCATTCCTAACATAAACTAAAATGCCTCATCAAAGTCATTGCACCTTGCCTGTCTTAATGTGCACTTTTTAATAACTATGGAGTAAATGATATTTGTATAATTTTGTTAGTATTTTAAATAATTTTTAATTCTAGTTAAAAATAATAGTTGTTAATTTAAATAAATAATAATAAACAATTAAATTTAAGACTTTAAAAAACTTGAAAATAAAATGTTAAAAATGTAATACCATTAAAATGGTAAATGTATTTTTAAGACAAAAGATACTAAATAATTACATATAATAATTAATAATACAAACAAAATGGTGACAAGTAAATAAAATTGCTAAACCTAAAATACTATCATCCAAAAGCCAATCCCAACTCCCACCACATCAACGGTAGCCATCCAACACCCAACATTTTTTCCTTTTCTTTTTCTTTCTTTCCTTCTTCATTCTCATCTCTACTTTCGTTTCTTTCATTTTCCCAATAATACCACTTACTCTAACCTCTCTCTCTCTCTCTCAGATCTTAGCAAACCCATCAGCTCCAACCTTTCTCTCCGCTGTTTCAGTTTCTAGTTTGAACATTTAGTTCAGTTAAATCTGCACATGGCTTTAATTTATTTTTCTCTGTTGTTTTTTTTTTATTATTATTCTCTTGTCTTGAATTTAAGTTGAGATGGTGGCAGTAATTAAATTTGGGTTAGCAGAGTAAGGGAAAAAGTCAAAAAGAAAGGGATATGTCACGTGTGGAATTTTGCATTTGTTATTGATTGATAAAGGAAGAAAAAAACGTAATTACGTAAATAAGAAATTTTCACTAAAGTCAAAAATGGCTTCTCATGTTTTCCTTGGAAGGGATTTTAAAAATTAGAAGCCCTTTTCACAGCACATCCGAACATTACCAGAAGCCACTTCTAGGTCCCAAAAGCCAAAGGCCAAAAGCCAAAAGCCATACCCAGCAGCCACTATGAATGAGAACACTAAACATGAACCTCAAAATGTAAATGTGTGTAAACAAATGCACCTATAAATAACATGTAATTAAATGTTCCGTAGGATACTTCTTCGTAAAAGCAAAGCATTGGAATACAACAATAAGATCAGCTTATGACAAGAATGCATAAGTAATATATAGTTATATATTGCCAGTATAAACAACTCAATCACAAAACTTGGTTGCATAGATTAATAAGAATAACAACCAGAGAAAAAAAAAAGGATGGGACAAAAAACTTTCAAAAACTGTGTTTGGATGAGTGCATGAGAATAGAATACATAGGACAAATCCCATCAAATCCAATTACAGATTGCAAGCTATTAAAATTGAATTTAAGATAATCCAAAGTTTCCCAATAAAAAAATCCTGCCAATTTATTTACAACAAACTTATCAAAATAGTTTTTTTTTTTTTTCCTCTTCTTCTTTTAGTCGTGCTTCCAAAATCAATGAATCTAGCTTAACAATGGATGCATCAATGTTATTTTAAGCTCTCAAGTTAAACTAACCAAATCAACATTGTCAAAGAATAGTATCATATATTATATATGATTCTAACAAGTTCTCCATAGACTTGATACTACAGTTAACTAGCTAAAATATAGAACATTCTTAAAGTTAAGCGCTTTACAGAACAAATTAAACAGAATATATACCTCTCTTGACGAAGAAACACCGCGAATAAGTCTACGAACAGCATACCGCAAAGAAGGAGCACAATCATTCAAACCATCATCCTTTTCTGCTTCCAGTTTTGGTCCACTTTCATCCAAATCCTTCTCAACACTTTCATAGGCCTTCTGCACTTCCCTTAACTCAATCACCAGTGACTCCGCCGCCTGCTGCCTCAACGAAACATCAGCCAATGCCAAGTCCTTAAATACACCGATATGGAACTCCGGCATACCGCTGCCAGACGAAGAAGCAACCAAAGCCTGAGCCTCCTCCGTTTTTAGTTTCGGCTGCTGCTGCGGCTGTGATTCCTTCTCTTGCAAAGCCGAATGATGGCGCTCTTTGTCCATAGCTTTTCTTTTCTTCTGCCTCTCCATTGGCTTCACAGAATCTGGAACCGAATCAGCGTCGCCATCAGAGACTTCACCATCTTTTCGCTTGTTTTTCTTCACTTTCTTCTTCAAAGGACTTGAAAAAACAACATTGTGAGCAGCTGTGTCATCTACAAGACCCTCTGCTTCGTCTACAGCATTAGAGTTTCTCTTCTTGCTGCCCATTCAAGCCAAAAGCTTTGTGTCGCTCAATGTTTCTGCAGGAGAGAAATTCAATAGCTGGGACTTTCGGGGGAGATTGAGAGATTATTACACGTGATATATAAATTTGGAGGGTTTTTAGGTTTTTAGGGTTTTGAAGAAGCTGTGATTTGAGGTTTTAGGGTTTCATATCATTTTGTTTGGTTCTGGGGGTTATGCTAAATTAGCATAAATTTAAGGAACCGTTGAGAAATAACCAAATAATGGTCTATGAAGACCAATATACCCTCCAATTTTAATGTCATATGCTCATTTCTCATAACTCATAAAAGAATTATTAAGTGGTATACCCCTCATATCTACACCATAAGGTATTAGGTTTGAGTCATCTCCTTTCTCGAAAAACCCCGAATTTATATAATATTTCAACAAAATAAAAGACTTTCTCCGGTTTAAAAAAAAAAAAAAAAAAAACCCTTTTGGTGGTACTCACAACACTTGCATCATGATGTTGTGATTTTGAATTATATCATCTCCCTCAAAGCTCAAATTGTTGTAATATTTCAACAAAACAAAAATGCCCTGGTAAATCAGTAACTATATACTAAACCAATGTAATTTTTATTTGTTGTTTTCCTTATTGAGAGTGTCGTTCGCCTTCTGAAACTTTGCGCACCTCTCACGACTAGCTTCAAACCTATATTTTAGATACAGCTGCGTTTATAAAGCCTACAAAAACATGATATGTCATCACAAGTATTAGACACGACCCAAGTTTCAAAACAAAAATAATAAACAAATAAAAAAAAACTTACATAAAAGGCGGAAATGAGACCGACCTCGACCACATCCTCCGCCCTCCTCCCCTTAAGATATTCTCTATCAGCTGGGAAGAGGAGGTCGTTCGACTTTTTCAAAAAACTGCTAGCCTCCTTCAAAGCCGACACTTATGAAGGGAATGCCACCAGAGTCAAGTCAGTCTTCTTCGACACGACCTCGACGGCCGATTCTGTCTGAGCACATTTGACACCATTTCCATTGGTGTCGGCTCCAACGTCTTTTTTTCTCTTCTTCATCCTCACTGGTTCAGACTCTGGAGAAGAATCGAAACCAGTTTCTTCGAACACGACTAGCGCATTCTCTTTCGACGCCTCATCCACTTACTTCTTCTTGGCCAACGCGGCCGCTCGCTTCTTGTTCATGGCCTCCTTGTGAATCCTCAGCGCTTCATCAGAATCATACAAGTTGAATTTTGCACTTGACATCGACTTGTCTGTGAAATCACGTTCCACATCAGTCATAAAGGGATATAAAATTTTGTTCCACAAAGAATCTCCAGACTTCTTCTCACCCAAACGTACGACACAATATCCTTCACGAGAGGATACAACGTCTTTGGCGCATTCCATGTTGAAAACAGCCACAAGGAACTAGGTCTAAGATTACCTTCCTTTAATAGTTCCCTCCAATTCCTCTCTTCGGCGGGTATTGCCAAAACACAGTTAGTACACTCGACAAAATCATGGCTTGGAGGTTTGCTCACATCTTTCATTAAATCTACAAAGACAGACATGTTTGTCAAGACTAAGGGAAACTCAAAACTATTATAAACGACACCAAAAGAAGAAATGACACTCACTGACTCGACTATAAATAAGGGGATACTGGTATTCTGACTTCCTAAAAGGACCATCGACTAATGGACCCTTTGTAAAGAAGAATGTATATTTCCATCTTTTGTCTTTGATCGTGATGCCTGTAATGAGGTGTGTCGCGCCAGATCTCAAACACAACGCGAATCGACATTCTCATGTGTTTGTTACTTCAAATAATAATTGTATAGAATATAGCCTAACCCAAATTTCAACTCACTCTTCTCACGAATGACAGTTAAGCTTTAAAGAATCCTCCAACTATTTGGCATTAACTGGGCAGAGGCGATGTCGTAATACATCAATAACCTTCGAGCTAAAGCAAGAACCAGAAATCTAAACCCCTATCATAAGTTATATTCATAAAAAACATGTACATCCCGAAATATCCTAGTCTGCCCGTTCGTGCTCTTTCGCTGCACGTAGTTCGACAGATATGGGGATCCCATACAACGTCCGCAAATGGCACATGTCATCATCCGTGAGCACACTCCCTAGATTCTCACAGCTAGAATACCTAATGGTCGGCCCGAGCATGATGTCTCTTCGACTTCTCTATACTATGGGAATCCGACCCTCTGCGCAACGGCACGCATGACCCCCAACTCTAACATGCCCGATTTATTTATACGAATCAACTTTGACGGATTAGCAACAGAGACTTGTCGTTCGACATTCATGATGTCGAACTGAATGTCACCTTCGACACTATCTCTCAAAGCACTAGGGGACACAAAATGAGATGGGTTTGAAATCATAGTCGACATGCTATCTCCAAGGCTGACAAGTGCAAAAAATGCAAGAGTCAAACAAAAACCAAGATCTAAAATCAGAACCTAAGGTTAAAGATCAAAACCTAAGGTTTTCTCGGACAATCAAAGCCAAATATTAGGATCAATCTGCTAAAAACCATGTCGATCAATTACAAATCTAGAGTCATACAACAACGCGACGAGTTGTAAATGACTCATTGAGTTATGAACAACACTGATCCCATAAAACACTACCTAGGTGGATCTAATCCATCGTTAAATTGGTTTTTCAAAACCCAACATAAAGAACAACGAAGAACGCAAATATTTATGGGAAACTCTCTAAAAAATAGCTTTGCTAGTTTCTTACGTATGCATAAAAGTAAGTCATGTAAACAAAAATACGAACAAAGGTGAATAAAAACGAAGAAATGCTTACCTTGTGGAAGATTCCAAGTAAAATTGCTAGCGAAGTTTGATTGGAGATTTGCAAGCGCTACTATTTCGATAACTAATAATTCTATGGTAAGAGCCAAGTGTAGAGAAATGGAAAAGCTTAACGAAGAAGTTTGGTTTATAAACCAAGTCCTTATCCACGATGTTAACCGCGATTAACACGCGTCGTAAACCGCTACGGTTATTGGCTAACTGTGCTATAATTGCTTGAGTTGATTTGAATTTCAAACTCACTTCGATAGTGCATTTAGAATAAAAAAAGAGCCCGAAACGAGGTGCCACGTCAACCCTAGGAAACTGGACCACTTTTATCCCATCTATCGAACTTCTCAACCTTAGGGTTAGTAAGGTAGTCGACATTATACGGAAGTTACGACTAATAAACTATCGCCTTGCTCAACACATTGTCATCTTATAGAATGAAGCCCAGGATAAGTCTTACTGCTTATTGACCCTGACTATGTGTCCGGCTTCGAAGTATTGTAGAACCCATGTTCGACTGGACAAAAATCACTATCTAACTCAGAGATCTCCTCTTTTGAGAGTGAGGGACAACCGTGGTAGCCAAAAATGATCCTTGGGCCTAAACGTTTAAAACCCACAACCAGTTGGGCTGGACCCGGGTCGAGTCCGCCGAATTCATGTCAATTATGAATCATTTTCTGTTTGACTCAGTCATTAACTAATAAGTGTTATCAGTTGAACCTGATATAGTTCAAATTCTTTTGAACTAGTCTAAGATTAGGCGATCCCAAGAAATCTAACCAAGATTTCGAGGATAATATTCTCAATGGTGACCCACGATCCACTTTTGGAAGATCTATAAATAGAACCTCTCATCCACTGAGAGAGGATTCTGATTTTCTCTCCCTCTTTACAACGCTATTGCTAGCCGAAACTCTGTAAAAATAGTAACTCCGGCTACCGGAATCCAATCATTACTTCATATCCGGTTATTCTAAACCACTAACGCTCAGCCCAAGCGCACCTAAGGCCAAAGTCACCATCACTATCTTATCTCTTTTTTTTTTGCTTTCGTTTTCATCTTTTTTGCAGGTTTTTGGAACAGACGACCTATTCGACTCGACTAGCTGGATCAGGCAGCTTGGATCTAATTTGAAGTCGACCCAATCCACTAATTGTAGGTCGACAATCTACAACATGTATTGTATTGTATTGTATTAACAGTTTAAAATGTACTAAAATAATACAATACAATGTTTGACTTGTTTTACACCATGCATTGTATTGTTTACCAATACATTTTAAGTGATCTAATACAATGGATGACAAATTTTAATAATAATAATAATAATAATAATGATAATAATGATGATGATAAATTTTAATAATAATAATGTGATAATAATAAGATAATAATAATAACAATAATAATAATAATAATGATGATAATAATGATAAATTTTAACAATAATAATGTGATAATAATATATTATTAATAATAAATTTAAATAATATCGTTAATGATAATAATAATAAAAATAATATTTTTAAATATAATGTACTATAATATAATTTTAATATTTTATTTAAAATTAAATTAAATTAATATTATATAAATAAAATAAAATGTTATTCTAATATTATAAATGTTAAACTTTATAAATTAAATAAAATATTAAAAACAAATGTCAAGTATTATTGAAATTTGTTACATGAAAAATAATTTATGTAATAAAAATGCATTAATTATTATTTTTTTAAATATAGTACAACATATATATATATATATATATTATGTTTTTTATTCCTTAAAATATTTCAATTTATTAGTTAATAAAATATTTTAAAAAAAATCACATACTAATATAGTATAATTTAATCTATTTTATAATATTACAAAAATGAGTATCATATAATAATACAATCTAATATAATACAATCCAATTCAATTTAATTCAATACAATCTAGTCCAATAAAATATTAGATGGAATAGAGCAGCAAATTATTAGTTTATTTTACCGAATGCTTCAAATGCTTCATTGGTTATAACTTATAACTTATAACTTATAAAGTAATTCAGCCCATTAAATGGCAGTAGGAAGATCCTCATGTAAATTATTGCAGTCAGACCGTTCTTATAGATCTTGCCAAAAGTCAACAGAATCCTTGTTATTGAATATTGACCCAATCCACCATCAAAAACCTTTTCACAGAATTTAGACACGGGGTGCGCAGGATAGGACTAGGATTGGACCAATCCCATGTTTAGTGAGTCCAAGCTGTAGGATTAATTTTATCCCAAGTTCAGTTTTATCCTACCAGAGGAGGATAAAACGATCCCCTCCAAATCGATGGGATTATTTTATCCCATCAGTGATTCATCTACTTCACCAGCCCACCACCGGATCTTCGCACACATCCAACTTCCGTCGCCGTGGTAATAGAGAAAGAGATGGAGGAGAGAGAAGGGAAAGATTCAAATTTTTTTCCACTGCTAAGAGAGAAAGTAGGTTGCAGATTTGGAAGTATTTGTAGTTGTTTGGTGAAGGAGTGTGGACTCTGGTGTGGTTTGGATGGAGAAATGGTAGAGAGAAGGTAGAGGATTCGTTTGGTTGTGTTGAAGAGAGAGAATGAAGTGTGACAAAGTGAAGTGAGCGCTGCGTGAGTTGGGAAAAAATAATAAAGAGTTTTTTTATTAGTTTTAACCATTTATAATTTCATTATTTTTCGCTAATACCATCATGATATCACTCATTTTAATCCAATTTCAGATTGCACCAAACACAAAAAACACTATAATTAATTTAATCCAATCTTATGTCTTAAAAATAGTCCATCGTATCTCATATATCAAACACACCCATAAAGCTACAAATAATAATCAAACAGCTAAAAACATTATAATCAAGATTGAATTTAGACTTCAAGTATCATTCCTCTATTATAACAAAAGGCTATCATATATCAAGAGCTTTGCAACAGCTCAAGCTCAAGTGTCACAAACACCATAAGCATATCACACCAATGTTGACAATCAAATTATTTCATTAAAAAAATTTATGTTAACCATATATTCCAAATTGCTCAGCATCCTCTCAAGTAAAAACACTAAGTTGTCCTCTAGTACCTTCAACATTTAAATACAAAACCGCTTTAAATCATCATATATCCTAAATTGCAAATAAAAAAGCGAGACATCCTTCTTTAATTGTGGTCTTAAGGCCACCCCAAAACAAAAATAAGACATCTAATGAGATATTACTGCCTCCTCCTTCACTTCTTCACCTCTTCGTACTCAGCCTCTGGAGTCTGGTCACCACCCTGGGAACCACCAGAAGCAGAACCACCACCGGAACCACCAGCCATGTGTTGTCCGATCTTTGACACGGCTTTGTTTGCAACATCAAGCTTGGTCTTGATCTCGTCAACGCTATCACCTCCCATTGATGTCCTCAAATCAGCCACAGCATCCTCAATCTCCTTAGCTACTTCACTGGGTATCTTCTCCCTGTACTCGTCCAAGCTCTTTTCGATGCTGTAGATAGTAGTATCAGCAGTGTTTCGCAGATCAATCAAAGATTTCTTTTCCTGATCCCTCTGCGCATGCAACTCGGCTTCCTTCACCATTTTGTCAATTTCGTCATCTGAGAGCCCTCCAGATGATCGGATAGTGATCTGCTGCTCTTTAGCAGTGGCCTTGTCCTTTGCAGAAACCGTGACAATACCATTGGCGTCGATGTCAAATGTCACTTCAATCTGTGGCATGCCTCTTGGTGCTGGTGGAATGCCGACAAGTTCAAACTCGCCTAGGAGCTTGTTGTCAGATGCCATTTCACGTTCACCCTGAAGAACCTTAATACCAACCTGAGTCTGGTTGTCAGCTGCTGTTGAGAACACCTGCGGAAAAGAAAAAAAAAAAGCAACACAAAGAGAATTGAGTACATCATAATGCCGCAGAGCAAATACAACTAAACCAAAGAACCACAACTGGACATAATAATTGCACCAGAGGCAATGAAAAGCAAACCTTAAAACTGAATGCTTAAACACAACAAAGCAAACAGACCTCTCAAGAAATACTATTGTTAATCCGGGGGTATTAACTTGAAGAAATCAATAAAATAAAATAAAAACATATGCAATGTTCCAATAACAATCACTCACCTGACTTTTCTTGGTTGGAATGGTTGTGTTACGGTTGATCAACCTAGTAAAGATACCACCAAGTGTCTCAATGCCAAGTGATAGAGGTGTAACATCCAAGAGAAGCAACTCTTTCACATCTCCACGAAGAATTCCACCCTGAATTGCAGCTCCCATGGCGACTGCCTCGTCAGGGTTGACTCCTTTGCTTGGGCTCTTTCCAAAGATTTCTGAAACAACCTCTTGCACCTTGGGTACTCGAGTCATACCTCCGACTAGCAGAACCTCATCAATATCCTTGATGGTAATGGAGGCATCCTTCACACAATTCTTGCATGGAATCCTGGTTCTCTCAATCAAGTGATTGACTAAAGTTTCAAATTTCTTTCTAGTCAGTGTGATATTCAAATGTTTTGCACCTGTTGAATCAGCTGTGATAAATGGTAGATTGATTTCAGTCTCAGAAGTTGATGAAAGTTCGATCTTTGCTTTCTCAGCTGCCTCACGAAGCCTCTGCAATGCAAGTCTGTCTTTCGCAAGATCAATGCCTTCAGTCCTCTTGTATTCACTCACTAAGAACTCCAGCAAAGCATTATCAAAGTCCTCTCCTCCCAAGAATGTGTCACCATTGGTTGCTTTCACCTGAAAGAAATAATTATTTATAAAACTTGCACAGACAAAATAAAACATAACAAAACGAGAAAATTTCCAATTACTAAATCATTCATACCTCAAAAACACCATTGGAGATCTCAAGAATAGAAACATCAAATGTTCCACCACCAAGATCAAAAACAGCAATAAGGCCCTCTTTGTTGGTCATTCCATATGAAAGTGCGGCAGCAGTCGGCTCATTAATGATTCTCTGAACATCAAGGCCAGCAATTCTACCAGCATCCTTTGTTGCTTGCCTCTGAGCATCATTGAAAGTAAGCAGGTACAGTGATAACAGCCTTTGTGATCGACTTTCCAAGGTATGACTCTGCAGTTTCCTTCATCTTTGTCAAAATAAAAGCCCCAATCTGGCTCGGTGAGTACTGCTGACCATTAGCTTCGAGCCATGCATCTCCATTAGGAGCCTTAACAATCTTGTAAGGAACCATTTTCATTTCCTTCTGTGTCTGGGGATCCTCAAATCGTCTACCTATCAGACGCTTGGTTCCAAAGAGTGTATTAGTTGGGTTAGTCACAGCCTGACGCTTTGCTGGTGTACCCACAAGTAGTTCTCCTTTCTGGTTGAAGGCTACCACTGATGGTGTAGTCCTTGCTCCTTCTGAATTCTCAATGACTTTAGGAGTCTGCATAAAGTTAGGATGAATCAGAAATATCTTTGGGAGCCAAAAATTGTAAACAAAACTAAGCATAATGATTCAAAGCAACTCTTAAGACTTACCTTTCCCTCCATCAATGCAACACATGAATTTGTGGTTCCCAAATCAATCCCAATAACATCATTCCCAGCAGGTTTGGAGCTGCAGCAAGGAGAATTGACACAAGAGTTACATACCGCCATTATAATAAGTTGCCAACAAAATAACATAGACTCGGTAATACTTGTTACCTGAAAGCTCTTGATACACTTGTCAACCTGTTTCCCATAATAGACGGGGTCCAGGAGGGCTTGACATTGCTGCTCAACTGCAAAAGCATTAACAATCATGAGAAGAAATATATCTTTACTGCATCTATTTAATTAATTAATAGTAGATGAGCATGATATCAATCCGTCAAAGATTAAACCCATATGTTTTCGACAACCAATATAGCACTATACACATGGTGAACGAAATTTAGCAATCAGCCTAGAGAACACACTCAAATCAAAAATACGGTTATAGGCATGCGAGATAAGCATTGTAAATCATAGTGTTTGCAAACAAGAAATCAAATTGGAAGCCCTTCAAGTCTCCAGTCATTTGACCATTCAACACTAACAATTAAAATCAGTCCTCTACTTCAAAATCAAACGAAACACCAACATGAATTATCACAAAAAAACAACTACATAAAACAAACGAGTCTTGAACGGAACAAATGAATTATAATTTCCTGAATCAGAAACTAAAGATACATAACGGAATGATAGTGACACAACATAGTTCCCATATGGAAAATGGAACTAAGACTAAAATTACTATGAAAATCGATTACAATTTGAATCTAATAAAAAAAATGACTGAAGCTAAAAAGTATAAGAATTTGTTGTATTTCATATACTTTTAGTTCAACACAAAAATCGAAACTTAACAAACAACTTTTATGTATATTTCATGGTTCAAGGCTTAGACAGAACGAAAAAGGATAGAAAAACAAGCGATCGATGAAACATGAAAACAACAAATCGATACAAGAAACTTGTTGAGACGATCGAAGGATTATGTTACGAGGAAACACATACGCATCTGTAGGCAGAGATAGGAGCGGAGACGACGTCACGACGCCGTAGAGAGCGGAGGAGAGCGGCAGTGGCCATGTCTAGTAGCAGATCGCGAGAGGGCGTGTAGAGTAAAAAACTAAAAGTAGAGTACAGAGAGAGAGAAGAAGAAGACGACTAGGGTTTAAGAAGGCGTGGTTAGGGTTTTTGAAGGGGTCTTCTCAAAATGAATTTTGGAAAGTTCTAGAGCTGGCCTTTTTATAGAACGACGTCGTTGTGATGGTTGTTTTTCGTTGGTGCACGATTTGCCACGTGGTGAATTAAAGTTCCAGACCTATCCAAGTTCTCGGTTTTCTTGGGGAAGGGGTTTTTTTATTTCCAGAAATTTCTTTTTTATATTTAAGAAAATGAAATTTGCCTATATTTTTTATAAGAAAAAATAGGTAAATTTCATTGCCTATTTGACTTGGAATTGAGTTAAAATATTAATTATAAATTTAATCAAATCTTTTTTAAAAGTTTTGAAATAGTCATCATTAACGGAAAAATCTGTTTGGGGAATAAAATTTCAATTAACACCCTCGTCCCCTACTGGTAGATGGTAGCGGGATAGGTACCTTTGGTACCAGGGTTCCTTCCTATACTGAAAATTGACACGAACAAGTATGAAGGAACCAAGGAGATATAAATCAATACTATTTTATTGAACATAAATTTGTATAATGGTTACAACACTCATTCTCTACTTTCTCTAACACAAAATAGGGATGGAGAATGCATTTATGTCGATAAGTGGATATATCCTTCCAATGATCGTCAATGAACTCTCATTGGCTTCAGAGAATTCAGAGGGAATTCTTCTGGATTTTCTCTCTCTCTCTCTCTCTCTGTCTTTTGTGATGGTGAAAAAATAAAAAATCCTCCCTTTCTTTACTCTTCAAAGCTGTACATATAGTACTCCAAAAAGTCCCCTCAAAATCCGGTTGCATTGATGAGGATTATTGAGAGTCCTATTTTAAGCGTTGAAAGGCATTGTGTGGGGCTGAAGGCGCGGGATTTGATCCCGTTAATTACTGTCGAATTCAAATTCTGATTTGGTTGACCATTTGGTCTCATAAATGGCGCTTTATTTTGGTGATGGAGTCAACTTTCCTTCTTCGTGGAGCTTAGAGGGAAATTCTGATTCTGAACTTTGGCGGAACAAGGTACTGGTATATCAGTCTGATCATACTGTTATGGAGCTTGCTCTACTTCTTGCTGGAGTGGTGCTTCTGTCTTGATGATCACCTTCATATTGTTTGGCAGGTAAAGTCCCCGCCCCGGATGGGTTCCGAGTAGATATCAAGGTACTAGGAACCAGGTAGAAGTCGAGGTAGTATTAAGGCGGGTATCGTGGTACCGGGTATCTTGGTTGATGTCGAAGGACTTGCTAGGTGCTGGGCACTGGGCACACAAGTACTGGTCCTTAGTCGGTATTGGGAGCTTCGATAAATGCGAGGTGCATAACTTCGTTAGCTCGCGGTACTACTGTCATATCTAGGTAAATAGGTAATCTAGGTTCTGACCTTACCAAGTATCGGCTCCATCTAGGTAGTGGTACTGATCTCACTGATCACCCGGAAGCTGGGAGTGGCCCCTATCAGGTTGATACTAGTTGGAAAATTCTCCTTTGATACATTGCCAAAAAACCATGTTAACAGAAGTCCCCTCTGACTTGAACACCGGTACCAGGTCGGGGTTGGAGCCAGGATGGATAGCACTTGGAGAATTTTTCGTAATCGTCTTGTAGAAAGTAATCTTCTATTTGCATGCTAATTTAAATGAGTCTTCCACGTGGTTGACCAGGGTAGGCCAAATTCAAAAAAGGAAATTTTTTGGGGGCGCACGTTTCTCGAAACCGTTCCCTCCACGTCGCCGATTATCCAGGGACATTGATTACCTTCTCTGCCCGTCACAAGTAGTTATCTCTATATAAACCCTGCTTCTTCACAGTGTACTCACTTAAGCAAACTTTTCCGAACAAGAGTCTTAAGGAAAAAACCTAGCTTTCTCCATCTTCGTCAATCTTCAAACTTCCTTTTTTCCGAGAAAATAAACCTTGAATCTGTTAACATGTCTTCACCGGGTGGCGACAGTATTGAGCAGCTGTTTGACAACGACGCGGTGGCTAGTGGGAGCCTCGCCCCTAGAAAAAGGGCTCGTGTTGACAGCGACAGCGGGGACGATGCCCACATCTTCCAACATCGCCACTCCAACAGGACTACCGCCATTGGGAACGGTTTCTTGAACGATCATACTATTCCAGTAAATGTTGACCGGGAGTCAAACGGAGAAACAGGAGCCGCTGGGGTTGGTGGAGAGAGGGTTGGCGAGGTCAAGGACTTCATGGGGAAGATGCTCGCTCTTCCCTATGAGTACATATGCATCCCCGATTCAATCAGTACCTCGGAAACCATCAAGCGTTTGCGGATGGATTTTAAGGTCCCTAAAGATATCACGATCAATGTACCTCCTAAGGGGTATGACGTATATACCCATAATCCTATCGAGCTTCCAATTCATATGGTAGCTTTCGATAGTAGAGTCAGGCTACCTCTCCACCCTACCTTGCGTAGGGCGCTGTATGCTCTGCAGCTTGCCCCTATTCAGTTAACGCCAGGGTTCTTGAGGCACCTGGTGGGGTTCCTCGTGCTGTGGAGGGAGCAATGTCAGAAGGATAATATCGATCAGGAGCCAAGTCTGGATGAGATCGGATATATGTTCCAGATTGCTGCCAACGCCCCGGGTCCAAAGGGGCAGTTTTATGCCCCCGCCAAGAATAACCTGCAGTTTGTGGTGCCAGGGGCCAGGAAGAAAGATACCTCTTGGAAGGAGGAGTGGGTCATCATCGGAGGTGAGTGGGGTAATTCAGTCCATATTGGAGGGTCTGAGTTCCCGGTTCCCACTGGTTTCAGTAGCAAGCCCGCGCTAGAGAAAAGTAAGCTCTCTGAAGAGTCGGAGAAAATCCTGAGGGCTATTATGGCTCGTAATTACATCAACATGAAATATCCTATCACGGAGGCCTTCGAAGCAAAGAGGGTAGATCGCTACCTTCGCATTACCGGTGCTTCCCCAGGTAGAGGAATTTTTGACTTTGCTTCTATCAAGTTGCTTTATTAATTCTGTAAACACTAAATTTTTGCTATCTCGATAGTCTCTACAGTATCTCCATCGGTTCCCGAGGTGAAGCTCGACCAAGCTGAGGGTACCGCTGATTCTCCTCCAACTTTCCCTGTCAGGCTTCCAGCTAGTTCTGATCTCAATGCAGGGGTTGGCACCCATGTTGGGCTTAGCCGGATCTCGGCCGAAGTACCTGGGATTTCAGCTCCTCTCGTAGCTAGATCGTTGGAAGCCTTTACTGCCATAGTGAGGAGGTATCAGGGTGTTTCTAATCAGGTGCAAGACATGCCACCCATCAACCCAGTTAAAGTCGTTGTTGTTGCTGCTGCTGATCCATTAGCTCCATCTTCCCTTTCTGTTGGGGCAGCCGATTGATGTGCCCGGGTTGGGAGAGGCCATGGTCCTGCTGTTGTAACCCGAGTGACAGCTCGTGATAGACCGCGATCGGGGTCGAAAGATAACAGCCAGGATGAAGTTTTGGCCCAATTTGTTGCCTCCTGCCTAGGCGGGAGCTTGGATGTCATGTCGGTCATACCCACTTGAGCTTCTAATCAGAAGGGGATCTGCTCTCCTGGCTGAGGTAAGACGGCTTCTTTTGCCCTCTATCCCGGTTAAGTGTTAGAGATATCCTGACTAGTGCTTTATTCTTGGCAGGCTTTTAAATTTAATGTGGCACTGAGCCAGTAGGTCGGCTCCCTCTTGGAGCAAGTTAAAAGTGTTACTACCGAGTTGGAGACGTCCAAGGAAGAGCTTACAAAGGCTGCTTGAGGAGTGGAAGTTCTGAACGAGTCTCTTAACAATACTAAGAAGGAAGCGGATGAGGCGAAAGTTGACAGGGAGCGGATGCAGTTTGCTTTGGATAACTAGATACTCAGATCCCTTCGTCCTAGGGAGGAGAGGGAGATCACGAAGGATAGAGTGATGAAGCTGGAAAAGGAGATTCAGTCCCTTCGTGATAGCGTGGCCAGCTTTGATGCTCAAGTAGACACCGCATTTGGGGATGGCTACTTTTTCGCTGGCTACCAGGTGGCTTTAGTTTTCCCTCATCCGTTTGACCTGAGTGTCATCGCGGGGTGGAACCAGGAGGAGATTATGGCAAAGGCTGCTGAACTTGCTAGGGCAACGCCCTCCGATGTGGCTAGACCTTCCCAGGTTGCTGGAGCAAGTGGAGTGGCAGGAGGTGAAGACCAAAGTTCTATCTCCCTTCATCTACCAACCAATGTTGGAGCAGATCCCAATCTGAAGGCTCCTGAAGCTGGAGCGGCTCAAGTTGAAGGAGGGGTTTCTGCCCCTTCTGCTTCTTCGCCAAAGTTCGTTAAGGAGGTAGGGGATCAACATGCTACTGATGATGAAAAATCTGCCCTGTCTATCTCTTCTTCTGATCTTGCCCAGGTAGTGGAGGGTCAGGCTGCTTCGACCAAGGAAGTTGGAGAAAATTCTGACCAAGCAGCAGTAGGGGAGCTTCAGGACGATCTATCTCAAGTGGAGCTTCTGGTTGCGGTGAGTATCCAGGAAGCAGACATGGTTCTATCTGGCACCGAAGAGGGAGAAATTCTAACTGGTGGGGTTGGAGAGAAGATGGCCAACCAGGAGACGAAAGATGCATGACTCAGTTTGAACTTTTATCCAGTCAACTTTATTTTTTCTTTTATTTTGTAGCCCGCGATCGGGGAATGGGCTCCCCAGCTTTAGTAATGAGAACACTTTTTCTTTTTTCCTTAGCTTCATGCATGTGTAGTTTATTAAACTCTTGGTTGAACCTAGCATTAATCTGAAGTAAAGTCCCTAATGTAATTTCGATCCCATAAATTCCTGTCTTCGGATGAATCCCGATGCCTGGGTGTAGACTTGGCGATCCATCCTTTATTTAACCCAAACAGAATGCAGCCATTGATATGATCGTCACATATCATGGTATATGGAGATCGAGATTGCCTTGGTCCATGCTACCTTCGAGGTTATCCTGATCAAAAAACCTTTTTTTTGGAATTCCTGCGTAGGAATATTTGGTTTGAGTTCTGTATTCAACTGTTCTTCCACGTGTCAGTCTAGGACAAGTTCGATTGTCTCAAACATTAAACTTCAGGGGGTGCACGCTTTGCGAAGCTGTCATTTCCCATACATCGAATGTTGTGTCCCATTAATGACCTTACCCTCTCGCTCCTGATACTCGATCTCTCCTTTTATAAATGCCTTTACCGGCTTGACAGTTCTTCATACTACCTCTTTACTCTTTTAGTGGAGCAACAAATCCCAGCAGATCGATAAATGATCGTCGTGTTAGTTAACACTGTTGGAGGAGGAGGAGATGTAAGTTCCGTGACTGGTAGGATACTTGGTATTGTGGATAGAATGGTGCGAGATGGACTTAATTACCAGGGAATCATAACAAGTCATGATTTCTTGGATCAAAAGAAATGGTGGATCACGGTGCTGCACCTTTGCCAATGGTGCAGACATTACCTAGGCAGGCCGTAGCTTCGTATCTAGTTGCATCTTGAATATGGAGGGTTTCAAGGTTACCCTCCTATGTTCGATGACTCCAACACGGCCTCTATTCCTACCTTCGGGGGTCGTGGTAGTAATGTCGACATCTGTCTTGGTTGAGATCAGTGTCGCTAAGAGAGTAGGCCAAGAAAGTAAGCAGGAAGCCGACGTGTCTGAGCCTCCAATTTACTTTCTATTATTTTTTCTCTCTTGTTTCTTGTATGTATCCTGGAGTAAGGGTTAGGCTCCCTAATTTGATCAATGAAGAAACCTCTCTTTCTTTTTATTCTTACTGATTGAATTTAGTTGCACGCTTCTAACTGAGATGCAAATTAAGTAAAAGTCCCCAGCATAAATGTGACTTAACCAATATCTGGTAACAGAAAAATTTAACGGTATATCGTGGCTCATAGCCAGTTCAATGGTCTCTTGATTAATCCCATCTGGGAAAAACCTGGGTACCGGGCATTCTTGTTTTGAGAATCCTGGCGCGCTGTTGATCATGCGGTGACTCATGGTATCTAGCCTTCCTGTTCCGGGAAATCTAGGCCCTTGACGATGGTGAACGTACTGGCGAACAATCCTGCAATCTAGGTACCTTGCATTCCTGTTCTAGGAATCCTGGTACCATGGCGAATAATCTGGCAAATCTAGATACCTTGTATTCCTGCTCTAGGAATCTTGGTATCGTGGCGAACAAATCTGGCGAATCTAGGTACCTCGCATTCCTGTTTGCAGGGATCTTGGTACCTCAGCGAATAATCTGGTACCTAGCCTTCTTGTTTTAAGGAACCTAGGTCTCTAGGTGAACATTCTGGCAAATCTGGATGCCTTGCATTCCTGCTATCGGAATCTTGGTACCGTGGCAAACATGATGGAGAACGTGTTGGCAGCAAGATCCTGGTAGGCGACTAAGGTCACTTTAGCACCAGGGTCTTTCTCAGCGGGGGGTAGTACCCGGCCAAGGCCTTAATCTGGCAGGCAACTATGCTCTTACTAACCAGACCCTTCCTAGCGGGGGGTGGCACCCGGCGAAGGCAGCAGGAAGGTCATATGGTCCTTACAGGTCTTGAGGAGATCATTGGCGGAAATAAGGCGATCATACTGGCAACAAGATCCTGGTAGGCAACTAAGGCCACTTCATGACCTTCGCAGATGATTACTCAAGATTTGGTTACGTGTATCTCATGAGACATAAGTCGGATGCATTTGATATGTTCAAAGCATTCAAAGCTGAAGTAGAAAATCAGCTTGAGAAACATATAAAAATCTTGAGATCTGATCGTGGTGGAGAATATCTATCTGGAGAGTTTCAGCAATATCTTATTGATAATGGGATAGTTTCTCAGCTTTCTGCACCAGGTACACCTCAACAAAATGGGGTAGCAGAAAGGAGAAATAGGACCCTTTTAGAGATGGTTAGATCAATGTTGAGTTATTCAACACTTCCTATTTCTTTTTGGGGATATGCTCTACAAACAGCAATATATATTCTAAACGATGTACAATCTAAATCTGTCCCTAAAACCCCACATGAATTGTGGACTGGACGAAAGCCTAGTTTACAACACATGAGGATATTTGGTTGTCCTGCACATGTGTTGAAAGGAAAGACAGAAAAGATGGAGTCTCGTTCGGAAACATGTATATTTGTGGGGTATCCAAAAGGAACTAAAAGATATTATTTCTATAGTCCTTCTGATCTAAAAGTATTTGTTTCAACAAATGCTTCATTTCTAGAAAAGGACTATATGAATAATTTTGTGCCCAAAAGTAGAATTCTTCTGAATGAGATGTCAGGAGATATAATTCCACAAGAGGTTTCACAACCCAGCCCAATTGTAAGTTCCACTCCAACACAAGATCAACAACATACCATTCCTCGTCATAGTGGAAGGGTTAGAACACAACCCCGAAAGATATATCGGTCTAGGAGAATCTGTTGAGAATCTCCCGGACGACGATGATCCCTACACGTACAAGGAAGCTATGGAGGATGTTGATTGTCGTCATTGGCAAAAGGCAATGCAATCCGAGATTGAATCGATGTTCAATAACAAAGTCTGGTCCCTTGTAGACTTGCCTAAAGGGATAAAACCCATTGGGTGCAAATGGGTATACAAGAGGAAAAGAGGTATGGATGGTAAGGTGGAAACCTTTAAAGCTAGACTAGTAGCTAAATGTTATACACAGAAAGAAGGTATCGATTACGAGGAAACCTTCTCACCTGTGGCCATGCTTAAATCCATTAGGATACTCTTATCCATTGCAGCATCTCTAGACCTAGAGATTTGGCAAATGGACGTCAAGACAGCTTTCCTTAATGGAAGTCTTGAAGAGAGCATCTACATGATGCAACCAGAGGGATTCATTGAAAAAGGCCAAGAAGAAAGAGTATGCAAGTTGCAAAAGTCCATATATGGACTAAAGCAAGCATCCAGATCTTGGAACATAAGGTTCGATCAAGCTGTAAAGGGTTTTGGATTTATTCAAAACCCTGACGAACCTTGTGTATACAAGAGGATCAAAGGCGACAAGTTGGTTTTCCTCATTCTTTATGTTGATGATATACTACTCATTGGAAACGATGTAGGTGTATTGACATCAGTGAAAGAATGGTTAGCAAAACAATTTGATATGAAGGACTTAGGAGAAGCAAGGTATATTCTTGGTATCCAAGTAATAAGGGATAGAAAGAATAGAACGATTGCATTATCCCAAGCTTCATACCTTGATAAAATCTTGTCTAGATTCACCATGCAAGATTCCAAGAAAGGTATGTTACCTTTTAGACATGGAATCAAACTTTCTAAGGGTCAAGCACCTAAGAATGTGCATGAAGAGCAATTCGTGAGTAGAGTTCCATATGCCTCGGCAGATGGAAGTCTCATGTATGCAATGCTCTGTACTAGACTAGATATTTGTTTTGCTGTTGGCATAGTTAGCAGGTTTCAATCGAAACCTGGTCCTGATCATTGGATGGCAGTCAAGCATATTTTCAAGTATCTCAAGAGAACTAGAGATTATATGCTTGTATACTCTGGAGGGGATTTAATTCCCGTTGGGTATACAGATTCTGATTTCCAGACGGATTCTGACTCCAGAAAATCCACATCAGGATCTGTGTTTACCATTGGAGGAGGAGCAGTCATATGGAGGAGTATCAAGGAATCTTGTATTGCTGATTCCACCATGGAAGCTGAGTATGTTGCTGCATGCGAAGCTGCCAAAAAGGCTGTTAGGCTCCGCCAATTCTTGATTGACTTAGAAGTGGTTCCTAGTGCGAATAAGCATATCACTATACACTGTGACAACAGTGGTGCAGTGGCTAATTCGAAAGAACCAAGAAGTCATAAGAGAGGTAAACACATTGAAAGGAAGTATCACCTTTTGAGGGAAATTGTTCATAGGGGAGACGTGACGATCACCAAAATCGCGTCAGCAGAAAATCTAGCGGATCCTTTCAAAAAGGCTCTACCTCAGAAGAGCTTTGATGGACATCTAGAGAACATGAGAATGAGAGATATGACACACTTGCTATAGAGCAAGTGGGAGATTGTTAGGATTATGCTCAATGGCAAGAGTGTAATATTGTAATTGACAATCTTCCCATATTAATAAAGTGAATTCTGATTCTTACAATTACTTATAGCATTTATTATTATAATTGTCAAGGTAAATAATCATAAGGTCAAAAGACTATGAGACATGAAGAATTGTTCATACATCCGGATATGTATGAGGTAGACACAATTCTTTAGTTAGTCTTGAATAACGTTCACAACTTAAGTTAAAGGTTGGGCACCTCTATCTTGTTAAAGTTGTAGAATTCTTTTACTAGCATTTGAGTGGGATCAAATGAATATGATGAGTCTAAAATCATCGAAAGGTTTTCGAGTAAAAGAATCTAGTGCACTAGGTGCATTGAACTGGATCACAATGAAATACTTTATCTAGAACCGTCACTAGATATAAGTCTTTTCATTAAAGAGGACAATCGGAGAGTCTATCTTAATCCTGAGATAAATGATGGACTTATGGTTGCAAGTGTTATCATTAGAGCTATCAATGAGTACGATTATATAGCATAGTCTATCCTCGATAGTTTGGTGGTATACATTTGTTAATCGATAGAGGACTTCATTTATAGATATGGACATCGTGGCTCCATTTATTAAATGAGAGTATAATATCATCATATGGATGTTTTGAAGTATTGGATATTAAATCTCAACGTTGAGTTTTCAATAATGATTATTGAAAACATGGCTTCTGGACAAGTCAAAGTATCCAAGTTCGAAATGTGGTCATATGAGGAAATATGGTAAGTTGGAGAGCTATAGGCGGTCTATGAGCTCTTGACGATTACTGATATTATTCACGAGGATACACCATCTCCTATAAGATTGTTTAGGGTATGAATGAGAAACATCTCCTTATTCTATCTTTATTTAAGAGTTCAATTTTAGCTCTTTAGTGGAATGAGTTAAAATTAATAGATTGGACCTAAGTGAATCATTTGTTGATTGTGATTAGGTTGTGTCTATTGAAGCTTAAATTTAGATAGCCCGCCAAGATCCTCAATCCACACGTATTTGCATGGATCACTTGATATATTCTACCGGGCCGATTTAAGGGTCCATCTAGAATTGTTTTTAATATATCAAGAATATAATATGTATATTATTTAAATTAATGGGCTGCACTATTATATTAATATATTAAAAGGAGACATGTGGGCTTGTTTCTTTTAGTAAGAATGAGTCTGGTTCATATGTGGGCTTTTATTTAAAGTCCAATGGATTAAATGAAATAAGAAAATAATATATGGCCCATTTATATAAGCGGGGCGGCAAGGTGTATATATTAACCTAATATATTATTTTGTTTCATTGTTTTAATTAAATAAGAATTAGTTAATTCATTAATTAATTGTTTAATTAAGAAACAAATCTTTTTCTGATCAGGAAATATATTTCCTAAAGTTATACTATTGGTAGTAGTATATTAAAAGTAAAAGACTTGTTTGATAAGAAAATAAATAATTAATTTTATTTATTTAATCAAATAAGAAGTCTTTTTATTTAGTCAATAAAAGAATAAAAATATCTATGAGTTGGATTAGGTTTTGAAGTCTAAAGGTTGATGGAAATTAGGGTGCAACACAAACTCTTTTTGGTATGTGATTTGCGGCAACCCTAGTCCATTTAAAGGAAGATTTCGGCAATCCTAAATAGAAGAGGAAGCAAAATTTCGGCCACCTATATAATACCACATATAGAATTCGGCCACCATAGTTGATTGAATGATTCAATTTTTCTTCTTCTTCTCAATTCATAGAAAATGATAATTTTTATTCTACTAAACATAAAAGAGAGAAGAGATTATTCTTTGATAGTACACTGATTGCTTGTTCATCAATAAGCTTGTGTGTACAACATCGAATTAGGTTCACGTGAGTTTCGATCATTAGATTGAGAACTCAAAAGTGACCGGAATAATTTTTGTCTTCTTTTGATTGTTTTGTGACTAACAAAAGAAAAAGAAAACTTTGTTCATCCATTCTCAGGTTTGCAATTCAAAGAAAAGGGGAGACCACGCTCCTAGGTGATTCACGTACATGTTCGGATTGAAAGATCTAGCGGTACTGTTCACGATCACTGTTCACGGCGGGGGTACTGTTCACGATCACTGTTCACGCGTGTACTGTTCATACGGGTACTGTTCACGGGCATCGGAAAAGATTTTGCGGATTACCAATCGACGTAAGTCAATCGGATCACGCGTCAAGAGGTATTTAACTCTAACCATATATATTTGAGTTTAATTAATTAAAAGGTTAAGGTTCAACTTTGAGAAAAAATTTAAAACCATACGAAATCTATTTTTCGTTTCTTCCGCTGCGTTTTATATCGATTTTTCCCTACATGAGAAAGACAATCACACGATTTTGAACAACATGTATTCTTGAATCCTGTTGATTCCAACGAATACCAGGAAAAAAGAAGGAAAAACTGAGTAAAAAAACTCAATGAATATTATTTCACCAAAAACTAAATTCCAAAACCTAATACAAACTAGTTAAATAGAAAAATAAATAATCTGACTTCCACAAGGAATCGAAGGTCTTTTAGATAACTAAAAACTACTAAACAAAATCAAAAAAAAAAATCCTATCTAAAAAACAGAAAACCGAATAAAAACGAAAAACTATTAAATTGTCGCGCAAGAAACTTTAACTGCCCGTAAAACAATCTAAACGGCCTTTTTTTGACCCCTTCCAAGCCTAGGACACACAGTTTCTGTGAAAAATGTAGAGGACGTCCCGAGCTTTCCGAAAACATATTATAATAGCGAATCTGAGCCCGTACGCAAAAGTTATGACCCTCCAAAATCAGGCCCGTTTGTGGTGCTCCAAGCAACCCAAAAACGAATTTGCAATCCGATCCACATCACAACTATAAATTAAATTCTATTTTCCTTCATTAGAATTCTTGATTAATTAAAAGGGCAGTTATGTTAAAACATCAAAATTAGTTGATTATAAATAGAGCAATAATAGAAAAATATAACCACCTAAAATATGTCAAATTTAATTTTAAGCACATTCGAAAGTTTAACCGGTAATAATCACATCTCATAATTTATTTTTAGTCTATAACCAAAATGATGACAATACCCATGCAACTTCTTTTTTTTTTTAAAGCAAAATCTTGTTTTTGAAAAATAAAAACATAAAATTACTAAAACTTCCCTCTCAAAACCTTGTTTTTATTTTTATTTTCTACAAGGAAATGACCAAAACACCCCCTTATTGAGAGCTCTGTTGCCGCACCTGGACTTCACTTGGGCAACACACTCTTGGGCACAACATACTCCTAGGCATGGCGTGCCTGGGCAAAGCTTGTCCCGGCAACATCATCTTCGGTGAAGGCGCCACCAGTGTGAGATGAGAGAAAGATGATAGGGAAGATAGGAGAGGATGAAGAGGAGAGAGAAAAGAGGAAATAGGGTTTAAGAGTGTTTTTATATGGAGGTATTTTGGTAATTGCTCAAATACATAGTTGTAAACAACTATATTTTCGTAAGTAATTAAAAACAAATTCATGTTTATAGGGACTTGTTTTGAATTTTTTTTCACCAAATTTAAATCAAAAAGTTACTCGGAGCTTTTTTTTTTGGCCAGTTTTGTAGGTCGTAAAGTGCAAATGTGCAAATAAATCACTAATTACATAATTCATCAAGAAACTTTGATAAGTGCTGAGTGAATATTTTAACAGATTTTAGAATGTTTACTACAAATAAAAAAAATCAAAAGAAAAAATTTCTCTCTCTAAACGGAGACACTTCTGTAACCTTGTCTCCTGTAACCCCTGGACCGGGGTAAAAAATTATGTCAGATTAGGGTTGGGAATTTCCGATCCTGTCCTGTTGACATTCCTATCAATTTGTGGGCAGGGCATATATCTATGTCAAATTAGGGTTGGGAATTCCCAATCCCGTCCTGTTGACATCCCTATAACATTAGGAGGTTGATGATATTAAATCCTGTTTCAACCACAATGACATGCCAACCAAATTCCAACTTTAGGTCACAACTAAACAGAGCTCACTTATCTTATCATTATGATATAAGTTATAGAACAAAATAAAATAATGATATTATTCAAAGAAATTATTGTTACTCCACAAAAAATAAGTACCACAGCCACTGCTAGTGAAGATTACCACTAAAATCAAATACAACATTTACATGAATTTGTTAAGTTTCGACACGTAACATTTATAATATCTGTACATTTCACAATTTAGAAGATAAAAAGGGCTCAATAAAAGAATAGGCTAACCTCCTATAAAGAATTCCATCTTCCCCCCATGAAAAAATGCTCAATAAAAATGTAACTTTTCTTCTTCAAGGTCAATGAAATTATTAACAGTTTTGTATCTCCAGAAATAGTTCAAGAACAGCCGAAAAAACCAGATTTCAGGTTAGCCTGTACAAAGAAAAACACAGGGTTATGCATTTTCAATGATTAGAAACAAATTGTTGAAATTTTTTAAGAGGATATGTACCTGGATGATAGTATACATTTCCTTTTTTACTCTATTCTCATATTCTAAGGTAACCTTCTCTTTCTTGAACTCCAAGAGTTCTCTTAAGGAATGACCTCCTATTGAGTGACCAGCTTCTTCTCATTGCTCTCCTCCTCTGCCATGCAGCTACACGGGTATACAGAGCTGGAAAAACGAAGCATAGCAGCACCATAAGTAGCATCGCCAAACATAGAAACATGACATTGCGGAAACCATCTTTCAGCGCTGGATCTTTCTGCCCCGTCCATGGAACTCCTCCCACATTCATTCCGAATACTGAAATGAATGCACGAAACAGTAATTCATTAGATTATACTAGAGAATAGAGATGCGTCATAATTTAAGAAAGTTCGGAGTGAAAAGAAAGTTTACCTCCGGTGATGATGGACAATGGAAGGAATATTATTGAAAGAAAGGAGAGGTAATAAAGTTTCCTATTTATTTGTTCAGCCTGCCAGCTATCTAGACCAGCCTGAATTGCTGTGACACGATTTGCTATAAACCCTACATTCTCTTTTAGCCTCCTTAGCTGGCCAATTAACTCGTCTATAGAATTAATGTCTTCAACGGCAAACCATGGCTTCAATGCACACTTTTCCTTCACTCGAGGAAATACTTGCTCTCCATGTGCAATCACCTAAGCTCAAGGAAAACAAATGCAAAAGCAGTTAAGTACGCATGGTCATAATATCAGATATACAAGAACAAACTTCATATATATAGACATTTCCTTGCAGTCACATTCCTTGTTATGACACTGAAAACAAAAAATTAACAAATCACCTCCGTATTATAGACCTTTAAGATGTTATCGGCATATTTTTAAGGGACCCCACAAAACTTATGGGCAAACGAAGAACTAGAATTTTCTGATTTCATTAACTTATAGCCAAGACAAGAAGCAGAAGACCTCTGAAAGAGTTGGAACTTCTTCAAAATTAAAAGGACTTTCAACTGGCATAGATGCGTAGTCTTTTCAGCTCTTCTATTTAAATGGTCTATTAATCCTTGTCAGGAATTCAAAGCAAAACTCTGATGAATTCACCTCCAAGCAACATAAATGTAAAAATAACCTTTTCCTGAATAGAAGGGAAAAAAGTACCTGCAGGAGGCGTTGCAAATTAAGATGCATTTTGGGAAATCTTCGATCATCCATCATTTGTTTCTTTAAAGCAAAACCACCTGCCATTAAACAAACCAATCATATAGATTCATCCCAAGATTTAACAATGCCAATTCAAACAGAGAAAAATATGAAACAGAGAGAGAAATTGATGATGCAGAAAAGGAAGTTGGAAAGAAACTTAAGAACATTATGACCCAACTCCAGGTTCAGCTTACCAACTGCTAACCTATGAATCGTAAAGAAAAGAGTTTCAAAGTCCAACCATAGATTTGATCAATACACAGCAAGTATTGATGTCTTACATTTTTAGTCTTATCTTTCCCTTCACAAAGTATACATTGCATCCCTATATCAAGTTATAAACAATCATCAAAGTTGTCTAGTATCTGTTAAAGAATCTCATAATTATTATGCATATTATAGGCTTCCATTCTTATGTAATTATGTTTGATCTATTACCATTAAAAATTTTCATATCTAATGTTACCATATTTATCTAGTCTTATAAGCCTATAAATAGTCCCCTTATGTATTTGTAATGTGCAGCCCAATATAATAAAATGATAGTTGAATGAAAGCAGATTTTATTATTCCTGCAAATTTCATTTCTTTATCACCTTTAAATCTTTAAGTAAACCTCGTCATAAGTCAATGTTAACAGTTGAATATGATTTACAAGATCTGACTCCTTCACACCTAAAACAACAGGGGGTAAAGAAAACCTAAAATATTGGTGCAGAAAAGCTATCACATGATTTGGAAGGGAAGTAGAAGAAGAACAAACTGAAGATAGCAGCTTAGATTACACAAGTAAGGACTGTAACTTTTACTAAATCCAGGGGCAATATAGCAGGGAAACATAAGAGCACCAACATGAGATAACAAAAACAATATTTAACTAATGCGTACGTCACATGTATAGACTATTAGAATGATAAAAGCTCATTTTTTTTTGTTTTTTTGTTTTAACTGATACTGTATACCGTCATTACGTGTTTGTGGATGGGTGGTAACTCATATAAGAGCAGGAAAACTCTGCACAGAGTTGACCTCTCTCCAGAGTCCACAGTTAATGAAATATCTACAGCATCACCTCTTGTATCAAAAAAATACGTTCACCTCCCATACTAGTAACTTCTGTCGACTCAGGTGCAAAAAGATAACATGACAATAGAAGAGCAACAGTATATGAACTTGTTTGTAATTTTTAACTTCCATGACACGACATTTTTATATCCAATCATTTCTCACGTAATGATTATTTGTTGTCATTTATTACAAATCTACTCTTATTTATTGGCAGAGTAAAAATTTATGCAGTTAAAAATTGTAGTCTAGTCTCTATTTAAAACTAAAACAAAGAAACACTGGAAAAGTAGAGAGCTACTGAAACACCAACAATTTGTAATATTTAGTTACTGAGAATCAGTGAGTGCAGTTGACATGTGATTGATATAAATTCTGAAACAAGAAGGAGTTCCTTGGAAATCTGCTAAAGCTCAGGAAGGTTCATGTAATTTATCCGTAAGAATTGATGCAGAATTGTGATAGTTCATTGTATATCACAAATATCCCACGTGCTCTTTTGCTCTTGGAAAAACACATTGGTCAAAGTATAGTCCTTTAATAATGGTCATGTACATCATTGTTCCATTATTTTCTAGCATGCCAGTGTAAAACAAAGACAGTAATATAACTTTGTGCTAAAGCTACTACCACTTTATGCAGTTTCAAGATCTTGGAGTTTTCAAGTCTCAAGATCTTGGAGTTTTCAAGTCTCTAGTTATGTATATATATAACCATTTTTCTAGGCTACTTGTTTCAAGAAGTGTTGAGATGGGTAATGGGTTACGAAGACTATAACCCCATGAAGTAAAAGTAAGGAAAACAACGTCTTAAGGTATGATTAAAACAGTAAGGGCAAGCACAAACACAAATTATAAAGTATAAACCATCAAATTTTAATGATTTTTCCAGTTCAATCAAATCAATAACCACCTTAACATAATTAATACAACCAAACGATGTCACTAAGAGAAAGCAATAGGTTCATCTAGAAAGAAGAGATCTGATAAATGATCAATAAAAAAAATTATCACATGCTGTGCATCATCATAGAGTCAAACAATTTACCTTTATCCAATTCAAGCTCAACTGAATCCAGCTCAATCTCCAGTTTAGTCACAACATCTTGAAGGTGATCCACATGTGTGTCAATGATGTGAACAACAAGATTCGAGACAGATTCTGGTACAGGATTATCAGCTTCCTCGGTGTGATTCATTGTCAACAAGAATTCAAGGACATGCTCCCTTATTACAATGCCACTCCCTTCCTTCTGCTCACCTCTATGATGTGTGGGACTCTCCACACTAGGTATCTCTGATAGAAGAGATTGACCCATAGGCGAGAAACCCAACCTAGGAACACGACCCAAAGACACGGTAATCACTGAATTCTCGGTAACTCTAGCAGCAATTCTAAATGTGAAATTGCTAGCGGGAGGACCATGTGAATTAACTCTAAATACAAGTGCACCATCAACATGCCCACAAAATGGTCCATTGCTAACAAGTGAAAGAATGTCTTGAAGCTTCAAAGGCGGGCAAAGAACATCAATAAGGTATTGAGCAGATTGAGCGAGTTTTTGGTTTCCTTTCGGAAGTTCTACATGGTACCAACAAAACTCTCTGCCTCTACCTTCCGCAAGATCCCATTCCTTAATGTAATATTGCCCTAATCCATCAAATATGTAAGCTTTTTTTCTCACCATACCCGGAAAATGGGTGCGGTACATATGTGTCTCCCTATGAGAAGTTCCTGCAGGAGTTAATCTGTCCATTTCCTCTGTCTCTCCATCCCCTAACGACTCTTCCCGAGCTAGTTCCATGTCCATGGTCTCACTGAACTAGCTTTGTTTGATCAATCAAATAAGTCACAATAAAACTAAGTTTGAATTCGCTACCTAACAATCTGAATATCTATCCAGATTACAAAAAACCAGCCTTATAACAGTAAAATGCAAATTCAATATCAAAATCAGTCTTCTACCCAGATTCAAGAACACGTATAAAGAAGTTGATTTGAAATGAAACCACATGCTTCAAAGCAAGAAAAATGAACTCTATAGATCCAACAAACAAGAACCCAGATTAGAAATATTCACCAAAGTCGCAACAAGAATGCCACACTAGTAGTTCCCATCTTCAAACCCACCAAGGTTTCCAAATCCACCATTCATCAATCCCTGAAAAAAAAAAAACATGTATATCTTCATCATTTCAAAAAACCAATACAAACCCACCACAAAACACGAGAACAAACGCATTTCTAAAGTCAATAAAAGAAAAGTCTTACCTTGTTGAAAAAGCCTCAAAAACCAGCAAAAATTGGCCTAAACAAGAAAACCCAGATCACAATCAAAACAATTCAACATACCCAAAAGTCCATTTGTATCTCTTGTTCCTCAAAAGTGGTTAAGCGACCGGTCAGACTCTTGAAAAGTTCAAATAATAATAAACTACCGGTTAAAAAAATAATAATAATTGAGGAATATTTTTAATCAAAATGTCGGAGAACACAAAGAAGGACAGAGATTAAAAACAGAAAGAAACGTGGTGGGATGGTTCTAGGAAGTTTCTCCACCAAAAAATTTCAAAGAAACTTTTAAAAATATTGAATTATCAACTTAAATATTAAAAGAATAAATAACCTAAAATTGTAGGAAAGAAAGTAATGTGTTTTGTTTTATCAAATAGTCTTGGTGTTGTCAAATTGACTGGAGAAGAAAAAAAAGAGTGAATGATTTTATGAGTTTGAGAGTGAAAACAGGGATGTATCTAACACAGATAATTAACTACCAAGACTTTCTGTTTTTGCTTTTATTATCATCTATCTTATATTAGTTGGCATCTAATTCTGGAGATGTAGTGTGCAAAATCAACGCATTGACATTGGATTTGTTGCCTATCTTTTTGCTCATCCCACATTTACATACGATGTAGACTGCTGACTCAATAAGAAAATTTTCAATAAAATGTATATTTTGATTGGTCATTTATGTGACTTAAATAACATTATTAAAATTATCGTCTAATATGAGTTTGACGATAAAAAAGGATTATTCCGTCCCATATATCTATTCAAGGCTATCTATATAATTATAATAATAACATTATTAAATAAAATGCATGTACTCTAATGCATAGAAGATTCCTCAAATTCTAGCAATGTTGTGACAATTTGTGTTATTGGGATCAAGTTTGAGTGTTATAATCATTTTTTTTAATAACACTAGGGGTATGCCAAGATCAAAATAGTAAATATCTACTGTACAACAATAACAAGAAAACTCACACATATGCTTGTAAAATATATAGAACGAAACTCAAGTCACTTGACTAATGAACCCAACTTCTAGGTGGGGACCTTGAATTTTTTTCTAATATAATATATTTTTAATATAAATAAACCTAATTTTATATGTTTTTCTTAGTTTTTTTTATATAATTATAAATATATTTTTCTTCATTCTATCTTAACTTTTATCATTATCTTGTTTTAGATTTTATCGGATTTTGTTGAGGTGTTTCTTACCATTTATCAAAATTTCTTTGTAGATTTTGTTAATTTTTTTGTTAACCTCTTCTACATATGAAAAAAATAATGGGATGGGAGTAAGAGAGGCAGATCTACATGCAATGCGAATCTTAGGGGCCGTTTGTTTTTTTTGTCTGAACACTGAACAGTTCTGAATTTTTCTGAAGACTGAATAGGGACTGAAATCTGAATCTGAATGACATGTTTGTTTTTTTTTCCTCACATCTGAATGTACTGTCAACTAATGGTGTAAAAGGGGGCCGGCCCGGCCCATATCGGCACGGCCCGTTTTCCTAAATGGGGGCCCGGCACGGCCCTTCCGTGCCGTGCCGCGTGCCATGCCGTGCCGGCACGTGGGCCAATTTGGCAGGCCAAATGGGTCGGCCCATATTTTTTTTAAAAAAAATTTTATATATTATTATTTTAGTATAATAAAAAAATGTTTATAATAAATTAATAATAGATTATAGATACATTTTTTATTTTATTTAATGAATTAATTCAAAAAATAAATAAAGATAAAACATGAAAGAAAAAAAAAAGTAGATAAAAATATGAAATGAAGAATTCTTTATTTATTTCGGACTTTCAGTATTACATATTTACATGATTGCCTCATTAAAAACCTTACCAAGAAAACCCAGTGGGATAAAAACTTGGTAAGGGAAAAAGAGTGCAATCGTATTACAAGTAAATGTACATGTATAACCTAGTTCTGGACTTGGTTACTGCTGGAACCCTCATCGACATATAAATTAGAGAAATTTTGAATAAATTGTTCATCTACCGTTTCATTTTGCATCCTCTTTCGAGCATGCTCCTAATCCCGAATGCATATTAATACCTCCACCATCTCTGGAGTCAAACAATTTCTTCTTGGTTCAATAATTCGTCCACTCGTGCTGAATGCCTGTTCTAGAGTCAAATGATTTTTTTTTTTACTAAAACAATATATTAAAATTAACTCCTACACATAAAATGATTATTTTACAAACAAAATATATTAAAATTAACTACTAAAAATAAAATGATTTTTTTACTAAAATATTATATTAAAATTAACCCCTACACATAAAAATGATTTTTTTTAATCAAACAATATATTAAAATTAACTCCTACACATAAAATGATTAATTTACTAAAAAAATATATTAAAATTAACTCCTACACAAAAAAATGATTTGTTTTACTAAAACAATATATTAAAATGAACTCCTACACATAAAATGATTATTTTACAAACAAAATATATTAAAATTAACTACTAAAAATAAAATGATTTTTTTACTAAAAAATTATATTAAAATTAACCCCTACACTTAAAAATGATTTTTTTTTAATCAAACTATATATTAAAATTAACTCCTACACATAAAATGATTAATTTACTAAAAAAATATATTAAAATTAACCCCTACACATAAAAATGATTTTTTTAACTAAAACAATATATTAAAATGAACTCCTATACATAAAATGATTATTTTACAAACAAAATATATTAAAATTAACTACTACAAATAAAATGATTTTTTTACTAAAAAATTATTTTAAAATTAACCCCTACACATAAAAATGATTTTTTTTTACTAAAACAATATATTAAAATTAACTCCTACACATAAAATGATTATTTTACTAAAACAATATATTAAAATTAACTCCTACACATAAAATGATTAATTTACTAAAAATTAAAATTAAAATTAACCCCTACACATAAAAATGATAAATTTACTAAATAAATAAAATTAATAACTGATATAAACATAAAATGATAAATTTACTAACTAAACAAACAAAATAAATTTAAAATATAACACTTAAATAAAAATGTACCTTTGAAGTTTGAACTTTGGTGTCTTGGTGGAGAGATTAGAGAATAATAGTAAATTACTAATAAAATATTATAATAGTATATTAGTAGTGTAGAATAGTAGAGAGAGAGAGTAAGAATGAAATTAAGAATAATTGAATTGTATAGAGAGTTTGAGAATAGAGAGATTGAGAGAATTGGAGAAAGTGAATGAAAAGTGGAATGTGTGGGAGTATTTATATAAAAATTAGAAAAGTGGGTAAAAATATAAAACACAAGAGTTGAGGGGGCAAATTGTAATTTTTATAGTTTTTTTAAAAACATAACCGTTGGCTGACGTCGACGTCCAACGGTTATTTTTTTTAAAAAAAATACCGTTTATATACTTAAATTTAAAAAAATAAAAATAAAAATAAATTCCGCGGGCCCAACGGTTGGCACGCCGTGCCGGCCCGGCATGCCGACCGTTGGGCCTGGTACGCTGTGCTGGCGTGCCGTACCGGGCCGGCACGCCGTGCCTGGAACCCTGACCCGACACGTGCCAAGAATGGGGGTCGTGCCTGGCACGACCCGCTACAGTTGCGGGCCGTGCCAGGCACGGCCCGCCATCCTTGGCAGGCCGGCCGGACCGGGCCCTCCAGGCCCGGCCCATATTTACACCACTACTGTCAACATGTTTGTTTTTTAAAAATAACACTGTCTGAAAATAAGTAATTTTACATTTATACTCATACTAATTAAAAGAAGTTATTTAACATGCACCATTCTTTATAACATTTTGTATGTTTTTTTTTTTTACAAACAAGGTTCAATTTAACAAAATAATAAATTAATCAAAGAATATAAATTTACATGTTCTGCAAATAAAGTTTAAGTTAAATTTATTGTCAAAAAAGAGTTCGAGTTCAAGTTCAATTTTATATGTTGTTCACGTTTCCGGTGAATATAATTCATGTAACCATTTTTGTTTTTTTGGTTTCCTGGATCATATGCACTGGAAACCAAATAAAAAAAAAGGTTTTTAAATTTTTTATATACGTTAATTCTATAACATTTTCGAGCCACGAAATCTACTCAATATGATAACCAAATTTATTGAGCACTATACGAATAGTTAAATAAAAATAAATAAATAAATAGTTCTTACTAGGATTTGGCAGAAGAGAAATTCAAGTTGTTCAATCCCTGAAAATTTTCATTATGAGAAGTAATTTGGGTTTTTTTTCTTTTCTAAAACATGTTTAAAATAAGAAATATATTGAAAGAAATTTTTTCACATCATATTAAATTAATATAAATTTAGAAATATATCTTTTTTTAAAGGATAGACTTGGAAGAGCATATTTTAATTGTAATCCAATGATTTGGAATTAAGTTAAAAGTTGGGATTTCTTACTTTTTATTTTAAGTTGTTTTTTGATATTTTTAAGTTGTTTAATCACTTAAAAAAATAAGTAAAACAACTTAATGAGTTTAATTTATACCCATTAAATATTAAGTGAAAAAAACAAAGCACTTTTTGGTAGGTGTGATTGGTAATTTTTTACCACAATAAATTTGAAATCTCCGGATTTGTTTGTATTTTGTAAGGAACCCAAAATTATATAATATTAGTTTGTCATATTTTGTACTTCCATGGTTTATTGCTAATGTTCGTGCTTTGCACGTCCATTATTTAATCGATTTGTTTTAGGGAATCTGTCAAAAATTGTTTGTTTGGTGTATGTCTAGCTTTTTGTTAGAGGTAAATACATTCATCTCCCCTGAAGTTTGTCATAAATACAGTTAGGAAATATGTATATATTTATCTACTCCGACCTTTCATATTCTTAAAATTGAATTAATAAAAAGGCTAAATTGTCCTTAATTATTAAATTTTAAAAATAAAGATAATTTTTTTTATAAAAAATAATTAAATGAAATTAATTGAAAATAATCTTTTCAATGGAATAAAATGGAAAAATAAAAAAAAAAATTTTGCAATTTTAAATTATCTTCAATTTTATTTTTTTTCTATTTTTAAAGTAAATAAAAAATGTTTTTCATTTTTTCAAATTATCTTTATTTTTATATTAAAAATTTTGTTTGATGGTTTAAAATATATAATTTAAAAATAGTAAGAAAAAATTAGTTTACGAGTTATTAAATTATTTTCATTTTTCATTTTTAATAACTCTCCTTTAAAAATTGTATAAAAATGTTTTTTTTAAATGAAGATAAATTAAAATTTTAAAAAAAAATTCTCATTTTAAAATTATTTTTTCATCTATATTCTATAGAAATTATTATCTTCAATTAATTGAATTTAATTGGTTTATTGTAAAAAACATTTTATTTTTAATTTTTAATAATTAAAGGTAATTTAGTTTTTTTTATTATTATTTAAATTTCAAGAATAGAGGAGGTCTGATAAATACATACTTAATCTCTAATTGTATTTATATCACACTTCTGGAGAGATAAGTATATTTACCTCTTTTTAATATTATTTTTATTATTATAATCAAATTATTAGATGGCATCACAATTATTCTTTTTTTTACTTTTGGCTCTTCCAAGGTCAAAGACGATTGGAGGTTTTTAATAAATAAATAAATTATACAATGAATCCATGAAATCGAGATCTCTTAAAGTTTACGCAAAAATAAATTAAGTGCAAGTAATAAAGAACAAACAATAATCATCAACTTGTCCCTAATACTCAATTCAATTTGTCAGTTCATTCACGTGAAGTTATTACACTCACTAAAAGTTGATGCGAGTGACTCCATTAGTCCATTTTGAATAATTAATTTTTGTGATTGCTTTTGTTATGAGATCTTATTTAAGTTACTCCACAATATGCCTGATAGGCTCGACGCCGGTTCCGGTTTCGTCGGTTTCGGTTCCAATTTTTTATTTTTTTAATTTCATCACAAAATTATTACATTAGTCGTGTAAAATTGTAATTTGTAAATATATTTTATTGGGTTACTCATTTACCCGCGCAATAAAATAAAATAAATAAATGATAAATTAAAAATTAAAATTAATATAAAACTAAAAATGTAAAATTGGTCTTGCACTTAATTTTTACCACAATTAAGTTGCCTACGTATCCTCTTAAGGGTTTAAAGGAATCAAATATCACGTAGTTCTCTTACATTTTATTGCAGGTTGGAGATGGCGTGGACTAATCATTACCTTGATCATTAGTTCGGCTTTCAGCCGGTTCGTCATCTTTAAAGAAATCGTACGGTTCCTCCTGATCGATTTCTTGTTGTCGATATTGTGCCTTCGTCCAATATTCGACACAAGCTTGCATCTGAAGTGATTTCGGACTCATAAGGGAACATGTTGGTTCTAAAATATTCCCACCGGCGCTGAACTGTTGTTCCACCGTCACTGTAGAAACTGGTGTTGAAAGGATATTTTTGGCTATCATAGCCAAGATTGGAAAGTACCTTTCATGTTCATTCCACCAGTGTAGGATATCAAATTTTTTAACTTCAGTGTCTTCTATGAACTCAAAAAAGGTACTTAGATAAGATTCAAGCTCGGAATATGTGGTGGAGTTGGATGAAGAAGAACCTCGTAATTTTTTGGGTTTTTTTGGATAAAAGATTATACCCTAAACTAATAAATCCAGAGGATGATGAGGAACGAGATACATTTTGAGTTTGTGGAACATCTATGTTTAGTGATGGACCATAAACTCTAAGATATTCATCATATAAATCATACAATAATTTCTTAACCCTAGCACAACACATATCAACATCATAATGTATTTTTAAACCTTGTTCATAATAATCAGATAGATAATCAGGTAAACTTTCTAATCTACAACGTGGATCAAAACACATGGCAATTAAATAAATATTTGGAAACTCATTATAATATTCTAACAATTTTTCCTTCACAGCAGTAACAGACTCATGTAATTGTAAGTCAGGATTCACAATGAGCAAATGCACTAGCAATATTAAGACTCTCAATAATAAATAAATTAGTTATAGGATAATAAATATCAGATAAATTGTTAGTAGCAGTATAAAAAACTTTTAACAAACCACAAACATTGTTACAAACATCCCAATGACTTTGATAAAGATTAATGTGACTAACATGGTATTGAATAATAGTAACTAATAAATCCCTATATTCATAACTTCTAGCAAGCAATTTATAAATTCCAACGTGTTGAAATATCACGAGGAAATCTAATGACACGCCTACCATTTTGTTTACAATATGCTGCCCATGCTTTCATTACAGTAGGATGTTTCCACAAAAAATAGAGGGCATCTTTAATAGATTGAATAAATTGTTCAAGGGTTTTTAATCCTTTTTGAACACATAAATTGATATACAGGAGGGATTGGGGACACAATTTTTAATACAATATTTGACTTAATTTTATACTTATCCGATCTTTGAGATTTGGATGGTTAGAATTTAATATAAAAAAAATTCTCTCTCTCTCCTCAATTTATCATTAATTTATTTTATTTCCTTTCATCTCTTTACTATATTTTCTTTCTTAAATCTAAATCTAAAATTAATTTCTCTTTATCACTTACATTTTTTTTTCTTCATGCTTTACGTTTTCTCTCCTTTTTGTGTAAGGCTGCAATTATTCATTCCTAAATCTATTATTTTATTTCCACCATTATCATAACTCACGTATCAATTATTCACATAGCAAATTCTATATTCTCACATAGTTTGTCCGGTATATTTCTCATATTTCATTTCAATATTTATATATTTAACATGATGAAATTCACTTCATATCTTTAATCATTGTCGATTGATATTCCATGATATTATTTCGTGACCTGGATCTCATTATCAATGGAGACCTTATATATATATATATATATATATATATATATATATATATATATATATATATATATATATATATATTGGAGATCGTCTATAATAGAAAAATGGCTGATGCAATTATAAAGTAGAAAAACAAATATATATATATATATATAGTAGAAAATACAAATATATATATATATATATACAGTGACGGATCCAGGAATTTTAACCAGGTAGGGCACTTGAATATATATAAAAACCAAATAATTAAAAATTAAAATCATAATAAAATGAGATTTTTTAGATAAAATAAAATAAATAGAACACTTACACAGATGAATTAAATAATCTTATATTCAAAAAGAAATAAAAACAAGAAAATTTATTAAAATTAAATAATAACAAGAAAAACAACATATATATAATGGAAAAAAAACAAAAGAATAAATTACAATCTAATTTTATAATAAGATTTTTTTTTTCATTTATAATGAATTCAATTTAAATTTAAATAAAAATAATTTATTAATAAATATTACTATACATGTTTTTAAATTTTTTATCCTTCAAATTATTGGTAAATTATTGATTTATTGATTCTAAATAAATTAAAACTATAAAATAAAGAAAAATAATAAGGATAAAAGAAAATGATTCACAATAATAGATTAACTATTTTAATCAAATAAAGTAAAATTTGAGATTTTATGGTTTATTGATTGGACGTGTTGGGTATGTCAAGTTTAAACTATTAGAAATAATAAAAATCCAAAATAATAATAAATAATTTAATATAAAATAAGAAATTGAATTGTTTTGTTTTAGAAGAAATGAAAATTTGAGAAATGAATTGGAAAAAAATTGTTAAATAAAAACGATGTAAAAAATTACAAGATAATTGAATTAAAAAAAGTACATTGGCTTTAGATAGGACTTGAATTCAGTTCACAAGGGACAAAATAAAAGTCTACTACCAGCTGTACTAAATGTAACATTTTGATATTATTGTTAATGAATATGTATATATAAAGTATGTACAGATCAATTTTTTTTTTAAATTGAGGTAGGGCACGGGCCCCACCTGGTCTATATGTGGATCCGCCCATGTATATATATATAATGAACGGGTACGGATATAAAAACCCATAGACTGAAATACCCATCTAACTCTTTGAGGGTTAAATAGAAAATTAAAATGTCTCTATCAAGGATTGGACCTCTGACCTTATGATTAAAAGTCCACAAACTCTAACCAGTTGATCTATTAGAACTCATTGTTAGAGGTTTGTTGATTTAAATATATATATATATATATAGTTATATAATTTGTTTAAAACAATTTAAATATATTTATATAATTTAAAATAAAATCATATATATATATATAATTTGAAATAAACTCATATTTAATAATAATATATCAAAAAAGGTTTATGAAAAAGAAAAAGGAAGTAAGAAAACAAAAGGAAAAAATATTCAAAAAAGGAATTTTTTTTCTTTCATTTTCTCTTTTTAATTTTTGCCATTTACAATTTATGGGCTTTGGTTTTCTGGGATTTTTTTTTATCAAATCGAAACAAAATATTTTTTGAAAAGGAAAAAAAATTCAAAAAATAGAAAGAAAAAGAAAATAAGAAAACAAAAGGAAACCTAGAAAATCAAAGCCCATAAATTTTTTTCTCTTTTTAATTTTTTTTTCTTTTCAAAAAATATTTTATTTCAATTTGATAAAAAAAAACCCCAGAAAATCAAATTCCATAAATTGAAAAGGGAAAAAATTAAATTTTTTTTCCTTTTCTTTTCTTTCCATTTTCATAAACTTTTTTTGATATATTAATATTGAATATGGGTTTATTTCAAATTATATAATGATTTTATTTTAAATTATATAAATAGATTTAAATTATTTTAAACAAATTATATATATATATATATATATATATTTATATATTTAAATCAACAAAGCTTTAACAATGAGTTGTAATAGCTCAGTTGGTTATAGCTTGGGGCTTTTAATCACAAGGTCAGAGGTTCAATCTTTGATATAGATGTTTTAATTTTCTATTAAACCGTCAAAGGGTTTGAAGGGTATTTCAATCTTTTCACATTACATGGGGGTAAAACCGTCTTTTTGACACTTCCATTAAGGTTGACCGACAAATTTTTGGTCTGAGGGATGTTTTTCATGCATTTCTAAAAATATGAGGACCAAAAACCCTAATACACATAAATCAGGTAAAAAAACAATGTTTTCTTAAAACATAAAGACCAGACTGTAATTCCACGTATATATATATATATATATATATATACAATTTTTTCTATTGTCAGTTTGAACTGATATAAGATATATCAGTTCCTTGTATGTTGACTATTAGATTTAAATGCTTTAACTTGGCTGCATACACTTGTCAAAACATTTTTTAGGGTGCGTTTGGTACGCGGGACGGGACGGAACAATTTTTTGTTGTCCCACCTTTGGCGTGCCATTAGCTTGGAACGGGACTGGACAAGGTGGGACAAAAAACCATGAAATATTGTCCCACCTCAGACCCTCGGCCATGGGACAAGTCTGAAAAAGATATTTTTGCCCTCAAAACTTCAAAAAATTACAAAAATACCAACTATAAATTAAAAACTCATCTTCAAATCAGTTTTCATTTGCTCCGCCCCTCTCTGTTCCGCCCCTCTCTCTCTCTTTCTCACACCAGCAGATCCATCCGCCGACATCGCATCAGATCGTCGACGACGCCTGCCGCTGCTCCGTGCCTCCGCATGCCGCTGCTCCGTGCCTCCGCATGCCGCTGCTGCTCAGCGCCTCAGCCCCTCTCCCTCTCTTTCTCACAACTTTTTTGATTTGTTTTCAGATTTGTGTTGGTTTGGTGTTGGTGAACTACCAGATTTGTGTGGATGGTGTTGATGTTGACGATGGTGACAACTTTCAAATTTGTGTTGTTTCCATATTTTTTTTTCTTCAGATTTGTGTTGTATAATGGTTTGGTGTTGACTATTGATGATGATGATGATTTGTGAGAATTCAATTTTTCCAGATTTTTTTTTCTTCCTTGTTTATGTTCTAGATTTTTTTTCTTTGTTTAATTGATTTAAGAACAAATTAATTATTATGATGAATTTTGTGGAATTGATTTGTTGTTTTTTTATGTCGAATTTCATTGAAGAAACTTTTTGTGGTGTTTGTGAAGTGAGGAAATGAAAGAAAATATTAATTTTTAATGATTTTTAATTAGTTTTAATTCAATAATATTTGATATTTTTTTGGTACAAAAGAGGGCAATTTGGTCATTTGAACCTCTTGTCCGGTCCTGTCCCAACCATACCAAACGCATAAACAGTACAATTAACAGTTTTGTCTCAGGCATTCCAAATACAATACGAAACAGTTGTCCAGTCCCATCCAGTTCTGTCCCATCCAGGTGCCAAACGAACCCTTAAATCCAATGACCCATATGCAAAGAACTGATATATTATATCAGTTTGAACTGACAATAGAAATACAATATATATATATATATATATACATAATATATATACCGGAGATTGTCTATGACAGAAAATTGGTTGATGCAATTATAAAGTAGAAAATACAATTATATATATATAATGAAATGGTAAGGATATTGACTCCCATAAAACTTATTAGTACACCTATTTTTATAAGTATATATATATTTAAAATTTAAAATACAAATATTACTATAAGAACTCATCATAATGTCAATAGTACCTTCATTGAAATAAATATATTCATTGTAATACATATTATTTATAAACACTTTAAAATTATTATCACACCAAATTTATAAAAAAATTATATTATTTTTGAAATCAAATAATCTTTTAATGTTGGTATAATTTACTTTTAGAAATATCTCGAATATAGGAGTCTTATAAAATGGAATATGTGAAACCTTATATGAGGTTAAGAGATTTTCAATCTGGAATTATCTTATTTATACAGCTATCTTAAAATAAAAAACTTAATGATATATGCAACTATCTTTTTTATAAAAAAAAAACACTTATATCTATAGTTATCGTTCGGGATGTCAATTTGATCTGCACCCGCGGGCACCCGCCCAAACTCGACCCTGTAAGGTAGGGTTTGGGTGGTGAATTTACGACCTGCAAACCCGTTTAAAGATAAACCCAGCGGGTTCGGGTGTGGGTTGGAAAAACGAACCCGCAGGTGAACCCACGAACCCGCATAAATAAAATTTATTTAATATTTATTATTTAAAATATTATAAATTTAAACTCCAATGGAAACATTTTAACTATATAGAGAGAGTTAAATATAAAAATTTCACTCATTCTAAATTTAACAATTACAATTATCAACTTTCATTTATATATAGCTAATGGTAGAACTTTGCATTCTTGTTTTTTCAATGTGGGACTTTCAAAAGTCTCACATTGAAAAAACAAGAGTGCAAGTTTCCACCATTAGCTATATATATATATATAATATGCTTTGCCTCTTGTCTCAACTATGAAACACACATGAAATGAGTTGAAATTTTTACTTTATTAAGTATTTTTAATTTTTAAAATCATAATATTTCATATATTTAAATAATATAAAAATATTATTAAAATTTTTTTTGCTTGTTTACGGGTTTGCGGGTGCGGGTGTCCCCAAAACCCGCGGGTGAAACCCACCCGAGAACCCGTAAAAACAAACGGGTTCGCGGGTGGGTGTGGGTGATAGAAAGTTTCGCGGGTGCGGGTTTGGATTTTATAAAACCCACTCGAACCCGACCCGTTGCCATCCCTAGTTATCGTTAAAAAAATATTGTTTATTAGTAGAGTTCATAACTATACATAAAAGAAATACAAAAACAATATGATAATCATATGATGATGAGAAAGTTTGATACTTGAAATAAATTAAAGTTTAATTAGGATTTATCATAAAAATTAGGATTTATCATATGTTAGGGTTTAATAAGCATTTTTTTTAAGGTAAGTGTTTTTTAATAAAGAAATATAGTTAAAGATATGTATGTAATTAATGAGTGTATATAGTATATATTTGGTTTGTTTTTAATTAAAGTAATTTGTTCTTTTTAGAAAATTTCTATTGGGATATTTTTATAATTAAATATTTATATAAATTATGAGTGTCAATATCGACACCCATAATGAAATAGAAAATATTAATAATTTAATATATTAGATTTTGGAAAGAAAATTTATAAGAGATAAGAGAAGAAATAAAAAAAAAAAATTAATGATGGATATAGGAGAGATAAAGAAAAAAGAAATAAATTTATTAAATCCTAACCATTCACATCTCATGAATCTAATGGATACAAAATTGTGTCAAATATTATGTCCCCGGTTCCTCCTGATATAATATATATGTATAATTAATTAATTAATTTTGTAGAACTCCAATTGTGTCCTATTGCCTATTGGAATAATTTACATGTCACAGATTACAAGGTATCATTCCTCTAATTCAACGTCTCCCACCGTTTGAAAAATAATAAGAAGAAGAAATAAAAGGCAAATTGCAATAATTGAGTTTCACACGAATGCCATAATGTTTACACAAACATACTTGATAATAGTCAAATATAGTAGTTGACCGGAGTAATCGGTGGGAAAATAAGGGTATGTCCTGTAAGCGTTTTTTAGTTGATGTTTTTCGAAAAGAAAAATGAAAATAAAAACAGGTTTTTTGGTTTCAGTTTTAAAATCCAAAAACACTTATGGTAATATGTACTAAAATCCATATTTTAAAAATAAAAATGAGAAAAACGCGTCTAGTAGACCAACTGAAACTATCGAAAATTGAAATATCAAATTTTATATTTTGTTTAATATTATAACAATTATAAACAAATTGATTAAATAATTAACCAATATAATTTTTATATTGTAATTTATAAATTAAACAAAGTAACACATCACAAATTACTTCAAAAAAAATCAATTAATCAATTAATCAAAACTAAACTCTTAAATTATAAATAAGTATTATTTTAATAAATATAAATAACATTAATATATATATATATATATATATATATGTGTGTGTTTGAAAAAAAGAAGAAAAAGAAAAGCAGATCTGAGAAGAGGAAGAGGAAGAGGATCGGAGGAGGATCGGAGAAGGAGAAGAAGAGGCTCGGTTCAGAGAAGAAGAAGAAAAAGAAGCACCGGAGAAGGAGAAGAAGACGCTCGGAGAAGAAGAAGAAGATGAAGAAAGAAGTAGAAGAAGAGAAGAGAAGACTTGGTGAAGAGAAGACCTGGTGATGATGACGATGACTTCAATTTCAAAGAGAAAAAAGAATGTTTTTATTTATTTATTATTTTAATGTCAATTTTAAAAAAAAAACAAAAACGAAAACGAAAAACAAGTATTTTGTGTTTTTCAAATATTTTACTGTTAACACTAGTTTTGTTTTTCAATTTTTTTTTTGTGTTTTTTGTAAATAAACTGTAAAACGGTTAACGAACGCGAATTCGAAATTATTTTTGGAAAACAAAAACTGAAAACGGACTGAAAAACAGCTGCATGACGGGGCCTAACCATTTTCTTTATCTAATTTATTTAAAATAAAATAAAAATAAAACTAATAATTTATTATTAAATAATAATAATAAATCTTTAAAAAATGGATACCACCAAAAGCAACCTCCTGGACTGGAGGAGGCTCACAATCTCCTCTCAGATTTGGTGGCCTCCTCCCATAGAGGAGATCACTGGCCGCCTCCAGCCTCCCCCAGAAGGTAGAAGTTCAATGTTAGTGAGTAGTGACCTTCATTTTTTGTTTTTATATTATTATTATTATTATATTTTTGAAATATCATTCTCATTAAGAATTTAGAAAAAAAGACACACTCAAACCCACAACTTTATGGTATAGATGTGAAAGATAATCAATTGAACCAATCCCATCTTATCTATAATAAGATCTCATGGAAATTCATGAGCAATGTGGAGATCCATCATTTGAGTATAAGTGATTTTTGTCCAATCTTACAAGAAGATAATTGTTTTTAACTTAATCAACTATTCTTGTGAAATAATTAATCTCCAAACTAATTAGACAATAGAGCTTAAAAGTCATAACATGGACAACTGACTTTGCAATCTATATGGGGGGATATCTTTAGTCTTTACTAGAAAAAACTACACAAATCAAGTCGGACTTTTCCAAGAAATATGGTGAAGATTATAATGAAGTCTTGTACACTTGTTTGTATTCTATCAAGTGAAATTATATACACAAAATGTACGGACAGATCAACAAGGAATCATAATAAGATTTTATTTTTTAATTAAAATGATACCGTTATATATACTTGCCTACTTGGTACGTAACATTATTGGTACAAATAGAATATGCAGATAATTTTCAAAATATAATAAATAAATAAAAACCAAGTGTTTGAAGTATGAAAAATCTAAAATTTGGCTTGTCCCTTTCTATCAATATTCAATATAATGAATTAACCATAGGCAATTCGGCATCCATCATCCATCATCCTCATCGCATCAATTTCAGAATATCGATTTGAGTTGGAATAATCCTTCAATCACTATTTATATTTAAAGACTACGTTAACGTATGTCATAAGCAATACGTAACGTTATATATTAGTAAAAAAAATAAAAATGTTATATATCCAGTTATGTAATGTTACATAATAGCTTATTGTGTGCCGTAATAAGATCTTTAATTATTATAAGAATGTATTAATGATTTTTTTTCCTTTTTTGAATTACAACTTGAATTATTATGAATGTATTAATAATTGTTATAAGAATGTATTAATTATTACCCACTTTTCCTTTTCCCTTTTTCCTTTAATTATTATAAGAATGTATTAATAATTTATGCAGGAGAATATGACTTAATCCACGTTGATGGTTAAACTCTTAAGTGTTTTTTTTCACGTTATTTGATTGAATGTATTCTCATTAAATTTTCGGTAATTCAAGATTATAAGTTTTCTATATACTGTATATATATTTGGAATCGTTAAAACAAAAATATACTATCTATAAATACCTATATATTTATTTTTTACTACAACTATTTTTTCTTAAAACGCTACCAAACATATTAATTGGGTATGTATATATGCTTATTTGACTCTAGTGATATAATTGTAAAATACACACATAATCTTGTAATTTGTAATCCATTCATCAAATAGGATTAGTGGTGGCAAATGAATTTAGAAAATTTATGTCACCTAGACTAGTTATCATTGACACTATCATCATTATAGTGATTATACAATTATGAATCAAGACCGCAATTCGGTTTTCATTAGAGAATAGAGAAAACAAAACTTTAGTGGGACATGTATGATGTATGACATTTCACATGTTATAGTCTTGATATGAGATTGAATTTTCACGTTACATGATGTGATATAAGTAGAGTATATTTAAATTTTTCTCCATATGAAAAAGATTAAAAAATAAAAACCCTTTGAAAGTGACAAGAGGGGCCATGAATGATGAAGCTTTCAATTAATTTTTTTTCCTTGAGACTTAACAACCTTTTATTATAAGAAAGGAAGTCCTTCGAAAATATATATGTAAATGAAATCCAACATAAAATTCGTTGTATATATAGCAAATCAAACTAGAACTTTTGATTTAGTGATTTGAAAATAGTAAAATTAAAAAAAAGAGAAGAAAATGGAAAGAATATACACATTTTTTCAAACTCAAAAATTCATTTATTAATATGACAAAGTGGAAATGGTGAGAAATGTCACCTTTTTGTCTCGCTGTTGCACCAACGTCACCGGTTTAATAACCTATGTTTAAAAGGCACCTATTTTGGTGAACTACCAAAATTGCCCTTAAATAATCAATTTTTAATTGTGTCTGTACTTCCATCTCCACACTTGAAACGCTGAAGGCAGGAACTCCTCTCTTTCTCTCTCTACAATAAATTTCAAAACTACTCTACTGAACGTTCTTCAGTAAGCACAACAAGGTAATATGTTTGACTGAAATACTGTTTTTGATCCTTCATTTTTTAAAAACGTTCCTTTTGTAAACATGAAACTGGTTTTGTGAATATTGAATCTGTGAAATTTGAATCTCCGAACCTGTTAATAAAAAGCTCGGAGCCTGTTTGAAAATGCTCGGACCCTGTTTTAAAAAGCTCGGACACTGTTTGAAAAAACTCGGAGCATGTTTGAAAAAGCTCGAGCCTTTGGACAAAAGGCTCGAGCCTTTAGAAAACAAGCTCGGAGACTTGAAAAAAGCTCGAGACTTTGTAAAACAGCTCGAGCTTTTAGAAAACAAGCTCGGGACTTTGTAAAAACGCTTGGGACTTTTGTGAAAAAGCTCGGGACTTTTGTAAAAAAGCTCGGGACTTTGTGAAAAAGCTCGGGACTTTTGTAAAAAAGCTCAGGACTTTTGTAAAAAATCTCGGGAATTTGTAAAAAAGCTCGGACTTTGTAAAAAAGCTCTGTACTTTGTAAAAAAGCTCGTAAAAAGCTCGGAAACTATTTTAAAAGGCTCTGAGCCTTTTCCATAGCTTTTATGTTTGTCATAATGGTTTGTGGTGATGAATGTTACAGGAGAATGAATCGGGTGAGAATAGTAATATCTTACAACGGTCGATGGGAGCAGTTACCCGACGGAAGTCAGAGGTTTGTTGGATCCGACAACCAAGGAATGTATGTGTCAAAGAATATGAGTTACGAAGAATTGGTGTCGATCGTGCATACCGTTATGAAGTATGATGTAAACAAATACAATGTTGATCTACAGTCAATATCAATCGTTCCTGGCGCTACATGTCGCACATTTGTAAGAAATGACGATGATGTTCAGTTTATGCTAGGGGAAGATCGGGTGATCCCTCAAGTATGTGTTAGTCTAATTGAGAGGGCAACTGGAGATGTGATACGGAATGATATTCCTGCTCCTGAAAATACCCAACCATTTGGATCCGCTAGCGGTAGCAACCAAGTGTTCACACAAAGGAGTGCCACTGAAGGTGGGGAAAACATATGTGCTGTCCAACCGGTAGTGGTCGACCATGCAGATGTTTGTGAACCTCAATTCGACGATGTGTTTGGTTGTCGATTTGAGATGAATGATGAGCGGTACAATGAGCAATACAATGAGATGTACAATGAGAAGAACACTGAACCGAACCTTGGGCCTAACCAGGAGGTGGATAATGAGGCAAATATTGATCTGGTAGATCCTGTAGAGAACACTGATGAAGATCATGTCCAAATTCAAAGACGTGGAAGACGTGTAGAAGGAGTTAGTGACACCGGAGCAGATATGCCTGGTACTTCCCAGGTCCGGCATAATGTATCTACAGATGATTCTGATAATACCACAACGTGGGTTATTCCCGGAGCAGATTCATACTCGTTTGGGATTGGTAGAAGCACAACCTTGGTAGCAGAAGAACCTACATGCATGATTTATAAAGGTCAGTTCTTTCCGACAAAAAAGGATCTGAAGAGACTAGTTGGCCTTTTCGTAATGCGGCGAAACTTCGAATGGAAGGTGAAAAGGTCCAATAAGACAACGTTACATCTTGTTTGTTTGATTGATAACTGTACATGGAAATTAAGAGCGGTGAGAAGAGATGAAGGGACGTACTTCCAAGTAAGAAGTTTTGTCAATGAACACAGTTGTCCATTGGAGGAGATTCACCGTCGCCACCGACAAGCTAGTGCAGTTATAATTGGAGAAGTGGTTGCACCTAGACTTCAACAACAAGATGGTCAGTCTCATGCGTCCCAAGGATATAATCGCCGATATGAAAACAATGTATGGCATCCAAATCATGTACAGTAAGGCATATCAAGCCTTGCATTATGCATTGTCACTGACCTATGGGACACATGAAGAAACCTTCCAACTACTGCCGTCTTTTGGTTACAGTGCTGGAACAACAAAATCCCGGCACAATCACTGACTTACAGTGCGCTGACGACGGTAAATTCCTTTACTTTTTCATGTCATTAGGGGCCTCAGTTAGAGGTTTTCAGAGGTGCATGCGTCCGGTTATTGCAGTTGATGGTACCCATTTGAAGGGAAGATTCGGGGGTACAATGTTTGTTGCAACTGCCCAAGATGGAAACGAACAGGTGTATCCAATTGCTTTTGGGTACGGCGACTCCGAAAACAACCTTTCATGGGAATGGTTTTTGGATTGCTTGAAGGGTGCCCTTGGTCATATAGATGATCTGGTTTTTATTTCCGATCGACATGCAAGCATTGAAGCAGGGATTTCTAAAGTGTTCCCTTATGCAACCCATACCATATGTTGTTGGCACTTTGCTGAAAATGTGAAGAAGCGATTTCACAGAAAAGATGTTGCCAGCTTAATGGGCAAAGCCGCTAGAGCGTACACTGAATTCAAATATAACCGGTACATGGGTGAGTTACGTAACCTGCACAAGAATGTGTTCGATTATGTTGAATCTGCCGGTCCACACAAATGGTCTCGTGTACACTGTCCCCAACGAAGGTTCAGGGTGATGACAACAAATGTTGCAGAGTGCATAAACTCATGCCTTAAATTCGCACGACAACTCCCTATGTTGACATTGGCAGAGTTCATTAGGAATATGTTACAGCGTTGGTTTCACGATCGACATCGAGCTGCACAGTCCATGCGTCATCTGTTGACCGACGCATCACATCTTGTGATGCTACAACGGGTCGAGAAGTGCGGTTATATGACCGTCAATCCAGTGGACTGGAACATTTTCTCTGTCAAACGGTCCAGAAAACAGTGGACTGTTGACTTAGCCCGGAAGACATGCACATGCAACAAATTCCAAATGGATCATTTTCCCTGTTCTCACGCACTCGCAGCGGCAAGGTACATTAACAGTATAAAATTATACCCTATATTAAGCAAGCGTGATTGTCACTTTTTTCATTGGTTTTGCAGGGAGCGGAATTTGGATTTCACATCGCTGTGTTCGGACTACTACAAGAGACAGACACTTATTGATGCATACTCAGTTCCTATTATGCCTGTTGGCCATCCTTCTTCATGGGTAGTGCCGTCCGACATCGCTGAGCGGGTGGTTTTAAATCCAAAGACCAAGAGACAATCAGGTCGCCCGATGGAGGGTCGACATGCATCGTCTTCCGAGAGGACAACCACCCAATCGTGTAGAAGATGTGGACAATCAGGTCATAATAGCAGGAGGTGTTCTAATCCGCCCTTGATTAATGAAGGTCCGAGCAGAATTGTTCCCGAGGAATACCGTCGTAAGTGTAGCGTATGTCATCAAGTTGGACATAACAAACAGACGTGCCCACACAAGGAATCTGCCGAGGAGTGAACCGAGCCGTTCATACTTATTGTTTAATTGAGCTGGGGTGTTAATAATTACTTGTGTTATTGTATGATATGAAATGCGTGTGTTGTACTTGTAAATGAAAACACTTTAAATTTTAAACAAAAAATTTATAATTTGAAAGTTCATTACTATAATTGTTTGTACATCGACAACTACAACATCTAATATGGCTTGGAGTTACAAAAAATCTCCACAGCCATCTTCTCCCGTATGGTGCACATATCTTCTTCTGACCAGTCGAACGTCATCCTGTTCGCCAGTACGTACTCCATCAATCTCAAGGTATGAGCACCACAGTTACCCCTGCGACTCAGCACATGAACAACCGTTACAATAGAAGTTGAATAAAACAAACTTAAAGTTTAAATGATGTTCGTACAGTCATACCCTATAGTCTGTTGGGGCACATGTGTTGTAGACACCATGCTTACCCCAAAGGGCCTATTCCGCTTCTGATACTTCGCCTCGCCCGTTGGTCTGGCATCGTGAAACCCCACCTGATGCAACATCGAGGGTATAAACCACCGCAATGGAGCGACCTGCTCTTTCCTGATCTGTAGGGGGACTTCCTGTCTGAACGGGTCTAGCAGGTGGATCTTCCCGACAGTAAGGTCAACGCTGGCCACGAGCCAATGCTGGCCACCAACGTTGCACGGAATAAGGACCTGTACCAAGTGTTCAAGATATTGTTATGGTCAAAATAAGAATTTTTAATTAAACACATTGAAACCATAACTGTATTTTGCTCACCGCGTCAACCTCGTGCCATGGTCGGTTCCCTACCGGGAGCAATCCACGTACCGTCATCAGATCTTCAGAGGACCACCTGTACTTCAACACAGACCAGTTTTTTGGGGCTTTGCCCACAGCATCGAGAGGCATGATTCTCCGCCACTGAAACTCCAGCATTGACTGAAAATAGACAACGAACTGAAACGTTAGAAACAGGATGAAACACAACAAACAGACGTGTGAAAACAGTACATTTGAAACACTTACATAGAACTGAGAATCTAGTAGGTTCATCCTCTGAATGTAGACAGTGGGGAATGCTCGTTGACGCTTCCGTAAAATATGCAGGTACGCGTCAATATGCTGACAATATAAACATTATACATTGTTAGTATTCTTCCATAAGTTAAACAAACTTAAAAGACAATCAAAGTAAGGAAAGTACCGTGTCCTCCAACTCCATAAAGTTGGTTTGCAACCGGTGGAACCAAGTCACAGGCACGGGGGTCATCAGATCCACATCACGTCTGTGTAATTTTCAATTATTTAGGAATACAACTAATTTAACTTAGGTGTTTCAAAATAAATTCACAATATTTTAATACTTACAATTCCCCCGTCACGTTCCTCTTGTAGGCTTTGTAAGCCGCAAGCTGGTCAGCGTCTACCAATCCATCGGGCCTGAATGTATGTGCTGATGACATGGGCAGTGTCCTTGGCCTCTTCGGCCGACAGGGGTCAGTGTATGGGCTCATCAACTGCCAGCCTCGTTTGCGCATCCGCTGCTGCCTATGCTGACTGTGGATTGGGGGGTGTTGGGAGGAGGAACTCTGTCCCCGTGGATCACGTCGAGGGCTCCGGTGGGATGGGTTGTGTCGGGATGGACCGGCAGTGTCACTAGGGGGTGAGGTGTGACGGGATCGAGTAGAGGAGAGCGGTGTCGGATGGACCGCAGGGGTGCTCCCTATGGATCGCCTGGTCAGGTCAGGAGTGTGGACTGTACGGGAGGAGGGACTCTGACCCAGTGGACTGAACGGGTCCGCTGTGTGGTCCTGGATATAAACAGGAGGATCCACATCCTGTACCTCCATAAGCAGCGGATACTCTAATATCGCCTGGGTAACTGTCTCCCCAAATACTCCTGTATCCGTGCCACCAGGGACTTGCATCTGCTGGTCTCGTACTGTATCTCCAGCTGTTGGACCCTGTGTCTGAGGTCCATCAGCCTCCGTCGTAGGTCCGGTGGCTAGGGTCTGTCCCTCCGTCTCTATCTGTACGGGGAGAGTCTTGATCATGGGAGGGTGGACCATCCCTGCCAGACTGTGATGTCGAACCCCACCGCCCCCGGAGAAAGTCCATCACCTCCCTATGCTGCCTATCCCGTTCCCGATCACTCTTCCGGATATCCTCCCGTAACGCAGCGACTGCATCCATCACATCTTGGATTTTTTGTTCCAAACGATCCTGAAACAAAATCACTAAAACCCAACATTTGTTTCAACATAAATAATGCATTACACCATTTTTTACATACCTGGCGATGCCCTCCAACGTCTTCTCGTGAATGTACTCCACTGGGCATCGCAAAGCGAACCTGTCTGCTCCTAAGAGGACTCCCAGCGACAAACTCCGGGACCGAACCCTCCGTATCCGGCCTGTGCCTGAGGGGACTCCCACCGCCAAACTCATGGTCGGAACCCTCCGTATGACTGGGTCCGGTAGTCGTATGATGTAAGGGATCCGGTACCTAGCCGTCGTGTCCATCGGCAGCCATATATAGACTGCCTCCCTCATTCTCGTAGTACCGTGCAACCCTCTCAGCTGCTGTCGGCACCAGTGCAGTCCTCGCAAACATCTGAAATCGTGGTTAGACCATTCTATTTGTATAATCGTAATATGTAAACACTTTAACACAATAGATCCTTACCCTGGCTAAGAAAATTTTTTTGTCCAGCTTGTCCGACCTTGGTTGAGTTTGCAACTGCCATTTCAGAATACGGGGGGACAACTCAATCTCCCTACGAGTCCCAAATCGGGTCCCAAGCTCGGGGATAACCTCATACGCAAATACCTATGTAAAAAAACAAGTTATTCAGAATCCAATCATTTATTCCGTAACTCATGGAAAAAAAATTGCAGGTTTTCAAACGATACAAATTCTGCATTCTCACCAACAGTGCGTGAGCTAGACCGTAAATGTTGTACGTCTCCACCGTGTGAACGTCAACGCCCTTTTCATGCTGTCGTCTCTCATACCGCACACGTCGACCGTTTAAGGCATTCTTGAATCCAATAATGGACTGCCTATACACGTGGGCACCCCACGGGAATGCATCAAAAGCGTCCAAGTCCTCGACTAGCCGGATCTGCCATAATGGAACTTTCTGTCTCTCGTACAACCCCATCAATATCCAGTTTAGCATATAAAGGAGGCACAGCTTCACAGCATCGTACTGCTCCTCAAATACACCGATCCGTAGAACAGCTTTCAGCTGTTCATAATCCACATCAGCTGCACCATTGAAATACCGTTGTTGTATCCCGTTCTGAACCATCTCATACCTCGTCGTGTCGGGAATCACTCCAAACTTCAATCCGGTGATCAGACAGAATTCAACCTTGGAGAATCGGACCGAACGAGTACCTAACATAAATCTCATCTCATCCTGCGGCCCATCGTGATGTAGCTCGCGCAATAGCAGTCGATGGACTACGCTACCCGAAAACTTCATCCCCCGATCCATCCTAAGGAAATGACCAAAACAAGACTCTGTATACCGACGTCGGTCTTCGACCTTGAATTGTTCTGGTACACTGTCTAGTGCGACGTCGATATCTTTAAGGTCACTGAAATGGTCATGCCGAGTTATTTTTCCATCGTACCATTCATCCTCTAGAGTTTTAAGCAAATCCTTTAGTTCACTACTCATTTGCATTTTCATAGAAAGAATGCATCAGTAAACTGTAAAAGGCTAGGACATAATAATATAAAATAGCAGAGAAGCAGTTTCAAAAAGCTCGGACTCATATTGAAAACGCTCGGACAGTGTGAAAAAAGCTCGGACACAGTTGGAAAATGCTCGGACTCATATAAAAAACGCTCGGGCACAGTTTGAAAAAGCTCGGGCACAGTTTGAAAAAGCTCGGGACCAGTTTGAAAACGCTCGGACTGTTGAAAAAGCTCGGACTCAACTTTACAAAGCTCGGACACTGTTTCAAAAAGCTCGGACACGTGTTGAAAATGCTCGGACTGTTTAAAAAGCTCGGACTCGGTTTTAACAAGCTCGGACTCAGTTTAAAAAAGCTCGGACTCGGTTTAAACAAGCTCGGACTCAGTTTAAAAAAGCTCGAAAAATCTTTCAAAAAGCTCGGAAACTATTTCAAAAACCTCGGACACATGTTGAAAATGCTCGGACTGTTCAAAAAGCTCGGACTCAGTTTTAACAAGCTCGGACTCAGTTTAAAAAAGCTCGAAATTTTTTCAAAAAGCTCGGAAACTGTTTCAAAAAGCTCGAACACGTGTTGAAAATGCTCGGACTGTTGCAAAAGCTCGGACTCGGTTTTAACAAGCTCGGACTCGGTTTAAAAAAGCTAGGAAAATTTTTCAAAAAGCTCGGAAACTGTTTCAAAAAACTCGGACACGTGTTGAAAATGCTTGGACTGTTCAAAAAGCTCGGACTCAGTTTTAACAAGCTCGGACTCAGTTTAAAAAAGCTCGAAATTTTTTCAAAAAGCTCGAACACGTGTTGAAAATGTTCGGACTGTTCAAAAAGCTCGGACTCAGTTTTAACAAGCTCGAACTGTCTAAAAAAGCTCGGCAACTGTTTGAAAAAGCTCGGACTCAGTTTCAAAAAGCTCGGACACTGTTTAAAAAAGCTCGGGCTTTGTAAAAAATCTCGGGCACTGTTTCAAAAAGCTTGGAAATTGTTTTAAAAAGCTCGGCCACATTTTAAAATAGCTCGACAATAGTTTCAAAAAGCTCGGCCATTTTCAAAAAGCTCGGAACCAGTTTGAAAAAGCTCGAAAACCCAGAAAAAGCTCGGAAAACGTTTTAAAAAGCTCGGAAAAAACTCTTAAAAAGCTCGAATAAGCTTGAAAAAAGCTCGGAATCAGCTTGAAAAAGCTCGGGAACCCAGATCTTCAATGGATTTACAAACCCTAACCTAACCCACAACCATTCTCAGATCAACAAACAAACATAATCTACAAGTTTAATCAACAACCAACATCAAACATGAACTTATTACAAACAAAATCAACAACATAATCTAACTCAACTTACCGTCGATTGAAGATGCTCTCGTCTGAACACCCGATAAACACTGTTGTCCTACCGCCGGTTACTTCGACGTCTTTTTCAGCCGGAAAACCACTGATCTTCCAACGCCGGTTCTTTTTCCAAGAGATGTTTTCTCTCTCTGGTTTTTCTCACTAGGTTTGAAAACGACAAAAACTCACTTGGAAGGGGTATTTTTGTCTGGACACCTATATTGGTGCCTTTTAAACATGAATTAGTAATGTGGTGATATTTGCATAACACCCACCACAAATAGTGCTATTTATTTTTTGATCCCATATGACAAATTAGTTGAACAATGAGTAATCATTTTTTTTACTGTATCTATCTATTTACCAATTTAGGCTAGATATTTTTTTAAGCTTTTTACCATTTGTATGATTCGAACTACTAACTTGTGAGCCATTTATCCAAACCCCAAGATCATCTATCTATCACTTCTGCTACACCCCTCGAGACCAAAGAGTATTCATTCTTTTCAATGATTGATATTGCATTCAAGATACATATTTATTATGCACCGGTGAAAATAATACGTATCATATACACTCTTGGCCATTCAAATGCATTAATCCAATGCTCTAAAAGCTGAATCTCAAATTTTGTAAAAGAGAAAAAAATGATTAAATAATTGAAAATACCCTAATTAATGACAAAATTTTCAGATTTATTTCGTCGTCTATAGTTCTATTTTACCAAGGATAAAAACAGTCAATGTATTTGTGCGAGTACTTTAAATTTGTTTTAGAAGTGAGTCAAGTGACGATATTAAAAAAATAAAAAAATAAAAGATTTGGTATAATAAAAAAGGGGAACCCCACAACTCCCAAATTGAATGTGAAGTCCATTAGGATTGTCAAATCCAAATCGGAAGGACTTGATAGGAAAGGACCTCTATGGGTACAAAAAAGGACCATGTCTATGTTGTGATTGAACCCCCCATAGTTGGAAGGGGTTGAATAGGATTGTGTGAACTTTTTGATGTTTTGCTTAAGTGTGCATGTTGCTGCGGACATTTGTGTTTGCACTCAATACCTTGAGTTGCAAATTTTGTTTGTATTGTAAATACTTGAACAACGATGATTTGATTTTTCTCTTTAATGTTTTGTTTGAGGTTTTTTAGCACCTTATCTATCTTCATTCGCCCTTAGTGCTCATGAGGTACCATCATATGAAATTTGGGTGGAAAGAGATAGGTTTGGGGGTTTTGAACTCCATAACAAAATATTCTAGGATAATTTGTAGTTTAGTTTATTTTAAGTTGCAATTGTGGTGTTTTTGTGTTTGTTTGTGCCATGTGATGCAGGTATCAGGTTTGTTAAGAAGGGAGGAGCAGCTGGAGCTCATAAGAATGAAAAATTAAGGCTATGCGACTTCCTTATGCGGGAAAGAACCCCCAAGGATAAGAACAGTCAACGTTTATGTGCGAATGTTTTAAATTTGTCTTCTATAGCTGGAAAGGTTTTGTTGTTATATATTAATATTTCTAATATTTAAATTTGACTTTAAAATACCTAAAATACTTATAGTTATATTATTTTATACTTTATTTTTTTACCTTTTAACCAAAAAATTTATAAACTTTAATAAAATAAAAAAAATTAAATAATAGATGTGATTCATTAAATAAATAAATAATTAAAAAAAATCAAATAAATAGTTTTTAAAAATTAAATAAATAAATAATTTAAAATAAATAAATAAATAAATATTTTTAAAAATCTAATAAATAAATAGTCTTTGTTCAAAACATCGCCATACAAAAGATTGCTTTACATAATCAATTATAAACTACTTTCAGTGAATTGTTTTATTTTTTAACCCTAAATTTTTAAAAATTACAATAATTTGGGATTTAGGAAAAGAATATACCCAAACATATAACTTTATGGTGTATGTGTAAAGGGAAAACCACTAGTCCAACCTTATCTTAGTAATTTAATCCTAAAATTTGATTCTCTAAATAAAATATCTTCATCTCTTATAGAGTTACACTTATTATTCTATTTTGTTTTTTAATTCGGACCAAACTTTTTCTATATGGAAATAGTTGAGGGTTAATTGCATAAACACCCTTGACTTTAGGTGAAATTATATCCAAATTCAACTTTTTCTTTATTGCACAAATGAAACCTTTTCTAGAAAACATTAATTGCCGTCAGACAAAAAAATGTTGACTAACATTAAGGCTATGTTTGGTAGAAGGGAGAGAGAGTAGGAGGGATGGATGAATTAAGAGGGAGAGAGAGTAGGAGGGATGGATGAATTAAGAGGGAGAGAGAGTAGGAGGGATGGAGAGGATAACATATATCCTTCATGTTGTTCGGTATTGAAAAGAGGGTTGAATGGATGGATTGATATATAATTTATAAAATTACTATATTGTCTTTTAATAAATTGGAGGTTAATAAAAAATTGGAGGGCATTGTTGTAATTTCCCTCCAATTTTTCCTCCCCTCTCTCATCCTCCATAATTGGAGGGATTGGTTTTGGTGGGCCCAAAAGGAGGAGAGCTCCCTCCTTTCTCCTCTCCTCTCCCCTCTCTTTTCTCTCCAACCAAACAAGAGATTGGAGCTCTCCTCCCATCCCTCTCCCTCCTACCCTCTCCCTCTCTCCATTTTTCCCTCTTACCAAACAAAGTGTAAGGGTGAAAAGTCACATGTTATGAACGTGATATGAGATTGAATTTTTACGTCATATTACCTGATATAAATAGGATAAATATTTAAAATTTTCTCCATACCAATAATAATAATAATAAATAAATAAATAATAATAATAATAATAAACCCTCTGAAAGTGACAAGAGGGGCCATGAATGATGAAGCTCTCATTTATTTTCTTGAGCCTTAACAACCTTTTATTAAAATAAAGGAAGTCTTTCGAAAATATGTACATGAAATTCAACATAAAATTTTGTTGTATAGCAAATCAAAATAGAACTTTTGACTTGTGATTTGAAAATAGTAAAAGTAAAAAAGAGAAGAAAAGGGAAAGAATATACACATTTTTTCAAACTCAAAAATTCATTTATTAATATGACAAATTAATTGAACGACGAGTATTCATTCTTTTACTTATCATGTTTTTGTAAAAAGTACTATAAGATATATTATAAATTAAATTTTGGATTAAAACATTTTCAATGATTGATATTGCATTCAAGATACATAATTATTATGCACAGACGAAAATAACACGTATCATATACAATCTTGGCCATTCAAATGCATTAGTCCAATGCTCTAAAAGTCGTATAGAAATAAAAGGCATAATTGGAAAATTGGAGTTGATAAGTCTAAAACATTCTTATTTTTTTTTCTCTCTTTAATACCATTTGAACACCTGAGCTCAACGTGTAAGTGTGGTGTTTGAGTGATTTAGATAATATTAAAAATATTTTTAATATGAATTAAAACAGAATTCAACTAAAATAGAAAAAAAAAGAGTGGTGCTATTGGCACACCCCATGCTGATCTATTCATGCCCCATTTTTTAATTATATAATATTCTCTTTTTTCCTTTATCAAAATTACTTAAAGAGACATACAATTTAGGAAAAAAATCTTCTACAAAATAAATCTATTAAAATCTCATATTCCTTTTCCAAAAAAAAAAAACCCAGTAATTTGTTTCTTTTAAAAAAAAAATTAACTCTTAAACCCTAAAATCTGCTTCTTACATACATCTAAAATATTATGAAAGAGTTTGAGAACGATATCAAGAAAATTGAAGAATTGTCTAAGAACAGTATCAAACATCTTGAAGAATTATCTGAGAATGACATAAAGTAAAAATTGTCTGACAATGACATAAAGCAAGAATTGTTTGACAATTATAGTAAGCATCTGGAAACAATTCATTCTTTGGAAATAAGTTTGAAGTTTATTTTTTCTTTAGAATGATATCAAGTTGTCGTTGTGTTAAAGTACCCTGTTATTTTTTATTTTTTCGTTTCCAAAATAAGAAGAAAAAAAACTAAAAATAAAGAAATAAGAAGAAAAAAAATAAATCAATCAATGGAGGTGAGAGAGATGTATACAGATACAGAGATAAGAGATAGAGAGATCATAAATGATATGTATTAAGTTTGAAAAATAAGTAAAATGAGTAGTTTTGGAAATAAACAAAAAAAATTAATAAAAACATTTATTTTTATTTAATTAAATCAAAATTTTAAAAAGTGGGGCATGAATAGATCAGTAGGGGGTGTACCAATAGCACCACTCAAAAAAAAATCCACATGTTTAGAATTCGGTAAATATCATTTATCATAAATTTCAAGTACTTAAAGATGTTTTTCAATTTTTTATCAAATTTTAGATAATTTTTTTTTCACAATTCTCTCTCAAATTACTGTCTACGGCTTTTCTCGATTTAAAATAATAGATTCGAATATCTCAAAAGAAGAAGAGGTTTTTCTTAATGTTTTTAAGCAATAAAGAGGTTTTATTGTATTTTTTTTTCCAAATTAGATCGGAGATGAATAAATTTTCCACTTCATCAATGAATAAAACAGTTCAGCATGCATAGGTATGTAGTGCACCAACCAATAAAGATGTGATATACGATAAAAAAAAAATTGTATATGTATATATATATCATTGATATTTTTGGGTCACTTTATCCATAGATAGTATTATATAATAAAAAAAAACATTTATAAATTTTGCATGTTACATTCGGATTATAATTCTCTCATATTTTTATTCTTTTTCTTTAATACTTTCTTAATCTAGTAACACCTAAATATAAAAGAAAATATACAATTAAGATTTATTCATTTTTCCATCTTATGCAAGCAAGTGTTTCACTAATGATTGAAAAAACAAAGTAAAAAAAAAAAACAAGGCTAATAAAGGATCCTAACCATGTAATCTTTAATGGTGCACCACTTTAACCATCGGCTCATTGCCGAAGATATTCTCCGACGGAAGAGAATCTACGTTAAGCGCTTCAAAAATTGTGGATTGTCCATTAGATGTGAAGAAATTAATTAAAAAAATTATAACAATAAAATAATATATAGTTGCTTTAATTAACTTTGCAGTGGCCCACTATAAAAGATATGGAGATATTAACGTTAGCTAATTAAATTAGAAATGTTAGAATAAGGTTGGCTGGTTGCTTTACTTGAATGACCAAACATCCACGCCAACTTGTCACTAGCTAACTTAAAACTTTTTTTTTAATTAAAATAAATTGGCTGTTTTCGTCCTATCCCTATTCATGAATTACTAAATGTAATACTTTGACGAAATAATATTGGTCTCATGGTAAACTTATCACATGTGCATCATAAGATTGTGGATTTGAATCCTTCATAAAAAAAATCTGAATTTATACAATAATGTAATACTTAAAAAAAACATAAAATCTAAAAATATTATAATTTATTAAAAGTCCCCAACCCCGCCACACATATATATATATATATATATATATATATATATATATATATTTTGTTAGCATATCTTGTCACTGTATTATTCGATAAGACTGAGATGAAATTTTAAATACATGTTTATGGCCAAACCTTATAAATCTCCTCTTAAAATATATGTCAATATTGAATTATTCACTGATTTAATAATTTAGTTCAAGTCCTTGAAGAATAATATTTTTAAAGATTATTTATATGTTATAGACTTATAGTTAGGGATGCCCAAAATCCCCACTGGCCAATCCCCATGGAGCTCTACAGTCTACACTCGTGGTGCTCATTCCCATTTGATTATTTGAAGATAAAATGTCTTCAAAATACGAGGACACAGACGGGATAGTCGGATAGGTCCCCACCCCAATTTTTATTTTTATTTTTTTGTTATTTCAGTCATTAAAATATTTTATTGAATTAACTTTATTTTTTCCTTTATTTTCTTTCAAATAAATTAAGAAAAGTTATATATAAAGAAAAACTTAAAAAAATTATATAAAAATTAGGGATGGGAAAAGGTGGAAATGGACAATTTTTCTCTCATATACATCCAATTTAGCAAACTAATACAGATCATCACATTTTTGTCATGTGTATTATTATTATTATTATTGAAGTTATATTGTTTATATGGTAAAAATATAGTAGTGTATAATATGTTATAAATATACATAAAATGTGTACTTATAAAAGAAAAATTAGAGAAATGGATGGAGGAGGGATACCTCTTCCCCGTTTCCCCCAAATGGCGGTGAGGGTGGAGGAACCTTCCCATCCCTCGTTTAACTTGTTGACATCCCTAATTATAGTTTAACATAAATTATCTATCCATCTTACTTTACTTTATTTATTCAAAACATCGCCATACAAAAGATTGCTTTACACATTCAATTATAAACTACTTTCAGTAAATTGTTTTATTTTTTAACCCTAATTTTTTTAAAATTACAATAATTTAGGATTTAGGGAGAGAATATACTCAGTCATATAACCTTATGGAGTGATGGTGTATGTGTGAAGGGCAAACTACTAGACCAGCCTCATATTGTAATTTAATCCTAAAATTTGATTGTCTCTAAATAAAATATCTTCATCTCTTATAGAGTTATACTAATTATTCTATTTTATTTTTTTAATTCAGACCAAACTTTTTCAATATGGAAATAGTTGAGGGTTAATTGCATAAGCACCCTTGCCTTTAAGTGAAATTATATCATATTCAAATGTTCTTTATTGTAAAAACTAAACCTTTTCTAGAAAACGTTAATTTGACAAAAAAATGTTGACTAACATTACGGGTGAAAAGTCAAAATGCCCCTGAAATTTTATTTTTACATTAAAAATAAAAAAAATATTAAATTAATTAATCAAAAGCAACTACTATTTCGTAATTTATTTTTTGTTACGTGTAAAATAATGATTTTACCTGTAGACTACCCTTTGATTGTTAAGTTTACCATCAATCAAGCTGGTAGTCAACATTTTGTATAGAAGGCTTAATAAAAAGAAAAGTTGAATATACATACGATATTTCTTAAACTTAGTGAAGTTTGTACTCTTCTTCTTCTTTTTTTTTTTTTTTTTTTTTTGGAGAGTATCTTTCTATCTATATCTGGATCATGTATTTTAAATTTTTTTTTTTACCATTGATAAGATTTAAACCGTTGACTTATGAGTCATTTGCTAAAGCCCTAACCCAATAATTAATGGGTAATGACAGACAAAGAAATTTGGATTGTTAGATGCTTATAATTATAAAGTTTCTGTTTTTGGTAAAAACACTGAGCACTAGAAGAATATATTAATCAAATCTAATCATTTTAGGTTTTCTCGGTTCAAGCTTTGAAAAAATTTATAATTAAAAATATTCTGTTATGTATTTTTTCGATCCTAAAAATTTACATAGAAGAATTTATGAGAAGTAATTCAATCCTGAAATACATGAGAAGAATTAAAAGGGAAGAGAAATAGAGGAGATAACAAGGGAGATAATTTTGTTTCAATATATTCGTTAAGTTTATTTCCAAAAGTTCCAGACTATATATAGTCGAAGAACATTACAACTAATCAGCAAATAAACAATGCAATGCCAAATATTTAGGCAACCACTAAGCATACAATAAAATCCATTAACACACTAACTTGATACACCAACTTATTGATTGGAACAACAAAAACTCCCACTAACACCTAACTAACTAGACCACTAATTAGTTGACTAAGGCTATGTTTGTGATTGCTTTTACTTGAGAAATAATCACTTATTTTTTTTAAGTTTTGAGTAAATTGATGATTGGTAAACTCTCTAAAAGTAGCTTATTTTCTAATTTGCTCCTTCAATAATCAGCTTTTGAGAAGCTAGTTGGGGGTTGCTTTTTTAAACAGAATCTAGCTTATTGCTTATGCAATGTCTACAATACCCTAACTATTTAATTAAATGACAATATTACCCTAATATTTAATAATAATATAATAAAATCTAAAAATAAAAATAAAATTAAAAATTCTGATCGGTTGGTTGCCATCGCCGTGGTGGCCACCGCTGGTCGTCGAAGGAGACACCATAAAATCTGGAAACAACATCTCGCCTCCTCCAGTGCCAATGAAGGATTGATCTCCTCCGACGACGTCAAAGGCGGCACAAAACATCGCCAAAAACGACCATCGCGAAAACAGAGTAATCGGCCAAGAAAACAGAGGTCGATGACGGATGACGGCTGACGGAGATGGGACGAGCGGCGGGCCTGTGTGAGGTTGAACAACAGCGGTTATGCGTGGGCAGCGGCGGGTAGGGTTCAAGGAAACCGGGTCGAAGTCACGGGTCGGGTTTTGTTTGGGCCTCTGGTATGCAAAGAGCCCATTCTCGCTACAAATATATATATATATATATATATATATATATATATATATTTAAAAAGGCCCAAATATATCATTTTAAAATTGCTTAGCAATGTTAGTACAAATACATTACTAAAATGATGTCTATTTTTGTCATTTCATCAAATACATTTTCTACATTTTCAAAAGCAAAGCAATTTTAAAATTTAGTTTACCAAAACACTTACCCATTTTTTTGTTAAACTGATTTTTTCTAAAGTTAAGCTATAAGCGGATTATCTTTTAAGTAAAGTAATCCCAAAATAGTCTAAATCTTCCACATGTGTTCCGAAGAAGCATGAATCCAAGATGTCCCATTCACCCATGAAATGAGCAAGCACTACGGATAAGTGCACATATCATATTCATAACAATGAATATGTGGGGTTCAAATCGTATTCTATTTCACATTCATCCGACAATATTTGGTTTAAGTCTTCCAAACACAAGTGGTGTATGGGATGATAAAAAGCACTCCAAAGTCCAAAGTCTCAACTACTGAAACCACAAACCACAGCCTTGCTCTGTTTTACTCCCAACATGGCCTCTCTTGAACTACAAACCCCTCACTCCTCCACCAAAGATCCAGAAAAACCTACCTCCACCGCCGATGAGGACGAAGACCTCTCCCCTATAGAAGAGGTCCGGCTGACCGTAATGAACACGGATGACCCGACCCTACCCGTATGGACGTTCCGGATGTGGTCATTGGGTCTAGTATCATGTGCTCTGCTGTCATTTCTAAACCAATTCTTCTCATACAGAACAGAGCCTCTTGTGATCTCACAAATCACAGTCCAAGTGGCCGCACTCCCCATCGGCCATTTCTTGGCTGCTGTTCTGCCGGAAACCCAGTTCAGGATCCCGGGTTGCGGGTCGAAAATGTTCTCTCTGAACCCAGGACCGTTTAACATGAAAGAGCATGTGCTTATAACTATATTTGCTAATGCTGGAAGTGCTTTTGGATCTGGGTCTGCTTATGCTGTTGGTATTGTTACTATTATAAAAGCATTTTATGGTAGGAAAATCTCATTCTTGGCTGGTTGGTTGCTTATTATCACTACTCAGGTAATTGATTAATTCATATATATAATATGTATTGTGTACATGTTTTTGATGTTGATGAATGATGATATTGATAAAATGATAAATGAACATGAAGGTGCTTGGATATGGATGGGCAGGGCTGCTGAGGAAGTATGTGGTGGAGCCAGCTCATATGTGGTGGCCCAGTACTCTCGTTCAGGTCTCTCTTTTCCGGTATGTATATATATCACTGACTCGATCACTCTAACATGCTGGTCTCCATTTTTAAACCTCCCTAAAATTTCACTAGTATTAATATTTCTATTTTGCAAAATGAGAACAAGTTAATTGGCTTGATGACTTACAAATACTATACTATCCTTCTTAATCATTATTATATATCAACATTTTCCTTTATATGTCGGAATCTGGGATTATATAATCTGTATATGTGAATCATGCTTGTATTATATGTTAATTGTTAATGTGTGCTTGAAGGAACTCACGTTACCCTTATATAAGTATCATAATTATTGAGTTCATATTATTATATTATTTTTTATTTTATCATTTTTTTTAACCTTATATATATCGAGACTGTTCATGTTTTACTCAATCTTGTCAGGTCCCAACGAATCGTTGTTAATTTTTTTTAGCAAAAAAAAATATATATATATCTAGGTTTAAAAATGATAGGAGAATGTTAATTCAACAATTTTATTGGGATATAGTTGGGAGCTTTATTTTGTTTTTTATTGTTTACAAGTTAAATTAAAAATAAACAATCATAGAATTGTTTTGGATATATTTAATTTCTAACAATAAATATCCAAATTAATGATTCCCTCAACTATGTAAGAATTCTACGTATCACGGATAAAGGTTGAATTGAATAAAATAAAGTGAAAAATGTAGACCACCGGTAGTTTGGTTGAAATAAATAATAAAATAGTATATATCTATGTATTTATTTGACCATGCTCATGGGTTCACCGTTCACCTGCAACTCGCAAAAGTTAAGGTTTTCTTGCGGCGCCAAAATTGTTGGCCAAAACCTCTATACACACGGAAAAATCTTGGGTGCATGTACCATATATCCCCTCCCTACCACCACGATCTTGATATGTGACAAATTTGGTCCAGCTAATCCAAGATTCTCGATGTAAAAACACCACTGATTTGTAAACAAAACAGCCGCTTGATTTGTTTATAATTTTCCTTGTCTGAGACAACTAGAATCTTATATGTGCCAGTTGGTCCACTCCTCTGATTTCTTACTTTATTTTCTGTATATTTGACTTTATTATATAAAATATATCATATCTAATTAAAAGAAGAATATCACTAACCTGTGATCTGTCTCATCTCTATAGTTTATATAGATATACCACTATATTTTTACAATCCATGGAAATAATTTTGATTATATAGTATATATAGAAGAAGTTCTAGATGAACTCAAAAGTTATTTAAAGTGAAAAATAAATAAATTAAAATGTGTCGAAAGCACTCACCGTAGAATAAGGTGTGAGAATCCAAAGTTAAAATTAAAAGTGTACCAATTCAAGATAAATAATTGTTGACCATTTAAATGTTTAGGCCCCACTTATTACATCAACTTCATAAATTTTAATTATTAATGGAGTTGAAACTATTTCCGTGCAAAAGGTGGTGGATGACCCTATATCTGTGATTACTAAGGGGTCGTTTGTTTTTTCCACTTAAAGTTTAATGGGTTTGAATCATAATTATTAAGTTGTTTTGTTTGTTTTTATAATTGGTCAAACAATTTAAAATAAAAAGTAAAAAAATCTGACTTTTCACTTAATTGCAAGTCACTGAATTGCATTAAATGCAATCCAAAATCTTTTCTTCCGATACTATCCCCTATATGTAACATATTTCCAATTTCGTCATAATTATATATGGTACAAAAATCTTTATTTTAATATATTACTTATTTTAAATAATTTTAAAAATAAAAAAGAACCCTAATCACTTCTCATATTGGTGTCTAATATTAATATTTTATTATGATATTAGAGTGATGTATTTATATATTATTTTTTTAGAGTGTTTTGTATGAGTTTTCCTATTGCCCATTTTATTTTTTGAAAAAAAAAACATATATTTTCTTAATAAAAATGAAGTTTATTTGTAATTTAAGAAGAAGATCATGATCATATGTGTTTATATATAATTATTATTTTTGGATTGTTTTTATTCCATATTACATGATCAATGGGTCAGAATCATAATTATTAAGAAGTTTATTAAAAAAAACATTTAATATAATTTAAGAAGAAAATCATGATCATATGTGTTTATATATAATTATTATTTTTGGATTGTTTATATTCCATATTACATGTACATGTATAATTGTTTAATGTGAGCATAAATGTAAAATTACTTAGTTTCAAACAATTTTACTTTTAAAAAACAAACATGTTGACAATACATTCAGATGTGAGAAAAAAAAAAACATGTTATTTAAGTTCAGATTTCAGTCTCTATTCAGTCTTCAGAAAAATTCAGAACTATTCAGTTTTCAGATAAAAAAAACAAACGATCCTTAAATGTCTTGTCTATAACTGCTAAATAAAAGGAACAGCATACCTAAATGGCCAAATTAATAGTGTGAAGTGTGAACTTTGAGTTTGAGAACAAAATATATGGTTGATACTTGCAATTCAACTGGACATTAATGATTAATCTGGTGACGTTCTTGAGGTGGGGCATTAGCTGTCTTTGTCTGTAATCAACAGTTGTCTCTTGATGATGATGATAATCAAGATAAAGCTAAGCATTCTGGTGGTGGTTCAATTATTTCTCTCACAGTTCCTCCACTTGCATTGCACCTACATTTGTTTTATGGGTATTATCATGGTTTCGTCAGTATTACATAGATGAGATCATGCACCAATTTTTCCTAAAAATGAATGAATGAATGAATGAATGAATGAGATCAAATTATCAATCATATCCCAAACATAGCTGATGATCAACTAGCTATAAATGAACCACACACTCACACTAGATATTTTCAAATAAGTTGTATCTAAAGCTGAATCTGAATCTGATGTGCATAAGAGATGCATCAGATATGACTATATTCATTGTGAGGGGACCAGCATCTTAACCAGTGGCATCACAAAAGAAAAAGTATATCAATCATGAGTTTGGTTAAGCTACTTGACTTGTGTTGAAACACATCTTATTTGATGTATGTTCCTATACATGTATGTATGCAAAAGTGTTCATGTGAATTTCATCTATTGTCCGGTCAAGATATAATTCAGATGTGTCAATTGCAAGTAAACACTGTTAAATCTGTTAATTGATAATAAACTAATGTGGATCAAGTATCTGATTGATATATGCAGGGCTTTGCATGAGAAAGAAGAGCAACGAATGTCGCGGGCAAAGTTCTTCGTGATTGCACTGATTTGCAGTTTTTCATGGTACTTGGTCCCAGGATTCTTAATCCCCACACTTTCAAGCATTTCATGGATCTGCTGGGTGTTCTCGAAATCAGTGACAGCCCAGCAAATAGGGTCAGGCATGAGAGGACTTGGACTAGGAGCCATGACAGTAGACTGGACTGTGGTGGCATCATTCTTGTTCAGTCCCCTTATTAGCCCTTTCTTTGCCATAGTCAACGTCATGATGGGGTATTTATTGATAGTGTACATTGCAATCCCTATAGCTTACTGGGGTCTAGACTTATACAATGCACACAGATTTCCCATTTTCTCTTCACACCTGTTTACATCCCAAGGTCAACAGTACAACATAAGTGCTATTGTCAATGACAAGTTTGAGATAGATATGGTGAATTATGGGGAGCAAGGAAGAATCCATTTAAGCACGTTTTTCGCTCTCACTTATGGATTTGGTTTTGCCACCATTGCATCCACCATTACACATGTGGCTTTATTCTATGGAAGGGAGATCTATGATCGATTCCGTGCATCTTACAACAAGGAAAAGGAGGATATCCATACAAGAATGATGAGAAAATACAAGGACATACCTCCCTGGTGGTTTTACTTATTGCTCGCTGTCACACTAGCTGTTTCTCTTGTATTGTGCATCGTTTTGAAAGATCAAGTTCAGTTACCATGGTGGGGACTCCTCTTTGCCGCTGCTATGGCCTTTGTCTTCACTCTTCCAATTAGCATCATAACTGCCACAACAAACCAGGTAATTGATTGAATATACATGGTCATGATCATAGCTAATTAAGTAATAATTTGTAGTATATATCTCAAGCATATATTTCTGATCCTGTATGCATGCATATACAGACACCAGGGTTAAACATAATCACAGAGTACGCTATGGGTCTCATATACCCCGGAAGACCTATCGCAAATGTATGCTTCAAAGTTTATGGCTACATGAGCATGGCTCAGGCTGTCTCTTTCCTCAATGATTTCAAGCTGGGACACTACATGAAGATCCCTCCAAGATCAATGTTCTTAGTTCAGGTACGTCTTTCATTCTACCTGGCCTGTTACAACTTACAAGTATTTTACTATTGAAAATGAAGAAGAAATGAAATTGAGCTATGGCACGTGGTTGAACCTAACAATGATGTAAATAATTCGACTAAAACAGAACTTCTTGGCCTTAACAGATGCTAAATTGTCTAATACAAATAATGTACTCTCTAAATCTTAGTATTGCATTTCCTTTTATTTTGTGTTAACAATTGTCTGATATATATCGTTTATTTCTGGATGCATATATAGTTCATTGGAACAATCCTCGCTGGAACTATCAATCTTACAGTGGCATGGTGGCTACTGACCTCCATTGACAACATATGCCAAGATAATCTCCTTTCCCCTGATAGTCCTTGGACATGCCCAGGTGACCGTGTCTTCTTTGATGCATCAGTCATATGGGGTCTGGTGGGACCTAAACGAATCTTTGGAAGTCTTGGAAACTATAAGGCAATGAATTGGTTCTTCCTAGGTGGTGCTATAGGACCTGTAATAGTTTGGATATTCCATAAGCTATTCCCCAAGCAAACTTGGATTCCTCTAATTAACCTTCCAGTCCTTTTAGGAGCAACAGGAATGATGCCACCGGCAACTGCAGTTAACTATAATTCTTGGATTATAGTTGGAACATTTTTCAATTTCTTCATATTCCGGTATAAGAAGCAGTGGTGGCAGAGGTATAATTACATTCTATCAGCAGCACTGGATGCTGGGGTGGCTTTCATGGCAGTGGTTCTGTATTTCTCAGTGGGCATGGAGGAAAAGGGTTTGGACTGGTGGGGCACGGCTGGTGAACATTGTGATTTAGCAACTTGTCCAACAGCCAAAGGCATTGTGGTGGATGGTTGTCCAGCAAACTAGTACTCATTTTCTTCTGCAATCTGCAACAGATCTTTTCTTCTATAAGTAGCACAGCATAGGATTAGTATGGTTACACGATCGTTAAGCCATCAAAGAACATGTATGTATCCTATGGATGATGAGGTCAATACAAATTTGTGACATTTCAATACATTCTTTTTTATCTATTATATTTTGATCGATAGCAACAGAAAAGGGCAGTCAAATAAACCATATTAAACTTAAATTCACCTGCGAGGAAATCCCTTTGCAGCCTCTCAAGTCTAAGCATACACATCAAATTAGTGAATAAATTAAATGCTACTTGATCAAATACTCTGTATGATGTAATCCCAAATGACTTACTAAATATTATCATATATACTAAAACAAGACTTGAGATTTTAAACAGTGAAATTGGTGATAATTTTGATTTCTTTACAAAAATGCCATTGAAGTTTATTTACAAAAATGCCATTAAGTTAATTTTGATTTATTTATAAAAATGCCATTGTGGTTTATTTACCAAAGTGCCATTTGATATATAATAATAATAATAATAATAATAATATTATTATTAATTACTAAATAGTTAAATAATTAATATTAATATTTACAGAAATACGATTGAATATTATAAATTAGGCATGAAGCCGGTTCCCGTTCTGGCGGTTCCTGTTCCTCTTTTTTTTTTTTTTTTTTTTTAATTTTTATTTCATCTTATTTCATAAAAAAAATTAGATATGTAAAATTGTAATTTGTAAATGCATTTTATTGGGTCACTCACAAAATAAAATAAAGTAAATAAATGTATTTTATTGGTTCAATCAATTTTTTTTTAAAATTAAAGTTGGAACCGCCCAGTTCGAACAGAAACCGAACCGTCGGTAAAAAGAGAACCGGAACCGGAACTACCCCGGTACCGGTTCTGTTCTGGCTCTGAAACCGGAACAAAAAAAATAGGTTCCGGTTTTCCTTCGACGGTTTCGGTTCGGTTCGGTTCGCCGGTTCGCTGGTTCGAACCGAACCGGCGTCATGTCTATTATAAATTGAACTGTTCACATGAACAGTTAAATTGAATGAATTTCTAATTATCTACATAAATGTCATTGAATAGTAAAATTAAATAGATTTCTATTTATCTAAAACAAGACTTTCATTTTCAAACAGTAAAATTGAATTGAATTTTGATTTATTTACAAAAATACCATTGCTATTTATTTACAAGAATGTTATTGAATATATAATAATAATAATATTATTATTATATTAATATTAAAATTATTATTAATTAATATATATATACTAAATAATTAAATAATTAATATTAATATTCACAAAAATACCATTGAATATTATAAATTAGGCATGACGCCGGTTCCGATTCCGGATCCGGTTCCGTCTAGTTTCTGTTCCTCTTTTTTATTTTTAATTTTAATTTTTATTTAATCTTATTTCATAAAACAAAATTAGATATATAAAATTGTAATTTGTAAACACATCTTATTGGGTCACCCACAAAATAAAATAAAGTAAATAAATTATTTTATTGGTTCAATTAAATTTTTTTTAAGAAAAAAATTAAAGTTGGAACCACCCGGTTCGAACCGGAACCGAACCACTGGTTATGGTCCGATTCAAACAGAACCAAAACCGGAACCGACCCGGTACCGGTTCTGAAACCGGAACATGAAAAATCGGTTCCGGTTCTGGTTCGGTTTACCGGTTCGAACCGAACCGGTGTCATCTCTATTATAAATTGAACTGTTCACATGAACATTGAAATTTAATGGATTTCTACTTATCTATAAAAATGTCATTGAACAGTAAAATTAAATAGATTTTTATTTATTTACAAAAATGCCATTAAACAGTAAATTGAATAGATTTCTGTTTAGCTATTGAACTTTTCTTTAAACTAAAACACAACTTTCAATTTTACTGTTCATATGAACAGTGAAATTGAATAGATTTCGGTTTATTACAAAAATGTCATTGAATATTATAAATTGAACTGTTCACATGAACAGTAAAATTGAATGGATTTCTACTTATCTATAAAAATACCATTGAACAGTAAAATTAAATAGATTTCTGTTTATCTACAAAAATGCCATTAAACAGTAAATTGAATAGATTTCTATTTAGCTATTGAACTTTTCTTTAAACTAAAACACAACTTTCAATTTTACTGTTCATATGAACAGTGAAATTGAATAGATTTCGGTTTATTACAAAAATGTCATTGAATATTATAAATTGAGTTTAATTTTGGTTTATTTATAAAAATGCTATTGAATATATAATATAATATAGTAAAGGGCAAATTACATTGATACCCCTGAGGTTTGGGTTAATTGCATCCAATTTTGGTTTATTAAAAAAACCATTTAATATTTCAGTTTTTTGGCGTGAAACTTGGTGTAAAACCAGCCATATTTTCTTTTTCTTTTTTTAAATATTTTTTTAACATGCACATTACACGATACAACACAGTCCAAATATTCATCCTTATCCATGGTTTTTTTAATATTTAATTTACATATTTAACTTTTTTGTCTCTCTAGATTAACCGTATATGCATAAGTTTTATGTTCTTTTTCTTTTGGGTTTGGTTATCTCCCGAGCTCAACATCTTAACAGGTTTTATAATTTTTCTTATTTTGATCCCATTTCATTGTGTTCTTTATTGTTTATTGAATATATTTTGTGTTTTTTACATGTTGTTTGCACTCACATGAGTTTTTCATCTGAATATTATTTTTTTCTTGATTATTTACATTTTGTAATCATATTTGTATACAGTGTTCTTCTCTTTTTTGGGTTTTGATTGTTCTTTAAGGCTCACATGTATGATGGTTGTTAACAGAAAAATCACTTAGAGAGCGAAATCTCAATCAACACCCTCGACCTGCTACCCCAGAGGTCGTAGCGGGTGTGGTAGGTACTTCGTACCGTGGTTCTGGTAAGGTGAAAGCGAGGTATTTGATCGATCAACGTCCTCAAATGGGATAGATACCACAAGAGAGGTAAGGTAAATATGAGAACAATCATCCCGCCCATCTGGTGCAGTAGGTTGGTACCCGGTCTTGGTATCTGATCCTGGTACCTAGTCACTTCTCTAGGTGCCTTCAATATTCCCCCGACCTAGATAATGAGCCAGGAGAGGTACATGAGAGCTAGGACCAGTATGGTCGATGCCTAGCACGCATACATGCATTCATAACAAGGAGATAGATGGGAGAATGACAACTCTTTTAGTAGTGGCGGACTGACCTAGGGGGAAAAAGCATCACGATTGATCACATGCTGAAAAACCCCCAGGCAGTATCCATAGGAAGGGAGAAAGACCCTTCTTTATATTTATATATAATGCGAGGTGCTCCGGAGATCTTACATTAATACAAACTGAGTCCTGATAGGTCACAGTTAGAGGGGTACCATTTGGTATCGGTACATTCATGGCGAAAACTGACATACATAGCAGTCGATACAATGGTGGTGTAGAGGGAATTCAAGCAGGGTCCCTTTACACTCCAGGCGATGGCGAACTCATATTCCTAGTGGAGAAGTGAGCGAAATCTGGGATCGGAGACATGAAGATGTTGGAGAGCTGTTGGAGATATGGAGATACTGGAGGGCTGTTGGACTATGTTTATTGTTCGAACCCTATGTTGGAGAAATGTCCGACTGGAGAAATATTGGGGAATCGACCCTTTTCTTGGAGAGTGAATTGTTATATTTATATCTGTTCATCCTTGTTGCCCACTCCATTGGTTTATCGATATTAATGAGTTGAATATCTTCTCATTTAATGGAGTTGAATATCTTCTCATTGATGGAGTTGAATATCTTCTCATTAATGGTGTTGATTATCTCCATTAATTTACCAGAGAGGTCAACTTTCTCTTTTACGTTGCCTGAAGGAGATTTCTGACTCTGTATCCCGGTGGTATGGTACACTGGTGTACCGGAGTGCTCGCTGGCGTGGCGCTTGTTTTATCATGCTGGTACCTCTTCCTGGTTCCATTCTTCTTACTTGGCGGGTAGGATACACATTCTGTTTAGATCCTGGACTAATATCGCTGTACTTGGGTACCAGGTAGATGTCGCGGTACCTAGGTACCAGGTAGGAGGTATCGTGGTACCTAGGAACCAGGTAGGAGGTATCATGGTATAGACTTGCTTGGTACCTGGTAGACTATGATACGTGGTACTGACTTCTTTTCGGTTCATGGTGTACAGCATCCCCGGTATCTAGGTATCGGTCCCGATCTAGGTCCTACCAAGTACCTGCCGGATGAAAAATTCTTCTTTGGACCCCTGCCAAAAATGACTGTTAACAGAAGTCCCTCCTGACTTGAACACCGCTATTAAGTTGGGGTTGGAGTCAGGATATTATACTGCTTGAAGAATTTTTCTCGTCGTTTCTTACTTGTAGCTATTACTTGAAAAGAGAAAACGCTCACAACACTCTTGGCTTTGGCGAATCTGGGTACCTGGCATTCCTGTTCTAGGAATCTTGGTACCTTGGCGAACACATGGCGAACATTCTGGAGAAACTGGGTACCTCGCATTCCTGTTCTAGGAATCTTGGTACCTTGGCGAACACATGGCGAACATTCTGGAGAAACTGGGTACCTCGCATTCCTGTTCTAGGAATCTTGGTACCTTGGCGAACACATGACGAACACATGGCGAACATTCAGGAGAAACTGGGTACCTCACATTCCTGTTCTAGGAATCTTGGTACCTTGGCGAACACATGGCGAACATTCTGGAGAAACTGAGAACCTCTCATTCCTGTTCTAGGAATCTTGGTACCTTGGCGAACACATGGTGAACATTCTGGAGAAACTGGGTACCTCGCATTCCCGTTCTAGGAATCTTGGTACCTCGGTGAACACATGGCGAACATTCTGGAGAAACTGGGTACCTCGCATTCCTATTCTAGGAATCTTGATACCTTGGCGAACACATGGCGAACATTCTGGCAACAAGATCCTGGTAGGCAACTAAGGCCACTTTAGCACCAGGTCTTTCTTAGCGGGGGGTGGTGCCCGGCCAAGTCCTTGATCTGGCTGGCAACTATGCTCTTACTATTCAGACCCTTCTTAGCGAGGGGTGGTACCCAACCGAGGTTTGATCTGTCGGCCAAATATGCTTTTACGTACCGGATCCTTCCTAGCGGGGGGTGGTGCCTGGCCAGGGCACCAGGAATGCCATGTGGCTTTTCCTGGTCTTGAGGAGATCCTCCTGATGGATTAATCCGGTCCAGGGGTATCAGGATAACTATCTTGCTATCTTAGCATTTAAGGAGATCCTCCCAGAGGGATTGGCCCGGTCCAGGGTATTAGGAGAGCTATCTATCTATCCTGGTCTTTAAGGCGGTCCTCCTAGAGGGATTAATCCGGTCCAGGGCATCAGGCATTCCTGTGCAAGGATTCCCAGTCTTCAAGCGATGGTCCTGGTAGGCAACTAAGGCCACTTTAGCACCAGGTTTTTCTTGGCGGGGGGTGGTACCCAGCCAAAGCATCAGGAGTGCCATGTGGCTATCCTGGTCTCGATCATAGGCGAAAGGCGATCATATGAGAACTACCAAGGTGATCATAGGAGAACTACCAAGGCGATCGTAGAAGAACTACCAAGGCGATCATAGGAGAACTACCAAGGCGATAATACTCAAGGCGATACTGGTCAATGCTCACCCCGCAGGTTTCATTGGTGAGACCTTCTGGGATAATCTGCGTTTCCGGTATAGATAAGTAGAGCGACCTACTGCAATGGTGCTTTTTATTGTGGACTGGTCACTAGGAGAACGTTTCTCATGTTGAGGTCACTACCTCTTCCATATGAGGACTATGGGGAATGATGAGCTTCTAGTCCCCAAGTGATGTAACCAGTTTAGGAGCCTGCTTGGAATGAATAAGAGTCTTCACAAATCGTAAAGGGACTCGAGACTCTGCTCGAACAAACCTGGATCTCGGCAGCTCGCTGGGGCGTTAAGTAGCCTGGTATAAAAGATCGGAAATCAAAATCTTGCTGCTGTGATCTAGGTTGCTCACATGGGCGCTGTGAGGGGCCCAATACAATAAGTGACGAACCAGTGATCTTGCAGTAGTGCTGCTGCTCCAGAGGCATACTTAGGCATATAGGAGGTCTCAACAAGTGTAGGAAGCCTCTGGGCTCTCCCCGAACGGATCGGGATATCAGTGGCTCACTAGGGCGTTGAGGGGCCCAGTACAAGAGGTAGAGAGCTACCGGTGTGATGCTGGTCCAGAGGCATGCTTGGGATCATAGAAGTCCCCAGCAACTGAAATGTGGCTCTGGACAGTCCTCGAATGAATCGGGACACAGTGGCTCACTTAGGTGCTGAACGACCCGGTATAATAAGTGAGGAGCCACTAGGCCATGCAGCGGGGCTGCTGCTCTAGAAGCTTGCTTATGCATGTAGGAGGCCATAGCAATATGGGAAGCCTCTGAGCTCTACCCAAACAGATCGGGACATAGGTGGCTCACTAAGGTGTTGAAGAGCCCGGTACAAGAAGTAAGGAGCCACCTGCATGATACTAGTCCAGCGGCATGCGTGGGATCCTAGAAGTCCTCAGCAAGTGAAATGTGGCTCTGGACCATCCTGGAATGAATCGGGACACAGTGGCTCATTTGGGCGTTTGACTAGCCCGATAGAAGAAGTGAGGAGCCACTGGGCCATGCAGCTAGGCTGCTGCTTCGGAGGCATGCTTAGGCATGTAGAAGGCCTCAGCAAAGTGGGAAGCCTTTGAGCTCTACCCGGAGGGATCGGGACATAGGTGGCTCACTAGGGCGTTGAAAGGCACGGTACAAGAAGTAGGGAGCCACCTGCATGATACTGGTCCAGAGGCATGCGTGGGATCTTAAAAGTCCTTAGCAACTGAAATATGGCTCTGGACTATCCTGGAATGAATCGGGACACAGTGGCTCACCTGGGCGTTGATTAGCCCGATAAAAGAAGTGAGGAGCCACTGGGCCATGCAGCGGGGCTGCTGCTCCAGAGGCTTGCTTAGGCATGTAAGATGCCATAACAATGTGGGAAGCCTCTGAGCTCTCCCTGAATGGATCGGGACATCGGTGGCTCATTAGGGCGTTGAGGGGCCCAGTGCAAGAGGTAGGGAACCATCGGAATGGTACTGGTCCAGAGGCATATTTGGGATCCTAGAAGTCCCTAGCAGTTGAAATGTAGCTCTAGACCCTCCTAGGATGAATCGGGACACAGTGGCTCACTTGGGCGTTGACCGGCCCGGTATAATATGTGAGAAGCCACTGGACCATACAGCTGGGCTGCTACTACAGAGGCTTGCTTTGGCATGTAGGAGGTCTTAGCAATCTAGGAAGCCTTTGAGCTTTACCCCAACGGATCGGGACATAGGTGGCTCACTAGGGCGTTGAATGGCCCAGTACAAATGAAGTGAAGCCACCGACCTGGTACTGGTCCAGAGGAGTGCTTGGGATCCTAGAAGTCCCCAACAATTGAAATGAAGCTCTGGACCATGCTCGATATCTACCTTGGTGTTACCTCGACTCCTGCCTGATACTCAGTATGATCATCCGAAGCTCCTCCAAGGCAAGTACCTTACCTCCCAGGCAATACGGTAGGGAACATGAAGACACAAGCACCATTCCAGCAGGAAGCAGAACAAGCTCATCAAAATGAGGTGTCAGCACTACCCTCCACCAGAACTCACGATCAGAATCTCCCTCCAATCTCCATGAAGAAGGAAAGTTGACTCCATCGCCCCACTTTGCTGAGGCCTTTTACATGCCTAAGTATGTCTCAGAAGCAGCAGCCTAGTTGCATGGCCCATTGGCTCCTCACTTCTTCTATCGGGCTAGTCATCGCCCAAGTGAGCCACTGTGTCTCGATTCATTCCAGGATGTTCCAGAGGCACATTTCAGTCGCTGAGGACTTATAGGATCCCACGCATGCCTCTGGACCAGTATCATGCAGGTGGCCCCCTACTTCTTGTACCGGGCTCTTCAACGCCCTAGTGAGCCACCTATGTCCCGATCCGTTCGGGTAGAGCTTAGAGGCTTCCCACTTTGCTGAGGCCTTCTACATGCCTAAGCATGCCTCTGAAGCAGCAGCCTAGCTGCATGGCCCAGTGGCTCCTCAATTCTTCTATCGGGCTAGTCAAATGCCCAAATGAGCCACTATGTCCCAATTCATTCCAGGATGGTCTAGAGCCACATTTCACTTACTGATGACTTCTAGAATCCCACGCATGCCTCTGGACCAGTATCATGCAGGTGGCTCTCTACTTCTTGTACTGGGCCCTTCAACGCCCTAGTGAGCCACCTATGTCCCGATCCGTTCGGGTAGAGCTCAGAGGCTTCCCACTTTGCTGAGGCCTTCTACACGCCTAAGCATGCCTCTGAAGCAGCAGCCTAGTTGCATGGCCCAGTGGCTCCTCACTTCTTCTATAGGGCTAGTCATCGCCCAAGTGAGACACTGTGTCCCGATTCATTCCAGGATGGTCCAGAGCCACATTTCAGTTGTTGAAGACTTCTAGGATCCCACGCATGCCTCTGGACCAGTATCATGCAGGTGGCTCCTTACTTCTTAAACCGGGTTCTTCAACGCCCTAGTGAGCCACCTATGTTCTGATCCGTTCGGTTAGAGCTCAGAGGCTTCCTACTTTGCTGAGGCCTTCTACATGCCTAAGCATGCCTCTGAAGCAGCAGCCTAGCTACATGGCCCAGTGGCTCCTCACTTCTTCTATCGGGCTAGTCAAACGCTCAAATGAGCCACTGTGTCCCGATTCATTTCGAGATGGTCCAGAGCCACATTTCACTTGCTGAGGACTTCTAGGATCCCACGCATGCCTCTGGACCAGTATCATGCAGGTGGCTCCCTACTTCTTGTACCGGGCCCTTCAACGCCCTAGTGAGCAACCTATGTCCCGATCCGTTCGGGTAGAGCTTAGAGGCTTCCCACTATGCTGAGGCCTTCTACATGCCTAAGCATGCCTCTGAAGCAGCAGCCTAGCTGCATGGCCCCGTGGCTCCTCACTTCTTCTATCGGGCAAGTCAAACGCCCAAATGAGCCACTATGTCCCGATTCATTCCAGGATGGTCTAGAGCCACATTTCACTTGCTGATGACTTGTAGAATCCCACGCATGCCTCTGGACCAGTATCATGCAGGTGGCTCCCTACTTCTTGTACTGGGCCCTTCAACGCCCTAGTGAGCAACCTATGTCCCGATCCGTTCAGGTAGAGCTCAGAGGCTTCCCACTTTGCTGAGGCCTTTTACATGCCTAAGCATGCCTTTAAAGTAGCAGCCTAGCTAGATTGCCCAGTGGCTTCTCACTTCTTCTATCGGGCAAGTGAAACGCCCAAATTAGCCACTGTGTCCCGATTCATTTCGAGATGGTCCAGAGCCACATTTCAGTTGCTGAGGACTTCTAGAATCCCACCCATGCCTCTGGACCAGTATCATGCAGGTGGCTCCCTACTTCTTGTACCGAGCCCTTCAACGCCCTAGTGAGCAACCTATGACCCGATCCGTTTGGGTAGAGCTCAAAGGCTTCCCACTATGCTGAGGCCTTCTACATGCCTAAGCATGCCTCTGAACCAGCAGCCTAGCTGCATGGCCCAGTGGCTCCTCACTTCTTCTATCGGGCAAGTCAAATGCCCAAATGAGTCACTGTGTCCCGATTCATTTCGAGATGGTCCAGAGCCACATTTCACTTACTGAGGACTTCTAGGATCCCACTCATGCCTCTAGACCAGTATCATGCAGGTGGCTCCCTACTTCTTGTACCGGGCCCTTCAACGCCTTAGTGAGCCACCTCTGTCCCGATTTGTTTGGGTAGAGCTCAGAGGCTTCCCACATTGCTATGGCCTTCTACATGCATAAGCAAACCTCTAGAGCAGCAGCCCCGCTGCATGGCCCAGTGGCTCATCACTTATTATACCGGGTCTTTCAGCACCCAAGTGAGCCACTGTGTCCCGATTCATTCGAGGATGGTCCAGAGCCACATTTCAGTTGCTGGGGACTTCTATGATCCCAAGCATGCCTCTAGACCAGCATCACACCGGTAGCTCCATACCTCTTGTACTGGGCCCCCCAACGCCCTAGTGAGCCACCGATATCCTGATCCGTTCGGGGAGAGCCCAGAGGCTTCCTACATTTTCTGATGCCTCCTATATGCCTAAGCAAGCCTCTGGAGCAGCAGCCTAGCTGCATGGCCCCGTGGCTCCTCACTCCTGGTACCGGGCTGGTCATCCCCCCAGGTGAGCCACTGTGTCCCGATTCATTCCAGGATAGTCCAGAGCCACATTTCAGTTGTTGAGGACTTCTAGGATCCCACGCATGCCTCTGGACCAGTATCACGATGGTGGCTCCCTAATTCTTGTACTGGGCCCTTCAACGCCCTAGTGAGTCACCTATGTCCCGATCTATTTGGGTAGAGCTCAGAGGCTTCCCACTTTGTCGAGGCCTTCTACATGCCTAAGCATGCCTTTGAAGCAGCAGCCTAGCTGTTTGGCATAGTGGCTCATCACTTCTTCTATCGGGCTAGTCATCACCCAAGTGAGCCACTGTGTCCCGATTCATTCCAGGATGGTCCAGAGCCACATTTCAGTAACTGAGGACTTCTAGGATCCCACGCATGCCTCTGGACCAGTATCATGCAGGTGGCTCCCTACATCTTGTACCGGGCCCTTCAACGCCCTAGTGAGCCACCTATGTCCCGATCCGTTCGGGTAGAGCTCAGAGGCTTCCCACTTTGTTGAGGCCTTCTACATGCCTAAGCATGCCTTTGAAGTAGCAGCCTTGCTGCATGGCCCAGTGGCTCCTCACTTCTTCTATCGGGCAAGTCATCACCCAAGTGAGCCACTGTGTCCCGATTCATTCCAGGATGGTCCAGAGCCACATTTCAGTTGTTGAGGACTTCTAGGATCCCACGCATGCCTCTGGACCAGTATCATGCAGGTGGCTCCTTACTTCTTAAACCGGGCTCATCAACGCCCTAGTGAGCCACCTATGTCCCAATCCGTTCGGGTAGAGCTCAGAGGCTTCCCACTTTGCTGAGGCCTTCTACATGCCTAAGCCTGCTTCTGAAGCAGCAGCCTAGCTGCATGGCCCAGTGGCTCCTCACTTCTTCTATTGGGCTAGTCAAATGCCCAATCGAGCCACTGTGTCCCGATTCATTCCAGGATGGTCCAGAGCCACATTTCACTTGCTGAGGACTTCTAGGATCCCACACATGCCTCTGGACCAGTATCATGCAGGTGGCTCCCTACTTCTTGTACCGGGCCGTTCAATGCCCTAGTAAGCCACCTATGTCCCGATCTGTTTGGGTAGAGCTAAGAAGCTTCCCACATTGCTATGGCCTCCTACATGCATAAGCAAGCCTCTAGAGCAGCAGCCTCTAGAGCAGCAGCCCCGCTGCATGGCCCAGTGGCTCCTCACTTATTATACCGGGTCGTTCAGCGCCCAAGTGAGCCACTGTGTCCCGATTCATTCGAGGACGGTCCAGAGCCACATTTCAGTTGCTGGGGACTTCTATGATCCCAAGCATACCTCTGGACCAGCATCACACCGGTAGCTCTCTACCTCTTGTACTGATCCCCTCAATGCCCTAGTGAGCCACCGATATCCCGATCCATTCGGGGAGAGCCCATAGGCTTCCTACACTGCTGAGGCCTCCTATATGCCTAAGTGTGCCTCTGGAGCAGCATCACTACTGCAAGATCACCGGTTTGTCACTTATTGTATTGGGCCTCTCACAGCACCCATGTGAGATACCTAGATCACAGTTGCAAGATTTTCGGTTTCCGATCTTTTATACCAGGCTACTTAACGCCCGAGCGAGCTGCCGAGGTCCAGGTTTGTTCGAGCAGAGTCTCGAGTCCCTTTACGATTTGTGAAGACTCCTATTCTCTCTAAGTAGGCTCCTATACTGGTTACATCACTTGGGGACTAGAAGCTCACCATTCTCCCTAGTCCTCCTATGGAAGGGGTAGTGACCTCAATATGAGAGAAGTTCTCCTAGTGACCAGTCCACAATAAGAAGCACCATTGATGTAGGTCGCTTTACTTACCTATACTAGGAACGCAGATTATCCCAGAAGGTTTCACTAATGAAACCTGCGGGGTGAGCATTGACCAGTATTGCCTTGAGTATTATCGCCTTGGTAGTTCTCCTATGATCGCCTTGGTAGTTCTTCTACGATCGCCTTGGTAGTTCTCTTATGATCGCCTTGGTAGTTCTCATATGATCGCATTTCTCCTATGATTGAGACTAGGATAGCCACATGGCACTCTTGATGCTTTGGCTGGGTACCACCCCCCGCCAAGAAAAACCTGGTGCTAAAGTGGCCTTAGTTGCCTACCAGGACCATCGCTTGAAGACCGGGAATCCTTGCACAGGAATGCCTGATGCCCTGGACTGGATTAATCCCTCTAGGAGGATTGCCTTAAAGACCAGGATAGCTAGATAGCTCCTCCTAATACCCTGGACCGGGCCAATCCCTCCGAGGGGATCGCCTTAAAGACCAAGATAGCAAGTTAGCTATCCTGATACCCTGGACCGGATTAATCCATCCATTAGGATCTCCTCAAGACCAGGAAAAGCCACATGGCATTCCTGCTGCCCTGGCCGGGCACCACCCCCCGCTAGGAAGGATCCGGTACGTAAGAGCATAGTTGTCCGACGGATCAAACCTCGGCCGGCACCACCCCCCGCTGAGAAGGGTCTGGATAGTAAGAGCATAGTTGCCAGCCAGATCAAGGCTTTGGCCGGCACCACCCCCCGCTAAGAAAGACCTGGTGCTAAAGTGGCCTTAGTTGCCTACCAGGATCTTGTTGCCAGAATGTTCGCCATGTGTTCGCCAAGGTACCAAGATTCCTAGAATATGAATGCGAGGTACCCAGTTTCTCCACAATGTTCGCCATGTGTTCGCCAAGGTACCAAGATTCCTACAACATGAATGCGAGGTACCCAGTTTCTCCAGAATGTTCGCCATGTGTTCGCCAAGGTACTAAGATTCCTAGAACAGGAATGCGAGTTACCCATTTTCTCAAGAATGTTCACCATATGTTCGCCAAGGTACCAAGATTCCTAGAACAGGAATGCCAGGTACCCAGATTCGCCAAAGCCAAGAGTGCTGTGAGCATTTTCTCTTTTCAAGTAATAGCTACAAGTAAGAAACGACGAGAAAAATTCTTCAAGCAGTATAAGATCTTGACTCCAACCCCAACTTAATAGCGGTGTTCAAGTCAGGGGGGACTTCTGTTAATAGTCATTTTTGGCAGGGGTCCAAAGAAGAATTTTCCATCCGGCAGGTACCTGGTAGGACCTAGATTGGGACTGATACCTAGTGTTAACAGATTTTTCTGGTAAAGGACCAAAGGAGAATTTTCCAACAGAGACCCGTCCAGGAAGATTCATCCAAATATTCCCAGAGACCTGCAAGATCAGTACCATCACCTATATGGAGCCAATATCCGTCGAGGTTGGGACCTTGACTACCCACCTATCTAGATAGGATATTATCCCCGAAAGTATGTACCCAGCAGCACGCTCAGCACCCCGCAAGCATCTCGACGTCGATCAAGGTACCAGGTATCTCCATACCTACCTCGGTGCTACCTCGATATCCACCTTGGTGTTACCTCAACTCCCGCCTGATACTCAGTATGATCATCCGAAGCTCCCCCAAGGCAAGTACCTTACCTCCCAATCAATACGATTGGGAACATGAAGACACAAGCAGCATTCCAGCAGGAAGCAGAACAAGCTCATCAAAATGAGGTGTCAGCGCTACCCTCTATCAGAACTCATGATCAGAATCTCCCTTCAAGCTCACGAAGAAGGAAAGTTGACTCCATCGCCATCAAGCTCCACGAAGAAGGAAAGTTGACTCCATCGCCAAAATAAAGCCCCATTAATGACCCTATGGTCGATCAAATCATAATTTGAATTCTAACGGGATCTAATCCCGTGCCTTCAGCTCCACGCAAATGCCTTTCAACGCTTAAAATAGGACTCTATATAATCTTCATTAAAAACAACCAGATTTTGAGGAGATTAGGGGAGTACTATATATATGGCATTGAAGGGTAAAACAAGGAGGGACATCTTGGAGTATTCTTGGTCACCAGAACGAGAGAGAGATCTTGGGAGATTCCCGGAAGCCAGTGAGAGTCCATTGACAATCACTGGAGGAAAAATATCCACTTATCGACACAGACGTTTTCTCCATCTTCATCCTATGTAAAAGAGCGAAAAAGAGTGAGAGATGTGTACGTATTCATATTGTAAACCCATGGTAGTAGTTGATTAAATAAAACAGTGTTCGTTTTTACATCTCTCGATCCCTTTGTGTCCTTTATCCATTCTCTGGTCAGTCGACCTCGATCATACTAAGAGAGGGACCCCGGTACCGAATGTACCTACCCCGCTGCTGCTATCGGTAGTGGGTGAGGGTGTTAACTGAGATTTTCACCCCGAGTGAATTTTTCCGCTAACACTTTTTGGCGCTGTCTATGGGAAACACCACACCTTCAAAAGAAAGCCTGTATGTCTCATTTTCTTGCTAGATTATCAGAATGAAGCTCCGATCCTCTCAGGATCATCCTGACCCTTTAGGACATCAGTCGAACGCTTCAACCCGAAAGGGTCAGAAGCCGAAGAAGGGGGGAAAGGGTCGCAAACCCGCCTCAAAGCTATCAGTTGCCGCGCGGGCTACCCCCAGGTACTTACTACCCCAGGAGCTGGACCTGCCAACCTAGACCAACAGGTCGCGGCCTTTATAGAGAGCATTTGCCTCCGAATGGCCGCCGAAGGAAGCACCAATCAGCCCGTGATACCAGATCCCAGGGGAGAGGCCAATCGGTAAGGTACCAGGATACCTACCTTTGACAGGTTGGGACCGCCACCTCCGGTACCAATCCATGATAGACTCGGGCCCATGCCTCCAATACTATCGGTCCATGATAGACTCGGACCAGCATCCCTGGTTTTTAAAAAATTTTACAGGCCATCAACCCCGACGAGCTAGATCCGCCATTGATCTCCCGACTAGGGTGTGTTACCATCAGGTCCAACCAGAAGCTTCCTTTAGATAGCCTCGACAGGAAGCGACTAGGAGGCACCCTCGTTAAGTGGCAAGGGACAGCAACAGGGATGTCGGAGAAGACCCTCCCCGTGGAAAGAAGCAGGATGAAACCTCTGCGACATCGGGGGATCTGACGGCCGAGATTCTGAGGTGGAATCGGGAAATAATGGCAACAAACATATCCGGGACCAGGTCGCCAGAATGGCAAGAGAGATCCAGGAGCTGAAGAAGGGTAAGCACCGTGAGAACCAGAAAGATCCCTTGGGAGAGATGAATGCCCCCTTCTCGAGGAGGATCAAGGAGGCAGAACTACCTCCTAAATTCAAGATGCCAACCGATAAATTTTCTGGAACCGAGGATCCCTTGAGCCACCTAGAGAGTTTTGTTCACCAGATGGAAGTCCAGAATGCTACCCGAGCCGCCATGTGCAGAATGTTCCCTACCACATTGACTGACTGTGCCAAGACATGGTTCAGAAAACTACCGGCGGGGAGCGTTGATTCATTCACCAGGTTGACTACTGACTTCTGTACTTAGTTTTACGGCATCAAACCTCGCCCCAACGATCCCATTCATCTCCAGTATATGTTATAGGAGCGGGGTGAGACGCTCAGAGCCTACGTAGAGAGATTCCACAAGGAAGTGATCCAGATGGGGGTCTTCGCGGAAAAGGAGACGTTGGCCAATTTCAGAAGGAACATATGGGCAGGTAGGCTGTTCAGATCCTTTGCCAAACATCCCTCGGAGACCTACCAGGAAGCCTACAACAGAGCTCTAGAGCAGGTTGAGATAGACGAGCAGCTATGAGTCAAAATGGAGCATGATGATATGAGGATTGCCAAGCGCCAAAAGAGGGAGGCGCTCAGGCCGGCACCCGTTTAGAAAAGTCAGAACAGACCTCCCAACAAGTCTACATATCGGTCGCCGTACTACCAGCCCCCGCAGAACCGGCACCTTGTCAGGAGGACTCCACCTAGAGCTACACCTTTACCTAAGGAAGTAGCCCGGGTCGATAGAGATGAAAGGGGATACTCACATTACACCCCCTTGAACGCATCTCGTGAAACTATCTACCTCACTATCCGCAACAAGGGACTGCTCAGAAAGCCAGGCCCAATGAAGGTACCAGCTGATCAGCGGAACCGCTACAAGTATTGTGACTTCCATGAGGATACAGGTCATAACACCTCGGAGTGTTATAGTCTGCAGAACCAGATCAAGCCTTGGTTAGAGGAGGTTGCTTGGAGGAATTCCTCCAACAGGTACGCGACAATATACATACCGGAAAAGAGGTCCAGGCCGATATCAAGGCATATGAGGAAGGAAGGAAAGCAAAAGGGAAAGATCTGATGGATCAGATCCACGTTGTCAATACCATCAGCAAAGGTCCCACCCTGGCCAGAATCTCCAACAATGCTAAAAAAAACCATGCCAGGAAAGCTCCCAGATTGGAAGCAAGCCAGAATGTTTTCAAAGTTACTAGGGGACCACCTCAGTTCTCTCCTACTGCACATATCGTCTTCACAGAATAGGGCGTATACAACACCGTACAGCCCCACGATGACCCTATGGTCATCACTGTGCAGATAGCCAATAACTTGGTCTATCGTGGCTTGATTGACATAGGCAGTAGCGTTGATATCCTCTTCAAAACCGCTTTGGAGCAATTCAACCTGAAAAGACCTTGCTACAATAGCTGTACTACCCCGTTATACGGGTTCACAGGAGACTCACTGATTCCCACCGGGTCTATGATCCTATCGGTAATAGTAGGGACAACGCCTTTACAGCAGAACCTGATGACGGATTTCGTTGTAGTGGACACCCCGTCCGCCTACAACGCCATACTGAGAAGACCCTACCTATCTGCTCTCAAAGGAGTCTTGTCGATATATCATAACGTCCTAAAATTTCCAGTAGGAGACAAGGTGGGCGAAGTGAGAGGAGATCAACAGGTTACACGCAAGTGTTATGCAGTATCAACCAATCCAGCGGCGCTAGCTAAGCAATGCGTGCAGGTAACCATCACCCAAGGTCGCCAGTTCCCAAAGGAAGATGTCAAAGGTGAAACAGATTCGATTGAAATGGGATCTACGCCAGAGCTCCCCGACATAGAAATCAGGGAAGAAGAAGGAAAAGGATGGGCCAGTAGCCATCCTGCAGAAGAGTTAGAAGAGGTACCTATCAGGGAGGCCGATCCTTCCAAGGTTGTCAGGATAGGTTCTGCTTTGGAGACAAAGGTAAAAGGGGCTCTGATAATGCTCCTGCGAGAATATAACGACATCTTTGCATGGAGTCATGAGGAGATGCCAGAAATACCCGCTGCCTTAGCAACACATAGGTTAGCGGTGGATCCCACCTTCAAGCCAGTCAAGCAGAAGAGAAGGCATTTCAATCAAGCAAGAAATGCTGCGGTGCAAGAGGAGGTACACAAGCTACTAAAGGCAGAGTTCATCAAGGAGTCTCTGTACCCCGAATGGATTGCCAACGTAGTCATGGTAACCAAAGCAAACGGAAAGTGGCGCATGTGTGTCGACTACACAGATCTCAACCGTGCCTGCCTGAAGGGTAGCTTCCCGCTACCAAAGATCGACCAACTGGTAGATTCAACTGCGGGCAACAAGCTCGTAAGCTTTATGGACCCCTTCTCAGGATACAACCAGATCCTGATGCACCCAGCTGACTAGGATAAGACCAGTTTCATAACCGAGCAAGGCATATACTGCTACAGAGTTATTCCCTTCGGGCTCAAGAACGCTGGAGCTACCTACCAGCGCCTGGTCAACCGCTTATTCAGGGGACTGATAGGAAAGTCGATGGAGGTATATATCGATGATATGATCATAAAGTCTCAGATAGCTGAACATCACCAAGATCACATCCGTCAGACTTTCCAGATAGTCGGTGAAAATTAGATGCATCTAAATCCGGCTAAATGCATTTTCGGGGTTACAGCCGAGAAATTTCTCAGATTCTTGGTCCACAAAAGAGGAGTTGAAGCTAACCCCGAAAAGATCAAAGCTATCCTGGATCTTGAATTTCCCACCTCACTCAGACAAGTGCAGGGTTTGACCTGGCGAATCTCAGCCCTGAACCGTTTCATATCGCGGTCCACTGACAAGTGCATCCCGTTCTTCAAGGCAATTAAACAAGGGAAGAACATGAAATGGGACCAAGGCAGCGAGCGAGCTTTCCAGTCATTAAAAGAGTACCTCACTAGCCCGCCTATGCTAGCTAGCCCGGTACCAGGAGAAGAACTACAGTTATACCTGACAGTGTCTGAAACCGCCGCCAGTGGAGCTTTAATGAAAGAATGCGGAGATTGAGCCCAGCGCCCTGTCTACTATGTGAGCCGCGCCCTAACCAAATTAGAAAGGAACTACACTCTCCTGGAAAAACTTGCCTTTGCACTGGTAGTAGTAGCAGCCAGGAAGCTCCGCCCTTATTTCCTTGCTCACACCATCGTGGTAGTTACTGATCAACCTTTGCGACAGTTTCTTCAAAGGCCGGATGTGTCAGGAAGAATCGTGCTGTGGGCCCTTGATCTTACCCAGTTCGACATCAAATACAAAGCTAGGACTACCATTAAGGCTCAGGCTTTGGCAGATTTCGTGGTAGAATTCATTGCGATCCCCGATCAGGGTGCTCCCCCGAGCCCGATTCGAGCTCATTCGAAGGAACAAGAACCTGCAGATTAGCCCACCGATCGAAACATCTGGATCCTGTATACCGATGTAGCATCAAATCAAGCAGGAAGTAGAGGTGGGGTCATTCTAACAGACCCAGAGAAAGTCGAGTGCTGCCATTGTTTCAGATTCTGGTTTAACAACACCAATAATGAGGCTGAATATGAAGCCTTGTTAGCAGGGATGAGAGCGGCAATAGAGCTGGAAGCTGATTACCTCCTTGCCAAATGCAATTCACAGCTGGTAGTCAACCAAATAACTGGTTTATACCAGGCCAAGGGGGATAATATGATAGCCTATCTCGAAAAAGTGTAAAAGCTGTTGCCTCGCTTCAAGGGTTTCAGAATCGAACAGATACCTAGGCAACAGAATCATAGAGCTGACGTCCTAGCCAAGATAGCTGCCAATAGAGGACAAGCGCTGTCGAAAGGAGTTCCGCTCCAGGTAATCACTGTATCAAGCATTTTTGAAGGCAAGGAAGTAAACCCCGTGGAACGATTTCCATGCTGGATGGATCCTATCATGGAATACCTTCAATCAGAAAAGCTCCCAAAAAACCCCGATCAAGCTCGCAAGATCAAAAGAACCTCGGTTCGATACTGTTTGATAGATGGGCACTTTTACCGCAGAGGTAGATCACTCCCCTTGCTTAGATGCCTACATCCTGAGGATGCGAGTTGGGCGTTGAGGGAAGTGCATTCCGAAGACTGTAGAAATCATATCGGAGGAGAAGCATTGGCCTACCAGGTGCTACACATAGGATATTTCTGGCCGACTCTGCACCACGACGCAAAGCATTTCGTACAGTCTTGTGAACCGTGTCAGAAAACGGCCAACCTGCATCACCTACCTCCAGAACGGTTATCAACCATCAGCTCACCATATCCGTTTGCATTATGGGGAGTGGTCCTAATTGGACCCCTCCCAACCGCGCCAGGTCAACAGAAGCATGCAATCGTGGCTATTGATTACTTCACCAGGTGGGTGGAAGCAGAACACCTCTCCAGAATTACTGAAGCAAACACAACAGAGTTCATCAAGAAAAATGTGGTTTGCCGATTCGGGACTCCGATGGTCATCATCACTGATCTTGGTAAGCAGTTCGACAACGCCAGATTTTAGGAATTCTGTGGAAGTTTGGGGATTGAACTCCGCTTTGCATCCGTGGTGCACCCCCAGACTAATGGCCTAGTAGAGGCCATAAACAAAATCATCAAGAGGCTTCTCAAGAAAAAACTTCAGCAGAAGAAAGGAAGATGGGCTGATGAACTCCCGGACGTACTATGGGCATATCGCACCACCAAGAGGACCGCTAAGGGAGAAACCCCCTACTCGCTAGCTTTCGGGGTAGAAGCCGTTCTTCCTATAGAACACAAGCTTGTCTCCTTCCGGGTACAACATTTTGACCCCGATGGAAATGAGGACAAGCTGAGGGCCAGCCTGGACCTCCTAGAGAAGAAGCAGGACATGATAGCCGAGAGAGTAGCGGTTTACCAGAACCGGATTGCTCGTTACTTTAACAAGAAAGTGAGAAGTCGAAGCTTCAAGGAAGGGGAGATGGTGCTCAGAAAGGTTACCCAGAATACCCGGAAGAGGTCGGACGGAGTGCTATCACCTAATTGGGAAGGTCCTTACCTAATCAAAATGGTGATCCAGGGTGAGGCCTACAAGTTGAATGATATGGATGGACATCCAGTAGACCACACTTGGAATGCTGATAATCTTAAGAGATTCTACCCATAAATTCTGCAAGGCAAGTCGACCAGGATTATTCCTAATCGACTGACAGAGGATATTAGTAGTCGTGAGTACTTGTATTTTTATTTTTTTCCTTTGATCATCAATAAAAAAGGTTTCTTTCTCCATTTGTTCCTGCCTACATTTGTCTACATCCACCTGCTGTACATTGCCAATTGAATTCCCCATGATTGTCGCTTTAAGACCAGGAGAGCTGCATAGCATTCCTGATGCCCTGGACCGGATAGATCCCTCCAAGAGGATCGCCATAAAACCAGGGAAGCTACATAGCACTCTTGATACCCTAGATCGGATCAATCCATTTAGGAGGTTCGCCTCAAGACCAGGAAGGACCATATGGCCTTCCTGCTGCCCTGGCCGGGTACCATCCCCCGCTAGGAAGGATCCAGTACGTAAGAGCAGAGTTGCCCGATGGATCAGACCTTGGCTGGGCACCATCCCCCGCTAAGAAGGATCTGGATAGTAAGTGCATAGTTGCCAGCTAGATCAAGGCCTTGGCCAGGACACCATGTAAGGACCTCAATTTTATGATTGGCTTATTTCATGACAAACCACCACATTGGGGATGATTGTGTAATGGGTAGCTTAGGTCCGTATTGGCAAGCTTCCAAGCATCTCCATGACTTCAAGAGCAAAATGTATATTCACTTGACTTTGTCTCTTGAAGAGTTTAGGTGCACACACACACTTCATGCATGTTTTGTTTATCTTGCATTTGTGTTCTTTATTGTTTGTATAAGTGTGCATCCTTTTCTAAAACACTCACTAGCTTACATTAGATATCATATCTTGCATTGTATCTTAGTTGATAACATGTTTGACATGTTAATTGTGCTTCATTGTGTGCATCTCACTCACTTCACACTTGCACAACATTCATGTAAGATTGACTTTTGTCTTGAGTGTTAAAAAGGGATTTTTCCCTTTGGCGCGGCCTAGACCGCTCGGCAGGCTTTGCTTGCACCGCGGCTCATGGAGCGGTATTCTCCAGTGCGTCATGCGCGACGTGGACCGCGACCTGTGCACTTGCACGAACAGCGGTCCCAACCTGCGGTGTAGTCCAGACGGTGCACTGCTGTATGTACCGCGGTCTGGACAATTACCTGTGCCGCGGTCTAGCAAGCGGTTTTGACGGGATTCTGTTTCCCAAGTTCAAAATGATGTAGTTTTAACTAGGGCTTCATATATATTCTTCCTCTTCTCTTCTTGGCCGACCAAGAGCTCAAAAATTCATATTTAGAGAGAGGTTAGAGCTCCTAGAGAGAGAAAGTTTCAAGAAAGCATCTTTGACTCTCCAAACCCAAAACCCATCTCCATATTGCATCATTCAACATCATTTGAGCATGGGTCTTCGTTGTTTCATGACTAGGTAAGCAAGAATTTCTTTGAATATCATTTATTGTTCTTCTTACTCTAGATTAGGTATTTATTGCATGATTAAATACCTAGACTCTACTTATTGCATATATTTATGAGTCTTTATAACATGATTGGGTTTGTTTGTGATAGCTTAATTGATTAGGTCATTTTTGCCTAAAAGCTAGGTCATAAATATTCATGTGTGATTAATTGATAACTAGGTTGAGAAATTGTGTTTTAATCAACTAGTTAATGTTTATGAATATTTGATTGTGTTTGTTTGTGATAGCTTGCATTATTAGGTCATATATGCCTAAATAGCTAATCCATAAATATTCATGTATGCTTAATTGATGATTAGGTTGACTTTGTACATCTAGTCAAGTTTATGAATGTTTATGTGAATTTAATTGACAATTAGGTTGTTAGAATTTCTCTACAACTAATTGAGACCTCATGTGTGTACATGTAGGCATTATTTGATAACTAGGATGTTGTATTGCACTATCTACATCTAGTTAAGCATTGTATGTTTGGTCTAACATATATTGTGTTGAGAATTCATTGATTGTTCACTTAGACCCTATACTCTTCAGTGAGTCAACGTCTTGTGGCTTCGGGGTGAAGTTACACAAGCATTGAAGTCTTGCAACCAAGTTGTGGTTGGCAAGCATTGGTCAAGAATCCATTGTAAAAGGCCTGCGGGTAGAGTAGGAGGTGCTCACGCCAATAGTAGTGTATCAGTGGATATCACTAGGGATTGAACCAAGAGTGGCGAGTGGTAGTGTCCATAGCCTGAGGTTATCTAGAGTGAGAGTCCGAGCATCACTTGAGGGTGTAACGTTTTACTCATATAGTGGATTTGAGGATCGTGTGTGGCTAGAAGGATAGCCCGTGGTTTTTCCCTTTGTTTAAGGGTTTCCACGTAAAAATCAAGTGTTATTTATTATTCCGCACTTTACACTTGATTTTGTATGTTTGATTTAATTGGGTTATTTGTTTAATATTGACTAATCGAAAAAATTGGTAATAATCGATTAACAACCCATTCACCCCCCCCTCTAGGTTGTAGACACACGTTAAGAGTGTATTTTCAATTGGTATCAGAGCGGGTTCCTAGATATACTTAGGTGATCCTTGCTCTTGATTGTGTGTGTCTTGCATTTGTGTGCATCTTGTTGGTTGCATTCATTTGCATTCATATTACCCAAACACTATGAGTGACTTTGGGATGAGTAATGAGGGAGCATCGAGCATACGACCTCCTCTGCTCAAGGGTGACAATTATGCCTCATGGAAAGGCAGGATAGAGTCCTATATTTGCCAAATAAGTGATCGAGCTTGGATGGCAATTGAAGATGGCCTACACTCCTCCAACAATGACCATCGAAGATGGAAGTGAAGTCTCCAAGCCTAAGTCTCAATGGAGCACACAAGAATTTGAAGCTTCAAAGTGGAACAACAAAGCAATGCATGCTTTGTTTTGTGCAGTGGATGAGAGCCAATACAAACTCATCCAAATCACCAAAAATGCACATGAAGCTTGGAAGATTCTAGAGACGGCGCATGAGGGAACCGAAGTGGTTAAGGATTCCAAGCTCCAAGTTCTTCAAGCACAATTTGAGACGATCAAGATGGAAGAGCATGAGTGCTTTAATGACTTCCAAGTGAAGTTGATGGACATTGTGAATCAAAGCCATCAACTAGGTGACCCGTATTCGGATAGGAGGATCAAGCAAAAGATCATGAGGTCACTTCCCGCTAGATTCGAATCCAAAGTGACGGCTCTTGAAGAAAACAAGGACTTCAAGACTATGAAGCCAAGTGAAGTGATTGGAAGGCTACTTGCCTATGAATCTAGACGGGGTCCTACCTCCACACCTCCCAAGAAGCAAAAGGGGTTAGCCTTGAGGACCTCAAGATTGGGAAGGGGGATGATGACTCGGATGAAGACATGGCTCTAATGGTGAAGAGATTCAAGAAATTCTTGAAGCTACAAAAGAGTGGCCATGGCTCTAAGGAAAATGACTTCAAGAAGAAAACCCCCTTCAAGAAGATTGAGCCAAGTCAAGGGAAGCCTTCAAGAACGGGGATTCAATGCTTTGAATGTGAAGGATTCGGGCATATCTCTAAGGATTGTACTAACTTGAAGGACAAGAGAAGAGAAAAGGCGATGGCTATCTTATCAAGTGATAGTGAGAGTGTAGAAGATTCCTCGGATGATGAAGAACTTGCCATTAACTACACGGCCTTTGGAGTCTCTTATGTGGAAGTAGAAGAAGGCAAGAGTGCCTTGTCATGTGACCAAGGCGAAAGTCTTGATGAGGAAGTTGACTCACTTGATGAGAGGCAAAGTGAAAGGAGTGTCTCACTCTCTAGAGTAAGAAGTGACTCCGATGAGGAGATGACTCTCATGGTTGAGAGATTTAAGAGATTTTCAAAATCTCAAAAGAAGGGCATGACCTCTAAGGTGAAGGAGGAAAAGAAAAGGTCAAGGAAAGATGACCCTTGCCTTGAGTGTGGTGGAGTTGGCCACCTTGCCTCCATGTGTGGTAACTTGAAGTATAAGAAGGGAGGAGAAACTATGATCGCTACTTGGAGTGATAGCGAAGTTGAAGTAGTTGAAGAGTGCTCCACAAGCTCGGTTGCTAGTGAGATCAACTACTTCGCATTTCCGGGTTCCTACCATGAAGAAACTCAAGCCATCACCAAATGTTTATCACTTGAAGATTTCCAGATGGGTGGCCTTGAACTTGGAAACCGAAGAGGAGCATGCTTGAGTGAAGCAAGCCTTGATGATATGACTCTCACAAGCACAAGTAGGAGAAGCCTTGATAGTGATGGATCATGCTCCGGGAACTCTTGTGACAACAATGTGCATAACCAAGAGTTCATTGACTTTCTTCAAAAGTCCTTAAAGGAGAGAGAAAATGATATCCTTAGATTGGAAAAGGATAATCTTCGATTAAAGGCTAAGTTAAATGACTCCTTGAATTCGGACGTGATTGATATGTCCGAATATGAGAAGGAGATTAAAGATTGCCATCAACGGATGAAGGCCATGAAAGAAGAACTTGCCAACAATGAAAACTCCTTGAAGATTGTCAAGGAAAGAGAGATGAGGTGCCTTGAAGAATTAAAGAAGGCCAAGGTCAAACAACCTCAAGCTCAAGGCAAGAACAAAGCTTCATCCAAGAAATCTTCCACTCAAGGAAAGTCCACACAAGCCTTGGCATCCCAACCAAAGCCTAGGCAATCCAAGAAGAAAGGACAATTCCTTAAGAAGCCAACCACCTCCGTCAACAAGTCAACCATCAAGAAAGGAGGTGACCATAAGTGGCATGCTAAACCAAGAAGGCATGATCAACCGGCTCAACCACCTCTACAAGCAAAACCACAAAGGTGCCACCAATCGGCTCAAGCTCCTAGGAGAAGCAAACCGATGCACCATCAAAGACAACCTCATCAATATGGCGATGCCTCGATGAGATCACAATGCTATGGTATAAATCCTTACTTTGTACCTACTTGTCATTATTGTGGTATGATTGGTCACTTAAGACCAAATTGCTTAAATTACATTAAGAGGTGTAGATTAGAGAGCATGAAAGAAAAACGGTTGAAAAATAGGGCAAGTTTACATAAACCTAGGGAACCTAGAAACATGTCTATGACCACTAAAAATGTTAAAGTGGAACCTAGGTGGGTTAGAAAGAATGAACCCGCTTGCCTTAGTGCACATGTGACTCCCGTAGATGCAATTAGGTCCATTGGACTTGATAGGTCTATAGGAGCTCATGTCTCCCATTAACTTGGTTGGAATTGACCCCATGAGGGGAGCTCAAGCAAAGAGAGCGATCTTGCATGATTTGCTATATGCAAAAAGTTGGCCTATTTTATGCTCTTTTATGATTGCTTGAGTGTGCTTGGTGAATAACATTGATTAATAATTGTATAATGTTTTTGATTACACCATTGCTCGGTTGCTTTGTATGATAATGCATGACTTCTATTATAGCTTGAGCATGCTTATCTTTTCGAGGAATGTTCTACTTGTTAGTACATTTGATTGACCTCAAATTATTCTCCATGTTCATGATTCCTAGATATGCATTCTTAAGCTCTCTCTTGAAAAGGGCTACTGGCAATATGACGTGGAGCCGCCCAATGTTGGAAAAGGCTACTCATTTGAAACCGAGTGAAAGCCATCAAGAGAGTTACATTAGCATGATAAACAGAAATACATGCTTGCTAGGAATATGGAGAAAAACAGAAAAAGGAGAAAAACAGAAAATGTTGTTATATGACTGTTATGTGTGGTGTTGCATTGCTTATTTTTGACATCAAAATTGTTGATTGATGATGTATCTTGCAATGAAGAAAAGATGATATACTTTTGCTGTGATTAGTACACTTGCACACAAATGCTTGGATATATATCTTCTTATCATAACAACAGGGTCTTAATTGGTTTGACTTCATTTGGAAATCCTGTTGAGTGTTGCTTTGATTGATTTTTATGCATGAGAATAATAGTATTTTGTATTACATGCTAAGCAACCTTTCACACACACACATTTTTTTTGAATATAATCTCCTTGAATCTCTCTCAATTATTTAAGTTGCATAAAGTTTGTGTATATGATTATGCAATGTTGTTGTGCGAATAGCTCTCTTTGCTAAAGCAACCCGATAGGGGGAGCTCCTTTGCCTATCTCATGACAAAAAAGGGGAGAAGTCTTGAGAGAAATAAGGGGAGTGAGAGATATAAGGGGAGCATTGTTTATGCTATGCTTTGGGGGAGAAATCATGAGGGAGAATAACCTTTTAGGGGGAGCATTGCACATGCATTCTTTGTATTGCTTTATTTGTATTTAAGTGCAATGCTTGTTTTTATTTGTTCACCTCACTTGCACTTGTTCTTGGAAAGTGCTACTTGCTATTGTGTGTAGGTACATTGATGATTCTACAAGAAGATATTGAATATTTAGATTCTAGGAATCTCTTCTGTATTGTAGAAGTGATCATGGACAATAGCTTTATTTTATTTTGTGAGGAATATTTGTGAGTGGTTGTTTTGTCATGAAATAGCCAAAGGGGGAGATTGTAAGGACCTCGATTTTATGATTGGCTTATTTCATGACAAACCACCACATTGGGGATGATTGTGTAATGGGTAGCTTAGGTCCGTATTGGCAAGCTTCCAAGCATCTCCATGACTTCAAGAGCAAGCGGTTTTGACGGGATTCTGTTTCCCAAGTTCAAAACGACGTAGTTTTAACTAGGGCTTCATATATATTCTTCCTCTTCTCTTCTTGGCCGACCAAGAGCTCAAAAATTCATATTTAGAGAGAGGTTAGAGCTCCTAGAGAGAGAAAGTTTCAAGAAAGCATCTTTGACTCTCCAAACCCAAAACCCATCTCCATATTGCATCATTCAACATCATTTGAGCATGGGTCTTCGTTGTTTCATGACTAGGTAAGCAAGAACTTCTTTGAATATCATTTATTGTTCTTCTTACTCTAGATTAGGTATTTATTGCATGATTAAATACCTAGACTCTACTTATTGCATATATTTATGAGTCTTTATAACATGATTGAGTTTGTTTGTGATAGCTTAATTGATTAAGTCATTTTTGCCTAAAAGCTAGGTCATAAATATTCATGTGTGATTAATTGATAACTAGGTTGAGAAATTGTGTTTTAATCAACTAGTTAATGTTTATGAATATTTGATTGTGTTTGTTTGTGATAGCTTGCATTATTAGGTCATATATGCCTAAATAGCTAATCCATAAATATTCATGTATGCTTAATTGATGATTAGGTTGACTTTGTACATCTAGTCAAGTTTATGAATGTTTATGTGAATTTAATTGACAATTAGGTTGTTAGAATTTCTCTACAACTAATTGAGACCTCATGTGTGTACATGTAGGCATTATTTGATAACTAGGATGTTGTATTGCACTATCTACATCTAGTTAAGCATTGTATGTTTGGTCTAACATATATTGTGTTGAGCATTCATTGATTGTTCACTTAGACCCTATACTCTTCATTGAGTCAACGTCTTGTGGCTTCGGGGTGAAGTTGCACAAGCATTGAAGTCTTGCAACCAAGTTGTGGTTGGCAAGCATTGGTCAAGAATCCATTGTAAAAGGCCTGCGGGTAGAGTAGGAGGTGCTCACGCCAATAGTAGTGTATCAGTGGATATCACTAGGGATTGAACCAAGAGTGGCGAGTGGTAGTGTCCATAGCCTGAGGTTATCTAGAGTGAGAGTCCGAGCATCACTTGAGGGTGTAACGTTTTACTCATATAGTGGATTTGAGGATCGTGTGTGGCTAGAAGGATAGCCCGTGGTTTTTCCCTTTGTTTAAGGGTTTCCACGTAAAAATCAAGTGTTATTTATTATTCCGCACTTTACACTTGATTTTGTATGTTTGATTTAATTGGGTTATTTGTTTAATATTGACTAATCGAAAAAATTGGTAATAATCGATTAACAACCCATTCACCCCCCCCTCTAGGTTGTAGACACACGTTAAGAGTGTATTTTCACACCACCCCCCACCGAGAAAGACCAGGTGCTAAAGTGGCCTTAGTTGCCTACCTGGATCTTGTTGCCAATGTTTATTCGCCATTGTTTTCGCCAGGATACCAGGATTCCTGCAAACAGGAATGCGATGTACCCAAGTAAGTTCGCCTCAAGACCAGAAATGACCATATGGCCTTTCTGCCTCCCTGGCCGGGTACCACCCCCCGCTAGGAATGATCAAGTACGTAAGAGCATAGTTGCCCGATGGATCAGACCTTGGCCGGGCACCACCCCCCGTTGAGAAGGATCTGGATAGTAAGAGCATAGTTGCCCGCTAGATCAAGGCCTTGGCCGGGCACCACCCTCCGCAGAGAAAGACCAGGTGCTAAAGTGGCCTTAGTTACCTACCCGGATCTTGCTGGCAGTGTTTATTCGCTAATTGCTTTCGCCAGGATACTATGACTTCTACAAACAGGAGTGCGAGGTACCTCGTACGCCTACCGTTTTCGCCAAGGTACTAAGATTCCTAAAACAGGAAGGCGAGGTACTGAGATTCACAAAATTTTTGATTCGCCAAGGCACCAAAGCTCCTACAAGTAAAGGAGCGAGGTACCCAGTTTCGCCAGAATACTTCCCTGGAGACCTAGGTTCCATGAACTGGAAAGCTAGGTACTTAATCATTCGATGAGGTTCCTAGTTTCGCCAGACTACTCGCCATACTGCGAAGACTCTCAGAACTGGAGTGCGAGGTACCATGGTACCGATCAACTCCTTTGTTCTCATCAGATTCTAAGAGTTACCAAGTTTTGATTAAGTCAAGTTTATGCTGGGGACTCTTGCCCGAGTCTAAGCTACAATCAGGAGCGCATGACTAAATTAAATCGATAGATATAGGTGGAAGTGAGTTTTTCTTTTCATTGATCAAATCGGGGAACCCTGCCCTTATTTTAAGCTATATACAAGATACAAGAAAAAAAGAGTCAAGAAAAATAAAGAAGTTCTCATTACTAGAACCGGGAAGCCCATCCCCCGATCACGGGCTACAAAAAAAATGAATAACATTATCTAGGTGCTACTGACTAAGGGATCAAGCTGGATCAAGCATCCTCCTACTCCTGAGTGGCCGTCTCCTCGCTAGCTCCACCTGTTACGGTTTCCCCTTCTTCTATGCCTGATAGAGCCCCGTCTGTTTCCTAGGCACCCACATCAACCAGAATCTCCATTGGAGATGGATCTCCTTGAAGCTCCCCTCCAACTTCCTCGATCAGAGCAGCTTGACCTTCCTTTTCCTGGGTAGGGTCAGATGATGAGATAGGCAGGACAGCTTCTCCATCATCAGTAGCAGACCGATCTCCTACCTCCTTGCCAGGCTCTACTGGAGAAGCAAAGGAGGCAGAAATCCCTCATCCAGCCTGGGCCCCACCAACCTTAGGATCCTTCAGATTTGGAGCTGATCCAGCATTGCCTGGTGGAAGAAGGGAGATAGAGCCCTGGTCTGGTCCTCCTACTACTCCAATATCTCCAATAACCTGGGAGGGCCCAACCACATCAGAAGGTGCTGCCCTAGCTAGCTCAGCAGCCTTTGCCATGATCTCCTCCTGGTTCCACCCCGCAATGTCACCCAGATCGAACGGAGAAGGGAGAGCTAGGGCCACCTGGTAACCAGTAAAAAAGTAACCATCCCCGAAGGCGGTATCTACCTGGCCATCTAGATTAGCCACTCTATTTTGAAGGGACTGGATTTCTTTCTCCAGCTCCACTACTCTCTCATTCGTAATATCCCTCTCCTCCTTGCGACGGAGGGACCTGAGCTTCTCCATATCCAGGTCATGCTGCATCCTCTTCTGTCAACCTTCGCTTCATCGGCTTCCTTTTGGGTATTCGCCAGCGACTGGTTCAGAACTTTTATTCCCTGAGCAACCTTAGCGAGCTCCTCTCTAGACCTCTCCAGCTCCTCTGTAGCACCCCTGACTTGCTCCAGAAGGAGGCTAACCTGTTGGCTCATGACCACATTGAATTTAAACCCCTGACAAAAACAATGCACTTGTCAGAATATTCTTAACCTTTTACTCGAACAAAGGATTCAAATAAGGCAGCTTACCTCAGCTAGAAGGGTAGACCCCCTTCTAATTAGAAGCTCAGTCGGCAAGGCGGTCATGACATCTAGACCCCCACCTGGGCAGGAAGCTGCGAAATGGGCCAGAACTTCATCCTGGCTACTGTCATTCGACCTCGAACCAAGCCTTATCTCGAGGCACCACCCGCTTCTTCATAGCAGAGTTAGAACTTTTCTCGACCGGTTTAGGTTGACCAGATGCCACAGCAGGAGAAGCAGAAGAAGCTGAGGCACCAGCATTAATGGCTGCCGTAACATTAACTGGTCTGAGGGGTGAAACCTCTTACATCCGGCTGGAAGCACCTCTATACCTCCCCAATTTGGCTGTAAAAGCTTCCAGCGACATAGCCGAGGTAGGAAGAGAATGAGCTGGCGATCCTGATACCCCGACCGAGATCCTATCAGAGCCAGTAGGTACTCCAACCCCTCTAGTAGGTACTCCAACCCCTGCATCGAGACCAGAAATGATTGGAATCCCGACAGGGGAAGACGGAAGAGAACCAACAATACCGTTTGCTTGGTGGGTCTCCATCATCAGGAACCGATAGAGATACTGCTGAAACTACAAAGATAGCCAGAGTCAATATTCACAGAGTCAATAAAAACAAGATAATATGAGCAAAGTCAGAAAAGTTTTCTACCTAGAGAAGCTCCGAAAATGCGAAGGTAGTGATCTACCCTCTTTGCCTCGAAGGCCTCCGTGATGGGAAACTTCGTGTTAACATAATGAAGGGCCATGATAACCCGCAAGATTTTCACCGATTCTCCAGATAGCTTGCCCTTCTCTAACGCGGGCTTGCCACTGAAAATAGTGGGAACTCGGAACTCAGTCCCTCCGATATGAACCGAGCTTCCCCATTCACCTCCGAGGATGACCCATTCCTTCTTCCAGGAGGTATCCTTTTTCGTGGCCCCCGGTACCACAAATTGCAAGTTATTTTTGGCGCGAGCATAGAATTGCCCCTTCGGATCCTGGGGCATTAGCAGCAATCTGAAACACATACCCAATCTCATATGGGCCTGGTTCCCGATCGATGTTATCTTTCTGGCATTGCTCCCTCTACAACACGAGGAACCCTACCAAATGCCTCTAAAATCCTGGTGTCAACTGGAGGGGAGCTAACTGTAAGGCATGTAGCGCCCTACGTAAGGTGGGGTGGAGAGGTAACCTGACCCCGCAATCGAAGGCTGCCGTATGAATCGGGACCTCGCCGACAGAAGGAGAATACATATCATACTCCCGTGGAGGGACGAAGATAGAGATCTCTTCGGGGATCTTGAAATCTCTCCGTAAACGTTGGATGGTTTCTTGAGTACTGGTAGAGGGAGGGACGCATCTATACTCATACGGAAGGGCCAGTACCCTCATATACTGTCTGTGACCTCACCGGCCCGGTCTCTACCTACCTCGACAGCGGTTCCTACATCTTCACTCTACTCCTGGTCGGTCTCAGGATTGTTCGAGAAGCCTTTCCCGATTGCGATATTCCGATTGGAACGGCGACGTTGAAAGGGAACGTCGTCCCCGTTGTCGCTGGTATCGCGTGCCCTTTTTCTGGGGGCGAGGCTCCCGCCAGCCACCGCGTTGCCATCGAAGAGCTACTCAATGCAATCACCACTAGCTGAAGACATAATGATAGTTTCAGAGAGTGATTTCTAGAGAAAAGGGAGAAGTTGAAGATTGAGGCTAGGTCTTTTGCTAGAAAATCTCAATCAGGAAGTTTGCTTGATAAGAATCGCTTGCGAAGACACCAGATTTTATATAGGGATGATTACTTATAACTGGGCAGAAAAAGTAATTAATGCCGCTGTAAAATCGGTGCCTGTGGAGGGATCGTTTTCGAGAAACGTGCACCCCAAAAATATTTCCCTTTTGAATTCTGCTTACCCTGATCAGCCACGTGGAATGTAAATTAGCGTGCAAAGAAAAGATTCCCTCCTAAGAGACGTTACGTAAAATTCTCCAAGTGATATCTATCCTGAATCCAACCCCAACCCGATACCGGTGTTCAAGTCAGAGGGGACTTCTGTTAACAGATTTTTCTGGTAAAGAACAAAGGGAGAATTTTCCAACAGAGACCTGTCCAGAAAGATTCATCCAAATATTCCCAGAGACCTGCAAGATCAGTACCATCACCTAGATGGAGCCAATATCCGGTGAGGTTGGGACCTCGACTACCTACCTATATAGATAGGATATGATCCCCGAAAGTATGTACCCCGCATTACTGAAGCTCCTGATACCAGCTCAAGATTAGCACTATGATAACTCGCACGCCCAGCACCCCGCAAGCATCTCGACATCGATCAAGGTACCAGGTATCTCCATACCTACCTCGGTGCTACCTCGATATCCACCTTGGTGTTACCTCCACTCCCGCCTGATACTCAGTATGATCATCCAAAGCTCCCCCAAGGCAAGTACCTTACCTCCCAGGCAATACGATAGGGAACATGAAGACACAAGCACCATTCCAGCAGGAAGCAGAACAAGCTCATCAAAATGAGGTGTCAACGCTACCCTCCATCAGAACTCACGATCAGAATCTCCCTCCAATCTCACGAAGAAAGAAAGTTGACTCTATCGCCATCAAGCTCTACGAAGAAGGAAAGTTGACTCCATCGCCAAAATAAAGCGCCATTAGTGACCCTATGGTCGATCAAATCATAATTTGAATTCGCCATTGATTAACGGGATCTAATCCCAGGCCTTCAGCTCCACGCAAATGCCTTTCAACGCTTAAAATAGGACTCTATATAATCTTCATTAAAAACAACCGGATTTTGAGGAGATTAGGGGAGTACTATATATACGGCATTGAAGGGTAAAGCAAAGAGGGACTTCTTGGAGTATTCTTGATCACCAGAACGAGAGAGAGATCCCGGGAGATTCCTGGAAGCCAGTGAGAGTCCATTGACAATCACTGGAGGAAAAATATCCACTTATCGATACAGACGTTTTCTCCATCTTCATCCTATGTAAAAGAGCGAAAAAGAGTGAGAGATGTGTACGTATTCATATTGTAAACCCATGGTAGTAGTTGATTAAATAAAACTGTGTTCGTTTTTACATCTCTCGATCCCTTTGTGTCCTTTACCCATTCTCTGGTCAGTCAACCTCGATCATACTAAGAGAGAGACCCTGGTATCGAAGGTACCTACCCCGCTGCTGCTACCGGTAGTGGGTGAGGGTGTTAACTGAGATTTTCACCCCGAGTGAATTTTTCCGCTAACACCTAGATACCGGGGATGCTGTACACCATGAACCGGAAAGAAGTCAGTACCACGTCTCATAGTCTACTAGGTACCAAGCAAGGCTATACTATGATACCTCCTACCTGGTTCCTAGGTACCACGATACCTCCTACTTGGTACCTAGGTACCGTGACATCTACCCGGTACCCAAGTACCGTAATATTAGTCCTGGATCTAACCATAATGTGTATCCTACCCGCCAAGTAAGAAGAATGGAACCAGGAAGAGGTACCAGCATGCTAGAACAAGCGCCATGCCAGCGAGGACTCCGGTACACCAGTGTACCGTACCACCGGGATACAGAGTCAGAAATCTCTTTCAGGCAACGTAAATGAGAAAGTTGACCTCTGTGGTAAATTAATGGAGATAATCAACACCATTAATGAGGGAATCAATCAACTCCATTAATGGCCATTCATAACTCCATTAATGTGGGAATCAGTCAACTCGATTAATGGCCATTCACAACGCCATTAATGAGGGAGTCAATTTCATTAATGAGAAGATATTTAACTCCATTAATGAGAAGATATTCAACTCCATCAATGAGAAGATATTCAACTCCATCAATGAGAAGATATTCAACTCCATTAAATGAGAAGATATTCAACTCATTAATGTCGATAAACCAATGGAGTGGGCAACAAGGATGAACAGATATAAATATAACAAGTCACTCTCCAGGAAAATGGTCTATTCCCCAATATTTCTCCAGTCGGACATTTCTCCAACATGGGGTTCGAACATTAAACATAGTCCAACAGCCCTCCAATATCTCCATATCTCCAACAGCTCTCCAACATCTTCATGTCTCCGATCCCAGATTTCGCTCACTTCTCCACTAGGAATATGAGTTCGCCATCGCCTGGAGTGTAAATGGACCCTACTCGAATTCCCTCTACACCACCATTGTATCGACTGCTATGTATGTCAGTTTTCGCTATGAATGTACCGGTACCAAATGGTACCCCTCTAACTGTGACCTACCAGGACTCGGTTTGTATTAATGTAAGATCTCCGGAGCACCTCGCATAATATATAAATATAAAGAAGGGTCTTTCTCCCTTCCTATGGATACTGCCTGGGGGTTTTTCAGCATGTGATTAATCGTGATGCTTTTCCCCCTAGGTCAGTCCGCCATTACTAAAAGAGTTGTCATTCTCCCATCTATCTCCTTGTCATGAATGCATGAATGCATGTATGCGTGCTAGGCATCGACCATGCTGGTCCTAGCTCTCATGTACCTCTCCTGGCTCATTATCTAGGTCAGGGGAATATTGAAGGCACCTAGAGAGGTGACTAGGTACCAGGATCAGATACCAGGACTGGGTACCAGCCTACTGCACCAGATGGGCAGGATGATTGTTCTCCTATTTACCCTACCTCTCTTGCGGTATCTATCCCGTTTGAGGACGTTGATCGATCAAATACCTCGCTTTCACCTTACCAGAACCACGGTACGAAGTACCTACCACACCCGCTGCGACCTCCGGGGTAGCGGGTCGAGGGTGTTGATTGAGATTGCACTCCCTGAGTGATTTTTCTATTAACAATATATATTCAGTAATTTAAATAGTTAAAAAAAAAAGTAATTTTTTTAAAAAAATTATTTAAGACATTCATAGTTTGAGGCCCTCACTTCAGGTTTACTATAGGAACTTTGATAATTTTTGTTAACAGAAAAATCACTCAGGGAGCGAAATCTCGGTTGACACCCTCACCCACTACCGGTAGCCATAACGGATAGGTACCTTCGGTACCACGATCTTCCTCGTAATGTAAATAAGAAGCAATATAGGAAAGATCGAGGAGATATGAAATAACATAGTTTTATTCAAGAATATTATAACGAAGTTACACGATATACTCTCTTCTCTCATTTTTCACTCTCTTACACAGGGTAACGGTGGAGAAAACATATATGTCGACAAATGGATATTTTCTCCAGATGATTGTCAGTGGACTCTCACGGGCTTCAGAGAATTTCACAAGGGAATTCCACCAGAGAACAACTCTCTCTCTGTCTTTGGCAATCTTAATATTCCGAAAAAAGCCTCATTTGTCTACCTTTCAATGCCGTATATATAGTTCTTCAAAGAATCCCCACGAAATCCGGTCCCTTTAATGAGGATTATCGAGTGTCCTTTTTTAGGTGTTGAAAGGAATTGTGTGAGGCTAAAGTCGAGGGATTCGATCCCGTTAATTACTGTCGAATCCGAATTCTAATCAAGTCTCATTAATGGCACTTTATTTTGGTGACAGAGTCAACTTTCCTTCTTCATGAAGGTTGGAGGGAAACTCTGATTCTGAATTCTTTGGTAAGACGTAGTGCTGGTATACCAGTAGGATCTCATCGGCATGGAGCTTGTTCTGTCTCTTGATGAAGTGGCTCTTGTATCTTCGCTATCATCTTCGTACTGCTTGGAAGACTGGGTACTTATCTTGGGGAGGGGGGGGGGGGGGGGGGGGGGGGGGGGCTCTGAATATATACATCGAGGTACTAGGTACCAGGTGGAAGTCTATGTAGTACCAAGGCGGGCATCGGGGTACCGGGTACCTTGACTGATGTCGAGGCACTTGAGGGGTGCTAGGTGTGCGATCTACAATTGTACTAGTCTTGAGTTGATATCAGGAGATTCAGTAGGGTGAGGTATGTACCTTCGTTAGCTCGCGGTACTAGTGTTCCATCTATATAGATAGGTAATCGAGGTCCTGGCCTTACCAAGTATTGGATCCATCTAGGTAGTGGCATTGACCTTACTGGTCACCCGGAAGCTAGGACTGGCGTCCATTGGGTTGATACTAGTTGGAAAATTCTCCTTTGGTCCCTTGCCAAAAATCCCTGTTATAATTTTAATGATTGGTCTCAAACTATATATAAATGTTTTAAAAAAAAAGTCCTGAACATAGTAAAGTTAAAAATCTAGATTCCAATGGAGTTGTTTGAGTCTTGAAGCAATTAGATTTGATAGTTACTAAAGTTTTTTAAGGTGAGAAAAAAAAATTAATATGGTTAGGGTCATGGGAGAATAGAAAACTGTATATATATATATATATATTTTTGAACATCAGAAATTTTATAGAGGGCAAAGCCAAGGAACACAAACAGAAACAAAGCACCAAGCAAAACAAACAACAGCACAGGCACAACGAAACAAAAAGGAAACAAGCGAAATAAAGTGAAAAACAGGAAGGAAAAAAGCAAAACAAAATCCGTAGCAGACCAGAGCGACGAAGCGAAACTTAGTGCACCTCCTAGATGACACTTTTCCTAACCGTAGCAGATCCCTTTTTGGCTAACAAATCAGCAAAGGAGTTGTTAGCACGAGAGTTGAAAATAACACGGGTGTTGCCTATTTTGAGAATGAGATTGTGAATGTCATAGATAGTATTGATGTGCTTCAAGTTGCCTAAACCTTTCGAGTTACCCATGAGGCAGCCACCTTTGAATCACTAACAATTTCAATCTCCTTCCCAACTAAAGAAACCTGACCGATGACACAAGGAGACCGCCTTATGGATCACTAGAAGCTCAGCTGCATTAGAATCAAGAAAACCTGCCGAGACAGAGAAAATACCTAGCACCCTGTCCGTGTTGTCTCTTAAGACGCCACCAATCCCGACTCTCCATGGATTACCTCTAGACGAGCTATCTAAATTAAATTTTAGGGCGTTGCCAAAGGGAGGAGACCAAACCTTTATGGACAGGTTTTGCACAATCTTAGGTTCTTGACAGCTATCTTTAATGTTTAAGAGCATATTTGATAAAATGAGAGCTTGGAACCTCTCCTATGGTGTTTGAACCACCAACACAAACAGAATTTCACCGTGTCGGAGGCCTGAGTAACATCCATCATTATGCCTTTAAAGACCTTTTGGTTATGAGTCTCCCAAATAATCCAAGACATAGCGAAGAACAACGAGTTCCAAACACGAGTAAATTCTTCGATGGGCACAAGCCCATTCAACCAAGGAACCATTCTGATAAGGAATTATTAACATAGCTAATAACATCCCACCAATCCATACAACAGGATCAAAGCCTCTAAGACCACGAGCAATGTAAGAACAAGTGGTTGAGCGATTCCTCCTCAACATTACAAAGAGAACAGAGTAGAGAAGGAGATGGGTTGTAACCAAAGTTCTACAAGACCTGACACACCAGAATCCTTTCGGGAATAAGTTGCCAAATGAAAATTTCGGTCTTAGGATGGCTGATCCCTTTCCAGACTAGGTTGAAATCAAAATGACTATCTAAAGGAGAGTTTTCTAGGTAAGAAAGAAAAGAACTCACAGAGAACATGCCATCAGCGAGATGGGACCAAGCAAAAACATTAGCGACCGAGTTCCTAATGGTAATACAATCCAGAAAGCTTTTAAAAATTCTCCACTGCTCTTTTCCCCGGTCGAACAAAGGCCTATGCATAGGCACAACCCAAACCCACTTACCATCCTGCCACATCATAAAGTCATGAATGACACCATGTTTTTGAACAGCCAGAGCGTAGGTTCTCGGACAAACGACATTGAGACGAGCGTTTTCCCTAACAGGAATATCCCAAAAGTTTCCTCTTCTACCATTTCCATTAACCACCTTTAAGCCATATCTAAGAACTCTATTCGAGGTAGTCTCATCCTTCAAAAGATTAGCAACTACTTTGTATAAGGAGAAGCATTATTTGGAACATTCCAATCCTACATAAGAGTAGGAACCGTGACCTCATATCTTGCACAAATAACACTCCTCCATAGGGAAGCATGATCATTGCCAAAACTCCACACCCATTTAGCAAGGAGGATTCTGTTTTTGTCACCCATTCTGCCGATACCTAAACCACCCGGGTTCTTACTTTTGCACAAAGTTCCCCAATCAACATCATGCATTTTCCTCTTTTCAACGCCATCCCCCCAAAAGAAAGCTCTTTGAATTTTTTCTATGGCCTTTGCCACTCTAGCAGGAAGTTTGAAAACCGAGAGCAAATAGGCTGGAATGCTTGAAAGAACTGCCTTGATGAGAGCCAATCTCCCGCTTTTGTTTAGAAATTTCCTTTTCCAAGGCGTTAACCTGTTCTCAATGCGGGTTATGAGAGGATTCCAAAATGATTTTGCCGATGATCTAGCACCCAGAGGTAGGTCGAGGTATGTGAGAGGGAGGAAAACTTTCCTACACTGAAAGGCATCCGCCCAATCGACACTCGAAGATCCACTATTGCCTATCAGAACCAAGCAAGATTTATGAAAATTAATCTTTAGGCCAGCAGCCAATTTGAAACACCTAAGAACCCTTTTGACATTGCAGAGATTTTCAATCTTAGGCTTGAGAAACAAGACTGTATCGTCCACAAACTGAAGATAGGAAATTTGAATGACATCGTTTCCAATGGTTGACCCACTTAACATGCCCAACTCAACCGCCTTACTTAACAAACAACTTAAGCCCTCCGTAACAACATTAAAGAGAAAAGGAAAGAGGGGATCACTTTGGTGAAGACCTCTTTCGACACCAAACTAAGGAGTAGGACTCCTATTAACAAGGATCGAAATCAACGGAGTGGATATACAATGCCTCATCCACTGTCTCCATCTCTCCCTGAACCCCATATCTTTCATCATAGCATCCAGAAAGTCATGATCAACACTATCATACATTTTCTCGAAGTCTAATTCGATAAGCAAACCTCACTCTCTATCCTTCTTCCACATGTGAATAATTTCTTCTATTATGACTAAACTATCCAAAATTTGACTGTTGCTAACAAAAGCCATTTGATATTCGCCGATCTCAATATCCCTGACTTTCTTTAGCCTATTAGCTAAAACCTTAGCTAGCACCTTGTACATGGAACCCACCAAACTAATAGGTCTATAATCCTTTAAGGTCTCCGGTTTACTACATTTAGGAATGAGAGTGATGAAGAATTTGTTGAGGTCTTTAACGATGGATCTGTCGATGTGAAACTTATGGATGAACCGTATATAATCCTCTTTGATCAACGCCCACTTGGCTTTGACAAAGTTAAGGTTAGACCGTCAAGTCCCGGCTCTTTTTACCATCACAACTGTAAACTACATCCCACACCTTTTCTTCAGAAAAAGGCTGGCTTAAGAAAATGACTACCACCTTCAGAAAGTTGCTTCACACCCAAATTGTTTATCCCATGCCTTTACCATGTCCCTCCCAAAAATGTCTCTTAAAGAAATCAAAAATCCCTTTTTTCGCAAGACTGGGATCTTAGACTCTTACATCATCTATAACAATGTCTCCAATGTAGTTACATATTCTTCTTCTATTGGCCATACAATGGAAGAATAACAACAAGAAAAAAAAGGGTCTTCTCTGAGAGCCAAAAGCCGTCAATTTTTTTTAAAATGTCCTCGAAAATGCTCAATTCCGACGGGAAAAAGCCGTCGGTCTCCCTCAATAATAGTATCGTGGGAAATAAACCTTTTCTGACCATCCCTCGAAAATAAAATTATTTTCGAGGGAGAAATTCATTGAAGATGGAGGAAAGAGGTTGTTAGAAATGTTACGAAATTGGATCAAGAGAACGTTTTCAATAGCCTTTGCTCTTGGAAATAATGCACGTCATGGTCGGAAATAAAAAAAATTGATAAATATTATGGTCTTTATCATCGATGAACGTGATGGTCAAAAATAAAAAATCACGGAGGAAAGATTTTGGATCGAAAATAATTTATTTTTTCTTGTTGAATAATGCTATCAAAAATACAAATTTTTTTTTTGTATATTACCCTAAAAAATGCTCAAATTATAATTTATACTAATTACAATGTATATAAAAAAAGAACTAGAAATCAAAATGAAAAAAGAAATAGAAATCTATAAATATTTATAAATTAATATAATTGAAGTATAATGAAAATTAAGAGTGAATTGAAATACATAATCTCAAAACTGAAAACTTATAACATAAGAATACACGCTAATAATTTGTCTGCATCCCTCATTCTCTTGTCCTTGAATTTGTTGTTGCAGTAGGTTATTGCGAGTCCAATTTTACTGCAATGGAATAAAACAATAAATGAATAAATGTTTCCAATAAATATAAACATATGCATTATAATATAATTGAAAATATAAAAGTTATCAAAAAATGTAATTGAAAATATAAATATTTTAAACCAATAAATGTAAGAAAACTTATATGAATTTCCATGGCGTTTTTCACTAGACCAAACTCCATCCTCCACTATATGAAAGTTTTGAAACTCAGTACCACAATAAATACAAAACATCTACAACAGTCCAAAACAAATCATCAAGAATGTGAAAAACAAATAAATAAATAATTACATGTATGTCTATTTAATTCTACTTTACAATTAAACTATATTCGAATACCAGATTTATAATAATAAAACAAAATTGTCCCATTTGGAAATATTAAATTTATAAACAAATCCAAAATCCAAGTTCTTCATAGGAATTTTATTGAACATGTTATATGCAATCACTATATCATCAAAGAAAACATATAGCAAAACAAAGAGTCCTAATAATGAAAATTAATCAACAAACATTAAGACCCAAATAATAAACCAGTATAACAAAAATTATTTTCTCTTAAATTTCTTGCAATTGTTATTGTAAAAGACTTACCAAATGAGTGATTTGTACTGTATGAGTCTTCAGTAAAAAAAAGTAGTTTCTTCTAAGAGATTTAGTTGTAGGTTTAGAGAAATTACAAAAGATTGGAAGAATGATGAGTCAATAATTATGGTTAGAGTAAAAAGAGAGTAAAAAGCTTGTTAAAGATTAACAAAATAAAAATGGACAAGAAAATGGTAGGAGATAGTCGGCTTGGTGGAGATAAGCAGGGTTCGGGTAAAATAAAAATAGGAAAAGTGTAAAATATGGAGAAAGAAAGAAAAGGAAAAAAAAATTGACTGAAGAGAGACTCAGCTAGGTAAATAGGATTAAAAGAAAAAAAGGAAATGAATAAAAAGTGGAGTAAAAGTGTTAAGTGAGAATTGAAAATTATAGGAAAGAAAATATATTAGCTAAAATAAAAGGAATAAATATATAAAATTGTAAATATAAATAATAGGAAGGAAAGTAATATATTGAATAGAATATATACATATATGTATATATGTATATAATGCCATGTTTATCAAAATAATTAAAATTTAACATGATAATAGTAAATTTCATTTTAATTTTTTATCTTAACATTTAAAAAATAATAATTCGAAATTTTATGCATTAACAATAATCATCTTGCATAATACAATGAATCCTATCCATATACTACTGTATTTCCAAGAGCTAGTTACTTGTGGTCGGAAAAATCTACAGTATTTCCGAGGGGTCGGTACTTGTGGTCGGAAAAATCTATTGTATTTCCGAGGGGTAGGTACACGCTGTCAGAAATAGTATTGGCGTCTAAACTTGAAGCCATTTTCACAATATTTTTGACGAATTTCGATATTATTTGTGAGGGGATTTTTGTTGTCGGAAATGATATGCACTATTTTTATCTTTTTTGACGACATGATTTTTACAGTCAGAAAAACAACTTTTTTTTGACTAAATTGGCTTCGTCGGAAATATTTGGTCGTAAAAGACCATTTTTCTTGTAGTAATTAATTTCGAGTTCTTTTCCCCCTCCTTCAACCATTTAACCCTCGACTTCTGGCGCCACATTCACTCATCCTTCTGCAGACCTGTCCACATTTCCGAAGGAACATCAATCCATCCGTCACACACTGCCTTGTTCTCCACTGCCCCAAGCGGAATCTCGCAACTCTTGAAAGGGAAGGAAGCTTTCTGCTTCTTCAAGAAGAGAAAATATATTACGGTGGTCCTGTTAATTAAAAGTAAAGCATGTATCGTGCATTATCATGTATAGTAAGACGGTAGAAGTAATAGGCTTATAGCTATGCTACATCCAATTTTTCCATTCTTCTGACTCATTATTTTGTTTAGGGGGAGTGTTGATTGATCTTTCATCAAATATGTTTCACAATCTAGCTTATTTTCCATTAAATCATGCTTTGCTTTCTGTCTTATATCAAAATTACAACACATGAATGCACTATAGATATTTCATTCAATTCGTTGGTTTAATTTATGGTTCTGATTGAAGGAGGCTTACAGTGGAGCACCCATTTTCCCTAAATTGGTACAAGGTAATTTTTAGAATACAAATGGTAGGTTCAAACATCTTAAATCACATGGGTGTCTATCTTGACTCTTGTGTCCACTTCATGGGTGCAATGATGCATGTTCCATAGGTGAGTCCTGGTTGGTATCAACAATTATTTCACTAGCTAGGGTTGGTCGCCTGTCATTACTTGACTCCCACACCATCATTTTTCTGACTAATAATTTAACGGGACCACTGTATTATTGCTAGTAAAACAAGAAAATATAAAAAACGTCACCGTATAAGGTAAATACATTTTTTTCACTCCTTTATCCTCTCACAAGAGAAACACAACTCGTCCACTGGCAATCCACTCTCAAACAAACCCACCAATCAGATACCTAACCACCCTCCACCTTTTTTAAAGCTCATTTTCATTCAAAATTTCCTTTAAGTTTCATCTTGAAAATTAGATCGTTGGTGATGATGTGCATGTGGACACTTAAATTTGTGATGTGACTTAAAAGGAGGAGAAATGGAATTCTTGTGTAAAAAAAAAAAAAAACTTATAAAATGGTTTAGAAAAGTCACCACAAAAAAATAAAAAATGAAAGGGTCACTGTCCTAAAACTGTAAATTCATGCCGGGTCCCTTAAGATCATGATAGACAGAAGCAAAATCATGATAAAATCAAAGACGGCAACGTACAGCAAGGCATTGTGGTCACAAATATGTAGATACATGATCATGAGAAGATGTTTGGTGATATGAGATGTTATGCTATGGTAAAGAAAGAAATAGTCTTAAGAGCTACCCAGCTAGGGTTGATAATCTTAGACAAGTACTTCAATCTGTGTGTGATTTGAAATCTTCAGACTAACATTCATACGGACTCATGAAATAAAAATTTGTATCACAGCTATATGCCATCCATAGCAAGTTTGTGGAGGATGAATGTGCCAAGTGTATATTGCATGTTTGTGGAAATAATAGCCATGAGAAATTAATACCCTCCATTGTAAATGAAGATGCATATATCGGTGTATTATGAGAATTAAACAATATATTTTTTTATTTACCAATATGGCAATATATAACATGACAAGTTATATCCAAGTATCCAACATTCTTTACATTCAAATCAATGGTGCAGCCAAGATTGCTGCATACACTTATATGGTTCCTACGTATACATATCTCCATGAGAATCATTCTAACAAAAATGGTAGTCACAACCTCAGCTTAAATTTCCAACCTTCATGGTTTCTTTAAAAACCCTAGACCAACTAAAAGCAATTACTAGAAAATCATCAATTTTCCCCCCAAATTTTCACTTTTTTGTTTTTCCCTCATAAAATGGGACATGGAGATTGAGGAAATCGAAGCCGTTCTCGAGAAGATATGGGACCTTCACGATAAGCTCAGCGATGCCATCCACTCGATCTCGCGTACACACTTTCTCGAATCCATCAAAACCCTAAAAAAACCACACGACAAGAAGAAACCCTACGGTGGTGACGCCGGCGACGATAACTGGGCTGGGTTCGTGTTCGTGAAGGGGTTTCGGGTCGACGACGGTGACTCCGCGATTCAGGAGGCTAAGAGTTTCAATTCGATCAGGACTGCTCTCGAGAACCTCGAAGACCAGCTTGAGTTTTTACATACTATACAAATGCAGCAACGAGCTGAGAGAGATGCTGCAATTGCACGACAAGAACAAAGCCGAATAGTCCTGGCAATGAGGTTGGCTGAACACCATGGTAAGAAGTACAGAGTCATTGAAGAAGCTTTAGATTTCGTCGGGGATGTGCATGACACCTCTCGCTTTATTTCACCTGACAACCTTTATAGTTCACCAGCAAGTCCATCTGGCGAGAACATCATGACACCTGGAGGACATGCAAATGGACTTATTAAAGCTCTTATATCAAGTTTCAATTTTGCGAAGAACTCTCTTAAACTGGATCATATGGGTGGGATTCTAGGTAATGTTGCTATGGTTGCAGTGAGCATGATTGCGCTGCTGCATCTGCAACAGGTAGCTTATAAGGAGCATCCGCAAAAACAAGAGGACAAAGTCTACATCAACAGAAGTATGAGAAAAACTCCTCAGCTGGAGGGATCTTCATCTGATGGCCGATCAAACCAATTGGATGTCTTTTTGGCTCGAGGTTAAGGCAAAAACCAGAAATTCTTCATCTGTTTGTCAAATGGTAGGAAGTGATCACACGCGGAGTTGTTCAAAGTCAATAGAGCTGTTTAGTTTTTCATTCGACACGCGAAATTTGAGTGAGTAGGGTTTGGCCAGAGGTATTGTGGATATTGCTTAGGACCACTTTTAGAATATTCTAGTTCTATAAATTGGTGTGGAGACAACGATATTTTTATTTGTTTGAATAGGTGTTAAGGAGCATATAATTCTAGCTATATGCAGGTTGCCGACCTTTTTTCTTTCTCCTTTGATATTCATTGTGTATATCTCAACTTTCATGTCTATGAAAAAGCATACCTGCCGTATCTTTTTTTTTTCTTTCGCTATATTTGTTTGGAATGCGATGAAATCACAAGCATTGTGATTCATAGATGTACGATATACAGTATTGATGTTATCAAACGACTGGTTCAAAATGTCTTATTCTCGTTCTGTTGTGAAAGAGTTGCAATTTGGAATTTTCCATGCAAATTGTCTTCTCAATGAACTGTTGATTGCCTGTCGAAAAAAAACTAAAAGCAATTACTAAAAGTTCAAAACTTGACAAGCTTCATTTTTATCGATAAATTTTCATTACTTATTCTAGATCCTATTTAGATCTACAAGTTGCTTACCCAAAAAACAAGAAGGTCCACAATATGATATGTTATAGTATCTTAACTAAAAATGCTTCACAAAGGTTATTTTGCTCTTCAAAAAAAAAAAATAAAAAAATAAAAAACTTTTGTCTTGTTCTTGACAAAAAGAAACTAGGCATCCATCGAAGCACCATGCATGCTATGGTTTGTTGCAAAAGATTTCCATCACAGGTCCCATGCATGCATGTTTAGCACGTCAAATATCTGCCCGAACCAGAACACAACAAAAAACTACAGATGGAAATGAGGAATTTCAAGAAATTTTGAGAACCCTTCCCTCTACAATGGGACAAAGAGGCAGAAACCAAATGATTTGGGTATATGTATATATGGTATATGCTAGTAGAACCCCTTGAACAAGGCATAAAAAGTAACTTTTACAACCATTTTATAATGTGTGGCTTCATTTTTTGGTTTTGAAATTATTTAAGAGCTGAAGAATCATTTCTTAACAAAAGAAAGGAGAACTGAATTATTGTGACATGATGGAAATAACTCAACAGTTAACATGTAAGCGTCCAATTAAATGAAATTTACATCTAGGGTAACGCACCAATGTGATCTTCTTGGCCATGAGTTACGACAACTGCTTCAATTTTATGGCTCCATTTTTTAATAAATGAAATGTGGTATCAGGTATAATTTTTTGGACTCCAAGATCATCAAAGCTGAATGGATGTCAAACAGTAAAAGGTCGGAACATGAAAAGAGAAAGGTAGAAATGATAAGAGTACTACAAAACAATGATTTTCAAGTAAAAGTTTCCTCTTCACCATCTGTGAGAGCATATTGGGTCTTAGTTCTAGCCATCATACTCACGGTCAATTAATACTAACAACTGAAAATTGGAAAAGTCAACGACAAACGACCATCGATCGTTTATACATTAAAACTAGTTTCAAGGAAATAATTAACCACCATATCAAAATTATTCTCCGCTTGGCAGAATGTGAACAACAATCATTTTGTAGAATGCACTAGCTTTGTATTGAATTGAGTTAATTAAAATAAACTGGATCAACCCTTATATAGGTTAGAATCCTGACAACTATTAAGTGTGGACATTACTTAAAGATTTGTATGCTGCCTAACTAAACTGCCTAACTAAACTGCCTAACATTATCAGCAGACTTTGTTGATTACACATAAGCACACAATGGCTGACTAGCAGACAATACTGACTCTACTAATTTAACAACTTAGTTTAGATTAAATCCTACATATCTCCCCTTAAACCAAGTTTTCCATAACTTATCATGCCTAAAGTTTTCTTCAGTTTTAGAAATGAATCGACTTTGAGCGGCTTTGTGAATATGTCTGCAATCTGCTCCTCAGAACGACAGTATTCTATCACGATTTCATTATTCTTTACCAAGTCTCGAATGAAATGAAACTTGATGTCAATGTGCTTACTCCTACCATGAAAAACCAGATTCTTTGTCAGTGAAATGGTTGACTTGTTATCGCAGTAGATCACTGTAGGACCATTCTGTTGATGCTTCAAGTCACAAAGCATACGACGCAGCCACACGGCCTGTGTAGCACCACTAGCAACTGCAATATACTCAGCTTCCGTAGTCGATAAAGCAACCACCTGCTGCTTTTTCGATGACCAAGAAAATACTCCGGAACCCAGATGGAATGCATATACGGAAGTACTTTTCTTCTCTTCCATATCACCTGCCCAGTCACTATCTGTGTATCCCACAAGCTCAATCTTATCAGCAGAAGAGTAAAGGATACCATCATATAATGTACCTTTCACATATCGCAAAATACGCTTGCCAGCTTGCAAGTGAGATTGCCTCAGAGAATCCATAAACCTACTGATAAGCCCAACTCCATATGCAATATCAGGTCTAGTAGAAGTTAAGTATCTTAAACTTCCTACTAGTCTCCGAAAGATGGTAGCATCAATCAGCTCACCAGACCCATCTTTCACTAACTTCAATCTCTCTTCAACAGGAGTGAGAATCGGCTTACATCCGTCCATCTTGAACTTCTTCAACACATAAGAATATGCCATCATCTGTCTAACTCACCTCAATGCCGAGGAAGTAAGACATCAACCCCAAATCTGTCATCTCAAAATGATCAATCATTGCTGTCTTGAACTCTGCAATCATATTAGGGTTATTGCCGGTAATAATCAAATCATCAACATACAAACACACAATGAGAATATCTCCCTGTGGATTTGTCTTGATGTATAGAGTGTGCTCGTAGAGACATCTCTGAAACTCATGTTGAATAAAGTATGTGTCAATGCGTGTATTCCATGCCCTGGGTACCTGTTTCAACCCATATAAGGCCTTCTTCAACTTGTAGACCTTCTTTTCTTGTCCTATTTTCATAAAACCTATCGGCTGGTGAATGTAGACTTCTTCCTCTATCTCACCATTTAAGAATACCGATTTTACATCCATCTGGAAGATTCTCCAGCAATTCTGTGCGGCAAGAGACACAATCAAGCGGACGGTGTCAAGTCTGGCAACTGGTGTAAAAACCTCAAAATAATCAATCCCTGGTTTCTGTTTGTAGCCTTTTGTAACCCGACGTGCTTTATAACGCTCCACCTCACCGTTTGGCTTGTATTTTATCTTATACACCCATTTAACACCAATGGGCTGTTTACCATGAGGTAAATCAGTAAGATCCCATGTGTTATTATTCTCAATTGCACTTATCTCCTTATCCATTGCTTTTATCCAGCAATCATCTCGAGCAGCATCTTCATATGTGATAGGATCACAATCTGCAAACAGTGCAAAATTCACTAACTCTTCATCAGTTAGGTCGTCGTCATTACTGAGAACACAATCCTGCAAATGAGCTGGCAAAACCCGTTGGCGTTGTGGACGACTGAAGATTCTGCTGGATGTGGAGTCACACCAGGTGATGCTGTCATAAGGGTAGGTTCTTCCTAAATAATCTCTTCCAGATCAACATTAACATCTGAAGAGCTCCCCTTACCACGGGACCAATCCCAGCAACCTTGCCATCAAAGGTAACGTCTCGACTGACAATTACCTTCCTGGATACTGGATTATACAGCTTGTATCCTTTTGTCATCTGACTGTAGCCGAGGAAAATGCACTTCTCTGCCTTATCATCAAGCTTCTTCCTCAAAACATCAGGTACATGAGCATAGCAAATACAACCGAAGCACTCGTAGATGTCCTATACTGGGTTTGTGTCGAGTCCAAGCTTCTTGTGGAGTCTTTCTGAGAACATTTCTAGTAGGGCACCTGTTCAACAAATAAAATACACAAGCAACTGCATCACCCCAAAAACCTTTGGATAAATTCTTCAAGTGCAACATACACCTAACCATATCCATGACTATTCTATTCTTCCTCTCAGCTACTCCATTTTGCTGAGGAGTGTATCTGGCTGTCATCTGATGATTAATGCCATGTTTCTGTAAGAAACCATCGCATATAATATATTATGTGCCTCTGTCTGTTCTCAACGTCTTGATAGATCTTCCACACCGCATCTCAACATTCGCCTTAAATCTTTTAAAGGCATCACAAGCATCTGACTTCTGCTGCAAGAAATACACCCAAGCTTTCCTGCTAAAGTCATTAATAAAGGTAATAAAATATATGGAATTTCCATTTGATGGAACCTCCACTGAGCATAAATCTGAATGCACCAGCTCCAAGGGCTTACTGGCTGTCCATGCCATTCCTATGGGAAACGGGTCTATGTGCTTCTTTCCCAGACACAGGTCTCGCAAACTTTATCTGGGGAATTATGGAAGGTAATCCTGAAACCATCTTTCTAGATGCTAGCTGTTTCGGAATTCCAAAATTCACATGGCCAAACCGCATGTGCCATAACCAATTCTCATCACAAATCACTGAACTAAAGCAAGGTAAACTATCACTATTAATAAGCAGCGGAAACAAACGGTTTTGTGACATTTTTACCTTTGCTATTAGCCCCTTTTGTGCACTATTGATGGTGCAAATTCGTTCGTGGATCCGTATGTCATATCCTTTCTTCGAAAGTTGTCCCACACTCAATACGTTCTTCTGCAGGTTTGGAACAAACAATACATCTGAGATGGCATTCTGGTACCCATCCTTCAAAGTGATAGAGATTCTTCCCTTTCCCATCGCTGGCACCGTTGTGTCATTCCCAAACTTCATCGATGAAGTAAAAGATTCATCTAATTGAGTGAACATCTTCTTTTCACCACACATGTGGTTGCTGCAGCCCGAATCCAGAAACCATTTGTTCTTGGCTCCATCGTCTGCCATGTTGCATGCTAGCAACAATGTTTCTGAACGATCATCATCTTCTGTAATATTTGCTTGGAAATCTTGCTTTCTAGATTTGCACTCAGACTTGTAATGGCCACATTTTTTACAATTAAAACACTGAACCTGAGATTTATTCCTCTGATTAGTGTTGTTGTTGTTGTTGTTGTTGTTGTTGCTCCCTCTGCCTGTTCCCTGGCTAGAAATGGAAGCATCTCCTCTTCTGTTTTGCGAGTTATGACCCCACTTTCTAGACTTAGAATTCCTCTGAGTCTCATCTTTGTCTCTCTTGAGACTTAATTGGCTTTGTAAAGCCTCTTCCACCTCAATTTCCTGACTTCTCATCCAGACGTTGTTTATGTGCTTGGAGTGAGCCCATCAACTCATCTAACGTCATCATCTCGAGATCTTTGGACTCCTCAATGGCAATCACCTTGTACTCAAACTTTGAATTCAGTGTTCGGAGAATCTTCTCCATAATCTGAACATTTGAAATTGTCTCACCATTGGACTTCATCTGATTAACAAGTACCAATATCCGTGAGAAATAATCTGCCACCTTCTCTGTTTTCGTCATTTGAAGAAGCTCCAACTGCCTCCGCATAGTCTGTAGGCGAACTTTCTTCACCTTTTCAGCTTCTCTGTACGTGTTCATCAGAATATCCCATGCTTCTTTTACTGAAGTGGCATGTGCGATTTTCTCAAAAATCATCGGATCCAGCGACTGGTTGATGAAAAACCTCGCCTTTAGATCCTTCTAAGTTGTTGCAGCATCTATTGGACTAACAATACCCTCGGAAACAACAGTCCACAACTCCTGGTATTCTAACAAAAGTTGCATCTGGACCCTCCAATACTCAAAATTTGCCTTTCTATCAAATTTTGGTATTTGGGGCTGAATTGTATTATTTCCAAAATTAGAGGTAGCCATTTGTAAATTACCAGAGAGGGGTATTATGTGTAATTTGACACACAATACATAAATACAATAAACTTTCAGGTGTGTCCCCTAAAAAAACAATGCTTAAAATTAAACACAATAATTAAACAAACTTTACTTTTCACTTTTCACTTTTTTTTAAAAATACTTTTACTTTCTCCTTTGTTTTTTTTAACAACGTCTGTGTTAAAAAAAAAAACAATACCTCTCTCTCTCTCTCTCTCTCTCTCTGTGCTCCCACTTTCTCCTCTGATCAAAACAGATCAGAAACCAAAAAAATCCTCTCTCTTTCAACCCAAAACAGAAAAAAAAAACTTATCTTAGGATGTCGATTTGACCTCCAAAACGTCTTCCGTTAACGATGATTCTTTGGAATAAATGGAAGGTGATCACTAGCTGCACCTTTTGATGTTGGTGGTGTCAACCCACTCTCCTGGCGGTCGGCAGCTGGTGGTGGTGGAGATGACTGACTCTAGTAAATTCTGAGTTTTTTTTTTTCGTCTAAACCTCCTTTTTCTGGTTCCGAAAAAAAATGCCAATGAACCTCTCTAGGTTCAAATCCGGCACCTGTGAGTTTTTCCGGCTATCCGATTCCTAACTGGAATCTAGCTCAGATCACTCCCTCACAGTGTATCTCTCACACTCACAGTCTCTACCACACACACACCTCCGAGCTCTCAGGCTCTGATACCAAATGTGAACAACAATCAATTTGTAAAATGCACTAGCTTTATATTGAATTGAGTTAATTAAAATAAATTGGATCAACCCTTATATAGGTTGGAATCCTGACAACTATTAAGTGTGAACATTACTTAAAGATTTGTATGCTGCCTAACTAAACTGCCTAACATTATCAGCAGACTTTGTTGATTACACACAAGCACACAATGGCTGACTAACAGACAATACTGACTCTACTAATTTAACAACTTGGTTTAGATTAAATCCTACACAGAATGACATGCATAACCATGACTGTAGTCAAAGACACCAGCGTCAATTAGAATATAGCGATCATAATTCCCAACAAGCATGCAATTCATCCCAATTTCACCAAGACCACCGATTGGAAGCACATGGCCCACTCAAACCTTCATAAAACTGTTCCATCTTGCGTTGAACAGAATCCTCCATACGTTTTCTTGAATCTTGGCCCTTCCATTCTTCCTCATCTTTTGCGTGGTACTTTAGCTACACCTTTTCCTAGAATGACATAGAACAGCAATATCACATATAAATTTCCTCTACTGTACTTACACATTTCCTGATACAATGGTGACAAAATAAAAACAAAAAGCAGGTCCCATCCGTGATAACTGATAAGTATACATTCTGCATGCATCAAAAATTAACAAATACATCTGTCTAAGTGACAATTTTCTTTCATCTATTGATTCTGGAGAACAAGAATATAAAAGAAAAGGAGAAGGATATAAAACCTTTTACTTACGATTTATTTTGATTAGCAGATGTATAAATCTGGTTGAATAAACCAAAATACTTATATCAGTTTTAGTTCCTTTAAAAAGATCAGAATCCACATCAAGCTGAATTCATTAAATATAAAAATTAAACCTAAATTCACAACTTTATTACACACAAATAAATAATATGTCAACAGCTTATGTTACAGAAGTTTCAAATGATTCATATCATCACCACAAATACCTAAGTAATATATCAAAAATAAATATATCCAATACAAACCCATTGCTTGAAATCCGGAGTATATAAACCATACAAATAACATCAAACTTCAATCAGTCTACTAACAACTTGACACTTAACAGAAGATTAAACAATCAATGAAACTAAAAAAAAAAAAAAAAACTGCAGCCTCAAAGTGCACAGACATCCTATGTTATTCCGTAACACTTCACTGATAGTTTTTATTTATAAAAAAAAAAAAATCAAATCTTTGATTTTTATAGAGCCTTGCATTGAAATCCGATTTCTAACCCACAAACTTTGAAACTATACAGACTTTTTTTTTTGAAAAGGCAATATATTAAGGCCACCAGACATCCTATGTTATTGCTACTTCCTTATGCTCTGTTTGTTTTAAATTAAAATTAAAAATCCACTATAAAGATTTTTTTTATATGTATATGATTTTTGAGGCACATCATGCTTCAAAGATGTGTGTCTAGTTCAAAAAAATCATCACAACAAACTTTTAAAATGGTTTAGAAAAGTCATCACAACAAAAAAATCAAAGGGTCACCATCCCACGTTAAATAATATGCCCATATGCTTCCCTTCCACTTTGCTGTGTGCAGGGTTTAAAAAAAAAGAAGAATTACAGTATTTATTATTAATAAATATTTTAAAAAATTAAATATTCTAGAACGTAAAATACAAACTCAACCTATGCAGTAAACAGAAAAAAAATCAAACTTTTTATACATTCTAGAATGTTTGTACTGTTGTTTTCCTTCATATAATTATTCAACCATTAAAGTGTTTTGTCAGCCAAATAAAGAAACTTTTCTTTTTCCAGACCATCTTATTTGGGGATGAAGTTTGCTATTGTGCACCTCCAATATTCTGTGCATTTTAGTGTCATCATTTAACCTCAACCCTCAACGGTTTGCAATTACAGTAGAACCCTTCTAAATTAATATTCTTGGGACCCATCATTGAGTATTAATTTAGAGGGGTTATTAATTTGAAGGGTTTTACATTGTAAAATGTTATTTTGTCTTAGAAAATTTATTGAAGTCGGTTTTCTTATTTAGGAAGGGTTCATTTTTGGTATTCTTTGTTTAGTCGGTTTTCTACTTCAAGGAATTTTTTTTTTTCAGGATTCTTTGTTTATGAAATATTTATTAAGAAAGTTTCCAATTCCTTTTGGGAATGTGATTACTTAGAGACTAATGATACTCAACATATAAATAGTGAGACTTATTCTTTGGTTGTTTTTATTAAGAGAGATCTTAAGATATACCAAAAAAATTCTATTCTTAACGGCTCCTAAAAATTCTTTTTTTTTTTTCATCTTCTTTGTTATAAGTTATAACAAGATGACAATTCAAAAGATGAAGAATGAAGTCTAAAATATCAAACATTGTGGCTTTGTGCAAACAAACATCTTAAGCACTTTTCTAGTTCTTGATTGTTATGTAATATATTTTGTATTTTTATGGAATTATTAATTTATGCAATAGTCGGGATCGAAATTTTACACAGGGTTTCAAAAAAAAATTATTAATTATTACGATAGAGGGGTTTATTAATTTTTTACACTGGCCAGAGTCGGGACCAGGATTTTTTATTAATTTAGAGAGAAGATTAATTTACAAGGTTCTACTGTACTATATTTTTTGGGAAAAGTATCATTTTCTTCCCTGTATTATGACCTATCAGTAAATATGCTCCCTTTTGTTTTTTGAAAGTCATCATATAAACAAGGAGGGAGACAGGCCCTCAATCCAAGAACAAATGAAAATGGCACCATAAAAGGCACTGGAGCCAAGTAAATATGCTCCCTGTATATCCCTTTCTCCCTCTGAAACCAAATGTATTTGCCAAATTCTCCCTTTTCGTTAACTTTTCTGTTAAAAAAGTTAATTTTCATGTTAAAAGACATTTTTACCCTTTAATAATTGTGAAAAATGTATTTCAAAAAATAAATTGTAATTAACAAGTTTGAAAAAAAAAATTAATCAGAAAAAATATAATTTTCTTAAATAGATCTCCACCGTCTAACAAAAATTTTAGTTTTATTTTTTAAAATTAAAACTAAAATTTCAAATGAAATTGTACAACTTTGAGAGTTGGAGGCCTTGATGTTGAAGCTTTACCTGCAACAACCAATACAAAAAATAAAATCATCATCGACAAGGCAAACGTACAACTGAGTAATGGTAGCAGTAGATGCATGATACCATATTAATTAATTATTTGATACTTTATAGTAAAACATAATAGAGATTTAAATTGATCTACTTTAACATTTAAGGTAATCGATCTAGAGTGACAAAAGCTAATTGATTATATGGAGGTGGGGTACATTTTTTTTTCTTTCCAGCAATATGAGTGAGAGGGAGAGAGAGAGAGAGAATTGGAGAAAATTAATTCTAAAAACATCACAATCACATTTAAGCATAGAATCCATATTAAGGGGTGGAAATGGTGAGAAATGTCACCTTTTTGTCTCGCTGTTGCACCAACGTCACCGGTTCAATAAGTTATGTTTAAAAGACACCTATTTAGGTGAACTACCAAAATTGCCCTTAAATAATCAATTTTTAATTGTCTTTGTACTTCCATCTCCACACTTGAAACACTGAAGGCAGTAACTCATCTCTTTCTCTCTCTACAATAAATTTCAAAACTACTCAACGTTCTTCAGTCAGCACAACAAGGTAATATGTTTGTCTGAAATACTGTTTTTTATCCTTCATTTTTAAAAAACGTTCCTTTTGTAAACATGAAGGTGGTTTTGTGAATATTGAATCTGTGAAATTTGAATCTCCGATGCTGTTAATAAAAAGCTCGGAGCCTTTAAAAGTGCTCGGAGCCTGTTTGAAAAAGCTCGGAGCCTTTGAAAAAGCTTGAGCCTTTGGACAAAAGGCTCGAGCCTTTAAAAAACAAGCTCGGAGATTTGAAAAAAGCTCGAGACTTTGTAAAACAGCTCGAGCCTTTAGAAAACAAGCTCGAGCCTTTAGAAAACAAGCTCGGGACTTTGTAAAAAAGCTCGGGACTTTTGTAAAAAAGCTCGGGACTTTGTGAAACAGCTCGGGACTTTGTAAAAAGGCTCGGGACTTTGTAAAAAGCTCGGGACTTTATAAAAAAGCTTGAGACTTTGCAAAAAAGCTCGGCTCTATTGGGAAAACCCTCGGAATCTTTGAAAAAAAGGTTGGAACCTTTACTAAAAGCTCGGAGATCATAGTAAAAACCTCGGAAACTATTTTAAAAGGCTTTGACCCTTTTCCATAGCTTTTATGTTTGTCATAATGGTTTGTGGTGATGAATGTTACAGGAGAATGAATCGGGTGAGAATAGCAATATCTTACAACGGTCGATGGGAGCAGTTACCCGACGGAAGTCAGAGGTTTGTTGGATCAGACAACCAAGGAATGTATGTGTCAAAGAATATGAGTTATGAAGAATTGGTGTTGATCGTGCATACCGTTGTGAAGTATGATGTAAGCAAATACAATGTTGATCTACAGTCAATATCAATCGTTCGTGGCTCTACATGTCGCACATTTGTAAGAAATGACGATGATGTTCAGTTTATGCTAGGGGAAGATCGGGTGATCCCTCAAGTATGTGTTAGTCTAATTGAGAGGGCAACTGGAGATGTGATACGGAATGATGTTCCTGCTCCTGAAAATACCTAACCATTTGGATCCGCTAGCGGTAGCAACCAAGTGTTCACACAAAGGAGTGCCACTGAAGGTGGGGAAAACATATGTGCTGTCCAACCGGTAGTGGTCGACCATGCAGATGTTGGTGAACCTCAATTCGAAGATGTGTTTGGTTATCGATTTGAGATGAATGATGGGTGGTACAATGAGATGTACAATGAGGAGAACACTGAACCGAACCTTGGGCCGAACCAGGAGGTGGATAATGAAGCAAATATTGATCTGGTAGATCATGTAGAGAACACTGATGAAGATCATGTCCAAATTCAAAGACGTGGAAGACGTGTAGAAGGAGTTAGTTGCACTGGAGCAGATATGCCTGGTACTTCCGAGGTCCGGCATAATGTATCTGCAGATGATTCTGATAATACCACAACGTGGGTTATTCCCGGAGCAGATTCATACTCGTTTGGGATTGGTAGAAGCACAACCTTGGTAGCAGAAGAACCTACAAGCATGATTTATAAAGGTCAGTTCTTTCCGACTAAAAAGGATTTGAAGAGACTAGTTGGCCTTTTTGCAATGCGGCGAAACTTCGAATGGAAGGTGAAAAGGTCCAATAAGACAACGTTACATCTTGTTTGTTTGATTGACAACTATACATGGAAATTAAGAGCGGTGAGAAGAGATGAAGGGACGTACTTCCAAGTAAGAAGTTTTGTCAATGAACACAGTTGTCCATTGGAGGAGATTCACCGTCGCCACCGACAAGCTAGTGCAGTTATAATTGGAGAAGTGGTTGCACCTAGACTTTAACAACAAGATGGTCGTCTCATGAGTCCCAAGGATATAATCGCCGATATGAAAACAATGTATGGCATCCAAATCATGTACAGTAAGGCATATCAAGCCTTGCATTATGCATTGTCACTGACCTATGGGACACATGAAGAAACCTTCCAACTACTGCCTTCTTTTGGTTACGTGCTGGAACAATAAAATCCCGGCACAATCACTGACTAACAGTGCGCTGACGACAGTAAATTCCTTTACTTTTTCATGTCGTAAGTGGCCTCAGTTAGAGGTTTTCGGAGGTGCATGCGTCCTGTTATTGCAGTTGATGGTACCCATTTGAAGGGAAGATTCGGGGGTACAATGTTTGTTGCAACTGCCCAAGATGGAAACGAACAGGTGTATCCAATTGCTTTTGGGTATGGCGACTCCGAAAACAACCATTCATGGGAATGGTTTTTGGATTGCTTGAAGGGTGCCCTTGGTCATATGGATGATCTGGTTTTTATTTCCGATCGACATGCAAGCATTAAAGCAGAGATTTCTAAAGTGTTCCCTTATGCAACCCATACCATATGTTGTTGGCATTTTGCTGAAAATGTGAAGAAGCGATTTCACAGAAAAGATGTTGCCAGCTTAATGGACAAAGCCGCTAGAGCGTACACTGAATTCAAATATAACCAGTACATGGGTGAGTTACGTAACCTGCACAAGAATGCTTTCGATTATGTTGAATCTGTCGGTCCACACAAATGGTCTCGTGTTCACTGTCCCCAACGAAGGTTCAGGGTGATGACAACAAATGTTGCAAAGTGCATAAACTCATGCCTTAAATTCGCACGACAACTCCCTATGTTGACATTGGCAGAGTTCATTAGGAATATGTTACAGTATTGGTTTCACGATCGGTATCGAGCTGCACAGTCCATGCGTCATCAGTTGACCGACGCATCACATCTTGTGATGCTACAACGGGTCGTGAAGTGCGGTTATATAACCGTCAATCCAGTGGACTGGAACATTTTCTCTGTCAAACGGTCCGAAAAGCAGTGGAGTATTGACTTAGCCCGGAAGACATGCATATGCAACAAATTCCAAATGGACCATTTTCTGTGTTCTCACGCACTCGCAGCGGCAATGTACATTAACAGTATACAATTATACGCTATATTAAGTAAACGTGATTGTCACTTTTTTCATTGCTTTTGCAGGGAGCGGAACTTGGATTTCACATCGCTGTGTTCGGACTACTACAAGAGACATACACTTATTGATGCATACTCAGTTCCTATTATGCCTGTTGGCCATCCTTTTTCATGGGTAGTACCGTCCGACATCGCTGAGCGGGTAGTTTTAAATCCAAAGACCAAGAGACAACCAGGTCGCCCGATGGAGGGTCGACATGCATCGTCTTCCGAGAGGACAACCACCCAATCGTGTAGAAGATGTGGACATTCAGGTCATAATAGCAGGAGGTGTTCTAATCCGCCTTTGATTAATGAAGGTCCGAGCAGAATTGTTCCCGAGGAATACCGTCGCAAGTGTAGCTTATGTCATCAAGTTGGACATAACAAACAGACATGCCCACACAAGGAATCTGCCGAGGAGTGAATCGAGCCGTTCATACTTATTGTTTAATTAAGTTGGGGTGTTAATTATTACTTGTGTTACTGTATGAAATGCGTGTGTTGTACTTGTAAATGCAAATGCAAACACTTTAAATTTTAAACAAAAAATTTGAAATTTGAAAGTTCATTACTATAATTGTTTGTACATCGACAACTTCAACATCTAATGGGGCTTGGAGTTACAAAAAATCTCCACAGCCATTTTCTCCCGTATGGTGCACATATCTTCTTCTGACCAGTCGAACGTCTTCATGTTCGCTAGTACGTACTCCATCAATCTCAAGGTATGAGCACCACAGTTACCCCTGCGACTCAGCACATGAACAACCGTTACAATTGAAGTTTAATAAAACAAACTTAAAGTTTAAATGATGTTCGTACAGTCATACCCTCTAGTCTGTTGGGGAACATGTGTTGTAGACACCATGCTTACCCGAAAGGGCCTATTCCGCTTCTCGTACTTCACCTCACCCGTTGGTCTGGCATCGTGAAACCCCATCTGATGCAACATCGAGGGTAGAAACCACCGTAATGGAGCGACCTGCTCTTTCCTGATCTGTTGGGGGACTTCCTGTCTGAACGGGTCTAGCATGTGGATCTTCCCCACAGTAAGGTCGACGTTGGCCACGAGCCAATGCTGGCCACCAACGTTGCACGGAATAAGGACCTGTACCAAGTGTTCAAGATATTGTTATGGTCAAAATAAGAATTTTTAATTAAACACATTGAAACCATAACTGTATTTTGCTCACCGCGTCAACCTCGTGCCATGGTCGGTTCCCTACCGAGAGCAATCCACGTACCGTCATCAGATCTTCAGGGGACCACTTGTACTTCAACACAGACCAGTTTTTCGGGGCTTTGCCGACAGCATCGCGAGGCATGATTCTCCGCCACTGAAACTCTAGCATTGACTGAAAATAGATAACGAACTGAAACGTTAGAAACAGGATGAAACATAACAAACAGACGTGCGAAAACAGTACATTTGAAACACTTACATAGAACTGAGAATCTAATAGGTTCATCCTCTGAATGTAGACAGTGGGGAATGCTCGCTGACGCTTCTGTAAAATATGCAGGTACGCGTCCATATGCTGACAATATAAACATTATACATTGTTAGTATTCTTCCATAAGTTAAACAAACTTAAAAGACAATCGAAGTAAGGAAAGTACCGTGTCCTCCAACTCCATAAAGTTGGTTTGTACCCGGTGGAACTAAGTCACAGGCACGGGGATCATCAGATCCACATCACGTCTGTGTAATTTTCAATTATTTAGGAAAACAACTAATTTAACTTAGGTGTTTCAAAATAAATTCACAATATTATAATACTTACAATTCCCCCGTCACGTTCCTCTTGTAGGCTTTGTAAGCCGCAAGCTGGTCAGTGTCTACCAAATCATTGGGCCTGAATGTATGTGCTGCTGACAGGGGCAGTGTCCTTGGCCTCTTCGGCCGACAGGGGTTAGTGTATGGGCTCAGCAACTGCCAGCCTCGTTTGCGAATCCGCTGCTGCCTATGCTCACCGTGGACCACTGGGGGGTGTTGGGAGGAGGAACTCTGTCCCCGTGGATCACGTCGAGGGCTCCGATGGGATAGCCTGTGTCAGGATGGACCGGCAGTGTCAGTGGGGGGTGAGGTGTGACGGGATCGAGTAGAGGAGAGCGGTGTCGGATAGACCGCAGGGGTGCTCCCTATGGATCGCCTAGTCAGGTCAGGAGTGTGGACTGTACGGGAGGAGGGACTCTGACCGAGTGGACTGGACGGGTCCGCTGTGTGGTCCTGGATATGAACATGAGGATCCACTTCCTGTACCTCCATAAGCAGCGGAAACTCTAATATCGCCTGGGTAACTGTCTCCCCAAATACTCCTATATCTGTGTCACTAGGGACTTGCATTTGCTGGTCTCGTACTGTATCTCCAGCTATTGGACCATGCGTCTGAGGTCCATCAGCCTTCGTCGTAGGTCCAGTGGCTGGGTCTGTCCCTCCGTCTCTGTCTATACGGGGAGAGTCTCGATCATGGGAGGGTGGACCATCCTTGCTTGACTGTGATGTCGAACCCTACCCCCCCGGAGAAATTCCATCACCTCCCTATGCTGCCTATCCCGTTCCCGATCACTCTTTCGGAGATCCTCCAGTAACGCAGCGACTGCATCCTTCACATCTTGGATTTTTCGTTCCAAACGGTCCTGAAACAAAATCATTATTGTCAGTACTAAAACCCAACACTTGTTTCAACATAAATAATGCATTACACCATTTTTGACATACCTAACGATGCCCTCCAACGTCTTCTCGTGAATGTACTCCACCGGGCATCGCAAATCGAACCTGTCTGCGCCTAAGAGGACTCCCAGCGACAAACTCCGGGTTCGAACCCTCCATATCCGGTCTGTGCCTGAGGGGACTCCCACCGCCAAACTCCTGGTCGGAACCCTCCGTATGACTGGGTCCGGCAGTCGTATGATGTAAGGGATCCGGTACCGAGTCGTCGTGTCCATCGGCAGCCATATATAGACTGCCTCCCTCATTTATGCCCTCGTAGTACCGTGCAACCCTCTCAGCTGCTGTCGGCACCAGTGCAGTCCTCGCAAACATCTGAAATCGTTGTTAGACCATTGTATTTGTATAATCGTAATATGTAAACACTTTAACACAATAGATCCTTACCCTGGCTAAGAAAATTTTATCCAGCTTGTCCGACCTTGGTTGCTTTTGCAACTGCCATTTCAGCATACGTGAGGACAACTCAATCCGCCTACGAGTCCCAAATCGGGTCCCAAGCTCGAGGATAACCTCATACGCAAATACCTATGTAAAAGAACAAGTTATTCAGAATCCAATCATTTATTCCGTAACTCATGTAAAAAAATATTCAGGTTTTCAAACGATACAAATTCTAAATTCTCACCAACAGTGCGTGAGCTAGACCGTAAATGTTGTACGTCTCCACCGTGTGAACGTCAGCGCCCTTTTCCTGCTGTCGTCTCTCATACCGCACACGTCGATCGTTTAAGGCATTCTTGAATCCAATAATGGACTACCTATACACGTGGGCACCCCACGGGAATGCATCAAAAGTGTCCAAGTCCTCGACTAGCCGGATCTGCCATAATGGAACTTTCTCTCTCTCGTCCAACCCCATCAATATTCAGTTTAGCATATAAAGGAGGCACAGCTTCACAGCATCGTACTGCTCTTCAAATACACCGATCCGTAGAACAACTCTCAGCTGTTCATAATCCACCTCAGCTACACCATTGAAATACCGTTGGTGTATCCCGTTCTGAGCCATCTCATACCTCGTCGTGTCGGGAATCACTCCAAACTTCGATCCGGTGATCAGACAGAATTCAACCTTGGAGAACCGGACCGAACGAGGACCTAACATAAATCTCATCTCATCCTGCGGCCCATCGTGATGTAGCTAGAGCAATAGCAGTCGATGGACTACGCTACCCGAAAACTTCATCCCCCGATCCATCCTAAGGAAATGACCAAAACAAGACTCTGTATACCGACGTCGGTCTTCGACCTTGAATTGTTCTGGTACACTGTCCAGTGCGACGTCGATATCTTTAAGGTCGCTGAAATGGTCATGCCGAGTGATTTTTCCATCGTACCATTCATCCTCTGGAGTTTTAAGCAAATCCTTTAGTTCACTACCCATCTGCATTTTCACAAAAAGAATGCATCAGTAAACTGTAAAAGGCTAGGACATAATAATATAAAATAGCAGGGAAGCAGTTTCAAAAAGCTCGGACTCATATTGAAAAAGCTCGGGAAGTTTGAAAAAGCTCGGGCAGTGTGAAAAAAGCTCGGACACGTTTTGAAAAAGCTCGGACATAGTTTGAAAATGTTCGGACTCATTTAAAAAAAGCTCAGACTGTTGAAAAAAGCTTGGGCACAGTTTGAAAAAGCTCGGGCACAGTTTGAAAAAGCTCGGACACATGTTGAAAATGCTCGGACTGTTGAAAAAGCTCGGACTCAGTTTTAAAAAGCTCGGACTGTTTAAAAAAGCTCAAAAACTGTTTGAAAAAGCTCGGACAATTTAAAAAAACTCGGGCACTGTTTCAAAAAGCTCGGACAGTTTAAAAAATCTCGAACACTGTTTCAAAACCTCGGAAACTGTTTTAAAAAGCTCGGCCACATTTTAAAATAGCTCGGGAACAGTTTCAAAAAGCTCGGGCATTTTAAAAAAGCCCGGACTCATTTCTAAAACGCTCGGATACTCAGAAAAAGCTCGGAACCAGTTTCAAAAAGCTCGAAAACCCTGAAAAAGCTCAGAAAACGTTTTAAAAAGCTCGAAATCACCTTGAAAAAGCTCGGGAACTCAGAACTTCAACAGATTTATAAACCCTAACCTAACCCACAACCATTCTCAGATCAACAAACAAACCTAATCTACAAGTTTAATCAACAACCAACATCAAACATGAACTTATTAAAAACAAAATCAACAACATAATCTGACTCAACTTACCACAGTCGATTGAAGATGCTCTCGTCTGAACACCCGAAAAAACACTGTTGTCCTACCGCCGGTTACTTCGACGTCTTTTTCAGACGAAAAACCACTGATCTTCCAACGCCGGTTGTTTTTCCAAGAGATGTTTTCTCTCTCTGATTTTTCTCACTAGGTTTGAAAACGACAAAAACTCACTTGGAAGGGGTATTTTTGTCTGGACACCTATATTGGTGCCTTTTAAACATGAATTAGTAATGTGGTGATATTTGCACAACACCCACCCCAAATAGTGCTATTTATTTTTTGACCCCTATTAAGGAACACTCTTAAATCAATTAAGAATTACGGAAATATAAAACATTGTATTTTATAATCTCATTTGTTTCTATCACTCAAACACCATAATATCATATTCTTCGTTTATTAATCTTACTAATATCATATAAAACGTGAAATATAAGTGATTACATATATAATTTGGAGATAATTATTTTCTTAATAAAATATAAATTCACTAAAATAAAAGAGAGAGTGCACAATTTATTAAGAGTTGCATCTCTCTCTCTCTCTCTCTTTTAAAACCAAGTTGCGTCTCTACTATATATGTATGTGATTACATATATGTGATTACATATATGATATAAGTGATTACATATATGTATGTTTATTCTTTAGAAGGTTATAAAATAAATTAGTGGAATTTATTTCATTGTAATTTGCATGTGAATTTAATATTTATGTCATTAATTTTACATGTTTCATTTGTATATATAATTTAAAATCATATAAATAGTAAGTTATTGAATTTATATATTTTAAATTGTTAAAATGACATTTAAAATTCTTTATTCTCAATAGACATTAATTTTATAAATTATAGACAAATCACATAGTTTACACCTCCATTTTCAAAGTCATGAAAGTAAGAAGACTTTGACCTGCGCCTATTCACATCTTCAAGCTTCTCCTTTTCAAAAATTATTTCAATTATGGTGAAAACCGAGAGCTAAGAGCCAAAAATGGAAATACGGAAGCTGGTTGTACCCACTCTTACTTCCAATTCCACATTAATTAATTGAGTTTTCACGGATATTGAGAAGATTTGATAAATTCCTAGAGGTCAACAGTCCTACAGTATTTTATTTTATTATTGTTTTTTGAAATATTAAACTATTATATAAATTTGGGTTTTTTTTTAAGTGGAGAACTCGAACCCACAATCTCGTGGTGCAAGTGTGAGAAGGTTTACTACCGAACCAATCTCATCTCGTCTCCCACATCATTTTCTTGCCATCTTGTTACGAATTATGTTTATCTTTTGTGTTAAAAAATTCGCTCAAGTGGTAAAAAAAGGAGTCTGGTAATTAATTTAATTAATTGACCAGATAAAGATACCACAACATTATAAGTTGAAATTTGAATTATAGAGATAATTCAATTGAATTCAAACTCATCAGTTAAAAACCGGATATTATGGGATATAGATAAAAGAGATATTAAATTTAAATAATGATTTAAATTTAAAGTATGTCATCCAGATAGGAGTCTGGACCCTATAAATAGCAAAGCGTGTTATTCATTTATTCATCCCATTCAGAGCGTACTTTTACATAGCGATAAAAACACAGAGAGTTTTTCATCGGTTTCTTCTTTTGCCGGTCTTCTCCAAGTTACAGCAAAAGGCACGGTGAGTCGAGTGTATTTTTCTTGTAATTATACACCGATCGTATGTAACAATCCCAATATCTTTTCCACTACGATGATCTTTGATATCCAACATTGGTATTAGAGCAGTATTTTGATATTGTTCGTACTTTTAATTTTTATTTATATTATTTATTTTGTGCATATTTAATATACATATTTTCTCTGACTTCTGTTTGGGTTCGTATGTGGATTAATCTTCCAAAAGAGTATTTCGAATATAATTTTGGCCATTTGATCGTTTTTTTTAATCTGGGTTGTTTTTGATGAAGCACCAATTTATTTCTTTGACAGACACTAGATAATGTTTTGTTAAGGAAAATTAAATCGGGTGAATTTTTGGACTGATCAAATTATTACTTCATTGTCTTCGTGCAATGTATTGATATTTTTTGAGAAGTATTATACACAATGGTGCAAGGAATTTCTTAGTTTATAAATTTTTAAGAAACTTGCGTAATTTTTTTTTTAAATAAAAATTGTGCCTTTTTTTTTTAACTGTCCGGGAAAACTGCTTAATCAATACATTGTTTTTGACTTTTTTAACCAGAAACTATGTTGGCACCACACATATATTTATATTTATATTAAAAAAAATGAGGTACTGCTGCAGTGATTTATTTTGGCAAGTGTGCACAGCAATTAATGAATTGTGTGTATAAATATTTGTCCAAATATGCACAAGAAAGGTTTGTGCGAAGAAAAGTTTTTTTTGGGAAATGTGCCTAGAAAATTTTTAGAAAAACTATGCACATGTTGTGAAAAGGTGGATTTCCACCTTCGCCTAACACCTACTTGCCAAATATCTTCCACCCACTTGAAGTTGGATTACTTCATGACTAAGTTAGACAAGTTGTTATATTACCATCCAGCCACTCTTATTTGCCTATAAGATAAGTGATCTCATTTGTAAAGAATGTGCTGAGAAATCAATACAAAAAGCTGTCTAATATCTCTCTCTCTCTCTCTCATCTTTGTCTCTCTCTATCTCACACTCTGTTCTTCATTTGTTTTCATTTATTCTTCATTATTTATAACACGTTATCAGCACAAATAATAGTTATAGATTAGGCAAATAGCAAATATGTTCTAGAGATAGTTTATGTGAATTTTTAGCTTGGTTTTGATTGAATTCAGAAATTTTAAAGTACTCGAATCGCTTTTCGGAGGATACCGTTGTGTTCTTCTCGGAAATTCGATTCCCAAGCCGCTGACTGCGTCTCCAACGGAGCTCTAACGAACTCTCTAGCACCGGTCAAAGTTGGTCAAACCTAGAAAATTTTCTAGAAATTTCTACAGGTTTCAAGGTTGAAGACGACACTGTAACGCCACGTCATCGACATGTCAGCATGTGTCAGAGCCATGTCATGTCACGTCAGTGCACATGTCATGCCACATCAGCGTATATGTCATGCCACGTCACGCACGTCAGTAGTGGTTGTGCCACGTCAGTAGTGACGTCAGTGCCAAGTCATCATGCAATTTTCGCCCGTTTTCGGTCGACTTGGACTTCTTTCCAGTTATTTCGGCCATTCTAAATGCAACCATGTCATCCATTTCAGCTAATTCCGCTTGTAAGTATTGTTTTGACTTATTCAAGCTTTATTAACTCTGTTTTTGGGCTTGATGGAATATTCAGAACCTGGAGATCTGGATCCAGTATTATATGCATGCTTGATGCTCATGAAGAGAAATATTCAGAGAAATATACACATCCAATCGGATGTTGTAAGCATCATAATTTAAGATCATAATGTATAATGAAATTGGAATAATATTTTATCAATTTTATACACATCCAACATGATGCTCTGAATATCATAAAAAAGATTTAAAATCCTAACTTATGAGATGGCTTATGCCGTCAACGGAAATTATATGTAATAGTTCTTGATTTATTTTTATGCACATCATAGGTGATCTCATGGCCATGTAAGGTGATCTTATGATCCTGAAACTATTTATTTTTATGCACATCGCAAGTGATCTCATGGCCCTGTAAGGTGATCTTATGACCCTGAAAGCATTTATTTTAATGCAATATAAGAGATGGCTCATGCTGTTTTTCTAGACTGGCTTATGTTGTGTCTAAGGTGTTCTCATGACCCTGAAATTGTTTATTTTTATGCAACATATCTAACTGGGTTATACCACTGACAAAACCTGGAGATCTGGATCCAGTGTTATATACATGCTATACGGCACAGTTTTGAAAACCGATGAGAACATGGAGTTCTGGATCAAGTGTTATTACATGAATGTCATACTTCATTATTTGGAACATGGGGTTTCAAACCTGTTCATTATATGAAGTTATCTCATATATATAAAGTGATACGTTTACATGTCACTTATTTGAAAGAATAATCTACACATCCAACAGGATGCTGCGAGTATCATAAAAGGGATTTAAAATCCTAATGTATCATTCATTCGAAAAAAAAGGGATCTGCACATCTGGTAGGATGTTGTGAGTATCGTAAAAAAAAGATTTAAGATCCTAACGAATGATGAAATTTGAAATAATACTTTATCCATTTCATACACATCCAGCAGGATGCTGTGATTATCATAAAAAAAAGATTTAAGATCCTAATGAATAATGAAATTGGAAATAATATTTTATCTATTTCATACACATCCAGCAGGATGCTGTGATTATCATAAAAGAAATTTAAAGATCTTAACGTATCATTCAGTTGAGAAAAAAAGGGATCTACATATCCAGTGGGATGTTGTAAGTATCATAAAAGGATTTAGGATCCTAATATCATATATAATGAGATTGTAAATGATATTTTATCCATTTTATACTTGCTCCTGAATGAGCAATATCAAAAAGCTAAAATTGGATATATTTATATTCATGAGATATCAAAACATGTCCCAGGAGTGGATGTTTGGGGGGGGGGGGGGGGGGTGGCTGTGAATAGGTTTAACTAAATTAATTGCCATCTTTTTGATTAGTCAAAGTTACTCATAACAACCCCTAACAAACAATCACTGTAATTAAGTGCAGAAAATAAAATAGAGACATAACGATTTGTTTTACGTGAGAAAACCCCAAAAGGGTAAAAACTCACGGGCCTAAGGCCAGTCGAACCCTCAAATCCACTATTTGCAAAAACAATTACAACCTAGGTTGACCACATCACACCTAATCGGTTACTAATCCGTTCTTGCTACCCGCAGGCCTTTAATAGTGATTTTAGGCTCTTGCTTGTACACTACCCACAACACATACACGGCTTAACTCTTAAATGAAGAGATATGCAATCTAAAGTGAATATGAAAATATTCTAAATGCATAAATGCTAAGTTAACACATATTATGCTTATCTAGTCATGTATGAATGCTTCAAACAATCCTAGATATCATGTTGCTATATGACATACATATAACTTAGCTATATGAAATGAAAACAAACCTAGATGCAATAGCTATCACAATACAAAACCCAACAAACATACAAAAATGTCATCTTGAAAGTAAAAGGCTCAAACTTAAAGCAAATAAGTCATAAAAAAAACCATCTTAGAAAACTAGAACACAAGAAAGAATGGAGATGGTGTTCTACTTACCAAGTCATGTACTTTGATGCAAACCTATGTAAGAAAACATCCTAGATGAAGCTAGATAATGTTTGATTCATGTATGGATGATGGGTGTTTGGGTTTTGGTTAGGAAAAATGCAATATTGCTAACTTTTCTTGCAAGTCACTCTTGAGCTCTTTTTAAAAATGGAGAAAGAATGGGTTTGGAAGCTCTTAGAACGAAATGAGAGAGATAAGAATGTATATATAGCAGGTTTAAATGAAACGGCACCGTTTTGGGCAAAACAGGGTACGACTGCTGTGTGTACCGTTGTGGATAGTCACAGCGGTGACACACTGTGTTGCCCACCGCTGTGCCCACCGCTGTGAATTATCACACCGGTCTTACAGCGGTCACACAACGGTGACACACTATGTGGCTTACCGCTGTGAATTATCACATCGGTCTCACAGCGGTGACCCACTGTGTTGCCTATCGCAGTGATAATTCACAGCGGTCCCACGATGCCCATGACAGCTGTCAACAGTGCAAAACAAATGCACAACTCTTAACCTTAACAAATTAACCTAGATACAAAAGATATGAAGATGAAGAGATATGTAATAGTGAAAGTGCATAAACATGAAACACACAACAATTATATGAGATATGATAATGCATGAGTTGTGAGTGTGTGCAACTAGTTCTCTTCAATGAGTTAAGAACTTGTTATACCTTCTTGTAGTACCCTTGAGATTGATAGCGCCACTGGAGCTTGATCACGAACAATGAGGCATAATTTATCCTTACAAGAAAATCTCCGATGTGGTTTGTCAACGAAATAAGCCAATCAAAATATAAGGAACTTACAGTAAATGACAAGAGAAAAGGTTTATAAAATAAATCTATTGAAAATATTATTATCATTTCAGATGAGATATAAAATAGCATTACACTTAATGTCCATAAAATTCTCAGAGGGGAAATATATGTCTTGCCTAGAGTGCAACGACTCATACAATTGTGCGGAGTCAGATATATTTTATGAATTGGACTTTGATCTGAGCAAATATTAATACTGTATTAGGTCCAACGGATCTGATAGAAAGCTCTGGAAGAGCCATGATATTGTTATCAAATAATACTAAATCATATATCAGTGATACTTGATATTATTCAAGCAAAACATAAAAGAATATGATCAGTTCAAAAGCATATAAAGTTAAATGTTAGATTAGATCCAGCGGATCTAATTAAAGGCTCTAGAAGAGTCACAATCTTATTACCAGATGGTATTAAATTGTGTATATCATTCAAACAGAATATAAATGAACCTACTTAGTTTCAAAGATATCTGGAGGAATGAATATCATATTGAAACTATGAGTAATGAGAATGTTTAATATATATGCATTACTTCTCATGATTCAGGCCAGAAACTCATTATAGAAAAGCTGCGTGCTTATCATCCGGATTATGTTACACTATTATAAATAGTGTAGATGTTTATGAAGTAATGAATCAAAGGTTTCCAGATACAAAAATGTTTGTGTTTTGGCATGACTGTATCTGTCACCCAGGATCTACAATGATCTGTATAATCATTGAAAATTCTCATGGATATCTATTAAAGAACCAAAAGAGTCTTTATCCAATGAGTACTTATGTACTGCATGTTCACAGAGGAAACTAGCAGTAAAACCATTTTTATTCTAAAAGTTGGTTTTGAATCCTCATCATTCTTACAAAGAATTCAATGGGATCTATATAGACATATTCATCCACCAAATGATCCCTTTCATTATTATATGGTTCTAATTGATGCATCTACGAGATGATCACATGTTTGTTTATTATCAAACATCTCCATATTACTAGCACTTGTTATTTTTCAGATATACTCATAATCAAATTGATCAGGGGATCACTTATCAAACATTTCTAGGTAATTGCCAGAGCTTTATTATTTCGATATAGTTACTAAATTCTATATCGGGACTTACTCATGGAAAAGTTTCTCTAGAAGAGAAAAGTAAATGAATAGTTACTTATATACAAAATAGAGATACCAGTTCGGTTCTCTCTCTCTCTATATATATGTGTGTGTCTCATTTCAGTCTTCGTATCTCTCAAATACGAAAGATAATTGATCATCAGATAATTATTAATCTGTTACCTGATATATTAAAGGTAACAAGATTTTATAAGTTTCCATTTCAATAAACCCCGGCCGGGTGATTGTTCTTGAAGGCATGTAAGAAAAAAAAATTGGGAGGGCATGTAATTTTTTTCAAAAAGGAACTATGCGCAAAGGCAACGGATGCAAGCATGCAGCAACAATTATATATATATATATATATAATATATATATCTGGAAAACAGTTCTGGATACACTCGTCATAAAAAAAATTATATAATTTATTTTTAACACGTACATTATACGTATGAAGATGACACATCCAGATTACAATAAAATTATATATATATATATATATATATTAATCTACAAAATTGTTTTAAAACTATATTTTTTTTGTAAATGGAAACTGATCAGATTTATTTCACTCAAGAAGATCAAGAGAAAGCTCATTTTTCTTAAGAAGTTAGGAGAGTTTAAAATGAATTCTCAAATTTGTCTTCTTGAAAATATTATGCTTTTTATGAAAAGAGCAGATAAATTATGGTCATTTCAAAATCTTACTTTCTTTGAGTATTGGATCCCAATTACGAAGATATTGTTGAGAGCTCTCCCACAAGAGCTACAATACATTAAGCACATTATTCTTGAAAACATTAACAAAGGCAATATTGATTTGCTTAATGATGTTATTCATGAAATAGAAATAGCAGAGGAACACCGTGTTATGATGAACGTGAGGCGTAATGCAGCTTTGAGCATGTTTCCGAACCTTCGTAGCACAAAACACATGTGTCATTGCGCACGCGAAAAGGTTCCATGGTTTGGAAAAGTGGCAGCTGCAAGGGTTAAGAAGTCAGAGAAATTATGCATTTGGTGTGATAAATGTTACTACAATAGGCATGATAGAACTAAGTTCAAAGTTCCTTAATTCAAAAATAGTTATTAGCTTTACATTATGAATTTTTTTTTGGCTTATTTATGTTTATTTAATCTTTTCCTTTGAACTTATTGAAGCATGCTTGATTGTTATTGTTTAATAATAATTATATTTGCTTAGTGGGAGTTTTATGAATTGTTAGAACTGTTAAAATTGCGCAAAATACACTAATATTATATACTAGTTTTTTAATATTGGAATTAGATGATGATTAGAAGCTTCGACTGATTTTCGAATCTATTCCTACATATTATTCTATTAAATTTCTTAGTGTAAATGTTTGATGCAATAATAAGTGTGAATTTGAAATATGATAGCGCTAAAATGAAAATACATTTTTTTTGTCTAAATTACAGAAAATGTCTTCTGCTACAAAAAATATTGTGGCCAAATCGAACAAAGGAGAGAAACTGAACGGTGAAAATTATGATTTTTGGCACCGCAAGGTTCAGTACATCCTTACAGAGCAAGAGGCTCTTGAAACAATAACCAACACCATGGTTGAACCTGCAGCAGGAACTAATGCTCAACACAGAAGGGATATGGAGGCTTACTGATGACTCGCTTTTTGTGTCATTACCAAATTGCGAATTATCAAAAGATATCTATACTAAAGGTTCCTACGCAATGTGCTCTAAACTAGCAAAAAACTAGTAAAGCGGTAAGCGAGGGTATCGTTCCGCAGGGAGGTATTATCCGTCAACCGAATCATGTTCTAGTGTTTATAGAAAGCATGTAAATAGAATGTGGATGTGGTGAGAATGGTGTATGTGAAGTGTAAGCAGAATGCGGTGTGTGTGTGTGCAGGAAAATGAAAAGGAAATTAATGCAAATAAAAACAAAAGAATGTGCAGGGGTGAGAATGGTGATTAAGTAGAGAATACTAAAAGGGTGGATTGGAGAGATGCAAGATTATGGTCACACAAGGGTTTACAAGTTCACCAAATATAAGTGCATACAAGCGATTGTTTGGCATTAACCACGATTAAGGGATTCCAAAACCAAATCATCTATTATTACGAATCATTCGTTGATTCCGGAATACCGAAATCAAATCATCACTCCCCAAAGGTCATAGATAGAGCAATGGTGTCTTAAGATCAAAGACACATTAAACACCAAAACATAGAGCCAAAACCTATTCTAGCACTATCATGCATAAAACAAGTTCCATCTATTCGTAGAAGCTAAGTGATTACGGTCATACCCGGATTGGTCATCCTTCGAGGTACAACTGAAACCCACAAACACTCAAATCGATCCTAACATGGCATTTCGACCTTCCAAAGACATACACATACAAATGGGATATTTAATTATAACTACTCCTACAATTAAGTTAATCTACTCCTAATCCCATCCATAAGCACATATCAATTTCCAATCATCCATACACATGTCATTCACAACAAGAGATTATCAATGAATATCAAGAACAAATCAAAACCCAATTGAATATAAACACAACCAACATATATTGAGCACAAATATAAGTTTACAAATATTCCCAAATGGTGATTACACATAAGGAAAACAAGAAATACAAGAGATTGAGTTAATAGATACAACCCTTGAAGAACCCCTCCAAGAGCTCCATCCATTGCTTGCCCAAAATTGGTCCAAGGACCACTCCTAATCTCTGCAATCTACTCACAAATGTGGTGGGTGATGGTTAGAAATGGAGGTGGTGAGCTTTCCATGGGGGAAAACCTCCATGGAAGCTTGAAAAGCTTTTCTCTCTCTTAGGAAATGAAGAATATGAAGTGGGGAAGCTTTTGCTGCTGCTGCTGCTGCCCTATTCTGAACTGAAGAGAAGAGAGGAAATGATATATTTATAGTGGAGGGAGATAGGGCATGAAATGGGGCATGAAAAGACGAGTTTGCCCTCCAAATTTCGCCCAAAAATGACCTGTTGCGGTCTAGGAAACATGTGTGTCGCGGTCTGGGTTGGTAGAAGTAGTCGCCACTACAAAATTGTCATCAGAGTGCAGTTGTCGCTGCCGCGGTCTTGCTGTCACGGTCTTGCCGCGGTCAAGATTTCTAACAGGCGCACCGTTACGAAATTCGCTTATCTCCTTATAAAAACCCGGAATTGCGATCTGTAAAAACCGTTGTAAAGTAGACTTCTGGGGCTTTCCAAATGTATGTAGAATTCATCGTAGTTTGATATGAGGAGGGATATATGGACCCCAAAAGTTAGGCGTACTGCATGAAGCTCTCTGCCGCCGTCGTGTTTCCAGCCATGCGCACCGTTATGAAAATGAGCATATCGCCCTCTAGAAAAACCAGAATTGTGATCCGTAAAAACCGCTGGAAAGAGGACTTATGGGGATTTCTAAATATATATGGTACGAAACCCAGTTCACTCTGAGGAGGGAGATATGGACCCCGAAATATATGTGTTCTGCATGGGCACTTTACAATTTCAGCCCATCAAATTTTGGAAAACAGAGTTGACCTGTGCCGCTGTCTCTATATCGCGTTCTGGCTCAACGACGGATCCACCATGGAACTTTCCATGGTTGACCTCGGATCACGCCGTAGTTTGGGTCGACGGTGAGGCCACGACAACTCTGAAGACTTCCGATTGTTCTCTTTAAGCTCATATTTGCTGCCAAACTGATCTTTAAACTCAAAACACCTGTTGTAGGGAATATGTACCTACACAAGGCTCAACAAACACTTATATACTAAAATATGCCCAAAAATGAGAACAAAAGCTAGGAAATGGGGACCTCAAATAGGTACATTTATCTTCCGATCAATACCCCCAAACCTATCTTTTGCTCGTCCTCGAGCAAAACTAAAAACGAAATCAAACAACAAATAAACAACAATAAAACACATCAAACATAAAAATATAAAAAATAAGCTAGTCCACTTTCGTAGGAAACACGATGGCACTTAGCATGTGCCACAAGCCTTTGAACCTATAGGCTGCCCTAATAGGAGGAGTTATTGTCTCTTGAGGGTTCACAACTACGACACCCACAAACGTATACTCTGCAAGAAAATTGGTTGAGTTACAATCTAAACACACCAAGCAAAGACAACACATGCATGCTAGAATCTCAAATGTACCAATCAATCAATAACCATGTATCACGCAATGCAAGTATGCCAATACTTAAGATGTTTTCGGTTTACAAGACAACTACACTCGAATGCTCACGATAAAATTCACCTCGACTCTAATCCTCACCGGATTTCAGTCATAGATTTTCACTCAGAACCTAGGCGATCACTCTTTAGCAAACATATGCGAATGAGTTTAGGTACATGGAATCAAATATAATCGCATATGAGTATTTTCAAATAACACACAATTTCTGAAAATCGATCTCATGAAAGGAATTGAAATGCTATGAACGTGGAAAGAGCATGCATCGACTCACATTCCCAAGATAGACTTCCTAAGAGATCAAATGGACTTTCCCTCACTGTATTTGTGGCCAAGGTGATTTTGTGGTGAAGTATAGAGGATATGGTATGAGTGGGAAGATAAAGTTACAAATCATGTCAAGGTGTTTACACATTACATTTACATTAATTTGAGCTCATTTACACTTGAAGATCATAATTTAAGCGTATAGGCTATAAACTTTACATTGCACCATTATGCTACAACTGTACCCATATTTTTGAGTAACTTTACATTTTTAGAATTGGAGGCTTAAGTGTTTATATTTCACACTATTTCTTTTTAAAGCCTTTGCCTTTGCACAAATTACATACATTTGCCTAAGTACACGCTTTACACATTTTAGAGCTAGCTTCTCCTAAGCTATACACCTTAACATGATCAATAACTAGTGTATGTGAAGTGTTTAGGTTATGTATTTGGTGGAGGTTTAGTGTTTGGCCTCAGATTTTTCCAATGAAAGCACACATAAAGGGACAAGTGTTTAGGCTATTTAGTAGTTATGCACACACTCAAGCCCAAAATCATTCCTAAAAGATCCATCTACCAAGGGAATACAAATCTCAAACAAGCAGTCCACATGATGTTCTATAGCAATCAATGAAAGAAATTTGATGTACAATGAGATCACTAAAAATTAAGTACAAATTCGAAGAGTGTATAAGAGTAGAAACGACATAACCCTCATAAATAAAACGTTTATAAGGCACAAAAATCTCACAAGGGTAGTCTCCACTATTTTCCTAAGCGAAACAAGAATAGAGGTCTAATCCACCTAAACATCAAAAGATTGGCACTGTACAAGCATATTTAAAGCGATACACGGAGCTAAAAGCATACATGATATGTCTCTACCGGCACGCAAAGAAAAACAACTCAACAAAACCGGAACTATTACAAAAAATTTCAAAAATGACCGGTTTGCAGAGATTTGAAAATTTTCTAAACGTAACAAAACACATATAAACAGCGAGAGTGTCCACACCCCCAAACCTAAACTTAACATTGTCCTCAATGTTGCTTAACTCATAAAATATGGACAATGCTTAGCAAGATTCGAAGATAAGAACTCAACATCACAAAAGACTAAAAACAAGAACACATCAAATCCTAAGATCTAAGCATAATACAAATCCACTCTTAGATCTAAACAAAAATAAAAATCACAAACACAGCAAACATAGCATTCCTATCACTAAGCGCATGGGCGGTTTCTGCCCAAGTCGATAACTATTCCACAAGCACTCAATTTAAGCAGAGGAATTACCTCTTGTGTCTGCAACCTACGCGTACGTCGTGGCGCTACCGTTTCACTTGATGGACTTGTTGCGGTGCGATAAGCGCACACTTTGTTCTCTTGAGCAGTGCGGTCCATCCGACCTGAAATTGTTCTTTCCTAGCACAAGCACAACTCAAAAACAATCAAATGCATATGCCATAAATAAAAAGAAAATAAGAAAAGAAAAATCTAACCGCATACATATATATCCGAAAAGCATTTAAGCTAAACATTTACAGAACCTAAACTAAAACAAGAAACAATCAACGTATAGCCACCTCCCCGGCAGCGGCGCCAAAATTGATGCAGTATTTTATCTCTACTCAATTTAAAGGAAAGTTCGTTCACTGAGATCGGTGATTCTATTGTTGAAAACTAATTAATTCAATTAAAAACTAATCTACGTGCGTGAAATCTAAATGGCATAATGCTTGGTTTTTAGAACGAGACAAGTGATTAACTAATTGGCAAATATAAATAAACTAATTATCGCAAACACACAAAGAGATGAATATGGAGAAAACGTTAGGGAATTAATGCAACCTAATTAAACTTCTCAATGTAATCCTTAAGTCCGATGAAGCTCTACAATCCTATTATTAGGGCTTGTTTGCAACCATGAAGTTCTTAATCCTTTCCACTACTCACACAAGGTCATGTAATGAGCAATAGTTAACACTAAATTTTAATTAAAACTCTAAGCCAAGTTAAACATAGCATGGTCATGCATATGAAAATTCTCTCAATTATTAAGCTTATGGTAAGGCCTAAATGGGATGGTCACCCACACTTAGTCCTCAACCTCATGTATAAACTAATCCTAAAACACACATTCATTGCGGTCACAACTGAATATGAGTAAAAAGATTAGAGCAAGTAATTCAATAAAAGAGACTAATAATGAATTGAATTTAAAGTATTAGACTTTTGGATTACAAAGAGTTGTTTCACTGGTTACATCAATCCCCTAACTTAGAATATTAGTTACACATCAGAGGAATAAAAGAAAATATAGAAGAGTTAAAGAAGAAACCAAAGTTTGTCATTAAGGCTTCTTGTCTATTGAGTTCCTCCTTCTTGATTCCAAACTCCAATAATGGATGGGTGATGTATGTGTGAGAGTATGAAAGGCTGCTGGGTGGATATTCTCTAAGTGTGGCTTTTCTTTCACAAAATTAGCATTCAGAATTTTTATGGGAGCCGAAACGGGACCACAAATCAACCTAGAGAGTCGTGCTGGCTGTCTGTCGCGGTCACGACCGGCGCGGTTTTACAAGACGGCAACACACCGCTACGATGCTTGATCTTCCATTCCGTGCGTAGTTCAAGCGTCAATAGCAGTGACACTTGGGTCGCGAGAGTTGATGTCGCTGGGAATGTCGCGGTCGTCCAATACGACACTTCGATAGTGACACTTCTTTCTCCTTTTTACACGCCTTAGCTTCATTGCAACATTAGCGACATTTGGGTCGCGAGAGTTGTTGTCGCTGGGATTGTCGCGATCTTCCAATATGACACTTCGACAGCGACAATCCTTCTTCAAGGCTCTGCTTCTTGATTTTGTGCTTTGTGCCCCATTTTTCTTCTTTTCCTCCAGAAATGCCTCTGATATAAAGAATTACCTGCAAAATACCTAAACGAGCCATTAAACACTCGATTTTACCAGAGAATTAAGCAATAAGCATAGGAAGGGGGACCCAAAATCTAGTGTTATCGTGGCTCGATCACTTACCAAGCCTGGACAAAGAAAAATAGCATAGCTCATATAATGTTGTTGAGCAGTATGGCTGATGACCTTATGTGCGAGTTTGAGGAGTACGAGACTGTTCAAGCAATATGGATTGCTCTAAAGGTCAATTTTGGTGGTACTTTAACCACTAAACTTAGAAGGCTCACTACCAAGTTCGACACATATAGGAAGCGCCAAAATCATACGATAAGGCAGCACCTAAGAGAGATGTCAAACATGATGCGTGAATTGAAAAACGCTAAGCATGTCTTGACCGATGAGCAACAGGTTTAAGCTATTATCCGATCTCTCCCTGATAGCTGTGAGCACATGAAGATCAATATGACACACAATGATAGCATCAAAACTTTTGATGATATCTCGCGCCATCTGGAACTAGAAGCTGAGCGCCTAGAGGCTGTTAAGGCTTCTGGCCAGCTTTATATGGTGACACCAGACTCGCGTAAGGCTTCGGGCCCAAAGCGCAATGGAGGAAAGAAACCTTTCCAAAAGGGAAAAGGTCCTGGTGTCAACAATAAGAAAGCTGGGATGGGAAAACAGAAGAGAGGCAAGCATGCTGGAATTAAGAAGGATAAGGCTAAGGCAACTTGCTACAACTGTGCAAACTGGGTCACTTCACTCATGAATGCACTGAACCGAAAAAGGTAAAACCCAATTCCATAAATAAATATGCTTATGTTTCTAACACTATTTTACTAACTGAATCTCTTCCTCTGTGGACTGTAGACTCAGGAGCAACAGACCATATAGCTAGAGATCGAGAGCATTTGTGGAATATCGTCGGATCCCATAGGGAACGAAGTTGATATACGTGGGAAACAACTCAAGAGTGGAAGTCAAGAGTATAGGCACGTGCAAACTAGAGTTTCGTAATGGCAAAACCCTCTATCTCCATGATGTGTTGTATGCACCAGAGATTCGACGAAACTTAGTCTCTATTACTATTCTTCTTAGCCTAGATTATGCTTTAAATTTCCATGGGAATAATTTGAACATTTATTTGATATTCAAATTGGTACTGGTTATTTGTTAAATAGTTTCATGGTTTTGGATACTGGTTTTAATAGTAATGATAGTAGTTTTTCCTTAATATCTGTTTATGATAATATTGATGTTTACACTTGGCATGGTAGACTAGGCGATATTGGGCAAGATAGAATGAGTAGATTGGCCAAAGAAGGTCTATTGGGCTCACTCACTAGAATAGAGATGTCTATTTGTGAGAATTGTCTACCAGGAAAAACTACAAGAAAACCATTTGATAAAGGAACTCGAGCTGAAATTCTACAATTGGTTCATTCAGACATTTGTGGTCCAATGAATGTAAGAGCGAGGCAAGGAGCTTCCTACTTCATTACATTCATAGATGATTTCACACGTTTCGGTCATGACTATTTGATTTCTCATAAATCCTAAGCATTGGATTGCTTCAAAATATTTATGAATTTAGTTGAAAATCAATTAGACAAGAAAATAAAAGTTTTGAGAACTGACCAAGGACGTGAATATCTTTCCAATCAATTCAAGGAATTGTGTAATGAGAAAGGTATAGAAAGACAATTGACTATTTCTTACACTCCTCAACAAAATTGTGTAGCCGAAAGAAGGAATAGAACATTATTGGAAATGGTTAGGTCTATTATAGCGCAAGCAAATCTACCAGTATCATATTGGGGAGATGCCTAAATGACTGCGGCCTACATACTTAACTGTGTGCCTTTAAAATCAGCCACTTCCACCCCATATGAGTTATGGACAGGTAGAAAACCTGTTTTAACAAACCTGAGACCCTAGGGGTGTGCGGGTTATGCTCATGCTCATAATTTACAAACTCGAAAGAGTAACCGTAGAGCTATCCCATGTCGTAGTTTTGAGATTGAGGGGGAAACATTTATGGTTGCTTCACATGATAGTGATGAACCTAAAAATGCAAATGAAGCTCTCAATTCACCTGCTAAGAAATTATGGATGAAAGCCATGGAAGAAGAGATGGAGTCAATGAAAAATAACCATGTCTGGGACTTGGATGATTTACCGCCTGATCGTCGAGCCATTGTAAACAAATGGGTTCTTCGCATCAAATGAAAGGCAGATGGTACAATTGAGAGATACAAGGCGTGTCTAGTCGCAAAAGGATATACTTAACAAGAGGGTATAGACTATGAAGAAACCTTTTCTCCTGTAGTAAGGTTTTCTTCAAAACGCCTTATTTTGGAAATTGTCGCATATATGGACCTAGAATTACATCAAATGGATGTAAAGACATCATTTCTCAATGGAGAATTGGAGGAAGAAATTTACATGGTACAGCCTGAAAATTTCGTTTCAAAAGGTCAAGAGCGCAAAGTTTGCAATCTCAAACGATCGATATATGGTTTGAAACAATCCTCCAGACAATGGTATCTTCGGTTCCATCAGGCAGTAATGTCGTATGGATTTATAATGATCGAAAAAGACCGTTGTGTCTATATAAAAAGGTCTAAAGGCAATTTTGTGATATTGTCATTATATGTGGACAACATTTTGTTAGCTGAAAATGATAAGAGTTTTGTCATGGCCATTAAAGAATGGTTATCTTCAAATTTTGAGATGAAAGATATGGGCGAAGCTGCCTATATTTTGGGAGTAAAGATTATAAGAGATCGTCCAAAGAAACTTCTAGCTCTATCACAAGAGCCTTACATTAGAAAGATTCTAGAACGATTCAATATGGCTAACTGTAAGCATATGGATACTCATATCTCAAAAGGACAAAATCTCAATCTTAAAATGTGCCCTAAGACTCCGGAAGAACGAGATAAAATGAGCAGAGTTCCTTACTCCAATGCCATTCAGAGTCGCATGTACGCAATGATGTGTACATGGCCTGATATATGTTTTGCAGTTAGGTTTGTGAGCAGATTTCAATCCAACCCTGGGCAGAAACATTGGCATGCGGTCAAGAGGATCTTAGCATACCTCAAGGGAATTGCAAACAATTCTCTTTGCTACCAAGGAGGAGATTTACGCTTAGTCGGATATACAGATGCCGACTGGGAAAGTGATCTAGATGAGCTAAAATCAACATCAGGGTATGCATTTTTGCTCAATCGAGGCGCTATCTCATGGTGTAACAAGAAACAAACATGTATTGCATTGTCTATAATGGAAGCTGAATTTGTGGCATGTTCAGCTGCAGTACATGAGGGTGTTTGGCTCAAAAGATTCATTGAGGATCTAGAGATTATTACCGGTGCTTCAAGACCAGTAATTATTTACTGTGATAATCAAGTAGCCATTGTTTACACAAAGGATTTGAAATATCACAGTAAATCCAAACATATAGAGACAAAATTAAATTTTGTCAGAGATGTTATAAGAAAAAAAGGAAGTGATTATTCAATACATATCTACACATAAAATGGTAACTGATCCATTTACCAATTCAGTGACTAGAGATGTTTACTCGTCACATGCTAAGTCTTTAGGGCTACGTAGATTGTAATCATGATGATTTGTTTGAATTTCACTCTTTTATATGAATAAATCTTTTTTCCTTTGCTAGCATATATTTCACACAAATGTTATTTAAATATGTCTTCAGGTTGAGACCGACATTCTTACACATGTGGTCGCCTCGGATACTAAGATAGTATGCTGAGATAAGACATATATATAGAAGAGAATAAAATAGAGGATTTATTCTCATGGAGCTTATATATATGAATATGTCGCCTTGACTATGTCAAGAAGAGGTTCTTGTATTGAACCGATCATGATACTGCCCAACAATCATGAAACCTGATTAAGCCAGATGTGAGAACATAATTGGCACCTAAGTAAGAAATGGCAAGCTTTATGAATTCAGGTTAAGCGCTGTAGATAGCGGCTGAACTCAGATCTATACAGTGAATAGTTTAGACTTATACATTCTTTATGAGAATGAAATTCATTGTAGCACGTGATTCATACCATGTGTGCTATGTGATCAAAAGGAAAATGAGAGAATGGATCCCTGCTTCCTATTGTGTAAGTTCCTTGAGGTTTGATTAAACCTCAAATGGTGTCCTATGACCATTGACTTTGATTCAAAGTGACAAAACAATGTTAGCTTCTTTAGCGTGTTTTTCTATGGCTATGGTACTATTCGGTCTATGAAACATGACTAGGATAGCAGTTGTCTTTGAAACTGAGATACAAGTGTTCAAAGGAAAGTGTTAACAGTCATTTTTCGCAGGGGTCCAAAGAAGAATTTTTCATCCTGCAAGTACCTGGTAGGACCTAGATCGGGACCGATACCTAGATACCGGGGATGCTGTACACCATGAACCGGAAAGAAGTCAGTACCACGTCTCACAGTCTACCAGGTTCAAGCAAGGCTATACCACGATACCTCCTACCTGGCTCCTAGGTACCATGATTCCTCCTACCTGGTTCCTAGGTACCACGATACCTCCTACCTGGTACCTAGGTACCGCGACATCTACCCGGTACCCAAGTACCGCGATATCAGTCCAGAATCTAACCAGAATGTGTATCCTACCCACCAAGTAAGAAGAATGGAACCAGGAAGAGGTACCGGCATGCTAGAACAAGCGCCACACCAGCGAGCACTCCAGTACACCAGTGTACCATACCATAGGGAGACATAGTCAGAATTCTCCTTCAAGCAACGTAAAAGAGAAAGTTGACCTCTCTGGTAAATTAATGGAGATAATCAACACCATTAATGAGGGAATCAGTTAACTCCATTAATGGTCATTCACAACTCCATTAATAAGGGAATCAGTCAACTCCATTAATAGCCATTCACAACGCCATTAATGAGGGAGTCAACTTCATTAATGAAGATAATCAGACTTCATTAATGGGAAGATATTCAACTCCATTAATGAGAAGATATTCAACTCATTAATGTCGATAAACCAATGGAGTGGGCAACAAGGACGAATAGATATAAATATAACTAGTCACTCTCCAAGAAAAAGGTCGATTCCCTAACATTTTTGACTCCCGGACATTCTCTCTAACATTCTCCAACAGCTCTCCTACATCTCCATATCTCCAAGATATCTCCGATCCTAGATTTCGCCCACTTTTCCACTAGGAATATGAGTTCGCCATCGCCTGGAGTGTAAAATGGACCCTACCCGAATTCCCTCTACACCACTATTGTATCGACTGCTATGTATGTCAGTTTTCGCCATGATTGTATCGGTACGTAGTGGTACCCCTCTAACTGTGACCTACTAGGACTCAGTTTGTATCAATATAAGCTCTCCGGAGCACCTCTTGAGATATATAAATGTTAACGGAAATTTTGCTCGAGGTGAGAAATCTCAGTTAACATCCTCAGGACCACTACCACTTAGGTGGTGGCCAAGATTGATCGTATATGTTAACAATGTTTTTCAAAATGATACAGAACAATGATACAATTTAATCTCCCAAAGAGAATCAAAATATTTTCTTTATTGAACGTGTACGATATACAGATTTCTCCCTACGGTATAGTTGAGTGTTTGTCGTATGTCTGTCTAATAGTAGTCTTCTCTTTCATTTCCTTTCTTTTCTATTTATACATAGTTTGTAGGTCAAACAGACTGATTCTTCCCTTGATTTTCTCAGTCTCTCCCCTCTTTATCGGGCGGGATTTCTCGCTTTAATGTCATTGACTTTACCGAATTGAGAGTATCGTGGTGAAGATCAGTTTGTTTCCTTTTTAGATTCTATTACTTGTTCTGCATATAGGTAACGTTTCAAGATATGATTCAGTGTATCCCTCGTATCCTTTTAGCATGATCTTTTATAGAGATCGTTGAATATGGCATGGTGAGGTGCATCAACCAATGAGGTTGATTAGTGTTATGACTTTGATATCTGAGAAGTTTCATCCAGCTTGGAGCCAGTTTTGGCTTCCCTTGACTTTTTCGAAGCCAGGTGTGGCTTCCCCTGACCTTCCGGATCTAGGTGTGGCTTCCCCTGACCTTCCGCAGCTAGGTGCGGCCTTCTAGGGACATTCTTCTGTGTCAACGAGGTATTGGCGAGTCTCTAGAGCATTCGCGAGGTGACCTCGACTTCGAGAAGCTTCTAGTTTTGGTGATGCGGGCTAGATCTGATCGTTCCGGGCTCTATCCCAGATGTTTTTAGAGCCCGTCCTTGTTCCTGGGGTGGTATCGTAATTCGGCTCTGGATAGAGAGGTCTCCTGGTGGAAACTCTCCGGTATGGAACCAGGTTTGGGAGGTGGAAAATTTTCCTTTGGTCCTTAGCCAATTTTGGCTATTAACAGAAGTCCCCTCTGACTTGAACACCAGACGTCGAGCTTGGGGTTGAGGTCAGATTTTTACTTTATTTGGGAAATCTTCCTCTTTTTACCGTTACCAAAATATTAGGGAAATTTCTTCATTTGAGTGATGTGATGCAAACCGACTAATTTATCTCCGAATTAATCTGATTGCGTTACGGCAGTCCCCGAGATTTTTTACCGTTACCAGAATCTTGGGGAGATCTTCCTCTTAACTGTGTAAGTGATGTGGCGTGAGATGATTAGCCCGCTTTTGAGTTTAATCCGGTTACGTTACTGTAGTCCCCGAGATTTTTTAGCGTTACCAAACGAGTATCTCGGTAGCTCGTGTTGTTGCCCTCCTGCCTATATATATGTCTATTTTCCTCCTCCTCTTCCTCACATCTCTTCGAGCTAAAATTTTTTGCTGAGAAATATTTCCATAGCTTTTCCTCCAAGCTTGCTTTTTTCTTCATTCTTCATCCTTTATGGCTTTTACAATGTCGAAAAACAGTCGCGACTCAGCTAATTCCATAATCGACGGCGAGGAGGTCGTCGGTTTTACTCTAGGGAAGCGGGCTAGGAGTAGTTCTGACGGCGACGATTCCCCGCCCACCTCGCAACGTCGGCGGTCAAGTAGGAATGTATCCATCGAGACTGGGTTCTCCAACCATCCTGACCATCCTCTGGATATCGTCGACGAAGCGGACGGTGGCGCCGTGGGGGAGCATCGGGTCTCAGCTCCTGGTCCCCTTGTGGAGAGGCTCCCTCCTTACAATTTTCGGGTTGTTCCAGATTCCATTGTTGACCCGGTGTCGATTGACCGCTTGAGGTCAAAGTTTGGCATCCCCGACAGCGTATCCATCTCGGTGCCCCCCAAAAATTACGAGTTCTTCAACCCCCCTAAAGGCGTGCTTCCGATTCATGTGGCCGCTCTTGAGAACGGGGTCAGGCTTCCCCTCCATCCTACTCTTCGGTGGGCTCTCAATGCCATCCAGCTCGCTCCCCTCCAGTTGACGCCTAGCTTCTGGAGGCATCTGATTGGTTTCCTTGTATTATGGAGGGAACAATGCCAGATGAGTAAGGTGACGAAGGAGCCGGATGCAGAAGAGCTGGCCTATCTCTTCCAGATTGGGAGCCTATCTGCGGCTCCTCGAGGCCAGTTCTATGCCAAGGCCAAGAACAAGCTCAACTTCATCGTTCTTGGTGCCTCGAAGAAGAACCCCGCTTGGAAAGAAGAATGGATCCTTACGGGGGATGACTGGGGGAGCTCGATTTTCATCTGAGGGCATGAATTCGAGGTTCCCACGGCTTTTAGTGACAAGCCCTCATGGGACCGGGACTCCCTGCCTTCTGAGTCCAAAGCCGTTTTAAAGGCTATTCTAGCCCGAAATTATTTGAATCCGAAGTTCCCTACTGCTGAAGCTTTTGATCCTCGTAGGGTGAACAAATATTTACGGATTTCAGACGCCATTCCTCGTAAGTGTCATTGAGTTACTTCGCCTTATTACTCAGCTTGGTTCTAACATTTTCTTTTTTAATTATTCATAGTTTTTGTCGTGGAACCGGCAACCCGTCACGTCTCACGCTCTCCTCAAGGTGGAGTTTCTCTTCCCTTCTCTAGGGGTGAACCTGCTCTTGCTTCATCTATCTCTCCGGCTGGGTCGAAGATGGCCACTCTTGCTTCGCGGGCTTTCCGGGCTTTGGGTAAAGCTCCCTAGGTGGTTGGCTCGGCTGCTTTTGTCCCTTCGGCCGTGGTCGCTAAAGTTGCTACCCCTTCAAATCAAACACCTGATTCCGTTGCGCTTCCAACAACCAAAGCTTCGGAGGTTTCTGGGAAAGGTGTCGCTTCTGGGAAAGGTGTCGTGAGGGTTCCTTCCTGCCGCTCCCGGCCTCAGTCGAGCTCGACAGGGCAGGATGAGGTCCTGGAGCAATTTATAGCGTCCTGTCCGGGTGGCAGGATCTCCAAGATGGCTTCCATGCCTGTGGACGTCCTTATTACTAAGGGGTCTGCTATTTTAGCTGAGGTAATTGTCTTTCTTTCGTGCTATTCTTGTTGATTCGTTCAGTTTCTAACTCGGGTTTTGTATTTCGTAAGCCTTCAAGTTTAATGTTGCGATGGGCCAGCAGGTAGCCCTCTTTCACGATCGGGCTGTAAAAGCCGAAGCCAAAGCCGAGAAAGCCAGGGAATTGCTCAAGCATGCTCAATCTTTAGTGGAAGAGATGACTTCCAACCAGGGAAAGGTCGAAGTCGAAATGGCTGAGCTTCGCTGCAATCATTAGAGGATGAAGCAATCTTACGATCAAGAGCGCCTTCAATCTCTCCGGCTAGCTAGACATCGGGATTCCTGGAGATCTGAGGCTAAAAAGTTAGACCTCGAGAATCAGTCTCTGATTACTCAGGTGACCAAACTACAAGCTGATGCAGAGACCTCCTTCAGCGACGAGTATTTCTATGCTTCCTTTTAGGTCACGGAAGCTCTTCCTCCTCCCTTTGATTTGTCATCCATTGCTGGCTGGGATAGACAGAAAATAATGCTCAAGGCGGCCGAGCTATCTCGCCCTGAAGGCGACAAGGTGGTCCCTTCAAGCCAAGCAGGAGCTGGGAAGCAGCCCGCTCAGACAGATCCTCCATTCTCTCTTCCTACCTTTACCACCTCAGGTCCTAGGGAGTCTTCCAGTAAAGTGATGTCCTCTCAATCCGATGAGGACCATTTGGGAGCTGGTAAAGAGGTTAGGAGCCCATCTGAGGATCCCTCTTTAATAGAGATGAAGGTCGATAGGAGCCAGACGAGGTCCATGGCTGCCCTTCTTGACGCGGCTATCCCGCCTGAGGTTATGGACGTGATAAATGGGGTTTTAGAGGAAGATCCTGCAGATCAACCGATAGAGCCTCTAAATGGAGGAGCGGTCGGCGAGGATAACCCAGATGGACAGCTATCTGTAGAGTGGGTTGATGGAGGATATCAGCAAGAAGGAGGAGGGCTAGCGGAGGGGAGCCAAGAAAGTCGCCTAAATGGAGGAAGCGGTCGGCGAGGATAACCCAGATGGACAACTATCTGTAGAGGGGGTTGACGGCGGAGATCAGCAGGAAGGAGGAGGGCCAACGGAGGGGAGCCAAGAGAGTCCCAAAGCTTGAAGCAGTTCATCATGACTTGTTTTTGATTGCTCGGAAAAGGGGGTGGGCGCCCCGTTTTGCCCTTATCAGCTTTTTTTTTTTTTTGTAGCCGGAGTTCGGGGGTTGGGCTCCCCATTTGGTGGATGTAGCCTTATCGGGGGATAGGCTCCCCTTGTCCTCAATGAGAAATTGAATCGCTTTTGAGAACTTTTATTTTATTTCTGGTCTTGAATAGGATCCAGAGTAGCATCTGTAGCAACAATTAAGATTCGTGTAGGGAATTATGATGATTTTGATCCTGCACACGAAAGCAAACATTATATATATATATGTATATATATATATATATTTATATGGGGCGATAGCCCTACCAAGACATCAGGAGGGCTACTTAGCTATTTCCTGGTCTTTGAGATCCGGAGGGCAACTATGCTTTTACATTCAGATCCTTCTTGGGGGTGGTAGCCCGACCAAGGCATCAGGAGGGCTATCGAGCTATTTCCTGGTCTCGAGATCTGGAGGGCAACTATGCTCTTACACTCAGATCCTTCTTGGGGGTGGTAGCCCGACCAAGGCGTCAGGAGGGCTATCGAGCTATTTCTGGGTCTCGAGATCTAGAGGGAAACTATGCTCTTACACTCAGATCCTTCTTGGGGGTGGTAGTTCGACCAAGGCATCAGGAGGGTTATCAAGCTATTTCCTGGTCTCGAGATCTGGAGGGCAACTATGCTCTTACACTCAGATCCTTCTTGGGGGTGGTAGCCCGACCAAGGCATCAGGAGGGCAGTTTAGCTATTTCCTGGTCTCGAGATCTGGAGGGAAACTATGCTCTTACACTCAGACCCTTCTTGAGGGTGGTAGCCCGACCAAGGCATAAGGAGGGCTATTTAGCTATTTCCTGGTCTTGAGATCTGGAGGGCAACTATGCTCTTACACTCAGATCCTTCTTGGGGGTGGTAGCCCGACCAAGGCATCATGAGGGCTGTTTAGCTATTTCCTGGTCTTGAGATATGGAGGGCAACTATGCTCTTACACTCAGACCCTTCTTGGGGGTGGTAGCCCGACCAAGGCATCAGGAGGGCTATCGAGCTATTTCCTGGTCTCGAGATCTAGAGGGCAACTATGCTCTTACACTCAGACCCTTCTTGGGGGTGGTAGCCCCACCAAGGCATCAGGAGGGCTATCGAGCTATTTCCTGGTCTCGAGATCTTGAGGGCAACTATGCTTTTACACTCAGATCCTTCTTGGGGGTGGTAGCCCGACCAAGGCATCAGGAGGGCTATCGAGCTATTTCCTGGTCTCGAGATGTTTATGTTGAATTCCCATACAGGGGTATAGTCACTAATGTTGAAAATAGTTGGAGACAAAGATGGAAGAGAAAAGGAAAATGACTTTATTGATGATCGAGATGTAGTACATCTTTATTAGGGCCTGTAATGAAAACTACTGCTTGAGAACTCCTTTCAAGGGTAGAATTTCCTCAAATGATCTGCATTCCAAGTGTGGTCGATGGATCGTCCGTCCATGTCTTCGAGTTTATAAGCTCCATTGCGAACAACTAGCTTTATCAAATATAGCCCTTCCTAATTGGGACTTAAGACTCCATCCTACCTTTTCCGAGTGTTCAGGGTCACCTTCCTAAGTACCAGATCCCCTTCTTTGAATTTCCGGGCTCTAACCTTTTGGTTGAAGTATCAAGCGATCTTGCTCTGGTAGATCGCTACTTTCTCTGCTACCCGGTCTTGTTTTTCTTCTAAGAGGTCTAGATTAGCCCAGAGTTTGACTTCGTTGCTTTCGGGCTCAAAGTGTTGTACCTTGAACGATGTCAACTTATGCTCGATGGGGAGGACTGCTTCAACTCTGAAAGCCAGGGAATAAGGTGTCTCCCCGGTAGCTGTTCTTTTTGTACTCCAGTATGCCCAGAGGACCTCTGGTAGCTCTTCGGCCCACTTGTCTTTCTTCTGCTGTAGCTTCTTCTTCAGAAGTTTCTTGATAGTCTTGTTGGTGGATTCTACCAGCCTGTTAGTCTGGGGATGAGCAACAGAAGCGAGTCTGAGGTCGATCCCCAATCCCTTGCAGAAGTCTTTGAACCGGGCGTTGTCGAATTGCTTCCCTAGGTCGGCTATAATGATGAGAGGGGTCCCGAATCTGCATACCACGTTAGTCTTGATGAACTTGGTCGTATTCCTTTTTGTTATTCAAGAAAGAGGCCCTGCCTCAACCCATCTTGTGAAGTAGTCAATAGCCACGATAGCATGTTTCATCTGTCCGGGAGCGGTAGGGAGTGGTCCAATTAGGTCGATTCCCCACATGGCAAAGGGGTAAGGTGAACTGAGGGACGACAGTCGCTCAGGTGGCTGGTGGTTCAAATCTGAAGTTCTTTGACAAGGCTCACAAGATTGCACAAAACTCTTTGCGTCTTGGTGGATGGTCAGCCAATAGTACCCCATACGAAGCACCTGGCAGGCTAGAGCTTCCCCACCTATATGGTTCCCACAGTCCTCAGAGTGGACCTCTCTCAATGCCTACTTAGCATCATCGTGATGCAAACACCTAAGCAAGGGGAGGGATCTGCCTCTCTGTAGAGGTATCCGTCCACCATGCAGTATCTGACTAAGAGTCTCTTAATTCTTCGGGCTTGGTCGGGTCCTTCGGGAAGCTCTCCTTCAAGGAGGTATGAGACAATTGGGTCCATCCAACAGGGCAGGCGATCCAGGGAGTAAATTTCTCCATCTGTGGCTATGCTTGGTTGGGTGATCACTTGGAGGGGAACTCCCCGTGGTAGGGATTGGCCTCCGTTTGCAGCTATTTTAGCCAGAACATCTGCGCGATGGTTTTGGTGTCGAGGCACTTGATCGATCTTGAACCCCTTAAATTTACTTTTTAGCAGCTGAGCTAGCTTTAGGTAGGCAGCCATATTATCTCCCTTTGCCTGGTAGACCCCAGTCACCTGGTTCACAACAAGTAATGAATCGCTCTTGATTTGTAGGTAATCGGCCTTTAGTTCAATGGCTACCTTCATCCCGGCTAGGAGGGCTTCATACTCCGCTTCATTATTGGTAGCTTTAAACTCGAATCTGAAACAGTGACAGAATTCGGTTCCTTCCAGATCTATTAAAACTATGCCAGCTCCTCCCTCGGCTTGCCAGGATGCTCCATCTGTAAAGAGGGTCCATGGCTTGCAGCCTTCCGGCCAATTGTCGACCTCAGGTATCTTTTCAGGGATTTCATTTGATACTGAGGGATCATCTTGATCTGGGATCGCTGAAAATTCTGCCAGGAAGTCGGCCAAAGCCTGCGCCTTAATCGTAGTTCGGGGCTTATACTTTAGGTCGAACTGAGTGAGCTCTAGGGCCCATAAGACTAACCTTCAGACACGTCTGGTCTCTACAAGAATTGACAGAGGGGTTGGTCCGTCACCACTGCTATTGTGTGAGCTTGAAAATAGGGACTGGAGCTTCCTCGCTGAAATCACCAGAGCATAAGCGAGCTTTTCAAGGAGAATGTAATTCTTCTCTGATTTGGTTAAAGCATGACTCACATAGTATATGGGTCTTTGAAAACCGTCGCTACACTCCTTGGCCAAAGCCCCGCTTACTGCAGTTTCTGACACGGCCAGGTAGATCTGTAACTCATCTCCGAGAACCGGCTTGACTAACAATGGGGGGCTTGTTAGGTATTCTTTCAAAGCTAGGAAAGCCTGTTTGCTCTTCTGGCTCTATTTCATGTTTTTCCCTTGTTTGATGGCCTTGAAGAAAGGGAGACATTTATCGGTAGAGCGAGAGATAAACCTGTTGAGTGCCGCCACCCGTCCAGTCAGAATCTATACTTGCTTGAGCAAGGTTGGGGATTCCAGGTCCAAGATAGCTTTGGTTTTTTCTGGGTTGGCTTCTATACCTCTCTCATGAACCATGAAGCCCAGAAACTTCCCTGCCGTTACCCCAAAGGCACATTTAGAGGGGTTCAAACGCATCTGATTTTCCCTCAGTATGAGGAAGGTTTTGCGAAGGTCTTCCTGATGTCCTTTTGCAGTCGGGGATTTCGTGATCATGTCATCGATATACACTTCCATCGTCCTTCCTATCTCGGGCTTGAACAGTTTGTTAACCAACCGCTGGTATGTGGCCCCCGTATTTTTCAAACCAAACGGCATCACCTTGTAGCAGTATAAGCCTTGCCCAGTAATGAAACTGGTCTTATCTTGGTCAGCCGGGTGCATTTTAATCTGGCTGTATCCTGAGAATGCATCCATAAAACTCAAAAGTTTATTTCTGAACGTGGAGTCAACCAGCTGGTCGATCTTTGGTAAAGGAAAACTGTCTTTCGGACAAGCCCGGTTGAGGTCGGTGTAATCGACACACATACGCCACTTCCCATTCGCCTTCGTAACCATGACCACGTTGGGATCCATTCGGGGTAGGGTACTTCTCTGATGAACCCTGCTTTGATCAATTTATCAACCTCTTCCTGCACCGCAGCGTTCCTATCAGCGTTGAAGTGACGCCTCTTCTGCTTGACGGGCTTGACTGTTGGATCTACTGCTAGTCGGTGGGCGGCCAATGATGCCGGGATTCCAGGCATTTCAACATGGTTCCAGGTGAAGATGTCACTGAACTCCCTGAGAAGGTCAATCAGTCCTCTTTTTACTTCTGGGTCAAGGGTGGCTCGACCTTGACGACCTTGGAGGGATCGTCATTCCTGATAGGTATCTCTTCTAGTTTATCTACGGGCTGCCCGCTGGCCCATTCCTTACTCTGTTCTTCCTCGTAGGGCATAATAGGTTCGTTCTCCGGATGCCTAGAATGTTCCGCGGGCTCCTTCTCCTCCTAGATTATCCGGGATGTGTCCATGTCCTCCTGGATTAATGTCACCTGTACACATTGTTTCGCTATGGCTGCAGGATTGGCAGATACTGCGTAGCATTTCCTAGCTGCCTGCTGGTCTCCGCGTACCTCTCCTACTTTGGTTCCAACCGGGAATTTCAGGACGTTGTGGTATATGGACAAGACTCCCTTCAAGGAAGACATGAAAGGTCTCCCTAGGATGGCGTTGTAGGCCGATGGGGTGTCCACAACAACAAAGTCGGTCATAACATTCTATTGGAGAAGGGTAGATTCCGATGATTACTGGGAGGATCATCTACCCCACTGGTATAATCGAATCTCCAGTGAAACCGTAAAGCGGAGTGGTACAGCTGTTGTAACACCGTTGCTTTAGGTTCAATTTTTCCAGGGTATCCTTGAAGAGGATATCTACACTGCTACATGTATCCACGAGCACGCGATGGACCAGACAGTTAGTGATCTGTATCGTGATTACCATAGGATCATCATGAGGTTATACAGTGTTGAAGACATCTGCTTCGGTGAATACGATCTATGCTGACTGGGAGGGCTCTGTCGAGCTCTGGCTGACTTCGAAGATCCCCCGGCTTTCTCCGATGCGGGGAACCTTTCTTGCGTGGTTTTTCCGGGAGTTATTGGAAACGCCAGCCAGTGTAGGACCTCTGCTGATAGTGTGTATCACCTGGATCTGTTGCATCAAGTCAGCCTGTTCCCGTTTTCTCTTTTCCGTGTCTTCACGGATCTCAGCTTGTACCTCTCTTCCAGTTCTAATGTTATCTCTGATCTGTTGTAAGAACTCAATCAATCATCCTCCTCTTATCAGGGCTTCAATCTGGTTACGCAAATTATAACACTCTAAGGTGTTGTGGCCTACGTCTTCGTGGAAGTCACAGTACTTGTATCGGTTTCTCCTGTCAGCTGGGGCCTTCATGGGAACAGGCTTTTGGAGCAACCTTTTATCTCGTATAGCAAGGTAGACTGTTTTCCTGGAAGCATTCAAAGGAGTGTAGTAGTTATACCCTTTTTCCCCTTGCATGACTGGAGCCACAGTCCTGGGAGGTGCTAAGCCCGGGGAGGGATTCGTTTTGCTGGATATCTCTCGTGCCTATGTAGAGGAGCAGGGATGAGATAGGTTGACCTGTTGGGAGGTTTACTCTGAGTTTTCTGTACTGGCTCAAATTTGGGGGCTTCTTTCTTCAGACGCTTTGCCGTTCTCATGTCGTCGTGTTCCATCTTGACCTTGAGCTGTTCGTCGATCTCGACCTGCTCAAGAGCCCGGTCGTAAGCCTCCTGGTAAGTCTCGGGAGGTCTCTTGGCGAAGGAACGGAAAAGATTTCCTGCCCATAGGTTTCGCCTGAAGTTGGCGAGGGTTTCTTTTTCAGTAAAAACTCCCATTTGTATGACCTCCTTGTGAAAATGTTTCAGGTACGATCGAAGAGTTTCACTTCGTTCCTGGATCACATATTGGAGGTGTATGGGATCTTTCGGACTAGGTTTGACTCCTTAGGAACTGTGAGCAAAAATCTGTTGATAATTTTGTGAAAGAATCCAAGCTGCCAACGGGTAGTTTCCTGAACCAGGTTTTCGCATAGTCGGTTAGGGTCGTTGGAAACATTCTGCACATAGCTGCTCTGGTAGTGTTCTGGACCTCCATCTGTTGAATGAAGCTCTCTAGGTGGCTTAGAGGATCTTCCGTTCCAGGATAACTTATCTGCCGGCATTTTGAATTTTGGGGGGAGCTCTGCTTCCCGGATCCTCCTAGTGAAGGGAGCGTTCATCTCGCTCAGGGGATCCTTTTTATCCTCCTTATTCTTTCCCTTCCTTATCTGCTGGACCTCTTTTTGTAACTTTGCCAGCTGATCCCTCAGTCGCTTGTTCCCAGGTCTCTTCGAGTTAACCTCAGATTCCTCACTGTCGAGTCTTTCCGATGAACTGGCAATTTCTATCCGGTCCTCCTCCTGGATAGGATCCGCTCGGGGAGTTTGTCTACTTTCCTCCTCTAGGGCCCGGGCAGTTCTCCTGGTTGTATTTGGATGAGATAGCCCTCGTGGCTTCTGGTTAAAAGCATCCGCGGCAGACTTAACTAGACTAGGTTGATATTGTGAAAGTCTTTTCGGAACTGGGGGCATGGGTCCCAGCCTATCCCGGATCGAACGTTGGGGCCCTGATCTATCTCGGGCCAGGCTCTGGAAGAGTAGGTCCTAGGCGATCGAAAGCAGGTGGCCTAGCTCCGAGCCTGCTCGGCTCTCCCTGATCATTCAGGTTGGTTGGCTGGATTGTGATGCCTTTAACGAGCAGACGGACGCGGATGGATTCTACGAAGGCCGCCGCTTGTTGGTCGAGCACGGCCTGGCTCACTGTAGGGTGGCCAGTAGCCCGTGCATTGGTTGTTTGGATCGGAGCTTGACTATATCCAGACTTTCCCCCTTTTCTGGGGGCCATTCGTGTTAGTCTCGCCAGAGGTTGCTCCGAGACTCTATGTTGGCCTTGAGAGGAGCGGAGCCTTATAGTTCCTGTAAAACAACGAAAATGTAAACGCAAATAACCGGTTAATAGGGTGTAAGGTTTTTTCTTCTTCCCACAGACGGCGCCAGAAAGTATTAACGGAAATTTTCCTCGAGGTGAGAAATGTCAGTTAACACCCTCAAGACCACTACCACGTAGGTGGTGGCCAAGATTTATCGTATATGTTAACAATGTTTTTCAAAATGATACAGAACAATGATACAATTTAATCTCCCAAAGAGAATCAAAATATTTTCTTTATTGAACGTCTACGATATACAAATTTCTCCTTAGGGTATAGTTGAGTGTTTGTCGTATGCCTGTCGAATAGTAGTCTCCTCTTTCATTTCCTTTATTTTCTATTTATACATAGTTTGTAGGTCAAACAGACTGATTCTCCCCTTGATTTTCTCAGTCTCTCCCCTCCTTATCGGGTGGGATTTCTCGCTTTAATGTCACTGACTTTGCCGAATTGAGAGTATCGTGGTGGAGATCAGTTTGTTTCCTTTTTAGATTCTATTACTTGTTATGCATATGGGTAACGTTTCTAGATATGATTCAGTGTATCCCTCGTATCCTTTTAGCATGATCCTTTATAGAGATCGTTGAATATGGCATGGTGAGGTGCATCAACCAGTGAGGTTGATTAGTGTTCTGACCTTGATATCTGAGAAGTTTCATCCAGCTTGGAGCCAGTTCTGGCTTCCTTTGACTTTTTCGAAGCCAGGTGTGGCTTCCCCTGACCTTCCGGAGCTAGGTATGGCTTCCCCTGACCTTCCGGAGCTAGGTGTGGCCTTCTAGGGACATTCTTATGTGTCAACGAGGTATAGGCAAGTCTCTGGAGCATTCGCGAGGTGACCTCGACTTCGAGGAGCTTCTAGTTTTGGTGATGCGGGCTAGATCTGATCGTTCTGGTCTCTATCCTGGATGTTTCTGGAGCCCGTCCTTGTTCCTGGGGTGGTATCGTAATTCGTCTCTGGATAGAGAGGTCTCCTGGTGGAAACTCTCGGGTATGGAACCAGGTTTGGGAGGTGGAAAATTTTCCTTTGGTCCTTAGCTAATTTTGGGTCCTTAGCCAATTTTGGCTATTAACAATAAATATAATGAAGGGTCTTTCTCCCTTCCAATGGATACTGCCTGGGGGTTTTTCAGCATGTGATCAATCGTGATGCTTTTTCCCCCTAGGTCAGTCCACCACTACTAAAAGAGTTGTCATTCTCCCATCTATCTCCTTTTTATGAATGCATGTATGCTAGCTAGGCACCGACCATGCTGGTCCTAGCTCTCATGTACCTCTCCTGGCTCATTATCTAGGTCAGGGGAATATTGAAGGCACCTAGAGAGGTGATTATGTACCAGGATCAGATACCAAGATCGGGTACCAGCCTACTGCACCAGATGGGAGGGATGACTGTTCTCCTACCATGGCATCTATCTCGCTTTCACCTTACCAAAACCACGGTACGAAGTACCTACCCACCTGCTGCGACCTCCGGGGTAGCGGGTTGAGGGTGTTAAGTGAGATTTTCATCCCGAGTGAATTTTTCCGTTAACACATTTTGGCACTGTCTATGGGAAGCTCACCGACATGGCTTCCTTATCTCTACATACACTTATGACAAATATGGTACGTGGGATTCCTGGCAGAACCGGTCCACCATGCTGCTCCTATGCAACAAACCTTCTCATATACCTACGAAGCTCCTCTACAGCAGATCCGCTCCGGTACTTCTAGAACGCCTAAGTAGCAGAGTTGCACCTCTCCTGCTACAATACAGAGGGTTTGTTCCATTATCCACAGATCTCCTATGCAGTAGATCCGCTACGATCTTTTATGCAGCAGATCCGCCTCGATCTCCTCTATAGTAGATCTGCTCCTCTACATCTAAAGCTTCTATACAACAAAGTTGCACCTATCCTGCTACAACACAGAGGGTTTGTTTACCAGTAAATCTCCTATGCAGCATATTCGCTACCAGTCGATCTCCTCTACAGAAGATCCATGGGATTTGCACCAGTTTATGCGGATCCTTTTATATCACCGGAACTATTCTTTAAAAGGTCCTAGGTAGCAGGTCACCGCATATACCCGAGAAGCAAACTCAACTATATGAGTAGTATGACAGGTAGAGAACCAGTGGTTATTTACTTCGTGTACCGGGCCGGACAACGCCCAAGTGAACCACTGCCGTTCCGATTCATTCCAGGAGGGTCCAGAGCTACTTTTCAGTTGCTGGGGACTTCTAAGATCCCACACATGCCTCTGGACCAGTATCATGCAAGTGGCTCCTTACTTCTTGTACCGTGCCCTTCAACGCCCTAGTGAGCCACCTATGTCCCGATCCGTTCGGGTAGAGCTCAGAGTCTTCCAACATTGCTGAGGCCTTCTACATACCTTGGCAAGCCTCTGGAGCAGTAGCCCTGCTGCATGGCCCAGTGGCTCCTCACTTATTGTACCAGGCCGGTCAATGCCCAAGTGAGCCACTGTGTCCCGATTCATTCCAGGATGGTCCATAGCCCAATTTCAGTTGCTGGGGACTTCTAGGATCCCACACATGCCTCTGCACCAGTATCATGCAGGTGGCTCCTTACTTGTTATACCGGGCCCTTCAACACCCTAGTGAGCCACCTATGTCTATATCCGTTCGGGTAGAGCTTAGAGGCTTCCCACTTTGCTGAGGCCTTCCACAGGCCTAAGCATGCCTCTGAAGCAATAGCCTAGCTGCATGGCTTAGTGGCTCCTCACTTCTTCTATCAGGCTAGACATCGCCCAAGTGAGCCACTGTGTTCCGATTAATTCCAGGATGGTCCAGAGCCACATTTCAGTTGCTGGGGACTTCTAGGATCCCACGCCTGCCTCTGGACCAGTATCATACAGGTGGCTCCCTACTTCTTGTACTGGGCCCTTCAACGCCCTAGTGAGCCACCTATGTCCCGATCCGTTCGGGTAGAGCTCAGAGGCTTCCCACTTTGCTGAGGCCTTCTATATACCTTAGCAAGCCTCTGAAGCAGCAGCCTAGCTGCATGGCCCAGTGGCTCCTCACTCTTAGTACTGGGCTAGTCATCGCCTAAGTGAGCCACTATGTCCCGATTCATTCCAGGATGGTCTAGAGCCCTATTTCAGTTGCTGGGGACTTCTAGGATCCCATACGTTCCTCTAGACCAGTATCATGCAGGTGGCCCCCTACTTCTTGTACCGGGCCGTCAACGCCCTAGTGAGCCACTTATGTCCCGATCAGTTTTTTGGTAGAGCTCAGAGGCTTCCCACTTTGCTGAGGCCTTCCACATGCCTAAGCATACCTCTGAAGCAGCAGCCTAGCTGTATGGCCATGTGGCTCCTCACTTCTTCTATCGGGCTAGTCAAACGTCCAAGTGAGCCACTGTGTCCCGATTCATTCGATTACGGTCCAGAGCCACATTTCAATTGCTGGGGACTTCTATGATCCCAAGCATGCCTCATGATCAGTATCATACCGGTAGCTCCCTACCTCTAGTACTAGGCTCCTCAACGCTCTAGTGAGCCACCGATATCTCGATCCATTCGGGGAGAGCCCAGAGGCTTCCTATACTTGCTGAGGCCTCCTATATGCCTAAGTATGCCTCTGGAGCAGCACCACTACTGCAAGATCTTTGGTTCGTCACTTATTGTATTGGGCCCCTCACAGCGCCCATTTGAGCTTCCTAGATCACAGCTGTAAGATTGTCGGTTTCTGATCTTTTATACCAGGCTACTTAACGCCGCAGCGAGCTGCCGAGGTCCAGGTTTGTTCGAGCAGAGTCTCGAGTCCCTTTACGATTTGTGAAGACTCCTATTCACTCCAAGCAGGCTCCTAAACTGGTTACATCACTTGGGGACTAGAAGCTCATCATTCTCCCTAGTCCTCTTATGGAAGGGGTAGTGACCTCAACATGAGAAAAGTTCTCCTAGTGACCAGTCCACAATAAGAAGCACCATTGCAGTAGGTCGCTCTACTTACCTATACCGGGAACGCAGATTATCCTAGAAGGTCTCACCAATGAAACCTGCGGGGGTGAGCATTGACTAGTATCGCCTTGAGTATTATCGCCTTCGTAGTTCTCCTACTATCGCCTTAGTAGTTCTTCTACGATCGCCTTAGTATTTATCATATGATCGCCTTTCGCCTATGATCGAAACCAGGATAGCCACATGGCACTCCTGATGCTTTGGCTGGGTACCACCCCTCGCCAAGAAAAACCTGGTGCTAAAGTGACCTTAGTTGCCTACCAAGACCATCGCTTGAAGACCGGGAATCCTTGCACAAGATTACCCGATGCCCTGGACCGGATTAATCCCTCCAAGAGGATCACCATAAAACCAGGATAGCTCTATAGCACTCCTAATCCCCTAAACCGGATTAATCCCTCTAGGGGGATCGCTATAAATCCAGGAGAGCGACACAGCACTCCTGATGCCCTGGACCGGATTAATCCCTCCAGTGGGATTGCCATAAAACCAGAAGAGCTATACAGCACTCCTGATACCCTGGACCGGATTAATCCCTCCAGAAGGATAGCCATAAAACCAGGAGAGCTATACAGCACTCCTGATGCCCTAGACCGAATAATCCTTCTAGGAGGATCGCCTTAAAGACCAGGATAGCAAGATAGCTATCCTGATACCCTGGACCGGATTAATCCATCCAGGAGAATCTCCTCAAGACCAGGAAAAGCCATATGGCATTCCTGCTGCACTGGCCGGGCACCACCCCCCGCTAGGAAGGATCCGGTACGTAAGAGCATAGTTGCCCGACGGATCAAACCTTGGCCGGGCACCACTCCCTGCTGAGAAGGGTCTGGATAGTAAGAGCATAGTTGCCAGCCAGATCAAGGCCTTGGCCGGGCACCACCCCTCGCTAAGAAAGACCTGGTGCTAAAGTGGTTTTAGTTGCCTACCAGGATCTTGTTGCCAGAATGTTCGCCATGTGTTCGCCAAGGTACCAAGATTCCTAAAACAGGAATGCGAGGTACCAGTTTCTCCAGAATGTTCACCATATGTTCGCCAAGGTACCAAGATTCCTAGAACAGGAATGCGAGGTACCCAATTTCTCCAGAATGTTTGTCATGTGTTTGCCAAGGTACCAAGATTACTAGAACAGGAATGCGAGGTACCCAGTTTATCCAGAATGTTCGCCATGTGCTCGCCAGAATACCAGGATTCCTGGAACATGAATTAAAGGTACCCATTTTCGCTAATATGTTCACCTACGTGTTTTCACCTTAAGACTAGGACTACCAAATGTCCCTCTTGCTGCCCTGGTTGGGCACCACCCCCCGCCAGGAAGGATCTGGATGGCATAATTGCCTACCAGGATCGTTTTCGCCTCTGTACCCAGATTCCTAAAAAATGGAAAGCTAGGTACCTTAATTCGCCATTATTATAGACAAAGTACCAAGATCCCCTAAACAGGAATGCCAGATACCCAGATTCGCCAAAGCCAAGAGTGCTGGGAGCGTTTTCTCTTTTAAAGTAATAGCTACAAGTATGAAAAGACAAGAAAAATTCTTCAAGCAGTATAAGATCCCGACTCCAACCCCAACTTAATAGCGGTGTTCAAGTCAGTGGGGACTTCTGTTAACAGTCATTTTTGGCAGGGGTCCAAAGAAGAATTTTCCCATCCGGCAAGTACCTGGTAGGACCTAGGTCGGGACTGATACCTAGATACCGGGGATACTGTACACCATGAACCGGAAAGAAGTCAGTACCACGTCTCACAGTCTACCAGGTACCAAGCAAGGCTGTACCATGATACCTCCTACCTGGCTCCTAGGTACCGTGATACCTCCTACCTGGTTCCTAGGTACCATGATACCTCCTACCTGGTACCTAGGTACCGCGACATCTACTCGGTACCCAAGTACCGCGATATCAGTCCAGGATCTAACCAGAATGTGTATCCTACCCGCCAAGTAAGAAGAATGGAACTAAGAAGAGGTACCAGCATGCTAGAACAAACGCCATGCCAGCGAGCACTCCAGTACACCAGTGTACCATACCACAGGGATACAGAGTTAGAATTCTCCTTCAAGCAACGTAAAAGAGAAAGTTTACCTCTCTGGTAAATTAATGGAGATAATCAACACCATTAATGAGGGAATCAATCAACTCAATTAATGGCCATTCACAACTCAATTAATAAAGGAATCAATCAACTCCATTAATCGCCATTCATAACGCCATTAATGAGGGAGTCAACTTCATTAATGAAGATAATCAGACTCCATTAATGAGAAGATATTCGACTCCATTAATGAGAAGATATTCAATTCCACCAATGAGAAGATATTCAACTTCATTAATGAGAAGATATTCAACTCATTAATGTCGATAAACCAATAGAGTGGGCAACAGGGATGAACATATATAAATATAACAAGTCACTCTCCAAGAAAAGGTCGATTCCCTAACATTTTCGACTCGAGGACATTCTCTCCAACATTCTCCAACAGCTCTCATACATCTCCTTATCTCCAAGATATCTTCGATCCTAGATTTCGCCCACTTCTCCACTAGGAATATGAGTTCGCTATCGCCTGGAGTGTAAAAGGGACCCTGCCCGAATTCCCTCTACACCACCATTGTATCGACTGCTATATATATGTCAGTTTTTACCATGATTGTATCAGTACCTAGTGGTACCCCTCTAACTGTGACCTAATAGGACTCAGTTTGTATTAATGTAAGCTCTCCGGAGCACCTCTCGAGATATATAAATATAAGGAAGGGTCTTTCTCCCTTCCAATGGATACTGCCTTGGGGTTTTTCAGCATGTGATCAATCGTGATGCTTTTTCCCCCTAGGTCAGTCCACCACTACTAAAAGAGTTGGTATTCTCCCATCTATCTCCTTTTTATGAATGCATGTATGCGAGCTAGGTACCGACCATGCTGGTCCTAGCTCTCATGTACCTCTCCTGGCTCATTATCTAGGTCAGGTGAATATTGAAGGCACCTAGAGAGATGACTATGTACCAGGATCAGATACCAAAACCGGGTACTAGCCTACTGTACCAGATGGGAGGGATGACTGTTCTCCTACCATGGCATCTATCTCGCTTTCACCTTACCAGAACCACGGTACAAAGTACCTACCCACCCGCTGTGACCTCCGGGGTAGCGGGTCGAGGGTGTTAAGTGAGATTTTCATCCCGAATGAATTATTCTGTTAACAGAAATATATAATGTTTCTTCATTAATTTTTGGTATTCTTGTCGACCAATTGTATTGTCTATGATAGACAAGAATACAATTGTTAATACATAAAAATTTGATAAAGTCAAGCATGACTTTGAATATAGAGGGGTTAAGTATGCTTGGGCTAATGAATGAAAATTAAATCTGGGACACACATGAACAATGAATTTGATAAATGATATATCAAATTGCATGCTCCAATACATTTGTAGAATATTGTTCATCGATCACACTGTGTGTTTGCTTGTATGAATGATCTGTGATTGGACCCAAAAGTTTGAGAAACGTAACTCTGTAAAGTTTGCATTATTCCACTTATGCGAGTAGGAGATGTTGGAAAATACGCTCAAGTGGTAAAAAAGGGAGTCTGGTAATTAATTTAATTAATTGACCAGATAAAGATACTGTTAACAGGATTTTTTGGCAGGGGTCTAAAAAAGAATTTTCCACCAAGTAACCACCTGGTAGGGACCATTCCCAGCTCCTAAGTACCCAGCAGGATCGATACCGCGACTTTGAAAGAATCGATACCTAGTAGGGCCAGAACCTCGACTGCATGTCTACCTAAATGAGGCACCAAAAATATGAACCAGAAAGAGCAGGTACATCTACCCCGACGCCTGGTGAAGCTGGTACAGAGATATCATGCACCCAGTACCTCGCATACACCCTGTGCCTCCTACCTGGCACCTAGGTACCGCGACATGTATCCAGTAGCCCAGGGTACCTCAAAATCTACCTGATACCCGAATACCTTGATATCTGCCTGGTACCCAGTACCCTGACATCAACCTAGAATCCACCATAGACAGGTATCCTACTCGCCGAGCAGGAAGAATGTCGCCACGAAGCCACTAGCATGCTAGAACAAGTGCCACGCCAACGAGAAGGGACTGGTACACCAGAGTACCTCACCTGAAGAGAAGAATCATGCAACACCATCTGACCTCATTAATGGCCATTCATAACTCCATTAATGAGGGAATCAGTCAACTTCATTAAAGGCCATTCACAACGCCATTAATGAAGGAATCAGTCAACTCCATTAATGGCCATTCACAACGCCATTAATGAGAGAATATTCAACTCCATTAATGCCGTTTCAACATTCCTTTGGTTGCGTATTAATTAATGGAGTAGGCAACAAGAATGAGAAGATATAAATATAACAAGGCACTCTCCAAGAAAAGGGTTCGAAGACATTTCTCCAGTCCGACATTTTCTCCAACATCTCTATATCTTCAAGATGTCTCCAATCCCAGATTTCGCCTACTTCTCCACCCGAAATACAGTCATCATCACCTACAAATCGTTTTCACCATCATGGTACAGAAAAATACTTACTTATCGCCTACAACATGAGTTCGCCATCACCTGAAGTTTAAAAGGGACCCTGCCTAAATTCCCTCTACACCATCATTTTATCGACTACTGTACATATCTATTTTCTCTATGAATGTATCGGTATTGGTACCCCTCCAATGGTGACCTACTAGGTCCCAGATTGTATTTATGTAAGCTCTCAGGAGCACCTCTTGTGATATATATACATACAGAAGGGTCTTTCTCTTTCCTATGGATACTGCCTGGGGGTTTTTTAGCATATGATCATTCGTGATGCTTTTTTCCCCTAGGTCAGTCCACCTCTACCAAATGAGTTGTCATTCTCCCATCTATCTCCTTATTATGAATGCATGGAAGCTGGGTTCCGACCCTACTGGTCCTAGCTCTCTTGTACCCCTCCCTACATGTTATCTAGGTCGGGGAATTGTGGAGGGCACCTAGAGAGGTGACCAGGTATTCGGATCAGATACATAGACCGGGTACCGGCCTATTGCACCAGATTGGCGAGATGATCTTTCTACTACCTACTGCAGCACCTTACCTCTCTCACGATACCTACCCTGTTTGAGAGCGTTGGTCGAACAAATATCTCTCCTTACTGTTTCTCCTTACTAGAACAACGGTACGAAGTACCTACCCCTGCTTATCTTCCTGGGTAGCGGGTTGAGGGTGTTAATTGAGTTTTCGCTCCCCGAGTGATTTTTCTATTAACACTTTTTGGCACTGTCTGTGGGAAGCTCACCAACATGGCTTCCATGTCTCTATATGAGCATCTTTGTCTCTACATGCATGCTCGACTCTCTACTATTGACAAATATGGTACGTGGGATTCCTGGCTGAACCGGTCTACCATGCTGCTCATATGCAACAAACCTTCTCATATACTTGCGAAGCTACTCTACCGCAGATCAGATCCAGTACTTCTAGAGCTCCTATGTAGCAGAGTTGCACCTCTCTTGCTACCATACAGAGGATTTGTTCCATTATGAGCAGATCTCCTATGCAATAGATCCGCTACAATCTCCTATGCAGCAGATCCGCCTCGATCTCCTCTATAGTGGATCTGCTCCGGTACATCTAGAGCTTTTATACAGCAGAGTTGCACCTTTCTTACTTCTATACAGAAGATTTGCTCACTCTCAGCAGATCTCATATGCAGTAGATTCACTGCGATCCATCAGATTTGCACCTGTTCATGTAAATCCCCTCATGTCACCAAATCGACTCTTCAAAAGCTCCAAGGTAGCAGGTCAATGCATGTACCCGAGAAGCAAACTCAATTTTATGATCATAGGAGCAGCACGACCGGTAGAGGCCCAGTGGCTCCTCACTCCTTGCACCGGGCCGGTCAATGCCCAAGTAAGCCACTGTGTCCCCATTAACTCCAAGACGGTCCAGAGCCACGTTTCAGTTGTTGGGGACTTCTAGGATCCCAAGCAGGCCTCTGGACCAGAACCATTCCTGTGGCTCCCTGCCTCTTGTACTAGGCCCCCCAATGCCCTAGCGAGCCACCGATGTCCCGATCCGTTCGGGGAGAGCTTAGAGGCTTCCCACATTGTTATGGACGCTTACATGCCTAAGCAAGCCTCTGGAACTGCAGCCCCGCTGGATGGCCCAGTGGCTCCTCACTTATTGTACTGGGTCGTTCAGCGGCCAAGTGAGCCACAGCTTCCCGATTCATTCCAGGAGGGTCCAGAGCAACATTTCAATTGCTGGGGACTTTTAGGATCCCAAGCATGCCTCTGGACCAGTATCATACAGGTGGCTCCTTACTTCTTATACCGGACCCTTCAACTCCCTAGTGAGCCACCTATGTCCCGATCCGTTCAGGAAGAGCTCAGAGGTTTCCAACTTTGCTGAGGCTTTCTACATACCTTGGCAAGCCTCTGGAGCAGCAGCCCTACTGCATGGCCCAGTGGCTACTCACTCCTGGTACCGGGCTAGTAACCGCCCGCATGAGCCACTGTGTCCCAATGCATTCCAGGAGGGTCCAGAGCTACATTTTAGTAGCTAGGGACTTCTAGGATCCCAAGCATGCCTCTGGACCAGTATCATGCAGATGGCTCCCTACTTCCTGTACCGGGCCTTTCAACGCCCTAGTGAGCCACCTATGTCCCGATATGTTTGGGTAGAGCTTAGAGGCTTCCCATTTTGCTGAGGCATTCTACATACCTTGTCAAGCCTCTAGAGCAGTAGCACCGCTGCATGGCCCAGTGTCTCCTCACTCTTGGTATCAGGCTAGTCAATGCCCAAGTGAGCCACTGTGTCTCGATTCTTACCAGGATGATCCAGAGCCACATTTCAGCTACTGGGGACTTCAAGGATCCCTCGCATGCCTCTGGACCAGTATCATGCAGGTGGCTCCCTACCTCTTGTACTGGGCCCTTTAACGCCCTAGTGAGCCACCTATGTCCCGATTCATTCGGGTAGAGCTCAAAGGCTTCCCACATTGCTGAGGCGTTCTACATGCCTAAGCATGCCTCTGAAGCAGCAACCTAGTTGCATGGCCCAGTGGCTCCTCACTTCTTCTATCGGGCTAGTCATCGCCCAAGTGAGCAACTGTGTCCCGATTCATTCCAGGATGGTCCAGAGCCACATTTCAGTTGCTGAGGACTTCTAGGATCCCACACATGCCTCTGGACCAATATCATGCGGGTGGCTCCCTACTTCTTGTACCGGGCCCTTCAACGCCCTAGTGAGCCACCTATGTCCCGATCCGTTCGAGTATAGCTCAGAGGCTTCCCACTTTGCTGAGGCCTTCTACATACCTTGGTAAGCCTCTGGAGTAGCAGCCCACTGCATGGCCCAGTGGCTACTCACTCCTGGTACCGGGCTAGTCAACGCCCAAGTGAGCCACTGTGTCCAGATTCATTCCAGGATGGTCCAGAGCCACACTTCAGTTGATGAGGACTTCTAGAATCCCACGCAAGCCTCTGGACCAGTATCATGCAGGTGACTCCCTACCTTTTTTACTGGGCCCATAAACGCCCTAATGAGCCACTGATGTCCCGATCCGTTCAGGGAGAGCCCAGAGGCTTCCTATATTTGCCGAGGCCTTCTACATGCCTAAGCACGCCTCTAGAGCAGCAGCCTAGCTGCATGGCCCAGTGGCTCCTCACTTATTGTACCGGGCCGGTCAACGCTCAGGTGAGCCACTGAACCCCGATCCATTCGAGCATGGTCTAGAGCTACATTTTAGTTGTTGGGGACTTCTAGGATCCCACGCATACCTCTGGACCAGTATCATGCAAGTGGCTCCCTACTTCTTGTACCGGGCCCTTCAACGCCCTAGTGAGCCACCTATGTCCCGATCCGTTCAGGTAGAGATCAAAGGCTTCCTAGATAACTGAGGACTTCTACATGCCTAAGCATGCCTCCGGACCAGCATCACACCGATGGCTCCCTACCTCTTGTACTGGGCCCCTCAACGCCCTAGTGAGCCACCTGATGTCCCTATCCGTTCTGGGAGAGCTCAGAGGCTTCCCACATTGCTATGGCCTCGTACATGCCTAAGCAAGCCTCTAGAGCAGCAAGCCTCTAGAGCAGCAGCCTCGCTGCATGGCCCAGTGGCTCCTCACTTATTATACCGGGTTGTTCAGCGCCCAAGTGAGCCACTGTGTCCCGATTCATTCGAGGACGGTCCAGAGCCACATTTCAGTTGCTGGGGACTTCTATGATCCCAAGCATGCCTCTGGACTAGCATCACACCGGTAGCTCCCTACATTTTGTACTGGGCCTCTCAACGCCCTAGTGACTCACCGATATCCTAATCCATTCGAGGAGAGCCCAGAGGCTTCCTACACTTGCTGAGGCCTTCTATATGGCTAAGTATGCCTCTGGAACAGCAGCACTACTGCAAGATCACTGGTTGGTCACTTATTGTATTGGGCCCCTCACAGCGCCCATGTGAGATACCTAGATCACAGCTGTAAGATTGTCGATTTTCGATCTTTTGTACCAGGCTACTTAACGCCCCAGTGAGCTGCCGAGGTCCAGGTTTGTTATAGCAAAGTCTCGAGTACCTTTACGATTTGTGAAGACTCCTATTCACTCCAAGCAGGCTCCTAAACTGGTTACATCACTTGGGGACTAGAAGCTCATCAATTTCCCTAGTCCTCCTATGGAAGGGGTAGTGACCTCAACATGAGAAAAGTTCTCCTAATGACCAGTCCACAATAAGAAGCACCATTGCAGTAGGTTGCTCTACTTACCTATACCGGGAAGGCAGATTATCCAGAAGGTCTCACCAATGAAACCTGCGGAGTGAGCATTGACTAGTATCGCCATGAGTATTATCGCCTTGGTAGCTCTCATATGATCACCTTTCGCCTATGATCGAGACCAGGATAGCCACATGGCACTCCTGATGCTTTGGCTGGGTACCACCCCCCGCCAAGAAAAACTTGGTGCTAAAGTGGCCTTAGTTGCCTACCAGGACCATCGCTTGAAGACCGGGAATCCTTGCACAGGAATACTCGATGCCCTGGACCGGATTAATCCTTCCAAGAGGATCGCCATAAAACCAGGAGAGCTATACAGCACTCCTGATGCCCTGGACCGGATAATCCCTCTAGGAGGATCGCCTTAAAGATAAGGATAGCTAGATAGCTCTCCTGATACCCTGGACTGGGTCAATCCCTCCGAGAGGATCACCTTAAAGACCAGGATAGCAAGATAGCTATCCTGATACCATGGACCGGATTAATCTATCCAGGAGGATCTCCTCAAGACCAGGAAAAGCCATATGGCATTCCTGCTGCCTTGGCCGGGCACCACCCCCTGCTAAGAAGGATTCGGTACGTAAGAGTATAGTTTCCCGACGGATCAGACCTCGGCCGGGTACCTCCCCCTGCTGAGAAAGGTCTGGATAGTAAGAGCATAGTTGCCAGCCAGATTAAGGCCTTGGCCGGGCACTACCCCCCGCTAAGAAAGACCTGGTGCTAAAGTGGCCTTAGTTGCCTTCCAGGATCTTGTTGCCAGAATGTTCACCATGTGTTTGCCAAGGTACCAAGATTCCTAGAACAGGAATGCGAGGTACCCAGTTTCTCCAGAATGTTCGCCATGTGCTCGCCAGAATACTAGAAATCCAGGAACAGGAATTTAAGGTACCCATGTTCGCCTTTATGTTTTCGCCTCAAGACCAGGACGGCCAAATGGCCCTCCTACTGCCTTGGCTGGGTACCACCCCCACTAGGAAGGACCTAGGTATCTAAATGACATAGTTGCCTACCAGGGTCATTTTCGCCTCAAGACTAGGATAGCTAAATGTCCCTCTTACTGCCTTGGCCGGGCACCACCCCCCGCCAGGAAGGACCTGGTATCTAAACCGCATAGTTGCTCACCAGGATCAGTTTCACCCAGGTGCCGCTAGCAAGAGTGACAGGTACCAGGTTCACTTATGTATTTTCACCTATGTACCAAGATTCCAGGAACAGGAATGCGAGGTACCCATGTTCGCCAACGTGTTCATCTTGTTTTCGCCAGAATACCAAGATTCCTAGAAAGGAATGCGAGGTTCCCATGTTCGCCAATGTGTTCGCCTTGTTTTCGCCAGAGTACCAAGATTCCTAGAAAGGAATAGCGAGGTACCCTGATTTGCCGAAGCCAAGAGTGCTGGGAGCGTTTTCTCGTTTCAAATAATGGCTACCAATAAGAAACGACGGGCAAAATTCTTCATGTAGTATAAGATACTAACTCCAACCCCAAGTTAATACCGATGTTCAAGTCAAGGGGACTTTTGTTAACAGGGTTTTTTGGCAGGGGTCCAAAGAAGAATTTTCCACCAAGTAACCACTTGGTAGGGACCATTCTCAGCTCCCAAGTACCCAGCAAGATCGATACAGTTACCTTGGAAGAATCGATACTTAGTAGGGCCAGAACCTCGACTGCCTAACCTCGACTGCCTGTCTACCTAAATGAGGCACTAGAAATATGAACTAGAAAGAGAAGGTACATCTACCCCGACGCCTGGTGAAGCTGGTACAGAGATACCATACACCCAGTACCTCGCATATACCCAGTGCCTCCTACCTGGCACCTAGGTACCGTGACATGTATCCAGTACCCCAGGGGACCTCAATATCTGCCTGGTACCCAGTACCTTGACATCAACCCGAAATCCATCATAGACAGGTATCCTACTTGCTGAGCAGGAAGAATGTCGCCACGAAGCCACTAGCATGCTAGAACAAGTGCCACGCCAACGAGAAGGGTCTGGTACACCAGAGTACCTCGCCTGAAGGGAAGAAGCATGCAACACCATCTGACCTCATTAATGGCCATTCATAACTCCATTAATGAGGTAATCAGTCAACTCCATTAATGGCCATTCACAATGCCATTAATGAAGGAATCAGTCAACTCCATTAATGACCATTCACAACGCCATTAATGAGAGAATATTCAACTCCATTAATGCCGTATCAACATTCCTTTGGTTGCGTATTAATTAATGGAGTGGGCAACAAGAATGAGAAGATATAAATATAACAAGGCACTCTCCTAGAAAAGAGTTCAAAGACACTTCTCCAGTCCGACATTCTCTCCAACATCTCTATATCTCCAAGATGTCTCCAATCCCAGATTTCGCCTACTTCTCCACCAGAAATACAGTCATCATCACCTACAGAGAGTTTTCACCATTATGGTACAGAAAAATACTTACTTACCGCTTACAACATGAGTTCTCCATCACCTGAAGTGTAAAAGGGACCCTGCCAGAATTCCCTCTACACCATCATTTTATCGACTACTGTACATATCTATTTTCTCCATGAATGTATCGGTACCTAGTGGTACCCCTCCAATGGTGACCTACTAGGTCCCATATTGTATTTATGTAAGCTCTCTGGAGCACCTCTCGTGATATATATACATACAGAAGGGTTTTTCTCCTTTCTATGGATACTGCCTGGGGGTTTTTCAACATATGATCATTCCTGATGCTTTTTTCCCCTAGGTCAGTCCACCTCTACCAAATGAGTTGTCATTCTCCCATCTATCTCCTTATTATGAATGCATGGAAGCATGGAAGCTAGGTTCCGACCCTACTGGTCCTAGCTCTCTTGTACCCCTCCCTGCACGTTATCTAGGTTGAGGAATTGTGGAGGGCACCTAGAGAGGTGACCAGGTACCCTGATCAGATACATAGACCGGGTACTGGCCTATTGCACCAGATTGGCGAGTTGATCTTTCTACTAACCTACTGCAGCACCTTACCTCTCTCGCGGTACCTACCCTATTTGAGAGCGTTGGTCGAATAGATATCTCTCCTTACTGTTTCTCCTTACCAGAACAACGGTACGAAGTACCTACCCCCCGCTTCGTCCTCCAGAGTAGCGGGTTGAGGGTGTTAATTGAGTTTTCGCTCCTCGAGTGATTTTTCTATTAACAGATACTACAACATGATAAGTTGAGTTTTGAATTATAAAGATAATTCAATTGAATTCAAACTCATCAGTTAAAAGATTGATATTATGGGATATAGATAAGAGAGATATTAAATTTAAATAATTATTTATATTTAAAGTATCTCGTCCAGATAGGAGTCTAGACCCTATAAATAGCAAAGCATGTTATTCATTTATTCATCCCATTCAGAGTGTACTTTTACAGAGCGATAAAAACACAGAGAGTTTTTTATCGGTTTCTTCTTTTGCCGGTCTTCTCCAAGTTACAGCAAAAAGCACGGTGAGTCGAATGTATTTTTCTTGTAATTATACATCGATCGTATGTAACAATCCCAGTATCTTTTCCGCTGCGATGATCTTTGATATCCAACATTTTGGAATGTTATAACTAGGGGTGTGCGCTTTTATTGTTTTCCGCTTATTTATATTGGATTGATTGATTGCTAATATGGAGTAGGATTATTAAAATTGATTAAGTCGAAAAGTTGGTGATAAATCAACTAAAACCTATTCACCCCCTCTCTAGGTTGTATTAGACACACTTTGTGTATTTTCAATTGGTATCAGAGCGGGTTCCTAGATACACTTAGGTGATCCTTGCTCGTTGTGTGTCTTGCATTTTGTTTGTGTTTGTTGCATCATAAACATTCATCTCATTCATACCCAAACACTATGAGTGGGAACGGAAGTGGTAATGAGGGAGCCTCTAGCACAAGACCCCCTTTGCTCACCGGAATAAACTATGCCTCTTGGAAAGGCAAGATGGAAGTCTTACATTTTCCAAATAAATGACCGAGCATGGATGGCAATTGAAGATGGCTACACTCTTCCGAAAAAGACTCTTGAAGACGAAAGTGTAGTTCCCAAGCCAAAGTCAGAATGGTCAACTCAAGAGTTTGAAGCATCCAAGTGGAACAACAAGGCTATGCATGCTATTCTTTGTGCAATGGATGACAATCAGTACAAATTGATCCAAACAACAAGAATTGCAAAAGAGGCATGAGAGATTCTAGAGACGGCCCATGAGGGAACCGATGTGGTCAAGGACTCCAAGCTTCAAGTCCTCCAAACACAATTCGAGCAAATTAGGATGGAGGAGGATGAGTGCTTCAACGACTTTCAAGTGAAGATGATGGACATAGTCAATCAGAGCCATCAACTTGGTGATCCCTATTCGGATAGGAGGATCAAGTAAAAAATTATGAAGTCGCTTCCAGCAAGATTTGAGTCAAAAGTGACGGCTCTTGAGGAGAATAGTGACTACAAGAATATGAAGCCAAGTGAAGTTATTGGAAGGCTTCTAGCATATGAGTCTAGATGGACTCCCACACCTACACCTCAAAAGAAGCAAAAGAGCATTGCTCTGAAGACTTCTAAGGTTGAGTAGGAGGAAGAAGACTCAGATGAAGAAATGGCCCTCATGGTGAAAAGATTCAAGAAGTTCATCAATTTTGAGAATATGGGATTTGGATCTAAAGGAAAGGAAATAAAGAAGAAGACTCCTTTCAAGAAGTTTGAGTCAAGTGAAGACAAGCCCACAAGAAAAGGGATTCAATGCTTCGAATGTGGAGGTTTCGGACACATCTCCACGGATTGTGGAAATTTGAAAAATAAGAAGAAAGGAAAGGCCATGGCCGCCACGTGGAGCGATGGTGATGACTTGGAAGAAGAAGGAGAATCCTCAGATGATGAGGATCATGTGGCAAACTTTATTGCCTTCGCATCTTCTCTCAAGAGTAAGGAAGCAATAGATGATGAAGAGGTAGAGAAACAAAGTGAAGATGACTCTAGCGATGGTGACTCTTCATCACATTCAACAAATATGGATGTAGGAGGAATGGATCTTGAAGGCTTCATTGAGCATTTTCAAAGCTCAAGATTGAAGATGAAGAAAGAGATTCAAAGGCTAAAAGCAGAGAATTTCAAGCTATCCACCGAAGCTACTCACTTAAATAAAGAAGTGAAGATAGCCAAAATGAATGAGGAATTGATGGAAAAGGAGCTTGAAGAAGCTAGAGAGATCATTGCTAAGATGACTTCAAGCACGAATAAACTTGACCACATGTTGGGAGTAGGCAAGAGGCCAAGTAATAAGAAAGGTCTTGGCTATGAAGATGACAATGAGACCTCATCCTCAAGCAAGATTGTGTTTGTTAAGAGTTTGGATAACAAAGAGCCTCCACCTTCACAATATCCTGGGAAGAAGATCGAACTAGGAGAGTGCTCTAAAGATCCTCAAGTCAAGGTAGCACAAGGGAAACAAGCTCAAGCTCAATCAACAAGGGTGCATCAAGCAAGTTTCCCTCAACTGAAATACCATCAAGCCAAAAAGCAATTCATGCAAGGTCAACCAAGGAAACAATTCATTCCAACTCAACAACAAAGAAGAAGAGAACCAATCCAACACCAAAGACAAGCTCAAATGCGTGGGAAAGCCCCTTTGTACTCACAAGGGCATGGTATGTCTTCTTATTTTATTCTCACTTGTCACTTTTGTGGGGTTGATGGTTACATTAGACCTAATTGCTTCAAATACATTGAAATGTGTAGAATCAAGAGCATGATTGAAAGAAATAGAGCTATAGCTAAAATGCATGTTCCTAGGAAATCTAGAGCAAATTTGCATGATCCTAGGAAATCTAGAGCCAATGTGACTAATACCACTAGGAATGAGAACATTAAACCTAGGTGGATTAGAAGGAATAACTATTCTTGCTATGTGGCTCAAATTGCCTTGAAGGCAAATGCCTCTAACACTTGGTATTTGGATAGTGGGTGTTCTAGGCATATGACGGGGAAGAAGAGCTTCTTTAAATCCCTTGTCTTGGAGGATGGAGGATTTGTCACCTTTGGTGATGGATCTAGAAAGAAAGTCATAGGGAAATGAACTATTTCCATTCCCGATTTACCCTCCTTGTCTAATGCTCTACTTGTTGATGGCTTGCAAGCCAATCTTATAAGCATTTCTCATCTTAATGATGATGGACTCTCTGTATTGTTTAACAAAAATGATTGCTCTATTTTAATGCCAAATGGACAAACCTTGCTAAAAGGAAAAAGATCTAGTGACAATTGCTATTGTCTTGAAGCTAGTGCTATCTCTTGCAATATGTCCAAATGTGAGGAAATTGAGTTATGGCATCAAAGACTTGGCCACATGAACTATCGAGATTTGAGGATCTTAGATAAGTTCAAGGTTGTACGTGGCCTCCCTAAGCTTGGGAAGAAAGTCGATGGCGTTTGTGGACCTTGTCAACAAGGAAAACAAACCAAAAGTATGCACAAGAAAGGCAAGTATCTCGCCACCAAGAAGCCATTAGAGCTTCTACATATGGACCTTATGGGTCCCATGCAAACCGAGAGTCTCGGCGGTAAGAGATACATTTTTGTTTGTGTTGATGATTTCTCTAGATTTACATGGACATATTTTCTTAGAGAAAAATCTGAAACTTTTGAAAAATTTAAAATGCTTTGCACTAAAATTCAAAATGAAAAGAACTCACACATTAAAAGCATTAAAAGAATTAGGAGTGACCATGGGAGGGAATTTGAAAATGCTTGTTTTGAAAGCTATTGCAATAGCTTAGGCATTTCCCATAAGTTTTCGGCTCCTAGAACTCCTCAACAAAATGGGGTTGTTGAGAGGAAGAATAGGGTCCTTCAAGAGATGGGCCGTGTGATGTTGCTTAGCAACAATGTCCCTAGGAACCTTTGGGCCGAGGTCGTCAATACGGCTTGCTACATAGGAAATAGAGTCTTCCTAAGGCCCGGTACTAGGCAAACCTCCTATGAATTATGGAAGGGTAGGAAGCCAAATATTAGCTACTTCCACTCATTTTGGGAGCAAATGCTACATTCTAAATGACCGAGATCAACTTGGCAAGTTTGATGCCAAGAGTGATGAGGGGATTTTTATTGGCTATGCCCTTAATAGTAAGGCCTATAGAGTTTTTAATTTAAAAACTAGGAGTGTAATGGAATTATCTAATGTCGTCATAGATGATTGTAGGCCTAAGACTAGAGACCATGATGAGGAGGTCATTGTACTTGATGATCCCTTCTTGGAGAAGAATGGTGAGACTTCAATTGATGTGAAGTCAAGTCTTAATGAAGAGGTCATCCAACCTCTTGATAGAGATCCATCTTTGGACTCTAAAGAACCTGCTCCATGGGTTAGACATCTCCACAATAAGAATGACATTCTTGGAGATATGAATGAGGGTGTTAGGACTAGGCGTCAAATAGCTAATCAAATTAGCTATACCTGCTACACCTCTCAAATTGAACCCAAAAAGGTTGATGAAGCCTTGAATGATGAGTTTTGGGTTCTTGCCATGCAAGAAGAGCTAAACCAATTTGAAAGAAATGAGGTTTGGACTCTTGTTCCTAGACCCAAGGATACTAATGTCATAGGCACCAAATGGGTATATAGGAACAAGTCGGATGAAAATGGCAACATTGTGCGCAACAAGGCTAGACTTGTAGCACAAGGATACTCTCAAATTGAGGGTATTGACTTTGAGGAGACTTTTGCTCCGGTTGCCCGTCTTGAGTCCATAAGGCTTCTTTTGTCCATATCATGTGTGCATAAGTTCAAATTGTATCAAATGGATGTTAAGAGTGCCTTCCTCAATGGTTTCTTGCATGAGGAAGTGTTTGTTGAGCAACCCAAGGGGTTTGTGGATCCACACCACCCCAATCATATATATAGCCTCAAGAAGGCTTTATATGGGTTGAAACAAGCACCTAGGGCTTGGTATGAGCGCCTCACTCAATTTCTTGTTGACAATGACTACACTAGGGGTAGTGTTGACAAAACTTTATTCATCAAGAGGAACAAAGATGAGCTTTTCATAGCTCAAATTTATGTTGATGATATTGTTTTTGGCTCCACCAACAAATCCAAAGTCCAAAAATTTGTTGATGTCATGTCTCATGAGTTTGAGATGAGTCTTGTTGGGGAGCTCAATTACTTCCTAGGTTTGAAAATCAAGCAATTGCATGATGGGATTTTCATATCTCAAGCTAAGTATGCTAAGAACCTAGTGAAGAAGTTTGGCCTTGAGAATGCCAAGCATTGTGACACACCCATGAGTACCACCTTGAAACTAAGCAAGGATGCTAGTGGCAAGAGTGTGGAACAAAGTCTTTATCGTGGCATGATTGGTAGCTTGCTTTACTTGACCGCAAGTAGGCCCGATATAGCCTTCAGTGTGGGTGTTTGTGCTAGGTACCAAGCGGATCCCAAGGAATCCCATCTCTCCTCCGTGAAGAGAATCATTCGATATGTGAATGAGACATCCAATTATGGGATATGGTACTCTTTTGACACTAATGCTATCTTAGTTGGCTTTAGTGATGCAGATTGGGCAGGAAATTGTGATGATAGGAAGAGTACATCGGGCGGTTGCTTCTTCCTAGGCAACAACTTGGTCTCATGGTTTTGTAAGAAGCAAAATTCCATCTCTCTATCCACAGCTGAAGCGGAATACATAGCCGCCGGGAGTGCTTGCACACAACTCATTTGGATGAAACAAATGCTTGTGGATTACGGCTTTGATCAAGGTATTCTTACCCTTTATTGTGATAACATGAGTGCAATTAACATTTCAAAGAATCCTGTTCAGCACTCTAGGACAAAGCATATAGACATTAGGCATCATTTCATTAGGGAACTAGTTGAAAACAAATGCATTGCACTTGAGCATGTGGGCACTAATGATCAACTAGCGGATTTATTTACAAGCCTTTAGACTCAACTAGGTTCAAGTCACTCAGTAGGTCTATTGGGATTTGTCATATGCCTTGATGTGTTTTAGTGATTGACCCTTTATGGGGAACTCAAGCAAAGAGAGCAACCTTGCATGTTGGAATAAGCAAAAAACTTGATCATCTTTATGCTTCTTTATTAATTGCTTGAGTATTCTTGATTATGCTTATATATATTCTTATATGGATTTTATTTAATAAGTGTGCCTTGCTTGATTTGTAATCCATGTCACCTCTATGTTCAAAAATGCATTTTTGGACTAGGAGATTTTGATTGGGTAAGTCCACTTGAATGACCCATAATTTAACTCCATGACATGAGAACTTTTAATGACATGCTGAAAATAATATGCATGAAATGCTTTTGATTGCTCTAGTGCAAAATCTGTGTGAAAGCAAATGAGAAGACTAAACCCAATAAGGATCTAGTATCCGTGCAATAAATAAGGATGTCTCATCCAAATTTAGTCTTCTCTCTCTCTTTATCAGTTGAACAAGACTACTATCATACGGGTATCCCACCCGGAAAAATCAAAAAGGGTGCAAAAGTCACTCATGTCTTGTTTTGCTCATAAAGTTTGATTTAGTTGCTCTTTAAATTGAAATTCATTTTGATAAACTATATCTTGTTTGCTTATAACAAAAGGGTATAAATTGGTTTGAATTTTTTTGGAAACCCTTTTGATGTTTGCTTTGCCAAATACCATTTGCTTACATGTCTTACATCCAAAGCAACTAAGTCACACATTTTCTTCTAAACAATAAAACCCTCAATGATTCTCTCTCAATTAATTGAGTTGCATAAAGTTGTTGTATATGATTATGCACTTATCTTGCAAATAGCTCTCTTTGCTAAAGTAACCCGGTTGGGGAATACTCATTTGCCTATCTCATGACAAAAAAGGGGGAGTAATGTGGTTTTATTTAAGGGGATTGCATATTTGGAGAGATTGTTCCGTTGAGGGGGAGTAACCTATATAGGGGGAGCATTTGCATGTTGAAGTTTTCTTTTATTATGCAAATTGCTCTTATTTATCTATCTCTCTTGATCACCTCACATGCACTTGTCTTGGAAAGTGTAGTCTCATTGTTTTGTAGGGAAGGTGGCTATTCTACAAAAGCTTGAAGTTCTGAAGACCTAGTATCTAAGTATCTTTTTGTAATGTAGAATATCTTTTTGTTGACCTTTAGTTTTTACTTTTTTGTGAGGTTGATTTGTGAGTGGTGGTTTTGTCACGAAATAGCCAAAGGGGGAGATTGTAAGTTCCTCATATTTTGATTGGCTTATTTCGTTGACAAACCACATTGGAGATTATTCTTTGTAAGGGTAATTTAGGCCTCGTGAGTGTGATCAAGCTTCAAGGACATCATCTCTCTCAAAGAGCACTTCAAAGGTATCTCACTAGTTTAACTTTCTTTGAAGAGATCTAGTTGCAGACACTCACTTGCATGCATTATTGCTCTTATCTTCATGTTATTGAATGATGTATTGTATGCCTCTTTTCACACTCCACACTTGCACATTTTGCACATCACTTAGTGTGTTGAATTTGCCTCGAAAAGAGAATTTCTTCTCTTAGCGCGGCCTAGACCGCTTGGCAAGACATACTTGCACCGCGGCATACAGAGCGGTATACCTCAGCAGGGTCATGCTCCCTGTACCGCTTCCTGTACACCTGCACGCAAAGCGACCCAAGTCGCGATGTTGTCCAGTAGGCCTCTGTTGCCCTATACCGCGGCCTGTGCACCTGCATGTACAGCGCCCTGCACGGCGCTGTTGTCCAGACGGTGCACTGCTGTGTGTACCGCGGTCTGGACACTTGCCTGAGACGCGGTCCATCTAGCGGTATTGACGGGATTTTGTGCCCTAAGTTCAAAACGACGCTGTTTCAACTACGGCTCCCTTATATATACTCTATCTTCTTCCTTGCTCGTTTTCATGAGTTCAAGAAGCTATTTTTGATAGGCCAAGCTTCCCTTAGAGAGAGAAACTCCCAAGAACTCATCTTTACTCAACCAAACACAAATCCATGTGTTTTTAACCTCTTCAAGCATTATCTCATCATGGATTCTTCTTGCTTTCATTGACTAGGTAACTTGAACATGCCCTAAATCTCTTTGTATTTATTTATGTTCTTGTTTGCCTAGGGTTAGCTCTTTTATGTGATTTTATTGCATATCTTTATGTTTATTGGCATTTATAACATGATTGAGTTGTTGTTTGTTGGTTGAGAGCCTTGTTCATTAATAGCTAGCATTTAGGATGATTTTACCCTTCTAGCTAAATCTTCATGCATTTGCATTTAGATATTGATATCTAGGATTTGCATTTATTGACATCTTTAAATCCTTTGATAAGCATTTATTGTTGCCTAGCATTAATTGCATGTTTGAATATCTTCTACATATTCACATAGGTTGTTTAACCTCTTCATTGATTGTTAAGCTTTGTGACTAAGTGAGTTAGTGCACAAGCTTGTGGTCAAGAATCACTATTAAAGGCCCGTTGGGTAGAGTGAAAGGGTTAGTGACCAAGTAGGTGTGACTTGAGGTAAACCTAGGTTGTAAACTTTCGTTCAAATAGTGGATTTGAGGACCGTATGTGGCTAGAAGGATAGCCCGTGAGTTTTGCCCAGTTGGAAGGTTTCTCACGTAAATCAATCCTTGTGTTTTTATTGTTTTCCGCTTATTTATATTGGATTGATTGATTGCTAATATGGAGTAGGATTATTAAAATTGATTAAGTCGAAAAGTTGGTGATAAATCAACTAAAACCTATTCACCCCCCCCCCCCCCCCCCCCTAGGTTGTATTAGACACACTTTGTGTATTTTCAGTTTATATACATGTAGACCCTGTAGGGAGAAGAATGGATAAAAAGGAAAGTTAAAAGGGAAAAGGAAAGTTAAAAGGGAAAAGGAAAAGTATAAGAAAGGAATCATTAAATGATTAAAATAGAATGATAGGAGTGACAAGGTTTATAACATGAATGTTCTATCTGAAAGCCTATACTATCATACCTACGAAACCCAAACTCCCTAAATACATCTATTAACTCACTATATGTTCTCACCTCAACAATACAGGGCAAATGTGCCCAAACTATATATGTATTCTTTCTTAGGTACTTCATTGCTACCACTGACTTTCTCACTCAATGCATAAACCAAAGTAATCAAGCTTATGTGATTAGCATCACACTCACCTAAGTCAATTACTTTAGTCCCATATAACACAATGATCTTGAATATTTCTGTTAACGGAAAAATCCACTCGGGGTGAAAATCTCAGTTAACACCCTCACCCACTACCGGTACCAGCAGCAGGGTAGGTACATTCGCTACCGGGGTCCCTCTCTTAGTATGATCGAGGTCGATTGACCATAGAATGGATAAAGGACACAAAGGGACCGAGCGATGTAAAAAACGAACATTGTTTTATTTAATCAACTACTACCATGGGTTTACAATATGAAAACGTATATATCTCTCACTCTTTTTCACTCTTTTACATAGGATGAAGATGGAGAAAACGTCTGTGTCGATAACTGGATATTTTTCCTCCGGTGATTGTCAATGGACTCTCACTGGCTTCCGGGAATCTCCTGGGATCTCTCTCTCTCGTTCTGGTGATCAAGAATACTCCAAAAATCCCCCCTTTGCTTTACCCTTCAATGCCGTTTATATAGTACCCCCCTTAATCTCCTCAAAATCCGGTTGTTTTTAATGAAGATTATAGGGAGTCCTATTTTAAGGGTTGAAAGGCATTTGTGTGGAGCTGAAAGCGCGGGATTAGATCCCGTTAATCAATGGCGAATTCAAATTATGATTCGATCGACCATAGGGTCATTAATGGTGCTTTATTTTGGCGATGGAGTCAACTTTCCTTCTTCATAGAGCTTGATGGCGATATAGTCAACTTTCCTTCTTCGTGGAGCTTGGGGGGAGATTCTGATCATGAGTTCTGATGGAAGGTAGCGCTGACACCTCATTTTGATGAGCTTGTTCTGCTTCCTGCTGGAATGGTGCTTGTGTCTTCATGTTCCCTATCGTATTACCTGGGAGGTAAGGTACTTGCCTTGGAGGAGCTTCAGATGATCATACTGAGTATCAGGCGGGAGTCGAGGTAACACCAATGTAGATATCGAGGTAGCACTGAGGTAGGTATGGAGATACCTGGTACCTTGATCGACGTCGAGATGCTTGCGGGATGCTGGGCGTGCGAGCTATTATTGTCCTAGTCTTGAGCTGGTATCAGTAGCTTCAGTAGGGCGAGATACATACTCTCGGGAATGATACCCTATCTAGATAGATGGATAGTCGAGGTCCCAACCTCGCCGGATATTGGCTCCGTCTAGGTGATGGTACTGATCTTGCAGGTCTCTGGGAATATTTGGATGAATCTTCCTGGACAGGTCTCTGTTGGAAAATTCTCCCTTAGTCCTTTACTAGAAAAATCTGTTAACAGAAGTCTCCCCTGACTTGAACACCGGTATCAGGTTAGGGTTGGAGTTAGGATAGATAGCACTTGGAGAATTTTTCGTAACGTCTCTTAGGAGGGAATCTTTTTTTTTTGCACGTTGATTTACATTCCACGTGGCTGATCAGGGTAAGCCGAATTCAAAAAGGGAAATATTTTAGGGGTGCACGTTTCTCGAAAATGATCCCTCCACATCGCCGATTTTACCACGGCATTAATTACTCTTTCTGCCCGTTACAAGTAATCATCCCTATATACACTCTAGTGCCTTCGCAAGCGATTCTTATCAAGCAACTTCCTGATTGAGATTTTCTAGCAAAAGACCTAGCCTCAACTTTCAACTTCTCCCTTTTCTCCAGAACTCATTCTCTAAAACTGTCATTATGTCTTCACCTGGTGGTGATAGTATTCAGCAGTTCTTCGACGGCGACGCGGCGGCTGGCGGGAGCCTCGCCCCCAGAAAAAGGGCATGCGACAGCGGGGACGACGTTCCCTTTCAACGTCTCTGTTACAATAGGAACATCGCAATCGGGATAGGCTTCTCGAACAATCTTGAGACTCTGGTTGATGTCGACTAGGAGTCGAGTGAAGATGTAAGAAACGCTGTTGGGGTAGGTAGAGACCAGGCCGACGAGGTTACAGACAGTATATGGAGGGTACTGGCCCTTCCGTATAAGTATATAGATGTGTCCCTTGTTGGGGTTTTTGCCCTAAAGCTTGTAATATGTAAATAGAATTTGAACATAAATAAAAGAAGTAGTATATTCATTCATTTTGTGTCATACTTTATATAACACGTGCACTTAACATCCAAGATTGCCGGATGTAATTTCGAACTGAGTATATGAGTGTCATATATATATGGATTCAGTTTGAAACGAGCAATCTAAAGAGTCCGTAGATAGCAAATAAAGCTGGGTACTCTATTTGTGGTTAATCTACAGATGCGGTCCATTTCGTAGTGTATAGTGATCCTATCCTGGATCATTCATATGTAGATATGAGAATGGAGGCACTTTGTATGATGTGATCATATAGGACTGGGCCATGATCTATATGAATCTCTCACTAAGATCCGTTTAACGATGAGATTCATATATATATTAACTAATGATGGCTATATGTGGGTGATCTTAATCCTGAGTGTCTTATCGACTCCTTCAGGTTAGATCGTGGTCTTTGATATACCATGGGTGAGGTCGGAGTTGCATTCCCAATCAATATACTCCATATGTTGGGATCACGGTTTGGCTTATGGCTGGGAAGGTTTGTACACAATAGTGGAATCCACTCCTTCTTGTGAGAAGTAGATGGTAGTTCCCTTAAGGGTTGATTCAGGGCTTGAACAATATGAGCGCTCTCCTAATTCCGTAAGGAATGTAGGATTTATTGTTCATTAGAGAATCAATGGTACTTAATGGAAAGATATGATTAGAGGAGTATAACAGACATTATGACCCAGCTCTAATTATGAACTACTTGTGGAGGATTATACCATATGTAATAGCTATATCGATGGACACCGAGAGTTATTGGTTTGTGTAAAAACGTCTACAGTTGAGAGAGTGCAGCTTCGGGTTTTTAGTGGAATAACACCGAAGTTAATAATCATGAAATATTAATTAAAGAGTTTAATTAATAATTTCTAAGGATTATTGGAGCTCAAAATAGTGTGGGCCCATTAGGTCCCCTTGCTAGCCCGATCGATTTAGGTAACAAGGGTCACGGTTAATTAATTGGATTGTCCAATTAATTGTGTTACGAAAGTGACACGTATTTATTCGGGAATTAATTGAATAATGAGATTATTTAATTAATGAATAATGGTGATTAAATAAATTAAATAATAAGATTATTTAATTATGTTGTTAATCACTAAATGGAGGGTGTTAGTTTATATTTGATTTTGAATAAAATAAGATAATATGATTATTTTATTTTATTAAATTAAATATTTGAAATAGAATTTGAAATGTTTGAATTCAAAAATAAATATTTAATTTAAAAAGATATGAGATATTTTTTTAAAAATCAAATAAGATTTTGGTTTGATTTTATTTGATATATGAGATATATATTTAATTAAAATAATGATAACCGAATCAGTGAAATTAACACAATAAAATAAAAGAAAGAAGAAGAGAAGTGATCGTGGATCACAAAACACACAGCAAAGAAAAAACAAACAAAAAGAAGAAAAAAATTAAGGTGTGGTGAGACCACATATGCTGCACTTCTAGTTTTGGTTTATGTGTGTGTTCTTCTCTTCTTCCTCCATACAGGTCCTGAATATCGTGACGCGCCCACACGCTGTTACCAGTTCCGGGAGATAGTGAGGAAGATCACGTGGTTCAAATCAGGAGCAGTTCGTATCAAAGTGAAGGAGCCTCCTACGTAGGTATGAAAAATCTTCACTTTAATATTGTATTTGATTATTACTGTACAAATGAGTTAATTTAATGATTGCATTAAAAATTTTAAAACCTTCCGCTGCGCAATCTGTAACCCTAGGTTCCAACAATTGGTATCAGAGCCAATTTTTGTACAGTATAATCGAATTCGATTACTCCTGATATGTATGAATGTGTAGGCACATATTTTTTGATAAGTGTATGATATTTTTTTTAATTAAATTGTTTAATTTAAAAAACATGGTTGATAGTAATTTTTTATGGTGTTGTGGATTTAGAGTGTTTCTGGGTTGTATAATAATTTTTTTTATTTTTTTTACTGTTGTATTATTAAAAAAAAAAATTGTAAAAGAAGACCTGGTAGCTCACGAACTGCGCGCATCGCCGACTAGTGCTACCTCCATCAGTGCATGCATCCACGCAGCGCCTACCAGCGCGCACCAGCATACAAGCCATTAGCGTCCTTCCAGCGCTGCGCGCATCACAGACCTAGCAGCGCCCTCCAGCGATCGCCTGCCTTCCAACGCGCACCCAGCGCTTCCCACCAGCGCGCAACAGCGCACAACAACCCACCTGCGCGCATGCAGTCCAGCGACGCCTACCAGTGCCCAATGTCCAGTGCATGCTACTAGCGCATATGACCTGAAGAGATTGAAAGTCTTGGAAATTACAAGAAGACCAAGGGATGCCTTGGGAATATTTTTTGTAATTAGATTCCAATTTTTAGGTTAAATAATCCACAACACTCAGTCAACTCATGTATGTTTTAATTATTTGATGATTAAGCATTGTCATGCATATACATGTCATTTAAATTAGTTGTGCCTACACATATATATATATATATATATATATATATATGTTGATATATCATACATGCATAATAGCCATCCATATTATGTGTTTAATTTTTTTTTAATTTGATTAAAATGGGCTATTCACATAATTGGCTATTTTTAATGGGATTAGTTTTTTAGGAGTAAAAACTTGGTAAATCTCATTAATTACTAATCTTTTTATTAAAGAGTTTTAATACTTAGATTAGTAGGGTCCTTAAAATATATATTAGGATTAATTTGATTAAGCTCCTAATAATAATTGGACATAATAATGTGTTTAGTTTTAATAGTTAAAACTTGGTAAATACACATTTAATAATAATTCTAGTCTTAGTAAACAGTTTACATAGATTTGAAATATCACTAATGAACTAAATTTTTTAAGTGTTAAAAATCAATTTAGTTTATTAATTATTGGAATAGGATTCTAATAATTTGTGATTAATGCACTTGACGCTTAGATTAAAATTAGCCGTTTAATCTAGTTTAATCTAGGTGCATTAATATTAATAGAAAACCCTTAATATAAAATAGTGAGTGGGAGAGGGATATATGACATTATATCCCGCGGTCTCCATCATTAGTTCAACACCGTGAGATTTGAGTGGGGTCTCGTGACGGCTTTGTTTTCGTCCTCCCTAAGGAGGGTTTCCATAAGAATCAATATCAAGGTTGACTTCCTAACAGATAGGATTTCGGAGGGGATTTCGGGATTGACTGACCCTAAGGCGGCAATTCTCGAGTTAAGCTCTTGAGATCTGAAATGATGGGTTACACTCACAAGGTTTTAATTAAATTGATTAATTAAAAACCTGACCTAATAAACGATGGTTGAATGATATTGGCATAAGAGTTATTCTGGTATATCCTTTGACTGAGAAGGTCTCGATCCAACTTGCAAGAATTTGACCGACCCTAAGGCGGCACTTGCTTGTGGTATGTTGGATTGTCGTGGCATAGAAACATTGTTTTTAGGGTTGTTCTTGTTCATTAAACATTTTCATGCATCATGTTTAATTTTATGCCGAACATTAGCACATGTTTAGAATGTATGACTGAATGAATCTTTAATTTATGTTTTTTTAGCCATGTCATCTGCACTATTACAAATACTTGCAAACGATAAATTAACTGGTGATAACTACACAAAATGGAAACTTAACATTAATGCAATACTGGTCACAAAAGACCTCAAGTTTGTGCTTACGGAGGAATGTCCTCCGGTGCCTACTGCCAATGCCACACGAACTGTTCATGAGGCATACCAGCGATGGGTCTCATCTGATGAGAAGGCCCGAACATATCTGTTAGCTTCTATGACAGACGTGCTTGTAATAAAGCACGAAGCAATGACTACAGCATTCAAAATTATGGAGTCATTGCAAGCTATGTTCGGGCAGCCCTCCGAGCAAAAGCGACACGAAGCTGTTCGTTCCGCTATGCTCGCTAGCATGAAGGAAGGTACATCAGTTCGGGAACATGTCCTGAGCATGATGTCCTACTTCAACACGGCAGAAGTCAATGGCGGGGCCATTGATGAACCCAGTCAAGTGAGCATCATACTGACGACTCTTCCGAAGAGTTTCGACCAGTTTAAGAACAACTACGGGATGAACAAGTTAAGGTTTAGTCTCACACAGTTGCTCAATGAGCTCGCTACTTTTGAGTCGCTGACCAAGGACAGCAAAAGTAAGACCGATGAGGCAAATGTTGCCGAACCATCTTCCTCCACTAATAAGAAGAGGAAGAGGTCTGCTAGAAAGGCGAAGGGTAAGCCCAAACCTAAGAAGGTCCAAAGTAAAAAGAAGGGCACCTCCACCGACCAAGACAAAGGAAAATGTTTCCATTGTAACAAGGTCGGGCACTGGAAGAGGAACTGTCCTCAGTACCTGGAGGAGGTAGCCAAGAAGAAGAAGAAAGGTAAATATGATTTACTTGTTCTTGAATCTTGTTTAGTGGAAGATGATTCTTCACCTTGGATTGTTGATTCGGGGGCCACTAACCATGTTTATTCTTCTTTGCAGTGGACTGATTCTTGGACACGGCTAGAGGAGGGAGCCTTCTCAATGCGTGTGGGTTCGGGGGATGTCGTGTTGGCCAAAGCAGTGGGAGCAATAAGATTGCAATTTTGTAATAATAATAGTTTTTTATTATTGAACAATGTTTTTTATATTCCTGGATTTACACGGAATTTGATTTCCGTTTCTAAGTTGTTAGAACAATTGTATTCTGTTTCTTTTAATAATAAGTTTGTTATTATTGGAAAGAATGGTCTGAATATTTGTTCAGGAATTAATGAAAACAATTTGTATGTGTTAAGACCGTTAATACATACTACACTGCTTAACACCGAAATGTTTAAGGTTGAAAAACCTAAAACTAAACGACATAAGATTTCTCCAGATAATGACACGTATCTTTGGCATCTAAGGCTTGGTCATATCAACCTTGAACGGATAGACAGACTAGTAAAAAGTGGACCTTTAAGTGAGTTAAAGGTTGGCACCTTACCTGTCTGCGAATCCTGTTTAGAAGGTAAGATGACTAAGAGACCTTTTACTGGAAAAGGGCTTAGAGCTATAGAGCCACTAGAACTCATACATACAGACGTCTGCGGACCGATGAATGTTAGAGCTAGGGGCGGCTATGAGTATTATGTCACCTTTATAGATGACTACTCAAGATACGGATATGTCTACCTAATGCAACGAAAGTCGGAAACATTTGAAAAGTTCAAAGAATTTCGAGCTGAAGTTGAGAATCAATTAGGTAGGACTATCAAGTCACTACGATCAGATCAGTGGAGGTGAGTACCTTGACCAAGAGTTTGAAGACTTCATGGTCGAGCATGGGATAGTTTCCCAACACACAGCTCCTGGTACACCTCAGCAAAATGGTGTAGCGGAGAGGAGAAATAGAACCCTGATGGAAATGGTGAGATCTATGATTAGTTTCTCATCATTACCAAATTCCTTCTGGGGATATGCGTTACAAACAGCGGCATACATTTTGAATGTAGTGCCATCCAAATCTGTTCCTGAAACTCCCCTAGAGTTGTGGAATGGTCGTAAAGCTAGTTTACGATATTTTCGCGTATGAGGGTGTCCAGCACACATGCTGAAGAACAGAACTGGAAAGCTAGATCCCAAGTCTATGGTCTGCTTGTTTGTAGGATATTCCAAGGAGACCAGAGGTGGATACTTCTATAGTCCTGAAGATAACAAAGTATTTGTATCGACAAATGCAACGTTTCTTGAGGATAACTATATAAGTGATCATAAACCTCGTTCTAAATTTGTATTAAATGAGTTGGAGCCTGGTGAGACCAGTACTCAATCAACTAGAGTTGTTAATCTATTAACATCTGAAAGTCAGATAATTCCTAGTCAGGATACACTACCACCTAGACGTAGTGAGAGGGTTGTGAGACAGCCTGAACGCTATTTGGGTGTAAGTGAGGGACAAGATCTTGTCTCTGCTGATAGTGTGGATGATCCATTGACATTTAAGAATGCAATGGAAGATCCTGATAAAGAGGAATGGCTTAAAGCCATGAATCTCGAGATGGAGTCTATGTACTCTAACTCAGTCTGGGAACTTGTAGACTTACCGAATGGGTTAAAACCCATAGGATGTAAGTGGATCTACAAGAGGAAGAGAGGAGTAGACGGGAAGGTAGAGACCTTCAAGGAAAGGCTAGTGGCCAAGGGTTATACCCAGAAAGAGGGGGTCGATTATGAACAGACCTTCTCGCCAGTAGCCATGTTTAAGTCTATTCGGATTCTCTTATCCATTGCTGCCTATTTAGATTATGAAATTTGGCAAATGGACGTCAAGACTGCATTCTTGAATGGCAATCTTGATGAAAGCATATACATGATGCAACCAGAGGGATTTGTGTCTCCAGATCAAGAGCAAAAGGTTTGCAAGTTGCAAAGGTCCATTTATGGACTTAAGCAAGCATCTAGATCTTGGAACATAAGGTTTGATGATGTGATCAAAACCTATGGCTTCGAGCAAAATGTTGATGAGCCTTATATCCACAAGCGCATCATTGACAAGAAAGTAGTTTTTTTGGTCCTATATGTAGATGACATCCTACTCATTGGGAATGATGTAAGAGTGTTGTCTGATGTAAAGGGCTGGCTGGCTAGCCAATTCCAAATGAAAGATTTGGGAGAGGCGAGTTATGTTCTAGGGATCCAACTTATAAGGGATCGTAAGAACAAACTCATAGCATTGTCTCAGGCATCATATATCGACAAGATTCTTATGCGATTTTCGATGCAGAACTCCAAGAAAGGTAATTTACCTTCTAGACATGGGGTTCACTTGTCTAAGGAACAGTGTCTTAAGACACCTCAAGAAGTTGAGGATATGAGACGTGTGCCATATGCATCAGCAGTAGGTAGTCTCATGTATGCTATGTTATGCACGAGACCGGACATCTGCTATGAAGTGGGAGTAGTCAGCAGGTACCAGTCCAACCCAGGATTAGATCATTGGGTTGCTGTCAAGACTATTCTCAAGTATCTTCGGAGAACGAGAAACTATATGCTAGTGTATTACGGACAGGATTTGATCCCGTTAGGATACACAGATTCTGATTTTCAATCAGACAGGGATTCTAGAAAATCCACGTCTAGATCAGTATTCACCCTAGGTGGTGGAGCCATTGTGTGGAGAAGTATAAAGCAATCTTGCATTGCTGACTCCACCATGGAAGTCGAATATGTAGCCGTTTGTGAAGCTGCTAAAGAGGCTGTTTGGCTCCGTAAGTTCTTGAATGATCTGGAAGTTGTTCCAGATCTGGATAAGCCCATCACACTTTATTGTGATAACAGTGGTGCTGTGGCTAATTCCAAAGAACCAAGAAGCCACAAGAGAGGGAAGCATATAGAGAGAAAGTATCATCTCATTAGAGAGATAGTGCAGAGAGGAGATGTGATCGTCACCAAGATAGCCTCACAAGACAATCATGCTGATCCATTTACGAAGACCTTACCGGATAAAGTGTTTGAAGGTCACCTAGAAGGTCTAGGGTTACGAGACATGACTCACATGCTTTAGTGCAAGTGGGAGATTGTTGGGGTTTTTGCCCTAAAGCTTGTAATATGTAAATAGAATTTGAACATAAATAAAAGAAGTAGTATATTCATTCATTTTGTGTCATACTTTATATAACACGTGCACTTAACATCCAAGATTGCCGGATGTAATTTCGAACTGAGTATATGAGTGTCATATATATATGGATTCAGTTTGAAACGAGCAATCTAAAGAGTCCGTAGATAGCAAATAAAGCTGGGTACTTTATTTGTGGTTAATCTACAGATGCGGTCCATTTCGTAGTGTACAGTGATCCTATCCTGGATCATTCATATGTAGATATGAGAATGGAGGCACTTTGTATGATGTGATCATATAGGACTGGGCCATGATCTATATGAATCTCTCACTAAGATCCGTTTAACGATGAGATTCATATATATATATTAACTAATGATGGCTATATGTGGGTGATCTTAATCCTGAGTGTCTTATCGACTCCTTCAGGTTAGATCGTGGTCTTTGATATACCATGGGTGAGGTCGGAGTTGCAGTCCCGATCAATATACTCCGTATGTTGGGATCACGGTTTGGCTTGTGGCTGGGAAGGTTTGTACACAATAGTGGAATCCACTCCTTCTTGTGAGAAGTAGATGGTAGTTCCCTTAAGGGTTGATTCAGGGCTTGAACAATATGAGTGCTCTCCTAATTTCGTAAGGAATGTAGGATTTATTGTTCATTAGAGAATCAATGGTACTTAATGGAAAGATATGATTCGAGGGGTATAACGGACATTATGACCCAGCTCGAATTATGAACTACTTGTGGAGGATTATACCATATGTAATAGCTATATCGATGGACACCGAGAGTTATTGGTTTGTGTAAAAACGTCTACAGTTGAGAGAGTGCAGCTTCGGGTTTTTAGTGGAATAACACCGAAGTTAATAATCATGAAATATTAATTAAATAGTTTAATTAATAATTTCTAAGGATTATTGGAGCTCAAAATAGTGTGGGTCCATTAGGTCCCCTTGCTAGCCCGATCGATTTAGGTAACAAGGGTCACGGTTAATTAATTGGATTGTCCAATTAATTGTGTTACGAAAGTGACACGTATTTATTCGGGAATTAATTGAATAATGAGATTATTTAATTAATGAATAATGGTGATTAAATAAATTAAATAATAAGATTATTTAATTATGTTGTTAATCACTAAATGGAGGGTGTTAGTTTATATTTGATTTTGAATAAAATAAGATAATATGATTATTTTATTTTATTAAATTAAATATTTGAAATAGAATTTGAAATGTTTGAATTCAAAAATAAATATTTAATTTAAAAAGATATGAGATTTTTTTTAAAAATCAAATAAGATTTTGGTTTGATTTTATTTGATATATATGAGATATATATTTAATTAAAATAATGATAACCGAATCAGTGAAATTAACACAATAAAATAAAAGAAAGAAGAAGAGAAGTGATCGTGGATCACAAAACACACAGCAAAGAAAAAACAAACAAAAAGAAGAAAAAAATTAAGGTGTGGTGAGACCACATATGCTGCACTTCTAGTTTTGGTTTATGTGTGTGTTCTTCTCTTCTTCCTCCATACAGGTCCTGAATATCGTGACGCGCCCACACGCTGTTACCAGTTCCGGGAGATAGTGAGGAAGATCACGTGGTTCAAATCAGGAGCAGTTCGTATCAAAGTGAAGGAGCCTCCTACGTAGGTATAAAAAATCTTCACTTTAATATTGCATTTGATTATTACTGTACAAATGGGTTAATTTAATGATTGCATTAAAAATTTTAAAACCTTCCGCTGCGCAATCTGTAACCCTAGGTTCCAACATCCCTCCCTCTACCAGTACTCAAGAAACCATCCAACATTTACGGAGAGATTTCAAGATCCCCAAAGATATCTCTATTGCCGTCCCTCCACGGGAGTATGATATGTATTCTCCTTCTGCCGGCGAGGTCCCGATTCATACGGCAACCTTCGATTGCGGGGTCAGGTTACCTTTCCACCCCACCTTACGTAGGGCGCTACATGCCTTACAGTTAGCTCTCCTCCAGTTGACACCAGGATTTTGGAGGCATTTGGTAGGGTTTCTCGTGTTGTGGAGGGAGCAATGCCAGAAAGATAACATCGATCGGGAACAAGGCCCAGATGAGATTTGGTATGTGTTTCAGATTGCTGCTAATGCCCTAGGTCCGAAGGGGCAATTTTATGCTCGCGTAAAAAATAACTTGAAATTTGTAGTACCGGGGGCAACGAAAAAGGATACCTCCTGGAAGGAGGAATGGGTCATCCTCGGAGGTGAATAAAAAAGCTCGGTTCATATCGGAGGGACTGAGTTCAGAGTTCCCACTATTTTCAGTGGCAAGCCCGCATTAGAGAAGGGCAAGCTATCTGGAAAATCGGAGAAAATCTTACGGGCTATCATGGCGCGTCATTATGTGAACACGAAGTTTCCCATCACGGAGGCCTTCGAGGCAAAGAGGGTAGATCACTACCTTCGCATTTCCGGAGCTTCTTCAGGTAGAAAATTTTGCTGACTTTGCTCATATTATCTTGTTTTTATTGACTCTGTGAATATTGACTCTGGCTATCTTTGTAGTTTCAACAGTATCTCTATCGGTTCCTGAGATGGAGACCCACCAAGCAGGCGGTACTATAAGTTCTCATCCGTCTTCCCCTGTCGGGATTCCAATTAGTTCTGATCTCTATACAGGGGTTGGAGTACCTACTTGAGGGATTGGAGTACCTGCTAGCTCTGATAGGATCCCGGTCGGGGTATCAGGATCGCCAGCTCCCCCTCCTCCTACCTCGGCTAGGTCACTGAAGGCTTTTACAGCCAGATTGGGGAGGTATCGAGGTGCTTCCAGCTGGGTGCAAAAGGTTTCACCCCTCAGACCAGTTAATGTTGTGGCAGCCATTGATGCTGGTGCCTCAGCTTCTTCTGCTTCTCCCGCTGTGGCATCTGGTCAGCCTAAACCGGTTGAGAAAAGTTCTGACTCTGCTATGAAGAAGCGGGTGGTGCCTCGAGATAAGGCTCGGTCGAGGTCGAAGGACAGCAGCCAGGATGAAGTTCTGGCCCACTTCGCAGCTTCCTGCCCAGGTGGGGGTCTGGATGTCATGACCGTCATACCGACTGAGCTTCTAATTAGAAGGGGGTCTGCCCTTCTAGCTGAGGTAAGCTGCCTTATTTTAATCCTTTGCTCGGGTAAGAGGTTAAGAATATTCTGACAAGTGCATTGTTTTTGTCAAGCGTTTAAATTCAATGTGGCCATGAGCCAACAGGTTGGCCTCCTTCTGGAGCAAGTCAGGTGTGCTACAGCGGAGCTGGAGAGGTCTAGAGAGGAGCTCGCTAAGGCTGCTCAGGGAATAGAAGTTCTGAACCAGTCGCTGGCGAATACCCAAAAGGAAGCTGACGAAGCGAAGGTTGACAGGGAGATGATACATCATGCCCTGGATATGGAGAAGTTCAGGTCCCTCCATCGTAAGGAGGAGAAGGATATTACGAAGGAGAGAGTAGTGGAGCTGGAGAAAGAAATCCAGTCCCTTCAAAGTAGCGTGGCCAATCTAGTTGCCCAGGTAGATACCGCCTTCGGGGATGGTTACTTTTTTGGTGGTTACCAGGTGGCCCTAGCTCTCCCTCCTCTGTTCGATTTATGTGACATTGAGGGGTAGAACCGGGAGGAGATCATGGCAAAGGCTGCTGAGCTAGCTGGGGCAGCACCTTCTGATATGGTTAGGCCCTCACAGGTTGTTGAAGATATTAGAGTAGTAGGAGGACCGGACCAGGACTCTATCTCCCTTCTTCCACCAGGCAATGCTGGATTAGCTCCAAATCTGAAAGATCCTGAGGTTGGTGTGGCCCAAGCTGAAGGAGGGATTTCTGCATCCTTTGCTTCTCCAGTAGAGCCTGGTAAGGAGGTAGGAGATCGGTCTGCTACTGATGATGGAGAAGCTGTCCTGCCTATCTCATCATCTGACCCTGCCTAGAAAAAGGAAGGTCAGGCTGCTCTGATCGAGGAAGTTGGAGGGGAGCTTCAAGAAGATCCATCTCCAATGGAGATTCTGGTTGCTGTAGGTGTCCAGGACACAGAGGGGGCTCCATCTGGCATTGAAGAAGGGGAAACCGTAACTCGTGGAACTGGCGAGAAGACAGCCACTCAGGAGCAGGAGGATGCTTGATCCAGCTTGATCCCTTAATCAGTAGCACTTAGATAATGTTATTCATTTTTTTTGTAGCCCGTGATCGGGGGATGGGCTCCCCGGTTCTAGTAATGAGAATTTCTTTATTCTTCTTGACTCCGTTCGTGTATAGTTTATTATATCCCAGGTTGAAATGCTTGTTCCGGGATGATTCTTAATACCCAGGTGGGAATTTAGTGATCCGGGAGTTAATACCGCGAATGGTCCGGGAAAAATACCAAGACCTCAACCTTCATAGACTGGGGCGCTTCATTTTTTGTTGGTTTCCATGTAGGCATTATTGGTTCGGATTTTGTATTCAATTGTCCTTCCAGATGTCGATCCAGGATAGGTTCGATTATCCCAATCATTAAGCCTTGGGGGAAAACACACTCCGCGAGGCTTCCCTTTCCCGTGTACCGAATGTTGTGTACATAAATGACTTTATCCTCTCATTTTCGTTATTCGATCTTTCCCTCTATAAATACCCCTTATCTGTTAGGTGGGTCTTCAAACAATCCCTTTTTTCTTTGTAGCAGGCAGTCTCCATAGGTTTACCGATGATCGTCGTACCACCTAACCTTGTGGGAGGAGGAGGAGATGTCGGCTCTGTGACTGGCAGGATGCTTGGTATTGTGGAAAGAGCTGTACTTGGTGGATTTAATTACCAGAGGAACAGGGAAAGTAGAGATTCCCAGGATCAGGATGAATGGTGGGCTCTGACGCTGAGGCCCTGCCAATGGTGTAGGCATTACCTGGTCGAGCCGTGACTTTGTGCCTTGTTGCATCTTGGACGTGGGGCGGGATCCTTATTTCCTTCCTATTCTTACTGATCCCAACACAGCCTCTGCTTCTACCTCCGGGGTTCTTGGCAGCACCGTCAATATAGATTCTGATTTAAATCAATGTTGCTAGGTAGGCAGATCCAGTAATTAGGTGAGAAATTAGAAAGGGAACTGGCTGTTTCAGACCTCCAGTTTATCTTCTTGTCTTTTTTTTTTCTTATATCTTGTAAGTAGCTTAAAATAAGGGCAGGGTTCCTCGATTTGATCAATGAAAAGAAAAACTCAATTCTACCTATATCTGTCTATTTAATTTAGTCACACGCTTTTGATTGTAGCATAGACTCGGGCAAGAGTCCCCAGCATAAAATTGACTTAATCAAAACTTGGTAACTCATAAAATCTGATGAGAATAAAGCAGTTGATTGGTACCATGGTACCTCGCACTCCAGTTTCGAGAGTCTTGGCAGTATGGCGAGTAGTCTGGCGAAACTAGGAACCTCATCGAATGATTGAGTACCTAGCTTTCCAGTTCATGGAACCTAGGTCTCCAGGGGAGTATTCTGGGGAAACTGGGTACCTCGCTCCTTTACTTGTAGGAGCTTTAGTGCCTTGGCGAATCAAAAATTTGGTGAATCTCAGTACCTCGCCTTCCTGTTTTAGGAATCTTGGTACCTTGGCGAAAACGATGGTGTACGAGGTACCTCGCACTCCTGTTTGTAGGAGTCGTGGTATCCTAGCGAAAGCAATTGGCGAATAAACACTGGCAGTAAGATCCAGGTAGGCAACTAAGGCCACTTTAGCACCTGGTCTTTCTCGGCGGGGGGTGGTGCCCGGCCAAGGCCTTGATCTAGCTGGCAATTATGCTCTTACTATCCAGATCCTTTTCAGCGGGGGGTGGTGCCCTGCCAAGGTCTGATCCATCGGGCAACTATGCTCTTACGTACTATATCCATCTTAGCGGGGGGTGGTACCCGGCCAGGGCGGCAGAAAGGCCATATGGTCCTTTCTAGTCTTGAGGCTATCATACTTGGGTACCTTGCATTCCTGTTTGCAGGAATCCCGGTATCCTGGAGAAAACAATGGCGAATAAACATTGGCAGCAAGATCCAAGTAGGCAACTAAGGCCACTTTAGCACCTGGTCTTTCTCGGCGAGGGGTGGTGCTCGGCCAAGACCTTGATCTAGCTGGCAACTATGCACTTACTATCCAGATCCTTCTCAGCGGAGGGTGGTGCTTGGCCAAGGTCTGATCCATCGGGCAAATATGCTCTTACGTACTAGATCCATCTTAGCGGGGGGTGGTACCCGGCCAGGGCGGCAGAAAGGCCATATGGTCAGTTCTGGTCTTTAGGCGATCATACTTGGGTACCTTGCATTCCTGTTTGCAGGAATCCTGGTATCCTGGCGAAAACAATGGCGAATAAACATTGGCAGCAAGATCTAGGTAGGCAACTAAGGCCACTTTAGCACTTGGTCTTTCTCGGCGGGGGGTGGTGCCCGGCCAAGGCCTTGATCTAGCTGGCAACTATGCACTTACTATCCAGATCCTTCTTAGCGGGGGATGGTGTCCGACCAAGGTCTGATCCATCGGGAAACTATGCTCTTACGTAGTGGATCCTTCCTAGCGGGGGTGGTACCCGGCTAGGGCAGCAGGAAGACCATATGGTTCTTTCTGGTCTTGAGGCGACCTCCTAGATGGACTGATCCGATCTAGGGTATCAGGAGTGCTATGTAGCTTCCCCAGTTTTATGGTGATCCTCCTAGAGGGATCTATCCGGTCCAGGGCATCAGGAATGCTATGCAGCTCTCTTGGTCTTAAAGCGACAATTATGGGGAATTCAATTGGCGATGTAAAGCAGGTGGATGTAGACAAATGTAGGCAGGAACAAATGGAGAAAGAAACCTTTTTTATTGATGATCAAAGGAAAAAAAGAAAAATACAAGTACTCACGACTACTAATATTCTCTGTCAGTCGTTTAGGAATAATCTTGGTCGACTTGCCTTGCAGAATTTATGGGTAGAATCTCTTCAGATGATCAGCATTCCAAGTGTGGTCTACTGGATGTCCATCCATATCATTCACTTCTAGGCCCCACCCTGGATCACCATTTTGATTAGGTAAGGACCTTCCTAATTAGGTAATAGCACTCCGTCCAACCTCTTCCGGATATTCTGGGTAACCTTTCTAGCACCATATCCCCTTCTTTGAAGCTTCGACTTCTTACTTTCTTGTTAAAGTAATGAGCAATCCGATTCTAGTAAACCGCTACTCTCTCGGCTATCATGTCCTGCTTCTCCTCTAGGAGATCCAAGCTGGCCCTCAGCTTGTCTTCATTTCCATCGGGGTCAAAATGTTGTACTTGGAAGGAGACGAGCTTATGTTCTATAGGAAGGACGGCTTCTACCCCGAAAGCTAGCGAGTAGGGGGTTTCTCCCGTAGCGGTCCTCTTGGTGGTGCGATATGCCCATAGTATGTCCAGGAGTTCATCATCTCATCTTCCTTTCTTCTGCTGAAGTTTTTTCTTGAGGAGCCGCTTGATGATTTTGTTTGTGGCCTCTACTAGGCCATTTGTCTGGGGGTGCGCCACGGATGCGAAACGGAGTTCAATCCCCAAACTTCCACAGAATTCCCAAAATCTGGCGTTGTCGAACTGCTTACTCAGATCCGTGATGATGACCATCGGAGTCCCGAATCGGCAAACCACATTTTTCTTGATAAACTCTGTTGTGTTTGCTTCAGTAATTATGGAGAGGTGTTCTGCTTCCACCCACCTGGTGAAGTAATCAATAGCCACGATTGCATGCTTCTGCTGACCTGGCGCGATTGGGAGGGGTCCAATTAGGTCCACTCCCCAGAATGCAAACGGATACCGTGAACTGATGGTTAATAATCGTTCTGGAGGTAGGTGATACAAGGTTGGCCGTTTTCTGACACGGTTCACAAGACTGTACGAAATGCTTTACGTGGTGGTGCAGAGTCGGCTAAAAATATCCCATGCGTAGCACCTAGTAGGCCAATGCTTCTCCTCGGATATGATTTCCACAGTCTCCGGAATGCACTTCCTTTAACACCCAACTCGCATCCTCAGGATGTAGGCATCTAAGCAAGGGGAGTGATATACCTCTGTGGTTAAGGTGCCCCTTTATCAAACAGTATCGAACCGAGGTTCTTTTGATCTTGCGAGCTTGATCGGGGTTTTCTGGGAGCTTTTCTGATTGAAGGTATTCCATGATATGATCCATCCAGCATGGAAATCATTCCACGGGGTTTACTTCTTTACCTTCAGAAATGCTTGATACAGTGATTACCTGGATCGGAACTCCTTTCGGCAGCGCTTGTCCTCCATTGGTAGCTACCTTGGCTAGGACGTCAGCTCGATGATTCTGCTGCCTAGGTATATGTTCGATCCTGAAGCCCTTGAAGCAAGGCAACATCTCTTGCACTTTTTCGAGATAGGCTATCATATTATCCCTCTTGGCCTGGTATAAACTAGTTATTTGGTTTACTACCAGCTGTGAATCGCATTTGGCATGGAGGTAATCAGCTTCCAGCTCTATTGCCGCTCTCATCCCTGCTAACAAGGCTTCATATTCGGCCTCATTATTGGTGGTGTTAAACCCGAATCTGAAACAATGGCAGCACTCGACTTTCTTTGAGTCTGTTAGAATGACCCCACCACCACTTCCTGCTTGATTTGATGCTCTATCGGTATACAGGATCCAGATGTTTCGATCGGTGGGCCAATCTGCGGGTTCTTATTCCTTCGAAGGAGCTCGAATCGGGCTCGGGGGAGCACCCTGATCGGGGATCGCACTGAATTCTACCACGAAATCGGCCAAAGCCTGGGCCTTGATGGTCGTCCTGGCTTTGTATTTGATGTTGAACTGGGTAAGCTAAAGGGCCTACAGCACGAGTCTTCCTGACACGTTCGGCCTTTGAAGAAAATGTCGCAAAAGTTGATCAGTAACTACCACGATGGTGTGAGCAAGGAAATAAGGGCGGAGCTTCCTGGCAGCTACTACCAGTGCAAATGCGAGCTTTTCCAGGAGATCGTAGTTCCTTTCTGATTTGGTTAGGGCACGGCTCACATAGTAGACAGGGTGTTGGGCTCCATCTCCGTATTCTTTCACTAACTGGCGGCGGTTTCAGACACTGCTAGGTATAACTGTAGTTCTTCTCCTGGTACCGGGCTAACTAGCATGGGCGGGATAGCGAGGTACTCTTTTAATTATTGGAAAGCTCGCTCGCTCCCTTAGTCCCATTTCATGTTCTTCCCTTGTTTAATTGCCTTGAAGAACAGGATGCACTTGTCAGTGGACCGCGATATGAAACTGTTCAGGGCTGCGATTCTCCCGGTCAAACCCTGCACTTGTCTGAGTGAGGTGGGAGACTCAAGATCCAGGATAGCTTTGATATTTTCGGGATTAGATTCAATTCCTCTTTCGTGGACCAAGAATCCGAGAAATTTCCCGGCTGTAATCCCGAAGGTGCATTTAGCCGGATTTAAACGCATCTGATTTTCCCTGACTATCTGGAAAGTCTGGCAGAGGTGATCTTGGTGATGTTCAACTTTCTGAGACTTCGTGATCATATCATAGATATATACCTCAATCGACTTTCCTATCAGTCCCCTGAATAAGCGGTTGACCAGGCGCTGGTAGGTAGCTCCAGTGTTCTTGAGCTCGAAGGGCATAACTCTGTAGCAGTACAGGCATTGGCCGGTTATGAAACTGGTCTTATCCTGGTCAGCTGGGTGCATCAGAATCTGGTTGTATCCTGAGAAGGCGTCCATAAAGCTTAGGAGCTTGTTGCCTGCGGTTGAATCTACCAGTTGGTCGATCTTCGGTAGCGGGAAGCTATCCTTTGGGCAGGCACGGTTGAGATCTGTATAGTCGACACACATGCTCCACTTCCCGTTTGCTTTGGTTACCATGACTACGTTGGCGATCCATTCGGGGTACCGAGACTCCCTAATGAACTCTGCCTTTAGTAGCTTGTGTACCTCCTCTTGCACCGCAGCATTTCTTGCTTGGTTGAAATGCCTTCTCTTCTGATTGACTGGCTTGAAGGTGGGATCCACCGCTAACCTATGTGTTACTAAGGCAGAGGGTATTCCCGGCATCTCCTCATGACTCCATGGAAAGATGTCGTTATATTCTCGCAGGAGCATTATCAGAGCCCCTTTTACCTTTGTTCCCAAAGCAGAACCTATACTGACAACCTTGGAAGGATCAGCCTCTCTGATAGGTACCTATTCTAACTCTTATGCAGGATGGCTACTGGCCTATCCTTTTCCTTTTTCTTCCCTGATTTCTATACCGGGGAGCTCTGGCGTAGATCCCATTTCAATCGAATCTGTTTCACCTCCGACATCTTTCTTTGGGAACCGGCCACCTTGGTTGATGGTTACCTGCACACATTGCTTAGCCAGCGCCACTAGATTGGTAGATACTGCATAACACTTGCGTGCAACCTGTTGATCTCCTCTCACTTCTCCCACCTTGTCTCCTACTGGAAATTTCAGGACGTTATGATATATCGACAAGACTCCTTTGAGAGCAGATAGGTAGGGTCTTCCTAGTATGGCGTTGTAGGCGGACGGAGTGTCCACTACAACGAAATCCGTCATCAGGTTCTGCTGTAAAGGCTCTGTCCCTACTATTATCGGTAGGATCATAGATCCGGTGGGAATCAGAGAGTCTTTTATGAACCCGTATAACGGGGTAGTACAACTATTGTAGCAAAGTCTTTTCAAGTAGAATTGCTCCAAAGCGCTTTTGAAGAGGATATCAACGCTACTGCCTGTGTCAACCAAGACACGATGGACCAAGTTGTTGGCTATCTGCACAGTGATGACCATAGGGTCATCGTGGGGCTGTACGACATTGTACACGTACTCTTCTGTGAAGACTGTCTGTGCAGTAGGAGAGAACTGAGGTTGTCTCCTAGTAACTTTGAAAACATTCTGGCTTGCTTCCAATCTAGGAGCTTTCCTGAAATGGTTTTTTCTAGCATTGTTGGAGATTCCGGCCAGGGTGGGACCTCCACTGATGGTATTGACAACGTGAATCTGCTCCATCAGATCTTTCCTTTTTGCTTTCCTTCCTTCCTCATATGCCTTGATATAGGCCTGGACCTTCTTTCCAGTACGTATATTGTCACGTACCTGTTGGAGGAATTCTTCCAAGCAACCTCCCATAACCAAGGCTTTGATCTGGTTCCGCAGACTGTAACACTCCGAGGTATTATGACATGTATCCTTATGGAAGTCACAATACTTGTAGCGGTTCCGCTGATCAGCTGCTACCTTCATTGGGCCTGGCTTTCTGAGCAGTCCCTTGTCGCGGATGGCGAGGTTGATAGTTTCACGAGATGCATTCAAGGGGGTGTAATATGAGTATCCCCTTTCATCTTTATCGATCCGGGCTACTTCCTTAGATGGAGGTGTAGCTCTAGGTGGAGTTCGCCTGATAGGGTGCCGGTTCCGCGGGGGCTGGTAGTGCGGCGACCGATATGTAGACTTGTTGGGAGGTCTGTTCTGACTTTTCTGAACTGTAGCCGGCCTGAGCGCCTCCCTCTTCTGGCGCTTAGCAATCCTCATATCATCATGCCCCATTTTGACTCGTAGCTGCTTGTCTATCTCAACCTGCTATAGAGCTCTGTTATAGGCTTCCTGGTAGGTCTCCGGGGGATGTTTGGCGAAGGATCTGAACAGCCTACCTGCCCATATGTTCCTTCTGAAATTGGCCAACGTCTCCTTTTCCACGAAGACCCCCATCTGGATCACTTCCTTGTGGAATCTCTCTACGTAGGCTCTGAGCGTTTCACCCCGCTCCTGGAACATATACTGGAGATGAATGGGATCCTTGGGGCGAGGTTTGATGCCCTGAAACTGGGCACAGAAGTCAGTAGTCAACCTAGTGAATGAATCAACGCTCCCCGTCAGTAGTTTCCTGAACCATGTCTTGGCATAGTCAGTTAACGTGGTAGGGAACATTCTGCACATGGCGGCTCGGGTAGCATTCTGGACTTCCATCTGGTGAACAAAACTCTCTAGGTGGCTCAGGGGATCCTCGGTTCCAGAAAATTTTTCGGTTGGCATCTTGAATTTGGGAGGTATTTCTGCCACTTTGATCCTCCTCGAGAAGGGAGCATTCATCTTTCCCAAGGGATCTTTCCGGTTCTCCCGATGTTTACCCTTCTTCAGCTCCTGGATCTCTCTTGCCATTCTGGCGACCTGGTCCCGGATATGTTTGTTGCCATTATTTCCTGATTCCACCTCAGAATCTCGGCCGTCAGATCCCCCCGATGTCGCAGAGGTTTCATCCTACTTCTCTCCACGGGAAGGGTCTTCTCCAACATCCCTGTTGCTGTCCCCTGCTACTGAACGAGAGCGCCTCCTGGTCGCTTCCTGTCGAGGTTGTCTAAAGGAAGCTTCTGGTTGGACCTGATGGTAACGCTCCCTAGTCGGGAGATCAATGGTGGATCTAGCGCGTCGGGTTGATGGCCTGTAAAAATTTTTGGAACCCGGGGTACTGGTTTGAGTCTATCATGGACCGATGGTATTGGAGGCATGGGCCCGAGTCTATCATGGATTGGTACCTGGAGGTGGCGGTCCCAACCTGTCAAAGGTAGGTATCCTGGTACCTCGCCGATTGGCCTCTCCCTTGGGATTTGGTATCGCAGGCTGATCGGTGCTGCCTTCGGCGGCCATTCGAAGGCGAGTGCTCTCTATAAAGGCCGTGACCTGTTGGTCTAGGTTGGCAAGTCTAGCTGCTAGGGTAGTAGGTACCTGGGGGGTAGCTCACGCGGTAGCTGACAGCTTTGAGGCGGGTTTGCGACCCTTTCCCCCCTTCTTCGGCTTCTGACCCTTCCGGGTTGAAGCGTTCGACTGATGTTCTGACGGGTCAAGATGATCCTGAGAGGATCGGAGCTTCATTCTGATAATCTAGCAAGAAAACGAGACACACATGCTTTCTTTTGAAGGTGTGGTGTTTCCCACAGACGGCGCCAAAAAGTGTTAATGGAAAAATTCACTCGGGGTGAAAATCTCAGTTAACACCCTCACCCACTACCGGTAGCAGCAGCGGGGTAGGTACCTTCTGTACTGGGGTCCCTCTCTTAGTATAATCGAGGTCGATTGACCAGAGAATGGATAAAGGACATAAAGGGACCGAGCGATGTAAAAAATGAACACTGTTTTATTTAATCAACTACTACCATGGGTTTACATTATGAAAACGTACATATCTCTCACTCTTTTTCACTCTTTTACATAGGATGAAGATAGAGAAAACGTCTGTGTCGATAAGTGGATATTTTTCCTCCAGTAATTGTCAATGGACTCTCACTGGCTTCCGGGAATCTCCCAGAATCTCTCTCTCTCGTTCTGGTGATCAAGAATACTCCAAGAAGCCCCCATTTGCTTTACACTTCAATGCTGTATATATAGTACTCCCATAATCTCCTCAAAATCCGGTTGTTTTTAATGAAGATTATAGGGAGTCCTATTTTGAGCGATGAAAGGCATTTGCGTGGAGCTGAAGGCGTGGGATTAGATCCCGTTAATTAATGGCGAATTCAAATTATGATTTGATCGACCATAGGGTCATTAACGGCGCTTTATTTTAGCGATGGAGTCAACTTTCCTTCTTCGTGGAGCTTGATGGTGATGGAGTCAACTTTCCTTCTTCGTGGAGCTTGGAGGGAGATTCTGATCGTGAGTTGTGATGGAAGGTAGCGCTGACACCTCATTTTGATGAGCTTGTTCTGCTTCCTGCTGGAATGGTGCTTGTGTCTTCATGTTCCCTATCGTATTGCCTGGGAGGTAAGGTACTTGCCTTGGAGGAGCTTCGGATGATCATACTGAGTATCAGGTGGGAGTCGAGGTAACACCAAGGTGGATATCGAGGTAGCACCGAGGTAAGTATAAAGATACCTGGTACCTTGATCGACGTGGAGATGCTTGCGGGATGCTGGGCGTGCGAGCTATCATCATGCTAGTCTTGAGCTGGTATCAGGAGCTTCAATAGGGCGAGATACATACTCTAGGGAATGATACCTTATCTAGATAGATGGATAGTCGAGGTCCCAACCTCGCCGGATATTGGCTCCGTCTAGGTGATGGTACTGATCTTGCAGGTCTCTGGGAATATTTGGATGAATCTTCCTGGACAGGTCTCTGTTGAAAAATTCTCCCTTAGTCCTTTACCAGAAAAATCTGTTAACAATTTCTATTCTCAACTGTCAAAAATAAGAACAAAAGGCAAACAAGTGAGGATCAAAACAACTGTGAAAATGAAGAACAAGACATGCGATCATGCAAGCAAAAGCAAGAACATAATAGAACAAAAAGTAAAGACATCAGGATCAAAACAACTGTGAAAATCAACAACAAGACAATCCATCATGCAAGCAAAAGGAAGAACGGACATACAAACATGCAGAAGCATAAAACAAACACAAAACACAAAAACCCACCAACATAGCCCTCATACAAACATGCAGAACCATAAACAAACATAAAACACAAAAATCCCCAATTTCTAAACACTAAAACCCTATTTTGACGAAATCCATGAATAACGAACATCTAAACACACTCCATGCAACATATTTAGCACCAAGACACGTAAAATAAGTTCAATAACACACAATTACATGTTATTGCCTTTTAATAGAAAAATCCCCAACTTTTATCGTATTAAACCCTATAAAAAAATTGTTCCATGATTATAAAACATCTCAACAAACACCATGCAACACACGTAAAATCAACTGAAAAGAGAGAAAATTGGGTTTTAGGTTTGGGTTTATGGTGTGAACGAAGATGAATTATTGGAGAGTTCAGTCTTCCTCGATCTAATGGTTGTGTTGAGACTGAAGGGACCACAACACAAATTGTTTATTCGATGTGTGTCACTGTTGTATGTTGACGTGTCCAAATTAAATCTGTCCAAACTGATTTCGTATTTGTTTTTTTTTTTTGAAATTGCTATTATAGCCCCAAGTGCCAAATTAGTGCCTCTCTTTTTAGAAGTGACAAAATTGGTCCTTTTTTTAGAAGTGACTAAATTGGTCATTCTAACAGTTTAACGGTGTTAAATATAACAGTTGACTTTAACAATTTTAGTTAAAGTACGTAAATACCATTTATTTGTCATATTAGAACAAAGTTGTTTTGTCTTTTGTGCATTAAATTCACCATTATAATTACAATAAAATCCAAAAATATTATTAATGAAACATCATTTGTACCTTTTTAATTAAAATTTTCTAAAAAAATGTAAATTTTTTTAATAGGACAATGTCAATTATACTCTTATTTTATAAACAAAGTTACCATTCATTCCTAGTTTAGTTTAGTACCATTTTTTATATAATTGCTTTTTTGTTAATATTATATAAGCATTGTTGTCAAAATTATTCAAAAATCAAAATCCATAAATAAAATAAACAAAAATATACCTGTGTTAAAAAAAACTGTACATGAGTCATTGTAATATTGTTTATGAGTAAAGTACAATTTTACCCTTACACAGTCAAAGTTAACTGGCGTAACTTAGTTAGAGGAACTAATTTGGCACTTGGAAAAAATGCGATAACCAATTTGGTCACTTTTATAAAAGTCACAAACAATTTAGAATTTTAAAAAAAGAGTCCACGACCTAATTGGTAATTACCCAATATAAAATTAAACTAACAAGATGAGTTTGATTGAAAGAAATATTCCGGAGTTTGAAAATGTCGGGTGATTTCAATTGTTAAAATAAGAAAATTGTTTGGTAAATAAATAAAATAAAAAATAAAACAGGAAAAGAAGTGGACATGACATTAAAAAAAATGTTTTAAATAGTAAGAGCTTTTCCAATGGTATCCTCAAAAGAATATGAGAGTAATCAAAATTTGATTATTTATAACAAAAAATACTGTCCAACAGAATAATCAAATTGTCTCTCCAATAACCAAATTCGAAGATTGACTTTCAATCATCAAATACAAACTTAATCCAAAATAAATATTGTTGTAATTTTATTCTTTCTCTTTCATTTGTGGCTTTTTTTTTCTCTTTTTTTCTCTGATCACCTATATATCTCATCATTGTTTCGACCCTAAAAATTTCAATTAGGTAAAATTCGTCTCTTCATTACGAATGGATCAATACCCATATCATATACCTTCTCTTGTCTTTTATAGTTTATTTATTTATTATTATTTTTTACCCATGAAATAAAAATGAGCGAGAACAGTAAAAAATGTGGTGGGATTAAATTTTTGATTTAGATAAAGTAGATTTTTGATTTAGATAAAGTGTACCATTGTGGACTACACAATCATTAAATTTAGCAATCCCTGAAAACAATCTTCAAATGTTGAGGTGACAACTTTTAATGATCTAAATTTGTTTATACTATTGGAAATGCTCTAACATTGGAGATTAAGCTTTTATTTGATTGTCTATTAACCGTATATTTATGACATATAATACAAGTATCTTTATATTGTTGTCATATCAACAATTATTGATATACAAACCATTTTTATATTGGAGATGTTCTAACATTATTAGCAATTATTTTCTTGTTCCCAAAAATACTGGAATTAAATTCTAGCTAATACATATACATGTCTTCAAATCCGACACTTAAAAAGCTTGGCATATGGATCATTCATGGTTAGAGCATCTTCAATAGTATCCTCAAAAGTATGAGAGTAATCAAAATTTGATTATTTATCTAAAAAACACTGTCCAACAGAGTCACTAAAATTTAGCAATAACAGTTATCAATAATCAAATTGCCTCTCCAATAATCAAATTTGAAGATTGACTTTTAATTATCAAATACAAACTTAACCCAATATAAAATAACCAAAATAAATGCTGTTGTAATTTTATTTTTCTATCTCATCTGTGGCTTTTTTTCTCTCTTTTTTTTCCTGATCACATATGTATATCATCATTGTTTCGACCCTAAAAATTTCAATCGGGTAAAATTCATCTCTTCATTATGAATGGATCAATGCTCATATCATATACATTCTCTTGTCTTTTATAGTTTTTTTATTTTTTATTTTTTTACCCTTGAAATAAAAATGAGCGGGAACAGTAAAAAATGTGACGGGATTAGATTTTTTATTTAAATAAAGTAGATTTTTGAGTTAAATAAAGTATATCATTATAGACTATACAATCATCAATTTTAACAATCTCTGAAAACAATCATTAAATACTAAGGTGGCAACTTTTATTGATCTAAATTTGCTTATACTATTGGAAATGTCATTATACAGTTTTCACCTCTTTATTGTCCAAATTCTACGGTTCTCTATAAAATATCAAATTTTTACTCATGGAACTTTTGGACTCGTCAAAAGATAGAAATCATAATTGTGCTTGATGATAACATTATATCACTAAATCCATTATATATCAAGAGATTAGTGGTTCAACCACTAAATGAATAGAACAAAAATTCTAAACGTGATTATCATTTTTCATGAGTCTAAGGGCATGTCCGGTACCCTTTTCAAACGGTGTTTTTGTTTTTGTTTTCCAAAAACAATTTCAATACGCATTCACTAACCGTTTTTTCATTTTATTTTCTAAAAAAAACAAAATGAAAAATAAAACTAGTGTTAAAATTGAAAAATATGGAAAACAACTTAAACTTGTTTTTCATTTTGTTTTTTGTTTTGTTTTTTTAACAAATTTCAATATGCTTTTTTTTCCTCCTCCCTTCATCGCCTCCTTCTTCAGCTCTTCTTTCTTCGTCTGCTCCTCCAGCGTCTTCTTCGTCTGCTCCTCCGGCGATGGAGCTGCCAATCTCCTCTTCCTTCTTCTTCTTCCATCACCGCAGATTTGCTATTTCTTCTTCTTCTTCTTCTTCCATCGCACCGATCTGCTCCTTCCTCTTCATCACCATCGATCTGCTCATTCTTCTTACATCGCCGCCGATCTTCTTCTTCTTCCATTGTCGCCAATCTGCTCCTTCTTCCATCTCCATTGATCTCCTTCTTCTTCTTCTTCTTCTTCTTCTTCTTCTTCACGACAGCAAATATGGAGGCCGGTCTGCTTCTCCTACGATGGAACAGCCGATCTGCTCCTCCTTCCATTTTTTATATAAATATTTTTCTTTTTTTCTTTTTAAAGATTTTAATTATTTTTATTTAAATAATATTTTTTTTTAAATCTTGAACAAAAGATCATGTGTTGGTTTTGTTGAAATCCTGGTAAGGTTGTTGAATGTTAAGATCATGGTATTGTTGCTAAGATTCGTCACCTGGCTTACATGGTGAATTGAATGTAAAAAAAAAGGTTTTAAAAAAAAATTAAAAATAGGTTTTCTAGTTGGAAATTTTAAGTAATTTTTATTTAAAAATAAATTCCAACTTGGTTGATAATTATTTGGGTTGAATTATTGTCAAATTTTGATTTTTTTTTGTTGACCTACCGGACGTGTTTTTATTTTTAGAATACAGTTTTCAATATATGCTACCAGAAGCGTTTTTGGATTTCGAAACTGAAACTAAAACGCTGTTTTCATTTTCATTTTTAATTTAAAAAAGCAGTAAACGAAAAACGTTACAGGACGCACCTTAAATGTCTAATTTCCGTTGTTTGATTCCTGATATTTAATTTTACCTATATTAGCAAACTTTATATGAATGGAAACTACTTTTTCTCATTGATTGACTGAATAAATGAAACTATTACACAAACGTTTATATACACTTTCTGGAATAGGATTCCTTTTATAACTAATTATCTGGTGAGTCTTGAATGTATTATATTTGTCAATCTCATTGAACTTGGTTAAATTAATTATTAATGAATAATTATGTCGATTTATTGGTCTAGGATACCGAAAAGTTATACCTTACTGAAAGCAGCGTGCTCGTATTAAGTGGCTTGCGGGAGGGAGACCATAATACTAGATTTTTCCATCTCAAAGCTTCAGAGAGGAAAGCGAAAAATTAAATTCAGGGTCTGTTCGATGGTAATGGAAGGTGGCAGAGTGATCCAAAGAAATTATAGATATTGTGGTTCACTATTTTTCGGACCTCTTCCGCTATAATCAGGTTTCAGATCATACTATGAACAAGGTTCTAGATATAGTTCAACCTCGCCTTTCTCCTCATAGCTCTGGTCTTCTTGATATACCATTTACTGAAGAGGAGGTGCGTTTGGCGGATTTTGCTATTGCTCCCAATAAGGCGCCAGTTATAGATGGTTTATCAGGCTTGTTCTACCAAAAATTCTAGGACGTCGTAGGGCTGAGAGTTACTGTTGATTGCCTCGGATGTCTAAATGAGGGGTATTCTTTAGAAACGATTAACCACACGTTAGTGGCCCTTATTGCGAAAGTCAGAAGTTCGGTGAAGAAGGTTGATTTTCGCCCGATAAGTTTGTGTAACATCATCTATAAGGTGGTTGTGAAGGCACTTGCTAATCGTCTTCGGTTGGTCCTGACTGAAGTTGTCTCTGAATCACAAAGTGCTTTCATCACGGGATGATTAATTTCCGACAATGCAATAATTGGCTTTGAATGACTTCATGCAATTCGTAATAGGAAGCGTAAGAAGGGCTCTTTTGAGCTTAAGTTAGATATGTCAAAGGCATACGATAGGGTAGAATGGGCTTTCCTAGTGAAGATGATGCGTCGTCTCGTGTTTTCTGAGCAGTGGGTGGCTAAGATTCTGAATTGTGTTTCATTTGTTTCCTTCTCCTTCATTATTAACGTTGATGTTTGTGGTTCAGTTAAGCCTACAAGAGGTCTCCGTTAGGGAGATCCGTTGTCGCCGTATCTTTTTCTCCTGTGTGAGGAAGGTTTATCTAGTGTTATTAATTCGACAGTTTTGAAGTCTTCTTTTTCGGGTTTCATGTGTAAAAAGCCGGTCCGATCATCTCGCATCTCTTTTTCGCAGACGATAGCCTTTTTTTTTTTACAGCCACTGAAGCGGAGTGTCGGTACACTCGGAAGATGCTTGACTCCTACTCTGCAGCTTCGGGTCAGGTGATAAATTACGACAAATCGAAGATGTGTTTTAGTAAGAATATTCTCTGGAACGTGGGGGATCGTCAGATCGTCTTGCTAATATTCTGGGTGTTAAATACATAAGATGCCATGAACTATATTTGGGGCGGCTTCCAAGTATGAATTGTAGAAATAAACGACTGCTTTTCAATGGGATTAAAGACCGGGTTTAGGCGAAAATTAGAGGTTGGAAGGGTAAGGTTTTGTCTGTAGGTGGTCGTGAAGTCTTGCTGAAGGCGGTGATTCAGGCAATACCCACTTCTACTATGAGTTTGTTCAAGCTGCCAAACTTTCTTATCTTGAGCTTCTTAAGCTTTGTAATAGATTTTGGTGGGGCAGCTCGGATGAAATTTGAAGATTCACTAATGTGAGTGGCATAAAATGTGTTCTTCGAAGGTTGAGGGTGGTTTGGGTTTTCGAGATTTGGAATTTTTTAACCATGTGCTTTTAGCAAAGCAGTGTTGGAGACTCATACGGATGGGAAAGTTTTAAAAAGTTGTTACTTTTCAGATTCTAATTTTCTCGAAGCCAATCCGAAGTCGAAAGGGTCGCTAATTTTGCAGGGTCTGGTCTGGGGCCGTGGCATCATTGAAATGGACTCTCGTTAGAGGATTGTGGGAGGCAATTTAGTTCGGATTTACAGAGACTGATGGATCCCTAGACCTACCACGTTTAAAGTAATCTCTCCAGTGACGCTTAATGAGAATACAACAGTTGATTTCTTGAAAACAGACTCCGGAAGCTGGAATCTGTCTCTGTTGTAGGAGCATTTCCGGCCTGATGATGTGGATTCGATTCTTTCAATTCCTCCAGTTGCTCATTCTCTTGATGACTCTCTTATCTGGCATTTTGATCAGAATGGGTTGTATTCTGTCCGCAGCGGTTATTGGGTAGGTCGCCAGCTCCCTGCAAACCCAGGGTTTTCTGGGCTTGGTGATGCGTCTTCTTGGTGGAAATACTTACGGCCTCTCAAAATTCCTTCGAAAATCAGGCTCTTTATGTGGCATGCCTCTCACCATTGGTTGCCTACCTTGGCCTATCTGGATAAACGTGGGGTGCCTGCGAATGGGCTTTACCCTCGTTGCCACAGTCAAAATGAAACGATGTCCCACGCCCTATGGGGTTGTCGAGCTCTTCTTACGGTTCGTGCGAGATGTTCTTTTTCGAAGAAGTTGGTCTTTATTGATGGTATGCATTTTCATGATTTCATGCTAGATTGTTCACAGTCTCTCAGGTCTTATGAGGTTGAGCTTCTTTGTGTCATCTTTTGGAGACTGTGGTTTTGTAGAAACCAATTGGTTCACAACTTGGGTAATTTGGACCTGGGTGAAGTGGTTAACTGGGCTACCATCTATCTTGATGAATGGAGGTCGATTCATTTTGTGGATTCCGTCAGTACTTCAAGAAATGGTGGTTTGCTTTCTAGATGAAGGCCTCCAGAGGAGGGTTTTTTGAAGATAAATACTGATGCGGCATCTTGCTATAAGGACCGCCTGATTGGTATAGGTTGTATTATTATAGATGCGTCCGGTAAGGTTAAAATGGCTGCTGTCCGGAAGTTGACAGCCATGGTTTCCCTTGTTGTTGCGGAAGCTTTAGCGGTTAATTGTGGCATTCAGATGGCTATGGAGGCTGGTCTTGTGCCTTTCCAAATTGAGACAGATTCCCTCCAAGTTGTTAATCTCATGAGGGCTGGCAGTTCTACTTTTGAAGACGTTAGCCCTATTATTGATGAGATTTCGGGTTTCCTTCGTTCGATGCCTTGCAGCTCTATTGACCATATTTCAGGAATGGAAACAATGTGGCTCATTCTTTAGCTAAGAGAGCTCTTTTTGGGTCTGATTTTTGTTGGGTGGACGTGTGCCCTCCCTGCGTGGAGAGGCTGGTCCAGTTTGATGTTCCTACTTAGTTTTGCTCGATCTGTTTCAAAAAAAAAATTAATATATTAATAACAATCATATTTACTTCTTTAATAGTTGATTTATAAAACAATCAATATTAATAACAAGTGTTTCAAAAGTCGTTAGGCACTAGTCGAGCGGTGACCCCCACGCCTATCGCTTAGCCTAGCCTACCTAGTCAAGGAATAAACAGCCGACCGGCCGGAATTTCTTTTTAGTTTTATATATATATATATATATATATATATATATATATATGTATACAGTCATTTTCTCTTCAGTACGCACTGATATAATTTATATCAGTGCGTTGCATGTGGACCACTGATTATGGAGAAGTTTTGACAAGTATATACACTTTGAGTCAAAATATGTAAATATAATAGTCCACATCCAACGTACTGATGAAGTTATAGCAGTGCGTACAAACTTGAAAATTTCTGTATATGTATATATACATATATATATATATATATATATATATTTATTGTAATTGAGTAAATATTCATACTATTTCATATCTTTTCTTATATTGAACATCAAATTACAAAAACAAAATTCAATATTAACCATTGATTTTTAAATGAAACCTCCAAAACGAGGTTGTTTCGGGGGTTTCAAATTTTTTTTTAAAGTCAACCTGGTCGGTCAACACCAACTAGTCACCTTAGGCGGTTTTCTGCCTAGTCGGGGCCGCCCGACTAGGGACTAGTCAGAGATTTTTACAACAATGTTAATAGCACAAGAAAAGACGAGATGAGATTGGTCTGATGGTAAACCCCTCACACATATGCCATGAGGTCATGAATTCAAGTCCTCTAAAAAAACCCCGAATTTATGTAATATTAAAAAAAAAGTAACACAAAAGGACTCATGAAGTGAAAAAGAATTTAAGTTCATGATTCTCACAAAGACATGTGGGTCCTTAAGACTCATTTATTATATATGACTAGTATGCAGCCCGCACGATACGCGTGCACAGTAAAACATAACTGTAATCGTTATCGAATTTATATTTTTAAATTCTTTGTGTGTATTTTTCTATTTTTACTTTCATATATAATTTTACAGTTGGAATTAACATATATTAGAAAAAAAAAAGACACTAAAAAATCAATCGACTATAATTTCTGCAATTACATTTGAAATATATAAAATAAGCTTTCAACCACAAATTTAACAATTTTCCGAAATTACTAATTCAGTTATTTCAAAACATTGCTAAGTTGATGTTCTAATTCAATCCCTGGTCTCTAGCGAAATAAGACTGCAAAGAAAATCAAGTTAAACAAATCTATCACAAAACTCGAATACCCAAATCAAATCATGTGTTCACTTACACTTAGAATCTACAATGGAGATCCATTAATCCTAAATAAGCAATAAAAAGGATACAATGAAATATAACACAACAAAATATAAGGGTTTAAAAAAATGAAATAGAAAAACTTGAAATCGTAAATGATGAACCTTAGTGAATTTGGTGGGTTGTGCGAATTTGGACCGGTGGTGACCGGAAGAGGAGGAAAGCTGAGATGGCGGATAAACATTGGCATCAGAGTGTCTGGATTGAGTAATAAACAAAAAGAGAAATAAACATAGCAACAGAGAAAGAGAGTTTTTGACCTTTTATTTTGGGTAGAAATTAGCAAGCTTTTCAAACCCAACTAAAATTATATAAAAGTTAATAAAAATGAGATAATTGAATAGGAAATGTTTTATTTTTTACTAAATTCAATTATGAGATTAGTTAAGAGAATCTATTCATGATCTCATTAATTACGTGAACTCTTGATTACCTATAGATTTTTTATTTAGGAAAAAAATTATATTATTAAATATTATTACAATTAATAACTTACCAGATATTATAATAAATATTGTATAGATAACTAATTAACAATACATTTTTTTTTTGAAATATTATAACTAATTAAAAACAATTAATTCATACAAATTTATGGCTTGTTGGCAAAAAAATATTGTGACCTGTCTTTTAAACTTACCAAATAATGTAGTACTTAAAAAATATATATATTTTGAAGTAAAAAAACTTAGTGATTAAAAATCAATTATGAGATTGGTTAAAAAAATTATTCACTATCCCATTATTTATGTGATTTCCTTTGATTACCTATAGGTTTTTTGATTTAGGAAAAAAAATATTATTAAAAATTATTATAATTAATAACTACTTAATAGATTTGGCAAAAAAAAATGCTTGGGTACTGACCGGTCAATACCCAAAATACTAACCCCACCAATGAGAGTGTAGCACATGACCTTTTTTTTTTAACTTTTTACATTTATCTCACAATTTGGGCTATGTCTACACTCTCATTGGTGGGGTCAATATTTTAGGTATTGACCAGTTAGTACCTGTTATTGGTATAATTTGGAGAGATAACAAGTCAGCATAAGCATCGTGTTACATAGGGGACAACCAGTGACGTGTCAACAAATGTCAACTAAATTGAATCAACCTAAAATGATCAGAAAATAACCCTACAATACTGATCAGAGTTACTTAGATGATCGGGTTGGGAATACCCGACCAAGGTAATTAGATTGATCGGGTTATCAAAACAACGATCGGGGGAAACCTGAATGATCGGGTATAATTGCTTGATCAGGTAAAGATCCATGGTCAGGGGTAAAAGAAATCTGATCGGGTTTGTAAGACGGTCGGTAAGCGACACGTGGACAATGTCTAGATACGTTCAGATGATTAGCATGTTGATAACTTTATTACGACTCAAACATGTAAAGAAGAATCCTCCTCAAATAAGGTTGCAAGAAGCATACTTTGATAAGGAAACAGATTTCCTTAAGAGTTATTAGAATCCAAAGCAGGCAAAGTCGTGATGCGATTGAAACAATTCCAACAAGTCAGAGTTTTATTAAATCACTGTCACATTTCTTTTACTTGTACAAAAAGAATTAGGGATTCATACATGTATAAATATACCTCAAAATACCCAACAGGGGTTAACGAATCATTAGATATTCAAAAGAGAGATAAGGTTGAGTGTGTAGTCATATTATTTATAGTGAATCTTCCTTCTCGCCGTCGCCTGGCAACCGTGGTTTTTTCCCTTTCGGGTTTTCCAAGTAAAAACTTGCTTGCGTGATTTCTTTAATCTCATCGTGATTTGATTATATAGTTACAAATTATACATACCTTGTGTGACGTGTGATTAAATTTACATAATCCAAAAATCACCGTCAACAATTGGCGTTAGAAGGAGCGGGGTGTGAACCTCCGAAAGCTTGTGAAGCTGCAACATGGCAGATAATAGGGATGGAAGCCGGTCCCCTTGTGAAATTGGTACTCCCCATAATATCGACGATGCTGGTATAGTAAACATCGGAGGGGACCCGCCGTCCAGAACTCCACCTTCCTATCAGACAAGACGTAACCACCTCCGAAAATACCCCTCCTAGCATTTCCCCAGACGCCTTCCGGAAAGTTCAGGAATCCCTGCGGAGAGTCATCGAGGACGCCACTAAACAGGGGATCAATATAACCGCTACTATAAATTTGACCTCACCATTCCAGTTATCTACACCAGCGGTGGCACATGACCCTAGGATACCATCTGAGATAGTAGTCCCAACCCCCGACGCTCTTCGAAAAACTGGTAAGAATAAGATGAATCACCACGAAAAGAGGGAGCGACCTAAAAAGGGCGACGATCATCAAGATTACCAGGATCACATAAGGAATGGGGACCAAGCCAGCCAGAGAAGAAGGCAGCACAGTCTACATGATGATGTTACAAGAGATCATGGACGGGAAACGAGTTATGACAGGGCAATAGGTATGACAGCCATAGGAGGGGATCTCATTCACCTTCAACGGACAGAGTGGAACCCCCAAGGAGGCACAAAGAAACAACTCCCGCTCCTAGATTTAATGTTCGAGACACCCAAGTTACAGGGCTAGCTTCAAAAGACCCGTATGATCTCATCATCCGGCAAAAGTTTGATGAGCGAGGTGAACCAGAAAGAAAACGAGAAGTTTTGCTAAGAAGGATAGAAGCGCTGGAACAGAGACAAAGACGAGGGAACCTGTTGATCGGTAATTTCGGCAGTCCATTCACTGCACCCATAAAACAGGCTCGTTTCTCAGAAAAATTCCGAATGACCTATGTGGAACAATTTAAGGCCAACACCGACCCTCAGGAGCACATCAGAAAGTATCTAAGTGCAATGGCGCAGTATGATTACGATGATGCACTCCTGTGCAGAATGTTCCCTCAGAGACTAGGGGATTAGGGGTCCAGATGGTTCTGTGGCCTTGCAAGTGGATTGGTCGAGAACTTCGAGGAATTGATACAGGCATTCACTAGGCAGTTCATGAGAAATATCCAAAGGAGGAAGTCGATATCTGTCCTCTTGACCCTGAAGCAAAGCAAGGATGAGAAGTTAAAAGACTACCTTGCTCGGTTTTCGCAAGAAGTCTCAAAAGTGCAGGACCCTAATGACGATGCGATTGTGGCTGCATTTGTCAACAGCCCGCAACACATCCAATTGTCACTCAGTCTAAGACAGAAGGGACCAATCACCTATGCTAATCTGGTGGACGATGTGGGAGGATACGTGATGGCAGAAGAAGAGCAAATAGCCCATGAAGGGGAGTATATACATTGTGGTCTACCAAGTGAGAGTCAAAAACCCAAAGATAATGGCTCGAAAAGAAGCCCTAAAGGTGACCAAAAGAATAACTCTGGGAAAGGCAAGGAAGGCCGCAAGGAAGATAACCAAAAGGGTAACAAGACCCATAAGAGGCAGTATTCAAGTTATACTCCTCTGACACAGAAACAAGAAGAAGTTCTGAATATAATCGAAGACAAGAACTTATATAAGAAGCCTCCAAAGCAATCCAGTTTTGCTTGGAGAGACACCTCGAAGTATTGCCGTTTCCATCGAGAGAATGGCCATGAAACCTCTAAATGTTACCAGGTGAGGGATTACATTGAAAAGTTAATTAGAGAAGGGCACCTAAAAGATATGGTTCTTAAAGAAAATGATGATCAGGCAAAACGATCCCACAAAGCCCGACCAGAATAGAATGGATAGTTCAAGGGGAAGTTCAGATGTCGGAGCTATCAACACCATTTTTGGGGGGCCATATACGGGAAGGAGTAGCAGGAAAAAAATATTAGAAGTTTGTGAAGCGATAGATGGCCAGAAAAACTTCGAGGAGAACTCGGTGGGTCCGGATCAGAAAAAGCTCAAGCAAGGGTGGGATCCGATCATTTTTTCTGAAGCTGACACTTGCGGATTAGATGTTAAGCCAAATGACGTGATCGTTGTGACAGCTCGTATCAGACACCAAGAAGTAAGAAGAATATTGATTGATAATGGGAGCTCGGCGGATATCCTGAGCGCCAGAGTGTTCGATCAGTTAGGGCTTCATAGGAAGGATTTGCAACCACTGGCGATTTCCGCTCAAAGGATTTGGGGGAGCGGAAGTGAGATCTCTAGGGACGGTCAAACTTCTGGTCGAGGTAGGAAGTTTTTCATACCAAAAAACAGTACTGCTTGACTTTGTGGTCGTTGATACAGTGAATTGGCCATACAATGCCTTGTTAGGCAGACCATTCTTGAACAAAACAAAGGCGGTTACGGTAACCTATGCCCTGACCGCCAAGTTCCTGACCGAAGCTGGGGTTGGAGTATTGAAAGGATCCCAAGAATGGCCAAGGAAAGCCAATCTGGCGGTTTACAGAGAAAAAAACCGAGCCAGACGTAATGCAGATAGAATCCATCGAGCAAAAGAAACTCAGAAGAAGATGAGAGCGAGGAAAAGGCGGAAACACTGACTCGTTTTGACCTGGACCCAAGGGAGTCACCTCTACAAGATGGGAAAGACCAGGAAGGGGAACCAACCGTTGAGGTCGTTATAGGCGACAAGAATCCTGAACAAACAGTAAAATTGGGAACACATCTGACCAAACTTGTACAGGATCAACTAGTCAATCTATTGAAAGAATACAATGACGTATTTGCTTGGAAACATGAAGACATGCCTGGAATCGATGACAAGATAATTTCCCACACCTTGACTGTTGACCCCGAGCAGATACCGGTAATACAGAAAAGGCGGAGGTTCAACCCTGAGAGAAGCCAAGCAATTAAAGAAGAGGTTCACAAGTAATTGGCAGCAGAATCGATCAGGGAAGTTCAGTATCCCGAATGGGTTACCAATGTGGTGCTCGTCAAGAAAAAGAATGGACAGTGGAGAATGTGTGTGGATTTTACAGATCTGAACAAAGTATGCCCGAAAGATAGTTTCCCTCCACCCCAAATAGATCAGTTGGTTGATGCAACTGCGGGGCATGAGTTGTTGAGTTTCATGGAAGCGTATTCAGGCTTTAACCAGATTAGGATGTTTGGCCCAGATGAGGAAAATATTGCTTTCATAACGGATCAAGGGCTTTATTGCTACAAGGTAATGCCTTTTGGTTTAAAAAATACCGGCGCAGCTTACCAAAGATTGGTAAATAAGATGTTTGCCCGACATATCGGCAGGAACATGGAAGTCTATATAGACGACATGTTGACCAAAAGTGTCACTGCAGTCCAGCATGCAACAGACCTCCAGGAAACATTTGGAATATTGAGACGATATGGGATAAAGCTCAACCCGAACAAATGTGTGTTTGGGGTGCCATCGGGAAAATTTCTTGGATTCTAAGTGCACCAAAGAGGTATCGAAGCGAACCTTGAAAAAATAAAAGCACTCAAAAAGATGAGGTCCCCGGTCACCCTAAAAGATATCCAAAGGTTGACAGGTTGCTTAGCCTCATTAAACCGATTCATCAGCAAATCAACCGATAGGTGCTTACCTTTCTTCAGAGCAATAAGGAAATGTAAGAGGGTAGAATGGAAGGAGGAATGTGAGCAAGTGTTTCAGAAGATCAAAGAATACTTGGGTAAGGTTCTTATCTTGTCAAAGCCTCATGTGGGAGAAACGATATACCTATACCTATCACAGCTGTGGCCATAGGGTCGGTATTAGTTAGGAAGGATGAACGAGTTCAGAAACCACTGTATTATACTAGCAAAGCTTTATTACCAGCAGAAACAAGGTATTCAGCAGCCGAACAGATGGCTCTAGCATTAGTGACTGCCGCAAGAAAGCTAAGACCTTATTTCCAGGCTCACAAGATTGAGGTACACACAGATTGTCCTTTAAAGCAAATCATGTCTAATCCAGAAGTGTCAGGAAGGCTAACAAAATGGGCGGTAGAGCTAAGTGAATTTGATATCACTTACTTGCCAAGGGATGCAATAAAGGGTCAAACTGTGGTAGACCTGATTGCTGAGTTCACTAACCGAACATAGAGGTGATAAGGATACTAGAAGAAAAGGAAAATAAGGTTTTTAATTGGAGGCTACACTTTGATGGGTTGTCAAATACGCATGGCAGCGGGGCTGGCATAGTAGTGTCGACCCCCGAAGGTGATCAGGTGGAATGTGCCTTGCGATTTGACTTCAAGGCTACTAATAACATGGCTGGGTATGAAGCACTGCTGGTTAGACTCAGAGTGTGCACGGTGCTGGGAGCAAAGGAAATAGAGATATTCAGTGACTCCCAGTTTGTGGTCAACCAGGTCTTGGATGAATACCAGGCAAAAGATTCTAATATGGTGGCAAATTTAGAGATAGCTAAGGTACTTCTCAGGAGATTCAAGGATTATAGAATCACTCAGATCCCGAGAGAAAAGAACGAACAGGCTGACGCATTGTCAAGGCTGGCGTCGGCAACCACTAGTATCTGGTCTAAGATGATTCCAGTGGCTCACCTCGAAAAACCCAGCATTGGGGAAATAGAGAAGCTGACAGTAGATACAGTAGAAGCAGAGCAGGTCACTTAGATTACCCTGATCAGGCAATACCTAGAAGACGGAAAGCTTCCAGAAGATGCAACCGAAGCAAAGCGCATTAGATACAGGGCAACCCCTTTTTTAATATTATGAGGAGAGCTCTATAGAAAGAGGTTTTCCAAAGCCCTACAGAGATGTGTCAGTCAGGATGAGAGAGATAAATTTTGGCTAGTATATACAGAGGTATATGCGAGAACCATACTGGGGGAAAAAGTTTGGCCCATAAAACCCTCAGACAGGGTTTCTATTGGCCAACTCTATTTCAAGATGCCAAAACGGTGGTCGAAAAATGTGGTACCTGTCAAAGAATCATGAATGAAATCAAACAGCCAGCTAAGAACTTGAAGAATCTGACTTCACCTTGGCCGTTTGCGATTTGGGGACTAGACCTGATCGGCCCAATGCCTACAGCAACTAAGGGAGGCGCAAAGCATGCTATTGTGGCAGTTGATTATTTCACAAAATGGGTGGAAGCGGAAGCATTGGTATATATCACTGAAGTTAACACCACCAGCTTTGTAAAGAAGAACACCATCTATCGATTCGGGATCCCAAACACAATCACTACTGACAATGGGACTCAATTCGATAGTGATAATTTTAGGAAAATGTGTCAAAAGTACCATTTTAAAATTTATTATGCTATGCCGGCTCATCCTCAGACCAATGGTCAAACTGAAGCTGTTAACAAGATCATCAAGTACACCTTGAAAGCTAAGCTTTATAGCAAAAAAAGGAAATTGGGCGGAGAAACTGCATGAAGTACTCTAGGCATACCGAACAACGTAAAGAACTTCGATAGGAGAAACATCTTATTCCTTTGCATTTGGAATTGAGGTTGTGATCCCTGTCGAAGTCGCATATACTTCCTTAAGAGTCCAGTTATATCAACCTGATACCAATATAAGTACCCTAGAGCATAACCTAGATGAGTTTGAAGAAAAAAGGGACATGGCGAGAGTGATGAATACAGCCTATCAACAAAGAGTTGTCAGGTACTACAACTCACACGTCCGATAAAGAAAGTTCCAACTCGGAGATCTGGTCCTTAAAAGGGTATCCCTGAACACAAGGGATAAGGCGGCTGGGTCGCTAGTTGACAAATGGGAAGGACCTTATCAGGTGATCGGACTAGCTGGGCATGGTGCATATCGCCTTGGCCGACCTGAAGGAGAAGAGTTACCCAGGCCATGCAACGCTCAATATTTGAAGACATTTTACCCTTAGGGGATTTTCCTTTTTCTGCTCTTTCTCAGAATTTTTAGATATTCTGTTAAAATTAGAATAATTGCAGGTTTCGATTATATTAATCATTTGTTTCTTCTTATAGTCTTTTCGAAGATATTAATAAAAGCCCTTCAAGGGAAGCATAGTTCAGGAAAAAGTGTTCTAATTTTGCTTTCGTTTACAAAAGTGAATCTCTATTGAATTCCGAACGGGTTCTCGGGAGGCCTAGTGATGGGGCCGAAAGCATATATCGTAAGATAATGCACTTTCACCAAAACTAACTGGGTACATTAAAAGCACTGTTAAAGCACCTTCGGGTGATTAACATCTGATGGGATGCGCTGAAAGTTGGATGAGGTAATCAAAGTCTCATGCTTGAATGCCAGTTAATCAGATACTTGGCTAAGATAAGCGAAGTTAATGAGATAAAGAAAATCCTCATTGTAGCAAATCTTGAGTAACAGACTACTGGAGACGTTCCAGTGACTTAGTTGCCAGATAAAAGACAATAGTCAATAAATTAGATACCATAAATATGGTCCATCAAAAGAACAATACCTGAACAAACGTACAGCACAACTACAAACCAAATCAAAGCCGGTCAGTTAACTAGATAACTGATCGGGTTCACCAAAAACTAGTCACCAAAGGATTGACTGGGTCGATAATAAGCAGTTAAAAAGATGATTGAATGAATTAAAATAGATGATCGGGTTAATAATCAATTAAATTCGATCAACTGAAAACAATCAATCGAATCAATCACAGTCGATCAATAAAGGTGGTCGATTAAAATAAAGAAGACCGCACAAGTAAATTAAAGGTTTGTACCATTAAAAGATGAACAAATCGCCTATTTAGTGTTACAAGAAGAATTTACAAGGTATATGGTATAACAAAATAATGTATAAGAATGAAGGAGAGATCAGGCTCCAGGAGTGCTTGAAGGGCCACCGGGTACAGAGGTGCCAAGGGGATCATTTTCTTTTTCTTAGCCCTTGGTCAGATCTCCACAATCTGGCCAGCAGATGTTATCTTCAGGATCTTCAACCATGAAAGGAGAGTAATCGGTCTCAGGTAAAGGTCTGATATAAATACCCTTAGATATTGGACCATCATCATCGGCCGCGTGAAAGGTAACCAGGGAGGATTTGGAGGGGAGCTCTAGGTGCATGCTATGAGGCTCTTTCCCGATGGATTTGCAGTAAGCCATCCATCACATCATCTGGTTCTTTATTGCACAGAGAGACTCGGCCTTATGCTTTTCGATTGTTCGATCCCATTTGAGGCGAGCCTCTCCAGTAGATCTCTCATTACCCCCTAAAAAAACATTCGAGCAATAGCGAACCCACATTCCAATTCCCTCAGCATAACTGCCTCGAAAGCAAGAGACATTTTATAGCGATCAACGCTTTGAACCTCAAGGGCTAGTCTGGCCTCTTGAGATAGCACTTCCATGCTGACCTTCTGCTATTTCAGATCTTCGACCAGCCATTCGTAATGAATTTTGGCCTCCTCAGATCCCTACTGGGCTTCAAGCATAGATTGTTGGGAGGTGGCCAGAACTTCTTTGGCAGCCCGAGCTTCTGCTTCCTGATTAGCTTCAGCTTGTTCAGCTAGAAGTAACTTTTGTTCCAACTCAGCACTTTGTTGTTCAGCTCTGACCAGATTTGCTTCAAGCTGGGTACTTTTTACAGCAAGTTCTGCAGGCTAGTCATGGCATTGCCAGTTTTAGTTTCCGAGGTAGTAACACACCTCCTCAAAGCTGCCTTAGTTGCGATGCGTTGTTTCAGCCTCTCTTCAAAAGAAGCTTTCAACTTTGATTCACTTGCTGAGGCCGAACTGACCGCTTTCTTTCTCTTCTCAAGCTCCTTCTTCAGTTGAGAGATTTCAACAACCTGTTTCTTCTGGGCTATCATGGCCCTAGTCATCTCCTCTACGGCCTTGAAAAAGAGAAGGAAAACAGGTTAAGCTTATATATAGACTTGAAGTGTAAAGAATGATCAAGAGGGTGAAAAATACATACATAAACGCCGTTATTATAAATAGCACAGACTCATTTTCGCATCACTAGCATTTCGAAATTCAATCCAGTAGCCCACACTAACATAACCTTTTTCCAGCAGACATGGATTTCAACATGTCGAAGGGTCGGGCAATGTCTTCTCCGAGCCAGGAATGCCGGTCACAGTAAGAAGTACTGTCATCCCTGGACTGTGAGGCGGTTGGTCAGTCGGGACTAAACGTAGAATCAAAGTGGTTTCAAGGGTAGCCACCGGGGGTATGGTGGCAGTTTTCTCCTGAATGTTTTCTTGATCAATGGCTCCCGATGAGCCTGCTTCAGCACCATTTAGGATGGGAGCTAGGACAGCATTGGGTAAAGGCTCATAGGGACGATCCAGCGGTAAAGAGACTTTGTCAATATGATATGTCTCATGATCAGATAAGTTGTCTTCAGGAGCAGGCAGGTTGGTTGATATTTTTTCAGGGCTGGCTTGCCCTTCGTCAGAATCTGAGTGCAGTGAAGACTATCTGACGTTTAATGAAAAATTGTATTGGGGCCTTGCCAGCACGATGAGTTGGAGAGCTAGAATGGATTTGGCCAGCTGGGCAGATGGTTTGTAGGAAGACTTGATCGGCTAAAGACGGGGGTTGATCATGGTGGGAACCGACCTCAACAGCCACCCGATCATCTGTTCTGGACTGATCAGGTGGCAAAGTGGCAGATGGAGTTGAAGAACGATCATTTCCCTTCTTCAATTGGTGCTCCCTACGAATCAAGTCATTCTACATGTCTTGATCTTCATCATCCTCTTCAAGAACGACTGGTCTGACTCCAGTCTGATGAGCTCCAAAGTCTTTAGCTGGCTCGGATTTCTTTTTTCCTCGAGCAGCATCAGAAGCAAATGAGCTTGCAATAGTTTTGGTCACTTTATTGATCGATGATCTCCTAGAAGGTCTGGACAGGTGTCGACCAGTTGTTTCATTAGTAAGTTTCCTTTATTGAGCCTCCGGGAGATTTCTTTTGCTCACCCAGATCAGAAGATTTCTTCTCTCTTTCCCGATCGGAAACTTCAGAAGACTTATTGGGGTCAGGTTTATAAGTGTGTTCAACCATGACCTGCTGGGGAGGAGCAATCCCCTGGGCCAGTTGGGCAGTAGCCTCTACTCGACTAAGCTTGTCAAATTTTTTAATCCTTTCGGTTTGTTCCCCCGCCACGATGTCCATCTCATATACTGAGCCATAGAAAGAACGTCAGAATGGGTAAAACCTAGCTCTAGAAAAATCAATCTTCGGGAAAAATGAATGATACTTACAGCGTTTACGTCGACTCGAGATTGGAGGAAACAGACCCAAATTAAGGAGGTCTTTCTCGGCAAACAGTGCCCGTAGATCCCTGGCTTCCCAAGTTGTTTGAGCGGCTTTGATTACGTTCCTTGCCTGATCTTCTGTGAGGGTTGCGGGAGTCTGATTCCACAGCTCAGGAGTGAAAAAATGCCTAGGGACATAATTCCTAGCCAATTCCTGACCAGGGTCAGCAACAATTGACTCGCCCCACTCACCTCGAACGAAGAACCAACTATTCTTCCAATACTTGTTGGATGTGGGGAACCCCAAAATAAAACCTTTATGATCCTTGATGGATTGGGGAGTGGGTCTTTAGTTGTATCCTTTAGGAATCCAATGATTAATGGAGATGGACTGAAGGTAAAAATTACCCCCATTGTCTGACCGACCCAAAGTGTAGAAGTTAGGGATTTCTTGCGGGGTCGGGGGTACTTGGCACTGATTTGCTTCCACAGGTGCCACAAGCTCATCAACACCCAATAGGAGTTCGGTGAAAACTGAGCGGGGGCAATCCCAGCCTCGGCAAGGAATCAGGCGATGAAGGGTTGAAGTGGCAGCGTGACCCCGGACATGAGCATTGCCTCGTAAATGGCCACAGAACCCCGATGAGGGTTCCAGATAGCGCGATCTCCGCTCAGAAAAATTTCAGCTGACCAAGGGAGATCAAATCTTTCACTATACTTTACCAACTCAGGTTCATCTACTACATTTACTTTCGAATCAAAGGTGCAGGGATCCTCAGCAGTGAACATCAAAAGGAAAGCCTGTCGCCTCTTGGGAACATCTTCCATTTTCAAAAGTTGGCAAGGGATCTTCAAGTCGATTGCGGAGGAATCCCTAGAGCTTGGTCTACCTCCCCGACCGGATCCGGTTGTCTTTGACATATCTGGGTATGTGTTTGGAGAAAAAACAGTAGGGTTAGCAAAGTTTGATTTGAAAGAAAAGGGTTGAATGGGTTGAGAGAAATTTTGGAAAAATCCTCCTAAAATGGATTCAATTCTAGCAATAATTTCCTTATCTCCTATTTCAATATAATGAATCAACAATTCAACATAACGATGTCGGGAAACAGAATCCATACCTGATGGTTGAAGTGAGCGAGATGAAGATCTGGCGGAGAACGAAGGACTCTGAAAAAAATATTTGAAGTAGAAAGGAAACCTAGAAGATAAAGAGTCATGTAGTTTGAAAGAAAAGATTGTGTGAGGGGGAAAAACGAAGGGATTTGAAAATATATATATATATATATATATATATATATATATAGGCGAGGATGACGTCATATGAGAGTGGTGGTTGGAATGAGAATCCCGAAGATCACGCGACGTTTGAAATTTAAATCGCCGCCGTCAGTTACGACATTCGCGTCAAATCAACAGGGCAAATCAAACGTTTGTGGCTGAAATTAAAGACCAGTTGTCCCGCAGTAACTAGCATTAATGAGCTACACGACAAAAGGCTTCCAAGTTAAACATGTCTCACCGAGCGAGTTATTTCTATTGAGCGAGATGCTCGGTTTGAATGTTTAAGGGGATATTGTTATTGGTATAATTTGGAGAGATAACAAGTCAGCATAAACATCTTGTTACATGGGGACAACCAGTGACGTGTCATCAAATGTCAACTAAATTGAATCAACCTAAAATGATCAGAAAATAACTCTACAATACTGATCAGAGTTACTTAGATGGTCAGGTTGGGAATACCCGACCAAGGTAATTAGATTGATCGGGTAATCAAAACAACGATTGGGGGAAACCTGAATGATCGGGTATAATTACTTGATCAGGTAAAGATCTATAGTCGGGGGTTAAAGAAATCTGATCGGGTTTGTAAGACGGTCGGATAAGCGACACGTGGACAATGTCTAAATACATTCAGATGCTTAGCATATTGATAACATTATTACGACTCAAACACGTAAAGAATAATCCTCCTCAAATAAGGTTGTAAGAAGCATACTCTGATAAGGAAACAGATTTCCTTAAGAGTTATCAGAGCTCAAAACAGGCAAAGTCCTGATGCGATTGAAACGCTTCCAACAAGTCAGAGTTTTATTAAATCACTGCCACTTTTCTTTTACTTATACAAACAGAATTAGGGATCTATACATGTATAAATATACCTCAAAAATACCCAACAGAGGTTAACGAATCATTAGATATTCAAGAGAGCAAGTAAGGTTGAGTGTGTAGTCATATTATTCATAATGAATCTTCATTCTCGCCGTCGCCGGCAACCGTGGTTTTTTCCTTTTCGGGTTTTCCACGTAAAAACTTGCTTGCGTGATTTCTTTTATCTCATCTTGATTTGATTATATAGTTGCAAATTATACATACCTTGTGTGATGTGTGATTAAATTTACATAATCCAAAAATCATCGTCAACAGTACCCAAGCATTGTTAAAAAAAATTATGACTTATCTTTTAAACTTACCAAATAATGTAATACTTTAAAAAAAATACTTAATAATTAAAAATAAATTATTTACAAAAAAAATAGCAAAAACAAATTATGGCTTATCTTTTAAACTTACCAAATAATGTAATACTTAAAAAAATACTTAATAATTAAAATCAATTATGAAATTAGTTGAGAGAATTTATTCACTATCTCATTAATTAAGTGATTGTCTCTTGATTACCTACTAATTGTATAGGTATAATCTATATATTTCTATTATTTTATAGATTATAATTAATATGAATTCAATGACGAAGCTCGTCATATTGATTATATAGATATATGAACAATGCTTAGGTACTGATCAGTCAGTACCTAAAATACTGACTCCGCCCATGAGAGTGCAGCACGTGGCCTATTTTCTTTTACTTTTTACATTTATCTCACAATTAGTTGAGCCACATACTGCACTCCCATTAGTGGGGCCAGTACCCAAACATTATTCTAGATATTATATATATATATATATATATGAAGATTTTAATTAATAGAAATATGATGACAAAGCTCCTCACGACACGTGGGCGAGGTTCCATTATAGGAGATTATATATATATATATATATATATATATATATATATAGTCTTTTTCCTATCAGTGTGCACCGATGGAATTATATAAGGATATTGAATGTGAGTCACTCATTTATAAAAGAGTTTTGACAAGTGCATACATACCAAGTCAAAGTATGTAAAACGAGTGAGTCACATTCAATGTCCTTATATAATTCCATCAGTGCGCACTGATGTGAAAATTTATATATATATATATATATATATATATATATGAGTAATGATAGGCTTCCCATATTTTTCCCAAATGGTGTTGACACGTCATTACTCTTCCCAAATTGTTTCCCAAATGGTGTTGACACGTGACGTGTCAACATCACATCACTCACCACATAATCTAATGATTTATAAGATATTGACACCTCACGTGTCAACACCATTTGGAAAGAAATTTTGGAAAGCCTAGCATTACTCATATATATATATATATATATATATATATGTGTGTGTGTGTGTGTGTGTATTTAAAATTTAACATTATTTCCATAAAAAACGGATAACCATCCATTTGGTATTACAATTAAAATTTTAATTTGTTTTGAAAAATATTTATTTATTACCATTTATAAGAATAATTAATATTCAAAAACATTTATTTTAGAAATAATCATAGTGTATATAATGCATATTTAATACATTCTAAACAATCTAAAACAAAAAAAAAAACAAACAGGAAAAAATAAAAAAAGAATTATAAATATTTATAATTAGATAGATATAATTAACTGAGATTTGCTATTTACAATTCAATTTGTTTTGTACTTTTCACATTTATTTTCTTAATACATTTATTTTTAAATTAAAATTTAAAACCTCTGAATACAACCCAATTTACTCGAAAATACCACATATAACATATATAAGTATATATATATATATATATATATATATATATATATATAAACGCTTATTCTAGAAATACTTGTAGAAGTATTCAATTATTTTTAAACTCCATGGAGGTTATTGTCAAGCTTAGTAATAAATTAATTTATTTATCCAATTATGTTCTAAAAAAATTCCATTTTTTCAATAAACACATTTCTAGATTTTTTTTTTTCATGAGTTCTTCTCTTAGATGATTCAATAAAAAAAATATAAATGTGAAGACTTTTATGGAGATGCGAATAGTGGTGGAGATATTTTTTTATTATCTTACAAAAAAAATTGTTTATTACCATTTATTAAAAAAGTAGGAGTGAATTACATATATTTAGAAAAAGAATCTATTGAATTGAAGGCAATAATTAATGTTTTAATGTACTACCATTAATATTTGAATACATATTATTATTTTAATTTTTTGTTATGTTATCATTAATATGTTACTATTGATATGTTTTTAAAATTTACCATTAATTCCAAAAAAAACGGATTACCATTAATTTGGTATTACAATTGATATTTTAATTTATTTTGAAAATTATGTATATATTATCATTTATACGAATAATTAAAATTCAACAACATTTATTTTTGGTAATAATCATAGTGTATTTAATGCATATTTAATATATTCTAAAAATCCAAAAAGAGAGAAAAAAAAGGCTAAAAATAGTAAAAAAAAAATTTGTAAAAAAGCAATACTATGTAGTAGTTATTGGATACCCGAATATCCGGATGTTAAACTTAGAACAAAAGACTATAACACTATGTAGTAGTAGTCTTTTTTTTTCGAGACTATAACACTATGTAGTAATAGTCTTTCTATCGAATCCATCAGCCATAAGTACAAAGCACCTCATAATTCTCAACCGATCCCATTAATGTTCTACATTTGTGGTAATGAGCAAAATGCTAGCCTTACTAGAGAGTTGCATAGTGAACAACATACTGAACACCTTATTAAAGATTCCAAAATACATCAAAACAATAATCATTCCAAAAATACCTTTACAACTACTAAAGTGTTTCCTAACAAAAATAAGCAAAAAAAAAATTTAAAGTGTTTGAATCAAAAAAGACATGGAGATGCTTTGTTTTGAAAAGAAAATGATACCTGAAAATGGTGTTTGAGAAAGGCCTTTAGCAATCATTAAGAATTGAGAACAAAAAAAACTAAAAGATTAAAATTATTCAACCAAATATAAAAAAAAATATGTAGAAAGTATTCTCACCACCCAACGCCATCTAATTCCCACTGTTTGGGTGTATTGAGTTTGTCTGCGAGGGAGAGTCAATGGAATGGGATGGAAAAAAAATGAGATTTTGGATGGTTTTCATAGAGAAAATTAAGGAAGAGGAGAGAGTTTTGAGTAAAGATTGTGATAGGCATATTATGATTATGTGGTTTAATTGACAAAACTTAAAGTCTGGCTTAAAGAAGAATATGATGGGGTTATGGTGTTTTATAATTGATCATTGTAACATTTAAATCCAAAGCACCCCTCACAGATAGATTAATAGACAAAGGAAGCCAAAGCTAATCCATAAAAGACCAATAAGAATTCCAATTACGAAATTGATAACAAAATTAATGCAAGACTTAAAATATTGTAATTAAGGGGTATAAAAATGTCCAAGTTAATTTGGTATAATAATAATAGTAATAGACAAAACAACTATTTAATGGTTAAGTTAAAAAAACACACTAATTAATGGCTCCATTATAGGAGGTTATATAGATATAGAAATAGAAATTAATATATAGAATTTAAGTCCAAAGTTTCTCACGACGACACATGGCACTGTAAGAGTCAACTTATATATATAAATATATATATACTTACATATAATAATGCTAAACATCCCACCTAAAATGAGTTTATTTTTGCTCACCCACCTTAACTGGGGGTGAGCATTAACCCCCACCTCAAATAATGACACATGTCCCTAACTTAACCCATAATTAGCAAATATCCAATCAATTATAAACTCTATTAAATAAATAAGGGTAAAATAGGTAAATGTATAAAACACTACAATTAATTATGTTTAACAAATATTAAAATTTAAAAAGTAATATCAAAAAAATAAAAAACAAAAACAAAAATTAGAAACCATTCTCATCGTCTTCTTCTCCCAGTGATTTCTGGAGATGATCAATTGATGATGTAGGTGATGATTTCTAGAGATGATGAACTGGGTGTTGATGGTGATTGAACAATTTCTATTTTTTTTCAAACATATCTTCAACAAACAAAAAAAAATCAGAGATTCCACAACAAAAATTCAAACTCATCTTCATCATAGATTCAACAACAAACCAAAAAAAAAATCAAACACAGATTCTACAACAACCAAATTCAAACTCATCTTTTTGAAACACAATTATAATTAAAGATTCTACAACAAACAAAAAAATTCAAACACATCTTCTTCGTCATACACAATTGGATTCCACAACAACAAAAAATTCAAACTCATCGTCATCAAACACAACTTCAACTGGATTCCACAACACAAAATTCAAAAAAAGGAATGGCCCACAGTTCTGCATCATGTGCCTCACCACAAGTGATGTCGCAACCGCCGCGCACACCACCCTTGCTCCCACTGCCCTTTTCCCCATCGCCACAACCTTTCAAACCCAAAAACAAAATCTGAAAACCCTAGATCGAGCTAAATACAGTAGAAAGCAAACTGATGTAGCTTTTCTGATGGATTGGATTCTCAATCTCTGGTGAATTTGAATCTCTCTTCACAATCGAAGTTTTGATGGTTTGGATTCTCCATTGATGGAGAATCCCCATCGCCATCTGTGATGTAGAAAGCCCGGTGATGAAAATAGAAACAAATTAAACTTGTGTATTTGACTAACTAACTAACCATGCTGGACTTCTCTGCTGCCATTTCTTCTTACGTTGCTTTCTCTAACAGTTGAAACTTCACAGACTGTTCCAGATCCATGAAAAGAAAGAAAGAGAAGAACTAAAAGTGAAGTTTTGAGTGGGTGTATTTGTATACATAAGAATATAAAAAGAGAGGATTCAGAGTTTTGGCTCACTCTTTTCTCGAGAAAAAAAAAGGAAAAGAGAAACAAATTAAAAGGATAATGAACAATAATGAACAGATAATAGATAATCTATGATGGTGATGAACAATTTTTTTTTGTTCATAATAATGAACAATAATGAACAAAATGATATTGAACAATAATAATTTCTGGGTGCAGATGTCCTTTTTTTTCTTTTTTAGAAAAAGGGTAAAATAGGTATAACAATATTTACTAACTATGGGTTAAGCTTGGGACAGATGTAATTATTTGAGGCGGGGTGTAATGCTCACAAAAATGAACTCACCTAAAATCTCATCTTTTTCATTCTAACACATGTGGCATGTGAGGTGTCAAATTATGAATGGATACACATTAATAATGATTTATCTCACCTACCACATGTATCTGCTTACCATTTGACATTTCAAGTACCACATGTGTTGGGATGAAAAATGTAGGATTTTAGGTGGGATGTGCATTACTGATATATATATATATAGTCATTTTCTCATCAATGCGCACTATTATAAAATACATCAGTGTATTGTATGTGGACCATAGATTATGGATATGCACTTGTAATTGAATTTAGTGGTCGACATGTAACGCTCTTATAAATATTCACTAGTGTGCAATGAGGAGAAAATTTTCATATCTATATATATGATATATAATAAAATAATAATAAAAATAATAATAACATTTAATGAATGACACGTGTTGCAACCACATCAAAAGTAGAAAAAGGGCTATTATTATATAATATAATAAACTCTAAAGGAAAAATGAACCAAGTGTTCTCTCTCTTAGGGTTTTCTGATATTCTCTAAATATTTGACTTCCTTTTGGTTAAAGTAGCCGGTGGATCCTTTTGTGATCCTGTTTTCACTCATAAGGAGTGTAGTTTGGTTTTTGTGTTTTCTAGGGTGGTATTGATGAACACTGACGAGGTGGCATTGCTCTGTGATGTGCTCGCTTTACAAGAGAAGGAGGAACTTTTGATGGCCTTGCGGCCAGGATGAAAAGACGAGGGTGCTAAGCGGTTGTCTTTAAGACTGGTAGAAAAAATAATGTTGAATAAATTAGTGAATAAAGAAGCTTTTATTAACCTCATACCAAGATATGGCTTATTAAGGAGGGCGTAGATAAAGAAGTGGTAGATGGAAATATTTTTTTCTTTTACTTTCAGAAGTGATGTTGATAGACGATGTGTTTTGAACAGTGGTCCATGGAGTTTCGAAAATGCGTTGATAGTTCTAGTGGAACCTACAGGAAAGGGGGATGTTTACGAGATGGATTTCAATAAATCAGTCTTCTGGGTTCAGATATATAAAGTGCCAATGCTCTGTATGACCAAAGAAATTGGTGTTTTCCTAGGCAATATGATCGGTGAAGTTAGAGAGATTGATGAAGGTGAGTCTGGCGAGTGTGTTGGAAAATATATTCGAGTTCGGGTGGTGATTAACGTGGACAAGCCGCTCCGGCGTATCTTGAGGGTAGATGTTTGGGGTAATGGTTAAGAGTCGACAATGCTTTTGCGATACGAGAAATTGTCGGATCATTGTTATAGATGTGGTCGTTTGTGTTAGGGTTTATACCCTAAAGATGTAATTTGTAAATGGATTTATAAATTAAATAAAAAAGAAAAGTTCAATTCATTCTTGTTGTGTTGTGTATTTTATAACTTGTGCATATATTAACATCCTAGATTGTCGGATGTAATCTCGAACTGTGTATATGAGTGTCATACACGGATGGATACAGTAAGAGACGTACAATCTAAAGAGTCCATAGATAACAAATAAAGCTGGGTACTTTATTTGTGGTTAATCTATAGTTGCGGTCCATTCCGTAATGTACGGTGATTCTATCCTGAATCATTCATATGAGATATGGGAATGGAGGCATCTTGTATGATGTGATCATATAGGACTGAGCCATGATCTATATGAATCTCTCACCAAGATCCGTTTACTGATGAGATTCATATATATCAACTAATGATGGCTATATGTGGGTGATCTTAATCCTGAGTGTCTTATCGACTCATTCAGGTTAGATCGTGGTCTTTGATATACCATGGGTGAGGTCAGATGCAATTCCTGATCAATATACTCCGTATGTTGGGATTACGGTTTGGCTTGTAGCTGGGAAGGTATGTACACAATAGTGGAATCCATTCCTTCTTGTGAGAAGTAGATGGTAGTTCCCTTAAGGGTTGATTCGGGGCTTGGACAATATGAGCGCTCTCCTAATTCCGTGAGGAAATAGGATTTATTGTCCATTAGAGAATCAACGGTATTTAAAGGATATATGTAATTAGAGGGGTATAACGGACATTATGACCCAGCTTTAATTATGAACTACTGTGGAGGATCACACCATGTGTAATAGCTATATCGATGGACACCGAGTTGTATCGGTTTGTGTAAAAACGTCTGCAGTTGAGACAAGTGCAGCTTCAGGTTTTTAGTGGAATAACACCGGAGCTAATAATCAAGGAATATTAATTAAAGAGTTTAATTAATGATTCCAAAAATTATTGGAGCTCAAAATATTGTGGGTCCATTAGGTCCCCTTGCTAGCTCGATCGATTTAGGTAACAAGGGTCACGGATAATTAATTGGAAAGTCCAATTAAATGTGTTACGAAAGTGACACGTATTTATTCGGGAATTAATTGAATAATGAGATTATTTAATTAATGAATAATGGTGATTAAATAAATTAAATAATAAGATTTTTTAATCATGTTATTAATCACTAAATGGAGGATGTTTGTTGATATTTGTTTTTTGAATAAATAAGATAATATGATTATTTTATTTTATTAAATTAAATTTTGAATTTTGAATTTTGAATTTAAGTAGTTTGAATTCAAATCATATTAAATAAAATAAATATTAATCAATACCTTAAAGATATTTGATATCTTAAAAGATTAGATTGATTTGTTTTTTGATTAAAATTGATTTTGAATTTAAAAAGAAAAAAAAAAGCACAAGTGTTGTGCGTGAGAAACAAAGAGAGAGAAAGGCACTATTTGAAAAATAAAATAAAATTATATTTTTTTTAAAGAACAAGAGTTGTTCTTAGTTATTTTTTTTGGAAGAAATAGTTTCTTCATATTCTCTCTACATCCTCCTAAGTTCCTGAGTACGTGACGCGTCCACACGCAGTTACCAGTTCCGGGATATAGCTAGGAAGATCAGTGGTACAGACCAGGAGCATATAGTAAAGTGAAGGAGCCTCCAAACGTTAGTAAGGTTCTATATATTTTTATATTGATTACAATTTCCTGAGTTTACATATTGTATGTATTATTAGTTCCGGAAAAATAATTACGGTCTCAAGTTCACTGGTTCCAGATCATTTATGATCTGTATTAAAAATTTTAAAACATATTTCCGCTACGTTACCAGTGAACGGGGTTCCAACAATTGGTATCAGAGCCAATTTTTTTTTCAGAACAGGAAATTATTTTCGATGGTCCTGTATGTATGATTGTGTAGGCACTATTTAAATTGACTGTATGTTGTTTTTGTATGTATATTAAATTTGTTAATTTACAAAAACATGATTGATCGTTAATTATATGGTACTGTAGATTTAGGGTTCATGGGTTGTATATATATTTTTTTTTCTATTATTGTATTATAAAAATAAAAATAAAAAATGTAACCTATATTGAAGACCTGGAAAAATCGAGAAGTCGGAAGGGCGAAATCGGAAATACGCTGACAGGTGCTATTCACAAGGTACTGTTCACGAAGTACTGCTCACCATTACTGTTCATTGTTACTGTTCATGCGGGGGTACTGTTCACGAGGACGTTGTTGGGCACTGTTCACATATTTTTGCACGGTTCTGTTGGCAAGTGTTGCCTAGTGCGTTCCGTGGAGATTTCCTATTTCGGATTCATGAGATGAATCGGAGTGACCTGAAGAGACTGGAAGACTCAAAAATTACAAGAAGACCAATGAATGCCTTGGGGATATTTTTGTAATTTTAGATTCCTATATTTTTAGGTTAAATAATCCACAGTACTCGGTCAATTCATGTATGTTTTATATTATATGTTGATAAAAGCATTGTCATGCATACGTATGTCATTTAGATTAGATTTGTCTACACAAATATATTTGATATGTCATACATGCATCATAGCCTATTTTTTATGTATTTTTTGTAATATGATTAAAATCAGTAAATATATTATTGGCTATGAAAATGAGATTAGTTTTTTAATTGTTAAAAAACTTGTTAATTCTCATTAATATTAATCTGGTTATTAAAGTGTTTAATAAGTTAGATTAATAGGGTCATTTATTGTAATTAGTATTAATACGATTAATGACCTAATAATAAATGAACCGAATAAAGTATTAGAGTTTTAATAGTTAAAACTTAGTAAACACTATCATAATAATCCGAGCTTAGTAAATAGTTTACAAAAGCTTAGATTATTCACTAATATATTAGATTTTTAATAGTTAAAAATCATTAATTAATTAGAATTTTTTTCTAATAATGAATTTGTTAATGTGCTAGATAACTTGATTAAAGTTAGCCGTTTGATCCAATAGAGTCTAGGTGCATTAACGGATAATAGAAAACCCTAATTTTTAAATAGTGAGTGAGAGAGGGATATATGACATATATATCCCACAGTCTCCATCATTAGTTCAACACCATGAGATCCGAGTGGGGCCTCGTGACGGCTTTGCTTTCGTCCTCCCTAAGGAGGGTTTCCACAAAGATCAATATCAAGGTTGACTTCCTAACAGATAGGATTTCTGAGGGTATTTCGGGATTGACTGACCCTAAGGCGGCAATTCTCGAGTTAAGCTCGTGAGATCTGAAATGATGGGTTACACTCATGAAGGTTTTGATTAAGTTTTGTTAATTAAAAACCTGACTGAATAAACGATGGTCGAATGATATGGAATAAGAGTTATTCTAGAATATCATTTGATTGAGAATGTCTCGGTCCAACATGCAAAGACTTGACCGACCCTAAGGCGGTACTTCTTTGTGGTATGTTGGATTGTCGTGGTATAGTAACTGTCTTTTGGGTATTTCTAGTTCGTTAAACATATTCACGCATCATGTTTAAATTTATGCCAAAGCACTCGCACTTGTTTTAATAAATGACTGAATGAATGTTTTATTTATTTCAGCAATTATATCTTCTACATTACTTCAAATTCTCGCAAACGACAAATTAACTGGTGATAACTACACTAAGTGGAAACTTAATATTAATGCAATATTGGTCACCAAAGACCTCAAGTTTGTGCTTACGGAGGAATGTCCTCCGATGCCTACTGCCAATGCCACACGAACTATTCGTGAGGCATACCAGCGATGGGTCTCATCTGATGAGAAGGCCCGAACATATCTGTTAGCTTCTATGACAGACGTGCTTGTCACAAAGCACAAAGCAATGACTACAGCATTCAAAATTATGGAGTCATTACAAGCTATGTTCGGGCAGCTCTTCGAGCAAAAGCGACATGAAGTTGTTCGTTCCGCTATGCTCGCTCGCATGAAGGAAGGTACATCAGTTCGGGAACATGTCCTGAGCATGATGTCTTACTTCAACAAGATAGAAGTCAGTGGCGGGGCCATTGAAGAACCCAGTCAAGTGAGCATCATATTGACGACTCTTCCGAAGAGTTTCGATCAGTTTAAGAACAACTACGGGATGAACAAGTTAAGGTTTAGTCTCACACAGTTACTCAATGAGCTCGCTACTTTTGAGTCCTTGACTAAGGACAGCAAAAGTAAGACCGGTGAGGCAAATGTTGCCGAACCATCTTCCTCCAATAATAAGAAGAGGAAGAGGTCTGCTGGAAAGGTGAAGGGTAAGCCCAAACCCAAGAAGGCCCAAAGCAAAAAGAAGGGCACCTCCACCGACCAAGACAAAGGAAAATGTTTCCATTGTAACAAGGTCGGGCACTGGAAGAGGAACTGTCATTAGTACCTGGAGGAGGTAGCCAAGAAGAAGAAGAAAGGTAAATATGATTTACTTGTTCTTGAATCTTATTTAGTGGAAGATGATTCTTCACCTTGGATTGTTGATTCGGGGGCCACTAACCATGTTTGTTCTTCTTTGCAGTGAACTGATTCTTGGACACAGCTAGATGAGGGAGCCTTCTCTATGCGTGTGGGGTCGGGGGATGTCGTGTCGGCCAAAGCAGTGGGAGCAATACGATTGCAATTTTGTAATAATAATAGTTTTTTATTATTGAACAATGTTTTTTATATTCCTGGATTTACATGGAATTTGATTTCCGTTTCTAAGTTGTTAGAACAATTATATTCTGCTTCTTTTAATAATAAGTTTGTTATTATTGGAAAGAATGATCTGAATATTTGTTCAGGATTTAATGAAAACAATTTGTATGTGTTAAGACCGTTAATACATATTACACTGCTTAACACCGAAATGTTTAAGGTTGAAAAACCTAAAACTAAACGACATAAGATTTCTCCAGAAAATGACACGTATCTCTGGCATCTAAGGCTTGGTCATATCAACCTTGACCGGATAGACAGACTAGTAAAAAGTGGACCTTTAAGTGAGTTAAAGGTTGGCACCTTACCTGTCTGCGAATCCTGTTTAGAAGGTAAGATGACTAAAAGACCTTTTACTGGAAAAGGGCTTAGAGCTATAGAGCCACTAGAACTCATACATACAGACGTCTGCGGACCCATGAATGTTAGATCTAGGGGCGGGTATGAGTATTATGTCACCTTTATAGATGACTACACAAGATACAGATATGTCTACCTGATGCAACGAAAGTCGGAAACATTTGAAAAGTTCAAAGAATTTCGAGCTGAAGTTGAGAATCAATAGGTAGGACATCAAGTCACTACGATCAGATCGTGGAGGTGAGTACCTTGACCAAGAGTTTGAAGACTTCATGGTCGAGCATGGGATAGTTTCCCAACTCACAGCTCCTGGTACACCTCAGCAAAATGGTGTAGCGGAGAGGAGAAATAGAACCCTGATGGAAATGGTGAGATCTATGATTAGTTTCTCATCATTACCAAATTCATTCTAGGGATATGCGTTACAAACAGTGGCATACATTTTGAATGTAGTGCCATCCAAATCTGTTCATAAGACTCCCCTAGAGTTGTGGAATGGTCGTAAAGCTAGTTTGTGACATTCCCGCGTATGGGGGTGTCCAACACACGTGCTGAAAAATAGAAATGGAAAGCTAGACTCCAAGTCTGTGGTCTGCCTGTTTGTAGGATACTCCAAGGAGACCAGAGGTGGACACTTCTATAGTCCTGAAGATAACAAAGTATTTGTATCGACAAATGCAACGTTTCTTGAGGACAATTATATTAGTGACCATAAACATCGTTCTAAGATTGTATTGAATGAGTTGGAGCCTGATGAGACTAGTGCTTCATCAACAAAAGTTGTTGATCCATAAACATCTGAGAGTCAGATGGTTCCTGATCAGGATACACTATCACCTAGACGTAGTAGGAGGGTTGTAAGACAACGTGAACGCTATTTAGGTATAGGTGAGGGAAAAAGTGTTGTCTCTGCTAATAATGTGGATGATCCATTGACATTTAAGAATGCAATGGAAGATCCTGATAAAGAGGAATGGCTTAAAGCCATGAATCTCGAGATGGAGTCCATGTACTCTAACTCAGTCTGGGATCTTGTAGACTTACCGGATGGGGTAAAACCCATAGGATATAAGTGGATCTACAAGAGAAAGAGAAGAGTAGACCGGAAGGTAGAGACCTTCAAAGCAAGGCCAGTGGCTAAAGGTTATACCCAGAAAGAGAGGGTCGATTATGAAGAGACCTTCTCGCCAGTAGCCATGTTTAAGTCCATTAGGATTCTCGTATCCATTGCTGCCTATTTCGATTATGAAATTTGGCAAATGGACGCCAAGACTGCATTCTTGAATGGCAATCTTGACGAGAGCATCTATATGATGCAACCAGAGGGATTCGTGTCTCTAGATCAAGAGTAAAAGGTTTGATGTTGTGATCAAAACCTATGGCTTTGAGTAGAACGTCGATGAGCCTTGTGTCTACAAACGCGTCATTGACAAAAAGGTAGTTTTCTTAGTCCTATACGTGGACGACATCCTACTCATTGGGAATGATGTGGGAGTGTTATCTGATGTAAATGGCTGGCTGGCTAGCCAATTCCAAATGAAAGATTTGGGAGATGCGAGTTATGTTCTAGGAATCTAACTTATAAGGGATCGTAAGAACAAACTCATAGCACTGTCTCAGGCATCGTATATCGACAAGATTCTTATGCGTTTTTTGATACAGAACTCCAAGAAAGGTAATTTACCCTCTAGGCATGGAGTTCACTTGTCTAAGGAACAGTGTCCTAAGACACCTCAAGAAGTTGAGGATATGAGACGTGTACCCTATGCATCAGCAGTAGGTAGTCTTATGTATGCTATGTTATGCACGAGACCGGACATCTGCTATGTAGTGGGAGTAGTCAGCAGGTACCAGTCCAACCCAGGATTGGATCACTGGGTTGCTATCAAGACTATTCTCAAGTATCTTCGGAGAATGAGAAACTATATGCTAGTGTATTCCGGACAGGATTTGATCCCGTTAGGATACACAGATTCTGATTTTCAGTTAGATAGAGATTCTAGAAAATCCACGTCTGGATCAGTTTTCACCCTAGGTGGTGGAGCCATTGTGTGGAGAAGTATAAAGCAATCTTGCATTGCTGACTCCACCATGGAAGCCGAATATGTAGCCGCTTGTGAAGCTGCTAAAGAGGATGTTTGGCTCTGTAAATTCTTGAGTGATCTGGAAGTTGTTCCAGATCTGGATAAGCCCATCACACTTTATTGTGATAATAGTGGTGCTGTGGCTAATTCCAAAGAACCAAGAAGCCACAAGAAAGGGAAGCATATAGATAGAAAGTATCATCTTATTAGAGAGATAGTGCAGAGAGGAGATGTGATCGTCACCAAGATAGTCTCACAAGACAATCATGTTGATCCATTTACGGAGACCTTACCGGCTAAAGTGTTTTCGGGTCACCTAAATGGTCTAGGGTTATGAGACATGCCTCACATGCTTTAGAGCAAGTAGGAGATTGTTGGGGTTTATGCCCTAAAGATGTAATTTGTAAATGGATTTATGAAATAAATAAAAAAGAAAAGTTCAATTCATTCTTGTTGTGTTGTTTATATTATAACTTGTGCATATATTAACATCCTAGATTGCCAGATTTAATCTCAAACTGTGTATATGAGTGTCATGTACGGATGGATACAGTATGAGTCGTGCAATCTAAAGAGTCCATAAATAAAATAAAGTTGGGTACTTTATTTGTGGTTAATCTATAGCTGCGGTCCATTCCGTAATGTACGGTGATTCTATCCTGAATCATTCATATAAGATATGGGAATGGAGGCACCTTGTATGATGTGATCATATAGGAATGGGCCATGATCTATATGAATCTCTCACCAAGATCCGTTTACTGATGAGATTCATATATATCAACTAATGATGGCTATATGTGGGTGATATTAATCCTGAGTGTCTTATCGACTCCTTCAGGTTAGATCGTGGTCTTTGATATACCATGGGTGAGGTCAGATGCAGTTCCTAATCAATATACTCTGTATGTTGGGATTGCGGTTTGGCTTGTGGCTGGGAAGGTATGTACACAATAGTGGAATCCACTTCTTCTTGTAATAAGTGGATGGTAGTTCCCTTAAGGGTTGATTCGGGGCTTGGACAATATGAGCGCTCTCCTAATTCCGTGAGGAAATAGGATTTATTGTCCATTAGAGAATCAACGGTACTTAAAGGATATATGTAATTAGAGGGGTATAACGGATATTATGACCCAGCTTAAATTATGAACTACTGTGGAGGATCACACCATGTGTAATAGCTATATCGATGGACACCGAGTTGTATCGGTCTGTGTAAAAACGTCTGAAGTTGAGAGAGTGCAGCTTCGGGTTTTTAGTGGAATAATACCGGAGTTAATAATCAAGGAATATTAATTAAAGAGTTTAATTAATGATTCCAAAAATTATTGGAGCTTAAAATACTGTGGGTCCATTAGGTCCTCTTGCTAGCCCAATCGATTTAAGTAACAAAGGTCACGGATAATTAATTGGAAAGTCCAATTAATTGTGTTACGAAAGTGACACGTATTTATTCGGGAATTAATTGAATAATGAGATTATTTAATTAATGAATAATGGTGATTAAATAAATTAAATAATAAGATTATTTAATCATGTTATTAATCACTAAATGGAGGATGTTTGTTGATATTTGTTTTTTGAATAAATAAGATAATATGATTATTTTATTTTATTAAATTAAATTTTGAATTTTGAATTTTGAATTTAAGTAGTTTGAATTCAAATCATATTAAATAAAATAAATATTAATCAATATCTTTAAAGATATTTGATATCTTAAAAGATTAGATTGATTTGGTTTTTGATTAAAATTGATTTTGAATTTAAAAAGAAAAAAAAAAGCACAAGTGTTGTGCGTGAGAAACAAAGAGAGAAAAATGCACTATTTGAAAAATAAAATAAAATTATATATATTTTTTAAAGAACAAGAGTTGTTCTTAGTTATTTTGTTTGGAAGAAATAGTTTCTTCATATTCTCTCTACATCCTCTTAAGTTCCTGAATACGTGAAGCGCCCACACGCAGTTACCAGTTCCGGGATATAGCTAGGAAGATCAGTGGTACATACCAGGAGCATATAGTAAAGTGAAGGAGCCTTCAAACGTTGGTAAGGTTCTATATATTTTTATATTGATTACAATTTCCTGAGTTTACATATTGTATGTATTATTAGTTCCGGAAAAATAATTACGGTCTCAAGTTCACTGGTTCCAGATCATTTATGATCTGTATTAAAAATTTTAAAACATATTTCCGCTGCGTTACCAGTGAACGGGGTTCCAACAGTTTGGGCCATGTTGTTAGAGATTGTGCTGTGGCAGGTGATAGTATGGCGGGCAAAGAAGATTACAACATGTTGTATGCGGCTTGGCTGAGAGCCTCAAATCCTGTTAAAAACTTTCGCACGAGACAAGTTGTACCTAGAAGTAATGGTGGCAGAAAATGGGAGGAATCTCCACGTGATGAATTATCTAGTGGAAAGAAAGAGCCTCCGTCACATCAGGTTAGTGATCGAGCTATAGGAGATGGTGGTGAAACGAGGAAAGCGGTGTTGATGGTGGTAGAAAAAAAGGTGATCTGGAGTGAATGTGTCTTCGCCAATTATGGAAAGCGACGAAGTATCCCGTAATGTGAGTGATCAAGCAGACCAAATGGGAAAGCACATTGAAGTGGAGAGGAAAGCGAATCCTAATCATAAAAGTAATGGATCCAATCCAAAATGGGATGCAACTCCAACTAAGGAAACATTCCCTGTCACTAATGGGTTGACTCTGATGTCAAGCTCAGGGGTTGGGGGATTTTTGCATGATCAGACTTTGGTGGAGGAATTGTCGGTTAACAATGCAACAGTAAAGGAAAATTCCATTTTGACTTCAGAACAGCCTTTATGTGTTGATTATATGGCTTTAACTAAGCGTATAGAACAAGAAGCAATTAAGATGGAAGAGGATCAGTGGGTGGGCCGTGTTGGCGTGGATGTTACTAAACATGATGGGCTGGAAGCAGAGTGTGTGGAGTAGGTTGAAAAAGGGAATTCCTTAGGGCCTAATCCTAGAAAGTGGAAGCGTTGGGCTCGAATTGGAGTTAGAAATGTTGATGGGTTGGAGCAAGAGACTCGTCTTGGTAAACAAATGTCGGAGAAGGATGATGTTGGTTCGGAAAAAAAGTTGAAATTGACACAAAGTGATGATGTTTCCTTGGATAACCTTCATGAGATATCGGCAGGTTGGCTTCAACCGGCCTGCCAGAAGCAATGAAAATATTATGTTGGAATGATCGGGGAATGAGAAGTGCTCGGGTGTTCCAGGTATTGTTGAGCTTGAAAAGGGCTCACAATCTAGATGTAATCTTTCTCATAGGAACTAAGGCTGACAGAAGTAGAATGGAGGATATACGAGTAAAGCTAGGTTTTTCTGGCAAGTTAGTGGTAGAAGCAACAGGACGAAGTGGTGGTCTTTGCCTCCTCTGGATAGACACAACTGATGTAAGTTTGCTTTACTTTTCCAGTTATCACATTGATGTCCAAGTGGTGTCTCACCACAATATAGTTGGCGATTTTTTGACTTTTATGGCCACCCGGATCAGAGTCAACGTCATCATGCATGGACTCTTCTTAGGCGTCTGAATAACAAGTCTTCATTACCGTGGGCTTGTGCGGGTGATTTCAATGAGATTCTGGATCATTTGGAAAAATTGGGTGGTGTTCAGAAATCTCAGACGTTGCTTGATAATTTCTGTTTGGCTTCAGATGAGTGTGGTTTACAGGATATTGGTTTTTCGGGGGCGACTTTCACTTGGTGCAATAAACGGGATGGCTATAAGATAGTTCAAGAGAGATTGGATCGATGTGTTTCAAATTTTCGGTTGCAGTCTCTTCTCCCAAGATCGAAAGTGGTATATTTAGAATATTGGAAATCCGATCATAGGCCAATTTTAGTGGAGGTTCTCCAGTCTTCTAGTGTGGGTGATGATCGAAATGGGTTGAGACGGTGCCATTTTCATTTTGAGGCTTGTTGGATGGAGAAGGAAGGTTGTGTAAATATTATCGAACAGCATTGGAGAGGACATGATTCTCGTTTGGGGTTAACGGGAGTGGTTGCTGATATTCAACAATGCACGAAGAAGTTAGAACAATGGTATTCCAAGAATAAAAGCGAGCTGTGGGTGAAGATTAAGGAGAAGCAAGATGAGCTAAAACTGGTTACTTCTCACATTCGGTCTGGTTCTTGGGAGAGGATTAGTAAGGTAGAAAAGGAATTAGATAGCCTTCTCCAACAAGAAGAAGACTACTGGAGGCAACGATCAAGAGTTACTTGGCTTCAAAGTGGAGATAAGAATTCGAAGTATTTCCATTGGCGCGTTTCAGTTAGGAAAAGACGAAATTTGATCCATGGCTTATATGGTGAGACTGGTAGATGGACAACCAAACAGGTTGATGTTTGTAGGATTTTTGAGCATTATTTTTCAGATTTTTTTTGTTCAAATTTTCCTCTTGTTCGGGACTTAGATAAGGTGTTCAAGTGTGTACAACCGTGTCTTTCGGATGGGAAGAAGTCTTTCTTGGATACTCCATTTTCTGTAGAAGAAGTGAAGCGTGCGGTGTTCGACATGGCCCCGACTAAGGCTCCAGGCTTGGATGGATTGCCAGTGATTTTTTACCAAAAATTCTGATCTATTGTTGGAGAAAGAGTGACTCGAGTTTGTCTTGGAGTGCTTAATAATGGTCATAGTTTGGATGAGATTAATGGGACTCTTATTACTTTAATCCCTAAAGTCATAAAGGCGGAAAGGGTTTCTGATTTCTGTCCCATTAGCTTATGCAATGTGTTGTACAAAATCATTGCCAAAGCCTTTGTTAATCGGTTTCGAGTGGTGTTGGATGATGTGATTTCAGAGACCAAAAGTGCTTTTGTTCCTGGAAGACTTATCTCGGATAATGTCATAGTTGGTTTTGAGTGCATGCATGCGATGTTAGAGAAATATTTGAGTAAAAAGAATAATGATGAAATATATTTTGAGTTGCTACTGCAGAGCTCTGATATTCTATATTATTAAAAACAGAGTTACAACTCAATATAAAGAGTCTATAGAGTACTCTGGAATGCTACCTAGGTAATATAAGATGCATAGGAAATATCAGATACACTAGGAAATATCAAATACATAATGACTCAAATTTGACTGCAGTAAGTAATTGCAAACACCAACTGTTCTTGAGAATTGATGAACTCTTAGACTTCTTAATAAGTGCATTAATTCCAACACTCCCCTTTAATGCACTTTCTTGACAACTCCAATTTGTTCTCTGAGAAAACAAAATCGTTCCTTGGGAAGTGCCTTGGTCAGAATATCAGCAAGCTGCTCTTGAGTTCTGCAATGCTTCAACAGAATTTCTTCATTCTGAATTGATTCTCTGATAAAATGATACTTGATCGCAATATGCTTTGTACGATCATGACTGACTGGATTTTTACCAATAGCAATGGCTGACTTGTTATCGCAATACAAAATGGTTCCACCTTCTTGCTTTTCACCCATATCTTCAAGAATTCTACGAAGCCATATAGCTTGAGAGGTTGCTTTGGCAGCAGCAACATATTCTGCTTCAGCAGTGGACTGAGCAACAGTTTTTTTCTTTGAAACCCATGAACATATTCCAGAGCCAAATGAAAAAACATATCCCGAAGTGCTTCTCATATCGTCAAGACAACCAGCCCAATCACTATCGGAATACCCAATTAATCTTGAATTTTCTATTGTCTTGTACGAAATTCCATAATCAAGAGTACCCTGCAAATATCCCAAAACTCTTTTTGCAGCTCCAAAGTGAATTTGGCTAGGTTCTTGCATGTATCTAGAGAGCAATCCTGCAGCAAACATTATATCAGGTCTGGTAGCAGTGAGATACAAGATACTACCAATAAGACTTCTATATACTGCTGCATCAACCTTCTTGGCCCCATCTTCTTTCTTCAATTTCTCATTTGCAATTAATGGAATGTCCACAGAATTACATCCCAACAAATTGAACTTTTTGAGAATATTTTCTGTGTATTTTCTTTGAGAAATGAAAATCTCATTTTTCATTTGAGATACTTCAATTCCCAAAAAATAATGCAGTAACCCCAAATCACTCATCTCATATGTGTTCATCATATCATTCTTGAACTGTAGAATCATGCTCTCATCATTGCCAGTGAAAATTAGATCATCGACATACACTGAAACAATGAGAATAACAGCTCCCTTCTTCAACACATAAAGTGTATGCTCATTTTGACTTCTCTGAAAACCTCGCATAGTAAAATATTTATCAATTTCAGCATACCAAGTTCGTGGAGCCTGCTTCAACCCGTACAAGGCCTTCGTCAACCTGTAAACTTTATTTTCTTCCCCTCTTGCAAGGAAACCTTGCGGCTGCTCCACAAATACTTCTTCCTTCAGAACTCCATTCAAAAAAGCTGACTTAACATCAAGCTGGTAAATTTTCCATTTCTTATGTCCAGCAAGAGCAATCAAGGTTCTAATAGTTTCAAGTCTTGCAACAGGTGCAAATGTTTCACAGAAGTCGATACCTTGTTTTTTAGAAAAACCTCTAGCAACAAGCCTTGCCTTGTGTTTCTGAATGTTGCCATCCTGATCAAATTTTGTTTTGAATATCCATTTGACTCCAATGACCTCTCGATCTTTCGGACGATCAACAAGCTGCCAAGTTTGATTCTTCTCAATCATAGCTATTTCATCATGCATTGCTTTCCTCCAAACTTCATGTTGTTGAGCTTCTTCAAAACATTCTGGTTCAACTTCAGAAAAATTGCAAGATTGATACAAGTCATTCAGCAAACGAGTATTTCTTGGAGGACTCTCAGGAGATGGAATTCTACTGGAGCTTGACCTTGTAGAACTTGATGGTGACTGAAAAACACTTTCTGGCATTTGCATTCTAGTCTGAGGAGTTTTCGGACAAGAAGAATCTGTACTTGTGCTTGAACTTGCTAAGTTTGATGATGATGCAGGGTACATAGATGCATCTTGTGATTGAAGAATAGCAGGAGGTTGCTCAAGTTCCTTTTTCTCTTTCCAATCCCAAGCTGCATTTTCATCAAAAATAACATCTCTGCTCACAATTAGTTTTCCAGTTTCAACATCATATAATCGATAACCCTTTGTGTTGGAACTATACCCAACAAAAATAGATTTTCTACTTTTCTCATCAAATTTGGTTCTTTTTTCAGCATGTATGTGAGCATAACATACACAACCAAAAATTCTGAAATGTCTTACCGAAGGCTTGAATCCACTCCAAGCTTCAAATGGAGTTTGAGTCTTCACTGCTTTGGTTGGACTTCTATTGAGAATGTACACAGCTGTATGAACAGCTTCTGCCCAAAAACATTTAGGCAAACACTTCTCACTGAGCATTGATGTTGCCATTTCCACAATGGTTCTATTTTTTCTCTCTGCGATTCCATTCTGCTGAGGGTTGTATCCTGCTGTCAATTGCTTCCAAATCCCTTCATCTTTGCAGAAACTTTCAAATTCCTTAGAGGTGTACTCACCTCCCCTGTCACTTCGAATTGTTTTAATGCTGCAGCCACTTTGTTTTTCTACAAATGCTTTGAATCTCTTGAATACAAGAAAAGTTTCTGATTTTTCCTTCAAAAAATATACCCACGTCATCCTTGAAAAATCATCAATGAACAAGAGAAAATACCTTTGCTGGCTTATTGAGGGAGTTCGCATTTGTCCATAAATATCTGTGTGAACTAGCTCCAGCGGTGCTCTTGCTCTCCAAGAACTTTGTCGAGGAAATGATATTCGGTGTTGCTTGCCCATAATGCACCCTTCACACATATCTGCAACTGATTCAATCTCTGACAACCCCTTTACCATGTTTTTCTGCATAAGAATCTTGAGTCCATTAAAGTTCAAATGACAGAACCTCTTGTGCCACAACCAAGTGTCTTGAACTACTTCACTCTTCATGGCCATAATAGCTCCACAATGAAGATCAATAGAAAAAGTTCTATTTCTCTTCATCTGTACATATGCAATCACCAAATCTTTTTCTTTTTTATCAAAAATAGTGCAGCCACCATCCTCAAAATGAAGACGATAGCCATTTTCAACAAGCTGACCAACACTTAATAAATTTTGATTTAATTCAGGCACAAATAACACATCATTCACATATTTTGTTCCTTTTTTTTGTTTTAACAGAAATTCTTCCTTTCCCTTTTGATTCCACAATAGCACCATTTCCAAGTTTTACTTTAGGTGTAATTGTAGAATCGACATCAAGGAATATATTTTCATTACCTGACATGTGATTGCTGCAGCCACTGTCAAGGTGCCAGGTACTGTCTTTTTCTTCAACAGCAGATTGGCAAGCATAAAATAAGGTGCCTTCGACATCGTTCTCCCTTTTCGTTTGGTGGGCATTCTGCTTGTATCTGCAATCTTTTTCAACATGCCCAAACTTTTTACAATTAAAGCACTGAGGCTTTCCACGATGCCAGCAATTTGAAGTATCATGGTTCTTCTTTTTGCAAATCTTACAGGCAGGCTTAGAATCATCAACAGCACAATCTCTATGATTTCTGTTGTCTTCCTTTTTGCTAGACTCCCCTTTATTCCATTTTCCTCGATCACTTCTCTGTTGGTCATCTTTTGAATTGCTTTTCGTGAACGATTTTTGTTGTTTGAGATTGAGCTTTGTCTGAAAAGCACTCTCCACATACTGATCATTACGCATCAATCTCCTTTGTTCATGAGACTCTAAAGATCCCATCAATTGTTCAACTGATAAAGTGGTGAGATCTTTAGATTCCTCAATAGCTGCAACAATGTGCTCATACTTTTCAGGTAAGCTAATCAATATCTTTTCAACTACCTTTTGATCAGTAACATCTTCACCAAGAGTTCTCATATGATTGACAACTCCAATCACTCTAGAGAAATACTCTTTTACTGATTCAGATTCTTTCATCTTGAGATTTTCAAACTCTCTACGAAAAATTTGGAGTTTGATAACTTTCGCCTTACTGTCTCCTTGAAACTCTGGCTCTAGAATCTCCCATGCTTGTTTTGCTGTAGAAGCTCTCATAATCCTAGGAAAAATGGTTGCAGTAACTCCATTTTGAATTTTTGAAAGAGCCTTCGCATCTGTCATCCAATCTGCTTCAAGCTTCTCCTTTTCTCGTGTTGAAAGTTCGTTCTCTTCTTCAGGTTCTTTGAAACCTTTATTGACAATGTTCCAAAGACCTTCTGACAAAAGTAGAGTCTTCATTTTTACTTTCCAAAAATCATAATTTTCTCCTGCAAAGTTTGGAAGGAGAGAATATGGAGATGATGGATTTTAAATCGAGGAAGATGACATCTTTCAACTTACTAAAAGAAAATATCACTCAACCAGATCAGTAAACACTGCTCTGATACCAATTTGTTAGAGAAATATTTGAGTAAAAAGAATAATGATGAAATATATTTTGAGTTGCTACTGCAGAGCTCTGATATTCTATATTATTAAAAACAGAGTTACAACTCAATATAAAGAGTCTATAGAGTACTCTGGAATGCTACCTATGTAATATAAGATGCATAGGAAATATCAGATACACTAGAAAATATCAAATACATAATGACTCAAATTTGACTACAGTAAGTAATTGCAAACACCAACTGTTCTTGAGAATTGATGAACTCTTAGACTTCTTAATAAGTGCATTAATTCCAACATGCAATGCGTAAGAAGAAAAAAGGAAAGAAAGGGGCGATGGCTCTCAAATTAGATATGTCTAAAGCCTATGATAGATTTGAGTGGGGTTTCCTAAGTGGTATGATGGAAAGATTGGGTTTTTCGGCAGCCAGGATTCAGCTCATTATGAGGTGTGTAACTACAGTATCCTATTCCTTTCTTGTTAATGGTTCTATCTGTTGGTTTCTGAAGCCTACAAGAGGGCTACGCCAAGGTGATCCGTTATCGCCGTATATGTTTATCATTTGTGTAGAGGGGCTTTCCTTGCTTCTAGTTGAGGCAGAAAGAACTGGTGATATCGCGGGTTCAGGTGTAGTAGGGGGGCCCGAAAGTATCGCACTTATTTTTTACCGATGATAGTATATTGTTCTCTCGAGCCTTGGAGAGGGATTGCAGTGCCTTTCGCCGGATTTTATATTGGTATGCTTTAGCTTCAGGTCAAGTGATCAATTTCCAAAAACAATTTTGTGTGTTAGTGGAAAAGTTTCGAGGCAGAGAGCAAGGAATTTGGCTCAAATTGTAGGAGTTCATCTGGTTAAATGCCATGAGCAATATCTTGGTTTGCCCAGCTTTACAGGTAGGAATAAAAAAGCTATTTTGATGGGTATTCGAGATCGTATCTGGGATAAATTAAAAGGATGGCCAGAAAAACTCTTTTCTACGGGCGTACGGAGGTTCTATTAAAAGCAATGATTCAAGCGATTCCAACATATTCCATGTCTCATTTTAAGCTACCGCTTAGGATTGGTGTCAGATATTCATAGGATGTGTACCCGGTTTTGGTGGGGATCTTCGTCGGATAAGCAAAAGATACACTGGTGTTCCTGGAAAAAACTTTGCATGAGTAAAGACTCAGGTGGTATGGGGTTTAGGGATCTCTCTGTTTTTAATAAAGCCCTATTAGCAAAACAATGGGTGAGATTGGTTTGTTTTCCTAATACGCATGATGTTATGGTGTTGAAGTCTTGTTATTTTCCTGAGTCTTCTTGTCTTGCAGGCTGAATGTAAGATTCTAGATTATATCTTTGGAAGAGTTTTATATGGGAGATGGAGCTAGTGGAGGCAGGATCACGGTGGCGAATATAGGATGGGTCATCGGTGTCCATTTATCGTGATCGCTGGTTGCCTAGACCAGTAACGTTCAAGATTGTCTCTCCTCCAACGCTTGATGTTGTGTCCACAGTCTAGGTTTTGAAAGCTCCGAATGGATGTCAGAATGAGGGTTTTATTCGCGATTCTTTCTGGCCAGAAGATGCTGATATGATCCTTAATATTCCTTGCTCCATTTTTAATGTTCCAGACTCTCTTATGTGGCATTACGATAAGTTGGGAAATTATTCAGTGAGGAGTGGTTACCATTTGGGTTGTGCCCTTGTCTCAAATCCTGGGGCTTCTGGTTTGAGTTTGTCGGAGTCATGATGGAAGTTTTGGTGGCGCCTCAAAATCTCTTCGAAAGTCAAGGTTTTTTTTGTGGAAGGCTTGTAATCACTGGGTTCCAACGAAGTTGAATCTGGCCTCCCGTCGGGTCGTGATCGTAGATTCTTGCCCGATGTGCAATAGAAGGCTTGAATCAACCATTCATGCCCTTTGGTGTTGCCACTCTCTAAAGCTGATCCGGAAGATGTGTCCTTTCATGAAAAATGTAAGGGTTAGTGATGAGGGCTATTTTATTGATTTCATGATCACTTGTAGAATCCAGTTGCAATGTCAGGATATGGAACTTCTCTGTATGGTTCTTTTGAGGGTGTGGTTTCGGCGTAATAATTTGGTTTTTAAGTCCGTAAACCTGTATGACACTGACATTGTGCCTTGGGCGGTTGCATGCTTAGATGATTTTAGAAGTGCGTACGTCAAGTTGGTGGGAGGTGAAGGCAGGTCTCAGAAGGCTTCTATTTTGTGGCAACCTCTCTGTATTGGCTTCTATAAAGTGAATTTAGATGCAGCTGATGAGATTGTGGGGATTGGCATTATTGCTTGTAATTCGCAGGGTCAAGTTATGGGCTGTAATGCTCAGAAGATTTTGTCCAGGTATTCACCTCAAGTGGCCGAAGCATTGGCTGTTCTAAGGGGAATTCAGTTCACTCGTGACATGGGTTTATGGCCTTGTGTCTTTGAATCTGATGCTCTTTCCGTTGTTAAACTTGTTAATGATAATATTGTTCCTTGTTCTGATGTTGGCTTGATCCTTAGAGATATTTTGTTGCTTTCTGGATCTTTTCCTTGTTTCTCCCTTGGTTTTGTACCAAGAAATGGTAATATGGCAGCTCATAGGCTTGACAAGTTTGGGTTAGTTGTCCAAGCCGATTGCTTTTGGTTAGAAGATTTTCCTCCATGTGTGGCTTCGTTGGTGGTGGGTGATGTCCCGTCTCAGATGCAATCTTTTTGTTTTAATGAAGTTTGTTTATTTTCAAAAAAAAAAAATCAAAAGGTTTTAGCTTTTCATATCCTGCAAAGACTAATAAGTTAAAATCATAATGACATTAGATACCTAAGGGGGTGTATTCAACTCAGAGTTTGTTGGATTTGATTGGATTCTATTGGATTTTAGAAATCTGGGTGTATTCAACTAAGATTTTATTGGATTTGTTTGAAATCCAACAAAGTCTGGGGGTATTCAATCAAGATTTCGTTGGATTTCAAACAAATCCAATGAAATCCAGGTGTATTCAACTCAGATTTTGAAGGAGTTTTTTGTTTGAAATCTGGGTGAATTCAAAATCCTATGGATTTGGATGAATTTGTTTAAGTGATGGATTTGGTTGGATTTGGATGGATTTGGAAAGGAAAACTATAAATAAATAGTCCATTCTCAAATCTTGCCCTCAACCTAAAGATTTGTAAGGATTTCACAATTCACACCTCCAACTCTTTCTCTCTCTCTCTCTCCCTCCCTCTCCCGATTATCAAAGCTCTCTCAAGAGCTCTCTCTAATCCACTTGGAAAAGGTGAGCTCTCACTTTTTCAATTTGGGGCTTTTGAATTCTTTTAAGGGTCTGTTTAGGTGCTCTGCAATTTTTTTAATTGTTGGTTCTTGTTAGTTGATTTGTGTGATAATAAGCATCAACTTCGCTGAACATTATTGTGTGGAAAATTTTTGTACTTCGATTGAGAATTTTGTTCAAATTTGATTATTTGAAAATCTGGTGATTAATTGATTGCTAAACAACATTAGGGTGTGGAACATTAGTGTCACACTGATTGGAACAAAGAGAAATCGGTGAATGAGGCATTCAGATATAGAGTTTGTATGTTTTACATTAAAAACCACGTAGAATGTTGACAATCGATAACAAAAGAGTGTGAATTAATACTACATTTGCTCGGTTGTTTGTTTTATAGTTCAGAAACAATAATGGATTATAACTTTTGTTTTGCAGTGGAGAATGAATAAGCTATTTTGATTATAATTTGAATTTAAGGTGTTTCTCTGTATATTTTCTTTCGTTTATTTTTCGCCTTCTAGTTGTTGTTATACAGATCAAATGATCCTTATTGATAACTTCAAATTTTGTGGTAGGTGTCTGGTTCGTGGTGGGTGGATAAGAAAAGAGGGTGCCTGGCTTTTTTTAATTTCACATGAATTTAAGGAAAGAGAGGGATGGGGTTTCTCTCGCTTTTGGCATAGTGGGCCCCCTTCATATTCTGCTGAAAGGGGATTGAATGAACGGATGGAGAAACTGAAACAGGTGTAGAAACTAGCCCGAAGTTCCTAGCCCTTTAGGGTATCCTGTACCGCTTTGACCCAGAAACCACGTATAGGTCCTCTCGGCTTTGAAAATGCCTATCATTGTCCCTCAAATTCATATGATCTTTGTGGGAACCATTTTTCTTTAAGTGTTGATATCATTTTTTTTAAAAGACAAATCCTTACAGATCCATCCAAATCCATCCAATTCAAACTGATGAATTCCAATAAACTCCAACGAACTCTTTACACAATTCCGACAAAATCTAATGAAATCTGTGAGATTTATGAATTCCACTAAAATCCATCACTTAAAATCAAATCTTTCAAACTCCAACGAAATCCAAATTGAATACACCCCCCTTAAGACTCTGTAAGCTTTCTATAGATAATAACAATCCTTACAGGTTATGGTGATTTAATTAAAATTAAATTCATTTATAAGTACTTTTTTATATATAAATTTATAAGTAAATAATATTTAATATTCAATTAGTTGATTAAAGATTTTGAAGTTAGAAGTAAATTTAAAATTTAATGTTGAAACTTCTCTCATAACAATACGTGACGTTGAGGGTTAGCTTTAATATATTATATAGATATAAATATAGATTTCTTTTCAATTCTATTATGACATGACATTGAAATTAAGGGTATATTGACAAATCAGGAAAACAACTGCTTACAATCATTTTTAGTCAGAAGTATAAATCTGTTTGATAATTTTTATTTATTTATTTATCATATTGGCGGTTCGACCCTTAGAGATTGCCAGTACTGTTCTTTACCATGCACCTAGCAATATTAGGTGATAATCTGTTTGATACTTTGCAAGTTTGATATTGCCGAATCTCATTTTGCTGCACATTTTTTTGGATATCGATTTCAGGAGTCAAGTTTAATTTATAAAGTTATCATATATTATTAGCTTATTACAACTCAAACAAAAACCAAAACTAAAAAATTTCACTTCATGTTATCAATGAGTGGAATTCACTATTCAAACTCATCCGATCTCTTTTTAATTATTACAAACATATCTTATCCACCAACTGCAATAGTCAAATTTCATTGCAAATGACATCTCAAGAAGAAAAAAAAAACACACACACAAACACACATATTTTTATATAGATAAAAGCTCTCATGGAGAGATTCTTAAATGGGCATCTGGTCGATGAATAATGTGGAAATAGCATCTTTAAGATGTGGTGGATGTGTGAATCCATCTCCATCCTTGTAAGTAACTTCCACAGCTCGAGCAAGGTTAACGATTCGAAGGAGAATTTCCATTGAGACAGGTGTTGGTTTTAAGCATTCCTGGTTGATGTCTTTCCATGCATTTTCAAAAATTAGGTTAAACTTTTCAGTTATTTCCTCCATCCACAAGCCATAATCTTTCATATAACATTCGACAGTGCAGGCTACATGGTCTCTCTTTTCGCCGAACTTCATACAAATAAATAAAAATGATCAAGACAAAATATATATAATTAACTCAAAATATTGGATATAACACAAGACATCCCAATTGAAATATAGATAATAAGATAAGATATCCATGAAATGTAATTGTCACCTCATTTGTAATACAAAATATCACCTTGTGGCTGGTTAAATTATTTTTATGACGGGTGAGTTTAAATGCTGCACTAAGAAGTTTAGGTGTAGCTAGCAACCACTCAAATGCATCAATGTCTACCATTTCTTCTCCCATTCCCAAAAACGATGATGCTGTATATCCAAAACTTCCTATTGATTTAAATGCATTTCGGTAAAACTCATCGAAAGGAGGCACATAATTTTGATTGGACCATTGCGACTCAACAAAGTAGGCTGTAAACATCTCTTTCACCTGGTTAATTATTGTTTACAGAAAAAATTAATTAATTAATGTCTCACAACTTAATTCATCATTTATATATATATATATATATATAAGTTATATCAGTGTGTTGCATGTAAATCACTGATTATGGAGAAGTTTTGACAAGTGCATACACTTTGAGTCAAAGTATGTAAATCTAATATTCCACATCCAACGCACTGATGAAGTTATATCAGTGCGTACTGACTTGAAAATTTCTGTATATTATATATATATATATATATATATATATATATATATATATATAATTCAGTTCTCACAAAAATTGTTAACTGAAAATCACCGTGTCTTTTGTATAAGAAACCCTATAAGATCTTTCTTTCTCAGTCACATCATTGCTTATTTCATCAAAAAGATTTAAGAGACTGCGGTAAATAATCTTCATATATTCTGGCAAATCATCAAGAGCACTAATGTCCCACCTGAAAGAAACAAACTTTTAATAAGAGTTATATAAGTCTTATAAATTAAAGGAAGTATACTAAGATTCAAAATTTTACATTTTATTCCGATATGTTTTTGTTAATTTGAGGTCAAATTATCATCCATAATTGATATAAGAAAAAGGGAGGCAAAATTAGAGAACTTGTGTATTGCATCTATGAAAAGTTGAAGCTCTTCGGGAGTACCGTAGGAATCATTAGTGTCGTCAACAACAGTGAACAGCATGGTAATTTTTGTCAACATTAATCGCGCACGAGAGTAATAAGGCTCAAAATATACCGTAACTGCCAGTAAGTAAGCCTCTAGAACTCTGTCTCTTGTATATGGCAGCTTTGATGGCAAGTCCAAATCTTTCCACCAACGGTTATGGATTAATACCAAGAAAAAGGCCAATTAATAATTCATCATAATATCTATCCAAACCACACATAAAAATTGAGATATGGATACTTTTCTAAACACTTTTGACATACGTTATTAAAAGAGTAACACTTCTCATGTTGAAGATCCCTCACGTCTTCGTATGTGATAATAAACAGTTTTATAACACTACAAAAATGTTTTTATAGCTTCTGATAAACAGCTTTATAGCACTATATCATGTACCTTGAAAGGTGGCTTAGCTCTTGTTGGTGTAATAGTTGTAGCCTATTAAAATCCAGCTTTGCAAACAAGAGAAGGGTGTCACTTTTAGATTCTTCTTGTTCGTAGAAAGAGATGAATTTGAGTGCTTCTAGTCTTGGAATGCTTTTTTGCAAAGGCAATTCCAGGGCATTGATGATTTGTTTTGCCAGATGAGGGCATGAGTTTTCATCAGCCAAGTACTTGATCAGGTGAGCCTTTGAGAAAGCAAGCGCCTCTTCAAGAATAGCTTCTCCGTGCAGTCTTAGATATGTAGCTTCATACAAACTTAATATTCCCTTGGAGTAGTTTACTAAATTTTCATTTAATTTACCATCACTGTCCTTAAATCTGTTAACATTTCCTGATACATTTACAATCCAAATATAAGTTATAGACCATTCTTGATTTTTTATATATATATATATATATAAGGTGTCAGAATTAATTCCTCGTGTATTTTTATGCGGAATCGACTTTATAATGTAATAAAGTAAACAAAATGAGCTATGTATCCTAAATCTTCAATAATTTAGATAAATTTAAAGGAACGTTGATATCAATGATATGAGATAGATACTTACCGCAAGACATTTTGTAACCATGTTGCCTGAGAACACGAAATAGAATACTTATAGTGTATAAATCATAGTCATTATCTCCACAAAGGTTATGCTGAGATTCAAAAATATGATTTAGTTGCACTTCAATCTCAGCTTGAAAGTGATATGAGACGCCAAGTCGACACAGTAAATTGATCAAACTGATATTCTCTACTGGATCATTTGCAGCAACAACTAACATTTCCTTCACCTTATCTTTCAGTTCTTCTATCTTCTTCCCATAAGTTTGTTCAAATTCCTGACAGCAATTCATCAACGTATAATTAATTAAAAAGGCCAAAAATAAAATAAAATAAATTGAATACATATAAAAGAAACCATAATATCCCATTATTACTAATATCGATCTTGTGATACTTAGCAAGAGCTGAACAGTAAAGGATATATCCTGAATGATCTACTAATTACCGAGATACAATCTGAATCAACAATGGAAATGAATGTATGAGTATCCTTCCATATATTAGAGGGAATGTTCGGGGGTAGACGAGGAAGAACTTGTTGGTTTGTTTTGGCTTCTAAACTTTCTGAAATATGAGTGAAAGAAAGTGATTGTTGTTGTTCCATTGAAATTTTTATAACTGAACAACAGATGATCTGTATGAATGGAATGCTAAAATCGAGTGCTATATATAGAAGAGGGTCGCGCTACAGTACGAATGGTAAAAGGTTTTGTGATTCTATCATACAAACTAATGTCTTGAAATAAGAACAACCGTTGGATGAAGAAAAAGCTAATCCAACGGTTGAAAAAGAGTAAAACATTCAAAAACACCCTAAACCTTTAGTTACCGGTTACATTCACAAACCGATCAAAATACAAGAACATCACCATCTCTTCTCATCTCGGTTTCTTCTATTGTATCTCATCCATTTTCTAGGTTTTTTTTTTCATTCAATTGATGGAAAAACCTAATCTCTCACTCTCTGACACAACGGGCTGTTGTCGAGAACTCCGGGACCCAATATTCTCTCCAGTGGCCACGTCTGCCGGAGGATCGGCCGGATAGTATTATTGTAAAAACGAAACTTTCTTAAAACAGTAAAAACGGCCTTTTCGGAGCTTGAACAAAGGAATTCGGCTAAAAAAAGGTATGCTTCACGATCAAAGGTATAATCACATCTCGCCGAAACTCATCAACTATGAAAATTTTACGCCAATCCGACTCCGTCGCTCAGACTAGTAGGAATGAATTGGCATTTTTTCTTGGTCTTTTTCCTATCCAACCCCTCCATATATTCCAATGTCATGTAATACAATGCTGCTACATCAGTGAGCGAAGCGTTGGTTGCCCTGGAGGCAGTTTGATCTCATGATAGTATTCGTCCATATGGTGCCTACGGCCCTACACATTGTGGTGAGATTTTTGGCTTCTGTTTTCAAGTGTTTTTCTTTTTTGTAGTTCATATTATGAAACCCTAATTTTTTATGTCATTTAAGAGCTAAATTGAGCTAGCTAATTATTATCTCTTTTTTTTGTTTTGTTTCTGAGAAAAATATGAGAAATATAACGAAATGAAATTTATAATCTTTTTGCTTCCATATGGTAGCTTAGGTGATGTAAATCTACTGCGATACAGATCGGCGAAATTGGGTAGAGATTATTTGTTTTTAGATTTTTTTTTTTTTGAAGGATTTTGTTCTTAGGTTTTAAATGGTAGAAGGTAGAGATTTTTAAGCATTTATCTGTTTGAAGCACTATATGATGTACTTTTTCGGTCATATAAAATATATGAAGAGAATTTAGAAAAAAATAGGAAGATGCAATAGGGATAGAGAAAGGATAATTGTCAATAATTCATTTCATCATGATCATCGACTAATGGGGCTATAAATAGACCGGTCATTTCAAAGGAGTTGCACAAACCGATCGACAACCTACACTACTAACAGAAACAGCATTACAAGGGAATATGGGAAATAACAGAAACATGAGAAATAATGGGTGGTGCACATCTTGCAACATATCTGCATGATGGCGTGAAACAAGGCCACGAAATCACCCACTTACTTTATTATAACACTTAACAACTAACACTGTTAACAACACTGTTGACCAAGTCTTGCTTGACTAAATCTTTCGACTTCTCCACTTCCTGCTCGTTGCAGGAACACTTGCATGGCATGGCTCCTGATTGCATAAGACCCCTGTGCTTATTGAGCACATATCACACTAATTTTTGTTCAATTTTTTGGCAAACCTAGTATATTTCTGTCTGTTTTCTGAGTAAATGAGAGTTTGTGCATTTGGTAGGTAGATAAATAATAGAGAAAGAAATGTTTAATTGCAATATTGTCTTGGCAATTCCTGAATCTTTTGTTGTCTTGGCACCTCCGCTGATCTTAATTGCACTATTGTCTTGATTATATGTCTTTGGTAGGACAATTCTGATTTGTTTGTTTTTTACTTTAAATAAAAAAGATCATATTTATGGCCCTGAGGCCATGGAAAAGATTGAATTTATGGCTATGACTTCTGACAAGTGTTCAACAAATCATCTTTTCTTCCAAATGGAAGAAAATTATTCAGTATATTCGTAATTAGCAGATACAACTTGTATGTGTTGCTGGCTAGATTGTACGGATATGGATACGGATATGGTACGATATATAGATACTGTAGATCTCTAAAAACTAGGATACGGATACGGCAGGATACGTCAATTAAAATAATATATATTTTTATTTTGTATTTAAAAAAATATAATCCAATAATTCATTTAAAACATATTCTATATAAACATAATCCAATAATCCATTCCATTCAAATTTCAAAAATAAAAACATAATCAAATAATCCATGCAAAACATGTTCTCAATAAACATAATCCAATAATCCTTTCAAAATGAAAACATAATCCAATAATTCATTCAAAACATATTCTCAAAAAACATAATCCAATAATCTTTTCAAAATGAAAACATAATCCAATAATCCATTCAAAATGAAAGCATAATCCAACATATATAAGTCCTAACATATTACAAAACTCAAATCTTAATTTGGAAAATCTTAATTTGACCCCGTTTTAAATTAAAATAATTAAATTTTTGCCCCAAACGTATCCTCGTTGTATCCTTGTCGTATTCTCACGTATCTCCTGCCATATCCTAGCCGTATCCCACAGTCAAACTTGAAAAAAAGTCAACTGATACGTCAAATGATGTATCGGATATGTATCCTGGTGTATCAAGGGTGTATCCGGACAGGATACGAGTTCCCTCCCCAATATGGAATATCCGTGCAACATAGGTTGCCGGTCTTAATATGTGTAATGCAAGAGTCACAAAATGGAATTTGTTCTCTCATTTTTAAAATAAAAATGGTTTTGACCAAAGTCATTCTATTCTCAAGGTGTATGATCGATCTCTAGTGTTGAAAACTTTATACTGAATTGGTCACAAACAAATTTTATTCCTTTTAATTGAAAGGATGATGTCATTAAAATAACAGTTTGGACATATATTACTTTTTGTATTTCCCTGCGGAATTATCTGTTATGAATCGATTGTTGCATTAAAGTATAATTTGACATCTTTCATTTGGTTTTTGGATCGCCTTTAGTAATTTTATTTCTTTTTAGTTGACTGTGCTCTGTGTTCAATATGCAGTATTGGGCTTCATATGGATTATAAAGAAATTTCCAGACCTAATATAAAATTTTATTAATCTTATGGTTGCATTACTTAAAGTAAAGAGTCATGGAGTAATAATAAAAAGAAGGGATATTATTATTTTTCACCCTCACTTATGAGGTATTGGTCAAAATGCATCCTCTGATTTGAGTAATGGCCAAAATCCACCCTCTAGTTTCAGTTAATAGTCAAAATAAACCCTACCGTTACTGTTCCGTTAGAATTTTTATTTTTCTGTTAGGTTAGTAAGGGTATAATGGTAAGTGCACATGGAAAAGTTATTACAAATTAAAAAATGAATTAAATAAATCATTTAATATAAAACTAAATAAAAAATTAAAATAACAACAATAAATAAATATTTAAATACTTAAAAAAAAAAACAATCATGTTCTCTCTTTCACTCTTCTCTCTTCTCAGATTCTCTCCTCTCTTCTGTCGTTTCTCTCATTTCTCTCTTCTCTGGGTTCTCATCTCCAATTCTCCACTTTTATCTTCTTTTTAAAAAATAATACAAATCTCCAACTCTCATCCTCATCTCCAACTCAATCGGAGTCTCTTTTCCTTTCAAAAAAAATTTATTGTCTCTCCCACGCTCACTCTCTCTCTCTCTTCTAAATATCTATTGATTTCTTTGGATTTCTCACTCTCTCAGGTGGTGCCGACGGCTTATGGTTGATTTGGGGGTGGTGGCTGGAAATCCGGGGTTGGTAGGTGGGTTTGTGGGGAATTGAATTGTTTTTTTTTCTAGTGGCTTGGGTTATGGTGGTGTGGGTTCTGGGTTCTGTTGTTGGTGATGATGGCGGTCTGGGTTTAGCCGTCGTGGGTCTGGGTGTGATGGTCAGGTTCTGGGTTTATTGGTGTGTTGATAATTTTTTCAAGGGTTTAGTGGTGTGTTGAATATTGATATTTTTTCTGGGTTTGGAATAGTTGGACGATGATGGTGATGAATATGTTTTCTTGGTTTGGTGGTGTTGAATGTTGATATTTTTTCTGGGTTTGGAATAGTTGGACGATGATGGTTATGAATCTGTTTTTTTTTTCCTGAATATCTCCACCGTCAATCTATGATATTGACGGCTGAGATTGAATCTGGTGATGATGTTGAATTGATTTAAAAAAAAATTAAACCGGAAAAGAGATAGAAGGGTACAATGGTATTTTTGTTAAAAAGTTAACATAAGATAACAATGGGTGGATTTTGGCATTTACTCAAACCAGAGGGTGCATTTTGACCAATACCTCATAAGTGAGGGTGGCAAATAATAATATCCCTAAAAAGAATTCAACTTTGTACGGATCTATGGAAAATCTGTACAAAAACCTAGGGCTGAGCATAAAGTTCGGAATCGAACCGAAGCGATGCGAACCGAACCGAAAAAAGGGGGCTTGGTTCGGTTCATAGATTAAACTCGGTTTAAACCGGTTCAAAAATGTAAAAATCAAAAAGATTTCGGTTTAATTCGGTTTTTGTTTTCCAAAACCGGTTTGAACCGAATAAACCGACTATATATATATATATATATATATATATATATATATGTTAAAATAAAAAAACTCTAAGTTCAATTATCATTATGTATATTAACCACCAAATACAAGTTTTCCTTTCTTGGATTTTGTTATGAATGAATATTGTTAATTTGTTATATAATAAAGTTAAACTGAAGTGGTATTATTATACCATACAAAATCGGCAATTCAACAAGCCCATATAAAAAAGCATTTAACATAAAAACAGTTAAAATATGCCTAAAACCGAAGTGAACCGAACCGAACCGATTTAAACCAGTTCAGTTCAGTTCGCATATCTTAATCGGTTTAAACCGGTTTCATTTTTTCAAAACTGAAATATTTTCGGTTTAGTTCGGTTTTATCCAAAACCGAACCGAACTGAACCGAACCTTCCCCCTCCCCCAACAACCCCCCCCCCCCCCCCCCCCCCCCCCCCCCCCCCCTACAAAAACCCATGAGTTCTTTAGAAAACTAAATTGATTATTGCTTGTTCAATATATGGTCTTTAGTAGCAAAATGGTGCAAGCACTTGATGCAAAATATAAAATTTATGCTTACTTTTTTATTCAGAAATTGGTCGTGCTACTGTAAGAATTGTAATGGCGTTCGTATCTCTCCAGATTCGTCACTAAAACAGTATTAGAATTCTTCATTTTGTTGTTGAAAATTCTTGTTTATAGTCCGTTGATGAAATAGAGAGAGGGGAGGTCGGTGTTTGACGATGAAGAATGCTATGAGTTTAGAGAGAGGAGAGGTCGGTACGGGTGATCAATCTAGTTAATTTAACAGGTAAAATATATTGTTGCTATGCATAAGTTTTGAGAGATTAAACTCTAAAATCAATGGTGATCAATCTAGTTAATTTAACAGGTAAAATATATTCTGGATTCTGAATTTTGAGCATCATGAGTTTGATATATTACGTGATGATAATGTGGTCAAAAACTCCGTCATCATATCTATGATCTATCTGTCTAATCAGGAAGAAACCCAAACTTTACACATACGATCTAGGTTGTATGGATACGGATACGGGTAGGGGATACAAATATGATACGATATATAGATACGGTAAATCACTAAAAACTAGGATATGTATACAGCAGGATACTTCAATTAAAATAATATATATTTTTATTTTATATTTAAAAAAATATGATCTAATAATTCATTCAAAACATATTCTATATAAACATAATCCAATAATTCATTCCATTCAAATTTCAAAATAAAAACATAATCCAATAATCCATTCAAGACATATTCTCAATAAACATATCCAATAATCCTTTCAAAATGAAAACATAATCCAATAATTCATTCAAAACATATTCTCAAAAAACATAATCCAATAATTCATTCAAAATGAAAGCATAATCCAACATATATATATATATACAATAATTTTCACATAAGTGCGCACTGATAGAATTATATAAGGATATTGAATGTGGGCCACTCATTTTACATATTTTGACTTAGCATGTATGCACTTGTCAAAACTCTTTTATAAATGAGTGGCTCACATTCAATGTCCTTATATAATTCTATCAGTGCGCACTGACAGGAAAATGAATATATATATATATATATATATATATATATATATATATGTCCTAACATATTACAAAACCCAAATCTTAATTTGTAAAATCTTAATTTGACCATTCGACTTTGTAAAATCTTAATTTGACCCGTTTTAAACGAAAATAATTAATTTTTTGCCCAAACGTATCCTCGATGTATCTTTGCCGTATCCCCGCGTATCCCAGCTGTATCCCACAGTCGAACTTGAGAAAAAGTCAACGGATACGCCAAATGGTGTATCGGGGGTGTATGCGGACAAGATACAAGTTAGATACGAGTTCCCTCCCTAATATGGAGTATCCGTGCAACATAGCATACGATACATCCACCGGTGTCACAATTGCAATTAACAAAAACCATTTCATTCACGATTATTTGCAAAAGTAACCATTACAACAAAAAATTATAGAGGGGGTGGTGTCGCAAGTGGCCTGTGAAGGTGATGGCTGACCCTACCTCCGAGATTTCTTCCATATTGATATTACAATCTAATTATAAGTAGTATTGTGAATTATTAGTATTGTGAAGTAAAAATTTGCATATTTTTATAAATAAATAAAAAAGAGAGAGAAATAGAAATATGGTTAATCATTTGCAGAACCCAATTGAAAGCTTCAATCATCCTCCTTGAACAGCCCTTCCTAACATCCAAGCAAAATACAGTACTTCCATAACTAGAAGAAACCTCTAAAGCTGCCAGAAAAGCTACAAGAATTCCCATAAACCAAAACTGGAATAACAAAAGACAGATGACATGTGTTTTGAACGTCAGAGCTAAGAGAGAATCTTCGATATCACTGCCTCAATCTAGTGCTAACTGTTAATAAGAATAAATCGCACACACAAATCTAATCACAAATAAATAATATGAAATCAATAAGAAGAAAAAGACAACACCAAAAATTTTACGTGGTTCAGCAATTTGCCTACGTCCACGGAGCGCACCGCACTCAATCCACTATTATAGAGTTGATTACAATCTCTCTGTCTCTCTAAAATTGCTCTCTCTCTCTAGTAATTTTTCTCACACATTACGCACTACTAAATACAATGGGAAATAGTAGTATTTATATGGGAACACTAGGGTAAGCCAAAACCCTAAAGGAGCACTTTTCTTTTTCGCACATGTTTTCCTAAAATTACACAGATTTCGTACCTACCGCGGTCTGGGTAGCGGCTGCAGCCCGCGACCTGGACCGCGGTTCTTCTACTGTCTTCCACCGCTCAGAATACCGCGATGTAGGTACTTGTCTATGCCGCGGTCAACACCGCATATCACCTACTGGAAAACATCGCGTCCTATGCCGTTGTATGTGCACTATGTCCGTACCGCGGTCTACACAGCATCAATCTTCTGTAGTTCAACGCTGTGTGTGTGTCGCGGCTTGGGCTACCTGTCTACGACGCGGTATACGCCGCGCTGCATGCTGTAATCCGTTCCTCAGGCTGATTTCTGGCTTCACAAAACCCAACACTAACTCTAAGTGCACTGAAAGGAACTTTGCAAAGTAAGTGCACGTAAGGATTTTGGAAAGCATGGACAAGTTGACACAGTTGAAAACAAATAGGTTAAGTTATAAAGATGCAAACAGAGAAATCCAGATCCATATGATTCGTGATAAGGATGATACACTTGGAAGAAGGTGTAAACTTTGCAAACAGAGAGGCTGATCGCTATGATTTATGGAAAGTACGAGAGTACAGTTATGTGAGAGACTTCATAATTTTGTATTTAACATTTAACAGAGCTGAATCCTTTTGATTGTATTTGAACGCGGAAGGGAATTAGAAGCTTAATAGGGTAGCATTTCTAACGTTGTTTGTTTGTTTATTTCTTCTCTCAACTGCTTTTAGAATTTAAGGTTTTTCCGGAGTTTCTGTTTATAGATATATTTAATCGAAAATCTTTTAATGAAATTATATTACCATCACAAATATAGAATAAGCAAAACCGAAACACATATGTGCATTGAGAAGGACTGAGATGAGGACATCAGCATATAAGAGATAGTAGCATCAGAAAGGGCAAAAAAAATCCATGACAGTCTTGCTATGAAACCATACAAGGAGAAACATATCAGAAAGAAGGCCCGGTAATCTAAAAATGGTATTTCATACCTTGGCCATCATGATGCATTCGCTAAATGCCACTGATTATATCCATCCATTCTTATGATAAAGGAGCTTGAATTTTGAGAGCCACCTCCACCATATGCATGAAAATTTGAAGGGGCAAAGGAAATTTGGTGACGGCTCATCCCAAAATATTCATATATAAGTAAGAATATGTAATTGCATTAACTGTGATTTTCACACCTTTGCGATCTCAGAGGTATCAGTAGCACTATCAGTAATCCTTAAGCACATCTCAAGGTTATTCCGACACAAGTATATGACAGCTCCTATTGGCCTGAAATAATCATCGCTATACTCTAAGATGACAACCATTATGAATTTATGATGGTACCACAGAAAAAAATAGAAAAAGTAAAGCAGCAACCAGTTATTGGTTATGTAATGAATCAATGGTATCATTAAAGAAAATGATGGAGATCATCGTAGGGCTTACTCACCTAATTAGATGTTGGCCTAAGAGCATAGGGCTTTTGGGACTTAATTTATTCGGTTTAGGTTTTGGTTTTTCAGTTTTGCAGAAATTACTTGTTTGTTAGTTCTTAACAAAATATCATTTGCATGTTAGTTCTATTCATGATCATTCCCAAGAGTCAATCCAGTTAATCAATTGAATTCTATTTAAATTGTAGTTGACTTATGTATCAATAGCACAAAATTTTGCTACCAAGGATCTAGAGAATCACATTAGAATTGTTTTGTAAGATTGGTGTTAAAGAGCTTTATATCATAGTTTGAGCTTTTTATTAATAGCTTAAGTTTTTAAGTCTAGTTGATTAACATGATATCAAATCAAGTTTTATTAGAAGTGTCTTGTTTTGAGTCCCCAAATCATGATTATAGTTGAATTTGTTGTGTTTGTAATTGGGCTTGGTCCATGAGGCAAACTTGTTGGTCTTGCAAGTGAAAGTAATGGTGGCAATTTGGGCCGGGCCCAAACGGGCCGCCCGGCCCGGCCCGGTTGTTTGGCGGGCCGGGCCAGGCCCGCTTTGAAAAAAACCGGTAAGGCCCGTTTGGGCCTGCAATTGGGAAAAAAAAAATTCTTGGCGGCCCGCCAAGAAATTATTTTTCAATTTTCTGGCGAGCCTTGACTGGACGCCCGTGGGCCCGGCCCGTGGGCCAAGCCCATGGGCGGCCTGTCAAGGCCCGTCATAAATTTTTTTCAATTTTTTTCAAATTTGAATTTTTTTAAAATAATTTTGAATTGAAGGGTGGCTTTTATAATTAGCCAGGTGACCGTTAGGGGGCAAAAAATATTCAAAACTTTTAAAATTTTCATTTTTTTAAAATTTTTTACAATTTAAAAAAAAAATTCGAAGCCCGACGGGCCTGTGACGGGCCGGCCCGTTAAGGCCCGGCCCGGCCTGCCCCCACACGGGCCTTGGGCCCGGGCCGGCCTTCCTCTTTCGCCTGGCGGGCCGGCCCGGCCCGGCCCGTTTTCCATACCGGGCCGGGCCTTACCCGGCCTGTTTAGTATACGGGCCTAACAGGCCGGGCCGGCCCGTTTTGCCACCACTAAGCGAAAGGGTGCATTATTGAGCTTTATATCATTGTTTGGGCATTTCCTAATAGTTTAAGCTTTTGGGTCTAGTGGTTACCTAACAATCGAAAGGAAGCTACCTCTAAACCAATGCAATAATTTGTCAAAGAAGAATGACAATCTAAGAGTCATGGTACCGGACAGGTACACAGCTATTTGCCATGTAATTCGTGCCTTCAATTCAACTGGCTCTATCTAAAATTTACTTGATGAAGGTATAATGGATGGGTCTGTATCCAACCCCCAAATACCATTTAATGTCAAAATACAAAAGTCTAGTAGAGAATGAGTAACTGATAGTCTGGAACCATCCTATACATTACAAATTAGTAATTACCTTAGCCCAGCTGCAGCACTCTTCACACTAAGTTGCTTGCCAATTTCATCGCTTAAGTTAGAATTCCCATCTGCTCTTAACAGCCTGGAATCACAGTACTCTGATAAGAATGTTATATGGGAAGGAATAGAATGTAGAAAGGAGAAGAAAAAAAAAGGGGGCCATGTTGTAAGTTTTTAGTCTTGCATCAAGTGTTAAGAACACAACACGGATTCGGATTCCATGGTACTGATCAGATGTGAATAAGAAAATGGTCAATGGAAAACCTAACCATAAGAGTATACCACTCATGTTAAAGTAAAAAACAAATATTCATGGGACAATTTAATTGAAATATTGTGACTTATACTTACCAGGCACTCTCCATAAAATCCTCTGCCCAACCGAATTTTGAAAATCTTATCCAGTAACTTACTTGCAGCACTCTGGCAAGCAGAAACATAGGAATTTCCCTTGGAAATCAGATCAATGGAACTCATCTCCAGTAACTGCTACAAAAACAAATTAAAAGAATTTCAACAGTGAACAACAAGTACAAGACACAAAATGCAGATGGGAGGGACAAAAAGAATTCAATATATAATTACTCATCCAGGTATACCTTCAACATGTAGAATATGACAAAGTGAAAGGCCACAACCCTAATTCCCATACACTTCATAGTTTATCTTGTCAGATGTGAGATTAAATTAAATAACAGATGGACCACGCTACAGAGGAAAATTAATTATAGTGACTTCTTCACAACAATACACTATTCCCACCTTTTGTTTTCATGTGGAAATGGTGATAAATGTCACTTTTTTGGAGGTGTGTTGCACAACGTCACTGCTTTAATAAGTTATGTTTAAAAGGCACCTATTATGGTGAACTACCAAAATTGCCCTTAAATAATCAATTTTTTATTCTGTTTGTACTTCCATCTCCACGCTTCAAACAATGAACTCAGTAACTCCTCTCTCTCTCTACAATAAACTTGTCTGAAAATTGAGTTGGTAAAATTTATGTATAAGATGATGAAGATATGGGTTTCCGAGACTTTTAACACTGTGTATGAGCCTTTTGTAAAGCTATCCGAGCCTTTTAAATTGTTGTCCGAGTTTTTTTCAAGGATATTAGTTTTGTCAATTTTGAATCTCCGAGCATTTTTAATAAGGCTTCGAGCTTTTTCCGAGCTTTTCCATAGCTTTTTCTGAGCTTTTTCATAAACTGCCCGAGCTTTTTCATGAATTGCCCAGCCCGAGCTTTTTTGATAAGGCTCTGAGCTTTTTCCAAGCTTTTCCATAAAAGCTCCGAGTTTTTTCATGAACTGTCCGAGATTTTTCATGAATTGCCCTGCCCGAGCTTTTTGCATAAGGCTTCGAGCTTTTTCATAAAAGCTCCGAGCTTTTTCATAAAAGCTCCGAGCTTTTTCATGAACTGCCCGAGATTTTTCATGAATTGCTCTGCTCGAGCTTTTTGCATAAGGCTCCGAGCTTTAAATTGAAAGAAAAAAAAAAGCTCTGGGGGCGCTGCCCCCCCCCCCCCCCGGCGAGGCGGGGAGCTCGATCCCCGAATGCGTCTGTGTAGCGCCACTCCGTCACAGTTCAAGTGATTGCCTGAGTTTTCAACCGGACTTTCTCTCTCTACTTCACAACTTTGTCACTGTAAACTGAATGAAAGAAAGCTGATGTGGAACAACAATTGGGGGTATTTTTGTCCGTTCACCATAATAGGTGTCTTCTAAACATAAGTTATTAAAGCAGTGACATTGTTGAAATACCACCTCCAAAAAGTGCTATTTATTTTTTGAGCCCATTCATCCTATCAACTTTCAAATTGGCTCAAGCTGTCTCTATATACCTGCCACACAGATATGATGTATTCTACACAATCGTCAACCAAATTGCCTGATTTCTGTCTCAATTTTAAGCCCAAGTTTCAAAATACTGGCCACTTTACTTAATCTAATTCAGCTTGTGCCCCCCTCCCATCAAAATGTTCTTAGAAACAAGTCAATTCTGCATCTGATTTCAAAATAGACAACCCTATGTATATTTATTAGGTTGCTTTATACTGATACACATAAAAGGAGCTGACATCCAAATAATAACAGACAATCAAGACTGCCAATCTGTCCTTGAAAATAAAAATGTGAACCCCCATCACATTACAAATGTAATGGGTTCACATTACATTTATCATGTAATTGCACCAAAGCTTCTTTAGGTTTAGAGAATGAGTGAAATTGTGAAAATAATAAGAATTATTTTAATTATTTTCAGTATTGTAGTAAGATTTTGGGACAAAATTTGGTGCAGAATATAATGAACATTAAGTGTTTGATAAAAGATCTCTTAGACCTTAGAAACAAATAGAAGAAGATATTAACTAAGAAGATGAAGAATAATTGTAGAGAAAAGAAGATATCATTATCTCTGTTGAGAAACGAAAACTTTACAAGATTTTACACTAATGGAATTCTGAGGTCAAGCCTCTATTTATACACAATTGAGTGCACTGAATCTGATTTGGATAAGGTTTTGGATAATATTGAATTCTGGTAATTCTAACAGAATTTCCCGCCAATAATACTTCAGGTGCTCTGTTCTAGATTGAGTCCTATAACAGTCACCGTTTGATCTTTATGATGGATAAGGATCATGTGGGATTTTGTTGAGCTGGATACACTAGCATTGTAGTGAATTTGTTAGTTCTAGAAGATGAGGCCCTAGTACCACTTATACGTGCAGCTCCTTTGTTTGCACAGCACTCACTTTCTCTTATGACTTTAATATTGTCACTTACATCCCCCCGCAAGCTGGACGACGGAGAGAGACAGAGATTCAGCTTGGATTTAAGGTAGTTGAAACGTGAAACAGTCATTGCCTTTGTAAGAATATTAGCACACTGATGGGTCGTTGGGACATACTGAACAACTAGCTGACTAGAGGCAATCTTTCCACGAACAAAGTGAACATCAATTTCGATGTGCTTTGTTCGAGCATGAAATACAGGATTCTGGGCTAAAGCGTTGGCACTCTGATTGTCACACCATAGGATTGGACAACGTGGCAACTTGAAACCAAGCTCGAAGAATAGCGAAGTGATCCAGATAGCCTTGGTGGCTGCTAGTGAGAGAGCACGATACTCTGCCTCACAGCTTGAGCGTGCCACCACCTGTTGTTTCTTTGAACTCCATGCAACTAAATTTCCTCCAACATAAACACAGCACCCACTAGTGGATCTCCGATCATCTATGCAAGATGCCCAATCGGCATCACTGAATACCTCAACCATAAGCGAATCTGCTGGCCGAAAAAGCAAACCGAAACCAACAGTACCTTTTAAGTAACGCAGTAGTCGTTTGCAAAGTTTCCAATGATCCTCAGTAGGCTTGGCTAAGAACTGACTCAATTTGTTAACACAAAAAGAGATGTCTGGTCTCGTATATGTGAGGTATTGAAGAGCTCCAACCGTACTCCGGTAAAGTAAAGGATAAGGAAACTCAGTCCCCTTTTTAGTGAGTTTGTGACTAGGCGAGATTGGTGTAGAGCAAGGTTTACTGTTATTCATGTTTGTTTTGCTTAAGAGATCAAGGATATACTTGGTTTGAGTTAGAAATAAACCCTCTGAAGACCGAGATGCCTCAAATCTGAGAAAATAGCTTACTGAACCAAGTGATTTCAAGGCAAAAGTAGCATTTAGTGTGGCAATGGTATGTCGAATCAGACCTTGATCATCTCCGGTTATCAAGATGTCATCAATGTAGACTAGTAAGAGCAAGACATGAGTACCTTGACGTTTGATAAACAATGACGTATCTGAAAGAGATGGAACAAAACCCCACCCTAGTAGCGCATGCCGAAGTTTAAAGAACCAAGCTCTTGGGGCTTGCTTGAGGCCATAGAGAGCTTTGTTAAGCTTGCATACAAAGGAAGACTTTTGAGTGTCTATGAAGCCAGGGGGTTGCTCCATGAATACAACTTCCTGAAGGTCACCGTTTAGGAAAGCATTATTGATGTCAATTTGCTGTATATCCCAATTAAATGTAACAGCTAGAGTAAAAATTATTCGAATTGTTGAAGCCTTCACAACGGGACTGAAGGTGTCGTGAAAATCGACTCCAGGTGTTTGATGAAAACCCTTGGCAACCAACCGTGCCTTGTGCTTGAGTATCGATCCATCAGGCTTGTATTTTATTCGAAACACCCATTTACAACCTACCAAGTTTGTGGAATCTGTTGATGGAACCAACGTCCAAGTGTTATTTTTCATCAAGGCCGAATATTCTTCTACCATAGCTGCGTGCCAACTTGGATGTGATAATGCCTCTGTCACTGATCGTGGTTCTGTGGCATCATTCATAGTTGGCATTTTGTTACACACAGATGAATAAGCTTTGTGTTTGATAGTGCCAGACTTAAGTCGAGTTACCATATGATGAGTGCCCATGGACTGTGATTGAGAAGAATTATTTGGTGATGTAAGGTCTACATAGAAAGGGACTGCAGGTGTATTTGTATTCAAAGACTGTGATGTGCTTTTGTCAAAACTATCTGATCTGCTTGTGTCTAAAGGCTGTGATGTGCCTTTATCAAGACTATCTATTCTTGCACATTGATTCGGTGTAGAAATTTTGTTGTCTCTTTTAGACAAAGTGTGATGTAACACAGATGTTGACAAGTTACTTACTTCAATTCCTGCAGCTGAGTTATTTGTTGGAGTAAATAAAACGCGATAGGGATGTTCAAATTCGTTGAACACTACGTTTCTTGAGACGTAGATTTTTCCAAATGGATGTAGACACCGATACCCTTTTTGACTTAACTGTAGCCAATGAAGACACACTACGAAGTGTGAAATTCGAACTTCTGTTTTGAATAAGGTCTTAGATATGGAAAGGCTGAGCATCCAAAGATTTTGAAGAAATTGTAATTGGGCAATCGGTTGTATAGAACCTCATATGGTGACTTGAGTTGAAGTACTGGGGTTGGAAGATTGTTAATTAGCAATACAGCTGATTGAAAAGCATCAACCCAAAATTTAAGAGGCATATCTGCTTGAGCAAGTAGAGTGAGCCTGGTTTCCACCACATGACGGTGTTTTCTTTCGGGTATCTCATTTTGCTGATGTGTGTAGGCACAAGATGTGCGAAAATGAATTCCACACTTGATAAGATAGGGTAATAGGGGCTTGTATTCCCCACCAAGATCAGCTTGTAGATTCTTAATTTTACAAGAGAACTGAAGTTCTGCATGTTGCTTGAAATTAAGAAAGATATTCAGAACCTCTGATTTTAATTTCATCGGATATAGCCAGCTATATCTAGAAAAGGAATCAACAAAGATTACGTAATACCGAAATCCTTCTAGTGATGGTATTGGAGAGGGACCCCATACATCAGTAAACACTAGTTCTAGAGGACTTGAAGCTTTGTAAGTGGACCTTTGAAAAGGCAACTGATGTAACTTGCCCATTTTACAAGCAACACAAAACTGATGTGCATCACTATATTTCAATTTTAAGCTATTAAACACTTTTCTTAGAATCAATGGAGCTGGATGACCAAGCTTCAAGTGCCACATTCTTTCATTTAAGTGGTCTTTATTCACATTTTTTGCTCTTAAGGCATGATTACAATCAGCTCTTAAGGCATTTTTACAAGCTGACGCAGCTCTGTCAACATTTGCACTATTTGAGCTGCAGTTTTTATTTAAAGTTTTATTCATGTTTTGTACAGAATTCAAGCAATCAGTGTTGCAAACATTATTGACCAGCTGAGCTTCAGGTCTTGGTTGAAACCTTCTTTATGCTAAGCTTGTAGAGCCCATTGTCAAGCTTGCCTTGAAGAAGTACATTCTTGGAAATCTTGTCCTTAATCACACAAGAATCACACCAAAATTCAGCATATGTGTTGTTATCATGAGTAAACTTAGATATACTCAATAAATTTTTTGCAATCAAAAGTACACACAAAATGTGGTCCATTATCATCCATTTAGAAGATGAACCAGGATAAGTGATAAAAGACTTGCCAAAATGAGAAATCTGAAGTTGTTGGCCATTGCCAATAGCAAGAGTATCATTACCTTGGTAATCTAAGAAGGAAGAGAGGTTAGACAGGTCTGAGGTCACGTGGTTTGTGGCACCACTATCAGCATACCAAGCTTGATCACAAACCGTTTCCGGATTAGCGTAGTACACAGTTGGCTGATTGAAATTAGCCTGATGTGGTGAATTGGTCAGGAGAGGCATGGGATTGATTTGCTGCTGAGAGTTGGTTGATTGGAACCGATGACCTTGCTGATTTTGATTGCTCTGTGAGTTGTAGTATCCATTTCCTTACTGATTAAAGTTGCCTTGAAAGCTTTTGTCGAATCTATGATAGCAATTTACTGCAACATGCCCAGTTTTTCCACATACTTGACACACAGGCCTATTATTGTTGTTCCACCTTCCCTTTCCACGATATCTTCCTCTGCCACCAGATCTACCACTTCCATTGTAACCTCCTCCTCTGTGATTCCTTTTCTCATTCTGACTTTGACCAGCAGAAAAATTAGCACTAGCACCTATTACATCAACCTGAGTAGTTGAATTCAGTTGAGTAATTATTTGTTCATGATTCAAAAGCAGGTATTGCGCTTCTTGAAAAGACATAAAATTTCTTTGTGAAGTAATCACAGTTACCACAGAGTCATATTCATGTCCAACTCCGCTCAAAATACTTAATATCAGATCATTATCACTCACAATTTGACCTGCAGATTTCAAGCTGTCTCCAATTGTTTTGATTTTGAGAACAAAATCAGTGATGGAGCTGCTTCCTTTCTTAGTGTTTTGTAGTTGATGCTTGAGTTGTAACACCTTAGATAGAGATTGTTGTGAGAACAACTGATCGAGAGTGCTCCAAACTTCACAAGAACTGGTACAATCTGTTACTTGTCCAATTATGCTCTGACTTATTGATGAAAACAGCCAACCGAGTAGCAGTTGATATGTCCTTTGCCAAATTGTGTACTCTTTGTTCACAACTAATTGTTTATCTCATCCATTAAGTGAAAGTACCTCAACGAATTTCTGTGGAGCTGGACTTGATTTTGAGATAAAATCGCTCAATTGAAACGCTCTAATGACAGGAAGTACCTGTGCTTTCCATTGCGTGTAGTTACCGTTGTCGAGCTTGACTTGAAGGTTGAAATGCATCGACTTCGCCAAAGAAGTGAAATCTCCATGCCTTGAGTCATTCGAGTCTTCATGATCTGTTAGTGAACTCAATAGAGAAGCCATGGACGACTAGTCCTATACAGCTCTGATACCATATCATGAACACTAAGTGTTTGATAAAAGATCTCTTAGACCTTAGAAACAAATAGAAGAAGATATTAACTAAGAAGATGAAGAATAATTGCAGAGAAAAGAAGATATCATTATCTCTGTTGAGAAACGAAAACTTTACAAGATTTTACACTAATGGAATTCTGAGGTCAAGCCTCTATTTATACACAATTGAGTGCACTGAATCTGATTTGGATAAGGTTTTGGATAATATTGAATTCTGGTAATTCTAACATAATTTCCCGCCAATAATTATCCTTGAGAAGTACTTCTCTGCTTCAGGTGCTCTGTTCTAGATTGAGTCCTATAACAGTCACCGTTTGATCTTTATGATGGAGAAGGATCATGTGGGATCTTGTTGAGCTGGATACACTAGCATTGTAGTGAATTTTTAGTTCTAGAAGATGAGGCCCTAGTACCACTTATACTGTGCAGCTCCTTTGTTTGCACAGCACTCACTTTCTCTTATGACTTTAATATTGTCACTTACACAGAAATGAAAGGTAATAAAGAGTTAACTCTGCACAGAACATTGTGAATCTTACCAGACATTTCCTTTCATTTTTTCCTCAGCAATCAAATAATGCCAAAGTCTACAATCCCCAACTAATTAAGAATTTTAATATCATACACATTCAACTTATAACATTTATGAGTCTAAATATAAAACTGAAAAGGCAATTAGAAAAGGAATTCAACATCAAAGCACTAGACCTGTTCATACATATATGGATTAGTAATGCAATTCAACTTCGAGGGCAATTCCTTTAATCCAACCCCTAAAAGAATTTGTGTTGGGTAAGCTCCACTGACGAAGATCTGCATCTTCAATTTACTTAAGAACCATCTTCAAACGATCTTGGTCTTCTGGGTTTAATAAACCGGCTACTTCCCCCTAATTTCAATATAAGATAAATTATTTCACATCTTAATATTTAAATTATCTATCTATGGCACACACTTACAGAGTTACAGGGCCGGACCATGCAGACATGACGCCGGTTCCGGTTCCGGTTCGGTTCCGGTTCCGGTTCCGGTCCCGGTCCGGTTCCACCGGTTCCGAACCGGAACCGGCCCCTTTTTTTTAAATCATATTTCATAAAAAAATTAGTCATGTAAAAATGTAATTGGTAAATGTATTTTATTGGGTCACCCGCAAAATAAAGTTAAATAAATAAATGACAAATTAAAAAATAAAATAAAATAAAACAAAACCAAAAAAAATAAAATTAGCCTTACACTTAATTTTTACCACAATTAAGTTGTCTACGTATCCTCTTAAGGGTTTAGAAGAATCAAAGGCCACGTAGTTCTCTTACCTTTTATTGTAGATTTGGACTTTGGAGATGGGGATTTGGCGTGGAGTCGTGGACTAATCGTTACTATGATCATCTGTTCGACTTTCAGAAGGTTGATCATCTTTAAAGAAATCGTATGGTTCCTCTTGATCGATTTCTTGTTGTCTATATTGAGCCTTCGTCCAATCTTCAACACAAGCTTATATCTGAAGTGATTTCGGACTCATAAGAGAACGTTTTAGGTCTAAAATATTTCCACCGGCACTGAACTATTGTTCTACCGCCACCGTAGAAACTGGTGTTGAAAGGATTTGTTTGGCTATCATAGCCAAGATTGGAAAGTACCTTTCATGCTCTTTCCACCAGTGTAGGATATCAAATTTTTTATCTTCGGTGTCTTCTATGAACCCAAAAGAGGTACTTAGATAAGATTCAAGCTCGGAATGTGTGGTGGAGCTTGATAAAGAAGAACCTCGTAATTTTTTGGTTTTTTTTTTATAAAAGATTATACCTTAAATTAAAAAATCCAGAGGATGATGATGATGAACGAGATACATTTTGAGTTTGTGGAACATCTATGTTCAGTGATGGACCGTAAACTTTAAGATATTCATCATATAATTCATACAATAATGTCTTAACCCTAGCACAACACATATCAACATCATAATCTATTTTTAAACCTTGTTCATAATAAACAGAAAGATAATCAGGCAAACTTTTTAATCTACAACGTGGATCAAAACACAAGGCAATCAAATAAATATTTGGAAACTCCTTATAATATTCTAACCATTTATCCTTCATAGCAGTAACAGACTCATGTAATTGTGAGTCGAATTCACAATGAGCAAATGCACCAGCAATATTAAGACTCTCAATAATAAATAAATTAGTTGTAGGATAATAAACACCAGATAAATTGTTAGTAGCAGTATAAAAAACTTTTAACAAACCACAAACATTGCTACAAGCATCCCAATGACTTTGATAAAGATTAATGTGACTAACATGATATTGAATAAAAGTAACTAATAAATCTCTATATTTATAACTTCTAACAAGCAATTTATAAGTAGAATTCCAACGTGTTGAAACATCACGAGGAAATCTAATGGCACGCTTACCATTTTGTTTACAATATGCTGCCCATGATTTCATTACAGAAGGATGTTTCCACAAAAAATAGAGGGCATCTTTAATAGGTTGAATAAACTGTTCAAGAGTTTTTAATCCTTTTTGAACACATAAATTGAAAACATGGCATGCACATCTTTGATGAAAAAATTTACCACCAAGATAAGGTTTACATAATTCAATTAAAGCAGGAATAGCATCGGTATTGTTAGAAGCATTATCAAAACCAATTGCAAAAATTTTGTTCTCAATTTTATACTCTGTGAAAATAATTCTAAGATGTCTAAAAATATTAGCAGCAGTGTGTTTATCATCAAAAACTCTAAATGCAAGAATTCTTTTTTGGATAGCCCATGCATTATCCATATAATGGCAAGTGACACCTATGTATGAATGCATTCGCCAATGATCACTCCATATGTCGGCACATACGGAAACACGGCCATTATATTTTTCTAAAAAAATTTCCAACATTTTCTTTTCTTTTTCATAAATGTTTTCAAGTGCTTCTGTGAGCGTGGTTCTAGGAACATGACATGCAGCAGGATTTAATGCTCGTTGACAATAATTATTAAAACTAACCTTTTCACCAAAACTAAATGATAAGTGCTCTACTGCAACCATTCTAGCTAATTCTTCTCTATTTTTTGCATCACTATATTTAAATAATTGTTGGTTAGGGGTAGCGTACCTGGGAATTTGAGCTTGTAAACTCGATTTGGCATGTGCATCTGGATGTGAGTTCGTTATATGCTTCCGATATGTGCCATATCCTCCAGATTTGTGTCATTTAAATACTTTTTTGCATTAATTGCAAATCACTACTATGCGTCCATCTTCTTGCGTAACTTTCTTCATATGGAGTACGAAGAGATCAGATTTGACCTGCTTCGGTAACTTTTCTTCCATCTGTGGATCAAAATCAAAATCTTGATGTGGGTTGGGATCAGGGCCATCACCATCAGGGCCATCAGGCTCATCACCATCATGGCCAAGATCAGGCATATTTTCTGATTGGCTTGTCAAAATGGGGGTGACATTGAGATTGGGTTCAGAATTTCTAAGAGAGGGATGAAAATGAGATTGAGGAAAGTTTAGGCCTAAGTCTTCAACATAGACTTGGTATTGTAGATACTTGTGATAGGCACGGTCGTCATGACCGAGATTATCCGTCATGCAACCCTTACCTTTCATCGAAATTGAGCGTCTAGGAGCGTCACCACTTCCACTTGCCATTTTAAAAATTGAATTGTAAAATTCTTTGAACAAAAAATGTTAAAAAATTGATTTAAAAAATGATTAAATGGTTGGAAATAAATTTGGAAGAAAATTAGAAACTTAGTAGTTAGTAATTGCAATTTGCAAATAAAATATATTGTAAATAAAATAAATTGGATATAAAATAAATTGCAAATAAAATAAATTGGAATATAGCAATTAAAATAAATTGCAAATAAAATAAATTGTAAATAAATGAAATTGGAAACTTAGTAATTGACTAATTGCAAATTAAATAAATTGGAAATAAGAAATAGTTTAAATAAAATTAAATTAGAAACTTAGTAATTGTAAATAAAATAAATTGGAAACTTACTAACTTAATAATTACAAATAATATAAATTGGAAACTTGGAGACTTGGAGACTTGGAGTTTGAGACTTGGAGAATTGAAAGTTTAGAGAGAATTGAGAATTGAGAATTAGAGAGAATTGAGAAAATTGGGGTGAGGAAAAATGAATGGAGGGGTAGGTATTTATAGAAAAGAAAATGAAAAAGAAAATTTAAAAAAAATAAATAAATAAAAATATAAGTGAACCGTTGGAGGCCCAACGGCCTGCTGACGTCAGCAGACCGTTGGGCCTCCAACGGTTCGATTAAAAAAAATTAAAAGAGGAAATGGCCGGTTCGAACCGGAACCGAATCGCCGGATCGAACCGGTCGGTTCTTCACTGAAACGAACCGGAACCGGGACCGACCGGACCGGTTCCCGATCCGATTCTGGAATCGGAACCGGTTTTGCCGGTTCCAGTTTCGATTTTCTGACGCCGGTTCCTGTTCGGTTCTCCTGTTCAAACCTAACCGGCGTCATGTCTAGGACCATGACAAAGGCCAGCGGGGGCTATGGCCCCCAAAGGTTTTTTTTTTTAAATTTAAGTTATTATTTTATTATTAAAAAAACCAATAGTATGGCCTATTCTCTTTGGTCTATCATCGGTCTATGCACGCTTCCTCTACTACTCTAATCACTTTGTATTGTTTTTTCAATAAAAAATTATAAAAATATTAAATATTAATAAGATTTCTCAAATCCCCCTTTCTAATCTTTTTTTTATAAATAAAATTACCACTTTTACTCATATCTTCCTATAGAAACAATTTTTAAAATTCACCCAAATTTCTTCGTTACCTTTATAATTTTGACCCATTCTATTATATACAAGTTTTTACACACAATTGAAAGCATAGTGATGCTTGAAAGATATTTTAGTTTTTAGAGTATCTTCTTCAATTAAAAGAAGTCGAAAACGAATGCATTCTCATGCAGTTTTTCCAAATAGATACTCTTTCACTCTTTTTAGTTTAACATACGTAGGAGAAATTGTTCGTTTGATTGTTTATGTTATCATCATCCATACCTTAGAAAATTTTATTAGATACACTTTAGCCCCCCAATATCAAACTTCTGCTTCCGCCCCTGCACACTTAAAACTAAAACACGAAGCAGTGCAATCTAACATCTACTTACATCCGGAGATTTTGTATCTGAAAGCTTGGAAGAAAAATATTCATGCACAGCACTAGAGCTACTCTTCTCAAGATCAACATAATATGTCACTTCTTTGGGACAATCTTGTGTAATCTGTGCAAGTACTGATTTCCGATGATCGAAGGCAATCACCCTAAATGATTTAACAATAATTAACACATGAGCCAGTAAACTAAGAGGTGCATGAATTGAAAACCTGACAATGTAATTTTAGCTTACTGCCCTTGAATCGCTGCGAAAGCTCGGCTGCAAATCCTTTAGGACCAAGAAAATCGAGAAGATAAAATCTCTCAAGCCCTTCAATGTACAAATCTTCAATCCTGTGACAAAGAAAATAGAAAATATTAGGATTACAATTAAAGTTAAAAATTCATGTCAAAGTTAAAATTGCAAAAACCAAAAATCTCACTTGAAGGGAGCGACGGAAGAGAAAGGAAAGAGGAGGCAAGGGAGATGGAAGCGAGAGTGGAAGAGTTGAGCGAAGAGAGCGGAGAATGCTCCTGAAAATGAGGGGTATTTGTAGAGCACCGCGTTGTGAGTTCTCTCTTCACGAGCTTTGTTAATGGCTTCCAGTACTGCATCTGATCGAAACCCTCGACGTCTCCCTAATGCACTCCATTTTTGCTTTCTCATTTGCTTCGTCCACATTGTCATTTCGTTGGGTTTCTCTCGAACTAAAATTAAAGTTGCAACCTGCAACGGCAGTGTCTGCAAATAAAGTTCTCGAGTAAGGGAGGTTTCAAATTAGGGAAATTTCATAAATACCCTCGAATATAGGAAAATTGTTTTTAAACACATAGAAAAGTTTGATTGTTAAGTGGTGTTATTGGCATACCCACTGTCCCACTGCTGAAATATTTATACCCCACTTTTTTAAATTATTTAGTATTTTTTTTTTCCATTTTATCAATTTACTTAAGGCTATGTTTGGTAGGAGGGAAAGAAAGTAGGAGGGATGGATGGATTAAGGGGGAGAGAGTATGAGGGATGGAGAGGATAATATAAATCCTTCGTGTTGTTTGGTATTGAAAAGATGGTTGAATGGATGGATTGGTATATAATTTATAAATTACTATATTGTCCTTTAATAAATTGGAGGTTAATAAAAAATTAGAGGACATTATTATAATTTCCCTTCAATTTTTCCTCCCCTCTCTCATCCTCCATAATTGGAGGGATTGGTTTTGGTGGGCCCAAAGGGAGGAGAGCTCCCTCGTCTTCTCCTCTCCCCTCTCTTTTCTCTCCAACCAAACAAGGGATTGAAGCTCTCATCCCATCCCTCCCCCACCTACCCTCTCCCTCCCTCCATCTTTCCCTCTTACCAAACAAAGCCTAAGACTTAAGAGACATACAATTTTTATTATAAAAATATTGTACAAAGTAAAACTAATAAATCCTCACTTTCCTTATTTCAAAACCCTAATGACATAGATTATTTCAAACCACTGAATGTTTACTATTTTTGTTTATATTTTCTTTCAGATCTTGATCTTATGTTTCTCATGTTTAGTATTTATTTATTTTATTGTTTTACATGTTTGTTTTGTTTTTCTTTTCAAATTCCAGATCCATGTTTGCTATTTTTTTCTCTCTGATTTATTTTCTTTCAGATCTTCCAAGTATTCTATTATGTATATCAATTCTTTTGTATTTTATTCTGGATCTTCCAAAGTTAGTTTAATGTTATTTACAAAAAAAAACAACGAAATCGCACCAATAATCGCAACCAAGAAAACATAATCTCTGACGAAACCAAACCAAACCAAACCACACCAAAACTTTAACTCAATCGCTCAAAAAAATCATCGGACAATCAATATCACACTCACAATCTACCACCAACAATCCAATCGACTATCAAAAAAATTGCATCTAATAAGGATGGTTTCACCATGAATAAAGAAAAAAATTTAAAAAAAAAAAAAACAAGGCATGCTAATGGATGTGAGAAAACTGTATATAAATATTAGAGAAAAAGTGTAATTTTATTTTTACTTTTTTGAAAGAAAAAAAATGGTGTTTATTAAATTTGAAAAATATGTAAAAGGGTAATCCTGAAAATAAATCAAAAAATTAATAAAACATTTAATTTTATATAATTAAATCAAAAATTTTAAAGGTGAGGTTTAAATAGTTCGGTAGTGGGGGCGCCAATAGCACCACTCTTGATTGTTTTTAACCATGAGCTAATGAAATGTCCTAATTGCCCTTGACTCAAGTGGCTTCACCATTTTCCCTCCCGTTGTTCAAACTCAAACCCGTTTAGAGAGAAACTATGTCCTACACTAGGTCCATCTTGGTTTTGACGTCGTCATAAGGTTGGTTTCTGTCTCATGAGAGACTAAGAGATAGGATGAGGTTGATCCGTTAAGGCACGTGATGTATTGGAACGTTGATTGTTCTGAAAGTCGATATTTTCTTCTTCTTTTTTATTTTTTATCATTATTTATTATCTTGTCTGTAATCATTCAAAGATTTGTAGTTGTTTTTATTCAATAGCATCTTAATCAGAAAGATTGTGTATTGTAATTGGCATTTATGTTTATTTGTGTGTGTTCACAACTTTTGAGGTTTGTAAGAAAATTGTACATATTATACCGTTGAAATTTCGTTTTGTGAATCACCAATTTTACAATCTCAAAGAGTGCGTTTACTTTAATACGTGAATACTTGTATACAATTTAATTTGATCAAATTATTGATTTTATTACTTATTTGAACTACATTTTTGTCTTCCTCATTAAATCCCATTTGGAGGTAGTTCAACGTATGCAATAAAGATGTTGAAACCTTGTACACATCAATTGATTATGATCAAATTCGTATTGTTTTACAAAGTCATACGGCAATCTTTTTCTATTGCGGTTGCGGAGCATTCAGCAAATTTTTTGAGTGTCGAAGCTTACAATCTCTACTTTAAAAATTGTTTTCATAATTAATGCAAGGCTAGCATGCATAAATAGATAGTGGGAATGGTGAGAAATATCACATTTTTGGATATGAGTTGCACCGACGTCACTGTTTTAATAAATTATGTTTAAAATGCACCTATTATGGTGAACTATCAAAATTACCCTTAAATAATTATTTTTCTATTGTCTTTGTACTTTCATCTCCATACTTAGAATACTGAACTCGTCTGTTTCTCTCTCTACAATAAACTTGTCTGAAAATAAACTTCTCGACATCCTTCAGCACAACAAGATAACATATTTCTGAAATACTTCTTTTTTATCCTGCATTTCTGAGTATGAGTCTTGTAACACTTTAACCGTTCCTTTTGTAAACATGAAGGTCGTTTTGTGAAGTTTGAATCTATGAATTTTGAATCTCCGAGCTTTTTCTAAAGGCTTCGAGCTTTTTTAAAAAAGCTCGGAGCCTTTAGTAAAAAGCTCAAAAGAAAGTTAAAAAAGCTCGAAAAAAAATTAAAAAAGCTCGAAAAAAAGTTAAAAAAATGGCTCCGAGCCTTTTTAGAAATGTTTTCGAGCTATTTTTAAAAATGGCTTCGAGCTTTTTCATGAAGGCTTCGAGCTTTTTCATGAAGGCTTTGAGCTTTTTCATGAAGGCCCCGAGCTTTTTCATGGCTCCAAGCTTTTTTAAAAATGGCTCCGAGCTTTTTCATGACTCCGAGCTTTTTCATGAAGGCCCGAGCTTTTTCATGAAGGCCCGAGCTTTTTCATGAATGCTCCGAGCTTTTTTAAAAATGGCTCCGAGCTTTTTTAAAAATGGCTCCGTGCTTTTTCATGGCTCCGAGCTTTTTCATGAGGGCCCGAGTTTTTTTATGAATGCTCCGAGCTTTTTTAAAAATGGCTCCGAGCTTTTTCATGGCTCCGAGCTTTTTTATGAATTCTCCGAGCTTTTTTAAAAATGGCTCCGAGCTTTTTCATGACTCCGAGCTTTTTCATGAAGGCCCGAGCTTTTTCATGAATTGAAAAAAAAAGCTCTGGGGGCGCTGCCCCCTGCCCCCCGCGAGCTGACCGGGCAGCTCAACCACCGCGAGCTCGACAGGGAGCTCGACCCCCGAATGAGTCTGCGTAGCGCCACTCCATCACCGTTCGAGTGATTGCGTGAGTTTCAATCGGATTTTCTCTCTCTACTTCACAACTTTGTCACTGTAAACTAAATGAAAGAAATCTGATGTGAAACAACTATTGGGGGTATTTTTGTCTATTCACCATAATAGGTGCCTTTTAAGAGTGGTGCTATTGGCACACCCCTTATTGATCTATTCATGCCCCACTTTTTAAAATTTTTATTTAATTAAATAAAATTAAATGTTTTTATTAAATTTTTTGGTTTATTTCCAAAACTACCCATGTACTTATTTTTCAAACTTAATACATACCATATATGATATATCTATCTCTTATCTTTGTATACGTATACATATCTCTCACCTTCATTGATTGATTTATTTTTTTCTTCTTATTTCTTTTTTTTTAGTTTTTTTTTTCTTCTTATTTCATGATGGAAACGAAAAAATAAAAAATAACAGGGTACTTCAACACAACGACAGCTTGATATCATTCTAAAGAAAAAATAAATTTCAAAGAATGAATTGTTTCCATATGCTTACTATCATTGTCAGACAATTCTTACTTTATGTCATTCTCAGACAATTCTTCAAGATGTTTGATATCGTTCTTAAACAATTCTTCCATATTCTTGATATCGTTCTCAAACTCTTTCATAATATTTTAGATGTATGTAAGAAGCATATTTTAGGGTTTAAGAATTAAATTTTTTTTTTTTGAAGAAGAAACAGATTACGGGTTTAAGAATTAAATTTTTTTTTTTGAAAAAGAAACAGATTATTGGGTTTTTTTTTTTGGAAAAGAAATATGAAATTTAATAGATTTACTTTGTAGAAGATTTCTTTTTTAAATTGTATGTCTCTTTAAGTAATTTTAATAAAGGAAAAAAAAGAATATTCTATAATTTAAAAAGTGGGGCATGAATAGATCAGTAGGGGGTGTGCCAATAGCACCACTCGCCTTTTAAACATAAGTTATTAAAGCAGTTACATTGTTGAAATACCACATCTAAAAAGTGCTATTTATTTTTTGAGCCCTAAATAGATATCGTTAAATTATTCCCTATTATTACACAAAATTCCTCCATTTGATCTGAAAATTAATGTAATATACAAAACTGTCACATCCTAATAAATTTTCTTTTTGTATACAAGAAAAATGTATTTGGACAAGATTGCTCTTATCTACCTTTACACTTTATTCTCTACATAACTTTCTCTCTCTCTTTCATAAATTTGTCTTGTCATGTTTCTCTCCCTAAAATTTTGTTTCCTCTCTTTTCTCTTTAAAATATTGTTCTCCTCATCAAAACAATTCCAACTGTATATTACGGGTCAGGGCAGTCTCTAAACATTTTGGGACCCAAGCGATTTTACGATATTAATAAAAATTAGGGCCCTATATAAAATTATTATCATTAACATAAAAAAATTCAATAAATAATTCTTCATTTACTAAATACAATGTAATTCACAGAAATTAAAACAAAAAAATGTATCGTTTCTAAAAACATAAAAACAAAATATCGTTTACATTTCTATTCTTTTTGCTTTCTGAAATGCAAATTTACTAATTATACTACTACCATCAAGACTAGCTAACACTTTTTGACTTAGATGATATCAATTGTCAACTTAGCAACTTAGCAACGATGTCTGGTAAAGTGGTAATCTGCTATGTTAGAATTGTTTTTTTTTTTTTTTTACAGATGCTATGTTAGAAGTTGACATTTTATGTTTATTTTTGTTAAATTGACTAGTCAATTTGACCTTGATGTAAAGAATAAAATAAATAAATAAATAAAAGATCTTAAAGGTTTGAGATTGTGTTCTTTTTAGATTTAAGTAGATTGTGTCATGAGACCCCTAATTTTACAAAAGAAGTATAAGTACATTGGGCCAATTGGGGGGGCTGGGTTTGCTGCCCTCATGGGCCGGCCATGTAACGGGCGAAAATCAGATATTATTTACCCTCTCAAAAGTCCTTCGAAAGTATTCGGTTTCACATCTTCACGCTGAAATATCAACATGATTACACGATGAAAATCTTTACACACTACAATGTCAACATGATTATACGATGAAAATCTTTACAAGTTGAAATATCAACATGATTACACGATGAAATAACATATTTACATGCATAAGTATAAATATCTTTACACACCGAAATGCATCTTTACATACTAAAATTACATTTCAGTGTGTAATGTTCCTGGAAACTTTTAATTTTCCATTTTTCAATCTCTTTTCCAAATTTCTATTTTCTAAAATAAAAATAAAACTTTTTTTTTCAAACCTCCATTGATGGAGATCGAATAGACCTCCATCAATGGAGATCTGATGAAGATGAATAAAAAAATTCAGATCTCCATTTATGGTACAGACCTCTATCAATGGAGGTCGAACGAACCTCATTTGATGGAAGCGATGAAGATGATTAAAAAAAATGTTTTTCTTACATGTGATATTTGCACTAAGGGCATTTTTGTCCAAAATCATTTATTTTGGATACAAAAAAAAACTTATTGAGAAAAGGATATTTTTGAATACTCCCTTAATTTTAGGGCTATTTATGATTTTAACCCTAAATATTATTCTTACATTTTGTACGGCGCTTTTTGTTAACCCCATAAGTAGAAGTGGGTACAAAAACCGTAACCGAGTCGAATCATACCGAATGGAATAGAAAAGGGTATTCGGTTCAGTTCATAGTCAATTCGGTTCTAACCGATTTAAGTTTTGAAAACCGAATTGATTTTAGTTCGGTTTTGGATGTTTAAAATTGAACCAAATCGTTGAACCTACAATAAAAAATATTTAAAAAAAAAACCTAACGCTAACCAGTTTCGGTTATGTACATGAGCATTTTTCTATGCTTTCACACAATTAATATTTGCAAATGTATAAATATCTTGAATTTAATTAATAAATACTAACCATTCTTACACTTGGATGGATACTAAGTCTTCTTCAGTTGATTTGATATGTTAACGTGTTATTTGGTACATAGACACACGGTCCACAACTATTTAGCATGTATAACATGCACTTTCTGGATTCTAAAAGTATATATTGAAATAAGATTTTCTTGTTGTTTGTATTGCTCAAAAACAATCTGGTTCCAATCTGCAAGAGACAGAAAAAAAACAATAAATAGAAAACATCACGTTAGGGAAATCGAGGCCCGTGTTTCATACGGTGTCCTGAAGACAATTTCGCCGGCTAACACCGTATGTGTATAGCGATTGTCTCCCATGATACAACGATTTAAACAGTGGATGTGTAGAACACAAACTATTCTCAGCGAACTCAAATTGAATTCAAACTTACCAAGACACGAAGAACAGAAGAACTAGGAAAAGAACAATATTTTCTCTTCATTTCGTGATTTCCAGAATAATCGAATTATAAGAAAAAGACTAGGATTTTAAAATAGAAAACCTAATCAGTAGGATTGATTTTGGAAATACTTAATTACCACGGTTGTAATGATAAAGGAAAATAATTAAGGAATAATCTTCAAAAAGATATATTCCTAATTAAACACTGATTCTGATTACTTAGTGATCAAGTAAGTATCAGAATCTAAAAAGAAATCAACTCCTTCCTTAATCTAATTAATTTCCATAACCCAAAACGGAAATTAACTATTTCGTTAGTCAACTTTTCCTTATCATTTAAACTGTCTAACTTAGGGAAAATAAATTAAATTAATTATTTCCTAATCAATAAAATGTTGATTTAGGAAAAAAGAAATTAAAAATAGTAGTAAAAAATCGATTATACTCTCACGGTCCAATCGGTGCAGTATTCGTGTACGCAAGACACGCCCACACACATGTTTATAAGCTACTATCACACAACCACCTATATACCACATATAAGTGTTTTCCTCAACCAATGTGGGATGCACATTTTTCCCTACACAATGGGCTTACCTTGAGACTCAATTTCTCATTCACCCATTATTAATTTTGTGAGTTTGAGTATACCATTTCGAAGCTCTCACGGAGGAAAAATCGAATATACTTTGATCTTCCATTTTCATGGAATCAATCATACCCAAATAAAATTCTCAAAATGTGTGTTCATCACAAAATTTCCAACATTTCTTACTTTAGCAATGTGATGAGTTAAAACTTAAAAGGTCGAAAAATTGAAAATATATATATAAACAAAAACCGTAAAAGCCCATTTGTATTAAGTCCAAAACCGAAATGAACTGAACCGAACCGATATAAAGGTGTTCGGTTCAATTCGGTTTCAAGGTCTAAAATGGTTCAAGCCGATTCATGTTTTTAAAAACCGAAAATATATCGGTTCAATATGACTATAGTCAAAACTGAACCGAATCGCGTCCACCCCTACCCATAAGTAATCGAATTTTGCAGAAAATTTAGGACAGAACATTATTATTATCTTCTTTATACAACAATTTTATTTTATGTTTCATTATTTTCCAATTGGTCACTTCAAATTTGCTTCTTTCACATTGGCCATTTCCCACTGTGGTGGCGGGATAAAGTGTTTAGGTATTTTTGGATCGTCGATGTGATCAAGAATAGTACAACCCATGGTTACATACATTGTAAATATGGGTTGTAGACTTGTAATACTGAGAGTGATAGTCATAGTGGGCCCTGGCCCAATAAAATATCATTACTATCTTAAATAATTAGGTTCATGAATTCATACAAGCTCCATAATTTTCTTTCAATGTACTTTTTAATCATATAATTATTAACCATAAAAGAAAGAATAATTTTTTTTGTAATCGATGTACTGGGAATATGTAAAATATGGGTATGGCCGCGATACTCACGTAGGTATCGCAGTTCCAAAACTTGGAACCCATTTTTTAGTTAATTATAACATAAAAGTAGTTTCTAAAATTCAAAGTGGTTTTGAAAGTTAACCTTGAGTGTTTCTAGATTTTGATTCTACCATACTCACGTGGGTGTACTAGACAAGCCCGTAAAATATTCAATACCAAATCTTTTCTTTCATCCAAGTACTCAATGAAATACTCAAATAATCATAGTAAAGGCATGAGAATTTTCATTTTTCAGAAATCATCATCAATAACTTAAAACAAAATCTTATACAATAGGTACATCAACGTAACTGAATATTAATAAACAATTCGACAGCTGGCATTAAATAAAGACGAAGCCATCCATCAACTATTTACATATATGTAAATTACAACGTAATCAAGAAAACAAAACATATGTAAATACACATACTCTTCAAGTAGTACCACCAAATTCCCATTTTTGATAATCTGACTTGGAATGTCACTATAGCAGCGTAAGCGTGAAATTATGTCAATCGGAGAATCAGCGACTGCATACTTTAGTGTTTTTAGGAGGGCTATATAATAAGAACCTTGTTACAATGAGCGGTAAAATATACATGTCAACAACATTTTCAGGTTTGACTTTCTGAAAAGGAAAACTATAATCCCAAAATAATACATGTATTGAGGGTCGGTTTTGTGGGGATTATACAAACATTATCTCGCCAAACTCAAAATATCTTGAATGCAGTAATGTGTTGTACAAAAATGTGTTGTGCAATTATATTTTGAGTTTGGCAAGATAATGTTTACATAATCCCCATAAAACTGACCATCAATACATGTATTATTTTGGGATCATAGTTTTCCTTCTTAGAAAGCCAAAATGAAAAAGTTGTTTGAGTTTTTTGAATGATTTGGATAGTTTTATTGTTGTGAAGAAGATCTCAAGGAATACTGGCCAAGGAATTAAATAATTTGTTACAGAAATCAAGATTATCATTCAATTGAGGCATAGACATACCGTAATTACAAGAAGAAGGAGAGAGCCAGCGAATGGTTTGGGGAGGTGGTCTTTACGGTAACAAAACTATTCAAATCACCCAAAAAGCTCAACAGATTTTTCAGTTTGGCTTTCTGAGAAGGAAAACTATGATCCCAAAATAATACATGTATTGAGAGTCAGCTTTGTAGGGATTATATAAATATTATCTCGTCAAACTCAAAATATCTTGGATATAGTATAATAAAGCTAACCCTCAATACATGTATTATTTTAAAATTATAGTTTTCCTTCTTAAAAAAGCCAAACCGACAAAGATGTTGAGCTTTTTGAGTGATTTGAATAGTTTTGTTACTGTGAAGAAGAGCCCAAGGAACTCTGGCCAAGGAATTAAACTATTTGTTGTAGAAATCAAGATCATCAGTCAATTGAGGCATAGACACACTGTAATTACATGAAGAAGGAGAGAGCCAGAGAGAGGTTTGGGGAGGTTGGAATTGATCAATATATTATATATAGGTGGTTTATATATATATATATATATATATATATATATGTGGAGCTATATATAAGGAGAAGAGGAAGATTGAAGAAGAAGAAAGCTGATGATCAATCGAGACTCGAGAGAGAGGTGGGTGTGCCTGATTCTGATGAGAGTTAAAACAGAGAGAAATTAATATATAGAGTTCGATACTTCGATCGAGATAGAGATCGAGAGAGAGGTGGTAGGTACAACTAAACAATGAGTATAGGTAGATTTTTTTTTTTTTTTGGTAAAGGTATAGGTAGATTTTCCTTTGAACACGTGCCCACGAAGCTTCCTCAGTCTATACAAACTTTATTGAGAGAAAATGATGATAGGATTGGATTTTTTTTTTTTTGAAGAAAAATTATGTGTTGGTTTGGCTTCAATCAGTCACTCATAGATGTTAGGATTTGAACCGATGATCGCGGAAACGTTATGGCTAATATTCGCCCATTACTCATAGCAATTAATGTCAATAGCAAAAAAAAAAGATGAGAGAAAATAAACCAATCACAACACAAGATATACGTGGAAAACCCAAATCGGGTAATAAATCACAGGCCATCAGGACGACAGAGAAAGTTCCACTATATGATAAATTGTTACAATCATATACTCCAGGATTCTCTCTCACACTTTAACCTCAAACCACGCTCACAACGCTCACAAGATCCTCACCAAGAAACCCCCCCCCCCCCCCCCCCCCCCCCCCCAATATCCCCTAGGTCTCCTCTGAATATCACCAACGGATCTTATACTTGATCCACTGATATTCCCTTGAATCCCTCCCTGGATATTCTCTTGGGTCTCTCACCCGGATCTCACCACTCTCTGATGTTACATGATGTTTCTTTTAACTCCACACAAAATAACCTAATTACAAGGTCTATTTATACTAGCTACAGGGAGTTTAAGAGAAAAGAAAATCATACTCCTAAACATACAAGAATTACTTGTTCCACATAAATATTATTTCCTATTTATGACAAGTCTTCTTGTAAAAAGTATTATTTTTCCTTCAAGTACAAGAACTTCCCAAAAGAATTACTTTCCTTTTTCGCTGAAGATTTCCCTTTCCACGCATGCTTATGATTGACTACGATTCGAGTCACGGTTGCACACCCGCTTTCTAAACCATTATAAGTCACCTGGAATTCACCGCGTTTCCTTTTGGAATCCGATTCTTCAGTTCTTCTTCGGTCTTCAAATCTCCCTCAAATACCATCTCTAACTTCCAAACGTATCCCACGTCTCCAGGAAGTTCCAACATCAGTTGAGTCTCGTTTGGTTCACATTGGGTTCACTTGAGAATACGAGCCAAAACCTAACAATAGAGACATAGAGTCATGAAAGAGTGGACCCCTATCTAGATCTGCTCTCTCTTTCACATGCCACTCCATTCTACGGTTGCTTTTTTCTTCGTCATATAGACCATTAACCTGTTGGTTTGGTGGTATGCTCCTCCATCCCTTACATCCATATTATAAATTTATGATGTTGTAATATTTAAAATATATTCAAAAAAAACCCTAAAAATAACCTTAATCGTTTCTGAATTCTAATAAAAAAATTTGATTTGTAATTTATGATTTACAAAGTTGTACACTTGGAGCAACTCCAAAAGGCTCTTCTATTTTCTCTTTTTAAATGTATATTTGTTTACTTAAGTGTCAATTTGAAGAGTGATGAAAAAACCAAGAGTCATTCCAAAAGGTTCTTCAATTAAAAATAGGTTTATATTATTTTAATGAAGTGAGATAGAGGTGTTTGAAATCTTTTAGATAGATCAGAAACAGCCGTCCTGTTCAAATACAATTGATAATAATAATGAGATATAAATAATAATAAAATATAAATCGAAGAGAGAAGCCATTCGGTATTATTGAAGAGAGAGAAACAAAATCTCAATGGAAGAATCTCATTTAATGAGTTTGTTGGAGCCACATATGATGATGTGTTGGAGTTGCTCTTATCCGTTTTTCAAATTGTTCAATTTTTTTTTAATCATTAAAAAAAATAAAAAGCTTTTAATGAGATGATGATGACTTATAGTAAATGAAAGAGTTGTTGTCTTGTTTGAATTTATCACCTCACCCACCACCCGTACAAACTCATTAAAAATTTATGTGACTTGAGAGTCCATTGTCCAATGGCATGCAACTCCATGTTGCCTTCATGATGAAAAAATGACATGCAACTCCAACTTCATTGTCCAATTTCTGTGACGTTTGTTGAAAAAATAAAGAGTAATGGTAGACATTCATGTTGAAAAAAAAGCATTCATGCTGTCTTCATGATGAAATCCGTAAAGACCGTATTGTGCATTATCATGTATACTATAATATAGATAATAGACCGTAGATGACACCCAATTTTTCCGTTTTCTGACTCATGATTATTTTGTTTTGAGGGGTGTGATTGGTCTTTCATCAAACATGTTTCACAATGTAGCTTATGTTCCATTACAATAATTGCAATTAATAGAGACTATAGACTTTCATTACCTGTAAATATTTCACTCTATGACTGGGTCAGTCCCTACTCCAGTTTCAATAAAATGGAGAGTAGGAGCAGCACATGCAAGAATGCAGCGTAATTGGGCCAGTTTATAGCGGAGCACCCATTTCCCCCAAATTGGTACAAGGTAACTTTTAGAATACAAATGGTAGGTTCATATATATACAGAAAGAATCTTAAATCACATGGGTGTCCACTTCATGGGCAAGATGGCAAGATGCTGATGATTAAGACCATTCGTAACATGCATTTGGAGTGACAATTAAGAATTAAGACCACACACTGATGATTTTGGTGGAAAGATGATGCATCATCTATCAGAATAAGATCCAACGGCCACAAAACAAAAAACAAAAATCGATTTGAATTTTTAATAATTAACCATGTGATGCTCATCCATGCACCCTCAATTCACGTAGAACATGCACTCTTCAATTACAAATTATATATTTATTTTTTTTGAAGCTAATTACAAATTATATTATTGCTAGTAAAACAATGAAAAAAAAATTCATTCCATTTCAGATTTAGACCGAGTCACCCAAACACAACTCGTCCACGTTTGCTATCCACTCTCAAACAAACCCACCAATCATAGTATATAGCAATCCAGTTAGAGGAATTTCGTCTCATTTACATTCTAAAAAAAAAAGTTTTAAGTTTATATAGCAACCAAGAAAGACACCGTTCAAAATAAAAATACATGCTTCACTGTTTACGGGACCACCGTAATGTCATCATGAAAATTAGATTATATTGATGATGATGTGCATGTGGAGTGTGGACACTTAAATTTGTGATGTGAATTAAAGGATGAGAGATTCCACGGCTATGGAGATAGGTAAAAATGTTTGTATTGTTGTTTTCCTTGATGTAATTATTCAACTCTTTACCCAAATAAGGAAACTGAGTTGACAGACCATCTTATTTGGGGATGAGGTTTGCTATTGTGCACCTCCAATATTCTGTGCATTTTAGTGTCATCATTTAATCTCAACCCTCAATGGTTTGCAATTACTGTATTTTTTAATAATAAAAGATTATCGAAAGATAAACAACAAACAATAGTTTGCAATTACTTTTATTAATTTTAATTGAGTTTAGTGTGATTTTGTTTTCATACTTTACTAGTTACATACGTTGTCATGACTCATGAGATTCTCTATTATGCATTCATTTTCAATTTTCACGGTTTGAAAAGGCAGGCCACTCTAAATAAAAATGAAAAATTTTAGTTTTACTTTTTAAATTTAAAACTAAAATTTCAAATGAAATTGTAAGACTTTGAGGGTTTGATGTTGCAACTTTACCTGCAATCATCATCAACAAGGCAAACATATAACTGAGTAGTAGTAGCAGTAGATGCATGAGACCATAATAATTAATTATTATATACTTTATAGTAAAACATAATAGAGATTTAAATTGATTCACTTTAACATTTAAGGTAATCGATCTAGAGTCACAAAAGCTAATTGATTATATGGAGGTGGGTAAATTTTTATTTTTTTTTTGCTTTTCCAGCTATATAAGAGAGAGAGCGAGAGAATCGGAGAAAATTAATTCTAAAAACATCTCAATTACAATTAAGCCTTGAATCCATATTAAGGGAACACTCTTAAACCAATTAAGGATTATGGAAATATAAAACATTGTATTTTATAATCTCATTTGTTTCTATCGCTCAAACACCATAATACCATATTCTTCGTTTATTAATCTTATTAATATCATATAAAACGTGAAATATAAGTGATTACATATATAATTTGGTGATAATTATATTTCTTAATAAAATACAAATTCACTAAAATAAAAGAGAGTTCACAATTTATTAAGAGTTGCATCTCTCTCTCTCTCTCTCTCTCTCTCTCTCTCTTTAAACCAAGTTGCGTCTCTCCTTTGTACTTAAGTGTATGTTAATTATTTAGAAGGTTATAAAATAAAATAGTGGAATTTATTTCATTGTAATTGCATGTGAATTTAATATTTAAAATATAAATATGTTAGTAATTTAACATGTTTCATTTGTTTATAAAATTTAAAATCATATAAATAGTAAGTTATTGAATTTATAAATTTTAAATGGTTAAAATGACATTTAAAATTTATTATTCTCATTAGACATTAATTTTATAAATTATAAACAAATCACATAGTGGGATATAATCATTTTCCCCCATGTAGTTTGTCATATTAGACATTTTACAGCATCTAGTTTCAGTAATGGTCAGTCTCCTCTTGAAAATCAAAATATTGGTCATTTTCCCCCATCTGTCAAGTTTTCCATCCAAAATAGCCACAAGCTCTAACCAGCTAAGCTATTCCAACTCATTATTGGTGGTTTGTTGATTTAATATAGTTATATAGTTATATAATTTGTGTAAAATAAACTAAATATGTTTATATAATTTAAATAAACTCATATATATATATATATAATTTATACGGGATGAAAATTTATATAGCACTTTTTGGGGACTGATTTGTGCAATTAACATTACTTTAATAACTCTAGTTTAAATAGCACTAAAGATGGAATTGAGACAAAAATACCCTCCCTCTTCTACAATTTTCTCTTAACAGTCCTCTTTTTTTTTCTTTTCAAAATCACCATTCATGGAGCTCGAGCTCCACCGCCGATGTCATCACCGGTGAGTTGATCGACAAAACCACCAGCAAAACGTCTGTCGTGCACCACCTGTTGTAACCGAAGTATCCGTTTTCATTTTCGAGCTGTGTGGAGAGAGAAACGAAGCCAAATCTAAATCGTCTCCTAACCTTCATCGTCAAATCGGCGACGATCCGTCATGAATCCGACGAAACCAATGGTGCAAGCAAACTCAGCGTCATCCGATCTTCCAGATCGGACTATTTCCGGAGTCAACCGGTACTGTTGTCGAATCGTCAATTTCACCATTGATGCTCTGTTACCATCGCGAGGAAGAAGAAAGCCAATTTTTTTTTTTTTGTATTTCGTCCCAGTAAGTCTCGAAATTTTTTCAAATAAGTCTCGAATTTTACCAATAAGTCTCGAATTTATCCCAATAAATCTCGGTTTTTTAAAATAAGTCTCGAATTTGTAATATATGTCTCGATTTTTACCTAATAAGTCTCGAAATTGCAAATAAGTCTCGAATTTACGAGAAAAAAATACAAAGGAAAAACTTGGGTGGATTTCGATTTTGGACTTTGATTTTCGTCTCGAATTTTACCAACGAAATGAGAACGAATAAAAACGAAAAAGAAAATCAAAGAGAAGTTTCCGTGAGTTGTGGAATGAAAGGGAGGAGAGAGGAAAATAGAGAAATTAAAAAAGAAAAATGAAAGTAAAACAATAAGTGGGGGTATTTTGGTCTCACCACATATTTTAATGCTAATAAAACAAGAGTTATTAAAGTAATGATAGTTGCACAAGTCAAAATTGAAAAAGTGCTATATACCCCTATTTCCTCTAATTTATACTCCAGCCCTAACATTTGTTGATGTAAAAAAAATTTAATTTTTTTTTCCTTTTCAAAAAATATATTATTTCTATTTGATATAAAATTCAGAAAATAAAAGCTCATAAATTGAAAGAGAAAAAAATCAAAAACAAAAAAGAAAGAAAAAAATAATTAAAAAAATTCCTTTTTTTTAATTGTTTTTCCTTTTGTTTTCTTTTTTTTCTTTTTCTTTTTCATAAATATGTTTTTATATATTATTATTAAATATGATTTTATTTAAATTATATATATACAAGTTTATTTTAAATTATATACATGATTTTATTTAAATTATATATATGAGTTTATTTTAAAATATATAAACAGATTTAAATTATTTTACATAAATTATATAACTATATATACATTTAAATCAATAAACTATTAATAATAAGTTGGAGTAGTTCAACTGGTTAGGGCTCGTGGCTTTTGATAACAAGGTTGAGGGTTCAATCTCTAATGGAGGAGTTTTAATTTTGCAATTAACGGTCAACGTTATTTTTGGATGGATGGAAAACTTAACATAAGGGGTAAAATGACCAATATTTTGGTTTTCAAGGGGAAGACTGACCATTACCAAAACTATAGAGAGGCAAAGTGTAGGCAAAGTATCTAATGTAACAAACTACGAGAGATATGAATAGTTTACACCTCCTTTTTCAAAGTCATGAAAGTGAGAAGAAGACTTTGACATACGGACTATTTTACATCTCCAAGCTTGCAAATCTAGAAATGAAAGAGAAAAAGACATTGGCATCTTGACAAAACACATTGGTCCCCATTAACACATTAACACATTGAGGAAGGTAAGCAGTCCCAATCACAAAGTAATAAATCAAATATAATTATTTCAACCAAAAATAGAAATATGGAAGCTTCCCACACCAACTATTCTAAACTAATAAAGCCGGTTGTACCCACTTTCACTTCCAATCCCACATTATTGAATTGAGTTTTGATAGAGGAGACTTGATAAATTCCTGGAGGTCAACAGTCCCACATTATTGTTATTTTTTTTTTTGAAGTACTAAATTATTACATAAATTCGGTTTTTTTTAAGAGGAGCATTTGAACCTGCAACCTCATAGTGCAGGTGTGAGAGGGTTTACCATCAAACCAATCTCATCTCGTCTCCCACATTATTTTCTTGCCATCTTGTTTCAAATTATGTTTATCTTTTGGAATGTTATAACTTATATGAAAAAAGTATTAGAATTTATTTCATTTTAATTTTCATGTGAATTTAATATTTAAAATATATGAATATGGTTGGAATTTTGCTCGATTCATTTGTTTATATAATTTATAATTATATTAATTAGTAATTAAGCTATTGAATTATATAATTTAAATGACTAAAATCACATTTGGAATTCATTATTTTAAATACATCAATTTTGTCGACCATTAGTCAAGCTTAAAGGTTTCAATGGGATTTTGATCTTTAAAAAATGAACACGCCATATGTGAACATAGAAAAAAAAATAGAAAACAAAACAAATTAAATATTTATGTAATACAAAATACAATTAATTTAATAAACCTACCAAGCAACCCAACAACTGATCTTCTCTTGAAAGTACCATTCTAAACAAAAACAAAATTTGCATAATGGATTGGGCTTTGTTTATGTGTAGGGGGAAGAATGGTTAAAAAAAAAGTTAAAGTGGAAAAGGAAAAGTATAAGAGAGAAATAGAATAATAGGAGTGACAAGAGCATCAATGAAAAAATCTCTTGTAATGGAAACTGATTTTGACTGGATGGCCAGAGCACTCACAAATATGAAATTGGAAAGTGATTCATATAGGGTTTGCCGATTTGGGAATACACGGTTACCACCCACCACCGATAATAAAATTTAAGTTAAAGGAGTCAAACTATGATTCCTAAGAGATGGTCAAAATTAGGCTAAATTGAATCAATTTAATATATTTTTAAAAAGTAAAGGGCTAAGGGTACCATAAAATTAATATTAATTGCGTATTGTTGATGAATATAGTAAGTAAATCTGTTGTGTAATATGTTATCCATTATTCAAAATTATTAGTTGCACCAATCTAGTGAGCTTAATTGCTAGAGTGTTTGTTTCATTTGTTGGTCTGGTTTGTATTTGGTTCTTTTTATGATGGAATGCTTATGTACATTTTGGCAAATCGAAAATCTATTTTTGACAGTTAAATCAGTAAATCAAAGATCGAAGAATTTTGAATGAATCTGGCCACTTATGAATGGAGTCTTTGCCATAAAGATATTCAGACTAATAACAACAGTAATAATAAATATGTAATGTAATGCAGAGATTAGAGAAGTAAATGTAAATGGGTGCTATACATGGGTATATTGCTATGTAATTAAGGTCATGTTTGGGATTGCTTTTACTTGAGAAATAAGTACTTATTTCTCAAGTTTTTAGTAAATAGATATTTGGTAAACTTTCTAAAAGCTGATTATTTTCAAATTTGCTCCTTCAAGAAGCAACTTCTGAGAAGTTGGGTGGGGGTTGCTTTTTGAAGCAAAAAATAGCTTATTGTTATGCAATGTCAAAAATACCCTCACTATTTAAATAGAAAGACGATAATACCCCCACATTAAGTAATTGGATTTTTCAAAAAAAACATATTTCAGAAATATTTTTTTTGAAAACTTTAATCCTGAAATATTAAATTTTAAAATAAAAGAAAATATTATTTTAAATAAAAATAAACTTTTTTCAAAAAAAAATAAGAAACAAAATTGAAGCCACCGTTGTCGCCGGTGACAGTGGCCACCATCGTCGCCGGCGAAAGTGGTAGGAGGTTAACCAAACTTCTCCGGCGATCGTCTCAACCTCGTCGTCATCGTCAGTATTAAAAAACGGCGATCGTTATCGTCGCAATAGAGAGACCATCAGCGCTGCCGTCGTCGTCGTCACAAGAACTTGAGCTGTCGTCGTCGTCGTCGCATCGTCGCAACCATCAGTGCCGGAAAGGCTGTCGTCGTCGTCATAGCAATCTCTTTCTCCGACACCACTGGAAAGGCTGGTTCTCTTCCTCCGACGCCACCGCCGGAAAGGCTGGTTTTGAGTTCAGATGTGTTTGAGTGAGTTGACTCAGAAGAAACTGAGTTGACTCAGTCAATTTTATTTTGTTTATTTATTTTTATATGCTTTATGTTTATATTGTTAATATTGTCTATTTTAGTAATTTTATTCGATACATTTTCCATCATTTTAAAAATTAATCACTTTTAAAAATTAATTTACCAAACCCTTACTAACTTTTTTCTAAAGTTGATTGTTTCTTAAATTAAACTATAAGCAGATTTTTTTTCTAAAGTAAAGCAATCTCAAACATAGCCTAAAACAAGGGGTGTTGGGCACAAGTTAAAACAATAAATGTTACTAAAAAAGGAAAACAGACAATACATTTATTATCTTGTTTTCATAAATATAGGTATTAAATGTATTGTCTAAATTCTTTTTATGGTAACATTTATTGAAACACTATCCTTAAAACAATTTATTTGTTGGGTATTTAATTTAAAGTAGTTGGCATTGTATTAATGCATTTAATTTGTTGATATAACGTAAATGCAAATATAGTGTAGTGTTAACCTGTGCCCTTAGGGCATATGTTAACAACCAATTTCTTTCCATAAAAAGAAATAAACACACAAATCAATAACTGTATTTATTATTTCATTACAATAAATGCATTAATTATTTTCCACTTACAGTAATAAATTGGTTGTTAGTCTATGCACTAAGAGCACAGGTTAACACTACCCTTAATTTAAAGGGATTGGCAAAATAAATAGACTTGTTCGCTGGTGTGTCGAAATGGTTAACATTTAGAAGAGTGGTACCACTACCCAATATAGTTGATATTATTTTTAGGGATAATTATCTCGATGGCCATGAAGGTGTACACTATCAAAATGACCATTAGAAGGGGAATTGGTTTCAAAATGACCATTTTTAATGAACGTTGTGATACTAATGGTCATTCCATCTCATTCCGTTAACTTTCCGTTAGATGAGTGACATTTTAGTTAATAAGAAGATGACATTCCATCACAAGATTTAATTAATTATATATGTATATATTTATAATTAAATTATCGGATAAAAAAAATAAAAACTATAGTTTACTGTTCTACACTTAGTTACATTTAGTATTATAATTTAGAATATTAACAATGGGGTTAACTACTAATATTGATAATTTGATATTATTATAGTTTTTAAATAAAAAATCATGTAATTATTTTCTTAAACCGTTAAACCAAACCGAACAAAACCGATAATCGGTTTTGGTTTGGTTTGGTTTACCCTTATAAATGGTTTGGTTTGGGTTGTAAAAAATTAAACGAATGAAATTTGTATGTTGTTGGGTAAAGATTTTTGAACAAGATAAATGGATATTTTTTGTCAAATAATTAAGAGATAAATGGTTATGGTTACCATTCATTTGATTCTAGAGGTAGGTTTTCAAAAAAAAATTAAAAAAATTGCAATAGCTGAAATAAAAAAAATGTAAAATAAATCTTGTGAAGGAATATTATCCTCTTATTTACCAAAATATTACTCATTTAACAGAAGTTAACGGAATAAGATAGAATGACCATTAGTGTCACGGTGTTCGCCAAAATGATCATTTTGAAACCAATTCCCCATTTAAAAGCCATTTTGATAGTGTGCATCCAAATTGATAGTCACTTGGGTAATTATCCAATAAATCTCAAAAATTATAAAAATACCCAATAAGTCCTAGAAATTACAAAAATACCAAATAAATCTCAAAAATATCCAATAAGTCTCGGAATTGCCTAATAAGTCTCGGAAATATCCAAATAAGTCTCAAAAATACCCAATCCAAATAAGCCTCAGATTATGTATTTTCGAGACTTATTCGGTATTTATGAGACTTATTTTGTAGTTTCCAAGAGTTTTTAGATATTTTTATAATTTTTGAAATTTATTGAATAAAAATGAAACTTTATATATATATATATATATATATATATATATATATATTTCATCTTCTTCTTCATCGACCTCAACGGAAGTCGATGAAGAAGAAGATGAAACGTGAAATATAAAACGTGAAATATAAGTGATTACATACATAATTTGGTGATTATTATACTTCTTAATAAATGTTAAGGTCCAAAATTCAAATTCACTAAAATAAAAGGAAACGTGCACAATTTATTAAGAGTTGCGTGTCACTTACGTATTAAGTACATTTTTATTTTCTGGAAGACTATAAAATAAAGTGGTGGAATTTATTTAATTGTAATTTGCATGTGAATTAAATATTTAAAATATGAATATGTTTTGAATTCGGCTTCTTTCATTTGTTTATATAATTTGAAATTATATAAATACTGCATTAAGCTATTAGGCCCCGGTATTTATATTGTAATAGTTCTTATAAAAATTTTAAAAAAAAAACTACTGAATTTATAAATCGAAATGGCTGAAATCAAATTTAAAACTCATTATTCTCCATCGACATTAATTTTATGAATGGCTCTATTACCACCCAAAATATTTCTCTCCACACATGTTTACTTCCCACACCCATCTTCAAAATTTGAAATATAATCTCTTGCTCACTATACTTTTTAAAATATCAAAATTAACCTTGAATATTAATAATCCCCAGTTTCATCATATATATATATATATATATATATTAATAAAAACTCATCAATATTTTTTTCCAGAAGACCGAATGACCCCAATAATCCAAAGGTAAGTATAGAAGTTAGGATCATTAATTTGTTTACTTCTTTCTTAATTTTTTAGTGTTTCCTCGCCTTCTGCGAATAATGAAAAGAAGAGCTGTTTTTTTTTTAATACTTACTTTGACAACAAAAAAATGTGTATATATCTGTTGATCTTCAATTGTTCATGACGAAATCAAGCAAAGTCCAAAGTTTAAATTCTCTCCGGAATTTAAAATAACAAAAAAAAAAATTAAATGAAACGATTTTACCATTGACTCTCTATTTAAAAGAGGACACCTAAAACCTAAATCAGGTGCATATATTCAACTAACCAGTTATCATTTTACGTTTTCCATATCTTAGTGGAAGATATGCAGTGACATTATCCCACCCAGATTTTTCAAGATAACAAAGCCCTGTTGAGTTTTTTATTTTAATTTTACAAGCAGTTTCTTGGAAGCTTCCTATGAAAAGGCAACAGAAAAAGGAAGAAAATAAAAGAGTCAAGCCGGTGGGACCTTTAACTTTTGACTTGAACAATTAACTGAAAATAACATATACGAGAGTACCGTTTTTAATTTCTTTTTAGGGGACCATTATATATGTAAGTAGATGATGGTGGTTTATTGAAAATAATATGAACCTGGTGAACCGTTCAGGCATTGTCCGAGTTCGATCCCCATCGGAAGCGCTCCATGGGGAGCACACCGCCACACCTATGACCAGACCTTTCTTGACCTCCTAGGCCGACAGGATTAGTCCCACTCCAATGTTGGGTGGGTACACCCGGGTGAAAAACAAAACGTAATATGAACCTGGGAAAATGAGATCCTGAAGCGGGTTCTATATTTTTCAAACTATAGAATAACACTTAGGGCCGTTTGGTATGGGGTAATGTTTACATGAGAATGTGAATATGATAACATTCTCATGGTTGTTACTAGGTTTGCATTTTTTGATTCTCAGGAATATGATTACAATGGGAATCATATTACCCTCCCTTATAATCCCACCGTGGGACTCACATTAAATTAAAAAAAGTAATTAATATAAATTGAATGGAATATATATATTATAATAATATATATCATAGTAATATATATATATATATATACATTATAATATATAATAATATTATATATATTATAATTTATATATTATATAAGAATATATATATACAAGATAATTTTCACCTCAGTGCGCACTGATAAATATTTATCAGTGTGTTGTATGTGGACCATTAGATTCAATTGTTTTGATTCAGTCTGTATGCACTTGTCAGTGTTTATCCATAATCTATGGTCCACGTGTAATACACTGATGTATTTTATATCAGTACGCACTGAGAAGAAAAATACTATATATATATATATATATATTATAATTTATATATTATATAAGAATATATATATATATGTTATATAATAATATATATAAATATAATATATATATATAATAATATATATTAATTAATATATATATTATATATGTATTAATATATATACACACAATACTAATATATATAATATTATTATTATTGTATATAATATATTAATATATTATTATATTATATTATTATATATTATATTATTGTATATATTATATATATTTAATATATATAATATATATAATATAAGATTTCCATGTGCAACCAAACACAATTATCTAACATTCATTTGAATCAGACATAATATTCTTATACACAACAAAACACATATACAGGTTTCCAGGAATCACATTACTATGTTTAACTTTCTCAGGAATCAGATTATTTTGATTACTTCATACCAAACGGCCCCTTACAAAAGTCTCTCTCTCTCTCTCTCTATATATATATACGAAAATTTTCACATAAAGACGCACCGATAGAATTATATAAAGACATTGAATGTGAACCACTCGTTTAATATATTTTAACTTAATATGTATACACTTGTCAAAGCTCTTTTATAAATAAGTGGCTCACATTTAATATCCTTATATAATTCCATCAATGCGCACGGATAAAAAAAAGACTGATATGAAACAATATCTTTCTCATATTTTTAATTAATAAAATCAATTTAACTTGAGTTCAAATTAATTGATGTCTTTTAAGATAATTTTTAATAAAAAATTATGATAAAATAATATATATTATTAATAAAAAAAATGTGTTTTGTTTAATAAAAATGAAAAACAAAATGATAAGCAGCTTCCACGAAGCTTCCTGCTGAGAAAACACAAACAGAGGTGGTGTATTTGGTGCTGTTGTTTGATGATGAAGGTTTTGGTGGTGGTGGTTTTGTTGGTTGATGATTGATTCTGGATTTTGAGAATGAAAATTAAAAAGTTAACAAAAACCATTTCATTTACGGTTATTTGCAAAAGTAACCATCACAACAAAAAATTAAAGAGGGGGTGGTGTCGCAACTCGCAAGTGGCCTGTGAAGCCGTGAAGGTGATGGCTGACCCTACCTCCGAGATTTCTTCCAAATTGAAATTACAATCTAATTATAAGTAATATTGTGTTGTTAAAATTTACATATTTTTATAAAAAAGAAAAAAGAAAAATGAGAGAAATAGAAATATGGTTAATCATTTGTAGAACCCAATTGAAAGCTTAAATCATCCTCCTTGAACAGCCCTTACTAACATCCAAGCAAAATGCTTCCATAACTAGAAGAAAAGGTTTCTTTAAAGCTGCCAGAAAAGCTACATAAAACCAAAACTGGAATAACAAAATACAGATGACATAGGTTTTGCAAGCCAGAGCTAGGAGAGAATCTTAGATATCACTGCTTCGATCTAGTGCTAACTCTGAGTGCACGTAAGGATTTAGGGAAAGCATGGACAAGTTGACACAGTTTAAAACAAATAGGTTAAGTTAAAAAGATGCAAACAGAGAAATCCAGATCGATATGATTTGTGATAAGGATCAAGTCAATATTGCTGATACATCTCTAAGTGCAGCTGAAATGGGAGTGTGCCCAAGTAAGTGCATGTAAGGAATCAGGGAGGCATGGATAAAATGATACAGTTGGAAACAGGTGTAAAACATACAGTTGGCAAACAGATAGATGCAGATTGCTATGATTTATGGAAAGTATAAGAGTACAGTTATGTGAGAGACTTCATAATTTTGTAGCTGAATCCTTTCGATTGCATTTGCACGCGGAAGGGAATTAGAAGCTTAATAGGGTAGCATTTCTGATGTTGTTTGTTTATTTCTTCTCTCAAACTGCTTTTAGAATTTAAGTTTTTTCCAGAGTTTTTAATTTGTAGATGTATTTAATTGAAAATCTATTAATGAAATTCAATTACCGTCACAAATATAAAATATGAAAATCCGAGACACATGTGCATTCAGAAAGACTGAGATGAGGACATCAGCATATAAGAGATAGTAGCATCAGAAAGGGAAAAAAAATCCACTAGTGTCTTGCTATGAAACCATACAAGGAGAAACATATCAGAAAAAAGAAGACCCAGTAATCTAAAAATGGTATTTCATACCTTGGCCATCAAGATGCATTCGCTAAATGCCACTGATTATATTCATCCATTCTTATGATAAAGGAGCTTGAATTTTGAGAGCCACCTCCACCATATGCCTGAACATTTGAAGGGGCAAAGGAAATTTGGTGAAGGCTCATCCCAAAATATTCATATCTAACTAAGAATATGTAGTTGCATTAACTGAGATTTTCACACCTTTGCAATCTCAGAGGTATCAGTAGCACTATCAGCACTCCTTAAGCACATCTTAAGGTTATTCCGACAAGAGTATATGACAGCTCCTATTGGCCTGAAATAATCATTGCTATACTCTAAGATGACAACCATTATGATGGTACCACAAAGAAAGAAATAGAAAAAGTAAAGCAGCAACCAGTTATTGGTTACGTAATGAATCAATGGTATCATTAGAGAAAAGATGGAGATTATCAGAGGGCTTACTCACCTAATTAGATGTGGGCGTAGGAGCATAGGGCTTTTGTGTCTTAATTTATTCAGTTTAGGTTTTTGTTTTTTCAGTTTTGCAGAAATTATTTGTTCGCTAGTTCTTAACAAAATATCATTTGCATGTTAGTTCTATTAGTGACCATTCCCAAGAGTCAATCCAATTAATCAATTGGATTCTATTTAAATTGTAGTTGTCTTATGTATCAATAGCACTAAATTTTGCTACCAAGGATCTAGAGAATCAGATTAGAAACGTTTTGTAAGATTGGTGTTAAAGTGCTTTATATCATAGTTTGGGCCCTTTATGAAAAGCTGAAGTTTTTGGGTCCATCGGTTAATTAACACGATATCAAATCACGTTTTATTAGAAGTGCCTTGGTTTGAGGCCCCTAATCATGATTATAGTTGAATTTGTTATGTGTTTGTAATTGGGCTTGCTCCATGTGGCAAACTTGTTGGTCTCGCATGTGAAAGGGTGCAGTATTGAGCTTTATATCATTGTTTGAGAATTTCCTAATAGTTTAAGTTTTTGGGTCCAGTGGTTACCTAACAATTGAAAGGAAACCAACTCTAAACCAATGAAATAATTTGTCAAAGAAGAATGACAATCTAAGAGTCCTAGTACCGGACAGGTAAACAGCCATTTGCCATGTAATCGATGCCTTCAATTCAACTGGCTCTATCTAAAATTTACTTGATGTGGGTATAATGGATAGGTGTCTGTATCCAATCCCCAAATACCATTTAATGTCAAAATACAAAAGTCTAGAAGAGAATGAGTAACTGATAGTCTGGAACCATCCTATACATAACAAATTAGTAATTACCTTAGCCCAGCTGCAGCACTCTTCACACTAAGTTGCTTGCCAATTTCATCGCTTAAGTTAGAATTCCCATCTGCTCTAACAGCCTGGAATCACAGTACTCTGATAAGAATGTTATATGGGAAGGAATAGAATGTAGAAAGGAGAATAAAAAAAGGGGGCCATGTTTTAAGTTTTTAGTCTTGCATCAAGTGTCATAGAACACAACACGGAATCGGATTCCATAATACTTAGATGTGAATAAGAAAATGGTCAATGGAAACCCTAATCATAAGAGTATACCACTCATATTAAAGTAAAAACAAATATTCATGGGACATTTTAATTGAAATATTGTGACTTATACTTACTAGGCACTCTCCATAAAATCCTCTGCCCAACCGAATTTTGAAAACCTTATCCAGTAACTTACTTGCAGCAGTCTGGCGAGCAGAAACATAGGAATTTCCCTTGGAAATCAGATCAATAGAACTCATCTCCAGTAACTGGAACAAAAACAAGTTAAAAGAATTTCAACAGTGAACAACAAGTACAAGACACAAAATGCAGATGGAGGGATGAAAAGAACTCAATATATAATTACTCATCTAGGTATACCTTCAACATGTAGAATATGATAAAGTGAAAGGCCAAAACCCTAATTCCACTTCATAAGTTTACCTTGTCAGATGTGAGATTAAATTAAATAACAGATGGACCATGCTACAAAGGAAAATTAATTATAGCGACTTCTTCACAACACCACACTATTCCCACCTTTTGTTTTCATCCTATCAACTTTCAAATTGGATCAAGCTGTCTCTATATACCTGCCACATAGGTATGATGTATTCTACACCATCCTCAACCAAGTTGCCTGATTTCTGTCTCAATTTTAAGCCCAAGTTTCAAAATATGGGCCACTTTACTCGCTCTTATTCAGCTTGTGCCCCTCTCCCAGCAAAATGTTCTTAGAAACAAGTCAATTCTACATCTGATTTCAAAATAGACAACCCTACATATATTTATTAGGTTGCATTATAGTGATACACATAAAGAGCTGACATCCAAATAATAACGGACAATCAAGACTGCCAATCTGTCCTTGACAATCAAAAATGGGAGCCCATTACATGACAAATGTCTTACATAGAGTGTAATTTCACCAAAGCTTCTTTAGGTTCAGACTTCAGAGAATGAGTGAAATTGTGAAAATAATAAGAATTCTTTCAATTATTTTCAGTATTCTAGTAAGATTTTGGGACAACATTTGGTGTAGAAATGAAAGTTAATAAAGAGGTAACTCCACACAGAACATTTTGTATCTTACCAGACATGTCCTTTCATTTTTTCCTCAGCAATCAAATAATGCCAAAATCTACAGTCCCCGACTAATTAAGAATTTTAATATCATACACATTCAACTTATAACATTTATGAATCTAAATATAAACCTGAAAAGGCATTTAGAAAAGGAATTCAACATCAAAGCACTAGACCTGTTCATACATGTATGGATTAGTAATGCAATTCAACTTTGAGTGCCATTCCTTTAATCCAACCCTAAAAGCATTTGTGTTGGGTAAGCTCCACCGACGAAGATCCGCATCTTCGATGTACTTAAGAACCATCTTCAAACGATCTTGGTCTTCTGGGTTTAATAAACCGGCTACTTCCCCCTAATTTCAATATAAGCGAAATTATTTCACACCTTAATATTTAAATTATCTATATATGGTACACTAAACTAAAACGCGAGCAGTGCAATCTAACATCTACTTACATCCGTAGATTTTGTATCTGAAAGCTTGGAAGAAAAATATTCATACACAGCACTAGAGCTACTCTTCTCAAGATCAACATAATATGTCACTTCCTTGGGACAATCTTGTGTAATCTGTGCAAGTACTGATTTTCGATGATCGAAGGCAATCACCCTAAATGATTTAACAATAATTAACACATGAGCCAGTAAACTAAGAGGGCATGAATTGAATAACTGACAATGTAATTTTAGCTTACTGGCACTTATATCGCTGCGAAAGCTCGGCTGCAAATCCTTTAGGACCAAGAAAATCGAGAAGATAAACTCTCTCAAGCCCTTCGATGTACAAATCTTCAACCCTATAAAGAACATAGAAAATATTAAGATTACAATTAAAGTTAAAAATTCATGTAAAAGTTAAAATTGCAAAAACCAAAAATCTCACTTGAAGGGGGCGACGGAAGAGAAAGGCAAGAGGAGGCAAGGGAGATGGAAACGAGAGTGGAAGAGTTGAGCGAAGAGAGCGGAGAATGCTCCTGAAAATGAGGGGTAGTTGTAGAGCACCACGTTTTGAGTTTTCTCTTCACGAGCTTTGTTAATGGCTTCCAGTGCTGCATCTGATCGAAACCCTCGACGTCTCCCTAATGCACTCCATTTTTGCTTTCTCATTTGCTTCGTCCATATTGTCATTTCGATGGGTTTTTCTCGAATTACCCAACCATATTCAAAGGTTGTGATTATTGTAGATGGTCGTTCTACAATTAGTTGGTTCGATCAGTTTTTGGTAGGCAACACAGCCTGTCGATTCGGTCGACTCGTTGAATCGTCTTCTCCAAGGTAATACCTGTAAAAAAAGATGAAAATAGAACAGAAACAAGAGAAATGGTGATGAGAAATGGTGATGGGAGTTTATATTTTGGCCTTAGATTCGCTTGGGCTGAGCGTTAATAATGAATCTCTGGAAACGAGATTGGATGACAATATTTCAGTGATCAAAGAGGTGATTCCGGTAGAGTTTCGGCTAGCTTGATAGCGTTTGACAGTGGTTTTTTCTCAGAGTTTATATTTTGGCCTTAGATTCGCTTGGACTGAGCGTTAATAATGAATCTCTGGAAACGAGATTGGATGACAATATTTCAGTGATCAAAGAGGTGATTCCAGCAGAGTTTCGGCTAGCTTGATAGCGTTTGACAGTGGTTTTTTTTCTCAGAGAGCTTTTATGTTGAGAGTCTCGTCTTATTTATAGAGATGTGAGGGGCTCTCAACAGCTTTTAATCGTGGCTTACGTGAATCCATGGAATCCCTCTTCAAGATCGTGATCACCAGATTTTCTCTCTAAGATCACGATCACATCATGATCTTATCAATTTAAATTGATAACAGTGGTTGTTCAACTGAAAAGAACCAGTCAACAGTTATTTAGAAAAACAATCTGGGTCGACCCGGAATACCAGTCAACAGTTTAGGGTTTAGGGTTTAGGGTTTAGGCCCTACACGATTTTTATTGGGCTTCAAGCGTTAAAGCCCAAATGCCATTTTTGGCTACCACAGTTTGTACCCCACTCTCTGAAGTAGTAGTCTGAATTTAGAGAGTATTTTTTTATTCAGGTCGAACTCACGCTCAACCGTAGGTCGTTCGACGTGGCGCGTTCAACGGTCGATAGACGTGTTTATAAGATATCGACTGCTTCCAGGATCATGGAGAAAATGAATCGATAGTTCATTTCCTAGGGCTGACGTGGTGGCAATTTTGGCGCTAACTTATAATTTTAGGCGCACTTATCGAAACAGGTCAAATTTCAAAACTCAATTTTGTTTACCCTGGTTAACCGTTCACCATCATGATAACGACACGTGGCTTTAGGTCAAATCCTCAGGTTAAAAAATCAAGTTACTTAAATGCATTATTCCTCTTTCCTGCTTCATCGTTTCATATTCTCAAAAGCAAAGGTTTTTCTTCGATAGTTGCACAAAGCTTGTTCGAAGGCGATTTCCCATCAGATCGTTGTTTTGTCCATGCAGTTTTCCTGTCAAATCATCATCGTTTTTATCCTTCAAGGTGAGTAACGATTTCCTCTTTTCTTTTACCTTTAGCGCAACACCTAATGTTGTTTTGCATATAAGAATCGTATAAATACCCAGAAATGTTCTGTGCGTTTTTTCGCTCTTTACTTTTTAGTTTCGAAATTTCTCTGTCAATTATATTCTGTGTTTGAACTTCGATACGTATTTATCGTAGATATCTTAACAATGTTTTCTGGTCGATCGACATAAATTTCTTAAGTCTCAGTAGAGCCACGAAATTTCCAGATTTATTGTTTAGAGACCCTAGGTTTTGATCTCCAAATCTTAGGTTGTGATCTCAGATTTAGTTAGTTAAACTGACTTGAGTTTACTGCATTTATCAGTTTTTTTAGAGATATGTCCAACGACTCTTCAACCTCAGAACCATCCTTCACCTGGACGAATCTTGGTTCGAAGGATGATGTTGGAGGTATCGAGGTCGACTGGTTAGATGTCGGTCGTCAAATAACGGTAGCAAAGCCAACAGAAATAGTGATAGATTCATCCAGGATATTAGAATCTGGTGCTGTATGCGCTATTGTGCAAAGGGATAAGTCTCCAGAATATATAGATGTTGATGAGCCATCATGTTCTGGTAGACCGCTTGGTATTTTGGCATGTGATAATCAGGGAAGCGTGCTTACTGAAGCTGATATGGATGGTATAAGAACGCTCTATGGGATTCCAGAGAGTGTCGTTCTACGTGCTCCAAAAGAACATGAGCGTGCAGACTGGGATATCCCTGGTTGGACCTGCTTTTACGAGTACAATCTTCGTCAGGGATTCAGGTTTCCTGTTCCTTCATTGGCTCGACGTCTATTGGTGTACTATGACATAGCTCCTGGCCAGTTGATGCCCAACAGTTGGAGAATACTCATAAGTCTTTCCGTTTTGCGTGAGAAATATAATTTGCCTTTTGGGATAGGTTCTCTTTTGCATAACTATTATCTGAAGGAACATATCCACGAAAAGGGTCGTTATTCACTGATATTAAGGTCGAATGCGAAGCAAATTATAACAGTTCTCACAACAAACGACCGTAGATGGAAAGAGATATTCTTTTTTGCTAAGGGTTTATTGATCGATGGTCCCTTTGGGAATGAGATGTACGTCTACCGGAGGGTATGGAATCGTTATGGTGAGTGTTGTTCCTAGTGTTATCGTTTAGATCTCTTAGTGATTACTAAGTTTTGACAATTTTTTATCCTTGTAGAGTTGATAAATGCATAGAGTAAACCTAGGTGTGACGATGCCGTTAGTCGTACGCAAAGAGTGTTAGCGATTCCTGCTGAGAAGAGAAGTTGGAAAGTGTTGATGGCCGAAGGTAACCTTAGGCCTAGTACTATTTGGATTCATTCAACATGGAATGTGCCCCGAACTCCTTATCCTTTAATGAAAGACTTAGTGTCGTTCATAATGATTAGGAAATGAATTGAGATTCTTTGTGGTACGCAATTTCTGAATCCCATAACTGATGTTGAACGTCGTTTTGCAGCCAATTCATTATCAAGCATGAAATTCACCATGCCTAATCTGGAAGAGGCCTTGAGGAAACAAAGGGAAGCTATGGCAAAGAGGAGAGCTGCTGCTCTTGCGAAGAAGAATGTCGAAGAAGCATCTAAAGAAAAATCAATTATCCCTGTCGTCGAGCAACCTTTGGAGTCCTCCCCAGAGACGGATCCTTTAAGACCACCCAAGAGAAGGAGAACCGCTGAGGATAAAGGCAAGGGGAAGTCGATCGAATGCAGGTCGAAAGGTGCTTCGACTGAAGTAGTTAAAAATAAGGCAGACCTGACTTCAGTTACATTTCCGAAGGAAGTCTCTGTTTTCAAAGAGCCTGACAGTTTTTTGAAGAAGTCGAACGACCTGCTGTTCTCAATAGATGGAGATCTTTTGAAGAGGAAGACGACGGAGGGGATGATGGATGCAAGCCTTATTTCTACTTTTCAGGTATTAATTAAAAAAAAATTGTCTTATCTTTTGTCGTGCGGTCCCGACTAAAATATATATCTCTTATGTAGGCTTTCCAGATGCAGTTGGCTTTGAAAAATAGACATTCAGCAAACCGAAAAAATGCTCTGATCTACAGAAGGCGAAAGACAGACTTAAGCAGGATCTTGAGTCGACTATCAGAGAGAAAGAATTGATCAAAGAAAAAGCCAAAGCGCTAGATGCGGAGTTAGCCAAGTCCAAGAGCGAGATTGTCGATAAAGATCAAAGGCTAGCGAATGCTGATACAGTTATCACTGAGAGAGATCGACAAATAGTAGAACTTAATGAATTGCTTACGAATATTTCAGTTAAAGCTATGTGTGCTGCCAGAGTCGACCTTTTCAGGCAATATTTGGCTGGGGAGCATACAAAATGGGATCCCCATGCTGAAATTGCAGACTGGGAAGAAGCCGAACGTTTTGAGGCTGAAAAGTCACCTGGCGATGGGCATGATAGACCTGATACCGGCTCCAAAGATGCTACTGTTGTCGACTCTCTTCCTCTGCTGGATGCTGTCGATCCTATTCAGCCGATTCAAGATCCTGCTCAAGACCAAGCCAAACTTTGAAATGTTTTCTTCGCAGTTATTATTATTATTATTATTTATTGTTTATTTTTTATTTTGTTGAACGAATCGTCCGATGGGACCTCTATTTCGTGATCTAAAGAATTTTATTTTGTTATTTTCGCATTTGCGTTACTCATTAACCGAACTCTTTTAATTTTCGAGTTGTATGGTTCGACTGGGTCGAAAATCGCTCAACTGTTTGCCTGTTTAGGATTGATTCGACTGTTAATATTGCGTATACTCATTTATAAAGTCAAATCATGCATTTATAAATTTCAGTTGATACGACTTTTACAACAATACTGCGTACATGCGTTTATAGAATTTTAGTCGACACGACTATTACAACAATATCGCATACAAGCGTTTATAGAATTTTAGTCGACATGACTGTTATAGCAATATCGCGTACAAGGGTTTATAGAATTTTAGTCAACATGACTGTTATAACAATATCGCGTACAAGCGTTTTATAGAATTGTAGTCGACACAACTATTACAACAATATCGCGTACAAGCGTTTATAGAATTTTAGTCGACATGACTGTTACAACAATATAGCATACAAGCGTTTATAGAATTTTAGTCGACACGACTATTACAACAATATCGCATACAAGCGTTCGTGATTGTAGAACGATAATTTACAATTATTTGATGTAGCCATCATGATTCCCCCAACTTCTCGTAGTAGGAATACGGGAAGTTGTAGCAAGTCTGGAGTTTGTAACTGTGTCGAAGTGTAGATGTCGAATCATTTCTCCTTTAATGCAGGATCTCATTAACAAAATCTGTAATAGGTATGCAATAGCTTGCCAATCGATAGCTTTGCAAAAATTGTTATTAATGAGCTCAGGTTTGCACTTAGTTGCAACTAGTGCGTCATCATTGCCCTTGTAGATCGATGTTAGTTGATGAATCGATAAATTTAAATAAATACTATTGAAAAAATAGTAGTAGAGTATTAGAAGTGGTACTATTTTAGATGTAGAGCGTTCTAGCTGTTATGTACTTCCCGACCGTCTAGGCCTCTGATTTTGTAGGCGCCTCGACCTTTTACGTCTGTTATTTCATACAGCCCCTCCCATGTTGAACCCAGCTTCCCTGCTTCCAGTTCTCTTGTATTTTGGAAAACCCTTCGCAGTACCCAGTCGTCGATTTTGAACATTCTGATTTTGACGCTTTTATTATAATGTTGAGCGACTTGTTGTTGATAGGCCTGGATTTTTAAAGCCGCCCGTTCACGACGTTCGTCGAGGTGATCTAATTCGTATCTGAGTTCTAGACTATTCTGTCCTTCGCAGGGGCTTTCGCTTCGAGCTGTGAGGAGCTGGGTTTCGATTGGGATGACTGCTTCTGAGCAGTATACGAGCGAGAACGGTGTTTCTCCTGTCGAACGACGTGGAGTTATTCTGTATGACCATAGGATCTCTGGAAGTTTGTCGGCCCATTGGCTTTTTTCTGTCTCCAGTCGTTTTTTCAATGTATTTATTATAGCTTTGTGTGTCGACTATGCTTGGCCATTTGCTTACGGGTAGCGTGGGGTTGAGAAGCTCAATTTGATTCCATACTTTTCACAAAAGTTCTTGAAGTCGAAGGAAATAAATTAGGACTCATTGTCGGTCACGATTTCTTTCGGGATTCCAAACCTGCAAATTATTTGTTTCCATACGAAATTGCGTACCTCTAAATCCCTTATGTGTTGAAAGGCTCTTGCTTCGACCCACTTTGAGAAGTAGTCTGTCAGGACGAGCATGTAAACGACTCCTCTTGGTGTTGCTGGGAGTTTTCCTACAATATCCATTCCCCATTTCATAAATGGCCAAGGGGTCGAAATTGAGTTAAGCGTACCTGGTGGAAGATGAGACACTTGGGCGAATCGTTGACATTTGTCGCAGTGTTTAACATGTTTCTGGGAGTCGGATCGCATTGTCGGCCAGTAATAGCCAGCTGTGATTGCTCTATTCGACAAGCTTCTGGCACCGGAATGGTTTCCACATTCTTCATAGTGAAGGCTCTTTAATACGTCGTACGCTTCTGAAGGTGACACATATTGCAGATATGGACCTGTAAATGACTTTTTATAGAGCTTACCGTATAGCATGCAGAATTTGGCTGATTTAGCTCTGATTCTTCTTGCTTCGGATCTGTCGTCTGGTAGCAAGTTTGCCTGTAAATAATCCACTATCGGGTCCATCCAATTTAAACCATCGTCGATTGACGATACGTTTTCTTCCTCGTGTATCGCTGGTGCATGTATATGTACGATGGGTATTGTTTTGGGACCGTCGTTTGTCGTAGTCGACCCTAAGTTGGTAAGGGCGTCTGCTCGAACATTTTCCGTTCTTGGTACCTGCAGTATGGAAAATTGGTCGAATGTGGACTCCAATTGTTTTGCCTTAGCCCAATATGCTGCCATTCTTTTGTCCTTGGCATCGTAGGTGCCATTCATTTGTCGAACGACAAGTTGTGAGTCACTTAGAACTTTGATATTTTTGATACCGAGGCTTCTAGTAAGGCTTAGTCCAGCCAACAGTGCCTCGTATTCTGCCTCGTTGTTGGTCGCACGAAAATTGCAGTGGATTGATTGTTCAAGTTTTTCCCCTTGGGGGGACTGGAGCACAATACCAAGTCCGCTTCCCTTGATGTTACTGGACCCGTCGACCGACAACGTCCAATTTCCTTGGGTTGTGCTTTCTTCGAGGTTCATAAGCTCCTGTTCAGCCTGTATTTTTTCGTTAGGAGTAAAATCTGCAATGAAATCGGCGAATACCTGAGATTTCATCGCTGTTCGCGGCTGGAAAGAGATGTCGTGTTCGTTGAGTTCGACCGCCCATTTCCTCAATCGACCTGAAAGTCCTAGTTTATGTAATATATTTTTAAGTGGGTAAGAAGTACGTGCCAAGATTGGATGACACTGAAAGTATGGCCGTAGCTTTCGTGCGGCTGTAATAAGTGCCAAGGCTAGTTTCTCCAATTTGTTGTATCTGGTTTCTGCGTCGAGTAGGGACTTGCTTACGTAATACACCGGGTGTTGTGAACTCATTTTCCTCTCTTACCAATACTGCACTAACAGCTGTGTCGGACACTGCTAGGTACATGTATAAGGTTTCATTTTCTTCCATTTTTGACAGTAGAAGAGGTGAAGTCAGATATCGTTTAAGATCTTGTAGCGCCTTGATGGTGTAAATCGTGTTATTAAAAACTATACTCGCAAGTGCCCGAATCGTGAAGATTAGCACAGTGACAAGTAAGGATCGTTCCCACGAGGAAAAGAGATTTATTAATTAAAACTAATTCTAATTAAAGTTAAATTAAAGTAACCAAAGATTTGTTGATGATTTAATTAAACTAAAACTAAATTAAGAAAGCAATTAAAAAGAATGTATTTGTGATCAATAGAAAGAAAACACTAAGTCATCAATGATCCCCAATTATGAACACTCAATGTATGGAATTAATTTGTAAACAAGATTCAATCAATTCTAGGGTTCATTCTTTGTCTTTAATGTGACTATTACCGTATGGTCATGGGATGAGTCACGTGTTCCCAATTATTATTCACCCTTGGTCTATGGTGTAAACAACGATTAGAAACCCTTTAAGTGCAAGAAATAAGAACCAAATTCTATACTTTGCTTGGCCTATGCTAAAGATAAAATTCATTCATTCAAAAGAGCATTAATCAAGGTTAGGTTTGGTCTATACTCTAACCCTAATTCTCAGATAGTCTTAACCTTAAAATCATGCCAAATAGTTATTCACCCTTGGTCTATGGTGTGAATAAATATTAAAACTAATGAGGATCAAGCAATTAAGAACAATGAATAAATCAAGAATTTTAATTGATGAAATAATAATTAATCCATATATGAGCATTCACAAAAGGTTCACATTGATTCCCTAGTTATGGAATTAGTTACACATGTTGAAAATAAAAAGAGAAGAGAAAGAAAAGATAAAACCCATTAAGATCTTCAATTGTAATCTTCTTCGTCTTCAAATCTTCAATGTGTAAAGATGGATGAGTGTGTTGTTGTTCTAGGAATAAAAAGTAGAAAAGTAGTAAAAGTGGTGATGTATGGTGGTGGAGTGATGGGGGACGGCCCCCTTGGTGGCTTGGGACCTCCCTTGGCTTCTCTCTACCGAAATTAGGGTTCACAGGGGTTTAAATAGGCTTTAGATGATAAGTCAATTCCTTAAACAACAAGGAAATTGGTTTCCCTTTGGAACTCTACCTTTTTGGGATTTAATTCTTTCCTAATCCACTCAAATTGATTACTTATTGAAGGATGATAAGGATTAGGTGTCAACTTGCTTTCCAAGACTCACACTCATGTCCAAGAAGGTAATATTTCCCGTTCCGACAACTTGCAAAATAAATCCCGTCACTATTTGAGGAATTATGACTGATCTGACTATCGGATACTAAAACGGGCATAACTTCTTCTAGAAATATCGGAATTGAGATCCGTATAGTGCACCAGAAACTAGACTTCCGGGGCTTTCCATCCATAGGTTGTAGGACACACAATTCAAACCGAGGAGAGAGATATGGGGCCCGCAATCTGGGTGATCTGCACTGGCCGAAATTCAGCTTTTTGCTCCTTTTCTTCAAAATAACTTCTAACATCTCTTCCATGGAATGTGACCTATAAATGCTCAACAAACACATAAAATACCTAATTTCACCCAAGAAAAAAGCACAAATAATAGGAAATGGGGACTTAAAATATGTATAGAAATAGACCGATCACCTCCTCGCAATATTTGTTCCATTCGAACGCCTTGTTTTTCTTAAGGATGTTGAAAAATGGTTGGCATCGTTCAGGTGATTTAGAAATAAATCTGTTGAGAGCTGCTACTCGACCTGTGAGTTTTTGTACGTCCTTAACACATTTTGGTGATTCGATTGCTTTAATGGACCGAATCTGGTCTGGATTGGCTTCGATTCCTCTTTGAGTCACCAGATAACCTAGAAATTTGCCAGAAGAAACGCCAAAAGAACATTTTGTAGGGTTAAGTTTCATACCGTATTTGTCGAGTATGTCGAACGATTGTTTCAAGTGTTCGATATGTTGTCGAGCGACAAGTGATTTGACCAGCATGTCGTCGATGTATACTTCCATGGTTGATCCAAGCATTTCTGCAAATATCATGTTGACCAATCTCTGATATGTCGCACCTGCATTTTTTAAGCCGAATGGCATAACTTTATAACAAAAAATACCTCTTTCGGTGATGAATGCAGTTTTTTCTTGGTCGCTCGGATGCATTAGAATCTAGTTGTAGCATGAATAAGTGTCCATGAAACTAAGTAGTTCATGTCTCGCTGTCGCGTCGACCAATATATCAATGTGGGGCAATGGGAAAGGATCTTTGGGACATGCCTTGTTGAGGTCTGTGAAATCGATGCATATTCGCCATTTTCCGTTCTTCTTTTTTACGACCACGACGTTTGCCAGCCAGTCAGGATATTTCACCTCTTTGACTGATCCGACATCGATCAGCTTTTGGATTTCTTCATTTATGAATTTGTTTCGTTCTGGCGCGAATTTCCTTCTCTTTTGCTTTACTGGTTGGTGGTTGGGATCGACCTGTAGCTGATGAACAATAATGTCAGGGTCGATTCCAATCATATCCGAATGGGACCAAGCGAAGCTTTTCGATGTTCTTTGAGGAAATTGATCAGTTGTTCTCATAATTCTTCTGGCAATCTTGATCCAATTTGTACTTTATGTTCTGGTTCGTCTGGGTCGATCGACACTTCGTCAAGATCTTCAACATTTGGTTCGCTATTTGTCGACTCGACCTTCGTTTCCTGTAGTTGCTATAATTGCTCCTTCCTTTTTTTCATTGCGTTTTGATAGCATTCCCTGGATGCTCGCTGTTCACCTTTAATCTCACGTGCTCCCCATTTAGTTGGGAATTTAATCATCTGATGGTAGGTCGATGGGACTGCTTTTATTTCGTGGATCCAAGGTCTTCCTAGGATCACATTGTATGGAGACTGGCAGTCGATTACTAAAAAATTGATGTACAAATTCACTCTTTCTGCATAGACTGGAAGTACGATTTCTCTGAGTGTTGACTTTTGTTCGCCGCTGAATCCTGTTAGGACTGTCGTTCAGTGACTAATTTTGGATTCTTCGACCTGCATTTCTCTGAGCGCCGAGTTAAATAAAATATTACAAGAGCTACCATTGTCAATCAAAATTCTTTTAGTTAGGCAATTAGCAATGTGCAATGAAATAACTAAAGCGTCATGATGAGGAGAAAACAAATCTGATTTATCGGTCGACTTGAACGTGACAGTTTTGTCGATATCGTTTGGACGGTTCCTGCCTGGCTGAATCTCTGCGTTTGATACCTGTCGAGTGTGTCTTTTGGTAGATGAATAACTTACTCCGCTAACCTCCCAGCCGTCTGCTATGTAATTAATAATTCGTTCTTGTTGAGGTGGTGCTGGTGGTCCATCTTCCAGGTTTGTCTGTTGTTTTTCCTCACGTCGAATGACAGTTTGTTTCCTTTTGTCGGTTAGATACTCCAGTAAGTGCCCTCTTTTCAACAATTCTGCTACTTCAAGCTTCATGGCAACATAATCTTCTGTTCGGTGTCCGTGGTCTCCATGGAATTCGCATCGAAAACGGGGGTCTCGATGTTCTGGTGGTGCATTCATCTTTCTTGGCCATTTGACCGTTCTTCCCATCTCTTTCATTACTGCTACTAGGTCGATTGGTTCTATACAGAGGTTGTATTCTGGGATCGGGGCTCGTGATCGACCTGTTTTATGGGGGTTCTGGTCATATGATCTTCCGCTGTCGTTCCCGTTATAGCGGGAATTGTTACGTCGATTCCCTGTTGGATAGGGTTCGACTCTTCTATCGTTTGATCTTCTGTCGACGCCTAATATGGTTGTTTGATTTAGCAATGTAGTTCGCCTCATCTTCCTCCCATTTAATCTGTGCCCATGCCTTCGCTAACACGTCTTCCATCGTCTTGCATGGGTACTTGGTAAGTTCCTTGTATAGGTCTGAATCGAACCGTAATCCTTTTCTAAAGGCCGAAATGGCTGTCGATTGGTTGCAATTTGGGATCTGCACCTTTTCTCTATTGAATCGTCCGACGTAGGCTCTTAGGTTTTCCCCACTTCTTTGGGCAATCGTGTGTAGGTCGTCTGACTGTTTTTCCAGTTTTCTGCTGCTTGCAAATTGCTCCACAAATGTATCTGTTAACTGCGCAAAAGAGGAAACTGAATTATTAGGTAAGTTTGTATACCATTGCAGGGCTGGACCACCAAGACTGGATCCGAACGCCTTGCACATGCATGCTTCTCTAAGGTCACGTGGGATTGCTGCAGTGAACATGCGCTGCTTGTATTGCGCTATATGGTCATCTGGATCTGTAGTTCCCTCGAACTGTTTCATGTTGGGAAAGTTGAACTTCCTGGGCATTTCCACTAACACGATTGCGTCGACAAACGGTGAATCTGCGAAGCTATTTGCGGTACTCTTCTTTATAGGGGTTGGTACTCCCGGGATCCTATGAATAAGAGCTTCCATTTCTGTAAACCTGCGAGAGAGATCAGGGTCAGCGAACAAATGTAATCCAGAGTCTCCGATTACCAGGTTCGGTATCGACTGCAGCGATACAGGGGTTTTTAACACGTTCTCCTGACGCTGCTCGATGATTGGGAATGGCGCTGGTGGCACTCCTTGTTGGGTATGTGAATCAGGTTGGTTTGCCTCAGCACGTGTTGTTTGTGTCTCGTTGTGGTTTGAGCCTTGATTGTTGTTCCCCAAAGCTGAGGGGTTATCTTCGTCTGCGTTCTGCTCCACGTTGAGTACTGGGATTGGAGGAGCTAGGGTTACGTTGTTGGGTACTCCATCAATGATGGCTCGTAATTCAGCGTTGTGAGTCCGGACTGCAACATTCTTTGCCTCCAACACTCGCAGTCGTTCGGCGTTCGCAGTCATCTGGGCAGTCAGAGTTGCGATCTGTTCTTCGATGGTAGGAACGTTTTCCTCTCCAGACATGTTGAGAACGTCTCAAGCAATTCGACTGATTTGGTTTTCAAGCTGTAGTGGGCCCCACGGTGGGCGCCAAACTGTAGATGGTCATTCTACAATTAGTGGGTAGGATCAGCTTTTGGTAGGCCCACACAACCTGTCGATTCGGTCGACTCGTTGAATCATCTTCTCCAAGGTAATACTTGTAAAAAAAGATGAAAATAGAACAGAAACAAGAGAAATGGTGATGAGAAATGGTGATGGGAGTTTATATTTTGGCCTTAGATTCGCTTGGGCTGAGCGTTAATAATGAATCTCTGGAAACGAGATTGGATGACAATATTTCAATGATCAAAGAGGTGATTCCGGCAGAGTTTCGGCTAGCTTGATAGCGTTTGACAGTGGTTTTTTCTCAGAGTTTATATTTTGGCCTTAGATTCGCTTGGGCTGAACGTTAATAATGAATCTCTGGAAACGAGATTGGATGACAATATTTCAGTGATCAAAGAGGTGATTCCGGCAGAGTTTCGGCTAGCTTGATAGCGTTTGACAGTGGTTTTTTCTCAGAGAGCTTTTATGTTGAGAGTCTCATCTTATTTATAGAGATGGGAGGGGCTCTCAACAGCTTTTGATCGTGGCTTACGTGAATCCCTGGAATCCCTCTTCAAGATCCTGATCACCGGATTTTCTCTCTAAGATCACGATCACATCGTGATCTTATCAATTTAAATTGATAACAGTGGTTGTTCAACTGAAAAGAACCAGTCAACAGTTATTTAGAAAAACAATCTGGGTCGACCCGGAATACTTAGTCCTGATCCAGGCCCTACACGATTTTTATTGGGCTTCAAGCGTTAAAGCCCAAAGGCCATTTTTGGCTACCACAATTATATATAAAAAGAAAATGATAATTGAATCTGCACCGAAATAGATGATGTGTTTGTGAGATTAGGTTAGCCCATCTTGCTAAGTTGGCCCAAGTAAGAAGCCCAAGCTGATACACAAGTTAGAAACCCAATCAGAACACATTTTCTATTTCAGCTATCAAACCAGACGTGGACCATTTGTTGACTGGAGCAGTACGCTGCGTATTGGAATCAGATGAGATTAGCGGGACCACGTGATGAAATCTAAGGCGGTAAGCTGTTATTGGCCGAGGAGGATTTCGGTGATGATTCATGTGATAAACCTATATAAAGGAAGAGGAGAGAGAAAGGTCTATGTGTGAATTCATTGTATACATATTAGGGTTTTCAATAGTCTCTCTCTCTAGAAGGCTTTCAATCTCTTCTTTGTGTTCTTTAAGAATTGTTGATGAATCAAAATGTAAATCCTTGTAATATTGTGAGATAATCTATTCTCTAACAGATTTGAGTGTTTGTACACTTTGTTCATAGAAAGTTGAGTGATTCCTTTTGTATATCGTGTAGACCCGAGTGAGGTTTGAGGTTTGATACTTCTTGTGTTGTAGATCTAGGTCTCTGGTGCCTTTCTTGGTTGCATTTGTGTATCAGAGTTAAGTGATCTTGCCTGTAAAGACATTTATAGTGGAGGAAAGCCTTTTCTGTGAAGGCTCAACGTGGATGTAGGCTCAATTTGAGCTGAACCACGAAAAACTCTATGTTCTCTTCACTTTCTTGCATCTCACATTTGTTATTGCTGTTCTTATATTCGCATATTTTTGTTTATATTGTTTTTACTTGTTGTTATTTTGTTACTGTGAGTGAATCTTACAGGTTTTAGACAAGAATAGGGTTGTTAGGGTTTCGTGTGCGAATCAAATCCTATCAATGGTATCAAAGCCATCAACCAGTACCAACGGCGGACGAAAGGAATGAGGATCCTTCAATGGTGGAGTATTCGACTGAAGACACATCAAGAGAAGAGGAAAGTGGAAACGAGGCAACTGACAACCAAAAACCAGAACCTACTCATCATTTCGGTAAATTTAATTCGTCTTTTATTTCCATGAAGTTTGAAATTGACAAGTTCAATGGCATTGAGGATTTCGGGATTTGGGGAAGGAAGGTGAAAGCCTTACTTTCCCAACAGAACATCCTCGAGGCCATTGAAGGTCCTGAAAAATTGCCTGATAATCTGACTGTTGAACAAAAGTCTAATATGTTAGAAATGGCTCGAGGAACTATTATATTGAATCTTTTTGATAATATTCTCAAAGAAGTGAATGATGAAACCTCTGCATGTAGTGTTTGGAAGAAACTTGAAAGTTTATACCTTACTAAGTCCTTAAATAATAAAATTTATCTAAAAGAAATACTCTTTAGTTTTAAAATGGACCCTAGTAAAGGTTTAGGTCAAAATCTTGATGAATTCAAGAAAATGACTATAGAGTTAGCCAATGCAAGAGAAAATGAGAAGTTGGGTGATGATAATGGAGTTATCATTCTCCTGAAATCACTGCCTGATTCCTTTAAGGATGTCAAGGCTGCCATTAAATATGGCAGTACTTCTCTGTCACTCGAAGTACGTATCTCTGCTCTTAAGTCTAAAGAACTTGAACTGAAAAATTGAAAAGAAAGACAATGGGGGAAATCTGTTTGCTAGAGGTAGGCAGCCTGTTAAAAGCAATGGAAATAACTCGAATATTAAGAATAAAGGTAGAAGTAAGATCCCTAATCATATATCTCAATCTAGAAATAGAAATGGCTCTAGGAAATGCTACTTCTGTGGGAAAGAAGGGCATATTAAAAAAATTTGTTTTGAGTGTAAGATAAAGATGCAAGATAAGACTCAATCGGATAGTGAAGCAGATGTTGCATCTAAATCCTATGAACCTAGTGAGGTTTTAGCTGTTAGTACTAAGGATATGAGTTATGAATGGATTCTAGATTCAGGGTGTTCTTTCCATATGTGTCCTAGGCAGGATTGGTTCACTGAGTTTCAAAAACTCAATAGTGGTAGTGTGTTGATGGGAAACAATCAACAATGTAATGTGGAAGGCATAGGTTCAGTAGCCATAAAAATGTATGATGGAATGGTTATGGTCTTTATAAATGTTAGGTTTATGCCAAACCTTAAGAGAAATCTAATTTCTCTAGATACCTTAGATAAGGAGGGCTACACCTATAAGGCTGAAATCGGTGTTTTAAAAGTCTTTAAGGGTTCTCTTGTTAACTTAAAAGTGACAAAAAGAATGGGCTATATGTGCTGAGAGGTGAGGCAATCACTAACGAGGCTGTATGTATAGCTTCTAAAATTAGTGACAAATGTAGTCTTTGGCACATGAGACTCAGTCATATGAGTGAAAGAGGTATTCTAGAGTTAAGCAAAAGGGATCTCCTAAATGGAAATCAAGTGAACAAGCTGGACTTTTGTGAGAACTGTGCACTAGTAAAACATCAAGGAATCAGCTTTAGTACAACTCAACATACCTCAAATCAGATTCTAGAGTATGTGCACTCTGATTTGTTAGGACCTTCTAATGTCCCAGCTCATGGTAGGAATAGATATTTCATGTCCCTTACTGATGATACTATAGGAAAATTTAGCTTTACCTTTTAAAGTCCAAAGATTAAGCTTTTGAAAGCTTCAAAGCTTGGAAGAGGTTGGTTGAAAACCAAACCTCTTAAGAAAACTAAAATACTAAGAACTGACAATGGATTAGAATTTTGTAATGTAAACTTTAATAAGTTTTGTGAAGAACAACACATTGTTAGGAATAGAACTGCGAGACACACTTCACAACAAATGGATTAACTGAGAGGATGAACATAACAGTCCTAGATAAGATTAGATGCTTACTTATAAGATCTGGTTTAAGCTAAATTTTTGGGAGGAAGTTGCTGCTACTGCAGCCTATCTAACCAATAGGTCCCCATCTACTGTCATAGCCTTTAAACATTGAGGCCTCTTAGTCTAAAACACTTAAGAGTGTTTGGGTGTGCTGCCTATACACACCAATCTGAAGGAAAGTTAGAACATAGGTCCTTGAAAGGTGTTTTTCTAGGTTATCCTTTAGGAGTCAAAGGTTATAGAGTTTAGCTTATAGACCAAAAGGGGTTTAAGGTGATAATAAGTAGGGATGTTGGCTTTATGAATCTAAGATGCCTTGTAAAGTTAATGAAGTCAATCTTGAGTCTGTTACAGATCCTTCAAAGGATGTTGAGACTTAGATTCAATAGCAAATATTATGCTATTATTCCAAATAAATATAATAAATAGTATAAAAGAGTTAATTTAAAGTGTGTCCATTTCGACTCGGACCAAGGTAAAATTAATTCTCCAGATCAAGACGGACATGACTGAGAGAGAGAGAGTGTGTGTGTGTGTGTGTGTGTTGGTGTGTATTGGGACGTGACTGAGTGAGAGAGAGAGAGAGAGAGTGACAGAGTGAGTGTCGGTGTGTGAGACTAGTGTTGGGAAATGAGAGAGGTGAGTAATCTCTTTTTTTTTTTGTAAAAGGCTTACCCGGCTATCCCTATTGGGCCCCACACCCATCTCTGGTATTCAGTACGCTCTAATATGACTTATCACTTCATCAGTCACAGCTAATGACACTTGCTCTCTCTATTTTATGATCAAAACAAAGAACCTATGTTCTTTACTTCTATTTAGAGTCCACTTGAGATTAAATTTCGATTGCTAGTACTAAAATTTTAAGAGAAGAATTTGAAAATCTTGAGATTAAATTTTAAGAGAATCTTAAGAAAAGAGAATATCCGGCCATCTCCAATGCAACACTAACTTAGTAAAAAAAGTTGCTCCAATGCAACACTAAATTTCAATTTCCAAGATAAAATTTAGTGTTGAGTGAATAGTGTTACACTAAATGTTTTTTTTATATATAAATATATGTCTGCTATGACATATGAATCAATAATGTCAAACTATTGTGATTAAACCGTTATTATGTGGTCATACCCATTCATAGCTTAAGCGTTACAACTCATAATACATATGATACATTATTTATCTCAATATTAAGATATATATTTCAATTTCTCTATTGTAAATGTATTATTCCATTAATGGTAAAATTGAAATAAACTATTCACTTGATCCGTTCAATACGTTTTTTGTTCAAAGTCTTTTACGTGGTGATTCTAGACTCATCACTTTCCAATTGAAAACAAAAGACCCACAACTTTAATCAAGATAAGGTGTCCAGCCTATGTCTTAAGTTGTGAACATTTTTAGACTAAATAAAGAATTATGTCTACCACACATAAACTTTTTTTATGTGAATAATTCTTTATGTTTCTTTTAGTCTTGGATCCTTAGAATATTTTGCTTTTGACATATATAATAAACGATTTATACATGCTACATAATTTATTTGTAAACGAAAGACTTTTATTGATATCAAATGATTTGTTACAGATAAATCATTGCGTTAGGGCATATTTCCTAACAAAAACATGTTTCTAGGTAATACAAATTACCTTTTTCCTTCTTGCTCGCTAAGTACTTGAGGCAATTTTTTTTTTTCCAATGCCCCTTGATCCAACAATGGAAACACTTTCCTTTGTCTTTCACATCCTTCTTAGTCAACTTTTTGACAGGCCCATGAACCTTATTCTTTTTTTGCTTCTTGCCTTTTCTTTTGGGATTGGGCTTACCAGAAAATTTATATTCCTTCTTATCCTTGTTTTCAATAAGAATCTTCTCAGCGCTTTGCATATCTTGCATCAATCCTTGCAATGTGTAATCCTTATTATTCAAGGTATAGTCTAACTTGAATTGATCAAAGGATTCTAACAGTGAATTCACCACCATGTCGATATGTGTTTCATCATCTATCTCAGTGCCATGGATCTCTGTTGTGTTGAGATGTACTACGACATTCATCATATGATCATTAACGGCTTATCCAGGTTTTTGTCTAAGATTCTTAAAAGCCACTACAACTTCTCTCTTAGCATTCCTAGACCTCACAACAAACATCTCTCTAAGAGATAGCATAATTTCAGCAGTAGTACCAGTCCATTTATGTTGTTGTTGCAACACGTCGTTCATGGTAGCCAGAATATAACACTTGGCCATTTCATTGTTTCTCTGCTATTTACTATATGCTTCCCTCTCTACATTAGTGGAGTTTTCATTATGAGCGGGAGGGCATGGAGTGTCTAACACTGATGCATAACGGAAGTTCTAGGATCACCAGCGTAACCCTAACAGTAACATAAACTGGAATCCACCAGAAAAGAATTGAAACCAAATTGCAAATATTATTGAATGCCTTGAAACTGATAACAAAAAGCCTTAAATAGGCTCAGAAAACCCTAAAAAAGCAAAAGACTAAAATATCCTCATCTAAATAAAAACGGAAAACAAATAAAAAAAAACATGAAAATCTCCAGTTGCCCGACAACCTAGCTTAAACAGCTCCGTTGAGGGAGTAAATAACGTCAACCGGGCTAGCCCAGGTTACCTTGCTATGGAGCTCTGAAAACTCTTTCCGAAAACATATTATAATAGGAAGTATGACAACCGAGCTAAAAGTTATGCCCGTTTCTTTGAAGCACCTCTTTTGGACAATTTCCTATCCATCTCTTCTTCAAAGTCCAAAGCCAACTGTCCTACATCAAACACCCAAGTGAGTTCATCAGCTTGTAGCAGAATGCTAATCTTACTTTTCTAGTGCACATAGCTATTTCCATTTAAATAGTTTATCTTTGAGGTTGTTAAATAGGGATGACTTAGTCATTTTGCTGAAAACAAATAAACTATGTATAAACAAAAACATTCATAACTTTCTGTAGAATAATAAATTTATCTTGAATACATACCACCGCTTATAATAATTATTATTCCAAGGTAATCTAACTCGTCAAACAACATGCAACCTAGGGGATTACACATTTTGTTTATTAGTTGAAAATTTCATATATCCCTTTTATAAATGCTTGCCGTACCAACACATCCGGTAGTTCCCAATGAAAATGAAAACAATGTTTTTGGTTTCAATTTCAAAATCTGAAAACGTGTTTGGTAGCTGAAAGCTGTATTCTAAAAATGAAAATGGGAAAAACGTGTCTAGTAGGATAACTGGAAAATATCAAAAATTGTAATTTTCGTATTATTTTTTTCTATTGTAATTTTTTAATTTGAATAAAAAGTGGGTCAATAACTCATCACAAATAATTATCAACTAGCTCATAATTTAAAAATAAATTTTAATTTTTTACTAAATATAATTACATGATAAAAAAATTAAATTTTTTTGAAAGAAAAAAAAAAGGAAAAAACCAATAAATGAGCTAATATGCTCTTGGAAGAGTAGATCGACGGATCCAAGTCACCTCCTCCAGCCTTGGAGGAGCAGATCAACTACTTCTCCGGTCTAGCTTTCATGGAGAATATGAAGAAGAAAGAGGAGGAGGAGGAGGAGAGGGGGAAGGGAAGACGATGATGAAAAAGATGGAGAAAGAAGATGAAGCTGAAGAAAGGAGGAGACGGAGATAAGAACCGAAGAAGAATGTCCAAAAGAAAAAAAAATATTGTGAATTGAAAAAACAAGGAATCAATTTTAACACTAGTTTTGTTTTTCATTTTGTTATTGTTTTTTAAAAACAAAATGAAAAACGGATACCGAACATGAATTCAATATCGTTTTCTAAAATCAAAAACGAAAACGAAAACGAAAACACATCACATGAACAGAGGTAATGGTTGGAATATGGGAATGGTTGCGATGCAAACACATCCCATGAATAGAGGGAGGTTTTTAATAACCAGTTAACAACCGTATATAAATTGATTAAAGCCGAAAGTGTCACCAAGTAGTCATGGCGTCTATAGCCAAAACAATGCAGTAATCAAGGTTGAACAAAACTATGGCAAATCCAACTCTTACGATGATAATGAATTAGTGATTTCATCATAATTGTTTTACAATTTTAGTAAATACGAAAACATCAGCAGTAAAATAAGCGAAATATATTAAAATTTAAGAAAAAGAGTTTTTATAACGATTAAATCAAAATAAAGAAACTAGTTGGAAACCTAACTTGTTTATTATGTAATAAATATTTATAATTAATAAAAGTAGTATTTTTAATAGTGGGCAGTGGTAAGAAAGACACGTCTTTCAAGACTGTAAGAAAGAGAGATTGCATCATACATGATACATGGGGTGGGGGGCTTTTTTAGTTCATGCATTAGGGTTCATGAATCATGACCTTGTATGACATCATTGCATACGAAGGCAACACTAGAAAAACATCAAATTGCACAAAAGGAGTCCACAACACCGCATTCCCATTTTAAAAAAAAAAATGTTTTTACGTGCACAGGACATATACATATCGGTCCACTTGCTTTTTAAGTTTTTCTCAATTTAATAAGTTTCTACAGCAGGAGTCATTTACCTTTTTTAATTTTTAGAATTGAGAAATTACACTCATCTAGTCATTTTACTTGAGGTATAATTATTCACTTAAGTAAACAACCTTTTAAAAAACTTATATTGACCTACAGTTAACTTTAGCGGTAGACCAAATTAAAAGGATAAAAATATGTAAATATCCCTAACCCCATTGATATAATAAAATTATTTTTTAAAAAATAAACTAAATAGAAACTTTTGATAAAGAAAATATATCTCCACCATCCATTTCAAAAGATGGACAATGGAGATTAAAATAATAAGAAATAAAGTTTATCACTTCTTAATAGAAATAGTAGTACACCTCCTTTCCACACATAGTGGTCAGGAGTTCGAGTTTCATCATGAACATTTTATAAACGTGTGTGAGGAGTTCTCTCCCGGTTGGTGGAAGTAGTTATCTGGATCACACATATATTGTTTGATTTTTGCAGGTCCGACAGACCTATTGTAATAGTTGTAAATGTAATACTTAAAAAAAATTGAAAACAAAATACCAAAAAAGAGAGAGTAATAGATGGATAAATAGATGTAGATCAAACCATTCATTTTCCATGATGGATGGTGGAGATTCAAATATGAATCTCCACCAAATCCAACGATCTCGATGTGATAGAGATTAAAGTCTCGCGTTTTTCCTTTTAAATCGCTAAGTGTTGGCCGTTGGGACACCCGAGATCTTTTCCTATAGCGAGAGTTACGTTCCAAACCATATTTCGTTATGTTCTAGTAGACCTTGACTAGGGATGAGTATTGGGGAAATGATGATGGATATTGGTCCCTTAACCCCAACCCCCATTTCACAATTCCCCAAATCCGATTTTTTCCCCGATTCCCCCGTTTTCCATGTTTTTCCCGTTTGACTAAAAATTATATATTTAAAAAAACAAAAAAATCCATAGCAATTGGTAAGTTATTATATGCAAAAAAAAATACAAATACAAATAAAATCCATTATAAACTCAAATAAAATCATCTTCAAATAAGGAAACAGGAAAAGTGGGAAAATAATATATATATATATATATATATATATATATATATATATAAAGGTTTTGAGAAATATGAGGAAATTGGGACATGGAGGAGGTCCTCCTATCTCCATCCCCATTTAAATTTGGGATGAAATTCATCATCCTCTTCCCATTTCCCCATTCAGGAATGATTTTTCCTCAAAATGAAGATGATGATTTGAGGTTTTTAGGGAAAATGCCTATCTTTACCCCTGACTTAATTGGTGTCGTATTTATCTTAATATTAATATTCACTAATTTGAAGGATTTTTTTTAAATGATAGGTGTACGGTTGTTTGTTTATCTGTTTTCGAAAATAAAAAACAATATTTTGAAATTTATAACTAAAAAGTTGAAAATAATAGTATACTATTTTCCATTATTTTCAAAACAGATTTTTAAAACAAACCACAACTTTTTCATCCAAACAATTATTTTACTCATTTTAAAAAGCAATATCAAACTTACTTACTTGCACCTTTTTTTGGTTTAAAAAAAATACTTTTAATAAATACTACTAAACATATTATATTTTAAAAAACACGCATGATTTTCATTTTCAAAATTCGTTTTTAAAATACACTATTTTAGAAACAAAATTAAATCCTTATCAAAAAAAAAAAAAAAATTAAACTTAGATAAAAAGGAAAGTCGCAACTCGCAAGTTTAACTGTTTAAGAATGTGAAGACGAATAAAATAATTGACGGCGAAGTTATTAAATATCTTTGGAAACAAGGCTCTCAATCCTCAAAGCTCGACAGCTGTCAAAACCTAACTGCAAAGCCAAATACTCATCTCCTCCCTCAATGGCTCAACCCCACGCCCCTCCGTTTTTTTTTTTTAATCATTATTATTTTAATCAGGCGACGTGAATCTTGTCTCAGATATTTTTTCTCTCTCTACTCTCCCTCTCTCTACAAACCAACTCTTTCACTCTTCCCTACTCTTGCAACCCCGTCATCTTCCATTTCTCATTCTCTATTCCTTCAAATTCTTCTCTTCTTTTGCACTCGATCTCTCTCTCTTTTTCCATTGCGACTTTAGTTTCGCTTCAATGCAGTTTTTCTCTGGTTCGTTTTTCTCTCGTTCTTTTTCTTTTTCCTTGCAGTGGATTTCTCTGCGTGTTAACATGTTAACGTATCGTCTCTTGTTTTGGAATTTTTTTTATGCAGATTTGTCTTTGTTTTTGGTTTCGGAGTTGGAAGTTCTCGCGAAGATGGTTCGAGACAATTCATGTGCTTTGGTTTTCTCCGTCCTCCCAGGTAATGTATGTCCATTTTATATGCGCTTTACACTTGGTGATTGCATTACTGCTTCTGGTTTCTCTGTGTTGTTGATTTTTTGTTTATTTATTTATTTATTTTTACCTTTAGGGTTTGTATTTTTTATTATTCATTTATAATTTGTTGCTGTATCTGAATTGAAGTCTTAAGGTGGATGAATTGAATGCAGGAAAATGTGGGAAAAAAAATGAATTCTGCTTTAATCATGTTTTTGATGAGGCAAATGTTGTGATGAGTAATATGACTGTGTTTGTTTATGTTAGTTATTCATCAATACATATTTGATATAATAATTATTATAGGTTTACGATGCTGTTTCATTTTGATGGGTACGGCTAGTTTTATGAGGCTCCAATGTATTTTTTTATGTAATTGTTTTGCTATACTATTGAATTCTTGCAGTGAGTCTAGTATTATCTTGTCTGATAGAGTTGTTTAATTTATTACTGAGTGTGTACACTTATTTTTCTAGTAGTTTCAGTAAAAGGAAGTGTTGTATTGTAATGTTTAGTTGAGTAGTTTTGAATTTATCTTAAAAAGTGCATTTATTTTTTGTATTTTGTAGCAGCAATTATTTCTTTCAATATCTGTGTTTAGTAATGTAATTTAAGTATTTTAATTTAATTTTACCTTGGATGTTTGAATTTTGAATCAAATATCTACGGGGACTGGATTGAAATTAATGGATTTGTTGGAATCGATAGGTATTCTAATGATTTTTTGTTCAGTTTCAAACTTGTTTCTCTTCTATGTTACTGAAAATCTTGTATTACCATGTATTTGCAATATTGTTTTTTGATATAAGTCAACACTATGTAAACATAGAGAAACAATTGTCATAGATGTGTGCTCTTTTCCCATTTATTTATAACATCATCACTTTGTAACTTGGATTCTTATTTTTATTTTTTCCATTTTCTTTATCTTCCTTATTCTTTCTTGACCTCAAATTAGTCTTTTATGAGATTTAATTTACTTTTCATGCAAGGCTGTAAAACACTTAAAAAAGAAAAAATGAAAGAAAAAATGAAATTCCATTCATGCTATTGAATTTAGATTTTGGACATTTGTTATATTATACTTTATAGCACAATACGGAGTATTGATTGTGTACATGAAGAAGGATAAGTAATGGCTGATTCGGAAAAGTTTGCAATTTTGTAGGTTACAATGAAAAATATGTTTCAAGTGTATTGGCGTGATAAAGAAATGTATTATGATGCTCTTTTTACACCGATTACGTGATAATTATTTTCTCAATGTGATAAAGAAATTATATGCTGGCGTAGGAGATCAGAATGTTGAGTATGTAATCTTGCATTTTGTAGAATTTAGTTTGCTTTATGTCCCTCTTTGAGTCTTTTAGATACTAAATTTGAGTAAGGCATCATAATATTTTTACTTTGACACTAATTTGCTTCTTGGGCAATTGAATATTGAAGCTTGTTTGAACCTTCAACTTGTTGATTGAATATGAATGACCTTCAGTTGTTTTAATTATGATCATTAGACTTTAAAGTACACCAGTTACCTTCTTAGAAGCAAAAATTGCTAGGTTAATGTCATCTAGAAATGGTTAATTGAGCACAATGCTGTCTACTGATTGTTATTACGGTGTGTAGGAATGATATCGGTAAATTAGATCACTTCATCTGCTCCTTGCACAGTTGTACTATGTAGTAGTACCATACAGGTCTTTTGCATGTTGAATTCTTTTATATTGGTTTTCCACAGGCTTTCAAACCTAGTTTTTAAAGATGTTTCGGTCGATATTCATGTCGAAGGTTTCACTATTTTCTTAAAATTCGTCTATTGAGTTCTTGAGTAGCTTGCATAGGACATAGAGATACCTGTTTTTTAGGAACAAATTCAAAACTGACAACTTTGTTTTTTTTTTTTTCTTTTTGTGCTAGCATTTAGTTTTGTGTGAATGAGTTGATATTTTAGTATTTGATATGTTTAATTAAATTTAGCGTTAATATGTATATAACTGATGCCATGGGGCATTTATGGTTTGTACGTGACTTTTATTATTTCCATATCAAACTTTTGCGTCTATTTCTGTGTTTTGTAGAAAAATCTTTCTTATTGTTAACTGTTAAGCAAATTAGTATAATTCAGGCTTCATTGTTACTGAGTAGGTAGTGATATTTTCTCTTGTTCAAATCTGATTAATGCTGGTTGTTTTGTTATTTATTTTTATAATCTTTAAAGTGCCTCTAGTTTATTTTCCTGGATTCGTTTTTGTTAAAAAATTTAGCTCTTTGTATTTTGGAAACTCCATCTTCACTGTGAAATAATTTAGGGTTTGGTATCTGTCACTCACTTCCATTGGCATAATTTAGAACCATCAGCTTTATGTCAGAGGTTATTAAAGTAATTTCAAATTTGTTCAAATAGTTAAAGAACAATTAGTGAAATAAGTGAAATTTATTATGGAAAATCTGTATTCGGGTATTGACATATGTCCTATGTCAATAACTCGTTATTAGACATAAAAATAAACGTGAAAAATTAGAAATAGAGTTAGGTTTTCCATCAGATCTCCACTTCCCCTAGGAACTTAGGTGCCTCCATGATGAGGCTCTAAAGCCTTTGTCAGGAGGTGCCCCTCATGGAGGTGTAAATGACTCTGATAGTGGCACCTCCACAACGTTCAATAGTTCAATCTCTATTTTCTTTTTACTCTGTAAAGGGTTAGTGCTTATTATCATCTTTCTTCCCTGTGGCATGCCTTAAATATAAGTTGACCAATCTTTCATCAATTTCCTATGATATTAGTCTGTCATTTAATTTTAAAGTTGATAATATTTGATCATTGTACAGTCTAAAATACACCTAATTTTTTTTTAAAAGTCCAAAATGTCGTTAAAAATGAAAATAAATAAAAAGTCCAAAATACCTTCGAAAATTAAATAAAAATTTCAAACTACCCTCAAAATAATATAAAGTCCATTAAAGGAAAAACTAGAGCTGCCTTCTTTATTAAATCCACAGAGAAGGTTGTTGCCTCCACAGATTTTAGTGGAGGCAGCAATTCATGAAAGAGAGGGGGTGTGGTGGTGTGCACAGTGCACAGTTTATCGTTCACTTGTTTGTGGAGGAGGTTGTGCCTCCTTTACACAACTATGGGAGGAGGGGAAGAGTTTGTAGTTCGCACCATAAATAGGAGATTTGCATCTTAATGTTTAATTACATCCCAACTAGGTTACTATTTTATTTAACTATCAACCATTTGCTTTGCTCGACCCATACTCAAGTTACAAGGTAAAAATTACAAATTATATCAGTTTCATTTATACATTTTCGAATGCAATAATATACCATGACCAAATTCAGTCATTCATTAAATAAATTGGATTAGTATTCTAACAGTAACATCTCATCATATCAATTCTACATTTCTACATTCTGTCTTCCGCATTTTGTCAATCCTTCAAGCTGATTTGATTGTCTGGTATATCTAGAGTGAGTTGCTTCTCCGTTTGTTTATTATATATATATATATATATATTGTTTTCTGTGTTAAAAAAAAAACTTCACTGTTAATAGTTAAACACCAATGGGGTTAGTAACACACTAGCCATGATGGATAGCATAGGAAAAGTTTCTTCATAGTTTTGTACCATGCAAAATATCCGGTTTTTATTTGTTTATTAGGAAGCCATAATACTCATTTTTAAAAATTTGTATACCTGGTTGGCATGGAACTTGAATTAACTTTTAATTTACCCAGTGTACCAATCGCTAGCTAGATCTTTCAGTGTAGAATTGCTTGTTATATCGGTCTGAATTTTGCTTTGGAATCATTTTAAAAACCAGTTAAGATTGTGTTATTGTCTTTTCCCTATAACACAAAGTGGTGCAAGTAAGCTTTAGAAATTTCATCAATCAGTGTAAATCTGAGGGTCCATTATGTCAGTTCAATTAAAATAATAATTCTTTTCTTTAATTAACAGAAATCAGGCTAATATTGCATAAATGAGTAACCTTTTGTATGAAGATGGACACCAAATACCATAGTAAGCTTTAGAAATTTCATCAATTAGTGTAAATCTGAGGGTCCATTATGTCAGTTCAATTAAAATAATAATTATTTTCTTTAACTAACAGAAACCAGGCTAATATTGCATGAATGAGTAACCTTTTGTATGAAGATGGACACCAAGTACCATAATAAAGAGTTGTAGCTTCATAAATTTTTTTAAACAAAGACAACATCCTAATTACATAGTTCCAACAATATGTTTATCATCGTAGTCATTGTTAATTACACGATCAATCAGATGCATGATTAAAACATAAGAAATGTGGAGCTCCAATGTGTTATAGAATCACTTCTATTTTTCTTTGTTTACTTGTGTTGATTGACAAGAAGAATACTTTTTTTTTGGATCATCCATAATGGTTTTGGTGTCAATAGCAATAATATTTGATAAGGCATATAAAAAGTAGTGCTTAAATTATATTTGCAATTGTATACTCTTTAAAAATTCTCGTTAATGCTAGAAAAATTGATTAGTATTATGTGGATATCTTATCGTTGGGAAAGTAATAATATTTTCTCTGAAGCTCAATTTAGCATCAATACAATGCGGGGTGACATATAGTACTTATTTTATTGCAAATAGTATTTTATCAGATGTTGATGAGAATAATCATTAATATTTGAAAATTCAGAAATCATATTTTGTTTCAATTCATCAAATACTTGAATCAATTGTATTTCTAAGAATACCAAAGAATGAGGATACATATCTTTAATGAATGCTTTTAAAGAACTGTCTTTACATGCATAAAGGATAGCTTTGATGAAGCAATGGATATTGCAACTCTATCTCATGTTTGAGAATATTTAAAATTGTTGCACACCATATTTACATTGATGGGATATAGTTTGTTTAGTCATTTAGATCATGTCTTTGTCAAACAATTTTAGGCGTGCCTATTAAGGTGGCTTGAAAAGGGGTAATGGAGGTAGATATGAACATCACTCTTTAAATATTTTTTGTATAATAAACACCGGATAAGAGATAGGAACATACCATAAATTTTCCTTTGAATTCTATCAAATGTATTCACTCTTCTAAGTTCTAAGGGCACAGACCAAGCTAAAATTTAGCCTTGCTATGGATTTTAGCTTTCCAAATAAGATTGTTGGTTCAATTAGTGCATAAACCATATATTTTTTTTTGATAGGAAACATAAACTTTATTCAAAAATGAAGAAAGTACATAAGTGAATCGGTAGTCACCCAAAACAACAAACTAAGAAAAAAAATAAAAATTACATGAATTCAACTAAAAAAAACCACCTTCCAATCTAACATAATGAAAAATCAGTGTTCTAAAAAGCCCTAGGCGCTAGTCGAGCAGTGGCCCGAGTGCCCGACGCCTAGTGCCTAGGGCGCTTAGGCACTTAGGTAATTCCTCGGCTGTCAACTGGTGAAATTTCTTTAAACTGAATGTTTGGTAACTTTCATTTTAAGGGAGGGAATGTTGAGAGATTTGGTTCGGTTCAAGTTCACTCTCTAGCACATTTGACTAAGTCTACAGTAGTAGTGGTCCAATTTGTTATGCAGTTTGTTATTGGTCTATTTTTCAGGAATCATGAATAATATTCTTGAAAGTCTAGGAAGTCTTTATGTTAGTCATGTTTCAGTTGTTACTGATTTTACCGAGTCACATTGAGTCAGTCGTGGAGTTCCTTTTTGTCTTCTTTGACTGTTGTAAGAGCTCTAGTTATCTAATTATAATAGTTCTATTCTATGAAAAAGTAAAATATTCAACCTTTCTTTGTTCGAATAAAATAAAATTGAAACCTTAAATAACCCAATATGAAGACAAAAGATATTCTTTCTGTCTTTATCTCAATGAGGTCATATACATTAATTTGGATGCTTCCTAATAGTTATGTGATTGAAAGATACTCTTTAGTCCCATTGATTGAATGGAAAATAGATGCAATGATTTCTGGCAAGCTGCTATAGTAAAATCAGAATACAGGCCGCTAAAAGTATTTGAAGTTTCATGAAGGAATTCTCTTTCTTTTTGACTACTGTAAGAGCACTAGCTAATCCTTTCATTGCGTACCTTATTAATTTTAAGGCAACTCGTGTCTCCAATTATTTTTTTGTAGTCAGAAATCAAAGTCTTGGCTAACTTGTCTTACTTAACTAGGCATCCAGCTAACATATTTATTCATGCCTAAATATACTGTGATATGTTGCCCGCTCATGATTTTAAAGTTAGATGCTGTGCTCATTATTAGCGTGCTTATTAATCTAGTTCTTTACGTCTTGATTGGAAGTTAATATAGTATTTTAATGAATATGCACATGAAACAGTTTGAAATTTTTTGGACTTTCTTCGCATGTAGTCAACGTTTTTATTTGTTGGCATCATTTTTGGTTTTGATTTCTTTATTATTGACACCTTACTGGAGACTGGAGCTAGAGTATACTACAAATGAGCTCTGCTAAAATCATGAAATTATCTTTTGTTTCATTTGAGTTTTTTTTTTTCCTGGCCTGTGACTCCTGTTGATGATAGTCTTGATGATGGTCTGCATAAAAAACTTCAAATGATTATTTCATAAAAAAAAAAACTTCAAATGATGTAGAAGTTTGAAATTGTGGCCTTTATTTAGTGTATTTATTGACTCTGACAGGTTATAGCACAAATATGCAACTTTGGTTACTAAAAGAAGCTTATAGTTGCCAAAGCTTGAGGTGCTGGTCTTTGGTTGTCCGCCTACCAAATATATCCTGTCAGCAAGATCAAATATATGTGGAGTTCCATTAACTACATATCGATTAACTAGGTATGACGACATTGGAAATCCTATAAATCTTCTGCAGTATCAGATATTTTGATATTCATGTTTCCTTCTGAATCTTATGTTTCTATCATTCCTGCTAACAGTATGGTATAGTAGGGGTTCTCATGCTTTCTTATCCCTTTTTATTTATTAGATTCTTCATTCTTGTTTATATTTTACATTAGTTTCACTCTTTTTGCACTTTTTTAGCATAAGTTATGAAGAATACATGCCTTGTTTTGTTTGTGTTGCATTTGGTTATAGTTAGCCATCAAATTAATTTCATCATTACCATGTCAACTTAGAGTTTCTCATCAAGATACAATTACTGAAAAAAAAATTCAATTATTGCTTTCTCTGTATTAATAAATTGATCTGTGTTATTACTAATAAAAGAAAAAAAAAAGCAACAAGCAATGCTGTCTCTGAATGGTGATTATCTTTGAAGTTTTATTTTATTTTAGTTTTTTAAGGAAGGATTCATTAAACAAGAAAAAGAAAACAATACCCCACATATATATTTGAGTATTTTCATGGCATTGTGAATCAAGCTGGTTAATAAAAGACATCATATTCCTCCCTGAGGAAGTGGATTGTTAACCTTGTAAGTGGTTCTTTACTTCTTTATGAATTTAATTCTTTTGATTGTTTTTTGAGTTTCTATTAAGTTCCTCTTCTTATGAACTTTCAATAAAATTTAAGAATTTATACTACAAGTAATGAAAGTAGTGACCTGTTTGAGAAGCTTTTTGCCTGAAATGCTGATTAACCTTCATTAAACACAAATAGGTTCTACATCCATAGCAATAACTCAATATCAATCATCATAACATCTTCAATAACAGTAAGGTAATACCTGACACACTATCTTTTTATTGCATAATTTACATAGACAGATGGCTCTGACAACTGTTTTAGAATAATTATAAAGTTTGTATCATTAAATATTTCATACCAAATCAGATGATTCTGCGGTTTAATGTAATTTGTATAGTAGCTGAAGTTCAGAAGCTCACTGATCTAGCTTGACCTTTTGATTTGTTGGGCCTGTTGTTGATGGAAGTAATCACTAATTTCCACCCACAGTTGTCAAACCACTTTGCTAATGAAGCTGTAGTCTGTTGTAAATATTGCAGAAATAGATTGAACTAAGTTAATAGGCTTACTACTCACAAATTAGTCGTAATTGCCCTGTAGTTTCAAATAAGAAATTTACCCCAGCTGCATTGATTTTTCTGGTGTCTTGTTATTTTGAGGCTGGGGCTGGCTTAACTGGAGATGCAGGGGTGGGTGCGAATCATATCCATTGGTGAAAGAGTATGGAGGCTGGGAAACACTGTTTGCTGCACATACATTTCTTGCTCCAAAAACCTGAGATGGAAAACTTTTGCTTAGGCGTAGTCATATACTCATATCAGAAAGATTCACTTCTACAAATTGAATAATATTTTTCATAGGCATTGTTGGTATGTGGTATCATGTAGGGATCAATAGAGGCCTTAGCTTTAAGCTGGGGGGGATAGTGCATTCAATGCAGGGAAGGTATCAGGTGGTAGTTCTACGCATGTCTACTCCTATTGAGGTACCATAAAAGAAGATTCAATGATGAAATGGTGGTGTATGAGGTTTTCTCAATCATATATGGAGCTGTCTAGAACAGTACCTTTTTCAGTCCTTTATTTTCTTGGTTGACGAGGTTTACCTTCTTATAGAGTTCTAGATTCTCTTGATGAATGAGATTTCCCTGCAATGAACTCATTAACATCAGTTAGTCAACATGAAATTAGCCCGTACAGAAAGTCAACACAAAATATAGTCAATCTTGGAGGGAAACCTTGTGGTTGAGTTCTTTGATCTCTTCAGTTAAAACTTGGTCCTACAGAAAATAAGAAAGATAGCTGAATTAGAATTTTATTTTTCTCTCTATATAAAGAGAGATCTTATTTTATTAACTGCCTACAACAAATGCATAAGGAGCCTATTTATAGGCATATATGACTAGAAATACATGGTAATATAAGATATGAAAAACTTATGGTGATAGATCAAACATAATAAAATGCAAATGGAAGAATATAATATGAAGTAATGATTTTGAGATTCTTTAACATTTCCCCTCAAACTCAAGATGGGGAGATGAAGCAACTGGGGTTTACAAAGTTCTGATGACATGGAAAGGATGTTGGACCGGCTTGGTAGATCTATTGATGAAATGTTTTGACAAAGAGGGCAGCGACATGGCTTGATAGAAAAGCCGATGAAAAAAATTTAACAGAGGCCGATGAAACGGCTTAAATAACTTGATTGAGAGAGTTCAAAGGAAATCCAACATACTGATTAGACTTATATAAGTGTCGCCCGTCTGACTGTCACAAGTGATATCTCTTAGGTTGTGTTTATCTAAAGTTCTTAGCTCTTATATCATGTGAAGAAAGATGAAGAGAGATCTTATTTTATTAACCGCTTATAACTAATATATAAGGACCCAATTTATAGGCACATGAGGCTAGAAATATATGTAATATAAGATATGAAAACTTTAAATGGTAACCGATCGAACATAATCAAATATAAATGGAAGCATATAATATGCATTAATAATTTCGAGATTATTTAACAGGGATGATCCCAACAATTGTAGAATGAAAATTACACTAGTGCTTAGGTTATTTTACCTTTTTCACACGGACACCCTTTAGACTCATTTCTAGTTTGCTTTCCAGATTCTGTAGATCTTTGACACTTAAACCAGACAGTTCTTCTCCCATCAATTGCCTGCATACATTAAAGTGAAATATTGGGTAGGCTATCAGATAATGCAAAAATCCATAGTTTGATTATTTCATTTAATGTATGTGCAGTTCTGTGCATTTTAATTGAAAAAGGGCATGCTTTAGTGATTATAACACTGATTGTTGTTGGCAGTTAGTGGTGGTTGCTGGTTGTGATTTAGTTGCCAATAGGCAGCAGTTAGCTAGTGGCAAGACCGATTGATGGTCATAGGAAGCTTGAGTTTGTTCTGAAAAATGACTGCTTTATGAATATATGTTATTTCAGAATATCTGAGCTTGATTTCCATTCACCAAGAAAATAGTTTCTATTATATTAACTTGCTAAGTTGTCACAAATATTAGGAAATGTGGTTGGATTTTCTTGCTAATTAATTATTTATGTACAATAAAGTCTTAAATCTGATGTCTTGGTTGTCAACTTTGATCGAGTGCACATATAAGTGTTGAGTCTCATATATGAGAAATAGGATTCGTACATAGTTGGGCTTGACTTTTCAAGAAGGATTGTGTTACTGAACTTTTCTATTGCACAAAGTTACAAACTTAGTACCATAGCCGATGTTTCAATTCAAATGAGATTGTGATGCATTTGTATTATGATTTTATTAGTGACAGATAATATGTTTGGATCCTAACTCTGATATATTTTAACCTAAGTGGATTCTCGATGCCTTCTTTCCCATCATTAGAGCAGAATCCATCCTTGTGAACATTGGACATTTGGTGGCATGACAATAGTAGTAGGTTATAAGAAACGGCAAGCATACAAAGGGGAGAGAAACCAATGTAACACAGACTTAAATGAGAGGGAGTGTGCAAGTGTACTGCATGGTTCAAGTATAATCCATGCTTAAGAAGCTCATTTTAAGGTTGTGGCCCAGCATGTGTAGCAAGGCCATCTGTGAAGACATCTTAAGACCATGAAAAAAATGAATGAATCCCATGACATCTCTTCAAATGCTATAATGACATCTTCAGACTCTTGTTGTTTCCACACCTAAATAAAGACCCAGACTATATTTCCTGGTGGACTACCTGTTGACCCTTTTTGTACTAAGCTTTTCTTCAATGATTTTTTTTTTGTTCGTGTAAAAGAAACAAATTCGCATGACATTATATTATTTAATTACATTGCAAAGCACATGATGCAGCAAAGTGATCAGAATTGTTTGATGCATGATATACTTATTTGATGCAACCATTTGAGATTTTTCCTTTCTTCTATTGTAATTTTGGTTCTTAGAAATTTGTTGTTATATAAGACTCTTTTGTCTCTTAGGCTGCACTAGTGCACTGTTAAGAGTTTATGCTTAAAAATATATGTATTTATGATATTTGTATGAAATATAGCATTATTATATTTTAGGTCACAACTTTAATTTTGTAGGAGTGGCTAAGAGTTGTTGTATTGTTTATTTAAAAGTCCATTGTTGTCCTTGGTCCTCAATCCTCATTGGTAGTTTCAGGTTTTGTGGTCATTTTCCTAGTAGCTAAAGAAGTAATCTAACTATCTAAGGCCTAAGGGTCTTAACTTTATCTTAATCTTAATACATTGCGCGGTTGTCTCTTTATTCTCTTGCATTCTCTACAATCTTTGTTATGTTATCCTGAATTTGGGATCCCATACTTTGGTTTTATCAAACCTTAATCATCTACAAGCCAATATACAAGACAATTGTCATCTTTCTTTTGCAAAACAGCCTTAAAAATCGACCGTACTAAGGCTGTTTACAATCTTTTGCCATAATTGAACAAATATAGGATTAAAATGTGAAGGAGCTACTACCTAATTTTATTGTTCATTTGAGCTTTTTTGACTTCACTAATATATAGAGAGATAGGTTTTTGTGATAGAATTTTTTTATTTTCAGCTCACTTTGCATAGGGTTAGATTCTTGCCGGGAAATTCCTGGTCCGTGTATATCTTGTTTGCCCATTACTTCTTTCATTTAATATATTTTTCTTATTTCTCTGAAAAGAAAAAAATATAACAATTAAAGTATGCATAAAAACATATGTTTTTTGTTTGGTGGATAACATGTTTCTGAATTTTATGAGAAGTTATCGCTATGTATTTATATGAACAAGTTTGGGCCATTAATTTAATGACCGACAAATTTACCTATGACATTCTTGTAAGTATTGTAGTTGTTGCCTCAAGTTTGTGGCCTCTCTTTGCCAGAACTAGCAAGGAAAAAAAACAAGTATTAAAAAAGATAAAATTACTATAATGATGATAAGGCATGAAAGAATTTCAAAAAATGAAATGAATGTTTCAGAAACTAGTTTGAACATTCTAATTTTGTCAACATGATAAGGAAATAGAGAGGGCTATCATGATGTTATTATAACTATATATTAGTTAATATTTTGGCGTAGGGCTGTACTTCAGATAAGAAAAATAGTTATACTAGCACATAGTTATACTAGCACATTTTATAGTCTTCTTGCATTAATAGCGTTATGAGATAGAAGACGTAGCATATTTAAAGCAATGAAATGTCTGGAGGTGCCACTCAAGGGGAGGATTGAGCAACTTGATAGCGAGTGAGCAGATGGAAGTGCATGTGACAGCATGTCACACAATGAAAGCTAAGAGCCGAAAGTTAGATATGAGGTTAAGATGGACTTGTAGTTGTAGGAGCATGTCCCAACCAATTGACTCAACGTCCTTATCCATCTACTCAGAAAAAAATGCCTACATGGAAAATATACTAGAAATTTTAATATTCTTGCCACATGCTCTTGGGAAACTGAGGCTAAAAAGCCTAATCTTAGTTATATTCATCTTTATTTTTGCTCAACACTTTTTCATCAATCTTCAAGAAACCGGTATCGTTAACCCAAAAATGCCTATCCACTAGTCAAAACAACAAATGCTTACCATGTCACATTTCTATGAATATTTTTCTCCAGATGCTAAATAAAATTTTCCTCATGCATATTGGTAAGTGGTAAATATGGGTGGAGGGAGACATATGCTGTTAACATGTCATCCTAAAGCATTCCAATGCTCAATAATGGTTCAAATAGATTCCATATCGTCAGTGAACAAGTCACAAAGCAAAAGTGATTTACTATTGTTTCTTTTTCCAGGCAGTTTTGCACCTTTATGTAGCCGTCTTAAGGATTTATGGTTTATCCACTTTGGAATTCTAGGTGGATTTTTATATTGTAGGTCTATGACCTTTAAGTCCAATGGCATCTCTTCTTCCATGAGGGGATGAATGAGGTCACAGACCCACAGGTATCTTCATGCTTTGTGTGCAGGACTAATATTGTGAGACACAACCACACTAAGAAAATGACGTGTAGGGCTACAAAATTATGCAGAACATCTGAAGCACAGAGTTTGACTGCATGAACTTATCTATAACTTCTTCATATGAGTAGTACTTAGTTTGAAGAGGTGGAACTTGATTTTGATGTTTGATTGAATGAACTTATCTATAACTTCTCAATATGAGTAGTACTTGGTTTGAATAAACAACAAAGCAGGAGGCAAAAGGTACGAGCTAGTCACCAGGAATAAACACCTATTAATTCTCACTATTTAACAGTCAACTTTGGATTTATTTTCGTTCTCTCTTGCTTGTATTGTAAGCTTTGACTCCTCTGCAATGCTTTTCCTCAAATGCTTATCTTCATCCAATTGGGCATTACCTTAGAAACAAATGTTTAATATAAATAGTGGCTTGAAAAGGGGATAGTCCTTTGGTCTAATAAGCATGTTTGTTGAAAATGAATATGCCCTATTTTGGTGCTATGCTTTACTAACATGAATAAGCATGTTTGTCTAATGTTGTGCCAAATCTTCATACCTAATGCCAATTTATTGTACAATTTTATTGCATCAGATGCAGCAAGAGTTTTGTCAGTTCCTCATTCTGACTTATGCAAGAAACTTCTAGAAGCTGGTGGAATTTGTGTCTTTCCCTAGTTCCTATTGGAGTTGTAGTGTTGTACTACAAAGTGCTCGCAAACTGCCATGAAGATGATGAAATGTCTCAAAATCTGAAGTTAACTATGCCATTGGGTTGCTCAGATTGCAAAAGTGAATTTCCATTGGGCAAGTGATATGGATGCATAAAATGCTATAGTCAGTTAAAGTGTCGATATTCGAATAAAGGTAATTGATACGCATTGCAGTTTTTCCTCACAATTTTTTTATTTAAAAGCATGAATATATTCCAGTCACTTCTGTTTATAGTTTTTACTACTGTACAAATACGAAAACTAAGGTAGCAATTGTAATTTAGTGTTGTATCAGTTGCATATTGTTTGATTTTGACAATGATTATTATATCCTTTCATCAGAATTTATTCTTGTGTTAGAGTTCTATTAGGTTTCTACTAAGAAATAAAAAAACTATTAGAACATGAAGAGACATGTACTTTCAGATTCATTTGGACTATCATCATCTCATATGATAAGTGCTATCATTGTGGTATCTTTCTGATTACAACAGATTTCTTCCATCATAAGGAGTCTATCATGTTAATAAACAAGTTGATGTTTGCTTTATTGAATCTATCAATGAAAGGAATGATGAATTATCCCATGCCCTAAAAGGATTATCCATAACCCTAAACTTAGCTCTCTGAAGCATAAATAACAAAACAATTGGAGAAACAATGATATAAATTCATTCATAAATGGCTACATAAATTGTATTTATGATGTATTTTTGTGACCACAATGACTTCGAATCTAAAAATAACAGTTAGTATAGATAGCATTCTGGTCCTGTTTGTCATCTAATGCTGGTGCTATACTTTTAAAATGATATATATATATATACATACTATTGTTGATATACATAGTGCATGTCCTAAAGCGCACTGCATGTCCATTTAATTGAGGACTATAGCTCATTTGAAGCCTAATTAAACATGTTCTTGAAGATATCATTGAAGATAATAAATTCTACTGTTATTGCCTGGTAGCAAAATATTGCTCATGCAAGACCTTCCTAGGTATCATATTCTTGATAATGAAGTTGGGGTAAAACCCTTGATAATGAAGTTGGGGTTTTTCATTAAAGAAGTTTGTTACTGATATTACTTGCAAAAATAATCCTAGCTATGCTTTTCAGAAAGTGAATGTAACTAATAATGCAGGAACAAGTTTACAGGAATACACTTACCTTGACTTCAGAGGCAGGGTTCGTCAGCTGATGGTGCTCCTGTTTTAGTTTGTTGTAGTGTTCAATAACAGTTGCCATGCTGTTGAAAGGAGCTAGTGTTACTATAATACTTTGTTTCAGATATTTTTGCATCATACAAAGAATTTTATAGAGTATTAGTATAGCATCATTTAAAATATTTCATAATTAAGTGCAAGCATTACATAGCATAGAATCTCAAATGATGTGACGGTTTATTTGTAATTGACTTGTGAATATTAGTGGAAAATGTCTTGGGTGTATTTGATGTATTGTGTATTTTCCATTCAAATAACGTTGTGTGGTATGAGTAGCCAATCTCATTTATTATTACGCCACATGACGTGATTTGAATGGAAGATACACGATACAATGTATGCACTTAAGTTTCTCACTAATAAGTGATGATAAAACGATACTGTGGCTACAACTTAATTGTCACATTATTTGAGATTAAAAAAAATGGGAAAATTATGGCAAAATGAGGGCGGGGATTTGGGATGGTATCCCTGGCTGCAGTCTCTTGGTTTATTATTACAATATAGTTGCATTATGTAATGAGGTCATGCATCATATTGTACATGTGAAATCGACCGGAACCATATGATTGAAACTGGGTGCAGTTTATATGACCCTTGGAAGTCACTCGACTAATTGAATAATCATTTGAATGTGTTCGGGCCTAAACAGTTTAGTTTGTCATTGATAAACTATGCCCTTGTACTATTGTCTTCTCTTCCTAAATATAATTATAAATGACATTATTATATTTCTACACTGCTTGATTTGCTTCTATCAGGTAACTTGGGAAGAACGCATGAAATATTGAAACACAAGCTTCAACAGCCTTTGTGGTGAAAGACTGAAATAGAAAGCATGGTACTGAAAAATAAAAAAATTCAGATGTGGAACGATGTATAATTTCAATGGTATGACAAGAAAGTGTGTTAATCAAATGTCAAATATGGAGGAAACCAGATCTTAGAACACAACCCAGACAGCTAATGTTACAGATGATTTATAGATTGCCGTTGATAAGTGAGCAAATCATTGGTTTATTTGTCTTTGGGTTGTTCATATCACATGAAGGTTAATGGCAGTATATCTTAGTAAAGCATGCTAAAGAGGAGAGCATATGAGATATTAACAGAAATGTGGTCACAGAGTTTATACTAGCTTTGGAATTTTTTGTTCTAACCTGTTATATTATGATAAGAAAGATAAATTGCTGTTTGCTATCCAAGGGACATATTTTGGAGCGCACTGCAAGTACATAAAGATTAGGGTATTTTTTTTTATTAAATAGAACTTAGTTTCTTCCTAATTTTTACTAATGTTTGTTGAGCTTAATGGATTTTCTTTTCGTTTCCCATCTTTTTCTTAGCAAACAAAGACTAAAGAAATGATGCTCATAACCGTGACAGCAGTGGATGCATGGTGCATCTCCTACCCTGATATTGCCATGCGGCAAGTTTTGCCACGTGGCAATATAGATGCACCATGCATAAGTTCGATTTTTTTCGTCATGTTACATTTATTTGGGAGACTTTTGACATAGCTCTAAAGGTGGAATAGCCAACTTAGCCACTTGCAAAACTTGGTTTTTCTTTGTTTTGTTGTAGGTGCTGATGGAGTTTGAGTGGATGACACAAATGTTAAGGCAATTTGAGAATGTCCAACTCTTACAATAACTGAGGTGGGGAGTTTTCATGGCCAACTGATTTTTTATCGTTGCTTTATCCATGATTTCAAAATTTCAAAATCCTAAGAGCTCATATAAACAAATACACGAAAAAGAGGAAAATTCTAGTAAGGATACGAGCAAAAGAACAATTTCGTGTTGCTGAAAGAGAAATTGAGTTTTGCTCTAGTCTTTTGACTTTTTACCTAATTTTGTCAAGCAATTTGAGGTTGAGAGTGCCTCTAGAAATGGAATAGACTTTGTCATGTCACAAGAAGGGCGTCTAGTAGAGTTTTTCAATGAAAAATCAAGTAAAGTGTGACAACAACAGACCACTTATGAGCATGACTTTAAATGGTGTTTCGAGCATTGATGCATTAATAACATTATTTGATATAGGATTAGTTTGTGTTGTATTGCAGTCATCATGCTCTAACAACCAGAATCATATGAACAACATGCATGTACGGTGGACTATGTTTGTGTGAGGCAGGTCCATAGTAATAGAAAAAAGGTCATACCTATAGGTAATTAATGAATGACAGTAATTGTGAGAACAACATAGCCATGAAAATTGATACGAAATCTATTAACGTGAATTCTAAAGGAAACTCTCAAAAGAAGCTTCTGAATTGGGTCCTAACTCTGAAGGGGAGAATATGAGTAGAGCCAGAGGGGATCTGTAGAGACAGATCCATCGGGGAATCCTCGTAGAGAAGCACTAACGGAATCTGCTCGTCACATAAGAAAGGTAAAAGGTAGACTTTGTATGTGGATTGAAGAAGTGACACAATGCATTAATGAGACCATTTGTACACCAAAAAAGTAGAAAATTAATCCCATGGCTAATAATCAAAGGTTTGCGACTACGAAATGGGTGAACACTCGGATGATGAAAATGACAGCTTTCAATGTGAATAAATCAAACAAGAACATCGGAGGTTATCACGGAACATTGAGGGACGTCAGGGATCGCGCGGGCGTTGTTAGAAATCTGCATCAACTTTTCTTGCATTCCAGCCAGTCCCACTTGCAATGAAAATGACCTAGAGGCTATATTGTATATCATTCTTCAGTGGAAAATCAACATATTGACATCAAATCGCCGTGTAAAACTTTAAAAGTGCATCAATATTAGGTGGTGCAATCTCTGCCTCCAAGACGTGTGCCTCACACATGGAGACCATAGCCATGCATGTGCCAATGAAAGGACCAACTAAATAAGGGCATATGTTCTACTTATCACCGTGGAAAATCACTATAAATAAGATCTTTAGTCCTACAAAGAGGGAATTTCTTAAACTCTCTTTATCTTAGCTATTTCTCTTGTTTTACTCTTTCTATACACTTAGTTGTGTTATTTTTCTACGAGTCCTCTCCTAAGTCGTTGCTCTTGTGTTTCTCTCCTTTGCTCGCTTCCACGTCGGCTTCACCTAACGCCTTTGCTGTGTCTGGTAGGAATTGCACATGAAAGAGAAATATCCCCTGGTCTCCTTTGTGACCCCTTTTACTTCGAGGGAGCACTCGTACTCCTCCTCAATTGTTAACTTTATTGTAAGTTTGTAACACTTAATTATGGTTAACAGAATCTATAAATTAAACTTGAGAGCTAGTAAAAAGCGAGAACACGCAATGGAGACATGGAGTGCAAGTAGAACTACATTTAGAAGAAAGGTATCCAATTACTAGTGATATCCAGCATGAAACATAAGTAGCGGCCCAAGGGTAGGAAAAAAGGAAAAATTGTGTAAAATGGTATATTACTTTTGGCTTTAGTCAACCACGGTCCATTCATCTGGTCATAGCTTTTCTTATTGATGATTTAGTAAAGGAGGTCTTATCTATATGACCTAAATCTATATAAATGCTTCTCATCTATCTAAGATGTCAAAATGATTGTAAATTTTTTTCTTGAGTTCACGAGAAAAAAAAACAATTAATACATATGCAATTTAAATATATATAAACAGCATGGAGATTAATCATACTTTGAAGATCATTTATTGGTCTTACAATATGAAGATTGTGAAGACTGTTCGCTCATGTCTCTAATCGACAGGGTGATTTATCCCAAATATGAAACTCTAGACAACTCAAGACATGATAACTTGATGAGAAAAAACTCTTTACAAGAATCGAAATTGATGTACAACAACAACTAAATTAGAATGATATGTGCATTATTCTAACGCAACTCTCACACAATTGCCATGCAGGGTGATTTAGTCGGTTACGTCAATTACTAGGTTCAATAAGTTAGTTGTTATTTGTTGGTATCTGTGATGCCTTAGTGGAGTAGTTATTTGTTGGCATTAGTAATGCCTTAATGGAGTAAGTTATTTCCTGATAAGTGGGTTGAGTTAGTCAAGCACCACTTACCCATTATTTCCTAGATTTATTCAGTTGTATTTGTTTGTTTGCATTGCTTAACTGTATAGCTTGTTGCCTGACTTATAAATAGCCTAGATATTTGATTGAATGCAATTAGCAAGTTATACAAATATCATCCTTCCTTCGTTGTTTCTCACTTCTACTTTCTTAATTCTTCTTCCATTTTCTCTGCCAGAAAAATACTTATCAATTTGGTATCAGAGCCGTTCTATCCATAGACAAACGTAGCAAATCAAATGCGGAGTTTCATAACGAGGTTTACGAAATTCTAGCCCGTCATGAATCGAATTTCGATCAAATGAACGCATCAATTGAGAAGGTTCTCACCGAGTTGTAGTTCATGCGCGTTAGCCAAAATCTAGCCATGGACGAAAGAGACCTCAACCCTTCGCACTGCGAATCATCCCAGAGCAGAAATATTGTCTGAACCGAAACACAATAAATCCACCATTCTGCTGACTGAACTCACCAGACCCAATTTAAACAGTCCTTTTCGAAATTCAATGGTGAGGATCCACAAGGCTGGATTTATAAATCTGAGCAATATTTTGATTTCAAGAGCGTCGAGCCTCACCAATGGGTTTATCTCGCCTCATTTCACTTAGATGGTATAGCCTTCCAATGGCATCGATGGCTTTCCAAGTTCAAAGTGCCATTGACATGGGAGGAATTTACCAAGGTTGTACTGAATCGATTTGAACCAACTGACTATGAAGACCCTTCCGAAGCACTCACCCGTTTGCGTCAAGTCACCACGGTCAAGGCATATTAGGAAGCCTTCGAGAAGCTTTCGCACCTCGTGTATAATCTGCCTGAGAACTTCTTGATAGGTTGTTTCATAACTGGTCTCAAGGACTAAATTCGGCTAGGTGTGAAGGTCAAACAACCCAAATCCCTATCTGACACCATCGGCGTTGCTCACCTAATTGAGGAACGAAACACCCTCCAACAGAAGGCCAATCTTTCTGTCCACACACCAATAATTACACCAAGCCTAACACCTAGGAATTCATCACTTGGAATTCTCTGACCACCACCAAGCAACAAAATGAATCAGCCCAGCCCCGTTTCGTTCCGATACTTCGCAAACCAAGAAGCCCGAGAACGACTCGAGAAGGGACTCTATTACTATTGTGATGAAAAATTCTTACATGGTCATTGCTGTCAAAAACCACAGTTATTCATGATCGAAGACATTCACCTTCCACCGAACGACGGTCACGTTGACGAAGAGACCCAATTTCATCCTTGCGGACAAGGATGATTTTTGGGGATGTAATGATATGTGCATTATTCTAATGCAACTCTCACGCAAGTGCCATGCAGGGTGATTTAGTCAGTTACTTCATTTACTAGGTTGAATAAGTTAGTTGTTATTTGTTGGCATCAGTGATGCCTTACTGGAGTCGTTATTTGTTGGCATCAGTAATGCCTTAGTGGAGTCAATTATTTCCTGATAAGTGGGTTGCGTTAGTCAAGCACCAGTGCACCACTTACCCATTATTTCCTAGATTTCTTGAGTTGCATTTGTTTGTTTGCATTGCTTAACTGTATATCTTGTTGCCTGACTTATAAATAGCCCAGATATTTGATTGAATGAAATTAGCAAGTTATAAAAATATCCTCCTTCCTTCGTTGTTTCTCACTTCTACTTTCTTAATTATTCTTCTATTTTCTCTGCCAAAAAAAAATACTTATCATCAAAAGAATTATTTTTACGTTTGTTTAAAATTTATTCCCTTTTCCTTAGAGTTTATATTCCTTAATCAGTTGTTTTCTTCTCACTTTTTTAATTGTAAGATTTATATTTTTTGTAGGCAAGTGGCATGTGTGTAGGATTAGAAATATTTATCATAAATAGCGTTGTAATCTTTTGGTTTTGTTTGAAGAATAAATTGATGTGTCGTGGATCCAACAGTTTCTCTTGCTTCGCTACCACGTACCCTATCTCAAAAATTCATGAGATCTTCAAGGCTATGAAGTAATTGCCCTGACTTCCATAACCAACTCAAATGTACTCATGTACCCTAAACCTTAAACCTTTTGCAAGATGTTTTGTATCATTCAAAGCTTTTTAGAAGTTATGAAGATTGCAATTTTTATAATTGTCTTGCATCAATATATTGAAGATCGGTACGCATGAATCAACCATCATTGAGTATTGTTTTCTTTGACCTATTGAATTTAACGGTTTTGTTCTTAAAAGGACCCTCATGGGGTTAAGGCTGTTATTTGTTTACTTATACCATAAACTAGTTTTGATTTTAATATGTGAGAGAAAATTACTACTAACAATGTATATAAATGTTTTTAGAAATTTTGTGAAAGTATATTGGAAATTTGCCTTAAGTGCTTTGGCCTCTGGATGTTGTGTGTATTGAGTAATTTAATTCTAGTTAAGTTTTTAAAGCTTTTACTCCTCTCGTTAATGAATTATCTCTTAACATCTGAATATTTAAACTAAAATACATTAACAAATCTCTGCACATTTGTTTTCATGAATACTGGTAAAATTATTCATCGAGGAATGAATAACTGATTTTTTTTTAAAATGTTGCATCAACAATGCCATCGTATACTTCTAGTCTTCCGCTATAAAGTCTTAGGATTAAGATGGAAAAGGAAACTTGACACATTCGACACATGATTTTTGTTCTCTTAGAACATCTCCAATGCAAGAGTGGTTGTGAAAAAAAAAAGATGTCATGTAGGATAAATAGACATTGTGTTAATAAATGTATCTTTAATGCGTTTGTGCATATTCAACCTCAAGTTGATATGACAAAAGATATTAGACATTGTCAACATGACCGTCTACTTTCAGACGGTATGTTGCACATCTATTTTTTCAGTTGACTTATCGAGTATTTAAAATTGACATTAAATTTTCATCTACTTTTAGTAAGGAAATAAAATAAAATAAAAAATTGAAAACAAAATTGGACATGTCATTAAAAAATATGTTTTTAAATAGAAGTATTGGATATTAAAGTTTGTAAAAGGTCTGGACAAAGACTGATAACAAGAATGAAGAAGAGAAGCAAAGCTTTGATGCTATGTTAATGGCAATTAGGAGAGAGAGAATTTTTCATGTTTCTTGCATTTTCATTGACTCTTTATTACATGGAAAAATGAATAATCAAAAGCTAATTTATACACCATCTGAGTTTCCTAATTCTAACAGACTTCCTACTGATACGCACCACCTATAATTTTGCCACCTGACATAATTCTGTTGCAACTAATAACTGAAATTCCCGCCATTTTTATGAAGCTCTGCTTTGATGATGACCATGATTATCATGATTTGATCATCATGATCGATGGTGAGGATTGGGCATCCATTGTCCCTTTTGCTGGGTATGCAAGTATTGTAGCATAACTTGAATGTGGTATGGCAGTTGTGCAGTCTGTTAGTTGACTGCGTGAGTTAGAACCTTGTACATCCATATTTGAGCTGCAGAGGTGAGCTTGAGAGTTTTCCAAACTGATATGTTTTATATCTCTAACATCCCCCCCGTAAACTGAACGTAGGTGAGACCGCCAAGTTCAGTTTGGAACGAAGATAATCAAACCGAGAGGATGAGAGAGCCTTTGTTAGAATATCAGCACATTAATGTTCGGTGGGAACATACTGAACTTTGAACAGACCTGAAACAATTTTCTCTCGAACAAAATGGACATCGATTTCGATATGTTTGGTTCGAGCATGAAACACAGGGTTCTGAGCAAGTGAGCCAGCTCCTTAATTGTCACACCACGACACAGGGCAATGGGGTAACTTAATGCCAAGTTCTGTAAGCAATGAAGTTAACCATAATATCTAAGCAGAGGCTTGTGAAAGTGCCCGATATTTAGCCTCACAGCTGGAACGAGCCGTAACACTTTGTTTCTTGGAGCTCCAAGCAATTAAGTTACCTCCTAAGTAAACACAACAACCACCAGTGGATTGGCGGTCATCAAGGCAAGAAGCTCAGTCTGCATCAGAGAACACTTCAATGGTTAAGGAAGCTGATGGCTTGAAGTGCAAATCCAAACCTGCAGAGCCCTTAATATTTCTGAGAAGACATTTACAAGCCCGCCAACTTCAGTTGGGGAGGCCAGAAATTGGCTGAGTTTATTGACACTAAAGATATGTCAAGCCTTGTATATGTGACGTATTGGAGAGCACCAATGGTGTTTCTATACCTTGAAGAATCAGAGAAGGGCTGCCCCATTTTGATGAGTTTGGTGCCTGCTGACAATGGTGTTGAACAAGGACTACAATTGGACATATCGGTCTTCACCAACAAGTTCAGAATGTATTTAGTCTGTTTTAAGAATAACCATTCTGAAGATCTAAAGGCTTCAAAGCCTAAGAAATAACTTACTGACCCAAGAGACTTTAAGGCAAAAGAGGCATTACGAGTGGCAATGGTTTGGCGTATCAAATTATGATCATTGCATGTGAGAAATATATCATTAACGTAAACTAGAAGATAAAACGATTTTAGAGCCTTGTCTTTTGATGAATAAGAACACGTTAGATTGAGAAGAGACGAAGCCCCAACTAAGAAGAGTATCATGAAGCTTGGTGAACCAGGCATTTGGTGCCTGTTTTAAGCCATAAAGAGCTTTGTTCAGCTTGAATACATGGTGAGGATATTGAGCATGTATAAACCGGACCAGGATCCTTTCCTCACCTCACATTTTTAAGTATATGATTGGTTGTTGATAAAGTGCCAATCACATCTTAACCATTCATTTATTACAATGCTTATGTGTCATGAGATTAAGTGAGGTTAGGATGATGTAAGGTGATGAGGAGATAATCCAAGTCCGTGTAAACCAGGGGGTTGAACCATGTAAACAGCCTCCAAGAGATCATCATTGAGAAATGCGTTGTTGATGTCGATCTGCTAGATATTCCATCCATAAGTGACAACTAGACTGAAAATGACACGAATGGTAGAGGCATTGATAAATGGGCTGAAGGTATCGTGGAAATCGACACCAGGAGTTTGGTGGAAGCCTTTTGCAACTAAGCGAGCTTTGTGCTTTAACAAGAAACCATCAGCCTTGTACTTTGTTCTATAGACCCATTCACAACCCACTAAGTTCATAGATTGGGAGTGGGGAACCAAAGTCCATGTTTGATTTCTCAAGAGAGCTGAGAACTATTCAGTCATGGCATTATGCTAATGAGGTTTGGCAAGAGCCTCTGCAACAGTTCTTGGTTCAGTGTCAACAAGATGAGTCTTTGCAGCATAACAAGTCAAAGGATAAGTGCGAGGCTTGATTGTTCCTGATTTTAGTCTGGTCACCATAGGATGTGTGGACTGAACTGGTGGTGCATGAGGCACTTGAGGTAAAGATAAATCAATAGTGAAAAGGCTGAGTAGGAATAACACGAAGATGGATATCATATGATGAAACCTCAGTATTCTTGTTGTAAGTAGGACTAGATGGTGCTACAACAGCCTTGTTGTTGAGTGAGGCAGCCGATAATACTGATGTAGGAAGACTAGTATGTGTTGAATCAGAGACCTTTGGAGGAGGAAAAAGTGCATGATATGGGAATTCAAACTCATTGAAGACCATATTTTCTTAATATATAGATCTTCCCAGATGAGTGGAGGCATTGTATCCCTTTTGGCTGAGACTATATCCGATGAATACACATTTGGAGGTGTGAAAGTTGAATTTTTGATATGTGTAAGGTCTAAGATATGGGAAGGTTGAACATCCAAACATTTTGAAGTAATTGTAGTTTGGTTATCTGTGACACAACATTTCATAAAGTGAGTTCAGCTTGAGAATTGGTGTAGAGAGATTGTTGATGAGAAGGACTGCCGTTTGGAATGCTTCTACCGAAAACATCAATGGCATATCAGCCTAAGCAAGAAGCGTTAGCCCTGTCTCTACTATATGGCAATGCTTTCTCTCGGGTACACCATTTTGTTGGTGTAAGCACATGAAGTTCTGAAATGGATGCCATTACTTTTCAAAAACTGAATTAGAGGCTTGTATTCAACTCAAAGGTCTACTTACAAACATTTTAGTTTGCTGTTGAACTGTAACTCAACATGTTTCTTGAACTGGAAGAATACTTTTGACACTTCTGATTTTAATTTCAAGGGATACATCCAGTTATATCTTGAGTTCCATAAATACAACATAATGTTTATGACCCTCTAGTGATGGTATGAGAGAAGGATCCCAAATGCATGTGAAGACTAAATCAAGAGGACCACAAGCTTTGTATGAAGAATGCTGGAAAAGAAGCCGATGTAGTTTTCCTAACTTACATGCATTACAAAAACTGAGATGAGAATCATTGTTTTTTTAGAAGCAAAATATTCATAACTTTCCTTAGCACAAGAGGTGCTGGATGACCAAGTTTCAAATGTCACATGTTTTCATTTAAGAGAAAATGATTACAAGTGTTGCCAGCATTCAAATTGTATGTACAAGGTAAACTGGCTGTATTATTCTTAGAAATAGAAATAACAAAACGTGAATTGTGCTTTAGAGAATGCAGAGCATCTGATGTTTTGTGAGTTCCTTCCAAGCATAGCTTGTGGAGTCCATTCTTAAGCTTGCTTTTGAGCAAAACTTCCTTGGTACTCTTGTCCTTGATTACACAGGAATCACACGCAAACTCAGCATAAGCATTGTTATCTTTTTTTATTCTAGAGATGCTCAATAAATTCTTGGCTATTTTAGGTACACATAGAATATGATTTAGATGAAAACCATAGAAGACAATTCAGTTGAATGTAAGATTGTCTTACCAGTGTGTGTAATTTGCAACTGCTGTCCATTGACAACAGCTAAACGATCAGGACCTTGATATTATGTGTGTAAGGAGAGATTGCCTAGATCCGATGTAACATGATTAGTAGCCCCACCGTATGCATACCAGGCTGAATCACATACTGTCTCAAGCGTTGCATAGTAAGCTGTTGACTGATGTAAGTTTGCCTACTAAGGTGAATTAGCAAGAGCTGGAAGATTGTGTCCAAGAGATTGACCATTATGTGGCTAAGATGAGGAAATATGATAAGTGTTAATCTGATTGTTGCCTTGAAAGTTTCGATCAAAACGGTGGTAATAGCTGAGTGAAACATGCCCAATTTTCCCACACAGTTGACAGGTAGGCCTGTTATTATTGTTCCACCTTCCACTATTCCTTCCTCTGCCTCTAGACTTATTTCCATTGTTTCTTCCTCGATTGTTGTTATTGTAACCTTCTCTATGGTTTCTCTTATCATACTGATTTCTTGATGATATAAAATTTGCACTTGCATGAGACACATCTATTTGACCAACTGAATCCAGCTGAGCCATTCGTTGTTCATGAATCATCAGTAGATAACTAGCCTCTTGTAGACTCATTGTTTCTCGCTGAGAGGTTATAACGCCTGCTATTGCATCATATTCACGCCCAACTCTATTCAAGATAGTCAATATTTGATCGTATTCACTAACTTTCCGTCCTACAGCTTTTAGACTCTCACTAATTGTTTTAACTTTCAAAACAAAATCACTAACGGAATTAGATCCCTTTTTAGCATTCTGTAACTGATACTTCAATTGAAGAACCTTTGCCATCGATTGTTGTCAGAACAATTTTTCTAAGACAGTCCAAACTTCAAAAGAACTAGTGCAATCTGTAACCTGGCCTATTATTGTTTGAATAATTGAAGAGAACAACCAACTCAAGAGTAGCTGATCTGATTTGTTCCATTGTGTATATTCTTTATTTACTACAAGTTGTTTTCCACTGCCATCACTAGAATCTATCTCTACAAATTTCGGTGGTACTGATTTCAAGCCAGAGATGAAATCCTCTAATTCAAAAGCTTTGATTATAGGCAATACCTTTGCTTTCCAGGATATGTAGTTGTCATTATCAAGCTTCACTTGGAGATTGAAGTTTAAGGCTTTTGCGAGTGACGAGAATCCTCCAGTCATCGACGAAGACGACGACGCTTCTTGATTTCCTCCTTCGTGATTTGTGAACGAACTTGCAATCGAAGCCATGGACGATTGGTTTCTAGATGGCTCTGATACCATATAAAGTTTATAAAGGTCTGGAAAAAGACTTATAACAATAATGAAGAAGAGAAGTTGAGCTTTGATGCTCTGTTAATGGCAATTAGGAGAGAGAGAATTTCTCACGTTTCTTGCATTTTTATTAAGTGTTTGTTACAGGGAAAAATGAATAATCAAAAGCTAATTTATACACCATTTGAATTTCCTAAATCTAACATACTTCCTACATATATGGACCACCTATAATTTTGCCACCTGACATAATTCAGTTGCAACTAACAACTGAAATTCCCGCCACTTTTGTGAAGCTCTACTTTGATGATGACCATGATGATCATGTTCCAATCATCACGATCGATGGTGAAAATTGGTCATCCATTGTCCTCTTTGCTGGGTATGCCAGTATTGTAGCATAGCTTGAATGTGGTGTGGTAGTTGTGCAGTCTGTTAGTTGACTGCGTGAGTTAGAACCTTGTCCATCCATATTTGAACTGTAAAGGTGAGTTTGAGAGTTGTCCAAACTGATATGTTTTATATCTCTAACATTGGAGACTTAATTTTGAGTTGATTGTCTATCATATATTTTTATGCCAAATAAGAAGCCAGTCATTTGATATTATTGTCATGTCAATGATTATTGGTGTGCAAACCACTTTTGCATTGAGGATGTTACTAGAAAGGTAATATATATATTCCAAATATATATCATAACTATAGCAAAACACTTCATCGATAATATATTTCACTTATCTCAAAACCAACATAGTTATAAAAGATTTATAGTAAAATAATTATCAAAATAAGTTATTTATGACTTAATTTATCCAAATTATGTGAGCAATATTTTTTTTTACAAATAATTAATGATTTGAAATCCAAAAAACAAATGTTCTTTAGACAACGTACAAATAATTAATCATATGTTAAAAGTTCTTACGACAATCCAATGTAAGGTTCTCATAATTTGGCCTCTAAAGCATAAATTTCCTGGTCAATGTGAGTATATAGGTTCTGTTGTTGATTTGATGCAGCAGGGTCCTGAAATTAGGATGAGTAATTCTAGACTGGCCACAAAATTTGTTTAAACTCATGTCCAAGTGATATGGTATGCAAGTTGTTAATATCTCATCACTTATCTTGTTGACAACTCATGTACCACATCATTTGAGTATAAATTAAGAGAGTCTAAGGGGTTGTTTGTTTTTTCCACTTAAAACTTAATGGGTCTGATTCATAATTATTAAGTTGTTTTGTTTGTTTTTATAGGTGGTCAAACAATTTAAAAATATAAAAAAAAACAACTTAAAATAAAAAGTAAAAAATCATGACTTTTCACTTAATTGCAAATCACTGAATTGCATTAAATGCAATCCAAAATCTTTTTTTTCCGATACCATCCTCTATATATAACATATTTCCAATTTCATCATAATTATATATGGTACATAAATCTTTATTTTAATATATTGCTTATTTTATATAGCTTTAAATAAAAAAGAATTTTAATCACTTTTCGTATTGATGTTTAATATCAATACTTTGTTATGATATTAAGGTGATGTATTTATATATTATTTTTTTAGAGTAATTTTTTGGAAAAAAAAACATTTTCTTTTCTTAGTAAAATGAAGTTTATTTGTAATCGAATAAGAAGATCATGATCATATGTGTTCATATATAATTATTATTTTTGGATTATTTTTATTCCATATTATATGTATAATTATTTAACATTGGTATAAATGTAAAATCACTTAGTTTCCAACAATTTTACTTTTAAAAAACAAACGTGTTGACAATATATTCAAATGTGAGAAAAAAACAAACAAACATGTCGTTCAAGTTCAGATTTCAGTCCCTATTCAGTCTTTAGGAAAATTCAGGACTGTTCAGTCTTCAGACAAAAAACAAACGACAACATTACTCAATCAGGATATATTAACTTGATCAAACTCTTCTTTCAAAAAAAAAAAAAAAAAAAAACCTTGATCAAACTCTGAGGAACTAAAGAAAGACTAGAATTTCCTTCTAGTGGACATGCACTAAAAGGTTGGAAATGTTTTAACGGACGGAATCAATCCTTGAATCCACATAAACTGTTGAATCCTTGACTTTTATTGCATATGCAAATCAAAGTCTCTCGTATATATCTGAAGGGAATTGGAAATCAGTTTGGCAGATTCTCTATAGCTAATAATAATAATAATAATAATAATAATAAACCAAACCTAATCCTACACAGACAATAATAATTCTAATACAATAAGAAAATATAAATTATAGAATCATAATTCATAATAACTCGATAAAAAACTAAGGCTGCTAATATGGTTTTTGTCGAATACTGGCATGGAGGTTCCACATTAAATGTTATTAAACTAGTGACGGACTTGAGGTTGTCTCATTAATAATTACTAACTTCCTTAAATTAACAAATTTTGCAACTGATCTACTAGACTACTAGTGTTTTTACATCCATCCATATTCTCATCAATATATATATATTTTTTTAACCAATGATAATGTTAATTTAAGAGGTTGTGTTTTTATTCTATTTATGCAAGGGTGGGTTTGTTTAATTCAAGGAATTAAGGTTGGCTTGGGGTGCACAAAAACAAAGTTTATTTATTTTCTAATTTTTTGTAAACAATAAAATGGAAGGTTTTAGGAATTTGTTCAATTGTTAAAATTCCAAGATTACCTTTCGGTTGTTCTTTTTCAGTGGTGTATTCAGTGTTCCTTTACCAATGCGATGTGATTTTTTAACTTAGAGCATCTCCAATGCTATTATGCATTTTTGAGCTTCTAAATGGTGACATCTCAGCATTTCTATTCAAAATGGGCCCACTTTTGAAAATTTTATAGAGAAATGCATATTCACATTTCCAATACAATTATCTAAAATCAAATATGTATCTATTTTTTGACCAATCATAATAAAACAATTATTACATTCTCTCTCCTCTTTTATTTTACAATTAAATGAACTTTAATATTGTTGGTGGAAATAGTTAGAAATCCTAATCAGCATTTCTAGGAGAGTTTCTAATTCTAGAAACTCAACTCCAAATTATCTAACTTTTTTTTTGCCACATCATCTCCATATTCAACTTAGATAATTGCATTGGAGAGAGTTTTTCTAACTTCTTGAGTATCTATCTTATGTGGCACTCCATTTTCTCGAAATGCATAATAGCATTGGAGATGTTCTTAGGCTCTTAAAAGGGTGTATAAATGTATATATATTAATTAATTTGCTAATGAAGATGCAAATGAGTCTATATTAATACATAATTTCCACTTCTTTCGGAGAAAAAAACTTGATTGCAACATATATATATATATATATATATATATAGGATAGTGTCCGCTGTAATTAAATTTAAATTATCTTTGTTGAATGATTAAAATTAATCCTTTTTATTATAATTATTCTTTTTCCTGGATTAGCAAGTAAATGAAGAACAATTTCAGTGTAAGTTTTAATTAAATACATAATCTTGAACCAGCTCTCCATCATATTCCACTTTAATTTTTCTTCAGTACTTTTTATTTTTAATTTTATTCTGAGCTGTATAATCCTAATTAAACATCAGTTTTCATATACATTGTTGTGCAACTTGTTTAGTTTGAACTTCATCATCCACAAATCACCAAGTAAAATGCAAACCGGCTCTATATATACTTGAAAGCTCCAATATCAATTTCAAAAGCATACACACATTAGAAACAAAAAATGCACAAATGATGTACATTTTCGATTATCATCGTTTTTAATCTCATAACTAGCTAACAAATCGTCTAAAACATTGACATACTTAATTACATATATAGGATAGAAAAACTTCAATATAATCTTCTACAGTTCTAATTTCTAAATACTTGAAATATATATAGAGGAAAAATCAATTCCTTACAATGCACAATGCAAGGTGGCAGCTATATTTTATGTAGACTTAATGCAGCATAAAACGGAAATTCCTTAGCTGAACTAGTATTTCCGGTGCCATAAAATTGAAGCAATTAAAATAATAATTATAAAAATAATAATAAAGGCATATCTAGAGAGAAAATAAAAATAAAAATAAAAATAAAAATCTATATACTGAGAAAAACAACAATAATCGTAAGAAGTGAACGAGAGGTCATGAATTAAGGGATCTAACCTAGAACTTGAATATTCATAGAGCTTGGCCGTGCTTGAGAAAATAACCAGACCCACTTCAGCATCACAAAGAATCGACAGCTCTCTAGCTTTCTTCAGCAACCCATTTCTACGCTTCGAAAAGGTCACTTGCCGGCTTGTCGAATTGTCGATCCTCCGGATCACAATCTTCCCTCTCCCCATCTTCTCTTCTTCTGCAATTTCAATTCTCAATTAATAATTGTCTCTCCTAGATCAACAAATTAACAATAAAGACAAACTACTGTTTCAATAATTAATTTATTATAATATATATATATATATATATATTTTGTAAAATAGGAAAACAAATCAAAATTTACATAATTAAATCATACCATGAATAGCAAGAAGTGAATGAAGAGAAGTCAAAATAATTATTATTACATGAAGATATAATGAGATCAAAGCAAGAAGAATATAAACAACTTACTTCTTGTTGTGATGTGGAAGGAGAAAAAAAGCGATTTTTTTGGAGAGATGTCGAGTCAGATATGGAAAAAAGCTGAAAGTGGTTTCTCTGACAAAGTACAAAACCTCATATTTAAGGAAACATCAAACAAAACAGCTCCGTGGTTTCGTTTCACTGCTTTCTAGTTTATACACCTACTCGCGGGGGTATTTAAAAATATTTATACTCGCTTTATGAGTTCAACAACTGTCAGGGTGAATCCAACTAAGGAGTGTTGACCTCACTTAGTCGTGAGAAGAGATTGTGATGGACAAGTGTTGGCAGGAGAGAGCGAGTGTAGAGAGGGGTACTCGCGGAGGGTAGGGAAGTGGATTCCTAGGAGTCTCAGAGCGCTCCAGATTCGTGGGGTGAGTCATGAGTGTGGAAATAGTGGAATTGACGGCACTGTGATTCGAATAGATGGCTGACACGTATATGTAGCAAAACCGAGGGCGGTCAATTACTCTTTTTTGGGGTGTTTTTGCATTTTTGGTGAGAGAGAAAATGCACAAAGAGCCTTAAACTTTGAGCTTCCACAGTTGCCACGAGCCTTTTTTTTTTTTTTTTTTTTACTTATTGTTTTAAAAATAATTACGTCTGATTACTTTATTTTTTAAGTAATTAAACAAGTTCAAAATTCAAATTGCCTCATTTCAATTGCTAATAAATGAATAAAGGTTCAACTGATTTTTTTATTCAAATTTAACTATGTTTAAATTCTAAATATTCTACACTTTTTTTTTGAATTCGTCTGAATGGATGTTTTTTTAACATAAACTACTTTGGACCATAATAAAATTCTTATTAAAAATAGAATATAACTTTTTGTAGTTATTGTCTTAAAAATGTAAAAACCTTTTATTCATTATAGTCTTTTTTTAGGTAGTGTTTACCTTTACTAAAAAAAAGGAATGAAAACATATATATATATATATATATAATTATTGTCTTATTATAATAAATATTATAACTTTTTTTCTATTTTTAATAATAAAGTAGTTGTTAATCCTTATCTAAAGGTACATATTAAAACTACCATTATTTTTAATATTTGTTTTTCTTGATTTAACATCCTTAGGTCATCCTATTTTGAACTTTTTACCTATATAACATATTAAATCTTAATTATTAGATTCAATCCAAACAACTCTCAAGAATATGAAAACACGTAGCTTTTTTTGTCAAACCATTTTGATAGGTAATTGAAATTTTCAGTTTATTAAGAAAAAGTGTGGAAATTTTTAGACACAAACTATGACTGATTTAGTTTTAGGGTAGTGTTAACATGTGCTCTAAGAGCATAGGTTAACAACTAGAATTTTACTATATTAAGAAAATTATTTAATAAGTTTCTAATTTTAGTAAAATTCTAGTTGTTAACATGTGCTTTTAGGACACAGATTAATACTACCCATAGTTTTATATTGAAATTAAAACTTGCCTGCCTTGGGATCTCATGGTTAATTTATCACAACTTAATCAACTTTAAATGTGACAAATATTGCTCTAGATGAAGTATTGATGGAAACTCCTAAAAAATTAGACACTCGGTGAACAAACTACAAAGTAGTGTCATTGCTTACATACACACACATATATATAACTATATATATAGTTAATTTATAAACTTAATTTCCTTTGTGAAAGAAATGCAAATAGACGAGATGCGGTTAGTCCGATAGTAAATCCCTCACATTTGTACCACATGGTTGCGGATTGAAATCCCCCACCAAAAAATAACTCTGAATTAATGTAAAAATTGAAAAAAAAAGGATGTAAATATCTTTGGTACAATCATATTCATGGACTGATTATCAATGTCTAATTGTTTTCGGGAATCCATGTTGACTTCATAACAATATATAGTTTTTGTTTTGTTATAATCAAATCAAGTAATCAACCGGTCTTCATTTATTTTGTATTTATCTCCTGTGCTCGAAGTTTTTTTCCCATTTAAAATTTAAATTTTGTCAACATGTAGTACTTAATCACATGGCTTAATTTAATTATGCTTTATAATAATTGAATTTTAGGTGCACTTATGTAATCAACTAATTAATCATATTATTAATTAATTCAAAGATATGGACTTTTAAATAATCAAATATCAAGTGATATTTGGCAATGGGTCGAGGGTTTTGCCAAACCCACACCCGAACTCGTGAAATTAATCGGGTTCGGGTTTGGGTTTCATCCACGGGGTTTTAGGGCATCCATATCAGTCCTACGAACCCGTAAATTTAAAAAGATTAAAAAGTATTGTATTTTTAAATCTAAAAAATAGTTAAATATTAAAGATTAAAAGGAACTCAAAAGTAATAGAGAAGAATAAGGCAAATGATATTCAATTTATTTGAAGTTTATATTTTTAAAAAGACAAAGACCACTCATATAGAAATAAAGGGTGAACCCTTTATTCATGTTTTTTCAACGTGAGATTGTCTTCAATCTCACATAAAAAAAAATAATAATAAATGGTTCACACCTTGTATATAAAATGCATCTAACAATTGTTGAAATCAAACTAATATTTTTACTTTATTCCCCATTCTATTTCAAGTTTCACCCCAGGTTTAAATTTTCAATAATACTACTTTGTCCAAATTTAGATAAAATAACATTACTCCTAAATTTTTAATAATATATAAATTTAGTATTAACTTTTTTTTTAATATTATACAGGTTCGGGTGTGGATTTTTTTCTTTCAAATCCACACCTAAACCCGCTTCGGGTTGTATTTTTACACCCAAACCCGCAGCAGGTTTAGATTTTGCACACCCAAATTTGGTCGTAAAGGGTTGATTTCTGGCGGATGCCCATGGGTGTGGGTCTAATTGCCATCCCTGGATATCATGAATGTACTCCTTTAAAGAATGATAATCTAATAACCAGTAATCTACAGTTGGTAGGCTGGTAGCAATATATTGCCAATACCAAAGTTTTTAAGAGAATTTTAATTCGTTAAAGATGTGTAGCTTACTTTGTCAAAGAAACTTTTAAATACCACAAACATATTCATATTTAACTAAATACTATCTTTTTTGAAGTAAACTAAATACATTGTTAGTTTCATGTGTTATGGTTCGCTTGCAATTAGGTAAATGTCTCTACCACCAGGGTTTGCAAACCCTGACAATCCGGCATTTGTATATTTATCACACATTTTTCTATAAAACTGTAAAATGTGGGGAGATCTCTCCTCTGTAGTAGGAGTTGGTACGTATCTCTCGATTATGTTAATAGAGAATTTTAGATCACACATGTAGTGTTTAATCTATGCAGATTCTAAAAACAAAAAAATTAGCACGGTGATTGATTTAACGGAACTATGTCAAGAATCAAATGTGGTAACTTAGAAAAAAAAAAGAATCAATTAAATGTTGCACATCAATCTTTATAAGTTGAAGATGCACTAAAATGTGTAACCGACTCCTGAAAGTAGATCCATGACAACTGGTCGGATCATTATTTTTGCAATAGGCATGAGAAGATAGAAGAATTAAAGCCGGTAAGAGGTGATTAATTTGCATAAATTATCCAATTAGTTAGTTAGTCAAGTTGTGGGTGAATGGTGATGGATGGGCGGTCTGCCGGGCCCAGTGGCGCCTAAATCAAAGAAATAATGCATAATATTTGTATATATAGAAACCAAACAAGTGGTCTGTAGAGTGAGTAGCAAGTGTTGTCTGTTTTCTGTTCTAGGGTTGTTTTTGTTTCAACAAGGTTTCCAAAAGAGGCAATTGTGGCATGCGCACGCAGTCCTATTGTAAAGGGCTGTCTTTTTCTTACTTGTAGACAGGTGGTTGGAGGTTGCAACTGTCAATCATCAACCCCATCAAAATTCTTTGAGAAAAAAAATAATGTTGGTTATACTAACACACAAGTTACTCAACTTGTCTATATATTAACTTAAAAAGAAAAAAAAAACTCGTTAATTACTTTCTTATATTATATTTAGTAGACATATTCTTCACTGCTTGTATGCATTTTGCTGATCACTTTCCAATTATATATAATAAAATATTTCATTACTGGTCAGGAGAGTTTTGATTTAGTGATATCTAAGAGAATATTAATCTCTCTCTATATATATAGAGAGAGATAGAATCTGAATATTGGCCGGTTTCCAACTTTTCCACTGTAATGTACCAGAAAGATGCAATAACACTTTTTACTCTTCTGGAAATGTAGCATTTTGTGTCAGCCAAAATTTTTTAACTGACTAACTAATGCAGGTTCAATTTATTTATTTGATATAATGATATTTATAGAAGATATATAGAACATAAACAGCATCAGCCGAGTCATAAAAAAAGGTAGCTTTCCAGCTGTGCAACATAATTATAATTTCGCTTCAAAAAAAAAAACATAATTATAATATCAAGATGCCATCCAAGCTCCGGCGCGCAGGTTTCCTATCCGCTGTCTTCAAGGTATATATTATTCTATTTGTTTGATCTTTTATGCATGTAAGCAATTGAAGATGGATTTTATTTCAGTTTTTTGTTTGATCATAAAAAATAAGGGCGTAGTCAGGACTTAATGTTATGGTGGGTTAAATTAATTACTATAAATGTTTTTTAAATGAATATTCATAGACGAGATTAGGTTGGTCCGGTCAGGGACGGATCCACCTTAAGATCAAGTGGGGTCCATGCTAGGGTTGCACATTTTCCCCCGGAGCCTTATTCCCCCGTGACCCCATCCCTATTTGGGGGAAATTTTTTAGGGGAAAATGGGGAAATGGGTGGGGATGGGGATGATTTTCATCCCCAAATTGAAATGGGGATGGGGATGGGGAGACCCTCCCCCAACCCCATTTCCTAATTTCCCCTAAAAATATACTGAAATGGGGATGGGGTTGGGGGGAGGTTCCTCCATCCCCATTTCCCCATTTCCCCTATTCCCCAAAAATATTATAAATATAATTATATAGATATTGTTTTTTTTTATTTGAAAACCTAACTATATATACCTCATTTTCTTTTGAAAACCCTAAATCTAAATAATTCATGTCCTCTCTCTGTCTCTGACTCCTCTAAACTCTCAAGTCTCAAGTGCTTCTTCGACCAAAGAGTAGCAGCAGCTTCTTGTAGTTGTTCACTTGTTGTTCTTCTTCTATTCCGACATGTGACGACGACATCAAATCTTCTTCTTCTGTCAGCTCCGACGATGACCAGCTCAGACGACATCAGATCTTCTTCTTCTGTCAGCTCCGACGACATCAGTTCCTCTTCTTCTGTCACCTCCGTCGAGACCAACTGCTTCTCCATCTGACGACTGCAGTTCTTCTTCTCTCCAATTAAGTTTCACTTTCAGCTCCTCTTCAGATCATGTCTCAAACCAAACAAAAACAAAAGCAAGGTAGAGATTAGAGAGTTGTGATTTTTTATTTAATTTCTTAGTTTCTTTTTGTTGGTTTGGTTTTATTTATGTTAATTGAACTGTCATCTGAGTATTTGATTTGTGAATTCTAATTGCATTGAATAATCATTATATAATCCTCTATTTTTGTTATGTTTTGTTTTATTTTTTCAGTTCCTTGACAGATTTGTTTTCAAAGTTGCTGGGTGGAGAGTATTCAAAGTTGCTGCCTGCTAAGCATGAATTGGCATTTGGTTGTTTAGAATTATTTTGTAATGGATTTTCTTGAATTTGCCTTTATTTTGTATTTGTAATGTACTAATTGATTTTATCTTATATTTGTAATTAATGGAATGTTTTTTTTATATTTGTAATTGTAGTAAAACGGGGAAACGGGGGAAAACGGGAGAAATGGGGAACCGGGGTTGGGGATGGAGGTACCTCCCCCCAAAATCCCCCATTCCCATTTTCCCCAAATGGAGAAATGGGTGGGGATGGAGGAGGGTTTGGGTAGTGGGGATGGGGATGGGGAGACCTACATCCAGCCCCATTTCCCAAATATGCATCCCTAGTCCATATCCTATCTCAATTTTTTTATTTAAAAAAATTGATTTTATGCTTATATATATTAATTAACATTCAATAATACATATTACCTCGATCTTAGCATAGTTGCTAATGTATCTATTTTTCACCAAGAAAAATTTCAATTTTATCCTGTAATTTTAATATTCTTTTTATGTCTTTTTTATTTTACCATTTTTTTCCATTTCTTTCTCAAATTTTCATGTTTTTTTATAAAAAAAAACCAATTCAATTCTTTATTTCCATCCTTGTCAACTTCTTAACTACCCTCAATTTGTGGTTATTTAATTCGATTTTATATTATATAAAATTATCTATTATTATTTTAAACTTTTATTATTTTTTAATATTTTTAGTTTGACATGTCTAACACATCCGATCAATAAACCCTAAAAAATATCAAATTTTAATTTATTGTATTGAAATAGTTCATCTATTATTATGATTTATTTTATTTGTCTCTTTGATATTTTTCTTTATTTTATAGTTTTAATTTATTTAGAATCAGTAAATCAATAATTTATCATAGAAGAATAAAAAAATTCAAAAACATGTCTAGTAATATTTATTAATCAATTATTTTTGTATAAATTTAAAGTTAATTCATTATAAATATAAAACAAAATTTCTTATTATAAAATTAGATTGTTTTTATTATTATTTATTTTTTAATATTGTTTTTTTTAATGTAAGATTATTTAGCTCATCTTGAGTAAGGGGTCGTTTGCTTTTTTCACTTAAAACTTAATGGGTCTGAATTGAACTCATTAAGTTGTTTTGTTTGTTTTTTTAAGTGGTCAAACAACTTAAAAATATCAAAAAACAACTTAAAATAAAAAGTAAGAAATCCTGACTTTTAACTTAATTCCAAATCACTGAATTACAATTAAAATATTCTCTTCCAAATCTATCCTTTAAAAAAAGATATATTTCCAAATTTATCTTAATTTGATATGGTATAAACATATTTCTTTTAACATATTTCTTATTTAAACAGGTTTTAGAAAAGAAAAAAAAAACTCTAATTACTTCTCATAATGAAATTTTTCAAAGATTGAACAATTGAAATTCTCTCTTGCCACATTCCGGTAACAACTCTTTTTTTATTTTTATCTAACTATTCGTATAAGGCTCAATAAATTTGTCTATCATATTGAGTAGATTTCGTGGCTTGAAGATGTTATAAAATTATTGTATATGAAAAATTTAAGAACCTTTTTTTTATTTGGTTTCCGATGCATATGATCCAGGAAACAAAAAAAAAACAAAAATAGTTTCATGAATTATATTCGCAGGAAACGTGGACAACATAAAAATTGAACTTGAACTTTTTTTTTTGACAATAAATTTAACTTAAACTTTGTTTGCAAAATATGCAAAATTATATTCTTTGATTAATTTTTTTAATTTGTTAAATTGAACTTTGTTTGCAAAAAAAAAAACATACAAAATGTTATAAAGAATTATGCATGTTAAATTACTTTTTTAATTAGTATAGATATAAATGTAAAATTACGTATTTTCAGACAATTTTATTTTAAAAAAACAAACATGTTGACAGTACATTCAGATGTGAGAAGAAAAAAAACAAACATGTCATTCAGGTTCAGATTTCAGTCCCTATTCAGTCTTCAGAAAAATTCAGGACTGTTCAGTCTTCAGACAAAAAAACAAACGACCACTAAGTTTTATATTTGTTTTATTTTATCTAAACTTCATTATACCATCAATTTTTCTTTATATAAAAAATCTAATTTTACTATGATCTTAAATTTTTAGTATTTTTTATATAATTGTTATTTTATTCAAGTGCCCCATCTGACAAAAATTCTTGGGTCTGTCAGCTAAGGTCTGATGGTAAACCCCTCACATTTATACTACGAGATCGTAGGTTCGAGCTACCCCAAAAAAAAAAAACCCCAAATTTATGTAATATTTATATATATAAAAAAGAAAGTGAACATTCATAATACAATAAACTTTTATTAATTGAAAAGTATGTACCTAGATATGAAAACACATAGACAGTTTAATCCAAAAAAGATTTAAAAAGGGATATCTCCATCGAATACTAATTATTTTGATGGAGATTTTACAGTGTCCATCAACCCACCAAAATTTAAACATTAACATCTTGTATATACTGTCTTACCATTGTTTATAAAAAGTCTAAAAATAACATTTAAATTTGTTACAACTCATCTATCATTATATAAGTAATTAAGTTATGTTCATATGCAAAATAACTTTTATACAAATTCAATGCGGATCAAATACTGCTATAGTACTTATGGAAACTCTTTTTTATTTATTATTATTATCCGTTTTTGCATACGAAATCCAAATGTATAAGTCCGAATTGTACAATATATCTTTATTTGACATGTACCTTGATTGGAAGGTAAAAAAGGATACTTGTCTTTATTAATTATTTGTTACTGAGTTGTGTGTCAGAAGACCACCATAGGTCTTAGGTATGGGTGGGAATGTGGGATTGGAGTCGCGATAAGTTGTCTACCTGAGAACTTTTTTGGATGCAAATTCATCATGCATCTCCTATTGAAATGTTGGAAGAAGATACCAAGTATATCTGCCGCACTAAAGAATATTCTCCCCTAATTTTGAGTTGTTTATTTGGCATCTCTTTTTATGATGAGTAAGAGCATCTCCCACCCATCTCTATATTCATGTTTTAGAAAATTTTGTGAAGATGAAAATTTTAGAAAAAAAACACTCACAATTCGGGTGGATATGAAAGTCATTTAGATAGCTTTCCAAAAATATTAATGTATTTAGACATTATCATATGTCATATTGTTATTATTTAAGGTCATTGTTTTGTTATCCTTATTTTAATATTTTTATGTTATTGTAATTTTTAATATTAATATTTATTAATTTCAATACTATGTTTCGGTTTTTATTGTATTACTAACTTATAATTATCAATATGTAATAATAGATTTTTTTTATAACATAAAATAATTTTTTTAGAGAAAATTATAACAAAATAATAATATGAAGAACAAATGATAAAGTATGGTAAATAAAAAAATATTCATTAATATTCAATATTGGACTCATTTTAAAGATCTAGATGAGACTTTTCTAATGATATAATTTTTATGTTAATAAAATGTATAAATTAAAATTTATTATACATGAATTGAATTGAATTTAATGGAAAATGTAAAAGAATATAAATGGAAAAAAATGTTGAAAAGTGAATTTAGAGAATGAATAGTGGTTCTCTAAATTTAGAGTATGAACATTAGAAACTCTAAAAAATTATCTTGGAGACATAAATTTAGAGATGAGTGTGAGTAACTCATACTCTAAATTATCTTGGAGACATGAATTTAGAGATGGGTCCCATCCATCTCTATCTCTATCTCTAAAATAGAGTTTTAAAATGGAATATTTCTTCCAGATTTCATCTCTAAAAAATTTTCACTCCCACCACATTCTCTATTCTTATCTCTATCTCTATCCTTATTTCTATTTATATCCTCAAATAACTTAAATTTTCATTATTAATTTTTAATTTCTTTAATAAATTATTGTTCAACTAAATTTTAACAAATATTATTTATAATAACATTTGTCTTTGTATTTTTTACTTTTTTTATATATAATATTTTATTAGTGTATGAATTTATAAATATCTTACTAATAAATAAATACACCACCCATCAATTTATTTGGAGTATTTGTTACTAATTTGTTGTTGTATCAAACTTTCTCAAATAATTAAATACACCACCCATCAATTTATTTTTTTATAAATAACTACTCTGGTTACTTCATCATCCACTTCACCGTCTACTTCACATTTTTATAAAAATTTAGTTGGAAACTGAGTTTTTTGTTTTTTTTATCCTTATTTTAATATTTTTATGTTATTGCAATTTTTAATATTAATATTTATTATTCCAAAACTATGTTTCGGTTTTTATTGTATTACTAACTTATAATTATCAATATGTAATAATAGATTTATTTTTATAACATAAAATAATTTTTTTAGAGAAAATTATAACAAAATAATAATATGAAGAACAAATGATAAAGTATGGTACATAAAAAATTATTCATTAATATTCAATATTGGACTCATGAGACTTTTCTAATGGTATATTTTTTATGTTAATAAAATGTATAAATTAAAAGTTATTATACGTTAATTGAATTTAATGGAAAATATAAAAGGATATAAATGGAATAAAAAAAAGTTGAAAAGTGAATTTAGATATGGAATAGTGCTTCTCTAAATTTAGAGATGGAACATTAGAAACTCTAAAAAATTATGTTGAAGACAACAATTTAGAGATGGGTGAAAGTAACTCCTACTCTAAATAGTCTTGGAGAGATGAATATAGAGATGGATGGAAGATGCTCTATAAGTGGGACAAGCATAAACCCGTCCACGGTTCCGTGGACAGGTCGAACCGAAACCGAATCGGAAAATTTCGGTTTTGGTTCGGTTTTTAACCTCCGGTTTGGTGGTTTGAGTTCGGTTTTGGTTACAAAACCGGCCGGTTCTGGTTCGGTTTCGGTTTCGGCCGGGGTTTTTTTTTTTTTTTTTTTTGGGTTTTTCGAATTTTTTTTTTTTAAATATCAAAGTTTATACTTTTTTTTTTAATTTCAAAATACATATAAAAAATTGGAAAAAGTTTTAACTTTTTTTTCAATTTCAAATACATATCAAATTAATCAAACTTAACATATAACAACTATACTACTATAGTCTAATTAATACTAATTAAAATTTGACAAAGCTTAAATATAAAAATTTGCATACACATTTTTATTTGTAATCAAACTTCATTTATAAGATAAGGTCTATCACTCTATTAGTCTATTGTATTCGATATTCATATTAAATATTCAATAAAATATTACAATTATCTCAATATACAATTGAACTGTTGAAGTGTTTTACAATCAATGTGTAAACTAAAAGAAATTGACATTGATTAATAAATAAAAATTTACAATTGAATGAATATATATATATATATATATATATATATATGATACCAAAACGTAACACTAATGAATATAACAGAATCCACAAGATAATCAATAGTAAATATAGAAACATAAAAGAGAATGATAGATCAGAAAATCTTACAACACAGTGATAGTCTGACAACAAAGAAGTACAGGAATATGTCGCAAACTTTATTTCAAACTTGAGAAATTTACAATAGTGAGAGGAAAGGTTAAAAGAGAGAGGAAAGATTCAAGAGATAGACTCTTAATCAAACTCCCAAAGCAAACTTTAAACTTAAACCAACTCTGCCCTCTGGAAGACGAAGCGAGCATTCATATATAGGAGAGAGGACGAGAGTTAAAAGTAACTATAGTACAAATAAAACTATGGTAAACATAACCATAGTAACCTTACATTATTAAAACTTTAATAATAATTAGAAGCATATTCTTCAAAGTTTGTCGTGTTCTGCCGACGCGTTGATTGTCGTTGTCTGCCGACACACATCTGTCATCTGTAGCTTGTCATGTTCTGCCGACAGGATAGGATAAGTGATATCCTGATAAGATCATGACTCAGATTCGTCGTGGCAAAAGAATCTGGTGGGGTCATCGTCATCACTAAGGTTTCTGTCATTATGGTCGCTAGACCCACTGTCCATTTGAGAGGAGATTGTGGTTATAGCCTTTTCCATTTCTTTAGCAATAGCACGAAGCTCATCAGGAGTGCTGGCAGTGGCAAGTCTGGAACTGGCAGCAGCAAGTTGTGCGTGGGATTGTGATTTAGCCATGAGAAAAGGGGACTGGTCAATCAGGGTTTTACAGAGAGAAGGGTTCTCATTGAACCAAGAAGCCACTCTGTGGGTACCTAAATCAGCAATATTCATGCCGCTCCACCATTTGATTTTTGTTTGTCTTCCAAAATAAGGCACATTAATAGTGCCGATCAGTTTATCAATAATAACATATTCAAGCATCAGGATCCAAGTGAGGCTGAAATGCTTAAAATAAATTAATAGGTCAGGTATAAAATCCCAAGTAGAAGGTTTGTCGAAATGGGAGAGCCAATATTGATAACCTTCATTTACATTGGGGGGAAGGATATCAGTGGTATGGCCATATTTATCCCACCATTCTAAGAACCAAAAAGGGATGTCAAGCTGAAAATTCTTGTCAAAATAGATGAACCAAGAAAGAGAGTTTCCTGGATTTTGTCCATATAGTAGATAGGTCCAAGCTTTAATATAGTCTCAGTAATCAAACCCAGGGGTAAGGAATTGTCGGGAAAAAGGTTTTGTTGAATTTGGGTCGCCCCATTGGTCTTGGGATATAATTTTACAAAGTTTGATTTTGCGGAAAAGAAGTTTTTCCTTGTCGATTTTTTCGTAGACATCTGAGAGAAAAATGGAATCAGTATCTACTAAAATAAATTCATAAAAAACATGTCTCTTGGAATGGTCTTCCAGAAATCTGAAAAACAGGGGATTGATTAAAACATCAGCTAGTCGCTTTGGTTCGTCAAAATATTGGTCTAAAAGGATTGGAACTTCCATAGTACAAAAACGATCAAAGAAAGGTTTGATAATATAAGGATAGGAGTAATTGATAGGTCGATGGGAGGTTTGCGTAGGAGATTGGTAAATAAGATCCTGAGGTTTATTTTGTTTGATAGAATGTGGACTGATACGAGAGGACGTAACTGTCTTGAATGAAGGAGAATCTAGTTGTAATGGGCTAAAAGTATTTGTCAATGGAGTAGAGCAAATGTCTGAACAAAAGTCTGAAAAACCTAAGGCAGCATATTTGTCTTTATGACTGGGTCTTGAAGATGAGGAAGGAATGGTCGATAAAGAGAGGTCGGTGGAAATGTCCGTATGGACTGTCGTTGGTAATGTTGTCAGGGTTGGTCGAATACTAGGTCCTCGGCCGCCACGAATACTGCGGCCTCTTTCACGAGGACCCCGTCCTCTAATGCTGGACATGACCCTGCAAAAATTCGCGAGTTAGAAAATCAGGTAAACTATTATCAGTTCCTTTAATATGTTCAATGGAAAAATCAAAAGCAGATAAAAGTGCTTGCCATCGAGCAAAGATTTGTTTGGAGGCAAGGTTTTTAACATCATTTGTTAAAATAAATTTAGCCGATTGACAATCAACTTTGATGACAAAATGTTGGTTGATTAGGTTATCTTGGAATTTTTGAATAGTCAATACAATGGCCAAGATTTCTTTCTTGACAGTGGAATATTTAAGTTGAGTATCATTCCATTTACCAGAAACATATCTGACTAAACATTCTTTATAATTAATAATTTGTTTTAGGATACCCCTATAACCGAGATCAGAAGCATCAGTTTCCACAATTTTTAGGGGCAGTAGGATATCAGATGTTTAAACAAGGAAGAGACTGGACATGATGTTTTATTTGGCGTATAGCCTGGGTATGAATATTAGTCCAAGGAGGAGGGTTTTTCTTAAGTCTCTGGAAAAGAGGTTTACAGATAAGTCTGAGTTCTTGGTAAAAACTGGCAATATAGTTAAGATATCCAAGGAACCTCTGCAATTGGTTTTTGTCTTTGATGATATCAGGAAATTTGCTAGCAAATTTTAAACTTCGTTGGATGGGAAAGATGGTACCTTTTGTAATATGATGGCCAAGGAATCGGATTTTAGTCTGAAATAGGGTAATCTTTGGAGCAGAGAGAACAAGGCCATGATGTTTAATAGTTTTAAGAAATATATGCAAATATTTCCAATGTTTGTCAATATTATTGCTAAATAAAAGAACATCATCAATATAAGCAATAGCAAATTCAGAGTAGGGGTTAAAAATATCATTCATAATGCATTGGAATTCGCTAGGGGCATTTTTTAAGCCAAAATGCATAACATTCCATTCATATTGTCCAAAAGGAACTGTAAAAGCAGTTTTGTACCTATCTTGTTCAGCAATTTGGATTTGCCAAAAACCTGATTTCATATCAAATTTAGAAAATACTTTGGAATCATAAAGTCTTTTTAATAAGTCAGATTTATTAGGAATATGGTACCTAATCCATTGGAGAGCTTTATTAAGAGATTTATAATTAATAACAAGGCGTGGAACACCTCGTTCAATTTCAGCATTTTTTTGGACATAAAAGGCAGGACAGCTCCAAGGAGATTTGGATGGTCGGATAAGACCTTTGTGTAATAAATCATGAATTTCTTGTTTATAATAAGCAACAAGTTTAGCATTCATTTGTATAGGACGGGCTTTAGTAGGGATTCCTTTTTCAGAAAAATCAGGATTATAGGGTAAAGTAACGATATGTTTTTTCCTATTCCAGAAAGCGTTAGGAAAAGAGGAGCAGACTTCGGATTCGATTTTGGTTTGAAATTGTTTGATTTTTTCTTGCATATGTGGATCATCTAGTCGAATGACTTGTTTTTCAAAAGAAAGATCGTCTTTAAGAAAGGAAAGTTGTTTCTGCTTAATGTTAAGATTAGCAATACATTGGTCTAAATGGGATAAAGGAGAAGAGTTATAATGGATGCTTTCTCGTTTAAGAGTGTCCAGATCGTGGATGATTAAGGGATAAATGAAGGGAAATAGAATTTCTTTGTTGAGGTATTCGGTAATAATTCCTTCACTGGTAACTTTAAAAGGAGATATAAGGTGAAGGAAGGGAAGGCCAAGAATAACATTTTGAGATATGGTTTTGACCATAACAAAGTCAGTAGTATAACAAATGCCTTGGTTGCAGACTTTGGCATTAGCAAGTTTATATTGAACATCAAGCTGTTGCTTGTTGGCACCGAATAAGGATTATGTGGTCTTTTCAAGATATTTGGTGGGCACAAGAGCTTCTCTTATGCAATTAAGATCTGCGCCAGTATCAACAAGAGCATTTACAATGAGATTATAGTCTTGTGCTATTCGTATATCAATTTCAATATACCATTTTTGGATTTTATAGGTTTTTATTTGTCTAATATGAGGGTTGGAAGGATTGATAATAGTGGATAAAGCGGATTGATTAGAAATACCCTCATCAGGGGAATTATCTTGATTTTGATCAGAATCGCTTGAGCTATTAAAATTGGGATTTTTGTTATTCATGGGAATATGATTTTTATTGTCTGTCTGAATAGGAGTGGTACGTTCCAATTTAGCAATAGTGATTTTAATAAGGCGAATTTCATCTTTGAGTTTCTGGACTTCTGTTTGTAAATCAGAAATGGTGATTTTCCTAGGTTTAGATTGGAATCGTCCGATAACATTGGAATCGAAATCAGGAGTACTGTAAGAATTATCAGTTGTTGGTTGTGGAGATGAGTTTGTTTGATTCGTAAGTATCTTTTGTTGTAATTCTTTAATATATTTGGCTTTAATGGAAGGATCATTAATACTATCAATCATACCAATGATCATAGAATAATCGTGTTGGTCAAGAACATTTATTTCTTTACAAATGCATGGTTGTTTGTCGGGATAGTAATCAGATTGGACAGAAGATGATGTAGTATCTGGATCGGAAGAGTAATTTAAGGCTAAAACAATGTTATCAGAAGATTGAGGACTTGCTGGATCAGAAAATTCAGAATCAGAAGAGATGTCATTATAAAGAAGTTGGATAAGTTTGTCTTGAAGTTCTTCAGAGATGTCCAATGTTCTGATTTTATTTTTGATTTCGGGACAACGATTAGCATAATGTCCCTCCTGTCTACAATTAAAGCATTTAACAGTTTTGGATATTTTGGTGTTTTGTTTACGAGGTTGTTTCGTCTTACGTTTAGTAGACTGTGAAGGTTTGGATTTGGGTAAAGGTTTCTTGTTCCTGTACCAACGCCGGAATCTTGGGTTAGTGGAGTTAGGTGGTGTATTATGGAATGCTCTTTTAGATTTATTTTTAGAATGTTTTCGTTTGGATATAGGTAATTTGTCAAATCCGAATTGTTCACACCAAGAGTCCAAGTTCTCGTTTAGTAGTGAGTTTTTGTTTTTTAAGTTGGCTTTTGAGTCGGATGTCAGTACATAACTGTATAGCAACAATATTTATAGTGTTTATGATTTCACCATAAGTCCATGTGTTTAGATCAATTTGTGACCAATCAGAACTGGCATTTTGTTCTATCATTTTATCTCGGACCTTTGTGGAGAAAAGAGTAGGCAGGCCAGAGATAAATTTTTCTTTCCAATAAGAATTAGCATTATCAGAGCGTTGAAGTACTCTTGTTAGAAATATGTCTTTATACCATTTAAAGTCACTTAATCTTTTACAATTAAGATTTTGTAATTTTGAAAATTCTTTATCCTTGAAAGCGGTTTGGGTTTCCAACAAAATGCATTAGTATGGTATAACAAAGAACGTCAATACCGTCAGGTTGAGAGGTTGTCGTAGTAGCAGATGTAGTGATGGATGAAGAGGGTATGGTAGTAGTAATTTCTTTAGTATGATGGATAATAGTTTCTTTGGCTGCAGGATTCGTAGTATGGGTCCACCAGCCAAATAATTGTCCTTCAAAGCCAGTGGCTAGAGAAGTGACTGCATCAGCATGTGTCATGTTTTGTTTTTTGATGTAAATGTATCCTATGGTATGCATTTGTCGAAGGACAGTCATAGTTTGGTATTCTGATAGGCCATCAATGTTAAACTGGTAACAAGCATTACCAGTGTAAGCTCTATAAGGGACAGTCTCTTCATTTGAAGGTCTGGAGGAGTAGGCCGTGGGTAATGAGGTTTAGGTGTTATGATAATATATGTCGTGATTATAACTGTCAACTTTGTCAGTAGTTGTAATTTTGTTAATCATTTGTTCAATATTATCAATCTCAGTCTCCGAGAGATATACCATATCATCTATTGTGTGAATTTCAGGTTTAGGTAGGTTTTTAAGTCTTTCTTCAAGAGATTTTAAAAGTTCTTCTTCATTTAAAAAATAGTCAAAACATTTTTCTATCCCAGTGGGATCAGGGAATAATAAAATATTTTAGGAGGAAGGATCAATCTTTTGACTAGGTGTAATAGGTATATGGGTAGGAGAATCAGGGACAAAAACTTGGGGATTATCAGATTTGGAAGATTTGTGAATAGGAGAAGATGTTGTCATATTGAGTTCAATTTTGTCAAGTTGTTCGCGTAGAGTGTTTAGAAAAATATTAGTATAATTGTTTTGTTTTATAACAGCTCCAACTTGGGCTGAAGAAGAGGCTATGTTATTGGATAGATCTGTTTCCATGATAACAAAAGGGGAACAACTAGTTGTGGTAGAAGCAACGGGGTCAGTATCTTCATTGAAGATGTCAATATCAAAATTCCTGGGAGGAGGATGAAGTTGAATTAGGTCTCCATGTTTGGTTTTATAGGTACGGTTTCGATTTTGATTTAAAACTAAACATTGTTCTTCTAAAGACTTCCGATTAGAATACCATTCGAAGAACGGTATGTCTTGATTAAGTTTTGTGATAGTGGATAACCATCTTTCATGAAATTGTTGTCTCTTCTTGGGAGAATAATTTGTCTCATATTTTTGTCTTAAATTTTTATTATTAGGAGCATGGTATTCTGCCAAAAGATGGCTGTTAATTTCAGAGTCTATAACGTCTATAGTTCTGATAGTAGGTCCAGAAGGGACACTGTCAGTCAAGGCTTAGGAAGGTGTTGGTGAGGTTGGTTCATCATATTTGTGGATAGGATGAGCAGTTTGGTTAAGTGTTTTAAGGATATTGGTCACATGTGTGGGTATATCAATACTAATGGATGGTTTTCTTCGTCTGCGGTGGATAAGGTTGCCTTGGTCTTCAGTATCACTGGATTCTGGTTTATAATGGTATTGATCATGAGGGATAGGAACATATGGGGTTTTTCCTTTGTCTTTGAGGATTAGGCTAGGTATTTGGTTAGCTATATGTTCTCTGGATAAACTGGATAGAGAGTGTCTGGCTGTTTGGAAGCTATTTTCACTGGGTGGATTGGAAATGCTGGGAAGTCTGAGAGAGTGGTCACGGCGGAAGAATATTTTGAGGGTACCATCATGGTCGGTTATACAGTCATGTAAGTTTCGAGATGGTGGTTGATAGGAAGGTTGGTCAACCTTTTCTTTGATCCATTCATCTGGGAAAGCAATGTTTTCCCATTTGACTGGAGCAGGAACCATAACATTAACAGATGGTGAGGCACTAAAACATATAGTTTGTCCTGCTGGAATAGTTGGGGGAATAAAACTGGGTATTAAACCGGAGGTAAGGACTCGGCAATGGACACGATAAACAAGTTTATAAGGACTTGATCTTTCAATGAATTTATAATTGTGGGTTTGGATGTCAATAACAAGACATTTTTCTTTTTGTTCATCAGTATTTAAAGCAATAGTAAAATTGGGATAACATTGAAAATAAATAGGTCCATAAGTCAAAGTTGTTTCAGCCATGCCAAGAATAGATTATTTATAATCAGTTATTCGTTTATCTCTAAGAACAACAAGTAAAGAATTATTGAGTCCAATCTTTGATAAAGGTTTTATCCCTATTTGAACACTTCCAATATGTAAATCATTATAACCAATTTTGCAATAACGATTAAGGCTATTTTTATTTAATAAGTTGGCAGAAAAAGTATTATGTTGGAATTTGACGTTTATCTCTTTAGTCTTTTGTCCTAAAAGAGTTCTGAAGTCTAAGATATTTTTCTTTTTATAAATACTGGACTTCTGTATATCAGGGAGTTGCCAATTATTCAAATCTTTATCATTCCAATTAGTCTCATAATTAGCTACAGATTGTCCGGTGGTACTGTTGTCATCATCAGGTTCTATGCCAGGACGAGAGCTACTATTTGACATGATAGAGAGGATAAATAAACTGTAAAATCTAAGGTTTTAACTCACAGCCTGTCAACGCGGGTACACAGCCTAACTTGTTCCTGACAAACTGCAAAACCCTAAAAGACTATTGACTCTTGCACCTTAGAAATAGCAATCTAATATTCCCCTTCAACAAGTCGCAAAGCTCTGATACCAAAATATATATATATATATAGATATATTGGCCTTGCACTTAATTTTGACCACAATTAAGTTGTCTACGTATCCTCCACCAATGTAGAGGAATCAAAGGCTACGCAGTTCTTTTACCTTTAATTAGATGCTCAGTGTTGAGGTTGGAAGTTGGAATGGATTCTATTCGTTGCCTTCTGTTCCCGTGGTTTGGTCATCTTCGAAGAAATCATTCACTATCTCCGGCTCGAGTTCTTGTTGTCTGAACTTTGCCTTTGTCCAATCATCAACACACGCTTGGGCTTCAAGTGATTGTGGACACAGAACCGACCGTCTTGGTTCCAAAATATTTCCACCTGCACTAAATTCTTGTTCCACAGCAACAGTAGAAACCGGCGTTCCAAGAATTTGTTTGGCAATAATAGCTGAAATTAGAAATACTTTTTCATGATCCTTCCACCAAACCTGGATACTAAATTCACTATCTTCTAAAAATTCATGATTGGTTTGTAAATACTGGTCAAGCTCAGAAATCGAGCCAGATGAGGATGAAGAAGATGTTCGTAATTTTTTGGCTCTATCGGAAAACAATCGATCCCCTAAACCCTTTAATTTAAATCTTGAGGAAGAAGTAGTACCATCAGATGTGGGTTGTGGTTGTGAAACCGAAATGTTCAAAGACGGACCATATATTTTAAGATATTCATCATATAATTCATATAGCAAAGTCTTAACAGAATTACAATAATTAAGAATATCAACTTCTATTCCTAAACTATTGTAGTAATGAGTTAAATAATCCTGCAAACATTCTAATTTAAAGCGTAGATCAAAACATAATGCAAGCAAGTAAATAATTGGAATCTCCTCATAATAATTTAGCCATTTTGTTTTCATTGCAGCAACACATTGACTCAATTGAATATCTAATTCACACTCACTGATTGCACCGGCAATATTAACACTTTGAATAAGAAATAAATGAGTAGTGGGATAGTAAACACCAGATAAAGCATTGGTAGCATCATTAAAAACACGTAACAATTCAAGAATTTTTATACATACATCCCAATGCTTCAATTGAAGAGAAATTGAAGGAACATTATAAGTAATAAAAGAAACTAATAATTCATTATATTCAACACTTTCACTAAGCAACTTATAAGTAGAATTCCAACGAGTACTAATATCCCGAGAAAATTTAATGGGACGCCTACTATTTTGAGAGCAAAATCTCAACCATTGTTTCTGGATTTTGTTATGCTTCCAGATATAGTTAATACTATCTCTAATTGGTCTAATATAAATAGAAAGAATTTGTAATCCAGCTTGAACACACAAATTTAAAACATGGCATGCACATCTTTGATGAAATAATTTACCCGCAAAATAAGGACTGCACAATTCCTTTAACATAGGAATAGATGCGGCATTGCTTACAGTATTATCAAAACCAATTGCAAAAATTTTGTTTTGGATATGAAACTTTTCAAAAATAATTTTAAGGTGTCGAAAAATATTTACAGCTGTATGTGATTCATCGAAAACATGAAATGCAATAATTCTTTTTTGCATGACCCAATCATTATCAATATAATGACATGTCACACCTATGTAATGGTGGCTACCAAAATTGTCAGGTCTATATGTCGGCACATACGGAAACGCGACCTTCAAATTGATAAAAAAATGATTTCAATTTGTGTTTTTCTTTTTTGTAAATGGAAAACAGTGCACGTGTAAGAGTGACTCTAGGAACATGTTGCATTGCAGGATTTAATGCATTTTGACAATAATTAACAAAACCAACTTTCTCACCAAAACTAAAAGGTAAGTGTTCTACTGCAACCATTACTGCTAATTCTTCCTTATTTTTTCATACGTATAATGAAATAATTGATTGTTAGGAGTTCCGTACCTGGAGATTTGGGCTTGGTTACTAGCCTTCACCATTTCGGACGGATGATTTTTCCTAATATGAGCCCAGTACGTGCTATATCCGAAGTTTTTACTGGTCTTGTATGTTTTGGGGCAGTAGTTGCACTTGATTTTGATCGTTCCGTCATCTAACTCAGTTTTCTTCATATGGGTTTTGAACAGATCGGACTTCAACGGCTTTTCTTCTTCACCTGCATAAAAATCATCTGAAGAGGGTGGCATGGTAGAAGGGGTAGATATATTTTCATTACTAGTGGGGGTATTGAGATTTGGCTCAGAAATTATTAGAGGGGGATTAGAATTAGGAGAGAGATTGGATCCAAATTCTCTTTGAAGGAACTCGTGGTAAATTCGGTTATTGTAATTGAGGTCATCACCTTCGTGTTCCAACAAATCTTGCAATGGACCCTTTCCTCTGTCCAAATTTCTTAGACTTGAATCGTCTCCCCCACTTGCCATTAAAAAATAAATTATAAATAATTAAATACTAATAGTAAAAAAATTGATAATTGTAAGTAAATATAACAGATGCTTGTAAAAAATAAAAGAAATATATATTTATTAATTTATATGAGAAATGAAAATAAAATAAAAATGTTGAATGTAGAGAGAATTGAAAATTTTAGATTGAGATTTGAGAGAGAATGAGAGAAGAATGAAGTATTGAAGTGTGAAAAAGAATGAAATATGGGGTGGTATTTATAGAATTTAGGTGGAGGGGCATATTTACAATTAAATTAAAATAAGGGAAAAAAAAATTTGGCCGTTGGAGGAAGTCAGAATAGATGAAGAGGTCAGAACGGTCACATTGTCACAATTTCAATTTTTTTTACAATTTTAGTGACACGTGTCGACTTGTCATTGGGTGACATTATATATATTTTAAACTTTTTAACCGTTGGTCTCCAACGGTCCAACCCAACGGTCAACTTTTGTTTAGTTTTTTCAAATTGAAGGACACGTGTCGTCATGCAATTGGTTTATTTTATTTATTTTAAATGTAAACCGGCGGTTGGACGGTTTTAGGCGGTTTCGGGCGGTTTTTGGTTGGTTTTGGTCGGTTTTTCCAAAGGTCAAACCGAACCCGAACCGGCTTCAACCGGTTTCTAACCGGTTTTGTAATCGTCGGTTTCTGTTTCGGTTTCGGTTTCGGTTTCGATTTTCCAATTTCGGTTTCGGTTTTTAACCGCCAGTTTAATCAAACCGTTGACACCTCTAGACAAGCATAGTGTGCTCGCTTGCCTCATTTACATCGCATCACATCACATGGGTTTATATCGTAAGAACATCACATCATATTATATGGTTTAGATCGTAATAAATGAGTAAGTCCAAACAAATTTTTTTTTCTCTCTTTTCATTGTTATAGTTCTGGAAAAGAGGACATTGTAGATTGTCGAGTCTCACTTCTTTAATGTGAAATAAAATCGGTACGTAAAAGTGCTCAATCTATATATCTTAGAGCAAGGAGGAATTGTTTTTGTTTTTGTTTTTTTTAATTTTTAGCATGAATAATTCGGCAAAAAGAATGAAATTAATATATTAATTAATGATACTAGTTTTCTCTGTATATTGCCTGCAGGCATGGACAAGCAGCATGCGCGTGGCTTGGCACAAGTTTTTGTCCGCCACTAAGCAGTGCGTTACGCACGTCTTAACCTGCATAATTATCCCGATTTGATGCCCTAAACATGTCAATTTAACAATTAAAAGAAACACTACTAGTACAAGTAACTATTTAGTTTATACGTACAGCTAGCATTTGGGGATCATCTGTGCATAAAAAGTATGCTTCTCGAACTCTAATCCTCTTTACGTCTAATCTGTTTTGAACATTACAAGTTTTTAATATGTCAGAAATTATTAATAGTATTTGGTTACGCTTGCTTTTCTATGGTAGGGTTTGGGATAGAATAAAGAGAATATGCGCACATATTAATTAGTACTAGTGCTGGCAATTTGGGCCGGGTCCAAATGGGCTGCCCGGCCCAGCCCGTTTTTTCGTTGGTCTATACCGGCCTGACCCACTAGTGAAACAGGCTAGATCCAAGCCCGTTTCGTTGGTGGGCCGGGCCGGGCCGGGCCTACCTTTGAAAAATACCGGACGGGTTCGGTAAGGCCTGTAAAGCCTGTAGCTCTAAAAAAATTTTAAAAAGTTTTTTTCCTGACGGGCCTTGACGGGCATCTAGTAACAAAATTTCAATTTTCTGGGAGGCTTTTACGGGCCGCCCGTGGGCCCGGCCCGTCAGAGATTTTTTTTTTAAATTTTAAAACTTGAATTCCTTTTTTAAATTTTGAATTGTGGGGTGACTTTTATAATTAGCCAGGTGACGGTCAGGGGGGAAAATATTCAAAACTTTCAAAAATTACAATTTTTCCAATTATACCCTTACCTAACTTTTTCCTATAAATACCCCATAACCCTCACCTCATTCTCTACATTTTCTCTACTTCCCTACTCTCTTATTCTCTCTATTCTCTACAATCTCCAACATCTCTCACTCACTCTTTCAACTCTTTCAACCATATCTCACCACAAATTTAATACGAAATTACAAAAATATTATTCATCGAAAACTAATTAAGTGTTGTATGAAATGAATAATATTATATTTCATATTAAAATTATTACATTAATTACTCAAAATTATTACAATGTATAAAAAATAATATTGTATTAAAAAAAAATTCGAAGCACGACGGGCCTATGACGGGCCGGCCCGTCACAGGCCTGTAACGGGTAGGCCCGTTTAAGGCCCGGCCCAAGCCCGACCCGGTCTGTCCCTACACGGGCCTTGGACCCAGGGCGGGCCCTCTTTTTTGTCTAACGGGCCGGTCAGACCTGGCCCATTTTCCCTGACGGTCCGGGCTGGCCTAGCCCGTTTTCCCTGACGAGCCCGACCCGTTTCACAGACGGGCCTAATGGGCCGGGCCAGCCCGTATTGCCACCACTAATTAGTACAAAGAAAAGTCACACAATTAGAGAGATCAAGATGGCATATTACATATATGATATATATATATTGACCGTTCAATTGTTGTTTAATTTATGTATAAACAATGGATCCTATTTCACTCGGAAAAAAATGATTTTCTCGAGTGTTGCAGTACAGATACAATTGAGTGTTGCAAGTAAGAAAAACTTGAGTTTCGAAACCGTGGCATGTCAAATTCAGAGCCGGTCCTGACGTTGTTAGGGTCCAGGGTAAAAATGTAAAAAATAGACCCCATAACATGTTAAATAAGGAATAGGGTGTTGTCCCAAAATGGGCTCTACAATTTTTTTAATATATTCTATAGATATAATTAAAATAAAAATGAATTGGATCCTTCATAGTCACAATTTTTTTTTAATATATTCTATACATATAATTAAAAAAATAATTGGACCCTTCAAAGTCACAATTCTTTTTTCCATAGGCTATTACGACTCACAACATGCCCAAACTTATATATCCAAAATAAAATACTATATATTAAATTTAATAAAAACAAGAGTGACGATATTTGCACCCATAAAAAAACTGTATGTACACCCCAATTTAGTTTTTTTTTTTTAAATCCAACATTACCCTTGAGTAAAATTACTTAAAGGACTAAATAATTTGTAAGTACACAGAAATAATTATTAATTTGTTTTATATTAATCCTTTATAAAAAAAACGAAAAAGAAAGTTAATTATTTGATATGATAATAAAAACCTTCCTATTTTATCAAACTCTAACTTCTATTTTAAAAACTAATTTCAATTTCTTTTAAGGAATATAGATTGATTGAGTTGACAAACAATTTACTACTATAATTGAGTGAAACAAAAATCAATAGTAACAATAAACTTTCTTATGAACAATTGTTTTTTTTTAAAAACTTTCTTTTGAACAATAATTTTTTTTAACAAAAAACTTTCTTATCAACAATTATTTTTTTTTAAAAAAAACTTTCTTATGAACAATTGTTTTTAATTAAATTTTTTATTCGTAGGAACAGAAGAATTGAGATACACTGTTGTGTGCTGAGAGTCTCTCTTTACATATGTCCTTTCTTCTTGGTTAATGTAATTGCTGTTTTTTATTAATGGATTATAAATTTCAAAAACAAATATTAAAAAATTAAAAACTAAAAAAGTTAAAGCAACACATGCACTTGTTACGGTTACAACTAGTAGTTTTTTAATTCGGTGAAATTGGAGAATTTTGAGTTTAAAAAATATTAAAGAATTAAATAAAAAGTTTTTAATGCAATGAAAAGAAATTTTTTTCAGACAATTTTTTAGTGACATCCAATGTTTTTGCAGGAGTTAGAAATTAATTTTTTTTAAGAGAAATTATTTATTTGAATAAAAAGATATAAAATAATAAATTTTAAATAAATATGATTATATAACAAAATAATGTGTGTGTTTACAAAAATATAATACAATAAAATTAAAGAATGGTATTTTTACCATTAAGTGGGGTTTATTTAGGAACCAAAGATTTTAAAAATATTTTAGAAGTATACTTACGAAATGGGTGTACATACGTTTTTTGTTGAGAAGTGCAAATATCACCGCTCTAAAAACAATTTGAGGGTTGCACTTGCTGCACCACCCAGGGCCAACCTGGGCCAACCTGATCAAATTAAGCATGCATTACATAATTGGGATATGCAAGAAATGTGTAAACTTCCTACAAATCTTAGTTCATGGTTTTTGAGGATTGAGAGATTGCATCAAGTCATCAACAGCTATCTAGCCGGTGAGAAAAACTCCGGCTGGTGAACCAATTACACTGAAGATTTTCTTCCGATTAGAAGGACAGACAGACAGATGAGTATGCAGTGGGGAAGTCGGTGGGGAAATCAATTGTAATGTGAGGTGGCCATGACCTTCAAATCATCAATTTTTTTTTTTTAAGTTAATGTAAATTTTACTCTGCTTTTTTTTTTTTTGTTATTTACATTTTTCTACTAAAATTTTATGATTTTTTAAATTGGTCAATTAAATCCTTCAAATTTTGATGAAATTAGCTTTGCATCTGTATACATGTATGTTGTTCGGTTCTCCGCCTCCTCAACAGACGGGCAGCGGCGTCACTAGTTTTTTGTCTTGTTGAATTTTGTTTGCTTTAATGCAAAAATAAATCCAAATAAATAAATCTAAGTGTGGATGAGCTGAGCTTGTGATTGGCTACAGCCCACGTGATGATTTCACCCTCCAATGCACATGCATTGCCCACCTTGATGCTGTCACTTCAACAATGCCACATCAGCAATTTTACTTATACGGCGATATAGGGTAGGCGATACATCCCGATGTATCCAAGTTTTAGCTCCAACAAAGATACGATAAATTGTGTGTCCTTGCGGTTTTAGGATTATAGCTCGATAAGGTTAAACTTATAAATAAATAATGGGAAATTATCATTTTTCCTCCTCTGAGGTTTGCCATATTAAATAAACTGGCCTCTTCTATCAAATTTTCCATCCAAAAAGCCTTTGACCATTAATTGAAAAATTAAAATGCTTCCATTAGAGATTGAACCCTTAACCCTTAACCACATACTCTAACCATATGAGCTATTCCAATTTATCGTTTGAGATAAGTTGATTTAAATGTATATATATATATATAGTTATATAATTTGTTTAAAATAATTTAAATATATGTATAACTTAAAATAAAATTATATATATATAATTTAAAATAAAATTATATATATAATTTAAAATAAAAATTATATTTAATAATAATATATATAAATAGATTTATGAAATAATAATAATAATAAGAAAACAAAAGGAAACCCCAAAAATCAAGAAAATCAAACCCCCGTTAATTTTTTTCTTTCTTTTTCTTTGAATTTTTTTCCTTTTCAAAAAATATATTATTTCAATTTGGTAAACAAAACCCTGAAAATCAAAGCCCATAAATTGAAAAGGGAAAAAATTCAAAAAAAGAGAGAAATAATAATAATAATAATAATAAATTCCATTTAAATATATGAGTTTATTTTAAATATGAGTTTATTTATAATTTAAAATAAACTCATATATTTAAAAGGAATTTTAAAAAAATTACGAGCTTTGATTTTCTAGATTGTTTGAGTTTCCTTTTGTTTTCTTATTATTATTATTATTATTTTTTCATAAATTTGTTTTTGTATATTATTATGAAATATAAGTTTATTTTAAATTATATATATGAGTTTATTTTAAATTATACAAATAGATTTAAATTATTTTAAACAAATTATATAACTATATATATACATTTAAATCAACTTACCTCTAACAATAAGTTGGAGTAGCTCAGGTGGTTAGAGTGTGTGGTTTTTAACCACAAGGTCAATGGTTCGATCCCTAATGGAGGCATTTTAATTTTTTAATTAACAGTCAAAGACTTTTTGGATGAAAAACTTGCCAGAAGGAGCAAAATGACTAATAATTTGGGTTTCAGGGATGAATGACCATTATTGAAACTAGAGAGACCAGTTTATCTAATATGACAAACCTTAGAGGAGAAAATGATAATTTCCCATAAATAAATACAAATTTCATGCGTTGAAACTGAATTTGGACAAGTGTCAATCATCAACATATCATGTAAAACATTTACCAAGTACACTGCCCTTATTGTTTATATTATCTCACCATACCAACTTTGAGGAAATGTATTAAAAATCATATATAATCCCTTTATTATAATTTCTGTCAGGTTCCAAAGAAATTGTCCCTTTACAAGAGTGTAATCAATTAATTTATTGGAAAATCTTAGCTGTCATTGGCCTCTTGGGTTGGTCTTATGATTAGGTCTTATGATTAGGTTTAAGCCCAGTTAAGAGAAAAACTTAGATACAACCACACAGTGGTGGATTCAGAAATTTTAACAGGATGGGACACTTAAACAAAGTAGAAATTATATATAAAAATTACCGAAAAATTAAGATCATAATAAAATAATTTTTTTTAAAAAAAGTTTTTTATATAAAAAACAATCGATGGTATAATGAAGTTTAGAAAAAATAAAACAAATATAACACTTATTCAAGATGAACTAAATAATCTTATATTCAAAAAAGAAATAAAAACAAGAAACACAAAATTAAAAATAAATGATAACAAGCAAACAACATAAACAATGATAAATTATAATATTTATTTTTAAAATAATAAACTACAATCTAATTTTATAATATGAAATTTTGTTTTGTATTTATAATGAATTCAATTTAAATTTATATAAAGATAATTGATCGATAAATATTACTAGACATGTTTTTGAATTTTTATTCTTCTAATTATTGGTAAATTATTGATTTCAAATAAATTAAAACTATAAAATAAAAAAAATACTAAGGATAAAATAAAATGTATCATAATAATAGATAAGGACTATTTTAATAAAATAAATTAAAATTTGAGATTTTAAAGTTTATTAATTTGATGTGTTATGTATAATATATATTAAACTAAAACTACTGGAAATAATAATAGATAATTTAAAATAAACTAAAATTTAATTAAATAACCACAAATTGATGGTAATTAAGAAGTTGATAATGATCATAAAATGTGAATTTTTTTGGTTTCATGAGAAGATGAAAATTTGAGAAAGGAATCAGAAAAAAATGATAAAATAAAATAGGCGTAAAAAATATTATTAAAATCAAGAAAAAATCACTGGATTCTTGAAAAAAAGTATTAGCAAATATTGAACTCAACACAACAAACTGGTGTGAAATGGGAGTGACCAATTATGCTAAAGGTGTATTATTGCAATGTGTGGTATTTAATATATTTATATGTATGTAAATACAAAATCTTTTTTTTTCCTGAAAATGTGAGGTAGGGCACGGGCCCCACCAGGCCTTAAGGTGGGTCCGCCCCTGCAACCACACCACGCTAGATTATGATGGTAGTGCACCGGTTCCATCGGTGAGTGACAAGTGTCACATAAATTTAATTAATTTTTTTTCATTTTATCTCTTCGTCTCCATTTTCAACCAGATCTAGATTTCTTTGTCACTCTCATTGTCCTCTATCTCGACGTCAACTTGCTGTGACCGTCGTTTATGGTTCTCCCCATTTTCCTGTGACTGTCGACTTGTCATCGTCTGGTTCTCGCCATCTTCCTGGTGACCACAGTTTCATTCCATCATCATTTTCAGCCTTTTTTTTTGTTTCAAGTGTAATACAAAACCTGATATCAAGAAGAAGATCTTGTTTGATTTATCATTTATATTTAGTCTTGTTGACAATGATTTTTAGGTCAACGTAAAGTTGATCACACGTCCAACAAACAATCGCAGATTGCTAACAATGCGATTGAAAGAATGAGAAAGAAAGAACATGCAAACACACAATTTTACATGGTAGAATCCCAGATTGGATAAACATCTATGGTTATCAGTGACGGCGAGAAAAATAGTCCACTATGTATGAGATAATTACACGCTCTAATTCTCTCTCTCTTGCAAACTGATATCTTCTAACCGTTACAATGATATTTTAGGGTCTATTTATATATGCATAGAACCCTAATTCTGATACACAAGTAAGGAAAGTTGATGACATTTAATGAAACTCTAACTTGTCAGAGTCATGATTATCTTCTTTCCTATCCTGTGTGTCTTGTATTTTGAATGCGTTAGATCTCTTGCATAATCTAGATTCTGATATCTCTAAGGAAGTTTATTTCCTTATCAAAGTATGCTTCGAGACACATTGCTTGAGTACGACTCTTTCTCTATGTTTTTGAGTCGTTTTTGCGTTGAATTCAATATTGTCCACGTGTCGCTCAACCAACCGCCTACCAAACCGGACTGGGCTTCACTTTCCCCAACTGGTTACGTGGCCTCGATCGGACGTCTTAACCCGACCACCTTAGTGATTCCAACCAGATCACCTTCACCCGATCAATCTAACCATCTCAATTAAGTTATTTCTACCAGACCATTTGTGCATCTCGACCAGGTCTTATGAAGTCACCATAGTTCAACTCAGGTTGGTTTAGTTTAGTTGACTTTTGGTGACATGACATCTCTGACTACCGTGAATCTTGGCAATCACGATGATCTATCATCCTACCAGATTTTACCAATAACAAGTCATAAAAATAATAAGCCTGAACAAACTATTCATTTCGATATGGGATTCTGACATGAAAATTGTAAAACGGAAATTGAAAAATAAAACCTCTGATACTTGATTAATTGTTCAAACAGGAAAAAATGAACATGAATATCTTGTGAGAACCTCATTTTTATGACTGACTTATTTTATGACAAACCATATTTAGGGATGTTTTTGTAATGAGTAGCTTAGGCTTTCGATGATAAGTTTCTAATCATCTTCGAGACTTCAAGAGTAAAAGTGAAAGGTAAATCACTTGACTTGACTATTGAAGAGGATAGTTGCATACACACACACACACACACACACACACACACACACACACACACACACACACACACACACACACACACACACATGTAGTTGAATTGACATGCATTTGTTCCTTGTTGCTCATGTGTGTTTTTCTTACACTTCTCACACATGCACCTTGTTGTTAGACTTAAGTGTGGTTTTGTGTGGTGTAATTCGTTTCCTGATGTTTGATCAGAAACTTCTGCGCATGCATGATGTTGTGCTTATCTTAGCGTGATGAGAGATCGCTTCCTGGTCTTTGTTGGGCGGGTCACTTACCAATGCAGTTACTCGCGCACTGATGCCTGGGCAGTCACGAGTCTCCTCTGTACAGGTAGTGCGCGAGTAAGTACCCGCACATTGCAGCTTGGTGTGTCTCAGGTCTCTTTTGTGCGGGTAGTGTGCAGGTAATTACCCGTACAGTACCCGCACACTAAAGATTGGTTGGTCTTAGGTGCCCCATTGCGCGGGTACCTTACCCGTATAGTTACTATCGCACTTCGCTGTTTCTGATGCTTTTTATTGCAACTTTTCCAAAACGGCGTCACTTCGTCTAGAGGTGTTATATATATATTTATATCTTCTTCTTCCTCACTTCGTGTAGAAGGCTTCAAAACACATTTTTAGTGAGAGAGATTAACTCCTAGTGAGAGAGATTAACTCCTAGAGAGAGAGAGAGAGCTCCAAGTCTTGATTTTTACTTAACCAAACACAAACCCCATGTGCATCTAACATCTTTCAAGCATCATCTTCTCAGTGTCTTCATACTTTCACATCCTTGTAAGTTGAACATGTCCTAGAATCTATTGTTTGCATATTTGTTTATCTTTGCTCAGGATTAGCAATTACTTTGTTGATTAATTGCATGTCTCTTTGATTAAGCATGTTTTGAGTATGTTTGTGTTTGTGTTTATTGGTTGAGATTGCCCATTCATTGATAGTTAGAATTTAGAAACATTTTGCCCTCTAGCTAAGTCTCAATGCCTTGCATTTAGATATTGATGTGTATGACTCATTGATTGCATTTCTTGATTGCATTTATTGTCCTTGCCATGTTTTATGACAATTTGTGTTGACTGGCCTTTGTTTGATGACTAGATTTTAGATTCTCATATCTTTATCTAGTTAGGTCTTTATGAGCATTCATATATACATTGATATCTAGGATTGCATTTATTGTCATTATTTACTTTCTAGATAAGCTTTTAGTGTTGCCTAGCATTATTTGCACTTAGAATATTCACATATTCATTTAGACTTGTTTATCTCTTCTTTGAGGGTTAAGTCTTGTGACTACGGGTGTGTAGTGCATAAGTAAAGTGGTCAAGAATCACTATAAAAGGCCCGTTGGGTAGTAGCGGTGAGTTAGTAACCGAGAATGGTGTGACTAGAGGTCAACTTAGGTTGTAGATATTATTACATATAGTGGATTTGAGAACCATGTGTGGCTAGAAGGATAGCCCGTGAGTTTTGCCCAATTGGAGGGTTTCTCATGTAAATCAATCGACGTGTTATTTATTGTTTTCCACATTTTAAATTGTCAATTGATTGTTTGTTTTATTTGGGTAATTTTTAATAGTGGCTAATCAATAAAAGTTGGTAATTAACTTGATCTTCATCCAATCCCCCCAACACACTTTATGTATTTTCAGATCTTGCTCCTCTTAATTCTTCCTTTAAACATTCAATAAAAAAAAAGCAAAAAGCATACAAAATTCTCTAATCGGTCACCCACCATTCATTTTACAAATCACATCTAGATCCAATATTCAACAAAGACCATATTATCTTTTTTTTTTTCTAAATTAAAAAAATTTATTATGGACCGGAAAGTTATTACGGTCAATCGGTCACCGGAAGATTCAAGTTGGCCTTTGACCGGAAGATACAAGTTGACCTTTAGATGTGAGGACGAAGATAGAGAATGTAAATTAGGATCGTAAAAGAGAGATTGTAAATTAGGATCGTAAAAGAGATAATGTAAGTCAGGATCGTAAGAGAGAGAATGTTGACCTCTAGTTGAAAATGGAGAGAAAGAGAGAAAATAAAAAGAAAAAAAAAATTAACTGAGTGACACTCACTGAGTGGAACCGATGCACCACCATCAGATTCAAACGTGGTGTATCGGTTGCATCCAAGTTTTTCTTCTCCGTTAGACTTTAACACTATTAAAAAATATTGAATGCACCCAATATAATTGATTCGGTCCGTTGAGTCATGCCATGTGGCAATCAAGCTCATATAATTAATTCTTCTTACGCATCACATGACATGATTTTATTGGTCAGTATAATGCATATGGTGCATTGAATACTTCTTTCTATAGTATTTCTAATCTTAGCTGGAGGTTTATTTTTTATTTTTTTATTGACTGTCTGTATAAGGCCTAAAGAACGTCAAAAATAATTTTGAGAAGATTTGGTTATCTAAAGTTGATTATGAAATGATCTAAATATATTATGAAGAGTAACTACATAGTCGACATAGTACATAATGATATATAATTTACTACTGCAAAAGAAAAAAAAATGTATTATGTTACTGTAATTTTATTTAAAGCATCATTTCATAATTTATAATTACGACAGTTAAATGTTCAAACTTCAAACTTTAATGCTTTCTTCAACCAATCATCTCAACATCTCCAACTGCAACATATCACTCTATTTCTTGATTTTTTTATTATATACTTATTTATTAGGAGATTGACAATTATTAACTTTAATAATTGAGTCAGACTATATCAACTCAAATTTCTAACTTAAATTTTTATCTCCAACATATTAACTATTCATATCAACTTATATGATTTTTAATCTAATGGTTAATATGTTGAAATCAAAAAATTAAATAAAAAATTTAAGTTGATATAGTCTGACCCATAATAATATATGTGTATTTATGTAATAATAAATTATATATGGGGCCATTTAAGTGATCCTTTCATGAGTTTCAACTATGATTACATTGTAAATAAGTTAAAGAGTAATGATATACAACCTAAATAATATGGCAAGTGAGTTTTCATCAACACACATCATGGGTGCGTTTGGTATGAGTATGGGACGGGACAAGGCGGGACGGGACTGGACAGGACGGGACAGTTGTTCCGTATTGTGTTTGAAATGTCTGGAACAGAATGGGACAAGAGATTTAAATGACCAGCCCCTATTATCTTTTTTTGAAAGACTTATATTTTATCAATTTTATTATTATTTTAAAATCAATTTTAGTACTTAATTATTTTAATACCCAATTATGCTCAATTTTAATACTTAATTATACTTGATTATAATGGATCAGACAATCTCAACCATTAAAAAAAATAATTAAGAAAAAATTGTGAATAATTTTGAACATCATCCAATCCAGACCATCACCTATTGAAGTTCATCCAACCCAGATCATCAATCTTCAAATTCAACTCAGAACATCAACCCAACAGCCACCATATTTCATTTTTTTTGGTCATAACTAGATTTATGACATTCTGTGCAATTTTAGTGCAATTTGAACATCCAACCTAGACTTGTTTTTTTTCCAGGAAATACAACAAGATCAAAATCGAGAAAAACCAAATCTCTTTCAATCCTAAAACACAAAAGAAGCACAAATAATTCCACAAATAAGCAAACGAATTCGCAAAAAATTGGTGAAAGATCAAAACCCCAAATCAGAAACCCTAAATCGAAATCCCAAAATCCCAAAATCCTAAATTGAGAACCCAAAATCGAAATCCTAAAATCCAAAATCAAGAACCCTAAATCGAAATCCCAAAATCCAAAATCCAAATCGAAAAACCCCAAAATCCAAAATCAAGAACCCTAAATCGAAATCCCATAATCCAAAATCCAAATCCAAAAATCCCAAAATCCCAAAATCCAAAATCCAAAATCCAAAATCGAAAACCCACCTGATCGGCTCGAATCAAAAGAGGTCGAACGGAGAGAGAGAGAGAGAAAGAAGAGAGAGAGATTGAGAGGGATATCTCGGCTTATCGCCGCCGGCTAAGCAACAGTTGAGAAGGAGAGAGACCGAGTATCGGTCGAGCGAAAGGAGAGAGAGAAAGAGAGAGTGAAAGAGAGACAAGCGGAAGAGAGTGAGAAAGGGAAATGTGGGGTTTTTATTTTATAGTTGGTATTTTTATAATTTTTGAAAGTTTTGAGGGTAAAAAAGTCTTTTCCAGACTTGTATCATGGCCATGGACAAGTTGGCCGAGGGTCTAGGGTGGTACAGGTTTTTGGGATTTTTGTCCCACTTTGTCCCATTCAGTCCCACACTAAAGTCACACCAAACGTAGGACAAGAACAAGTTGTCCCACCTTGTCCTGTCCCGTACCGCGTACCAAACACACCCCATAGGATGATGTAGTTAATGAGAAAGCCAATTATCACATTATTTGGGTTGAAATTTAGACTATTTTTTGGCTGTCTAGCATTAATATAAGTAAAAATAACTGATCAAATAATATTGAGTCAACTACTTCAAACCATGGACCAAATTATATTTAAGTTAAAAAGTGACATTTTCTGATAATGTAGGGACCAACTTATAAACCCCCTAATTATTATTATTATTATTATTTTGTAACTCCACCCCAATTCTCTCCCAAATGGAAGCCAACCCTAATTAATCTTGATACGTGTGAATTTTTGAATCCACAACATTTTTATGAGTAATGGTACTTTGTCCAAATTTGGTGTCTAAATATGGTGCCAAAATGATGTGGCATTTGGATATCAAATTTGGACACCAGATTTAGATACCAAATTTAGACAAAGTATATTATTGCATTTTTATTTCTACCTAGAAAGATCTTAACGATTAACAACCTGAACTAATTGGGTAAGTCAGAGAAATTTTACACATAATCTTTATTTGAATAAAAGGAAAAGGAGAAATAAAGAATTTTGATTAATTTTATTTGTATTAAGTGTTAACACTACTAAAATAATTTATTTCTAAGATAACATATATGTATATATATATATATATATATATATATTAGTATCTATTAGCTGTTTAAAAGATAAATATAATAAAATGCATTGAATTGATCATGTGAATATGGTATAGTTTAATGTTCATACTCTAAGCTCCAATTTCAAATAGTCAAGGGATATCAATATTAAGGTTCTATATATCTTATAATTTTATATTAGTTAACAGTAGGAGGATGTTCAGAAGTTGAGCTGCTTAGAGCATCTTCGATGCTAATGTGAGTTGTGAAAAAATTAGATGACACGTAGGATGGACATCCACTTTGTTAAAAAATTCATCTCTAATGCTTACATTTGAAAAATTGGTGATATGTCAACATTGTCAAGCCAATTGCTTCTTATGTGGCATGTAAATAAACTTGATAGACATCCAAATAAAAAAGTGGTCTCCTAATGCTTCACTTGTAAAATAAATATTTTTAATGACATGTCAATTTATTATTGATCTCCTTTAATGTACTTTAGAATTGTTGAATAAAACAAAATAGAAGACAAGAGTGGTTGCTGACTGGGCCAACAAGATGGCTGTCCAACAGATCGTCTGAAATCAGAGAGTCATGTTGACAGCCTCTAAAAAAAAGTTGTCATCTCAGCTTGAAGTTGTACTAGAGAGGTTGTATTGATGATGAATTTTTTAATAAAGTGGATGTTCATCCTATGCGGCATATAATTTTTTCACAACCTATATTAGTATTGGAGATGCTCTTCGACAGCTATATAGTATGTTAACTCAGTATTTAGAGATAAATATAAAAAATTGTTAAGAAAGTTGTTTAATTTAAATAAAAAAACAAAAAAAATAATTAGATATGTTATTAATAAATTAATATTGAAACGGGAGCATTAGAGATATATTTTTTATTTGGCTGTCTATCAAATAGATTTCTATACCACATAAGAAACAAGTTTCTTGATATTGTTGACATGTCAACAATTATTGAAATACAAACAACTTTTACATCGGAGATGTTCTTACTGACATTTTACAAACCATTAAGTGCTATTATATCTTTAATAATATATAACACTACGTTTTTTTTTGTCTAATTAACTAGGGTCCAACAGTTTTTTTATGATATCGATTTCAGTTCACTTTTCTTCGGTTATAGAAAACACAAAGCACCCATCAAAAACAAATATACAACCCTACATTCCACCCAAAATGCCATATACATTTACTTTCTATAATTAATTGATACAATCAAGGATAGCTTTCTGTTCTGCAGCTGTTTTGCTTAACCTTTTTCATACTTAAATCGACAGACGGTACATATTTGAATATGTTGCTTCTTGCTACTTTCTTGTAATTAATTAAGAAAACAAGAGTAGATTTCATAGCTTATTTAAGCTCACTAGTTTTGTCTTAGATGCATTCAGAGGCGTACTCAGGATTTTTTGTTAGGATGGGTTAAAACAAAACTATATATATATGATAAACTTAAACCCTAGTCTCCAACATTATAAGGAAAACTTGAACCACTCTCCCTTGATAGTTGATTATCTTTTTTTTTTTCAAAAGTATGGAAGTATAGTTTTTTTTTTTCTTTTTTCGTTTGCCAACCTTCGAACCCTTATCTCTCCTTAGAAAGTTAAGGTCTAAACCACCAAGCAAATTCTAAGGCTTGCGTATGGAAGTATAGTTTTTCTAGGCTTTAATGTATGATTATTTAATATCATAACCTAAAAGTATCAAACAATATGGTTAAAATAATACATTATAAATTATAATACAACACTAGTAATAACAATTTGTTGTCGGAAAATAAATTCATAAAAAATTATAACAAAACATTAACTTAAAATTATGACTAACAAACCTAAGACCCTAAATTTTTAATTAGAAAAAATAAATTTTAAAGAAAAAAAATACCTGAATTAAAATAACTGAATATAAATAATATATTAAGCGTAATACTATACGATCCAAATAATTAATCCAAAATTCAACCAAAATGATATAACAATTTAGTTGTCAGGTTGGAGATAATTATTGATTTCAGAGAGAGAGACAGTGAGTATGTTGAGACGAGAGAGAGTGTGTGTACGATTCAAATAATTAATCCAAAATTCAACCCAAATGATATAACAATTGAGTTGTTAGGTTGGAGATAGTGGTGCCCACGGTTCGGTTAAACCGTGGGTATCGAATCGAAACATCCTCCAAAAAACCAGAACCGGAACCGAAACCGTAACCGCTGGTTACGAAACCAGTTTCGAACCGGTTCGGTTACAGTTAAGGTTGGTCAAAAACCGACCAAAACCGTCGGTTTTTGGCATTTAAAATATTAAAAAAAAATTGTCACCAATGACAGCGAGCCACGTGGAAGAAAAAATTGGAAAAATAATTTGGGAGTGGGTGACCGTTGGAGACTGGTGACTGTAGGTAAAATGTTAAGTTTTTTGTTTTTTGTTTATTTTTTTAATTTGGACCAATAACACAATGACACATGGTCTACAAATTTTTTTTTTATAAAAATTACTGGTGACCATTGGGAGAGATGACCACAACGGTCACCTCAAATGGCCATATATATATATTTTTTTTCCCCTTAATTTTTTAAAATTACAAATTCGCCCCTCTACTCTAATCCTATAAATACCCCCACATTTTCAATATTCTTCACAACACTCTCAACTCCTCTCATCTCTCCCAATCTCAAATTCTCAATTCTCTCTACATTCTACAATTTTTTTAATTCTCATTTCTCATAGAAATTAATATCTATTTATTTCTTCTATTTTTTACAATCATCTATTATACAATTTTCTTTAATTCTCATTTCTTATAGAAATTAATATCTATTTATTTCTTCTATTTTTTACAATCATTTTTTTAGTGTTACCAATTTACCATTATTATTCCAACAATATTTTGAATTCCTCACATATCTATATATTTTTTTACTATTAGTTTTTATAATTAATTATTCAATGGCAAGTGGGGGAGAGGGTTCAAGAAATTTGAACAAAGGAAATAGTTCATTGCAAGATTTGTTGGAACACGAAGATGATGAGGTCAGTTATGACGACCGACATTACCACGAGTTCCTTCAAAGACAATTTGGATCCGATCTCCCCCCTAGTCCTAATCCCCCTCTAATAATTTCCGACCACTCCAATCTCTATAACCCATATAGTAATGAAAATCTATCTAACCCCCCACCCCCTTCGGATGAATTTGTTGTAGGTGAAGAAGAAAAGCCGATGAAGTCCGATCTCTTGAAATTGCATATGAAGAAAATTCAGTTAGATGACGGAATGATCAAAATCAAGTGCAATTACTGCTCCAAAACATACAAGACCAATAAATCATTCGGATATGGCACGTACTGGAACCATATTAGGAAAAATCACCCGTCTAAATTGGTGAAGACTAGTAACCAATCCCAAATCTCTAGGTACGGAACCCTTACTAATCAACTATTTCATTATACGTCTGAAAAAAATAAGGAAGAATTAGCAGTAATGGTTGTAGTAGAACATTTACCTTTTAGTTTTGGTGAGAAAGTAGGTTTTGTTAATTATTGTCAAACTGCATTAAATTCTGCAATGCAACGTGTTCCTAGATTTACTCTCACACGTACACTGTTTTCCATTTACAAAAAACAAAAAAAACAAATTGAGTTTTTTTTTTATCAATTTGAAGGTCGCGTTTCCGTATGTGCCGATATATGGACCCACAATTTGGGTAGTCACCATTATATGGGTGTGACATATCATTATATGGATAATGATTAGGTCATGCAAAAAAGAATTATTGCATTTCATGTTTTCGATGAATCACATATGGCTCAAAATATTTTTCGACTCTTTAAAATTATTTTTGAAGAGTTTCACATCCAAAACAAAATTTTTGCGATCGGTTTCTATAATGCTGCAAGGAATACCAGCATCTATTCCTATGTTACAGGATTTGTGCAATTCCTATTTTGGGGGTAAATTATTTCATCAAAGATGTGCATGCCATATTTTAAATTTGTATGTTCAAGCTGGATTACAATTCTTTCTGTGTATATTAGACCAATTAGAGATATTATTAACTATATCTGGAGGTAAAACAAACTCCAGAAACTATGTTTAAAATATTGCTCTTAAAATGGTATGCGTCCCATTAAATTTTCTCGGGATATTAGTACTCGTTGAATTTCCACATATAAATTACTTAATGAAAGTGTTGCATGTAAGGAATTATTAGTTTATTTTATTACTTATAACGTTCCTTCAATTTCTCTTCAATTGAAGCATTGGATGCATGTATACAAATTCTTGAATTGTTACGTGTTTTTAATGATGCTACTAATGCTTTATCTGGTATTTACTATCCCACTACTCATTTATTTCTTATTCAAAGTGTTAATATTACTGGTGCATTTAGTGAGTGTAAACTCGATGTTCAATTGAGTGAATGTGTTTCTGCCATGAAAAAAATGGTTACAGTATTATAAGAAGATTACAAATATTTATTTGCTTGCATCATGTTTTGATCCACGCTTTAAATTAGAATGTTTATAGGATTATTTAACTCATTATTACAAAAATTTTGATTTAGAAGTTGATATTATGAGTTATTGTAATTCCATTAAAACTTTGCTTTATGATTTATATGATGAATATCTTAGAATATATGGTCCGTCTTTGAACATGTCGATTTCACAACATCAACCGACATTTGATGGTACTGGTACTTCCTCAACTTTTAAATTAAAGGGTTTAGGGGATCGATTGTTTTCCCAAAGAGTCAAAAAATTACGAAAATCTTCTTCATCCTCATCTGCCTCGATTTTCGAGCTTGACGGGATATTTAGAAACATCTCATGAATTTTTTGAAGATAGTGAATTTAGTATCCAGGTTTGGTGGAAGGATCATGAACATATTTTTCCAATTTTGGCTGTTATTGCCAAACAAATTCTGGGAACTCTGGTTTCTACCGTTGCTGTGGAACAAGAATTTAGTGCAGGTGGAAATATTTTGGAACCAAGATGGTCGGTTATATGTCCGCAGAAACTTGAAGCTCAGACATGTGTTGATGATTGGACAAAGGCAAAATACAGACAACAAGAAATCGAGACATAGATAGTGAATGATTTTTTTGAAGATGACCAAACCACGGGAACTGAAGGCAGCGATTAGATTCCATTCTAACTTCCAACTTTCAACACCGAGCATCTAATTAAAGGTAAAAGAGCTACATGACATTTGATTCCTCTATATTGGTGGAGGATACGTAGGCAACTTAATTGAGGTCAAATTAAGTGCAATGCCGATATTTTTTTTTTCAAATTCAACTTTGTTACATTGTATATTTGAATTCAATGTCCATTTATATATATATATATATATATATTTTAATTTATCTGCAATTGTAATTTTGTATCCATTAATCAATATCAATTTCTTTTATTTTCAACATTGTTAAATACTTAAATGCTTCAATTGTATATTTATATAATTGTATTGAATATTTTATATTAATTTCATTTTATTACAAATGCTTCAATTTTATTACTATATAAAATGTCCCACAAATTTTCTTAATTTGTCAAATTTTTTTTTGTTGGAACATTTTTTCCCATTATTTTAATTGGGTTTTGTAATTATTTTAATTAAGTTTTGTAAGAAAAAAAACTGAAACCGAAACCGAAACCGAAACCAACCTCCTGACCGGCGGTTCGAAAAAAAAAACCGGTTTCTCTCGGTTCGGTTACGGTTTGGGTGGCCACGGAACCGAACCCGCCCCGAAACCGAACCGTGGCCACCATTAGTTAGAGATAATTATTAATTTCAGAGAGAGAATTTATTAGGGATCTACGAGGGAGAGAGAGAAAGAAAGAATTAGGGGTTGAGACTTGATTGATTGGGAGAGAGAGAGGGTGAGTATGTTGAGAGAGAGTGAGAGAGTTTGGACTTGGGACTTGGGAAGTGAGTGAGGTGAGAGGAGAGGTTAGAAATAAATTTTTTTTCTCTAAAAGGCTGACCCAATTGTAGCCTGGGTTAGCCTCCATTAAGATCCGCCCCTAGGTGCATTGAACATAATCACGCATTTACATATAATATTCGAAGATATTTGTTAGAAGAGTTCAAGTGTATATATAGGCAGGGACGGAGTAAGGATTATGTTCCGGTAGGGGGGGGGGGGGGGGAGGCGGGGTGGATTCAAAAATTATATAGCACATTGTTGATGGTGTATTTTAAGATTATCACCATTTTAATAACTTGCGTTTAAATGACACCTATTATGGTGAACGGACAACCCCCCTAGAAACCTTCTTCACCATTTTTTTTTTCAAAATTCTCCATCCCCCAGAAACATTCTTCACCATTTTGTTTTTTATTTTTCAAAATTCTCCATCAATGGAGGTCGATTAAGAAGAAGATGAAAAAAAAAACTTGAAGTCATTTTTGAGATTTTTCAAGCATTTTCGAGACTTTTGGTAATTTTCGAGACTTTCTGGGCAAAAATGAAATTTTTCGAGACTTTTCATTTTTACCCAGAAAGAAGTCTCCTTGAATCATCCTAAAAATGCCTATTCCTAGGTGCCAAGCTTGTGTGAAATATCTTACTTGCCTTATTCCCGGAAGAATTTCATTTGTACCCAGAAAGTCTCGGAAATTACCAAAATATCTCAGGAATTACCAAAAGTCTCGGAAATGACCAAAAGTCTCGGAAATGACCAAATGTCTTGAAAAATTTCTTTTTTGCTCAGAAAATCTCAAAAAATTACCAAAAGTCTCGAAAATGCTTGAAAAGTCTTGGAAATACATGAAAATTCTCTGAAAAAAAATAAAATTTTCCATTTTTTTCATCTTCTTCTTCATCGACCTCTAATGGAGATCAACTTCAACCTCTATTAAAGGTTGATTTTGACCTCCATTGGAGGTCGATTTCGACCCCCAATCGACCTCCAATGAAGGTCTATTCGACTTCCATTGGAGGTCTGTAAACAAACCTCTATGAAGAAGATGAAAGAATAAAATCAAAAAAATAAAAACTATTTTTGTTAGAGGTTAAATTGACATATATCTTAGAAGTTGTGTTAAACAAAATTTAATTAAAAATTATTTTAATTTTGTTTATATTATAAAGCATTAATTTTTAATTAATTATTTAAAATTAATAATAATTTTTTATTGAGATAAATTATCTTAATTTGTGCATTTATGAAAAAATTTTAAAATGATATATATATATATATTAAAAATATTACACTAATTCCGTGTTTTTTTTTGGGGATATGGAGAACTCGAACCCACGACCTCATAACGTAGGTATGTGGGGTATACCACCAGACAAAACTCATCTTATCCTTTTAAAATAATCATTGAATATGATGAAAACATAATAAAAATAAGAAAAATGCTAGATATTTCAACTCATATCTCAGCTTGTAACTTAGACAATTTAATTCATATAAATATGACGAGTAAAATAAATCATAATATATATATATATACACATTTGTCAATCAACACACAACTAGTCGAGGGTATGTCTAGCATTACTTTAAAAATAATATAGACTAAAATTTATAGCTATTAATTCAAGATTTAATAATAGTGTTCAAGTGTTAAAAAACAAATTGATATTTAAACTGTACTCATAATATTTTTCTAATATCCAAAAACTAATTTTTATACTGTCAGTTCATCCTGATATAAAATATATCATGAAGAAGAATGTGTACCATTATATTTTCATACTTTGACTTAAAGTGTATGCATTTGTCAAAACTTCTCTATAATCTGTGGTCCACATTCTTCGTCCTGGTATATTTTATATCAGGACGAATGGACAGTAGAAACACTGATCCAAAAACTATTCTGTTAGTTTATTTAGAATCAAATATATTCTCCACATGATTACGGGAAAAATATTAATAGTGTAATTTGTAAAAGAATTAGAAAATTCAAATATGAAATAAGGTAAAAACATAAAATTTCTAATACTTTGGGAAAATTTTATAAAATTGCAAAACTTTGGATATAGGTACTGTACTATAGTTGCATGATTAGTTTCTAATCATTAGATTTCAATCTAAGGGTCTATAAAAATCAAAGATTTGATTTTTTTTAAACTACCCTATTTTATATAACTACCCAGAAATTATACATGTCCCGTATAGTAGCTAAATCATTGTTAGAACTTTAAAGTTTATTCATTAAATCGAAAAAAGTACTCATTCAATATGACAATATCTCATATTTGAGTCAGCACCACTGCATATAGTAGAAGAAGGAAAAAGACAATTAGACAAGTTCTTTTACACAAAACCATATAATGAGTACCTCAGTATAAACGCGAAGAAGAAATTTTTTTCTATTTTCAGCACCAACCATGATAGTTTGCTCTTGCTAGGAATTTGCTAGATGATAGGATTCTAGTCCATTCACACATGGGAATTATTAAAAAAAAGAGCTGGTTAATTTTATGTGGTTGCAGTTTCAACTATTCACGTAAGGTTAATAATAAAATTTTATACATTTACTAATTTAGGATGTACAAAAACTTTTAGAAGGGTGTGCTTGTTACAACTTTTAGAAGGGTGCTTGTTACTTTTAGTGAATTGATTTTTCTAACATGTAAAATAAAACATTTCGTTAGCCTTAAAGGCTCAACCCATAACCCAATAACCCAATCCAACCCAACCTGATCAATATTGGGTTGGGTTAGATTGAGTTTCATTTTTTCAATCCAATCATTACTGGTTTGGGTTATGTTGAATTAGAGGGTATCATATTTACATACATAAAAAACAGTATATACTGTATACATCCCTTTTTGTATGTGTACCTCTTTAAATTTTTTTAAAATATTATAACTTATAAGCACACTTCACATATTATCAAATATGTCATTTCTATTAATTATATGTTGAATAAATATTTTAAATTAATAAATTAAATGATAATTAAAAAGAAAATTTATATATTGTTGTAAATTCAATGAAAAGTATATGAAGAACAAATCAGATGAAGAAATAAATAAGTAAAGTGAGTTGAGGGAGAGACGAGAGATACTGAGAGAGCTGAGAAATATATCAGTTATCTTTTATTGATGCTAAGGACTTGTATTTACAAGAGAGAGAAAATATATATTGACACTGTCCCACTTGCTCTTTTTATCATGGATGAAGACCAAGTGAAGAGATATTTATGGACAAGTTGAAAATGGCATAGTTGAAAATGGCATAGGCGGTGAGCTGAAGGCAAATATAAGTGGAGTGATATTAAGTGGATGGGTGTTTTATGTGGTGTATATAATTGGTGTAAATCCAGACACTATAGACAACACTCCCTCTTGGATTTCACCAATTGTATTAATTTTTTAGGAAAAACCTAATGGGAAAAAAATCCAAGAAAAAAATGTATACAATAATCTCTTTGGATATAATGGGGTTGGACATTAAAAACTATCTCTTTAAAAACCTTGTCAGGAAAACCCAGTTGGATAAAACCTGATCGAAGGGAAAAAGAATATAGTGTATATATGTCCATAATTTATTGTTTTCTTCAAAACATTTCTCACATTTATACTTTGCTAAGGAAAACTCAATGGAATAAAAACCTGAGCAAAGATATTCATTGATCTGTCGGATCAAAGTAATATTTATGATGATCTTCTGGATCAAAGTAACATATATACGATGATTAGCAACATCAAAGTAATATTTACGATGATCTTCTTAATCAAGTCAACATATATACGATGATCAACTGGATAAATGTAATATTCATGATGATCTTTATGGATTAAATTATTTTGGGTGTGCTTAGAGAATTGCCTCATTAAAACCTTTATCAGGAAAACCCAATGGGACAAAAACCTGATTGAAGGAAAAAGAGTACAATGCACATATATCCCAAATAATTAATATACTTCATTTGATATGCTCTCCCTGATGGGACGCCCCCCCTGTAATAACATTATAAATGATTGGAGGGAGTATAAGCAAAGACTTGCTTTGTGAAGTAATATCCATATGTAATCTTTTTGAAATCCTTTTAGAATCTTTTCAACATATTCTGATTGATGGACAAGCATTCCATTTAATCTATGCTCGACCTTCAGGTCTAGACAATGTTTTCTTTCTCATTTTTTTATGAGGACACCTGAGTATATAATTTATTATATCCTTTATCTTTATTAGATATTAATTGAGACGGTTATACCATATCCGTTTAAATTGTTTTTAATCCATATAAGGATTTTTGTATGTTCATCAAATACAGACTACGAGATCTCGATTTACTCACTTCTAGCATTTTAGAATCCTTCAGGATTTATAAATATCTGCATTGAGTAAATCATATAGATAAATGATTACTACGTCTAACAGACGTATTTCAAGCCTTTTAAAGGCAACCAAATTTATCAACAACGTAATCGTATTCATCAATTGTGAATACCAAGTTTCTGTAAGAAACCTCGCACTACGAGTCGTGCCTTATTTCTCACGATCTCGTTTTTCTCATTACGTTTCCGTATAAAGACCCATTAATATCCAACTAGTTTGACATCTCCAGGTGTCTGGAGTACCATTGGTCTAAATACTTTATGTCTGGCTTATGAAGTCAATTCTTCTTAAATTGCTTCTTCTATCGAGGCCAATCATGCATTTTATCTACAATCATTGATATTATGAATATCATAATTATCATTTTATAATTTTAGTAGCGCTACTATGTATAAAAATACATTATTAATGATTGTTTCTTTATGATTCCACATTTCTCTCATATGACTTATAGAAATTTTCTCAATTTCTATACTTTTGTATCTCTATTGAGATTACTTCCATTTCAATGAATTTAGTCATTTCATAGACTCCGTATGATTTTTAGAATTTCTCTCAATTTCTATACTTTTGTATCTCTGTTGAGATATCTTCCATTTCAATGGATTTAGTCATTTCATAGACTCCGTATGATTTATAGAATTTCTCTCAATTTCTATACTTTTGTATCTCTGTTGAGATATCTTCCATTTCAATGGATTTAGTCATTTCATAGACTCTGTATGATTTATAGAATTTCTCTCAATTTCTATATTCTTGTATCTCAGTTGAGATTTCTTCCATTTCAATGGATTTAGTCATTTCATAGACTCCGTATGATTTATAGAATTTCTCTCAATTTCTATATTCTTGTATCTCTTTAGATATATCAGACTCTTATAAAGTTGATTTAGAGAAAATGAATTTATTTATAACTCGAGTTTTGTTTACTTTTGGGATCCCAATAATAATACCCTTTAAAAAGGTTCATAAGTTTATAATATATATTAGATGATTTATTTATTGCCTTTTTCTCTGATCGTTTTTCAAGAATAATCACCCGGCTGGGGTTTATGAGATGACAACTTATAAAATCATGTCACATTTAATATATCAGGTACATATTAATAATTATCTGATGATCAATTATCTTTCGTATTTGAGAGATACGAAGATTGAAATGAGACACACACACACACACATACACACACACACACACACACACACACACACACACACACACACACACACACACACACACACACACACATATATATATATATATATATAGAACCGAACTGGTATCCCTATTTTGTATATAAGTAACTTTCCATTTACTTTTCTCTTCTAGAGAAACCTTTCCATGAGTAAGTCCCCATATAGAATTTAGTAACTATATCGAAATAATGAAGTTCTCGTAATTTACCTGGAGACGTTTTGATAAGTGATTCCTTGGTCCATTTTGATTATAAGTATATCTGAAAAACTAATAATCAGTACAAGTAGTATGGAGATGTTTGATAATAAACAAACATGTGATCATCTTGTAGATGCATCAATTAGAACCATATAATAATGAAAGTGATCATTTAGTGGATGAATATGTCCACATATTTCTCCTTGAATTCTCTGTAAGAATGATGAGAATTCAAAACCAATTTTAGAATAGGATGGTTTTACTGTTAGTTTGCCATGTGAACATGCAGTATATAAGTTCCCATTGGATAAAGAATCCTCTAGTACGTTAATGGATATCCATGAGAATTTTCAATGATTATACACATCATTGTGGATCCTGAGTGACCGATACGGTCACGCCAAAACACAAACATTTTTGGATCTGAGAACTTTTGATTCATAACTGCGTAAATATCTACACTCTTTATAATAGTGTAATATAATCCAGATGATAAAGCACATAACTTTTCTATAATGAGTTTCTGGCATGAATCGTGAGAAGTAATGCATACATATCAAACATTCACATTACTTATCATTTCAATATGATATTCTTCCCTCGTATATCTTTGAAACTAAGTAGAATCCTTTATATTTTATTTGAATGATATAAAATATCATCGATACACAATTTAATACCATCTGATAATAAGATTGTGGCTCTTTGAGAGTTTTTGATCAGATCCGCTGGGTCTGATCTGATATTAACTTTATATGCTTTTGAACTAAGCATATTCTTTTTATGTTCTGCTTGAATAATATCAAGTATCACTGATATATGATTTAGTATTGTTTGATAACAATATCATGGCTCTTCTAGAGCTTTCTATCAAATCCGTTGGACCTGATACATTATTAATATTTGCTCAAATCAAAGTCAAATTCATAAAATATATCTGACTCCGCATAATTGTATGAGTCGTTGCACTATAGGCAAGACATATATTTCCCTTCTGGGAATTTTATGGACATTATGTGTAATGCTATTTTATATCTCTGAAGTGATAATAATCTTTTCAATAGGTTTATTATATAAACCTTTTCTCTTGTCATTCACAAACATCCACTCATGGGGTATGTTTTGATATCTCATGAGTATAAATATGTCCAAATATACTCTCTTGATACTGCTCCTTCAGGAGCAAATATAAAATGGATAAAATATCATTTACAATCTCATTATACGTGATATTAGGATTTTAAATCATTTTATAATACTCACAAATCCTACTGGATGTGTAGATATTTTTTCTCAAATGAATGATATGTTAGGATCTTAAATCATTTTTATGATCCTCACAACATCCTGCTGGATGTGTATGAAATAGATAAAATATTATTTCCAATTTCTTTATTTGTTAGGATCTTAAATCTCTTCTATGATACTCACAGCATCCATGTTGGATGTGTGTATCATTCTCTCAAATAAATGACATGTAAGAATACCACTTGATATATATATATGAGATATCGTCATATTCTGAACGTGTTTGAAACTCAGGTTCCAAATAATGAAGTATGACATTCATGTAATAACACTGGATCCAGAACTCCATGTTCTCATTGGTTTTCAAAACCGTGCCTTATGGCATGTATATAACACTGGATCTAGATCTCCAGGTTCTATCAGGGGTATAACACAGTTTGATATGTTGCATTAAAATAAACAATTTCAGGGTCATGGGATCACCTTAGACACAACATAAGCCAGTCTAGAGACACAACATAAGTTAGTCTCATATATTACATAAAAATAAATGGTTTCAGGGTCATAAGATCACCTTACAGGGCAATGAGATCACCTGCGATGTGCATAAAAATAAATAGTTTCAGGGTCATAAGATCACCTTACATGGCCATGAGATCACCTGCGATGTGCATAAAAATAAATCCAGAACTATTACATATAAATTCCGTTTGACGGCATAAGCCATCTTGTACGTTAGGATTTTAAATCTTTTTTATGATATTCAGAGCATCCTCTTGGATGTGTATGAAATGAATAAAATATTATTCCAATCTCATTATACGTTAGGATCTTAGATTATTTTTATGATGCTTACAACATCTGACTGGATGTGTATATTTCTCTGAATATTTCTCTGAATATTGCATCAAACATGTATATAATATTGGATTCAGATCTCCAGGTTTTGAATATTCCATCACGGCCGAAAACAGAGCTAATAAATCTTAAATAAGTCAAAATAATACTTACAAGCGGAATTAGCTGAAACGGATGACACAATTGCATCATGAACGATCGAAATAGTTGGAAACAAGTCCAGTTCGACCGAAAACGGACGAAAATTGCACCGAAATGAACAAAAAACATTTCTGGCTGACGTGGCCCGCCTGCTGCTGACATGAAGCTGATGTGGCAGCTCAACAACGCTGACGTGGTGTGTCGGGATGCTGATGTGGTGCTAACGTGGCGCCCCTAGGTGATGAAGTGGCTCTGTCGTGGCTATACAGTGTCATCTTCAACCTTGGAAAAACTGCAAAAATTTTTGGGAAAAAAATGGCATTGACCGGACTTTGACCGGACCTATAGAGTTCGTTAGAGCTCCGTTTGAGACGCGGTCAGCGGCGTCGAAATCGTATTTCCGAGAGGAACACAATGTTATACTCCAAAAAATGATTCGAGCACTTCAAAATTTTTGTACTTGATCTAAAATTCAAAACCAAAGCTAAAAACTCTCAAAAATTTTCTCTGGAAGTCCTAGACTATATTCGTGCTGATAACGTGTTGTAAATTCAATGAAAAGTATATGAAGAACAAATCAGATGAAGAAATAAATAAGTAAAGTGAGTTGAGAGAGAGACGAGAGATACTGAGAGACAGGGGCGGACCCACGTGGAGACCAGGTAGGGCCCGTGCCCTACCTCAATTTTTTTTTATAAAAAATTGATTTTTTATAAACTCTATATATACATAATCATTATGAATAGGTACAACATCTCTACTTTGGCACTATGAGTAGTGTTTCTTCTCTCTTTATTGTGAGTACCTGGTTCAAGTCTCGAAGCAAGCACATGTATTTTTTTTTTCAATTTTATCTTATAATTTTTTACACCTTATTTATTTTACATTTTTTTCAATTCCTTTCTCAAATTTTTCGTTTTTTTTAAAATAAAACAATTCATTTTCTTATTTTACATTAAATTAATTATTATTATTTTAGATTTTTATTATTTCTAATAGTTTTAGTTTGACGTACTTAACACATCCAATCAATAAACCATAAAATCTCAAATTTTACTTTATTTATCAAAATAGTCAATCTATTATTATGATTCTTTTTTTTTTATCCTTTGTATTTTTTTATTTTATAATTTTATTTTATTTAGAATCTATAAATCAATAATTTATCAATAATTTGAAGAAAAAAAATTAAAAACATATCTAGTAATATTTATTAATAAATAGTTTTTGCATAAATTTTATAAATTGAATTCATTATAAATGCAAAAAAAAAAACTTATAAAAAATTAGATTGTAATTTATTATTTTAAATTTTTTTTCATTATTTATGTTGTTTTTCTTGTTATTCTTTATTCTTTTAACATTTTTTCTTATTTTTATTTTTTTTTGAATTTAAGATTATTTAATTCATATGAAAAAAAAAACTCATTTCGGTTTTAAAAGCACTCATTTTACTACGATTTTAATTTTTCAATAGTTTTTTATATATATTCAAGTGTCCTACCTAATTAAAATTTCTGGATCCGCCACTGCTGAGAGAGCTGAGAAATATATTAGTTATCTTTTATTGATGCTAAGGACTTGTATTTACAAGAGAGAGAAAATATATATTGACACTGTCCCACTTGCTCTTTTTATCATGATGAAGACCAAGTGAAGAGATATTTATGGACAAGTTGAAAATGGCATACGCGGTGAGCTGAAGGCAAATAGAAGTGGAGAGATATTAAGTGGATGGGTGTTTTATGTGGTGTATAGAATTGGTGTAAATCCACACATTATACAAAACATGTATGTATATATATATATATATATATATATATATATATATATATATGGGACAACCCCATTAAATTTAAATAGTGATTATTTTAAAACTATAAGTAATAAGTTACTTTTATAATTTTCCTCTTTTTTTTGAATGATGGTATAATTCTTCTCGAAAAAAGAAAAAGAAAACTGTTTAAAAAAAAACCTTTGAATTTAATTAAAAACTAAACAAAAAAGTTAAAAGAAAATAAAATAAAAGAAGAAAAGACGCTCCTCCATCCTGAATATTTATTAAAATATTCAAAATATTACATATTTGTAAGATATATTTATCTTCATTATTTTAATAAATTTATTTATATAAAAGTAATGTTGAAAATTTAAAAATATACTGAGGTGCAAATAGGCATAAAGCCGGTTCGGTTCAAACCGACAAACCGAACCGGAACCGGTGTCAGTAAACCGGAACCGAACTGTAAAAAACGGTTCCAGTTTTGAGAATTGGATTGAAACTGGCCGGTTCCAACCTAATTTTTTTTTTTAAATTTTCTTTTAAACCGTTGGAGGGCCCAACGGTCTGTTGACGTCAGCAGGCTGTTGGGCCCTCCAACGTTGACAATTTTTGTTTTTTTAATTTCTTTTTCTTTTTCTTTTTCTTTTTCATTCTATAAATACCACCCCCGCCTTTCATTTTTTCCCATCTCAATTTCCTAAATTCTCTCTAATTCTCTCTAATTCTCTATAATTCTCAATTCTCTCTCAATTTTCAATTCTCCAATCTTCACTCTCCTCTCCAAGACCAATAGTCCAAGTTTCCAATTTATATTATTTGCAATTACTAAGTTTGTAAGTTTCCAATTTATTTTATTTACAATTTATCTTATTTCCAATTTATTTAATTTACAATTAGTCAATTACTAAGTTCTCAATTTCATTTATTTACAATTTATTTTATTTGCAATTACTAAGTTTCCAAATTACAATTTATTTTATTTGCAATTTATCTTATTTCCAATTTATTTTATTTGCAATTTATTTTATTTACAAATTGCAATTACTAACTACTAAGTTTCTAATTTTCTTCCAAATTTATTTTCAACCATTTAATCATTTATTTTTATTAATTTTTTAACATTTTTTGTTCAAGAAATTTTACAATTCATTTTTTAAAATGGCAAGTGGAAGTGGTGACGGTCCCAGACGTTCCATTTCTATGAAAGGTAAGGGTCGTATGACCGATAATCTTGGTCATGACGACCGTGCCTATCACGAGTATTTACAACATCAAGTTTATGCCGAAGACCTAGACCTAAACTTTCCTCAATCTCATCTCTCTCTAAGAATTTCTGAACCCGATCCTAATGACACCCCCCATTTGACAAGCCAATCAGAAAACATGCCTGATCTTGGCCATGATGGGGCCGATGGGCTTGATGATCCCAACCTCTCTCCAGATTTTGATTTTGATCCACGTATAGAGGAAAAGTTACCGAAGCAGGTCAAATCTGATCTCTTCGTACTTCATATGAAGAAAGTTACACAAGAAGATGGAAACACTATAGTCATTTGCAATTACTACAAAAACGTATTTAAATGGCATAAATCTGGAGGATATGACACATATCAGAAGCATATAACGAATGCACATCCAGACGCACTTGCCAGATCGAGTTCACAAGCTCAAATTTCTAGGTACGCTACCCATAACCAACAATTATTTAAATATAGTGATGCAAAAAATAAAGAAGAATTAGCTAGAATGGTTGCAGCAGAACACTTATCATTTAGTTTTGGTGAAAATGTTGGTTTTAATAAATATTGTCAACGAGCATTAAATCCTGTTGCATGTCGTATTCCTAGAACCACGCTCACAAAAATACTTGAAAAGATTTATGAAAAAGAAAAGGAAATGTTGACAAATTTTTTTGAACAATATAATGGTCGTGTTTCCGTATGTGCCGACATATGGGATGACCATCGGCGAATGCATTCATACATATGTGTCACTTGCCATTGTATGGATAATGCATGGACTATCCAAAAAAGAATTCTTGCATTTAGAGTTTTTGATGATAAACACATTGCTGCTAATATTTTTAGATAGCTTAGAATAATTTTTGCAGAGTATAAAATTGATAACAAAATTTTTGCAATTGGTTTTGATAATTCTTCTAACAATACCGCTGCTATTCCTGCTTTAATTGAATTATGCAAACCTTATCTTGGTGGTAAATTTTTTCATCAAAGATGTGCATGCCATGTTTTCAATTTATGTGTTCAAAAAGGATTAAAAACCCTTGAACAATTTCTTCAACCTATTAAAGATGTCCCTCTATTTTTTGTGGAAACATCCTACTGTAATGAAAGCATGGGCAGTATATTATAAATAAAATGGTAGGTGTGTCATTAGATTTCCTCGTAATGTTCCAACACGTTGGAATTCTACTTATAAATTGGTTGCTAGAAGTTATGAATATAGGGATTTATTAGTTACTTTTATTCAATATCATGTTAGTCACATTAATCTTTATCAAAGTCATTGGGATGTTTGTAGCAATGTTTGTGGTTTGTTAAAAGTTTTTTATACTGCTACTAACAATTTATCTGGTATTTATTATCCTACAACTAATTTATTTATTATTGAGAGTCTTAATATTGCTGGTGCATTTGCTCATTGTAAATCCGACTTACAATTACATGAGTCTGTTACTGCTATGAAGGAAAATGGTTAGAATATTATAAGGAGTTTCTAAATATTTATTTGATTGCCATGTGTTTTGATCCACGTTGTAGACTAGAAAGTTTGCCTGATTATCTATCTGCTTATTATGAACAAGGTTTAAAAATACATTATGATGTTGATATGTGTTGTGCTAGGGTTAAGAAATTATTGTATGATTTATATGATGAATATCTTAGAGTTTATGGTCCATCACTAAACATAGATGTTCCACAAACTCAAAATGTATCTCGTTCCTCATCATCCTCTGGATTTATTAGTTTAGAGTATAATCTTTTATCCCAAAAAACCAAAAAATTACGAGGTTCTTCTTCATCAAGCTCCACCACATATTCCGAGTTTGAATCTTATCTAAGTACCTCTTTTGAGTTCAAGAGGACACTGAAGTTAAAAAAATTTGATATCCTACACTGGTGGAATGATCATGAAAGGTACTTTCCAATCTTGGCTATGATAGCCAAAAATATCCTTTCAACACTAGTTTCTACAGTGGCGGTGGAACACCAGTTCAGCGCCGGTGGGAATATTTTAGACCCAACACGTTCCCTTATGAGTCCGAAATCACTTTAGATGCAAGCTTGTGTCGAAGATTGGGCGACGGCACAATATCGACAATAAGAAATCGATCAGGAGGAACAATACGATTTCTTTAAAGATGACGAACCGGCTGAAAGCCGAACTAATGATCAAAGTAATGATTAGTCTCCACTCTCCTCGCCATCTCCATAGTCCAACCTGCAATAAAAGGTAAGAGAACTACGTGGCCTTTGATTCCTCTAAACCCTTAAGAGGATACGTAGACAACTTAATTGTGGTAAAAATTAAGTGCATGACCAATTTTACATTTTTTAGATTTATTTTAATTTTAATTTTTAATTTGTCATTTATTTATTTTATTTTATTTCGCGGGTAAATAACCCAATAAAATATATTTTCAAATTATAATTTTACACAGCTAATGTAATAATGTTGTTATGATATAAGATTAAAAAAAAACCGGAACTGCCGGAACCAGACCGGAACCGGCGTCGAGTCTAGGTGCAAATAAAGTTCCTCAGCTCCTTTTAAATCCGATCATTATTGAGTTGGGTTGGATGGAAATGCCCACCCCAAGTTGGATTGGGTATTTCAAATTTCAAATTTCTTGAGTGTGTTTATACTTTATATAATTCTTTGTGAATAATTTCTTGTGTGTCTCCTGTTCAGGGATGGCAATGGGGTGGGTCGGGGTGGGTCAAGGTAGCCCGAAACCCGGTTTTTAATGGTTGCTCCAAACCCGACCCATGACCCAGTTGGGTCAAAATTTTTCATCCAATCCTAACCCGTTTGGGGCGAAGGGTGCCCCAAACCCGCCCCGAATAACTCATTTCAAATATATGTATATATATATATATATTTATATTATTTTACCTGTTATATTTAAAAAACATATATTTAAAATATATATAATATTATTTTACCTTTTATATTTGAAATATATACTTTAAAAATATTTTTAATATATATATATATATATATATATATTATATTACGAGTCAAACGGGGACGGGTCGGGGAAAAAGGGACCGCCCCATACCTGATCCGGTAACCTGGCCGGGTCAAAAACTTTGTCCCAAACCTGTCCCGTTACCCATTTTTATTGCTTCTAACCTGCCCCAAACTGAACGAGGCCCCGCGGGTTTGGGGCGGGTTGGGGATTTTTGCCGTCCCTACAGTCCTGTTCCACTGACTATATTAATAAAAAAAGTATTGGAGTGAAAAATCCTTCGGTTTTTGGATATATCTCATAGAAAAAAAAATGAATGAATGAAATCAATAAAAATATTTATACTTTTTTAAAAATAATATGTTGAATGTGATTACGAAAGGGGTACATACAATTTTTAAGGGGTGCCATTGTCGTCACTTCCAAAAGTTACGGTACCTAAAACTTATTTCCACCCTACCCGAGACTTATTTCCAAATCTAATTTTTTTTAATCTTCTCCTTCGAAAAATGTTTTCATTAAAAAAATCCTTAAAAAAATGTCATTTATATCGTTAGATACATACTGTAATTTGGACATTAATTTGGCCAAATTTTTTTGCAACGTAGCATTAAATGCTCTTCTTAATTATATACTCATAACATGACTTATATATATATATATATATATATATATATACAATTTTACTATTATCAGTTCGTTCTGATATAAAATATTTCATGACGAAGAATGTGGACCATTAGATTTATAGACTTTGACTCAAAGTATATGCACTTGTCAAAACTTCTCCATAATCTGTGGTCCACATTCTTCGTCCTGATATATTTTATATCAGAACGAACTGACAGTAAAAAGACTGATATATATATATATATATATATGTATATTTCTTCATTAATTATCATCATAATAATAACCGTTTCATATCAATCTCATTATTTAAAGATAGGATTTCTAAAGGCATTCTTATGTAGCGCCAATGTTTGAGCTCTGTTGATTAGAAAAATATCCAGGACTCAGAACACTTTGTTTAACTCGTTGATTCAGTAGAATACCGAGAAAGCAAACAAAAGAAATTTGATAACTAAAATTTTCATTAGACGAAATAGACAAATCTAACCTATTTTTAAAATCAAAATTCAATTTTTACCTTGCTTTCAAAAATAATCGTATTCCACAAAAACTTCCAAAACTATTCAAAACTAACCTAAAAGTGACGAAAAATGTCCCTAGAGTTTTTTTTCCTCTTTCTTTATTCTATCTTAGTTCTTCACTTTCTCTCTCCAAAATCCCTTTTTCTTCCTTTGGGTCACCGTACGGTGAGTTTTTGATGCTTTAAATAGTTAACAATTGTTTGTATTGGTGTATATTTCATGGGTTTTGATGATATTTTTAATTATGTCGTGGTTTTCAAAATCAATTTTGAAGTTTTTCCAACTTTTGGGTTTCTGATGAACATTGTATGATAGTCAATCATATAATATTTTATAGTTCATCATATAACATATTCTTTGTTGTAAATCAATTAAGAATAAATTGAAATAAACTGAGAGAGAGAGAGAGAGAGAGATATAGACGAGAGAGATGAGAGATTTTTATTGATTTATCAGAGACCATCAGTTCTTACAATTTGGATTCACAAACATATATATATATATATAGGCAATAAGACCAAGGGGTGTCTATGGTAATTTCTTATCTAAATTGCCACCTATAATTACTTAAAATTATCTTCTGGATCTTGTGGTGTTGGATGTTCTCAAAACTATCTCGTTTAAAAACCTTGTCAGGAAAACCCAGTGAGAAAAAACCTGATCGAAGGGAAAAAGAGTATAGTGTACATAATTCCAGATTTATTGTTTTCTTCAAAAAATTTCTCACATTTATACTTTGCTAGGGAAAACCCAATGGGATAAAAACCTGAGCAAAGATATTCATTGATCTGTTGGATCAAAGTAATATTTATGATGATTTTCTGGATCAAAGTAACATATATACGATGATTAGCAAGATCAAACTAATATTTATAATGATCCTTTTGATCAAGTTAACATAAATACGATGATCAACTAGATAAATGTAATATTTATGGATCAAATAATTTTGGGTGTGCTTATAGAATTGCCTCATTAAAACTTTGTCAGGAAAACCCAGTGGGATAAAAACCTGATTGGAAGGAAAAAGAGTACAATGCACATATGCCCAAAATGATTAATATACTTTATCTGATATGCTCTCCCCTGATAAAAGTTCTTTTGAAGCAATCTTCGAGATTGCTGAACTGACGCATATATATGTTTATCCCATGAAATGCAAATAACATCATAAATGATTGGGGGGGGGGGGGGGGGGGGGGGGGGAGTACAAGCAAATACTTGATTTATGAAGTAATATCCATATGGAATCTTTAACATATTCTGATTGATGGACAAACATTCCATTTGATCTATGCTCGACCTTCAGGTTGAGACAATGTTTTCTTTCTCACTTCTTTATGAAGACACATAAGAATATAATATGATTATTATATCCTTATCTTTATCGGATATTAACTGAGACGGTTATACCACATCCGTTCATATTGTTTTTAATCCATATAAGGATTTTCGTATGTTCATCAAATACAGATTACGAGATCTCGATTTATATGCTTCTAGCATTTTAGAATCCTTCAGGATTTATAAATATCTGCATTGAGTAAATCATATAGATAAATGATTACTACGTCTAAGAGACGTATTTCAAGCCTTTTAAAGGCAGCCAAATTTATCAACAACGTAGTTGTATTCATCAATTGTGAATACCAAGTTTCTGTAAGAAACCTCGCACTACGAGTGGTGCCTCATATCTCACGATCTCATTTTTCTTACTACGTTTCCGTATAAAGACCCATTAGTATCCAACTAGTTTGACATATCTAGGTGTCTGGAGTACTATTGGTCTAAATACTTTATGTCTGGCTTATGAAGTCAATTCTTCTTGAATTGCTTCTTCCATCTAGGCCAATCATGCCTTTTATATACAATCATTGATATTATGAATATCATAATTATCATTTATAATTTCAGTAGCGCTACTGTGTATAAAAATACATTATTAATGATTGTTTTCCTTATGATTTCACATTTCTCTCATATGACTTATATAAATTTTCTCTATTTCTATATTTCTATATTCTTGTATCTCTGTTGAGATTACTTCAATTTCAATGAATTTAGTCATTTCATAGACTCCGTATGATTTATAGAATTTCTCTCAATTTCTATATTCTTGTATCTTTGTTGAGATTTCAATGAATTTAGTCATTTCATAGACTCCGTATGATTTATAGAATTTCTCTCGATTTCTATATTCTTGTATCTCTTTAGATATATCAGACTCTTATAGAGTTGATTTAGAGAAAGTAGATTTATTTATAACTCGAGTTTAGTTTACTCTTGGGATCCCAATAATAATGCCTTTCAAAGGTTTATAAACTTATGATATGTATCAGATGATTTATTTATTGCCTTTTTCTCTGATCGTTCTTCAAGAACAATTACTCGGCCGTGGTTTATGAGATGACAACTTATAAAATCATGTTACCTTTAATATATGAGGTACATATTAATAATTATCTGATGATAAATTATCTTTCGTATTTGAGAGATACGAAGATTGAAATGGGACACATATATAGAGAGAAAACCGAACTGGTATCTCTATTTTGTATATAAGTAACTTTTCATTTACTTTTCTCTTCTAGAGAAACTTTCCCAATTGAGAATTAATCAATATAATAATATGCAGATTGTGCATATAAATATAAACTATCCGAAGTTTAAATGATCTAACAGAAGATTACTCAAAATCAATATTAATCTCAGATTAATATAAAAGTCTTATCTTAGATCATGTCAGATATGCAATAAGGGGATATGCAATACAATCAAATATCTTAAAAGTGAGTAAGTCCCTATATGAAATTTAGTAATTGTACCGAAATAATGAGGTTCTCGCAATTACCTGGAGACGTTTGATAAGTGATCCCCTAATCCATTTTGATTATGATTATATCTGAAAACTGGATGTTGAACATCAATCCCAGCTGCTTGGTCGTATTGAGATGTTTGATAATGAACAAATGTGTGATCATCCCATAGATGCATCAATTAGAATTATATAATAATGAAAAGGGTCATTTGGTGGATGAATATGTCCACATATATCCCCTTGAATTCTTTATAAGAATGATGAGAATTCAAAACCAACTTTTAGAATAAGATGGTTTTACTGCTAGTTTCCCATGTGAACATACAGTACATCAGTTCTCATTGGATAAAGAATCTTGTAGTTCTTTAATGGATATCTATGAGAATTTTCAATGATGATACGTTTCATTGTAGATCCTGGGTGACCTATATGGTCACGTCAAAGTACAAACTTTTGGATCTGGGAACTTTTGATTCATAATTGCATACATATCTAAACTCTTTATAATAGTGTAATATAATCCAGATGATAAAGTACGTAGTTTTTCTATAATGGGTTTCTGGCCTGAATTATGAGAAGTAATGCATATATATTAAACATTCTCATTACTCATAATTTCAATATGATATTCATTCCTCCGTGTATCTTTGAAACTAAGCATGTTCATTTATATTCTATTTGAATGATATAGAGTATCATCGATACACAATTTAATACCATATGGTAATAAGATTGTGGCTCTTCTAGAGCCTTTGATCAGATCCGCTGGATCTGATCTGACATTAACTTTATATGTTATTGAACTGAGCATATTCTTTTATATTCTGCTTGAATAATATCAAGTATCACTGATACATGATTTAATATTGTTTGATAACAATATTATGGCTCTTCTAGAGCTTTCTATCAGCTCCGTTGGACCTGATACAATATTAATATTTACTCAGATCAAAATCAAATATATAAAATATATTTGACTCCGCAGAATTGTATGAGTCGTTGGCACTCAAGACAAGACATATATTTTCCTTCTGGGAATTTTATGGATATTATGTGTAATGCCATTTTATATCTCATCTGCAATGATAATAATCTTTTCAATAGGTTTATTCTATAAACCTTTTCTCTTGTCATTCACAAACATCCACTCCTGGGTATGTTTTGATATCTCATGAATATAAATATATCCAAATTTTACTCTTTTGATATTGCTCATTTAGGAGCAAGTATAAAATGGATAAATTATCCTTTACAATCTCATTATACTTGATATTAGGATTTTAAATCCTTTTAAGATACTCACAACATCCTATTGGTGTGTAGACCCTTTTTTTTTCAATTGAATGATACGTTAGGATCTTAAATCTCTTTTGTGATAATCACAGCATCCTGCTGGATGTGTATGAAATGGATAAAATATTATTTCCAATTTCATTACTCGTTAGGATCTTAAATATCTTATATATGATACTCACAACATCCTACTGGAAGTGTAGATCTTATTTCTCAAATAAATGATACGTTAGGATCTTAAATCCCTTTTATGATACTCGCAGCATCCTGTTAGATGTGTAGATCATTCTTTCAAATACGTGACATATAAACATATCACTTCATATATATATATATATATATATATATATATAAGATCACTTCATATTCTGAATGTGTTTGAAACCTCAAGTTCTAAATAATGAAGTATGACATTCATGTAATAACACTGGATCCAAAACTCCATGTTCTCATCGGTTTTCAAAACCGTACCAACTTAAATATCATAATTCTAGAAACTTTAAGTTCTGGTTAGTCGGTTTAGCCGATCTCATATATTACGTATAAATAATACGAATATTTAAACAATTTATTTGGAGACACAACATAAGCCAGTCCTAAGACACGGCATAAGCCAGTCTCATATATTGCATAAAAATAAATGGTGAATATTTAAACAATTTATTTGGAGACACATCATAAGCCAGTCCTGAGACACTGCATAAGCTAGTCCCGAGACACAGCATAAACCAGTCTCATATGTTAGAGTTATAGTCAGAGTTATAGTTAGAGTTAGAGTCAGAGTTATAGTTAGAGTCAGAGTCAGAGTTAGAGTCAGAGTCAGTATATATATATATATAGATATATATATATATAGGTTCCGTTGATGGCATAGCCATCTTGTACGTTAAGATCCTTTTTATGATATTCAGAGCATTCTGTTGGATGTGTATGAAATGGATAAAATATTATTCCAATTTCATTATACGTTATGATCTTAGATTATTTTTATGATGCTTATAACATCCGACTGGATGTGTATATTTCTCTAAATATTTATCTGAATATTGCATCAAACATGTATATAATTCTCGATCCAGATCTCCAGATTCTGGATATTCTATCGTGCCTGAAAATGGAGTTAATAAAACTTAAATAAGTCAAAACAATACTTACAAGCTGATTTAGCTGAAACGGATGGCACGGTTGCGTCTGAAATGGTCGAAATAGCTGGAATCAAGTCCAGTCCGGTCGAAAACGGGCCAAAATTGCACCGAAACCGACAAAAAACATTTCTGACTGATGTGGCACGCCTGCTGACGTGGCCGACCTCCTTAGCTGACATAGCAACCCACTGCCAGCGTGGCGCTGCTTGGACACTGACGTGGCGCACCTGGATGCTGACATGGCGCTGATGTGGCACGCCTGGTGCTGATGTGGCACGGCTGGTGCTGATGTGGCAGCTGAACAATGCTGACGTGGCATGCCGGGATGCTGATGTGGCGCTGACAGGGCGCTAACGCGGCGCTGATGTGGCGCTACAGTGTCGTCTTCAACCTTGGAAAGCTGTAAGAAAAACTGGAAAAAATTTCAGAGTTGACTGTACTTTGACCGAGTCTAGGGAGTTCGTTAGAGCTCCGTTTGAGACGCGGTCAACGGCCTCGGAATCATATTTTCGAGAGGAACACAATGGTATCCTCCGAAAAACGATTCAAGTACTTTTAATTTTCTGGGTTCAATAAAAATTCAAAATCAAAACTAAAAAAACACTCAAAAACTCTCTGGAAGTCCTAATCAATATTCGTGCTGATAACGTGTTGTAAATCAACTAAGAATAAACTGAAATAAACTGAGAGAGAGAGAGAGATATAGACGAGAGAGACGAGAGATTTTTATTGATTTATCAGAGACCATCAGTTCTTACAATTTGGATTCACAAACATATATATATATATATATATATATATATATATAGGCAATAAGACCAAGGGGTGTCTATGGTAATTTCTTATCTAAATTGCCACCTATAATTACTTAAGGATGAAGTAACGTGAAGCAAGCTTCCACATGTGGAATTCCACTAATATATGCAAGCTATGGAACAAATTGGAAAGGTGTATAGGCAGTGGGAATCCACTATTATTACAACATTTTTCAATTTCTTGGTTTTTGAAGAACACTACATAATAGCTTGCCATGTAATATGTTTTCAGTTCATCATATTATATGTATGACATATTGACATGTAATTCACTAAGGGTAACATAGTCTTTTTTACTAACAATATTGGTTAAAAACGAAATTTTACCACAACTCGGTTAGAAATGAATTTGACGAATTTCATTTGGTTTAAAATTCTCTCTCTCTCTCTCTATTTATTAATCAACTCAAATCAGCCTTGAAATGACTACAAAGCTCCTTTAAAAAGGATTAGAACGATGCAAACAAAAGGAAACAACTCAAAAATAAAACAAATTATAATCATCTCTCAATTAAGCTAGAAATCATCCTTAATTTAAGCTTTCAAAATTAATTAAATTCGAGATTCTATCGAACTTAATGATTTTTAATTAATTTGAAAATACTAGGAGTTATTAGAATATCGTGATGATTCTAATAACTTGGGTCCCACCCCCCATAAAACATAGAGCCCCTCAGCCATATTATCCATACGATATTTATTACATTCTTACATTTAAAGGAAGGTTAACATAAGGGAAAATTGAATCACGTATTTTACCTCTAATATATGTTAATTTGTATATATCATTCAGCTCTAGTGCATTGATGTCTATGTATAGGGTATGATCATTTTATCTTTTAAATATGATGACAAAATTCTTTCTCTAATTTCTCTCTATAGTTTTCGCTGTCATATTTCAAACAACAACCAAATACATTTTTTCAATTTCATAGATGTACAAGGTTGAAATTTTCAAGAGAGTCTGAAGGGTTGAAAATCTCAGGTGAGAGAGTTCTGATTTTTCTTGAGAGAGTGTTTGACAAGAGAGTAAGAAGGAAGAAAGAAAGAGAAAAGTGTCCAATAAGAAAGAAGAAAGAAAAAGAGATAAAAAAGAAGAAGAAGAGGGAAATGGGTTTTAATCAAAGTGAAATCAAGGGAGCATTTTTGTCACTCACCTTACTTTGGCATATAAATAAGTTAATAATATGGTGTTAGTTCCAAATTTGAGCTGGATTTGATGCTATTTAGAGCTTGTTTGGTTGTGTTTTTGAATAATCTCTATTGGTAAAAGATCTATTTGTAGTAAATCTATTAGAAATAGAGTTTTTGAAAAAAAAAATTATAGTTGTTTGGTTAATAGACTTAAAAAAAAAATGTCTATTTGAAGAAGCACATCCCTATGAGCTTTTGTCTAGTAGAGGTTTAAACTTTACTAGTCTCTATTCAATTTAAAATAGACAATCTCAAAAGTCAAATCAAACAATTCTAAAAAACTCAAATAGACGTTTGTAGACCTTTAGAGACAGTAGAAAACTCAACCAAACGAGCATTTAGTCTCATTTTGTCTTTTCTTTTCTTAATTGAAAACGATTAAAGGAGTCATTTAAATTCTTCAAATATAAAATGAACTTGTAATATAAATATATATATATATATATATATATATATTGAAAGGCAATTATATTAACCAAAGAGGCCGGAGAACAAACAAGGCCGACGGCCAAAAAGAACGCACAACAGCCCGAACTCCACAGCGAGAACAGAGGCACAGCAACACAACAAAACGCAAGAAAAACAGCAAGAAACAAGACAGCTCAAAAACCACCCCACGCAAAGGGGCATTACTCCTCACTCCACGTTAAGACCCCTCTGCCCCCCTCTGAACCTTGCTTAATATAATTATGATCATATATATGTACAATGTGTTGTGGTTTCAATGAGTGTCGAATTTTATCCCCCAAGAAGATATATAATCCTGTCTCCACCCCTGTAAGAACATGAATACAATTGAAGAAAAAAAAAAACTTTCTAATATAAATTATAACAAGGCAATTACAATGTCATAAAGAAAAAATCTCAATCATTCTAGTCAAATGCTTCATAACAATCCAATACAGAATAGTTAAATCTCTGGTAAAAGATCAACACACTAGTTTATCGAGGGACTGTCAAGGAAAGCCAAGACTCGCCTGACATTGCGGTGGGAGCAGGAGCAGAGGATGAAGGCACATCATAGTTGGGAACAGGCATCTTACTTGGAAGATTTGGCAATGGTAACTCAAAATTTAGACCTGTATAGCTTGTCTTATAGATGGTCTTAGATTACGAGCAGGGTGTGCGCACCACAATCCAACAATCATCAAACACGCCATCTGTTTTATGTCAAAGTTCATGCCTAATTTCTTGTCAACAACATCAACAAGTCTTTTATTTCCATATGATTTCCAAACCCAAGGAACCAATGAAACCTGAGACTCATCAGATATTCTGTGTTCTATTGATCTTCTCCCGCAAGCAATTTCTAATAAAACTATTCCAAAGCTAAAGACATCCGACTCTTTGCTAGCCTTTCTAGCTGTGATACATTCAGGAGCCATGTAGCCGACAGGTTCTGCTAAAGCTGTGGTTTGAGACCCTTTTGTGTGGTCAACAAATCTAGCCAAGCCGAAATCCCCAAGTTTTGCATTGAATTTTGAATCTAACATAATGTTGCTTGATTTTATATCTCTATGTAACACACAGTGATCCCCTTCTTCGTGTAGATATAACAACGCTGAAGCCAATCCTTGTGCAATTTTGTTCCTCACATCCCAAGTCAATAAGGTTTTCCCTTTGAAAAGATGAGAATCCAGGCTGCCATTGGGCATCAACTCATAAACAAGAATTAAAGCTATGTTTGAGATTGCTGTGCTTTGGAAAAAATCTGCTTATAGCTTAACTTTAGAAATAATCAACTTTAGAAAAAAAATTGGTAAGTTTTTGGTAAACTAAATTTTAAAAGTGCTTAATTTTTGAAATGATGGAAAATGTATTGAATAAAATTACTAAAATAGACATCATTAATAATATAAATATAAAGCATATAAAAATATAAAAAAAACAAATAAACAAATTTAAACAAAATAAAAATGACCGAGTCAACTCAGCTTCTTCGTCAAACAACTAGGCCTGAGTCAACTCGCTCAACAGATCTGAAACTCAGCAAATGAGAACCACCGCCGGTTTGCTTGAAACCCTACCTGCAGCCGCCCCATGTCTAACCGCAGCTCGCTCAACTTTGCGTAGGCCCGCCGGAGGTGGACCGATCCACCACGAAACCGGCGACGCTCAACTCCGCAGACGAACAGGCAACGCTCCACTCCGCAGTCGAATCGGCGACGCTTTTTCACCAGGACTTGAATCTGCCGGTGACGGAAGTGAAAGCCAGAGGCGAGGATGGTCAGCTTGGCGAGGTCGGCGTCGTGGAGCTGATGGTGTCTTGTCGCACGGAGGAGGCGGCTGCGAGGGAGGCGGGGCGGCGTCGGTGGAGGTGGTGGCTAGGGAGGGATTCCAGTGGTGGCCCCAATCCTGATCAATGTTTTTTTTTTATATTTTAATATTTTTACTTTTTTTTATTATATTATTAAATATAAGGTAATATTGTCTTTTATTAAAATAGTGGGGGTATTCTAGACATTACATAAACAAAAGCTAGCTTCTGTTTTCAAAAGCAACCCCCACCCAACTTCTCAAAATCTGATTAATGGAGAAGCAAATTGTAAAATAAGTTGTTTTTGGGTAGTTTACCGAACACCAATTTGTTCAAAACTTAGGAAATAAGTGATTATTTCCCAAGTAAAAACAATCTCAAACATAGCATAAGTCTTTTTCATGGCACCAATTGATAAGCTTTACGGTGTTTCTGTGCCTTAGTTGACTAATGATCTTCACTTCTATTGTGTACTCTTTACTTCCTTGTTTAGACTGCTTTGAAACCTTCTTCACCGCAACAAAAGTATTCAGGTAGGAATCCCTTATAAACTGCCCCAAATCCTCCCTCACCAAGCTTCGCTTCCACGCAAAAATTATTAGTTGCATTTGCTAATTCACGATAAGAAAACTTCCTAGGTCCTGTCCCATTCTCAAATTCAGCACCAAACGATACATCAAACACAGGATAACTCTCCTTTTGCTTCCTCTTCCATCTTAAAAAGAACCAAACAAATACTAGTCCTAGAATTATTAATGGACTTGCACCAGCAATTAAGCCCGCCACAAGTCCTATCACCTTTCTTCTGTCTTCTGCGTAATTAGATGGCGGTACAAAATCAAAGTTTGGTGATTCTACTGCTGGACTGAGAGATATAAAAGGTTGCAAATAATCAGGATTTGGAGTAGCAGTTGATGATTCATTGATTTCAAATGGGCGCTGGCCATTAAGGTTACCACGAGGGTTATAGTTACAAGAAACGAAATATCCCCCATCACTACACCGCACTTTGGCGCATCCAAGACTCAGAGGTTTTTGCCAAACAACCTGAGTAAAATTCTTATAACTACGGTGTGCGACAAAGACATTAGAGCTCGAGTCATAATTGGCTTTCTCAGCGATCCAGATATTGATAATATCTGTGCCAGAAATACTGCTTCGGGTACCGTCAGTGCCGGCTGAAGCACTAGGCAAGCAAGGCACTGGCTTAGGGCCTCCAAAATTTATCCAAAATTTAACGGCCTCAGTTTTTTTTTTTTCCTTCTAAATTACTTATAGATAATATTAAATTAAAAGGCCTCCTAATATCCGGCCATGAAAATATAACACCTCCTAAAATTAAGGATAAAAATTCCTTTTTAATATATATTAACATCTTTTATATAACAACTTCTTATACATATCTTGTTTATCTCTTAAAATTATTATTATTTATTTAGAATTTAATTGTTTTGTAATTCCAAAACAACTCTATAATCTGTATTTAGAATTTAATTATTTTCTGGTTCCAAACAATCTCGAATAACAAAGTAAATAAGAAAAAAAAATTCATTTAATGATTTTTTAATTCCAAAATACTTCCTCAAAATACATGCTTCTGAACGTTTTTTTAAAGACTTGTTTATGAACATTAGTATAAAACTTTTTTTTTACATCTATCTTATTCATTTATTTATTTTCTACTAATTTTATATTCACTATTTATTACCATGTTTGATTGTTTTCTCCCTAACTTAGCTCCAAGTTGTTTCAATAAATTTATTTAAAATCAAATCTTAATATTTTAAGTTATTTGAAAACAACTTGTTTAGAAAGATCATTCTTTCCACGTTGGCACTTTCCAGGTTTTATAATTAACATTTGTATATCATATTAAAAAAAGAAAAATAAATCTTAAGTAATATTTTTTAATATAAAAAATGATTTTATGATAAATATAAAATAAGGCCTCATTTGAAGTTTTTACCTAAGCCCTACAATATTGTTAAGCCAGCACTGGGTATCGTTAGCAAGGTTCTCGCCATAAGGGCCTCCCGAGTGCTTGCGAGTGCAGTCTTCGACCCTCGTAGAAGCGTAGTTTTCAGCGTAGGTGGCTAACGTTTCGCTCCAAGTCATGGGACCAACGTCCACCTTCGCACGAGCAGAGTTGTGCGCATCAAGGTAGTATTGAGGAGTGTCTTGGGTGTGTATGGTGGGAAGGATGAGAGCTAATAATAATGAGACAATGAAATAAACAAAAGTTGATGCAAATTTACACGGCATTTCGGTTTGCAAAGTCTAATGCAAAACATTTATTTAACTACTCTCTCCATTACCAAAGTCAAGTCTTCTTTTCGGTGATGAACAAGAACAATGATTTGGAACTTGAAAGACTATCAATTAAAAGTCAAGCATTGGAAATTAAAAGTCTCACTCTAACACCAAGAAAATCAAGGGAAATCCCATGGTAAGTTAAGAGAATGGACCCATCCATTTGCTGTTCTTCTCTATAACGTGTGGACTGTGGAGTCTTCTTTTCACACACATTTTTTCTATAACACTAGGTTTGGTTACACGTGCGTTGCACGTGTTTTAATTTATACAGTATACATAATTATAGTATTGATATAATATTAAAAATTTAAAATTTATATAAAAATAATTATAAGATGACAAATTATATTAAAAAAAAGCATAATTCAATCGAATAGAAATAAATACCATTATGCATTAACTTAGGGAGGCGATAACAATATATACAATATTTTATGTTTGAAACTATAAAGCCTAATATCTAGCTAATGACATAGGACATAAACACAAACATGCTTTCTGTTAAAATGAAGTCCCATCTTGCATCCAGGAACCTTTTGTGCATTGTGGTAACATATGCATTTTTCTACCGTGAATTTTTTATTTATTTATAAAAGATACAAAAAATAATTAAATAACATCATTTATGCAATATCAAGAACTTTACAATTTTATATTAATTAAAACCTAAATATTAAAAGGAGCTCAAGATCACTATTTTGTATTAATTTGCTATATACAAGATTTTGTATGTGTTTACGCATCAATTATATTATAATAAATTATGAACCTTCACTTCACTACTTGTATTTCTCTAACAAATGTTTGGTAATAATTTATTCTTCAAAAGTAAATTTTTTATAGACATAACCATTTACTAACAATTCACACGTTGAAATAGATTCTCAAAAGTATGAATGTCTTTTAATTTGCAGCACCACAAATTATGACAATAATCAGGGATTGAGCACAAATTATGACAATAATCAATCGTAAGGATGGATATGGTCCGCTAATCTGTCATAAAGGTATGACAATCACCATTAGCTCTACTGCTAGAAAACTCTAAACAATTATTTTATTAAGTCCACTACCAAGCACACATGCTTATATTTAAGACCAACAAAATTGCCATGAATATAAAAATAAACAAGAGACATAAAACTGAACTACGTGAAACACATAATTCTTAATTTTCGATTCAAATTTCTGAACAGATTATCAAAATGTAAGAAATAATAACATCAATATAACTTTAAATGCATTACATGGGAACTTCGAATTTTTTTTTATATATAATAAGCTATATAGAGCTTTTATTATTATTAATAATAATAAAATAAATAAAAAAAGGAAAAGAAAAACGAAAGCATAGGGGCACGCATACCCTAACATTAATCTAAAAAGACACTCAGACCTTAACAGAACAAAAAAACATGAATTTAATTAATCAGACCAACGGAATCATTACTTTCTGCTTCAACATGTGCGGCCGAGTTAGCGACAAACCTTAATTTTGCTTGAGCCGTAGAATCAGTACGAATCTTAGTCTCAGCTACATGGAGGCGTTTAGAACTTCCCTTATTCATTTGAGACTTGGAATTAGATAAAATCTTAAAAGTTGATTTCACTTTTCTTTTTGATCTGGTCACCACGGGAATCCAATTATTGTCATTAGAATTTAAAGCATGAATATCTTGGACTTCCGATATCTTCTCCAAATTAATCTTTCCTCTTTTATCTCTTGAAATCCCATCCAAAACTTGCTGATCACTTCAAATCCTTGGATTGCCAAGAATCACTCAGTTATTAATGTAAATATTCTCTTGAGAACATTGAAGATTCTCATTATTATTTTCTAAATTTAAATACTTGGTACAGTATTCAAATCTTTGGAGATATTAACATTCATTCTCTCATCTTGATTAGGAAATTGTTCAGCTGTTTGAATTTGAACTGGAGAAAACTCTCAATTAAATCATGATCTTCTGTAAGAGCATTAACTGAGCTGGTCATCACCTGAAATTGACCTTCACGGATTGGGTCAACTTCTTGAAACTTAGATTTTTCAACTTCAAAATTGGTTGTTGTTTTTCGATTCACTTCCTGAGTATCAACCTTTAATCAAATAAATGTGGAGATAATTGGATGCTACCTTTTTTGTCCTCCACATTAATTATGGGATTTTCAAATTTTTGAATCTGCACAATTTCCACTTCCTCTATTGTTTCCTGATTTTGTGGGATTGTTTTGCAAGTTTGTTCCTCTACGGCAACCTGCCCATTATGTTGACCAGTGATGTTGATTTTCGTTATAGGCCGATAAGTTTGCCTTGGATGTCTTGATCGCGACCGACCTCTGTCAGAATTAATCTCCTTGTTCGTTTGGTAGCATGTAGTAGAGTTAGGGGTGGGCGCGGTTCGGTTCGGTTCGGTTTTGGCCAAAACCATATTGAACTGTTATATTTTCGGTTTTTGAAAACTTGAATCGGTTTGAACCGTATTGGACCACAAAACCGAATTGAACCGAACACCTTTATCTTGGTTCGGTTCGGTTCGGTTCAATTCAGTTTTGGACCTATTGGGCTGAGGTTTTTTTATATATTTTTTCAATTTTTGTATCCTTTAACAGTCCTATTTTTGTATTTAGACCTTTTGCCTTTGGACAATTGATTTTGTGCTATTTTTTTTAACAATCCCTTACATTCAAAACACATCTAAATAGACCACATTACTATTTAACTAATCAATTTTAGTCCAATTCAATCATAAGTATATGCTCAATAGTTACCATTCTACCAAATTCATTACATACATTACATAGATTGATAGAAGTCCAAAATAAAATAAGATCATACATAAATAATCCAACATACAATCCATAATAAAATTTGTTTTTTTTTCTTGTATTTATAGTTCGGTTCGTCAGTTCGGTTCGGTTTTGGAAGGTCCAAAACCAAAACCGAACCATATTCTATGCGGTTCATCCGGTTCGAACCGAATTGAACCGAACTCAACCTTAAAACCGAACAGAACCAAACACCATATTTCGGTTCGGTTTGGGTCGATTCGGTTCGGTTCAATGAACCGTGCCCACCCCTAAGTAGAGTCATGACCAAAAGCTTTACACTTCGTATATCTCTCTAGAAGATATTCATATATAACATCCACAGAGAAAATATAATTAAGCTTATTCTAATACCATTTATTGTATTAGTTAAGCGATAATTTTTACCATAATATAAACATATATACGTATTATGATTTAGTATTATTATTATTTATCTTTAATTTCTCAACAAATTACTACAACACAGTAAGAGATTAAATTATAATTTCCCTTCGCAAAATAAAATTACAAATTCCAGTGCAATGTCAGTTATTGCAACCACACTTTATTTTGGAGGAAATAGGAAGAAAATAAAAGGGATTGAAAAACTACAGAGGAGAAAGACTATTTCTGTTTGATTAAAAGGAATTTATGACAGGAAAAGAATGACGAATTACCATATATCAACATGTCATTTAGATAAGATGAGGTTGATCCGGTATAAAATCCCTCACACCTGCACCACGAGATTGCTGATTCGAGTCTTCCCCTTTTAAAAAATCCGGAATTTATATAATATTGTAATACTTAAAAAAAACATGTCATTGTATAGCATTAAAATTAACATTCCTAAACTTGAAATAAAATAAAATAATATATAAAATTATCTTCAGGATCTTGTGGTGTTGGATGTTCTCAAAACTATCTCGTTTAAAAACCTTGTCAGGAAAACCCAGTGAGAAAAAACCTGATCGAAGGGAAAAAGAGTATAGTGTACATAATTCCAGATTTATTGTTTTCTTCAAAACATTTCTCACATTTATACTTTGCTAGGGAAAACCCAATGGGATAAAAACCTGAGCAAAGATATTCATTGATCTGTCAGATCAAAGTAATATTTATGATGATTTTCTGGATCAAAGTAACATATATAAGCTGATTAGCAAGATCAAACTAATATTTACAATGATCCTTTTGATCAAGTTAACATAAATACGAGGATCAACTAGATAAATGTAATATTTATGGATCAAATAATTTTGGGTGTGCTTATAGAATTGCCTCATTAAAACTTTGTCATGAAAACCCAGTGGGATAAAAACCTGATTGGAAGGAAAAAGAGTACAATGCACATATGCCCAAAATGATTAATATACTTTATCTGATATGCTCCCCCTGATAAAAGTTCTTTTGAAGCAATCTTCGAGATTGCTGAACTGACGCATATATATGTTTATCTCATGAAATGCAAATAACATCATAAATGATTGTGTGTGTGTGTGTGTGTGGGGGGGGGGGGGGGGGGGGGTGAGTACAAGCAAATACTTGCTTTATGGAGTACTTTACGGAGTAATATCCATATGGAATCTTTAACATATTCTGATTGATGGACAAACATTCCATTTGATCTATGCTCGACCTTTAGGTTGAGACAATGTTTTCTTTCTCACTTATTTATGAAGACACATGAGTATATAATATGATTATTATATCCTTATCTTTATCGGATATTAACTGAGACGGTTATACCACATCCGTTCATATTGCTTTTAATCCATATAAGGATTTTCGTATGTTCATCAAATACAGATTATGAGATCTCGATTTACATGCTTCTAGCATTTTAGAATCCTTCAGGATTTATAAATATCTGCATTGAGTAAATCATATAGATAAATGATTACTACGTCTAAGAGATGTATTTCAAGCCTTTTAAAGGCAGCCAAATTTATCAACAACGTAGTTGTATTCATCAATTGTGAATACCAAGTTTCTGTAAGAAACCTCGCACTACGAGTCGTGCCTCATATCTCACGATCTCATTTTTCTTACTACGTTTCCGTATAAAGACTCATTAGTATCCAACTAGTTTGACATCTCTAGGTGTCTGGAGTATTATTGGTCTAAATACTTTATGTCTGGCTTATGAAGTCAATTCTTCTTGAATTGCTTCTTCCATCTAGGCTAATCATGCCTTTTATATACAATCATTGATATTATGAATATTATAATTATCATTTATAATTTCAGTAGCGCTACTGTGTATAAAAATACATTTTTAATGATTGTTTCCTTATGATTTCACATTTCTCTCATATGACTTATATAAATTTTCTCTATTTCTCTATTTCTATATTCTTGTATCTCTGTTGAGATTACTTCCATTTCAATGAATTTAGTCATTTCATAGACTCCGTATGATTTATAGAATTTCTCTCAATTTCTATATTCTTGCATCTTTGTTGAGATTTCAATGAATTTAGTCATTTCATAGACTCTGTATGATTTATAGAATTTCTCTCGATTTCTATATTCTTGTATCTCTTTAGATATATCAGACTCTTATAGAGTTGATTTAGAGAAAGTAGATTTATTTATAACTCGAGTTTAGTTTACTCTTGGGATCCCAATAATAATGCCTTTCAAAGGTTTATAAACTTATGATATGTATCAGATGATTTATTTATTGCTTTTTTCTCTGATCGTTCTTCAATAACAATTACTCGGCCGGGGTTTATGAGATGACAACTTATAAAATCATGTTACCTTTAATATATCAGGTACATATTAATAATTATCTGATGATAAATTATCCTTCGTATTTGAGAGATACGAAGATTGAAATGGGAAACATATATAGAGAGAAAACCGAACTGTATCTCTATTTTGTATATAAGTAACTTTTCATTTACTTTTCTCTTCTAGAGAAACTTTCCCAATTGAGAATTAATCAATATAATAATATGCAGATTGTGCATATAAATATAAACTATCAGAAGTTTAAATGATCTAATAGAAGATTACTCAAAATCAATATTAATCTCAGATTAATATAAAAGTCTTATCTTAGATCATGTCAGATATGCAATAAGGGGATATGCAATACAATCAAATATCTTAAAAGTGAGTAAGTCCCTATATGGAATTTAGTAATTGTACTGAAATAATGAGGTTCTCGCAATTACTTGGAGACGTTTGATAAGTGATCCCCTAATCCATTTTGATTATGATTATATCTGAAAACTGGATGTTGAACATCAATCCCAGCTGCTTGGTCGTATTGAGATGTTTGATAATGAATAAACGTGTGATCATCCCATAGATGCATCAATTAGAATTATATAATAATGAAAGGGGTCATTTGGTGGATGAATATGTCCACATATATCCCCTTGAATTCTTTATAAGAATGATGAGAATTCAAAACCAACTTTTAGAATAAGATGGTTTTACTGCTAGTTTCCCATGTGAACATACAGTACATCAGTTCTCATTGGATAAAGAATCTTGTAGTTCTTTAATGGATATCTATGAGAATTTTCAATGATGATACGTTTCATTGTAGATCCTGGTGACCTATATGGTCACGTCAAAGTACAAAATTTTAGATCTGGGAACTTTTGATTCATAATTGCATAAATATCTACACTCTTTATAATAGTGTAATATAATCCAGATGATAAAGTACGTAGTTTTTCTATAATGAGTTTCTGGCTCGAATTATGAGAAGTAATGCATATATATTAAACATTCTCATTACTCATAATTTCAATATGATATTCATTCCTCCGTGTATCTTTGAAACTAAGTAGGTTCATTTATATTCTGTTTGAATGATATAGAGTATCATCGATACACAATTTAATACCATCTGGTAAAAAGATTGTGGCTCTTCTAGAACCTTTGATCAGATCCGCTGGATCTGATCTGACATTAACTTTATATGTTATTGAACTGAGCATATTCTTTTATATTCTGCTTGAATAATATCAAGTATCACTGATACATGATTTAATATTGTTTGATAACAATATTATGGCTCTTCTAGAGCTTTCTATCAGCTCTGTTGGACTTGATACAATATTAATATTTACTCAGATCAAAATCAAATATATAAAATATATTTGACTCCGCAGAATTGTATGAGTCGTTGACACTCAAGGCAAGACATATATTTTCCTTCTGGGAATTTTATGGATATTATGTGTAATTCCATTTTATATCTCATCTGCAATGATAATAATCTTTTCAATAGGTTTATTCTATAATCTTTTCTCTTGTCATTCACAAACATCCACTCCTGGGTATGTTTTGATATCTCATGAATATAAATATATCCAAATTTTACTCTCTTGATATTGCTCATTTAGGAGCAAGTATAAAATGGATAAATTATCCTTTACAATCTCATTATACGTGATATTAGGATTTTAAATCCTTTTAAGATACTCACAACATCCTATTGGTGTGTAGACCCTTTTTTTTCAATTGAATGATACGTTAGGATCTTAAATCTCTTTTGTGATAATCACAGCATCCTGCTGGATGTGTATGAAATGGATAAAATATTATTTCCAATTTCATTACTCGTTAGGATCTTAAATCTCTTATATATGATACTCATAACTTCCTACTGGAAGTGTAGATCTTATTACTCAAATAAATGATACGTTAGGATCTTAAATCCCTTTTATGATACTCGCAGTATCCTGTTAGATGTGTAGATCATTCTTTCAAATACGTGACATATAAACATATCACTTCATATATATATATATAAGATCACTTCATATTCTGAATGTGTTTGAAACCTCAAGTTCCAAATAATGAAGTATGACATTCATGTAATAACACTGGATCCAAAACTCCATGTTCTCATCGGTTTTCAAAACCGTACCAACTTAAATATCATAATTCCAGAAACTTTAAGTTCTGGTTAGTCGGTCTAGCCGATCTCATAAATTACGTATAAATAATACGAATATTTAAACAATTTATTTGGAGACACAACATAAGCCAGTCCTAAGACACGGCATAAGCCAGTCCTAAGACACGGCATAAGCCAGTCCCGAGACACGGCATAAGCCAGTTTCATTTATTGCATAAAAATAAATGGTGAATATTTAAACAATTTATTTGGAGACACATCATAAGCCAGTCCCAAGACACTGCATAAGCCAGTCCCGAGACACAGCATAAACCAGTTTCATATGTTAGAGTTATAGTCAGAGTTATAGTTATAGTCAGAGTTATAGTTAGAGTCAGAGTCAGAGTTATAGTTAGAGTCAGAGTCAGAGTTAGAGTCAGAGTCAGTATATATATATATATATATATATATAGGTTCCGTTGATGGCATAGCCATCTTGTACGTTAAGATCTTAAATCCTTTTTATGATATTCAGAACATTCTGTTGGATGTGTATGAAATGGATAAAATATTATTCCAATTTCATTATACGTTATGATCTTAGATTATTTTTATGATGCTTATAACATCCAACTGGATGTGTATATTTCTCTGAATATTTATCTGAATATTGCATCAAACATGTATATAATTCTTGATCCAGATCTCCAGATTCTGGATATTCTATCGTGCCTGAAAACAGAGTTAATAAAACTTAAATAAGTCAAAACAATACTTACAAGCTGATTTAGCTGAAACGGATGGCACGGTTGCGTCTGAAATGGTCAAAATAGCTGGAATCAAGTCCAGTCCGGTCGAAAACGGGCCAAAATTGCACCGAAACGGATAAAAAACATTTCTGACTGATGTGGCACGCCTGCTGACGTGGTGCTGACGTGGCAGACCTCCTTAGCTGACATAGCAACCCACTGCCAGCATGGCGCTGCTTGGACACTGACGTGGCTCACCTGGATGCTGACATGGCGCTGATGTGGCACGCCTGGTGCTGATGTGGCAGCTGAACAATGCTGACGTGGCACGTCGGGATGCTGATGTGGCACTGACAGGGCGCTAACGCGGCGCTGATGTGGCGCTACAGTGTCGTCTTCAACCTTGGAAAGCTGCAAGAAAAACTGGAAAAAATTTCAGAGTTGACTGTACTTTGACCGAGTCTAGGGAGTTCGTTAGAGCTCCGTTTGAGACGCGGTCAACGGCCTCAGAATCATATTTTCGAGAGGAACACAATGGTATCCTCCGAAAAACAATGTTCTCTTTCCATTTCTTGTAAATGATGACAAAATCAAATCCCATTCAGCTTGTACATCCAATTTTGATGTGCGTTGGTTATGATTTTTTGGTTCCATAAATGTTTGAGGCTTTGTTGATTGGTACAAACCACAAACTGTCTCCCTAGAAGATATGCCCTCTACTTTTGTACTGCCATAACACGTGCTAACATCTCTTTTTCTTAAGTTGAAAGCAAAAGATTTTTTCCTTTGAGACCGTAGCTGTAGAAAGCAATTGGTTTATTCTATCATAAAATTCCTCCAATTCCAGAACCAGATGCGTAACAATTGACAATGAAAGTCTTGGAAAAGTCTAGAAGGGCTAATACTGGAATTCCTGTCATCACTTTTTTGAGTTGTTCAAATGCTTCATTTTCGATTTGATTCCAATTGAAATAATCCTTTTTGAGCATCTTCATAAGAGGGTTAGCTATTTTACCATAATCTTGAATGAAATTTCGGTAATAACCAGTTGATAGAACACTAATTTAGGTACTCATTTATGTATAGAGTTTACTTTCTGATTGTATTCTATACTGTAATCTCTCCCTAATTAGCTTGATTTAGTCTCCTTTTACATGTCCATAGTTACAGGAAACTGATCACCATATACAGGAAACTGATCACCATATATTGTAATCTTCTCTGTAATTGAAAGTATCTCAATTTCATAGAAACTGTTTATGGTATCAGAGCCTTCTCTATCATAGAACAGACTTGATTTCCTTCTCTCTAGTTTCTCAAATCCTTTGAAACTTTACCTAGAAGCCATGACCACACAGCCAACCTCTCCTATCTCTGGTTCAGCCACTTCAACTGGTGATGCTCCTATTGTGATGACATTAATAATCACCCGACTGTCTCAAGGTAATCCTCTTTCTCCTGGTAGTAATCTGATATCCTTGAATGCTTCATATCAGATTCCATTCACGTTAGCAAAAGATGGAAGGAATTATGCATCATGGAAATCGCAGATGACCAATCTTCTATTTGGTTATGATCTACTCGGTTATGTTGATGGCTCTCATCCATGTCCACCAAAAGCTGACCAAGAACACTCTATTTGGCTTCGCCAGGACAGACTTGTATTGCTCGCAATCCAATCCACCGTTCATGGCACAATCAGTCCCACCATCAACAACTGTTCTACTTCCGCTGATGCATGGAATAAATTGGAAACTTGTTATGCCAATCGTTCCAACACTCGTATGCTTACTCTCTTATCCACACTAATGGGCATTAAGAAAGAAAGGAAACCAATTGCTACTTATATGAGCAGGATAGAAGGTATTGTTAATGATCTGGCTCTTATTGGCCATCCCTTGAGTAATGCTGAAATCATGGCTCATACTCTAAATGGTCTCGTTGATGAGTTCAAGGAATTGACAACTGCGGTTTGTGTTCGTGACTCACCTTTATCCTTTGAGGATCTCTACGAAAAACTTCTTGATGAGGAGTTAACTCAAAATCGTGGACAACTTAAAGAAGATGATACATAAATCACTGCGCAATTTACTCAAAGGCAAAGCAATTACAAGGGCAAGGGTGGTAGAGGAAATCGAAGCGGATCCAATCCTCCCAATTCAAATCATGGTCGTCCCGGACAATCCAATGGCCATCCTGGATATCCCTCAAATTTCAGCCACTCTAGTCTTCAGCCCAATCAATTGCGGCAGCACTCTTTCTATGGGCCCAAGCTTTACCTCTCAAGGTATGGGTTTTAATTCAAACTTCAACCCTTCTCATGGAATCCAAATTATTATCAGGGACAACAAGGCCAAACCCGTATTGTGTGTCAAATGTGTGATAAGCCGGGACATAGTGTAAAAACATGTCGCTTTCGAGGTTTACCTTCCTTTCGACCTCATGCTCTTTATGTAGATGAGGATTCCAACAATGGCAGCAACAATTGGGTGATAGATTCAGAGGCTACCTATCATATTACATCCGATCTATAGAATCTCTCCATGCACTCCGATTATGTCGGGAATGAGGATGTTATAGTCAGCAATGGTAATGGAATCTCAATCTCTCACACTGGTTCTTCTACCATTGATTCATCACTAGCCTCATTTAAATTAGACAATATTTTATGTGCACCTCTGATAAAAAAAATATCTTATTTCTGTTTCTCAATTTTGCTAACAAAATAATACCTCATTAGATTTTTTTACCTAACCATTTTATTTTGAAGGATCTGAGTACGGGGGCATCCTTGGCCCGAGGCCGGAGTAGGAACAACTTGTACGGGTGGTCATCGTCAACATCACCTACCAATCTTCCAAAACCGCCTACCTCTACATCCGTTGCACTAACATCCCAAGTGTGGCATCAGCGACTTGGCCACCCGTCCCTACCTATTCAGAAGAAAATAGTTGCTAGTAATAAGATCTATGTTTCCGATTTTTTTCCATTTAATAATGTTTGTGATTCTTGCTTATGTAATAAAGGCCACAAACTATCTTTTAAGAATTATTCTCTTATTGGTGATAAACCACTTCAGGATTATTTATTCTGATGTTTAGGGGCTTGCCCCTATTACCTCTTTTGGAAATTTTCGTTATTATGTTATATTTGTTGATTATTTCACAAAATACACTTGGTTATATCCTCTCAAATTTAAATCTGAGGTTTTAGTGCTTTTGAAAAATTCAAGAAACTTGTTGAAAATTTCTTTCAAACTCAAATTAAAATTGTATACACAGATGGTGGAGGAGAGTATCAAGCACTCTCCCATCGTTTGGCTAAGAATGGTGTTCAACATTTCACCTCACCACCATACACCCCGAACACGTTGGCTTTGCGGAACGAAAACACTGTCACATTATTGAAACTGGTCTCACCCTCTTTCATGAAGCCTCTATCCCTCTTCGGTTTTGGTCCCATGCCTTTCAAACTGTGACCTATCTCATTAATTGCATGCCTACACCAGTACTCCGAAATGATAACCCTTATCACAAACTTTTCGGCCACCATCCCAAATACACGATTCTTCATGTTTTTCAGGTGTCTTTGTTACCCATGGCTTCGACCCTACAGACCACCATAAACTTAAGCCACGTTCTCGACCTTGTGTGTATCTTAGTTTTTCACTTCCAAATCATACTTTTACTTGTTTTGACTTTAAAACTAATAAAATATTTATCTCTAGGCATGTTGTCTTTTTTGAAAAAAAAAATTCCTTATAAAAATGTTTCATGTACTGAAATTATAAATGATAATTATGATATTCATAAGATCAATGATTGTATGCAAAATGGCATGACTGGCCTAGATGACAGAAGCAATTCAAGAAGAATTGACTTCATAAGCTAAAAATAAAGTGTTTAGATCAATAGTACTCTAGACGTCTGGAGATGTCAAACTAGTTGGATTCTAATGTATCTTTATACGGAAACGTAATGAGAAAAACGAGATCGTGAGATATGAGGCACGACTCGTAGTGCGAGGTTTCTTACAGAAACTTGGTATTCACTGCTGATGAATACGTTTGTGTTATTGATAAATTTGGATGCCTTTAAAAGGCTTGAAATACGTCTTCTAGACGTAGTAATCATTTGTCTATATGATTCACTCAATGTAGATATTTATAAATCCCGAAGGATTCAAAATGCTAGAAGCATGTAAATTGAGATCTCGTAATCTATATTTGATGAACATACAAAAATCATTATATGGATTAAAAACAATATGAACAGATGTGGTATAACCGTATCAGTTAATATCCGACAAGATAAGGATATAATAATCATATTATATACTCACGTGTCTTCATAAATGAGTGAGAAAGAAAATATTGTCTCGACTTGAAGATCGAACATAGATCAAATAGAATGCTTGTCCATCAATCAGAATATGTTGAAAAGATTCTGAAAAGATTCCATATTGATATTACTCCATAAAGAAAATATTTACTCATGCCCCCTCCAATCATTTATGAAGTTATTTCATTTCAAGAAATAAAAATCAGTGTGCTCAATTCAACAATCTAGAAGATTGCTTCAAAAGAACTTTTATCAGGGTGGCGTCTTATCAGAGGGAGCATCCCATTAGGGAGAACATATCAAATGAAGTATATTAATTATATTGGGCCATATGTGCATTGTACTCTTTTTCCTTCCAAATCAGGTTTTTGTCTCATTGGGTTTGCCTGATAAGGTTTTAATAAGGCAATTCTATAAACACACCCAAAAATCATTTGATCCATTAAGATCATCATAAATATTACATTTATCCAGTTGATCATCGTATATATGTTGTCTTGATCGAAAAGATCATTGTAAATATTACTTTGATCTTGCTAATCATCGTATATATGTTACCTTGATCAAGAAGATCATCATAAATATTACTTTGATCCGATAGATCAATGGATATCATTGCTAACGTTTTTATCCCATTGAGTTTTTCATAGCAAGGTATAAATATGAGAAATGTTTTGAAGAAAACAGTAAATTCTGGACATATGTACACTATACTCCTTTTTTCTTTCGATCAGGTTTTATCCCACTGGGGTTTCCTGATAAGGTTTTAACAAGATAGTTTTAAGAACATCCAACACCACAAGATCTAGAAGATAATTTTATATATTATTTGCTGAGGTTTTTGTCACATTGGATTTTACCTAGTAAATTAAAATACAAATGATGGAAATCTAAGGGGGAGTGTTGTAATTGTGGCTTTCCACTTTATCCTCAGATCTTCTACACAAGTTAATATTTATAATATCATCATTCATTATTTACCCATTAAGTAAACATAACAAGCAAGTGGCATGATGTAAGCGATGATGTAAGTTAAGTACAGGTGGTTCTATGCCTCTCTCTCTCTATATATGTTATATATAAAGGTGAATTCATAAAGAGCAAAAAAATTATGAGTTTATTGTTTTTAGCCATAAATTTATATTTTATTGATTTCGTCAGTTTTTACCACTTTTGGACATAAAAGCCCCTTAATTTGAAATTTGAAAAAATCATGTGTGGTAAAAACGAGTTATAGCTATCGGTTTTTTTTGTTAGGATTAAAGTAATATAAAGTAAAAAACAAGAAAGAGATAGAAAAGAACAAAAGCTGCCGCTCGCCGTCTATCGAACCTCTCTCGATATCGGCGTCGTTCCTGCTGTCGTCGTCGTTCCTGCTATCGCCGTACCTCTGGCCGTCGCTGAACTCTAACCGTCGCGAACCTCTCGTGGTTGAACACATCTCGTCGTCGCACACCTCTACTGGCTGTCGCGCACCTCTCGCCGTCGAACACATCTCACCGTCGCACACCTCTGGTCTCAGGTCTGGTAATTTTACAAACTCTTATTTTGATTTTGATTTGTGTCTGAAGTTTGATTTGTGGTGATCTTGCCATTCTGTATCCCATATTTCCCAGCCCTATAAATCAAACATGAGTATATGTATATATTATTCATTAATTTGACAGTAATACACATGTATATTGTTATTTTCTATGAAAGCATGTTTGCTGTTAAGTTATTTTTTAAAGAAAAAACTTGTTAATTAGTTGGTGTGTGGTCTATTTCATTATTATATGAGTTTGGGCTTAATTTGTGAGATTTTGTATATGAATTATAAGGTTATTTTTATACTTAATTTATGAGTATAAACTGTTTTTGTAAATGTGTCATTGAAGATGTAAATAATACAGTGTATCCGTGTAGAAAGTACAACCATTGTCCACTAAGTAAAGGCATGTCATGTTTATAGCATGCAAAACAGGTTCTGCTATTGCTATAAGAAAGATTTTAATTGCATGGATTGTGTTATTTGGAGATTCAATAATTGAGTGGTCTTTTAGATTAGGTGGTTGGGGTGTTGCTTTGTGATACTTATTATGTCAAGGTTTTACATTTCATTCTAACTCTCCATTTTTTTTTCTATTTTTGGATGTGTCCAGTGTCAAATTTCCATTTTTGTTTAATGAGATTTTCTTGTTTTGTTGATTTATTATGCTGATGAGATAACTTGCACAGTGTGATTTTTAGTAATTCGAAACCCGAAAGCTGGTAACTTGTTTATACTGGCATGTAACTTGTTTGTACTGGCATGTAACTTTTTTATACTAGTATGTAACTTGTTTATACTGGCATGTAACTTGTTTGTAACTTTTTTATGCTGGCATGTAACTTGTTTGTACTTGCATGTAACTTTTTTGGACTGACATATAAATTTAATAGACACTAATGCATTTATTAATGTGATTTTGTAGATGGAGAACATAAATTATGCAGATTTCCTCATAAAACTGAGAAATTCGTGGATAAAAAAATCTACCGCGAACTTGTATTGCAATTTGAATAGCCTCCCAGATATTGTAAAAGTTCTCCGAAAAGTTGGAGAATTACAAGAGTTGCGGATGACCTGTTTTGGGCACCTACTTGGTATCCCTAAAGAGTTGACTTTTTCTGCTGGAGTACTTCATAACTTGATGTTAAGGTAGATATATGTACCTGGTGTGACCGGAGCAAATGAGTTACACTTTTTAGTTGGTGGTAAAATGGAGAAGTTCTCAGAAAGGGAGTTTTGTTTGGTTACGGGGCTACAATTTGGGGTGATGTCAGACATATTCTTGAAACCATATGCTGCCACTCCAAACGGGATCCATGTTAGGTATTTTGAGAATAATGAGAATAACGAGAATATACGACTTACAGACATATGGGCAAAGTTTTTGGCTGGACGATTTGGACAACCAAAGGATAGGTCTGAAGATGGCCCTAGTATTGATTGAGAACAACGTGTTGTTCGGTCAAGACCTTAGGAGGAAAGTCACTTTATGGCTTTATCAATTGGTGGAGGATTTAGAAGCCTTAAATTCTTTTCCATGACTGAGTTATGTGTATATGATGACAATCCACTACCTACGTCAAGGATTTCGGTCCGCAAATGCACCATTGAAGCACATCGTGCACTATAACTTGTACAGCTTCCCTTGGGCATTGGAGGTGAGATTTTAAATATTATATTAATGCATTTCCCCATAACTTGATTTCTGAAGTTAAAATATTTTAAATTTGTTAAAATTGTAGATATGGGCGATGAAAGCTTTTGGATCGTTGATTGATTTGGTGGGGACAAACTTAGGCCACAAACATCCTCTTTTGAAGAATTAGAGAATATTTAAGAGGCCTCACGATTTCTTTGAGAAATTTGCAAAGTAGTGAAAAAGAAGTGACATATGGAAATGTTCGTTTTTTCTTTCCCAATCTTAATTAATTTCATTTTTGTTTATATTTCTGTTTTCAGTACAAGTGTCTTTCAACTGTGAAAATTAATACTAACTGGAATGTAACTTGAAATTGCACTGGCATGTAACTTGAATTTGCACTGGCATGTAACTTATGGCATGTAACAATATTTGAATTTGTTTTGGAACTAGTGTGTCAACTGTGAAATATGTTTTAACTGGCATGTAACTTCAAATTGCACTGGCATGTAACTTCAAATTGAACTAGCGTGTAACTTCTGACATGTAACAATGCTGGACTTTGTTTTTGGAACTAGTGTTTCAAATGTGAAAATTAAATTGCACTGACATGTAACTTTAAATTGCACTGACATGTAACTTTAAATTGCACTGGCATGTCACTTCAAATTGAACTAGCATGTAACTTGTGGCATGTAACATTACTAGAATTTGTGCTCGAACTAGTGTGTCAACTGTGAAATCTGTTCTGACTGGCATGTAACTTGAAATTGAACTAGCATGTAACTTCTGGCATGTAACAATACTGGACTTTGTTTTTGGAACTAGTGTTTCAACTGTGAAAATTAAATTGCACTTGGCATTTACATTTAAATTGCACTTGCATGTAACTTCAAATTGAACTGGCATGTAACTTGTGGCATGTAACAATACTGGAATTTGTGCTCGAACAAGTGTGTCAACTGTGAAATCTATTCTAACTGGCATGTAACTTGAAATTGAACTAACATGTAACTTCTTTCATGTAACAATACTGGATTGCCTTTCTGGAACTAGTGTTTCAACCGTGAAAATGAATACTAACTGGCATGTAATTTGAATTTGCACTGGCATGTAACAAAACTGGAATTCTTTTTTGGAAATGTTTCGTTTTTTCTTTCCCCATCTTAATTAATTTCATTTTTGTTTATATTAATACTTCAAAAAATGATGACACTTTTGTTAATTGTACAACATGTTGTTTTGGAGGAATTACATCCAACCAACGATGAAAAGTCATAGCCTTACTTGGTTGGTGTTGACACAGATTTGCCAGAGGGTCCACAGTTTGTTCCACTCAATATTGAAGAAGACGATGTTGAGCAACAACTTGATGATGATGTTGATGAAGATGGTAATGATAGTGGTAATGATGGAGGTCAGTCACGACCTCAACAAAAGAAGCAAAAACCGGTGAAGAGGAATGTGTCACCTCAGAAACAAAAAATGGCAACAAGGACCGAAAGGCAATATACATCTCCAGACATGTCACCGGTAAGTCAATACCTAACCGATAATAACTGTGCTAATTTAATTACCTACCAATATTAATTTTTTTTTTCTTTCAAAACGTTAGGTAGGGTGATGACTCTACGAACTCTTCTCGAATAATGAGGGAAGTAATGAGTGCAATGTCAGATCGATTTGAAGACATTCTGAAGAAGGAGATTAAGAAGGAGATTTCAGCAATGGAGGATCGCCTAAATGCACGCCTTACCCATTTGGAGGCAAGTTTGGCTCAACTTGTTAATCAACATCGTCAGGTAACTAATTATGACATTGTTTTAAGGGTCATGTAACTTCGTTATGTAGTTGCATGTAACTTCGTCATGACATTGATTTTTTTTGTTAAACAGACTACCCTTGAAGTGCATAACCTTCTCCATGCCAGTACATCAACATTTCGAATCACGTAGAGTACAGAATGCAGCTGAAGTGCAAGAGGACTATGAGGGGAGTCCGAATGTTGGTGGGGGTGGTACCGTTAGGAAAATGGGTTGGTGAAGGGGATGCTACCCTTACTGAGGCGCTTGATGGGGGTGATGGTACTGTTGGAAAGGGGGTTGGTAAGAGGGATGCTACCTTTACGGAGGCGCTTGATGTGGGTGATGGTACTGTTGGAAAGGGGGTTGTTAGAGAGGAATGGTAGCCATAGTAAGGGTGATAATGACCAAGGTGGACTTGGTAGTACCCTTGGTGGGGGTGATGGTACCTATAGTGAGGGGATTGTTGGGGGTGATGATACCCATAGTGAGGGGCCTCAGATTATGGTCCATAACATTTTGCTCCAGGAGGGAATAGTGGTGCAGACCCTTCCCCTATCTGAGGATGACACAACTATGGTAGACTACCTCGCTGTAAAGAATGAGTGTGAGTAGCATTTTTAGATTAGATCTCGCTACATGAATTCACCCTACGTTGACCTTTTCTAAGAGTCTGACAAGGAAAAATAAAAGTTAAAGACAAACTATGCACATTTTAAGAGAAGCAGAAAAGATACAGCATAAGTCTCTGTATACATTAACCTTGTTCATATATTCATTTTTGTTTATAGTAACTTGTAAGTTAAACATGTTGACTATTCAATACAGGCTGAACGTCGGTACAGACTACTATGCAACAAAACAATTCTTTCTGGAGATGGAATCTCCAACATGTTGGTTGTCTAATGAGGTTAGTGATTTGAAGTTATTTAATTTATCGTTGATTTTTTAATAATTTTGTATGGAAATTATTGAAACGTACTAATTTTCATTAACATAAATCTTCATGTAACATATCAACGCGTATATGAGCTTACTATGTAAGCAATGGCTGTTAAAAGCGGATATTTATAAATCAGACGTTGCGGTGCTATGCTCGAACTTCTTTGTAAGGAGTTTATAATAATTATTTTTTTCCTAGCTTCCGTTGACATAAACTTATACATACAGTAAAAAATATGTTTATTTTGTAGGCAAAGTTGTGCGAGGAATGGAAGAAATTCCATACGTCAGAGGATGCACAATTGACAGGCGAATTCGATGCACTGTCATATAAATGTCCAACGGATTGTTTGTTGTATGCTTCAGGTGACAAGCCTGGGTGGGGAACATCTTGGTCGTTTGTTCGATATGTAAGTACTATTTAACATGTTATAAAAACAAATACATTGAACATCACTCATGTTTTCTAATCCTTTCTTGCAGTTGTTAGTCTCGTGTGCGGTTAGGGATCCGGATGGACATTGGATCTTATGTCTAATTGATTGGGACAAACGAAATGTTTGCATCTATGATCCATTACACCGTCAAAAGAAGATTACCACATGACGGAAGCAAATCACCCCACTTCTGCATTTCATTCTAGCCATTCTACAGGAGTCCGGATATTTTCAGCAAAAATGCATACCACCCAATGGGACAATGTGTAGTGTTCAACAGTCAATTCCGAAGAACTTATCGGCACAACTGGACAACGATAGTTGTGGTGTTTTCATATGTCGATACACAGACATGTTGACACGTCATAAATATTTTTGGGGATGGGGAACCAAGAATGTCCCCGGGTTTAGGGAGGAAATGGCACTAGAGATATTTGCAAATAGTGTAGCGACGGATTGATAACTTTGTTGGTATATCATCATTGTTTTTGAAGTTTTTGAAATGTATGAAGTTGTTTACATTGTTTACTTTGAAGTTCTTGAAATGTATGAAGTTGTTTACATTGTTTATTTTGAAGTTCTTGAAATGTATGAAGTTGTTTACTGTGAATGTCTTTCAACTGTGAAAATGAATTGTAACTAGCATGTAACTTCAAATTGCACTGGCATATAACTTCAAATTGAACTAACATGTAACTTCTAGCATGTAACAATATTGGAATGTCTTTCAACTGTGAAAATGAATTGTAACTGGCGTGTAATTTCAAATTGCACTGGCATGTAACTTCAAATTGAACTAACATGTAACTTCTAACATGTAACAATACTGGAATGTCTTTCAAATGTGAAAATGAATTGTAACTGGCATGTAACTTCAAATTGAACTAACATGTAACTTCTAGCATGTAACAACACTGGATTGTCTTTCAGATGTGAAAATGAATTGTAACTGGCATGTAACTTCAAATTGCACTGGCATGTAACTTCAAATTGAACTAACATGTAACTTCAAATTGAACTAACATGTAACTTCAGATTGAATTAACATGTAACTTCAGATTGAATTAACATGTAACAATATCGGAATCTCTTTCAAATGTAACTTCAAATTAAAACATCATTACTAAGATATACCGAAATCTAACTTAATAAAGTCTATAATACAAAATATAGTATTCCACCCATACATATAAGAATTAAAACATCAGTGCTAATACCTAAGTTGTACCACCAACTTCCGATGCCAATGGACATTTATTTTAATTGTGGCCTTCTTCTCCACATTTCCTACATCTGTATGGTCTACGTGGTTGCTTCGATATTGCAGATGTTGCCGATGTTGCAGATGGACATGGGTGAGGATCCTGACATTCTTGAGCATTCTTACAATTCTTTCGGTTGTGACCAGATTGTTTACAAATCGTACAATTTCTAGTCTTTCCTGAAAATACACTCTAAGCGTGTGTCTACAACCTAGAGGGGGGGGTGAATGGGTTGTTAATCGATTATTACCAACTTTTTCGATTAGTCAATATTAAGCAAATAACCCAATTAAATCAAACATACAAAATCAAGTGTAAAGTGCGGAATAATAAATAACACTTGATTTTTACGTGGAAACCCTTAAACAAAAGGGAAAAACCACGGGCTATCCTTCTAGCCACACACGATCCTCAAATCCACTATATGAGTAAAAAGTTACACCCTCAAGTGATACTCGGACTCTCACTCTAGATAACCTCAGGCTATGGACACTACCACTTGCCACTCTTGGTTCTATCCCTAGTGATATCCACTGATACACTACTATTGGCGTGAGCACCTCCTACTCTACCCGCAGGCCTTTTACAATGGATTCTTGACCAATGCTTGCCAACCACAACTTGGTTGCAAGACTTCAATGCTTGTGCAACTTCACCCCGAAGCCACAAGACTTTGACTCAATGAAGAGAATTATGTGTCTATGTGATCATGTAAATGATGCTCAATGCAAATTATGCTAGACAACACAAATTGCTAAACTAGGAGTTTGTAGAAACAAATCCAAGTTGTCAAATGTCTAAATGCAAGGCATAAAGACTTAGCTAGATGTTATCAATAACAACCAATCCTAGCTATCACAAACAATCACATGAATCAACAAATATGCTCACAATGTATTCAACATAAACTTAGCATATATTCATGTGATTAAGACAAGACATTTAATCATTCACTAAATGCAAGTCTTAGACAAAAGTCTATCAACAAACAAACTCAATTAGATTTGTAGAGAATTTCCAACAAACTAATTGTTACACAAAATATGCATAAACATTCAATAAGCTTAACCAGTTGATTAAGAATCAATATTTCAACCTAGTTATCAATGAATCACAAATAAATGTTTATGACCTAGCTTTTAGGCAAAAATGACCTAATCAATTAAGCTATCAAAATACAAACCCAATCATGTTATCAAGACTCATAAATATGCAATAATAGAGTCTAGGTATTTAATCATGCAATAAATACCTAATCTAGAGTAAGAAGAACAATAAATGATATTCAAAGAATTTCTTGCTTACCTAGTCATGAAACAATGAAGACCCATGTTCAAATGATGTTGAATGATGCAAGATGGAGATGGGTTTTGGGTTTGGAGAGTCAAAGATGCTTTCTTGAAGCTTTCTCTCTCTAGGAGCTCTAACCTCTCTCTAAAAATGATTTTGTGAGCTCTTGGTCGGCCAAGAAGAGAAGAGGAAGAATATATATGAAGCCCTAGTTAAAACTACATCGTTTTGAACTTGGGAACCAGAATCCCGTCAAAACCGCTTGCTAGACCGCGGCTCAGGTAAGTGTCCAGACCGCGGTACATACAACAGTGCACCGTCTGGACAACACCACGGTTTGGACCGCTGTGCGTGCAAGTGCACAGGTCGCGGTCCACGTCGCGCATGACGCACTGGAGAATACCGCTCCGTGCGCCGCGGTGCAAGCAAAGCCTGCCGAGCGGTCTAGGCCACGCTAAAGGGAAAAATCCTTTTCTAACACTCCAGAGAAATGTCTATCTTACATGAATGTTGTGCAAGTGTGAAGTGAGTGAGATGCACACAATGAAGCACAATTTACATGTCAAAGATGTTATCAAATAAGATACAATGCAAGATATGATATCTAATGTAAGTTAGTGAGTGTTTTAGAAAAGGATGCACAATTATACAAACAATAAAGAACACAAATGCAAGATAAACAAAACATGCATGAAGTGTGTGTGAGCACCTAAACTCTTCAAGAGACAAAGTCAAGTGAGTATACCTTTTGCTCTTGAAGTCATGGAGATGCTTGGAAGCTTGCCAATACGGACCTAAGCTACCCATTACACAATTATCCCCAATGTGGTGGTTTGTCATGAAATAAGCCAATTGAAAATAAACAAAGTGTGTCTAATAAAACCTAGAGGGGGGGGGTGAATAGGTTTTAGTTGATTTATTACCAACTTTTTGACTTAATCAATTTTAATAATCCTACTCCATATTAGCAATCAATCAATCCAATATAAATATGCGGAAAACAATAAAAACACAAGGATTGATTTACGTGAGAAACCCTCCAACTGGGCAAAACTCACGGGCTATCCTTCTAGCCACATACGGTCCTCAAATCCACTATTTGAACGAAAGTTTACAACCTAGGTTGACCTCAAGTCACACCTACTTGGTCACTAACCCTTTCACTCTACCCAATGGGCCTTTAATAGTGATTCTTGACCACAAGCTTGTGCACTAACCCACTTAGTCACAAAGCTTAACAATCAATGAAGAGGTTAAACAACCTATGTGAATATGTAAAAGATATTCAAACATGCAATTAATGCTAGGCAACAATAAATGCTTATCTAAGGATTTAAAGATGTCAATAAATGCAAATCCTAGATATCAATATCTAAATGCAAATGCATGAAGATTTAGCTAGAAGGGTAAAATCATCCTAAATGCTAGCTATTAATGAACAAAGCTCTCAACCAACAAACAACAACTCAATCATGTTATAAATGCCAAAAAGCATAAAAATATGCAATAAAATCACATAAAAGAGCTAACCCTAGGCAAACAAGAACATAAATAAATACAATGAGATTTAGGGCATGTTCAAGTTACCTAGTCAATGAGAGTAAGAAGAATCCATGATGAGATGATGCTTGAAGATGTTAGATGCACATGGATTTTTGTTTGGTTGAGTAAAGATGAGTTCTTGGGAGTTTCTCTCTCTAAGGGAAGCTTGGCCTATCAAAAATGGCTTCTTGAACTCATGAAAACGAGCAAGGAAGAAGATAGAGTATATATAAGGGAGCTCTAGTTAAAACTGGGTCGTTTTGAACTTAGGGCACAAAATCCCGTCAATACCGCTAGATGGACCGCGTCGCAGGCAAGTGTCCAGACCGCGGTACACACAGCAGTGCACCGTCTGGACAACAACACGGTGCAGGGCGCTGTGCATGCAGGTGCACAGGCCGCAGTATGGGCAATAGAGGCCTACTGGACAACACCGCGACTTGGGTCACTTTGCGTGTAAGTGTACAGGAAGCGGTACAGGAAGCATGACCCTGCTAAGGTATACCGCTCTGTATGCCGCGGTGCAAGCATGTCTTGCCAAGCGGTCTAGGCCGCGCTAAGAGAAGAAATTCTCTTTTCTAGGCAAACTCAACACACTAAGTAATGTGCAAAATGTGCAAGTGTGAAGTGTGAAAAGAGGCATACAATACATCATTCAATAACATGAAGATAAGAACAATAATGCATGCAAGTGAGTGTGTGCAACTAGATCTCTTCAAAGAAGGTTAAACTAGTGAGATACCTTAGAAGTGCTCTTTGAGAGAGATGATGTCCTTGAAGCTTGATCACACTCAAGAGGCCTAAAATACCATTACAAAGAATAATCCCCAATGTGGTTTGTCAACGAAATAAGCCAATCAAAATATGAGGTGCTTACAATCTCCCCCTTTGGATATTTCGTGACAAAACCACCACTCACAAATCGTCCTCACAAAAAAGTAAAAACTAAAGGTCAACAAAAGATATTCTACATTACAAAAGGATACCTAGATACCAGGTCTTCAAAAATTCAAGCTCTTGTAGAATAGCCACCTTCCCTACAAAACAATGAGACTACACTTTCCAAGACAAGTGCATGTGAGGTGATCAAGAGAGATAAATAAATAAGAGCAATTTGCATAATAAAAGAAAACTTCAACATGCAACATGCAAATGCTCCCCCTATATAGGTTACTCCCCCTCAATGGGACAATCTCTCCAAACATGCAATCCCCTTAAATAAAACCACATTACTCCCCCTTTTTGTCATGAGATAGGCAAAGGAGTATTCCCCAACCGGGTCACTTTAGCAAAGAGAGCTATTTGCAAGATAAGTGCATAATCATATACAACAACTTTATGCAACTCAATTAATTGAGAGAGAATCATTGAGGGTTTATTGTTTAGAAGAAAATGTATGACTTAATTGCTTTGGATGTAAGACATGTAACATCATGGTTCAAGCAAATGGTATTTGGCAAGGAGAACATCAAAAAGGGTTCCAAAAGAATTCAAACCAATTTGCACCCTTTTGCCATAAAGAAACATGATATAGTATTTTGAAAAGAAATTTCAACGCACACAAAACTATATCAAACCTTAAAAGCAAATCAAGACATTGGATCAAGAGATCCTTTTAGATTTTTCCGGATAATTTGTCCGTATGATAGTAGTCTTGATTAACAATTAAGAAGAGAGAGAAGACTAATTTGGATATAAAATCCTTATTGATTGCGTGGATGCAAGATCCTTATTGATTAGTCTTCTCAGTTGCATACACACACATTTGCATTCAAGCAATCAAAACATATTTCATGCATATCATTTTGAGCATGTCAAAATCAAGTTCACATGTCATGGAGATAAATTTAAGGTCATTCAAATGTACTTCCCAATCAATTCTCCTAATCCAAAAATGCATGTTTGAACATAGAGGTGACATGGATTACAAATCAAGCAAGGCACACTTATTGAATAAAAAGCCATATAAGAATATATATAAGCACAACCAAGAATACTCAAGCAATTAATAAAGAAGCATAAAATTGATCAAGTTTTTGCTTATTCCAACATGCAAGGTTGCTCTCTTTTCTTGAGTTCCCCATAAGGGGTCAATCACCAAAACACATCAAGGCATATGACAAATCCCAATAGACCTACTAAGTGACTTGAACCTAGTTGAGTCTAAGGGCTTTGTAAATAAATCCGCTAGTTGATCATTTGTGCCCACATGCTCAAGTGCAATGCATTTGTTTTCAACTAGTTCTCTAATGAAATGATGCCTAATGTCTATATGCTTTGTTCTAGAGTGCTGAACAGGATTCTTTGAAATGTTAATTGCACTCATGTTATCACAATAGAGGGTTAGAATACCTTGATCAAAGCCATAATCCACGAGCATTTGTTTCATCCAAAGGAGTTGTATGCAAGCACTCCCGGCGGCTATGTATTCCGCTTCAGCTGTGGATAGAGAGATGGAATTTTGCTTCTTGCAAAACCATGAGACCAAGTTGTTGCCTAGGAAGAAGCAACCGCCCGATGTACACTTCCTATCATCACAATTTCCTGCCCAATCTGCATCACTAAAGCCAACTAAGCTAGCATTAGTGTCAAAAGAGTACCATATCACATAGTTGGATGTCCCATTCACATATCGAATGATTCTCTTCACGGAGGAGAGATGGGATTCCTTGGGATCCGCTTGGTACCTAGCACACACACCCACACTGAAGGCTATATCGGCCTACTTGCGGTCAAGTAAAGCAAGCTACCAATCATGCCACGATAAAGACTTTATTCCACACTCTTGCCACTAGCATCCTTGCTTAGTTTCAAGGTGGTACTCATGGGTGTGTCATAATGTTTGGCATTCTCAAGGCCAAACTTCTTCACTAGGTTCTTAGCATACTTAGCTTGGGATATGAAAATCCCATCATGCAATTGCTTGATTTGCAAACTTAGGAAGTAATTAAGCTCCCCAACAAGACTCATCTCAAACTCATGAGACATGACATCAACAAATTTTTGGACTTTGGATTTGTTGGTGGAGCCAAAAACAATATCATCAACATAAATTTAAGCTATGAAAAGCTCATCTTTGTTCCTCTTGATGAATAAAGTTTTGTCAACACTACCCCTAATGTAGTCATTGTCAACAAGAAATTGAGTGAGGCGCTCATACCAAGCCCTAGGTGCTTGTTTCAACCCATATAAAGCCTTCTTGAGGTTATAGACATGATTGGGGTGGTGTGGATCCACAAACCCCTTGGGTTGCTCAACAAACACCTCCTCATGCAAGAAACCATTGAGGAAGGCACTCTTAACATCCATTTGATGCAATTTGAACTTGTGCACACATGATATGGACAAAAGAAGCCTTATGGACTCAAGACGGGCAACCGGAGCAAAAGTCTCCTCAAAGTCAATACCCTCAATTTGAGAGTATCCTTGTGCAACAAGTCTAGCCTTGTTGCGCACAATGTTGCCATTTTCATCTGACTTGTTCCTATATACCTATTTGGTGCCTATGACATTAGTATCCTTGGGTCTAGGAACAAGAGTCCAAACCTCATTTCTTTCAAATTGGTTTAGCTCTTCTTGCATGGCAAGAACCCAAAACTCATCATTCAAGGCTTCATCAACCTTTTTGGGTTCAATTTGAGAGGTGTAACAAGTATAGCTAATTTGATTAGCTATTTGACGCCTGGTCCTAACACCCTCATTCATATCTCCAAGAATGTCATTCTTATTGTGGAGATGTCTAACCCATGGAACGGGTTCTTTAGAGTCCAAAGATGGATCTCTATCAAGAGGTTGGATGACCTCTTCATCAAGACTTGACTTCACATCAATTGAAGTCTCACCATTCTTCTCCAAGAAATGATCATCAAGCACAATGACCTCCTCATAATGGTCTCTAGTCTTAGGCCTACAATCATCTATGACGACATTAGATGATTCCATGACACTCCGAGTTTTTAAATTGAAAACTCTATAGGCCTTACTATTAAGGGCATAGCCAATAAAAATCCCCTCATCACTCTTGGCATCAAACTTGCCAAGTTGATCTCGGTCATTTAGAATGTAGCATTTGCTCTCAAATGAGTGGAAGTAGCTAATATTTGGCTTCCTACCCTTCCATAATTCATAGGAGGTTTGCCTAGTACCGGGCCGTAGGAAGACTCTATTTCCTATGTAGCAAGCCGTATTGACGGCCTCGGCCCAAAGGTTTCTAGGGACATTGTTGCTAAGCAACATCACACGGCCTATCTCTTGAAGGACCCTATTCTTCCTCTCAACAACCCCATTTTGTTGAGGAGTTCTAGGAGCCGAAAACTCATGAGAAATGCCTAAGCTATTGCAATAGCATTCAAAACAAGCATTTTCAAATTCCCTCCCATGGTCACTCCTAATTCTTTTAATGCTTTTAATGTGTGAGTTCTTTTCATTTTGAATTTTAGTGCAAAGCATTTTAAAATTTTCAAATGTTTCAGATTTTTCTCTAAGAAAATATGTCCATGTAAATCTAGAAAAATCATCAACACAAACAAAAATGTATCTCTTGCCACCGAGACTCTCGGTTTGCATGGGACCCATAAGGTCCATGTGTAGAAGCTCTAATGGCTCCTTGGTGGCGAGATACTTGCCTTTCTTGTGCATACTTTTGGTTTGTTTCCCTTGTTGGCAAGGTCCACAAACGCCATCGAATTTCTTCCCAAGCTTAGGGAGACCATGCACAACCTTGAATTTATCTAAGATCCTCAAATCTCGATAGTTCATGTGGCCAAGTCTTTGATGCCATAACTCAACTTCCTCACATTTGGACATATTGCAAGAGATAGCACTAGCTTCAAGACAATAGCAATTGTCACTAGATCTCTTTCCTTTTAGCAAGGTTTGTCCATTTGGCATTAAAATAGAGCAATCATTTTTGTTAAACAAGACGGAGAGTCTATCATCATTAAGATGAGAAATGCTTATAAGATTGGCCTGCAAGCCATCAACAAGTAAAGCATTGGACAAAGAGGGTAAGTCGGGAATGGAAATGGTTCCTTTCCCTATGACTTTCTTTCTAGATCCATCACCAAAGGTGACAAATCCTCCATCCTCCAAGACAAGGGATTTAAAGAAGCTCTTGTTCCCCGTCATATGCCTAGATCACCCACTATCCAAATACCAAGTGTTAAAGGCATTTGCCTTCAAGGTAATTTGAGCCATATAGCAAGAATAGTTATCCCTTCTAATCCACCTAGGTGAGATGTTCTCATTCCTAGTGGTATTAGTCACATTGGCTTTAGATTTCCTAGGATCATGCAAATTGGCTCTAAATTTCCTAGGAACATGCATTTTAGCTCTAGCTCTATTTCTTTCAATCATGCTCTTGATTCTACACATTTCAATGTATTTGAAGCAATATGGTCTAATGTGACCATCAACACCACAAAAGTGACAAGTGGGAATAAAATAAGAAGACATACCATGCCCTTGTGAGTACAAAGGGGCTTTCCCACGCATTTGAGCTTGTCTTTGGTGTTAGATTGGTTCTCTCCTTCTTTGTTGTTGAGTTGGAATGAATTGCTTCCTTGATTGACCTTGCATGAATTGCTTCTTGGCTTGATGGTATTTGGGTTGAGGGAAACTTGCTTGATGCACTCTTGTTGATTGATCTTGAGCTTGTTTCCCTTGTGCTACCTTGACTTGAGAATCTTTAGAGCACTCTCCTAGTTCGATCTTCTTCCTAGGATGTTGTGAGGGTGGAGGCTCTTTGTTATTCAAACTCTTGACAAACACAATCTTGCTTGAGGATGAGGTCTCCTTGTCATCTTCATAGCCAAGACCTTTCTTATCACTTGGCCTCTTGCCAACTCCCAACATGTGGTCAAGTTTATTCGTGCTTGAAGTCATCTTAGCAATGATCTCTCTAGCTTCTTCAAGCTCATTTTCCATCAATTTCTCATTCCTTTTGGCTATCTTCACTTCTTTATTTAAGTGAGTAGCTTCGGTAGATAGCTTGAGATTCTCTCCTTTTAGCCTTTGAATCTCTTTCTTCATCTTCAATCTTGAGCTTTGAAAATGCTCAATGAAGCCTTCAAGATCCATTCCTCCTACATCCATATTTGTTGAATGGGATGAAGAGTCACCATCGCTAGAGTCATCTTCACTTTGTTTCTCTACCTCTTCATCATCTATTTCTTCCTTACTCTTGAGAGAAGATGCGAAGGCAATAAAGTTTGCCACATGATCCTCATCATCCGAGGATTCTCCTTCTTCTTCCACGTCATCACTATCGCTCCACGTGGCGGCCATGGCCTTTTCTTTCTTCTTGTTTTTCAAATTTCCACAATCCGTGGAGATGTGTCCGAAACCCCCACATTCGAAGCATTGAATCCCTTTTCTTGTGGGCTTGTCTTCACTTGACTCAAACTTCTTAAAATGAGTCTTCTTCTTTATTTCCTTTCCTTTGGATCCAAATCCCCTCTTCTCAAAATTGATGAACTTCTTGAATCTTTTCACCATGAGGGCCATTTCTTCATCTGAGTCTTCTTCCTCCTTCTCAACCTTAGAAGTCTTCAGAGCAATACTCTTTTGCTTCTTTTGAGGTGTAGGTGTGGGAGTCCATTTAGACTCATATGCTAGAAGCCTTCCAATTACTTCACTTGGCTTCATATTATTGTAGTCACTATTCTCCTCAAGAGCCGTCACTTTTGACTCAAATCTTGCTGGAAGCGACCTCATAATTTTTTGCTTGATCCTCCTATCCGAATAGGGATCACTAAGTTGATGGCTCTGATTGACTATGTCCATCAACTTCACTTGAAAGTCGTTGAAGCACTCATCCTCCTCCATCCTAATTTGCTCGAATTGTGTTTGGCGAACTTGAAGCTTGGAGTCCTTGACCACCTCGGTTCCCTCATGGGCCGTCTCTAGAATCTCCCATGCCTCTTTTGCAATTCTTGTTGTTTGGATCAATTTGTACTGATTGTCATCCATTGCACAAAGAATAGCATGCATAGCCTTGTTGTTCCACTTGTATGCTTCAAACTCTTGAGTTGACCATTCCGACTTTGGCTTGGGAACTACACTTTCGTCATCAAGAGTCTTTTCCGGAAGAGTGTAGCCATCTTCAATTGCCATCCATGCTTGGTCATTTATTTGGCAAATGTAAGACTCCATCTTGCCTTTCCAAGAGGCATAGTTTACTCTGGTGAGCAAAGGGGGTCTTGTGCTAGAGGCTCCCTCATTACCACTTCCGTTCCCACTCATAGTGTTTGGGTATGAATGGGATGAATATTTATAATGCAGCAAACACAAACAAAATGCAAGACACACAACGAGCAAGGATCACCTAAGTGTATCTAGGAACCCGTTTTGATACCAATTGAAAATACACAAAGTGTGTCTAATACAACCTAAAGGGGGGGTGAATAGGTTTTAGTTGATTTATTACCAACTTTTCGACTTAATCAATTTTAATCATCCTACTCCATATTAGCAATTAATCAATCCAATATAAATATGCGGAAAACAATAAAAACACAAGGATTTATTTACGTGAGAAACCCTCCAACTGGGCAAAACTCACGGGCTATCCTTCTAGCCACATACGGTCCTCAAATCCACTATTTGAATGAAAGTTTACAACCTAGGTTGACCTCAAGTCACACCTACTTGGTCACTAACCCTTTCACTCTACCCAACGGGCCTTTAATAGTGATTCTTGACCACAAGCTTGTGCACTAACCCACTTAGTCATAAAGCTTAACAATCAATGAAGAGGTTAAACAACCTATGTGAATATGTAAAAGATATTCAAACATGCAATTAATGCTAGGCAACAATAAATGCTTATCTGAGGATTTAAAGATGTCAATAAATGCAAATCTTAGATATCAATATCTAAATGCAAATGCATGAAGATTTAGCTAGAAGGGTAAAATCGTCCTAAATGCTAGCTATTAATGAACAAAGCTCTCAACCAACAAACAACAGCTTAATCATGTTATAAATACCAAAAAGCATAAAGATATGCAATAAAATCACATAAAAGAGCTAACCCTAGGCAAACAAGAACATAAATAAATACAATGAGATTTAGGGCATGTTCAAGTTACCTAGTCAATGAGAGCAAGAAGAATCCATGATGAGATGATGCTTGAAGATGTTAGATGCACATGGATTTTTGTTTGGTTGAGTAAAGATGAGTTCTTGGGAGTTTCTCTCTCTAAGGGAAGCTTGGCCTATCAAAAATGGCTTCTTGAACTCATGAAAACGAGCAAGGAAGAAGATAGAGTATATATAAGGGAGCCCTAGTTAAAACAGCAGTCGTTTTGAACTTAGGGCACAAAATCCCGTCAATACCGCTAGATGGACCGCGTCGCAGGCAAGTGTCCAGACCGCGGTACACACAGCAGTGCACCGTCTGGACAACAATGCGGTGCAGGGCGCTGTGCATGCAGGTGCACAGGCAGCGGTATGGGCAACAGAGGCCTACTGGACAACACCGCGACTTGGGTCGCTTTGCGTGCAAGTGTACAGGAAGCGGTACAGGAAGCATGACCCTGCTGAGGTATACCGCTCTGTATGCCGCGGTGCAAGCATGTCTTGCCAAGCGGTCTAGGCCGCGCTAAGAGAAGAAATTCTCTTTTCTGGGCAAACTCAACACACTAAGTAATGTGCAAAATGTACAAGTGTGAAGTGTGAAAAGAAGCATACAATACATCATTCAATAACATGAAGATAAGAACAATAATGCATGCAAGTGAGTGTGTGCAACTAGATCTCTTCAAAGAAGGTTAAACTAGTGAGATACCTTTGAAGTGCTCTTTGAGAGAGATGATGTCCTTGAAGCTTGATCACACTCAAGAGGCCTAAAATACCCTTACAAAGAATAATCCGCAATGTGGTTTGTCAACGAAATAAGCCAATCAAAATATGAGGAGCTTACACCAATCATAAAATCGAGGTCCTTACAATCTCCCCCTTTGGCTATTTCATGACAAAACAACCACTCACAAATATTCCTCACAAAATAAAATAAAGCTATTGTCCATGATCACTTCTACAATACAAAAGAGATTCCTAGAATCTAAATATTCAATATCTTCTATCTCCTTGTAGAGTCATCAATGTACCTACACACAATAGCAAGAATCACTTTCCAAGAATAAGTGCAAGTGAGGTGAACAAATAAAAACAAGCATTGCACTCAATAACAAATAAAGCAATACAACGAATGCATGTGCAATGCTCCCCCTAAAAGGTTACTCTCCCTTATAGCATAAACAATGCTCCCCTTATATCTCTCACTCCCCCTACTCTCTCTCATGATTTCTCCCCCAAAGCATAGCATAAACAATGCTCCCCTTATATCTCTCACTCCCCCTATTTCTCTCAAGACTTCTCACCCTTTTTGTCATGAGATAGGCAATGGAGCTCCCCCTATCGGGTTGCTTTAGCAAAGAGAGCTAACCGCACAATTACATTGCATAATCATATCCACAAACTTTATGCAACTTAAATAATAGAGAGAGATTCAAGGAGATTTATTTATAAAAAAAAATGTGTGCATGTGAAAAGTTGCTTAGCATGTAATACAAAATACTATTATTCTCATGCATAAAAATCAATCAAAGCAACACTCAACAGGATTTCCAAATGAAGTCAAACCAATTAAGACCCTGTTGTTATGATAAGAAGATATATATCCAAGCATTTGTGTGCAAGTGTACTAATCACAACAAAAGTATATCATCTTTTCTTCATTGCATGATACATCATCAATCAACAATTTTGATGTCAAAAATAAGCAATGCAACACCACACATAACAGTCATATAACAACATTTTCTGTTTTTCTCCTTTTTCTGTTTTTCTCCATATTCCTAGCAAGCATGTATTTCTGTTTATCATGCTAATGTAACTCTCTTGATGGCTTTCACTCGGTTTCAAATGAGTAGCCTTTTCCAACATTGGACGGCTCCACGTCATATTGCCAATAGCCATTTTTAAGAGAGAGCTTAAGAATGCATATCTAGGAATCATGAACATGGAGAATAATTTGAGGTCAATCAAATGTACTAACAAGTAGAACATTCCTCAAAAAGATAAGCATGCTCAAGCAATAATAGAAGACATGCATTATCATACAAAGCAACTGTGCAATGGTGTAATCAAAAACATTATACAATTATTAATCAATGTTATTCACCAAGCACACTCAAGCAATCATAAAAGAGCATAAAATAAGCCAACTTTTTGCATATAGCAAATCATGCAAGATCGCTCTCTTTGCTTGAGCTCCCCAAATGGGGTCAATTTCAACCAAGTCAATGTGAGACATGAGCTCCTATAGACCTACCAAGTCCAATGGACCTAATTGCATCTACGAGAGTCACATGGGCACTAAGGCAAGCGGGTTCATTCTTTCTAACCCACCTAGGTTCCACTTTCACATTTTTAATGGTCATCGACATGTTTATAAATTCCCTAGGTTCATGCAAACTTGCCTTCTTTTTCAACCGTTTTTCTTTCATGCTTTCTAACCTACACCTCTTAATGTATTTAAAGCAATTTGGTCTTAAGTGACCAATCATACCATAAAAATGAGAAGTAGGTACAAAGTAAGAATTTATACCATTGCATTGTGATCTCATCGAGACATCGCCATGTTGATGAGGATGTCTTTGATGATGCACCGGTTGGCTTGTCCTTGGAACTTGAGCCGATTGGTTGCACCTTTGTGGTCTAGCTTGTTGAGGTGGTTGAGCCGGTTGATCATGCCACCTTGGTTGAGCATGCCACTTATGGTCACCTCCTTTCTTGATAGTTGACTTGTTAAAGGAGGTGGTTGGCTTCTCAAGGAATTGTCCTTTTTTCTTGGATTGCCTAGGCTTTGGTTGGGATGCCAAGGCTTGTGTGGACTTTCCTTGAGTGGAAGATTGCTTGGATGAAGCTTTGCTCTTGCTTTGAGCTTGAGGTTGTTTGACCTTGGCCTTCTTTAATTCTTCAAGGCACCTCATCTCTCTTTCCTTAACAATCTTCAAGGAGTTTTCATTGTTGGCAAGTTCTTCTTTCATGGCCTTCATCCGTTGATGGCAATCTTTAATCTCCTTCTCATATTCGGACATATCAATCACGTCCGACTTCAAGGAGTCATTTAACTTAGCCTTTAATTGAAGATTATCCTTTTTCAATCTAAGGATATCATTTTCTCTCTCCTTTAAGGACTTTTGAAGAAAGTCAATGAACTCTTGGTTATGCACATTGTTGTCACAAGAGTTCCCGGAGCATAATCCATTACTATCAAGGCTTCTCCCACTTGTGCTTGTGAGAGTCATATCATCAAGGCTTGCTTCCCTCAAGCATGCTCCTCTTTGGTTTCCAAGTTCAAGGCCACCCATCTTGAAATCTTCAAGTGATAAACATTTGGTGATGGCTTGAGTTTCTTCATGGTAGGAACCCGGAAATGCGAAGTAGTTGATCTCACTAGCAACCGAGCTTGTGGATCACTCTTCAACTACTTCAACTTCGCTATCACTCTAAGTAGCGATCATAGTTTCTCCTCCCTTCTTGTACTTCAAGTTACCACACATGGAGGCAAGGTGGCCAACTCCACCACACTCAAGGCAAGGGCCATCTTTCCTTGACTTTTTCTTTTCCTCCTTGACGCTGGAGGTCATACACTTCTCCTCCTTCACTTTGGAGGTCAAACCCTTCTTTTGAGATTTCACAAATCTCCTAAATCTCTCAACCATGAGAGTCATCTCCTTATCGGAGTCACTTTCCTCCTTCTCAATTTTGGAGGTCAAATCACCTTCATCACTTGAGTTCTTGGAGCTTGAACTTTCTTCATCGAAGCTTCTACCACTTGTGCTATCGTGGCAATCATCATCTGAATTAGATTCCTCATTATTGACTTTGAGTGATGGGTGTCTTGTGGCCACCATTAAGTTGTCATCATGTAAAGCGGGGAAGGCTATGTGATTCCTTTTACACCTCTCGAAACCCGAAGATCTTTCTTCACTTTCATCCCAAGATTAGGCCTTTGATTTGCCTCTTCGACTCTTGGTCTTCGAGTTTCCACAGTCCGTGGAGATGTGCCCATAGCCACCACAATCATGATATTGAAGCTTTATCTTCAAGGTACCCAAATTCTTATCTTCTTCCTTCATGGTACCTTCGTGGGTGATTCTTAGAATCTCCCAAGCTTCTCGAACATCTTGAGAGGTTTGGATGAGTTTGGCTTGATTCTCATCCACTGCACAAGATAAGGCATGGATGCCCTTTGGGTTACACTCTGCAGCCTCGAGTTCGTCATTGGTCCACTTGGACTTAGGCTTAGGCTTAGAAGCCCTATTCTCTAACTTCTCGGTGGGAGGTGAATATCCCTCTTCCATATACATCCACACATGCTCATCGAGGTCCATCAAAAATACTTCCATCCTAACTTTCCAAGAGGAGTAGTTATCCTTGGTGAGCAATGGTGGTTCAGAGATCAACGCACCCTCTAACATCTCAATGCCACTCATAGTGTTTAATGAATGAGATGAATGCAAATGAATGCAATGATCCAAATGCACACAAATACAAGACACACAAACAAGAGCAAGGATCACCTAAGTATGTCTAGGAACCCGCTCTGATACCAATTGAAAATACACTATAAGCGTGTGTCTACAACCTAGAGGGGGGGGGGGGGGGGTGAATGGGTTGTTAATCGATTATTACCAACTTTTTCGATTAGTCAATATTAAGCAAATAACCCAATTAAATCAAACATACAAAATCAAGTGTAAAGTGCGGAATAATAAATAACACTTGATTTTTACGTGGAAACCCTTAAACAAAAGGGAAAAACCACTGGCTATCCTTCTAGCCACACACGATCCTCAAATCCACTATATGAGTAAAAAGTTACACCCTCAAGTGATACTCGGACTCTCACTCTAGATAACCTCAGGCTATGGACACTACCACTTGCCACTCTTGGTTCTATCCCTAGTGATATCCACCGATACACTACTATTGGCGTGAGCACCTCCTACTCTACCCGCAGGCCTTTTACAATGGATTCTTGACCAATGCTTGCCAACCACAACTTGGTTGCAAGACTTCAATGCTTGTGTAACTTTACCCCGAAGCCACAAGACTTTGACTCAATGAAGAGAATTATGTGTCTATGTGATCATGTAAATGATGCTCAATGCAAATTATGCTAGACAACACAAATTGCTAAACTAGGAGTTTGTAGAAACAAATCCAAGTTGTCAAATGTCTAAATGCAAGGCATAAAGACTTAGCTAGATGTTATCAATAACAACCAATCCTAGCTATCACAAACAATCACAATGAATCAACAAATATGCTCACAATGTATTCAACATAAACTTAGCATATATTCATGTGATTAAGACAAGACATTTAATCACTCACTAAATACAAGTCTTAGACAAATGTCTATCAACAAACAAACTCAATTAGATTTGTAGAGAATTTCCAACAAACTAATTGTTACACAAAATATGCATAAACATTCAATAAGCTTAACAAGTTGATTGAGAATCAATATTTCAACCTAGTTATCAATGAATCACAAATAAATGTTTATGACCTAGCTTTTAGGCAAAAATGACCTAATCAATTAAGCTGTCAAAATACAAACTCAATCATGTTATCAAGACTCATAAATATGCAATAATAGAGTCTAGGTATTTAATCATGCAATAAATACCTAATCTAGAGTAAGAAGAACAATAAATGATATTCAAAGAAGTTCTTGCTTACCTAGTCATGAAACAATGAAGACCCATGCTCAAATGATGTTGAATGATGCAAGATGGAGATGGGTTTTGGGTTTGGAGAGTCAAAGATGCTTTCTTGAAGCTTTCTCTCTCTAGGAGCTCTAACCTCTCTCTAAAAATGATTTTGTGAGCTCTTGGTCGGCCAAGAAGAGAAGAGGAAGAATATATATGAAGCCCTAGTTAAAATTACATCGTTTTGAACTTGGGAACCAGAATCCCGTCAAAACCGCTTGCTAGACCGCAGCTCAGGTAAGTGTCCAGACCGCGGTACATACAGCAGTGCACCGTCTGAACAACACCGCGGTTTGGACCGCTGTGCGTGCAAGTGCACAGGTCGCGGTCCATGTCGCGCATGACGCACTGGAGAATACCGCTCCGTGCGCCGCGGTGCAAGAAAAGTCTGCAGAGCGGTCTAGGCCGCGCTAAAGGGAAAAATCCCTTTTTAACACTCAAGAGAAAAGTCTATCTTACATGAATGTTGTGCAAGTGTGAAGTGAGTGAAATGCACACAATGAAGCACAATTTACATGTCAAACATGTTATCAAATAAGATACAATGCAAGATATGATATCCAATGTAAGTTAGTGAGTGTTTTAGAAAAGGATGCACATTTATACAAACAACAAAGAACACAAATGGAAGATAAACAAAACATGCATGAAGTGTGTGTGAGCACCTAAACTCTTCAAGAGACAAAGTCAAGTGAGTATACCTTTTGCTCTTGAAGTCATGGAGATGCTTGGAAGCTAGCCAATACGGACCTAAGCTACCCATTACACAATCATCCCCAATGTGGTGATTGTCATGAAATAAGCCAATCATAAAATCGAGGTCCTTACATTTCCATTGCCATGTTCCTTGACAGATTTAAATCTTCTTTTTTTTGGCCTTCCAGCTTGCGCACGAAAAGGTGGCGGATGAACTGTTGGGGTTTATGCCCTAAAGATGTAATTTGTAAATGGATTTATGAAATAAATAAAAAGAAAAGTTCAATTCATTCTTGTTGTGTTGTTTATTTTATAACTTATGCATATATTAACATCCTAGATTGCCAGATGTAATCTCGAACTGTGTATATGAGTGTCATTATACAGATGGATACAGTAAGAAACGTGCAATCTAAAGAGTCCATAGATAACAAATAAAGCTGGGTACTTTATTTGTGGTTAATCTATAGCTGCGGTCCATTCCGTAATGTAAGGTGATACTATCCTGAATCATTCATATGAGATATGGGAATGGAGACACCTTGTATGATGTGATCATATAGGACTGTGCCATGATCTATATGAATCTCTCACCAAGATCCGTTTACTGATGAGATTCATATATATCAACTAATGATTGTTATATGTGGGTGATCTTAATCCTGAGTGTCTTATCGACTCCTTTAGGTTAGATCGTGGTCTTTGATATACCATGTGTGAGGTCAGATGCAGTTCCTGATCAATATAATCCGTATGTTGGGATTGCGGTTTGGCTTGTGGTTGGGAAGGTATGTACACAATAGTGGAATCCACTTCTTCTTGTGAGAAGTAGATAGTAGTTCCCTTAAGGGTTGATTCGGGGTTTGGACAATATGAGCGCTCTCATAATTCCATGAAGAAATAAGATTTATTATCCATTAGAGAATCAACGGTACTCAAATGATATATGTAATTAGAGGGGTATAACGGACATTATGACCCAGCTCTAATTATGAACTACTGTGGAGGATCACACCATGTGTAATAGCTATATCGATGGACACCGAGTTGTATCGGTCTGTGTAAAAACGTCTACAGTTGAGAGAGTGCAGCTTCGGGTTTTTAGTGGAATAACACCGGAGTTAATAATCAAGGAATATTAATTAAAGAGTTTAATTAATGATTCCTGAATATTAATTAAAGAGTTTAATTAATGATTCCGAGGATTATTGGAGCTCAAAATACTGTGGGTCCATTAGGTCCCCTTGCTAGCCCGATCGATTTAGGTAACAAGGGTCACGGTTAATTAATTGGATTGTCCAATTAATTGTGTTACGAAAGTGACACGTATTTATTCAGGAATTAATTGAATAATGAGATTATTTGATTAATGAATAATGGTGATTAATTAAATTAAATAATAAGATTATTTAATCATGTTATTAATCACTAAATGGAGGATGTTTGTTGATATTTGTTTTTGAATAAAATAAGATAATATGATTATTTTATTTTATTAAATTATATTTTGAATTTTGAATTTAAATAGTTTGAATTCAAATCATATTAAATAAATAAATATTAATCAATATCTTAAAAAATATTTGATATCTTAAAAGATTAGATTAATTGGTTTTTGATTAAATTGATTTTGAATTAAAAAAAAGATAAAAAAAACGAGAAAAAAAAAAAGCAAGTGTGTGCATGGTGTGCGTGAGATAAAAACAAAAGAGAGAAAAGTAATGTGTGCAAGTGTTGCACTATTGATAAAAAAAATTAATAATTTTTTTAAACAACTAGAATTGTTCTAGTTTTTTGTATTCTCTTGGAAGAAAAAGTTTCTTCTTCATTTTTCTCTACATCCTCCTAAGTTTCTGAGTACGTGACGCGCCCGCACGCAGTTACCTGTTCCGGGATATAGCGAGGAAGATCAGTGGTACAGACCAGGAGCATATCGTAAAGTGAAGGAGCCTCCAAACGTTGGTAAGGTTCTAAATTTTTTTTAATATATTGATTACAATTTCATGTGTTTACATATTGTATGTATTAGTTCCGGAAAAAGAATTGCGATCCTAAGTTCACTGGTTCCAGATCGTTTATGATCTGTATAAAATTTTTAAAACCTATTTCCGCTGCGTTACCAGTGGACGGGGTTCCAACAATTGGTATCAGAGCCAATCTTTTTTTTTCGTAACAGGAAATTGTTTTCGATGCTCCTGTATGTATGATTGTGTAAGCACTATTTAAATTGACTGTATGTTGTTTTTGTATGTATATTAAATTTGTTAATTTACAAAAACATGATTGATCGTTAATTATATGGTACTGTGGATTTCGGGTTCATGGGTTGTATAATTTTTTTATTTTTATTTTTTTCTGTTATTGTAATATAAAAAAAAATGTAACCTATATTGAAGACCTGGAAAAATCGAGAATTTGGAAGGGTGAAATCGGAAATACGCGTGACAGGTACTGTTCACACGGTACTGTTCACCATCACTGTTCATGCGGGGGTATTGTTCACGCGGACGTTGTTGGGCACTGTTTACATTTTTTGCACGGTTCCGTTGGCAAGTGTTGCCTAGTGCGTTCCGTGCGGATTTCCTATTTCAGATTCATGAGATGAATCAGAGTGACCTGAAGAGACTGGAAGACTAGAAAATTACAAAAAGACCAAGGAATGCCTTGGGGATATTTCTGTAATTTGAGATTCCTATTTTTTTAGGTTAAATAATCCATAGTACTCGGTCAATTCATGTATGCTTTATATTATGTGATGATAAAAGCATTGTCATGCATACGTATGTCATTTAGATTAGATTTGCCGACACAAATATATTTGATATGTCATACATGCATCATAGCCTATTTTTTATGTATTTTTTTTAATATGATTAAAATCAGTAAATACATTATTGGCTATGAAAATGAGATTAGTTTTTTAATTGTTAGAAAACTTGTTAATTCTCATTAATATTAATCTGGTTATTAAAGTGTTTAATAAGTTAGATTAATAGGGTAATTTATTGTAATTAGTATTAATACGATTAATGACCTAATAATAAATGAACCGAATCAAGTGTTAGAGTTTTAATAGTTAAAACTTGGTAAACACTATCATAATAATCCTAGCTTAGTAAATAGTTTACAAAAGCTTAGATTATTCACTAATAGATTAGATTTTTAATAGTTAAAAATCATTTATTAATTAGAATTTTTTTTCTAATAATGAATTTGTTAATGCGCTAGATAACTTGATTAAAGTTAGCCGTTTGATCCAATAAAGTCTAGGTGCATTAACGGATAATAGAAAACCCTATTTTTTTAAGTAGTGAGCGGGAGAGAGATATATGACATATATATCCCACAGTCTCCATCATTAGTTCAACACCATGAGATCCGAGTGGGGCCTCGTGACGGCTTTGCTTTCGTCCTCCCTAAGGAGGGTTTCCACAAAGATCAATACCAAGGTTGACTTCCTAAAAGATAGGATTTCTAAGGGTATTTCGGGATTGACCGACTCTAAGGCGGCAATTCTCGAGTTAAGCTCGTGAGATCTGAAATGGTGGGTTACACTCATGAAGGTTTTGATTAAGTTTTGTTAATTAAAAACCTGACTGAATAAACGATGGTCGAATGATATGGAATAAGAGTTATTCTAGAATATCATTTGATTGAGAATATCTCGGTCCAACATGCAAAGACTTGACCGACCCTAAGGCGGTACTTCTTTGTGGTATATTGGATTGTCGTGGTATAGTAACTGTTTTTTGGGTATTTCTAGTTTGTTAAACATGTTCATGCAGCATGTTTAAATTTATGACAAAGCACTCGCACTTGTTTTAATAAATGACTGAATGAATGTTTTATTTATTTCAGCAATTATGTCTTCTGCATTACTTCAAATTCTCGCAAACGACAAATTAACTGGTGATAACTACACTAAGTGGAAACTTAATATTAATGCAATATTGGTCACCAAAAACATCAAGTTTGTGCTTACGGAGGAATGTCCTCCGGTGCCTACTGCCAATGCCACATGAACTGTTCGTGAGGCATACCAGCGGTAGGTCTTATCTGATGAGAAGGCCCGAACATATCTGTTAGCTTCTATGACAGACGTGCTTGTCACAAAGCACGAAGCAATGACTACATCATTCGAAATTATGGAGTCATTGCAAGCTATGTTCGGGCAGCCCTCCGAGCAAAAGCAACATGAAGCTGTTCGTTCCGCTATGCTTGCTCACATGAAGGAAGGTACATCAGTTCGGGAACATGTCCTGAGCATGATGTCCTACTTCAACACGGCAGAAGTCAATGGTGGGGCTATTGACGAACCCAGTCAAGTGAGCATCATACTGACGACTCTTCCGAAGAGTTTCGATCAGTTTAAGAACAACTACGGGATGAACAAGTTAAGGTTTAGTCTCACACAGTTGCTCAATGAGCTCACTATTTTTGAGTCCTTGACTAAGGACAGCAAAAGTAAGACCGGTGAGGTAAATGTTGACGAACCATCTTCCTCCAATAATAAGAAGAGGAAGAGGTTTGCTGGAAAGGCGAAGGGTAAGCCCAAACCCAAGAAGGCCCAAAGCAAAAAGAAGGGCACCTCCACCGACCAAGACAAAGGAAAATGTTTTCATTGTAACAAGGTCGGGCACTGGAAGAGGAACTGTCCTCAGTACCTGGAGGAGGTAGCCAAGAAGAAGAAGAAAGGTAAATATGATTTACTTGTTCTTGAATCTTGTTTAGTGGAAGATGATTCTTCACCCTGGATTGTTGATTCAGGGGCCACTAACCATGTTTGTTCTTCTTTGCAGTGGACTGATTCTTGGACACAACTAGAGGAGGGGGCCTTCTCCATAGCGTGTGGGGTCGGGGGATGTCGTGTCGGCTAAAGCAGTTGGAGCAATAAGATTGCAATTTTGTAATAATAATAGTTTTTTATTATTGAACAATGTTTTTTATATTCCTGGATTTACACGGAATTTGATTTCCGTTTCTAAGTTGTTAGAATAATCATATTCTGTTTCTTTTAATAACAAGTCTGTTATTTTTGAAAAGAATGGTCTGAATATTTATTCAGGAATTAATGAAAACAGTTTGTATGTGTTAAGACCATTAATACATACTACACTGCTTAACACCGAAATGTTTAAGGTTGAAAAACCAAAAACTAAACGACATAAGATTTCTCCAGATAATGACACGTATCTCTGGCATCTAAGGTTTGGTCATATCAACCTTGACCGGATAGACAGACTAGTAAAAAGTGGACCTTTAAGTGAGTTAAAGGTTGGCACCTTACCTGTCTGCGAATCCTGTTTAGAAGGTAAGATGACTAAGAGACCTTTTACTGGAAAAAGGCTTAGAGCTATAGAGCCACTAGAACTCATACATACAGATGTCTGCGGACTGATAAATGTTAGAGCTAGGGGCGGCTATGAGTATTATGTCATCTTTATATATGACTACTCAAGATACGGATATGTCTACCTGATGCAATGAAAGTCGGAAACATTTGAAAAGTTCAAAGAATTCCGAGCTGAAGTTGAGAATCAATTAGGTAGGACTATCAAGTCACTACGATCAGATCGTGGAGGTAAGTACCTTGACCAAGAGTTTGAAGACTTCATGGTCGAGCATGGCATAGTTTCCCAACTCACAGCTCATGGTACACCTCAGTAAAATGGTGTAGCGAAGAGGAGAAATAGAACCCTGATGGAAATGGTGAGATCTATGATTAGTTTCTCATCATTACCAAATTCCTTCTGGGGATATGCGTTACAAACAGCGACATACATTTTGAATGTAGTGCCATCCAAATCTGTTCCTAAGACTCCCCTAGAGTTGTGGAATGGTCGTAAAGCTAGTTTCTGACATTTCCGCATATAGGGGTGTCCAGCACACGTGCTGAAAAACAGAAGTGGAAAGCTAGACTCCAAGTCTGTGGTATGCCTGTTTGTAGGATACTCCAAGGAGACCAGATGTGGACACTTCTATAGTCCCGAAGATAACAAAGTATTTGTATAGACAAATGCAACGTTTCTTGAGGACAATTATATTAGTGACCATAAACCTCGTTCTAAGATTGTATTGAATGAGTTGGATCCTGGTGAGACTAGTGCTTCATCAACAAGAGTTGTTGATCCACAAACATCTGAGAGTCAGATGGTTCCTGATCAGGATACACTATCACCTAGACGTGGTGAGAGGGTTGTAAGATAACCTGAATGCTATTTAGGTATAGGTGAGGGATAAAGTGTTGTCTCTGCTGATAGTGTGGATGATCCATTGATATTTAAGAATGCAATAGAAGATCCTGATAAAGAGGAATGGCTTAAAGCCATGAATCTCGAGATGGAGTCCATGTACTCTAACTCAGTTTGGGATCTTATAGACTTACCAGATGGGGTAAAACACATAGGATGTAAGTGGATCTACAAGAGAAAGAGAGGAGTAGACGGGAAGGTAGAGACCTTCAAAGCAAGGCTAGTGGCTAAGGGTTATACCCAAAAAGAGGGGGTTGATTATGAAGAGACCTTCTCGCCAGTAGCCATGTTTAAGTCTATTAGGATTCTCTTATCCATTGCTACCTATTTCGATTATGAAATTTGGCAAATGGACATCAAGACTGCATTCTTGAATGACAATCTTGACGAGAGCATCTATATGATGCAACCAGAGGGATTCGTGTCTCCAGATCAAGAGCAAAAGGTTTGCAAGTTGCAAAGGTCCATATATGGACTTAAGCAAGCATCTAGATCTTGGACCATCAGGTTTGATGATGTGATCAAAACCTATGGTTTTGAGCAGAACGTCGATGAGCCTTGTGTCTACAAGCGCGTCATTGACAAAAATGTAGTTTTCTTAGTCCTATACGTGGACGACATCCTACTCATTGGGAATGATGTGGGAGTGTTATCTGATGTAAAGGGCAGGCTGGCTAGCCAATTCCAAATGAAAGATTTGGGAGATGCGAGTTATGTTCTAGGAATCCAACTTATAAGGGATCGTAAGAACAAACTCATAGCACTGTCTCAGGCATCGTATATCGACAAGAGGCTTTTGCATTTTTCGATGCAGAACTCCAAGAAAGGTAATTTACCTTCTAGGCATGGAGTTCACTTGTCTAAGGAACAGTTTCCTAAGACACCTCAAGAAGTTGAGGATATGAGACGTGTACCCTATGCATCAGCAATAGGTAGTCTCATGTATGTTATGTTATGCACGAGACCAGACATCTGCTATGCAATGGGAGTAGTCAGCAGATACCAGTCCAACCCAGGATTGGATCATTGGGTTGCTGTCAAGACTATTCTCAAGTATCTTTAGAGAATGAGAAACTATATGCTAGTGTATTCCGGACAAGATTTGATCCCGTTAGGATACACAGATTCTGATTTTCAGTCAGATAGGGATTCTAGAAAATCCACGTCTGGATCAGTTTTCACCCTAGGTGGTGGAGCCATTGTGTGGAGAAGTATAAAGCAATCTTGCATTGCTGACTCCACCATGGAAGCCGAATATGTAGCCGCTTGTGAAGCTCCTAAAGAGGCTGTTTGGCTTTGTAAATTCTTGAGTGATCTGGAAGTTGTTCCAGATCTGGATAAGCCCATCACACTTTATTGTGATAAAAGTGGTGCTGTGGCTAATTCCAAAGAACCAAGAAGCCACAAGAGAGGGAAGCATATAGAGAGAAAGTATCATCTCATTAGAGAGATAGTGCAGATATGAGATGTGATCGTCACCAAGATAGCCTCACAAGACAATCATGTTGATCCATTTACGAAGACCTTACTGGTTAAAGTGTTTTCGGGTCACCTAGATGGTCTAGGGTTACGAGACATGCCTCACATGCTTTAGTGCAAGTGGGAGATTGTTGGGGTTTATGCCCTAAAGATGTAATTTGTAAATGGATTTATGAAATAAATAAAAAGAAAAGTTCATTTCATTCTTGTTGTGTTGTTTATTTTATAGCTTGTGCATATAGTAACATCCTAGATTGCCGGATGTAATCTCGAACTGTGTATATGAGTGTCATATACAGATGGATACAGTAAAAGACGTGCAATCTAAAGAGTCCATAGATAACAAATAAAGCTGGGTACTTTATTTGTGGTTAATCTATAGCTGCAGTCCATTCCGTAATGTACGGTGATTCTATCCTGAATCATTCATATGAGATATGGGAATGGAGGCACCTTGTATGATGTGATCATATAGGACTGGGCCATGATCTATATGAATCTCTCACCAAGATCCGTTTACTGATGAGATTCATATATATCAACTAATGATGGTTATATGTGGGTGATCTTAATCCTAGGTGTCTTATCGACTCCTTTAGGTTAGATCGTGGTCTTTGATATACTATGGGTGAGGTCAGATGCAGTTCCTGATCAATATACTCCATATGTTGGGATTGCGGTTTAGCTTGTGGCTGGGAAGGTATGTACACAATAGTGGAATCCACTCCTTCTTATGAGAAGTAGATGGTAGTTCCCTTAAGATTTGATTCGGGGCTTGGACAATATGAGCGCTCTCCTAATTCCATGAGGAAATATGATTTATTATCCATTAGATAATCAACGGTAATTAAAGGATATATGTAATTAGAGGGGTATAACGGACATTATAACCCAGCTCTAATTATGAACTACTGTGGAGGATCACACCATGTGTATTAGCTATATCGATGGATACCGAGTTGTATCGGTCTGTGTAAAAGCGTCTACAGTTGAGAGAGTGCAGCTTCGGGTTTTTAGTGGAATAACACCGGAGTTAATAATCAATGAATATTAATTAAAGAGTTTAATTAATGATTCCGAGGATTATTGGAGCTCAAAATACTATGGGTCCATTAGGTCCCCTTGCTAGCCCGATCGATTTAGGTAACAAGGGTCACGGTTAATTAATTGGATTGTCCAATTAATTGTGTTATGAAAGTGACACGTATTTATTCAGGAATTAATTGAATAATGAGATTATTTGATTAATGAATAATGGTGATTAATTAAATTAAATAATAAGATTATTTAATCATGTTATTAATCACTAAATGGAGGATGTTTGTTGATATTTGTTTTTGAATAAAATAAGATAATATGATTATTTTATTTTATTAAATTATATTTTGAATTTTGAATTTAAATAGTTTGAATTCAAATCATATTAAATAAAATAAATATTAATCAATATCTTAAAAGATATTTGATATCTTAAAAGATTAGATTAATTGGTTTTTGATTAAATTGATTTTGAATTAAAAAAAAAAGATAAAAAAAAGTGAGAAAAAAAAAAGCAAGTGTATGCATGGTGTGCGTGAGATAAAAACAAAAGAGAGAAAAGTAATGTGTGCAAGTGTTGCACTATTGATAAAAAAAAATTAATAATTTTTTTAAACAACTAGAATATTTCTAGTTTTTTGTATTCTCTTGGAAGAAAAAGTTTATTCTTCATTTTTCTCTACATCCTCCTAAGTTCTTGAGTACGTGACGCGCCCGCATGCAGTTACCAGTTCCGGGATATAGCGAGGAAAATCAGTAGTACAGACCAGGAGCAAATCGTAAAGTGAAGGAGCCTCCAAACGTTGGTAAGGTTCTAAATTTTTTTTAATATATTGATTACAATTTCCTGTGTTTACATATTGTATGTATTAGTTCCAGGAAAAAGAATTGCGATCCTAAGTTCACTGGTTCCAGATCGTTTATGATCTGTATAAAATTTTTAAAACCTATTTCCGCTGCGTTACCAGTGAACAGGGGTTCCAACATGAACAACCTTTGATCACACATCTTGAGGAATATTCCGTTCACTAGGATGCCCAACTGGGAAGATGTTCCTGAAATATGGTTCAAGCCAACTAGTAGTCCCACAAAAAATCTGGAAAAGGCTTCTTCGTGTACCTACAAAATTAAAGATTATGAGTAATTAAATGAATCACATTTGTTAAGAAGGTAAGTTACAATGGAGCAAGAGGATAATAACCTTATTGCAGCTAATGCATGACGACATGGCAATTTATCAACTTGAAATTTCGTACAGCTACATGTCTTTTTAGAAAGGTTCACCAAACCATCTTTATTTCCATCATTCAAATTGAAGTTAACCGAATCAATTGGACGAACCGTGTACTTTTCTGAATCCTTATTTCTTTCTTTTATTAATTCAGTGGCCCATGGAGTCAATTGTTTCTAGGTTTTTTCATCCTTTGTACGGTGCTTATAAAACCATTTCTGGAGCATCTCTCTAATAAACTCAACCATGGTTGTTATTGGTATTTAGCGAGCATGTACCAAACATGAGTTCATTGACTCTGCAATGTTTGAGACCACATGAGAGTAAGCACGAGACCACCTTCCTGGCCCAACATTCATTAAATCTTCAAATGCTACCCTATTAACCTTCATCATCTCCAACATCACTTCCTTGAAATCAGATTTTCGGTATGCCTTCCATGCTTGTTTGAAAAGAAGACTCACATCTTTCCTTTTGTAATCATTTTTGATGTTTTGAACCATGTGAAACACACAATATCCATGCGGTACGTTATGATACACTTTCTCCATTGCAGCCTTGATCCCGAGGTGGCGGTCGGATATGATCATGCAATCCTCAAGACTACCAATAGCATTTTTAAGCTCATTTAAAAACCAAGTCCATGACATTTCATCTTCAACGTCGCCAAAGCCATATGCCAAAGGAAAAACCTGGTTGTTTGCATCCAGACATATAGCTACAAACATAATACTAGAAAATTTACCTTTCAAATGAGTACCATCAATGGCAATAACCTAGCCGGATCAAGGTACAGAATCCATGAAGTGATGCGGCCTGAACGATGAACATATATTCAAACTGATTTGTAACATTTGTCTTAATTGCAGTAACACTCTCTAGATTTACTTCTTTCAATCGATGACAGTAAGCAGGCAACCGTTTGAATGATTCTTCGGGAGGATCAAAAACAAATGCCTCTGCATGATCCTTTGCCCTCTAAGCCTTTGTATACAATAAATGAAGTCCATGATCCACTTGCATTTCGACCATGATGTCTTTGGGTTTTAGAGAGTGGCTGTGTACTTACAACTTTGGTGCTAATAGTTCGCCAACAGTCCAAGAATTTGCTTGTTGAAAACGTGCGTGGAAACCATCGATATTGCAAGTATGATCCTTCAGGAACATTCAAACCACCCAATATTCTCCTTTTTGCATCTTAAATGCATCTAATTGGAATTCACACTCGTAATCCTTACATCCGGCCTCATAACGTGTCTTGCTAGACCTTCTAATCCGGACTTCAAATTGCTTCTTCAAAGCATACATATGCAACGTTCGCTTAAGATCTTTCTTGCATTGAAATATTCTACCCTTGTATAACCGGCCATCATCTGAAATTGATTCCTCCGTGCTAATGGGTTCGAACGAATACCTTTCGGATCCAGGAATAATCCAAGCTCGTGGGGAAGCATGTTTACAACTTTGATTAACACCGTCACCCAATCCATCCTCTCAAAAGGAAACATTGCTAAATGTAGCAAAACCCGATGGACCAGCACATTCATGTCCTCCAACACTCCCAGAACCAGATCCTACACCATGATTGCAATCTTCATCTTTGTGACTACCTCTGTCAACGTCGGGTATCGAGCTATCATCCCTGTTATCGGTATCCGACGACTGACTGTTCTCTTCATCATCAATAGTTTCATCATTACATACAATTGGGTCTAATATTAGAATGGACCCACATGCTGCCAGTTGCCAGAGAAACCCGCCATACACGGGTTATGGAGTAGGTAGGTTACATTGTTAAAGAAACGTCGACTGTACTATGTTGTCATTTTCCTCCAATATAGTACCATTCCGCACACAATGTGTTGCTACCTTCTTCAAAACGGTAACATAAACCTCAGGTAATAGCTTATCTTCATGCATCATACATGACACGTCTTTGTCATTCTCAATTCTCGGACGAGCAGTACCACTATTCTTAAAGGCCAACGAGCATAATTTCACATCTTGTACCAATTTCACCAAGCCATCATAAGTCAAGCAAATAGGAACATGGACCCACTTTGTCATATCACCCTCGTAACAATTGGCCACCCAACTTCCACCATGATAGATGACTAATTTCTTTGCACCCATATTTTTGCATGTAAAGTTTTTGACATGAAACATTTAAACTGGCTGGGAACTGACATGTAAAATTTAAAATAACCAGCATGTAACTTTATAATTAACTGATATGTAACAAAACAATAACTGATAGCATGTAACTTCAAAAATAACCAACTGACATGTAACTTAGAAATAAACTATCATGTAAAGTCTATAATAACATACATGTAACATGGGCACAAAAAAATATAGTACATGGGTTTCACTCTAAATCAAAATTTCCAACTGACATGTAACTTACAAATACACTAATATGTAACTTACAAATACACTAGCATGTAACTTTAACATAAACTGGCATGTAACCTGGGAACAAAATATCACAGTACCTGGGTTTCACTATAAATCGAAATTTCCAACTGACATGTAACTTACAAATATACTAGCATGTAACTTATAAATACACTAGCATGTAACTTATAAATACACTAGCATGTAACTTTAACATAAATTGGCATGTAACCTGGGAACAAAATATCACAGTAGTTGGATTTCACTCTAAATCGAAACCGATCTCTTATTTTTCAAATCATAAATAATAATTCTTGTAAAAAAACAAGTAGAAAAGGGATACATACCTTTGAAGAACGTTGTTTGGCTCCGGATCTACTTCACAAGATAGAGATGTATTCCGAGAAAAAAATTGTTGATTTGAACAAGCTGAATATCTTATGAGCAGAAATTTCCTGCATTGAACGAAGAGAGAGAGAGAGGAGAGAGAGAGAGAGAGAGAGAGAGAGAGAGAGAGAGGCCCACACACAAAGAACTAAGAGAGATAGACCCACACACAAGCAGAAATGTTGAACGAGCAGAAATTTGCACTGGTCGTGGACAAAGTGAACGAGCTGAAATTTCGTGAGTTGAAGGAAGAGAGAGAGAGAGAGAGAGAGAGAGAGAGAGAGAGAGAGAGAGAATATATGATTTCAAACCAAATAATTGAGGGTTTCAGAAATAAGAGAGGGAAATTTTGGGTGGAGAAAAGACAAAAGGGGGGTATTGTTGTCAGTTCAACCATAAAGATGATAAGTATAATAAAAAATAAATTTTTGGCTAAAAACAATAAACCTATAAATTTTATGATAATTTCTTACAATTTCTTTATATATATATATATATATATATATATATATACAGTCATTTTCTCCCCAGTGCGCACTGATATAACTTATAGCAGTACTTTGCATGTGGACCACTGATTTTGGAGAAGTTTTGACATGTGCATACACTTTGAGTCAAAATATGTAAATCTAATGGTTCACATCCAACTCACTGATGAAGTTATATCAGTGCGTACTGACTTGAAAATTTCTGTATATATATATATATATAAATATATGTTCTCATATCATTTGTGAGGTTGGAATTACTTGATATTAATACAAAGAGCAAATCATCTCTCTCTCTCTCGTGTCTCTCTCTTCTCTGATGTCTCTCATATCCCTCATTTATTTCTTCATCTGATCTCTCTTTCATTTATTATTTATTTATTCAATTATTTATTTTTCAATTGTTCTTCATCTATTCTTCAGTTAAATCATAACAAAGGCCACATATAGGTAGGAAAGAGGAGGGTGATTGTTGTAATTTTTTATCTAAATTGCCACCTACATTTACTTAATGATAAAGTAATTAATGATAAAGTAATTGAAGCAAGCTTCCACGTGTGTCATCAAGTGGAATTCCACTAATTTATGCAAGCTGTGGAACAAATTGGAAAGGTGCATATGCGGTGGGAATCCACTGTTATTACAACAAAAGGGACTTTCCTAAATATAAATCATAAATGTATAAAAGGCGCCGAACATAAAGGGAAGGCAAGAAAATAAAGTAGATCGAATATTAGATTTATAATAATCAATTGGTGGTTGACCTGGAAGAAATTTCTATGTCTATTCAAGTCTTTCGAAAAATCAATTATGTATTAATAAAATAATGCAAAAAGTATTTGTATCGGAATTCTTATTATTGGTGCGGTACTCCTGTTTTACTTTCATGAATATACAGACATATCTATATAATATTAATACGTATTATTATAGTTTTACTATATAAGTAATATAACTTCAATCATAATTATATATATGGTAAAAATATGGTTGATACATATTATAAATATATTTATAGTATATTATATATTATTACAATTTTATCATGTTAATAATATAACTTCAATAATAATAATACATATAGTAAAACTATAGTAATATATAATAATATACTATAAATATATCTAAAGAGAGAAAAATCGACTAAACTTCCTTACTTTCTTTCTATCTATGCCTCATAAAATGTGTTGAATTACATTTATGACATACACAGCGCTATGCCTCTATCATTTCATATTTTCATTAATTTAAAATTAAAAATATGTCCTCACTTTATTTTAAGCTGATATATTAATTAATAATTTGTGCACCTGATCACATATTAATCATAATACATTCAAAATTTTCTTAGAAACGTAGAATTATTTTTAAATGGGTCATCATCACAAAGGAAGAAAATATCGGTATCGGTATCGATATCGGACTTCCAAATTTATGAATATTTCAAGGATAATATCGATATCGTTGGATATTCTGTCAAAATAGAAAAAAATATATGAATATTTACATATAAAGTTATAATTTTTTTTGTAAAACTTTAAGACAGTCTTAAACAAGTAATTATACATAAAAAAATCATATTTTATCAACAAATTAACATAGTTATGAGTTTATTATAAATTATAACATAGATTGAGTCTGTATCTAATTTTTAAAATTATGAATTTAATAGAATAATATCTTATTTCACTTTTACAATATTATATACAATATATTAAATTAAATATTTAATAAACAAAATTATCAGAATAAATATATTTACATGATCATGATTCTATCATAAATTCATAATTCATAAATAATTCATACATAATACATTACATGTTTGAAATTTAATACCAACATGAATTCATTGGTGGTTCAAAGATATAAGGTATATTACCATCTTGATTCGAGCAACAACTTTTTTAGGAAAATGTGATTTTATAGTTTTCAAGGTAGTTATTAATATACAACGTGTATGCTGCTTGATCTCTTCCAACTGATTCATGAATTAGGTGACTTGGATTTACTCAACTTGGTGGATGTTGCTGAACTGCATGCAAAGATATTAAATATGCATTTGTGGTGAAGGATAATCAAATACATTGAAGTCACCATAACTACCATAATATGGTATTTAGGCACCTGACCTTGTTTGCGAATCATCTAAAGAACTGTTTTTATTTGTCTATACTTATTGAGGAAATAGTCGTAGTCAAAGAATCTTCATCACTTTGACTAATTCACCCTTGTTGTCTACCACAAATTTAATCAAAATTACCTGCACTATCATCTCAACCTACCACACTAGCATTCCAACTTGCTGCACTAACATCCTAACCTCTGGCACGAACATCCCAACTTGTTGCACCAAAACCCCAACCTCATGCACCAGAATCCCAACCTCTTGCACCAAAATCTCAACCTCCTCCTTCATCTCCACCATCCTCATCATCTCCATCATCTTTTCCTCCAAAATCTCCATCAAAGGCATGTTAGTCATTGGAGGAGCTGCTAACAATAACTTCACGACCTACACCAACTTCATATCTAATCAATTGTTCAACATTTACATACCTGATTACTTGATAAAAATATTAAAAGAAACTTGTGAATTGTGATGTAAAATTTGATATGTGTAGTTTAGCTGTGTATGATGAAAACTTGAAAGAGAGGAGTGAAGATGATTTTATAGATGAAGCGAAAACGGCAAACAAATAAATGAACAATTAAATGAGATTTTCTTCATTGTAATAATATATACTCTGCAAAGAATAAAAAGTTCATGATGATTATTATTTCAAATGCATTCATTGTGTTTCTCTTTTTCAAATGCATTCATTGTGATTCTCTGCAATACCAAATAATTGAGATTCTTTTTTATTTTTTGTTTTAATTTTTCAATAAAAAGAATTGAGATTCTTTGGATTCTCTGCACAAAGTTACAAAAAAAAAACCCAGATAATTATGAGTTTTACATAAACAAATTTTTTTTCAGATTGCTTTCACAATCTTTTCCCAATTCCACTTCAGTAATTCTACTATTGACTATTGTCTTTGAAATTTTATAAAATTTTATAAAATTTTACTTCTTCTAAAATAATTTTCAATCTAAATTATTTGAATAATAATTTAAGTGTTTAAGATTATTTTTTCATATATATAATTTGAAAAATATCCATGGATTTTGAGGTGAAATTCACAATATTTTTAGAATATCGGAAGATTTTTATGGATATTTCGAAATCGATCGGATATTTGCTGGACATTGGATATTTACCCTGTTTCGATATCGGTCCCTCAAAAAATGGAGATATCGGTTAATATATCGGTATATCTATCGATTTTAAGTTCCTTGCTCACAACACATATTAAAAACTACTATATTAATAAGAAATAAATAATTATTGTATTCGTTTAATTCCGTTATCAATATTCTCTCTCTTTCTTTTTTAACTTTTGATTGATTAGGTTAGTGGCTTAAAATGGTTTAACCGGTTGATATATTGCATTCAAGAAAAGTGAATCCTTAGGGGCTGTTTGGATGCATTTTAAAAAACCATTTTTTGTTTTTAAAAACAAAAAACAGTAAAAAGTTGTTTGGTTAACTATTTTATAAAACTTATTTTTGAAAACAAAAACAAGTTTTTAAAAGCAAAAACAAGTTTTTAAAAGTTATAACTAAAAAGTTGAAAACAACTTTTTATTGTTTTTCACCATTTTCAAAACATCTTTTTAAAATAACCCATTACTTTTCCCTCCAAACAACTATTTTACTTATTTTCAAAAACAATACCAAACACATTTATATCGTTTTTTCGTTTTTAAAAACTACTTATAAAAAACACTACCAAACACATTACGTTTTTAAAAACATCATTTTAAAACTTGATTTTCAATTTCAAAAATAGTTTTCAAAAACATTTTTTTAAAAAACATCATTTTAAACTCCTCAAGGGATTACAAGGTATGTAATTTCGTCATAACTAATTTTCACTTCTTGAGAGAACATAAGAAAATACACATGCACATACATGATTATGTATTTCATTTACCTTGATGTTATTTAAATGTTTTTATAGACACTTATTTAGAATTTTTTGTTTTCATTATTCATCATATGAAAAGTTTTGGTTGTAATTTTGAAAATTTTGTTGTTTTTCTGAACTGACCTTTCAAGATTTAAATGACCTTTATGGTTTCTATGGAACTCCAAAATATGATTTGTAAAAACCTGTAAAATGTAGACCAACATACCTTTTCAACGGTATATCATACAATTAATAGTTTTTCGACATCTTTTGATAAGAGTTTGGAAGTAGCACTAGTGCAGTGACACAACATGGAAGAACCACTGGAGCCACTACAAAAAAAAAAAGTGACCTAGATACATTTCCTTATGACAAATTTTGCATGTGTAAATGTAGATATTATTTTATGACAAATTTTATTAATTGTCATTATGTTTTGTTCAATTGAGATTCTTTTTAAAAAATTGTCACAATTAATTAAAAAACTTGATAATTTGTGCTAAATAATATAAGTAGTTACAAAATTACGATATAAAAAAGGAAAGATTTTATTTCGTGATTCATAAAAATGTGACTAGCAAAAATAAAAAGGATCTTTATTTAATGAAAAGATAATTAAGGAAAACAAATCTTTTTATTAAAAAATGATTTTTTTTATAAAGAACCTATTTAAAAGTTCACTTTAAGGAAAAAAAATCTTTATTTAAACATAAATATCTTTGAAGATTTTAACAAGTTATTTCACACAAAAATATATAGGTTTTTAAAAGGCACCATAAACATTTAATTTTATTTTTTGAAAATAAAACCCACAATGGTGGTGTGTGTGTTTTTTTTTTGTTCTTATATCAGCTTCACCCTCTTTATCTCTCGGTAGCTATCTCGATTTTCTTATTAGTTTCTCTTATCCTCCACTTTTGCTGTTTAAAATTGTGATTCATTGAAAAAGTCACAAAGACTGTAGAGAAAATTTATATTTTTTTAGGGTTTTATTTTTAATATTTTTTAATTTTGAGAGTAAATTATATATATTTTCTATCTTTTCATTTGCATTTTTTAAAAAATTGAAAGCTGATAATTGAATTTTTTTTAGGGTTTATTTTATTATACTTGTTTTTTAGGGTTGAAACCTAAAATTCGAGCTTCATATATTGAAAGTTTTTTTGAAAAATGTACGGTTTTATGTAGAATTATATATATATATATATATATATATTTAGAGATATTTCTTAAGTTTAATTTGTCTTTAATTTTTATAAGTAATACATAATAATTATCTCACGATTTATAGACGTTGTTCTTAGATTTTCACGGTACATGTCAATATCTTTAAATGTGCATACCAACTGTTTGATAAAATGATTCTTATGGAACAACCAATCGTTTGATGCAACATTGAAAAGAGATATATAAAATTCTATATATAAAAAAAACATACCTTATTCGAAAAGCTTTCAATACATGAATCTCGAATTTGAGTTCTATTATGAAAAACAAGTATAATAAACAAACTCTAAAAAGATGAAATCAAGAGACATTTACATTTCCTATCAATGCAGAATTTTCTTTTCAATGTTGCATCAAACAGTTGGTTGTTCCATAAGAATACGTTTATCAAACAGTTGATATATACTGTGGTAATCTAAGAACAATATCTATAAATCGTGAGATACTTATTATGGATTCCTTATAAAAATTAAAAACAAATTAAACTTAAGAAATATCCCTAAAAAGATATAAAAAATTCCAAAAAAAAACATATCTTATTTATAGAAACTTTCAATATCCTAAAAAACAAGTACAATAAAATAAACCCTAAAAAAAATTTAATTATCAGCTGTCAATTTAAAAAATACAAACATGAACAAATAGAAAATATATAAAATTTACTCTAAAGTTAAAACATATTAAAAAACCTTACAAAAACATAAATTTTCTCTACAATCTTAGTAACTTCTTCAATGAATCACAATTTCAAACAGAAAAAGGGGAGGAAATGAGAAACTAATAAGAAAATCTAAATAGCTGCCGAAAGATAAAGGGGGTGAAGATGATATAAGAACAAAAAAAAAACACCCCACCACTGTGGTTTAATTTTAAAAAAATAAAATTAATTGTTTATGTCTTTTAAAGCCTATATATCTTTTATATATATATATATATATATATATATCGATAGAGATTCATCACTTTTTTCCATCGTTTACATCAAACTTGACGTGACAGCAACTGACATTGTACTTCCTTACCAGCTGCCATGTCATTACACTATCACGTCATCATACTTTCTGATATTTTCCAAACCCTAATTTTTAACTAGGTTCAATTTGCAAATAATTTAATCCAAATGAAACACTTCATCTGCTTTCCCACTCCGATGCTTTATCTGGTCTCTCTCTCCAACTCTTCATAATATATATATTTTTTTCTATCTGATTTTTTTTTAAATATAAAAAAATAAATAAATAAATTGAAAAGGAAGAGATGGCTGGATCATTTAAAAAAAATCAAATCGATTGGATCTTTACCAGATCCATCAAGATTATATCAATATCATTTTTTCTTACATCATTGAAAAAATTTATTATTTTTAAAATTTTTTTTGTTTATAATGTATTCATCTGGGTTCATTCTCCATCTGGGTTATTTCTTCATTCTTCATATGTATTTCATCTGGTTCTTCATAAAATCAATTTTTTCTCTTCAATATTTGTGGAATCTAAGGCCAAACATTCTGCACCCAACGCCACCAACCAAACTAGAGGTAAGAGGCAAGCATAATTAGTATAATTCATTTGCCGAATTGGACAACAAAAACCAGAACAAGTAAAAACTCTAAATCCAAACAAAAAAATCTTTTTTTTTAACCCAACTAATTTATTCACATACTCGTTAAAGTTTGACAAGAACCCATCACAAATATCACATTCAAAAACAAAAATCAACACTCAGACAAACAATAGACAAAAAAAATTCACAAATCACAAGTGGGTTTCTATCAATCCATCACCAAGTCACAAACGGGTTTCTTATAGAGCAGCCGATCGATGGAGACCTATCACGGATCTCCATCAACGAGAACCAGCTCCATCACCCGGAGATGGAGATTGGAGACCCAACTTGATCTGCGTATCTGATGTTGGGTCTTCTTACCGATGAGCAATCTAAGCACGATAGGTGAGGGTAGAGATAGAGGGGTTGTTCTGGGTCTAATCGCCGGCGAGATAAGGAGATGGTTAAGCTTGTTCGCGGTGGACTTTTCACTATCTGCTCTACCGATCTACTCTTTCTATTTTTTTTACCCTTTTTTTCTTTTATTTTAGAAAACACCTTCAACTAATTTATTTTGTGTTTTATAATGTGATAACATAGTAGTGTGATAATGTGTTGTCAGCTGCTGTATCAAATTGGATGTAAACGAGGATAAAAGTGTTAGATGTTTACCTATATCTATTTTTTTTATGAAATAATTTGTTAAAATCTTCAAATATTTTTATTTAAGTATAGATTCTTTTTTTTTTTTCCTTATAGTGACAACTTTTAAATACTTGCTTCATAAAAACAGTATGGATAATGGTAAACATCCAACGGTTTTATCCATTATTTGTATCCAATTTGACGTGGCAGCTGATATGACACTTCCTTGTCTGCTGCCACCAAGGAATAAAATATTAGTATTGGTATCGATATCGGGCTTCTATATTTATGGATATATCGAGGATATTATCGATATCGGTGGATATTTTGTCAAAAATTAAAAAATGATTGATATTTACATCTACAGTTAGAATTTTTTTGTGAAATTTTAGGACAAGTTTAAACAAATAATTATACATCAAATGAATCATAATTCAACGATATATTACCGTAATTATGAGTTTATTATAAAGTATAACATAGATAGAGTTTGTCTGTATTTAATTTTTAAAGTTGAGTATTTAATAGAATAATATTTTGTTTCACTTTTACAATATTATATACAAAATAAAGAGATTAAATATTTAATAAACAAAATTATCATTAAAGTATATATATATATATATAGTTATATACTTTCAAGCTTCTATCATAAATCATAATTCATAAATAATAATACATTGAATGTCTGAAATTTAAAACAAAAAATAATTCCTTGCTGGTTCAAATACATAAGATACATTTCTATCTTGATTAGAACAATAATTTTCTCAGGAAAACCTGATTGCATAGTTTTCAAGGTAGTTATTAATATGTCACAAGTATGTTGCTTGATCTCTTCCAACTGATCCATGAATTGTGTAGTTTGGATTTACCAAACTTGGTGGATATTGTTGATCTGCATGCATATGTATTGCATATGACATTTGTGGAGAAGGATAATCAAATTTATTGCAATCACCATAACTACCAGAATATGGTATATGAGAGCCTGACCTTGTCTGTGAATCACCCAAAGAACTATTTTCTGTGTCTATACTCATTGAGGAGAAAGTCATAGTCAAAGAATCTTCATCAATTTAACTTGTTGCTCCATGTTGTCTACCACGATTTTGATCAAAATTACCTGTATGAGCATCCCAACCTACCGCACTAGCATTCTAACTTGTTGCATCAGCATCCCAACCTCTGGCACGAACATCCCAACTTGTTGCACCAACAGTCCAACCTCCTGCACCAGAATCCCAATCTCTTGCCTCATCCTCGCCATCCCTATCATTTCCATCATCTTTTCCTCCACTATTTCCATCAGAGGTATGTTGGTCATCGGAAGAGCTGGAAACAATAACTCTACGATCTACACCAACTTCTTCTCTAATCACTTGTTCAATATTTATTCTCATGTCTCGAGCGTGAGAAGCAATATATGGATCAGGATTTCCCTCATCATCATCCTAAGATGTAGGTCTAACCTAGTCAATATAGGATTCTCATTATCGTCTCCTGCTTCAGCAGTTACCTGAAGTAGATCCATAAAATTAGTTTCATTAACTTTTATCTTTTTAAGTTGCCATATCCCTAAGTTTCAACTTCATATTATAATAACAGTAAACAAGTTGTTCAAGCTTAGAATAGGCAAGACGATTCCTTTATTTTGTGTGGATTAAAGCAAATGTGGACCAATTTCTTTCACATGCAGAAGATGATGATGTTTGTGACAATATGCGAACTGCTATTGCACGCAATGATGGAGCACAATTTCCATACATTACCCACCAATCAGCTGTAATAAAAATCATTAAGTATTATAAGTATGAGTATTATTTCAATGATATTATTATTTATTATAAATATGTAAATTTTTATAATAAAAGTTATATACCCAGTTGCATTTTGCTTCTAGCTGCAATGGCTGCTCGTTCACCAAAACTTTTCATTCCATCCTTAAAGTATATGACTTACATCCATGAGATCAATATGTATATAATATTTATTAATATGACACAATACTCTCATGCAAAGAATTTATAATATTGGAATTATAAAATTTGTTGTAAATTGTAACTTTTTACTTCATTTCTAAAATTAGCAATTCCTGCAGCTTCAGTGTCTAATTGCGCATAGACATTATGTACGGCTTTTAGAAGATCTGAATTATCCCTAATATTGTCTCTATATTGGTACTTCGGGTTCAAATAGTAAGCTAGAAGAAAAAAAAAGAATAATTTTAGTATAAATACTATACTAATTTTTAATTATGAATGATAAACAATTCAAAATAAAATTTACCTGTATCATATAGTGGGTGATTAAGCATTTTATCCCACCGGTCTTGTATAATGTTTAGAATCCATTTACTCCCTCTTTGTCGTTTTACTGCATTTTTCATCACACACATTACCTCATACACGATAGACATAATAGGTACAACTTCTATATCAACTAATCTCATATAAGATTGCTTTCACAAAATTTTATATATTTTACACGTCCACTCTTTGGTTCTTATCCAATTTTACTTAAAGTCCTCAATAATTTTACTATTAACTATTATGTTGGAAATTTTTATGAATTTGTTAATGCTTCTTCTAAAATAATATTATCTAAATTATTTTAACAATAATTTAATTGTTTAGGATTAAAAAATTATTTTAATAATATGCAAAATATCCATGGACTTTTGGGATGAAATTCATGAAAATTCGGGAATATCGGGAGCTTTTTACGGATATTTCGAAATCGGCCGGATATTCTGCAGGATATTGGATATTTGCCTGTTTCGATATCGGTCCCTCCAAAATATGTATATATCGGTGGATAGTTTTAGTATATCTATCGATTTTCAGTTCCCTGGCTACCATGTCATCACAATTTTATCCATCATTTATATCCAATTTGACGTGGCAGCTGATATGACACTTCCTTTCAGCTGCCACATCATCACACTGCCACATCATCACATCTCCTAATCTTCTTCAAACCCTAATTTTAACCCTATTCAATTTGTAAATAATTATATATATATATATATAAATAACAAAATACAAAAACCAAAAAAAACAAAACCACTATGTAAATGAAAAATAAATATTAAATAATAAAATACTATCTTTGTTTCATCTTCTTCTTCGTCATTTCATCTCATTTTTTTTAAAACTAAACTAAACCCTTTATCGCCTAAACAAATCATTCATCATCTCAGTTTCAAGAAATGGAAATATGCTTCAAGGTGCAGATCAGTCCTTTGTGAGTAGCAGATGTGCTCCTTGAGAAGATGAGAATACAAATCCATATCAACAATGTCGTTCGGGTTGCAGAAGCTATGATGGGAGAAACTCAAACTTCAAACTACATTAATTTCCTTTATTTTGATAAAATTTCCACTTGATTTTTTTCTATACATAATTTCCCCCAAACTCTGTACAAAAATGGTCACACCATCTTCAACAAAGAGCAGATATCCATTTCGTTTTTTTTTTCATTTGTTTCTTCTTTGATTTTTTTTTCAATAGTAATGTATTTGGGTTGTTTCTGGTTATGTTGAACTATTATGATATGTGTTTTGGCGGTGTTTTTATTGATTTGGAATTGTAGTAAAATGGAGATTTGGATCTCCATTGATGGAGATCAACAATGTAAAATGGAGAGCTAGATCTCGTTTTTTTATTTTGATTTTTAACAACATCAGTTGCAACTTCTTTCTTCAAACCCATATTCGATCTATAAGAAGAAGAAATTGTTGCATGAGAATTAAAAAAGTAATATAAGAAGAAGAGGAGCAAAGCTTGTTGGAGAGGGAGACCAGATGACGAGTTGGAGAAAGAAAGCAGATGAGGCGTTTCAATGGGATGAAAAAAATTATTTTTTGTTTTTGATTTTTTGTTATATATAAAATTATTTACAAATTGAATGGAGTTAAAAATTTGGGTTTAGAAAATATTAGGAGATTCCATGATGTGGTAGCTAATAACGGAAGTGCCATGTCAACTGCCACGTTAAGTTAGATACAAAAGATGAATAAAATTCCATTATCCAAAAAGTATATATATATATATATATATATATATATATATATATATATAAAGGTTTGTTTTCCTTAATTATCTTTTCATACAATAAAGTTCCTTTTTATTTTTGATAGTCACATTTTTATGAGTCACAAAATAAAATCTTTCCTTTTTTATATTGTAATTTTGTGACTAACAATATTATTTGTCATAAATTATCAAGTTTTTTTAATTAACTGTGACAATTTTTTTTAAAAGAGTCTCAATTAAACAAAACATAATAACAATTAATAAAATTTGTTACAAAATAATATCTCCAGTAACATTCAAAACTTGTCATAAGAAAATGTATTACTGTAGGTCACTTTTTTTTAAGGATCCGGCAGATGTGATCACTCCTAAATGAGCATCCCGCAATAGTACCGAGTTGTGGGAGTAGTACAATGATAATAAATTTCGTTCCACAAGAATTGATGAATTGAGTACCACAATTGATTGATCAACTACTATTTAGACAATCAATTATGTGATGATTGGATTCTATTACTCTAAACTAATTAAATTAAACTAAAACTAAAAATGCAATAAATGAAACTAACAAGCAAGTAACAAACAAAACACACACACAAGCAATTGATTGTATTACTTATGAGAAATGAGGCCAAGACCGTGAATCCACCTAACCAATTCTCACTAATTTATAGACACACCGTTAAAGATAAATTATGCAAGTGTGAATGTAGACTCGTGACACCCTAAATTAGTCTCTACTCTCTCTCGAGTTATAGAGACAACACTTATATGCACTAAAAACCTATCTCTCGATAGTCATCCGAAATACACACAAGTTCATTAAGCATAATGGTACACTAATTGAGTTCTATAGTCTAGCCTCGAGTATTTCTACCTTACTAGACCCCTATCATGCATTTCATCGAGCATGTTGTGTGCTTCTCCTCTCGGTACATCACATAATAACCAAATAAATACTAAATGCGAGCTACACATTCAATATTGATTATAGCATGAAACACACATACATAAACACAAGCAATAGGGATAAAATGGTGGTCTTTCATTGATAATTCATGGTAAAGGCTTCATCTTGGCCTTAGCCAAGTAGAGTTTAGTTCATAATGTAAGATGTGGCCATACAAGATATGGAATAAGTACAAGCCATTAATGAGTACAAGTAAAAGTAAAGTGAGAAAGGAAAAGAATAAACTAAGATGAAGAACTCCTCCTCTATTGCTTGGTTATGCTAGGCTTCTTCTCTCCTTGACTTCTTTTGCTCCAAAATGTGGTCTTAAGAGTTGGTCTAGGTGAGGAAATGAGGTGTTGAATGGTTGATGAAGTGGGATTTGAGGTTAGATGGTGATTTGATGAAGGTTTTGGGTGATTTGATGAAGGATTTGGGTTAAAGATTGGTTCTTGGAGGTTTTGGATTGTAAAGGGAGAGTTTTGGAGCTCAAGGGTCGTGCAAGAGAATCCTTCAGAAGGGCTGAAATGGGGTATTTATATATTTGGAATTTAGGGCACGAAACCCGAGAAATATTTTGCTGAAATGGGCCAGGTGCGCGGTACATATGCGCCGTACGTACAGCGCACATGTACCGTGCAAATCTTCTTTAAATCTTCAATTTATTCCCACTTTCTTCAATCTTAGCCTATATACCCTTGAAAGTATGTACTGATCTGCACAAGCTCATTTAAACATTTAATATTTGGTTTTTACCTGGAAACGGATGCAATTGATAGGATATGGAGGCTACATCAAGTGTATAAATGAGAGTTATCAAATATCCCCAAACCTATCTTTTGCTTGTCCCCGAGCAACAACCGAAACAAACAAGCATTTTTCTACCGAGTCAACAAAATATGAGATGCGACATTGGGTAGACCACAATGTAGTCAGAAAGGCATGCCAAGGTATGTAGACCAAGGTGCTACAACACTAAGGATTACAATTCCGGACTTCTTAGTGGATTTAGTGTCAAAAGCATCGAACACACGAGTCACTAGATAACATTTCGCCTTGACTCTAAGCCTCTCAAGTCTTCTCTCATTTTTTCACACCGAACCTAGGCTCACTCATCAACATATGCGAGTTGGAGTTTATGCACAAAGACTTTTCAAAGTTAAACGCATATGGAAAATTTCAAGAACGCTCGTGTTTTCATGCAAAAGGACCTCAAGAATGGAATCAAGCATTAAAAACATCCTTGTTTTCAAACTAGACTCCTCCTAAAGATCAATTAGGACTTCTTTTAAAGTTCAAGAGGGGTTAATGATTTGGTGGTGATGGAGAGGCTGGGTGGGTATGGTTTTATTGGTAAGCTAATGATCATGCTAGAATCTCCTTTGAACATTGGAAAGCGTCTAGGCTTTTAATCAACTTTGAACACTTTGTACAAATGGTAGTTGCTTTACATTTGGGCAACTCTTTACATTGCAATTTTAAGGCTTTTCATGCTTTACATTTTTAGCTCTTTTTCTTTTTCTTTTTTTCTTTTTTTAGAAGCCTTTATCTTAGTACAATTTATATAATGAGCCTAAGTACACGCTTCTTGAATAGGTTTTGGAACATTTCTCGTTGGGCTTCAATCTTCATGTTGTCTAGCCATGATCATTGCTATGGGATGGTCAAGTGTTTAGGTCTAATATGGTGTATATGTAATATGAGGTGGATATGGTGATTGGGTTTAGTGTGTAGGTCTACATTCTTTGGACATTAAAGCACACACACACAAGGCTTAGGACTTTTTTTGGGTAATTATAAGTGGATAACATGCATTGCCTAGGTCATCTCTAAAGGTACGAGTCTAGCAAGCAAACAAGGGAAACACAAGAGGTACATTTTTAAACTTTGCTCTTTAATGCTCAATGCATGAAATGAGGTCCTTGTTTATAATTATGCCTAAAATCTACATGATGAGTGTTTGGAGAATAGAAATAAAATTCACTCTTGTGGTCGCAATTTTTAGGAAAATGAAGCTCACATGGGTAGTCTCCACTAATGATCTAGATATCTCAGGTGCGTTACCTCATTCACTAAAACACAATGAGTCCTGTAGGATGTGTGTAAGCAATGTGGTGTAGCTTTGAAAAACATAGCTCAAAAACAACATGGCATATCAAAAAGACTACAGTGGACTAGCCAAAAAGCATCTCAACAAGCAGCCCGTGCTGCCCTAGATTTTGACTCAAAATGATAGAAATAAGACAAAATTTTAAACCAGCACTCAAAAACAAAGATCGGTCTCTGAATGGCCGCACCCCCAAACCTAAACGAAACATTGTCCCCAATGTTTGCACATATATAAGGATTGGACAATGTAGGCTTAGAAGCGGGAAAGAGGCCAAACGCAACGCTAACTAAAAAGCACACACAACAAAATCCTAAAAGCTAGGCACAAAACAACACCACAAGTCTAAATTAACCAAATTTCAAATAAGCGGCAGAAAATCATAGCTAATGAGAGAAAATGAAATAACTAAATGAAATCAAGCTCCAACAAAAATGAAATCCACCATGCAAAAATATCCTGAAAGCAGAAATAAATGAAAAATGCGAAAAATTAAAACAATGTCAATAAGATTGGAGCAAATGATGGCCTGAAATGGTTGGCTCGGTCACTCTTACTCCATGGGATCCTTGCCTCTCCTTAAGCGCTCAATATCTGCAGGATTCATGTGATCAGGTACATAATCAGCAGTAGAAAAACCATGGCTGCTCCTATCCGGTGCACTCCTGACCCTACGTCTCCTCTGGTAAGTTCGGAAGCCCAGCTGGCTCCTAATGTCCGTAGTGTCGGCCTTGATATCCTTCATTTCAGCCTCCTGCTCCTGCATGAATGCGCTAAACTGCTTATGATAAACTGTCAATCTTTCTTTCCATACGAACCTGGGCCTTGTGGCTGGTCTCAAAAGCATGCATTATCTTCTCAAACTGGGACATCCTTGGCTACCTCTCCTGTCCAAAGTCATCCAAACCTATGTCTTCCGCGTCCGACTCAAATCATAGTCCTCCTTATCGGACTCCTCAGGAAGAAACGATCCCCTTGGTGCTGACTTATGCCTTCCTTTGGTCTTGCTTGCTGCATCTAACCAAGAGCGGAGATTGATATCTCCCATAGTATCAGACACACTCACATCACCCTGGATCTCTGGTGCTCCAGCCTTCCTACATAATTTAGTGATGAGAGCTGGGAAAGGGATCAATGCTGCCCCGTCTTTCTTATTTTTTTCCTTGCTCTTGTCTGCGTTAATATGGCCTGTAGATGCCAACTCAGCATGAATAATCCTACCAATATCAATATTGCCACCAGAGATGTGGCAAGCAAGCAGCTCAGCTCTATCCAGAGCAATGGATGATCTGTGAGCAATAGGCCTCAATGAGTGAGAGTGGAAAATGTTCAGGATTGCTAAATCTTGGGGAAGTTAAGACTGCTTCAAATTATGCTTTCTTGTCCATTATGTTTCATCATTTCCTCTTAATAATGAAGCCAATTCCCCTTTTGTGCCCTGAAATCGTTCAAATCCTGCACTCAAGTTATCATAAGCTGGTGTGTCAAAGAAACTATTGATTGCAGCTGGGGAGACAACTGCTTTTACTCCTCTCACTATAACCTCTCTTGTAGCCATGAAGACTGTCGGGATCATGTTGGAGTAAAAATATTTAACTATCGATGCGTTGGCTGAACCCGGAGTAGTCACAAACTTCTGCCACTGTCTTGCCTCAACCATGGTTGGAATGGTAGCGTCAGTTAGGGACTCAAGGTGGAAACCTCTCTCACAGATGAATTTCATTTTGTTGAAAATTGCGAGACGCTTGATATAGTCCCTTGTTGCGGACACAAGGTTCCGGAGTGGCATTTGCGCCCCTCGAAGATCCTTCAACCCCCTGCCTTTGTCTCTTAATTCTTGGCATTCTTAGCATAACACAACCGAAATGTTTTTTCACAAACTTCTCACAACCACCCTTAGATAAACTAATACTTCCAAACAGTTCAATGCCCTACTACAAATTGCAATACCAGCAACACTCAACTCATCCAACCACCAATTTTTCACTTTTCGGAAATCCACTAAAACCAAGCACAAATCATACCAACAAAGCTCCAATCATGAAATTTAACGCAACAAAACAATCACCCAATACACATTTCATGACAATTGACCAAAATCAACACTCAAAAACCACTAATTTCATCAAAATAAAAAATCCCCAAATCTATGCCCTAAGTTGCAAAAAAAAAAAAATCTCCAAATCTATGCCTAAGATGCTTTGAATCAACAATATAATGATTTGGGATGAAAGTGAGGTTTAGATATGGGAGATTGAGAGATGTACTTACCAAATTAGAGCCTTGTGGTCTTGAGAGGAGGAGAGAGCATTTTTGGTGAGTTTTTGAGAGATGAATGAGAAGTGCCCGTGAAAAGAATTTAAAAACCAAAAACACGCAAATGCGCGGTACGTGTGCGCTGTACGTACCGCGCAAGTACCAAAACGGTACTATTTCATCGACATGCAGTCATCCAACCTACACCAATGAGCGGTACATATGCGCTATACAAACAAAGCACGTACCGCGCCCACCTACTGGAATTTTTGTGTCTTTCAGGGTCCCCTGGTGCACTGTCTTCATTCGAAATGCCAGTTTTTCATCTGAAATTCACAACACTCCACCACAACTAATTACATGCATGGGTTTAACACAATATTTAAAAGCAAAACTTGAGTAAAATTTAAACACACACAACTACAAAATAAATCTATAAAAGCGAATCGACCTAAATAATATTTACACGGTGGTACCTCCCTTTTTGTTGGATGTTCAAGCGGGTTCTTTGAGGAGAATTGTCTCCTTCAGGCTCCCTCAATGCATTCTCCCAATAAAGCTTCAATCTTTGCCCATTCACTTTGAACTTCTCTTTTGCTCCATTTTCAATTTCCACGGTTCCATATGGGAATACTTGGGTGACGGTATAGGGACCCGTCCACCGGCTCTTAAGTTTTTCGGGAAATAAACGGAGTCTTGAGTTGAAAAGGAGCACTTGATTACCAGCTTGAATGTTTTTCTACAGTATCCTTCAATCATGCCACTTCTTGGTCTTCTCTTTTTAGATTCGGGAATTCTCATATGCCTCAAGCCGGATTTCATCAAGTTCATAGAGTTGAAGCAATCTCTTCTCTCCCACCGCTTGCATGTTAAAGTTTAACTTTTTGATTGCCCAATATGCCTTGTGTTCAAGCTCAACTGGAAGGTGGCGTGCCTTGCCGTAGACAAGCTTATATGGGGACATGCCTAGAGGGGTTTTGAAAGCCGTCCTATACGCCCATAAAGCATCATTGAGTTTCTTAACCTAATTTTTCCTTTGGTTTCCCACCGTCTTCTCTAGGATGCTTTTGATTTCTTGATTTGACACCTCAGCTTGAGCATTTGCTTGAGGGTGGTAATGGGTAGTGATACGGTGCTTCACACCATACTTCTTCAAGAGAGCTTCAAATACTTTGTTGCAAAAGTGAGAGCCTCCATCACTAATGATTGCTCTTGGAGTACCAAATCTTGTGAAGATGTTCTTTTTGAGAAATTTTGTGACCACATTGGCGTCACTCTTCGGTGTGGCTATGGCTTCCACCCACTTAGACACGTAGTCCATAGCCACCAAGATTTATTGGTTTCCGTAGGAGCTTGGGAATGGTTCCATGAAATCAATGCCCCAAACATCAAACAATTCCACTTCAAGCATCACATTGAGTGGCATCTCATCTCTTTTACTAATATTACCGATCCTTTGGCACCGGTCACATGCTTCCATGAAGCTTCTTGCATCTTAAAAAAGTGTGGGCCAAATGAATCCCGTTTGGAGGACTTTCCTTGCTGTCCTATTCGCTCCAAAGTGACCTCCGCACTCCTTAGAGTGGCAATGCATGAGTATATCCCTCATCTTTTCCTTGGGTACACATCTTCTAATGAGTCCATCATTACAAACCTGGAATAAGAGTGGCTTATCCCATAAATATGACTTTGCATCCGAAAGAAACTTCTTTCTTTGATAGAAATTCATCTCCACCGGCATGACCTCACTTGCTAGATAATTCACAAAATCGGCAAACCAAGGGGTCATCGAATTTTTGAAACACAAATAATTGCTCATCCGGGAAGTGTTCATTGATAGGATTTTTAGTTTCTACTTCTTCTCCCCTTTCCAACCTCGAAAGATGATCTGCCACCAAATTCTCCGATCCTTTCTTATCACGGATCTCCAAATCAAAATCTTGAAGCAAGAGCACCCATCTAAGAAACCGTGGCTTAGAATCTTTCTTTGCCATCAAGTATTTGATAGCTGCATGGTCGGTGTATACGATCACTTTTGAACCCACTAGGTAAGATCCGAATTCGTCAAAAGCGAACACAATGGCCAAAAGCTCCTTCTCCGTGGTGGCATAATTCACTTGAGCTTCATTGAGGGTTTGGCTTGCATAGTAAATCACATGGAGTCTCTTCTCTTTCCTTTGTCCCAAAACGGCTCCCACCACATGATCACTTGCATCACACATAAGCTCAAATGGAAGGTACCAATCGGGTGCCGACATGATGAGAGCGCATGTGAGCTCTTTCTTCAACTTCTCAAATGCAAGGTGGCACTCCTCATTAAACTTGAAGGGGACATCTTTCACTAGCAAGTTGTAAAGTGTGTTTGTGATGTTGGAGAAGTCCTTGATGAAGCGTCTATAAAACCCGGCATGTCTAAGAAAGCTTCTAATGCCCTTGATCGAGGTGGGAGGAGGTAACTTCTCTATAACCTATATTTTGTCTCGGTTTACTTCGATCCCCTTAGATGAAATCCGATGGCCTAATACAATACCTTCCTTCACCATGAAGTGACACTTCTCCCAATTTAGCACCAAGTTGGTTTCTTCACACCTTTGCAAAACCAACCCTAAATTCTTCAAGCAAGCATTAAAAAAAAGGCCGAAGACAGAAAAATTATCCATGAAACCTCAATGCACTTCTCCACCATGTCCGAAAAGATAGCCATCATACACCTTTGAAACATTGACGGTGCATTGTATAGCCCAAAAGGCATTCTTCTATAGGCAAATGTTCCGTAGGGACATGTGAATGTTGTTTTCTCTTGGTCTTCGCGGGCAATAGGAATTTGGCTGTAGCCAGAATATCCGTCAAGGAAGCAATAGTAGTCATGACAGGCCAACCTCTCCAACATTTGGTCTATAAACGGGAGTGGGAAATGGTCCTTCCGAGTGGCGTTGTTCAACTTCCGATAATCTATGCATACTATCCACCTGGTACCGGTCCTCATGAGGGTCAACTCATTTTTCTCATTTGGTACTACCGTCATCCCTCATTTCTTGGGTACCACTTGTACGGGACTCACCCAAGGGCTATCGGAAATAGGATAGATAATTCCCGCATCTAGAAGTTTCAAGACTTCCGCTCTTACCACTTCTTACATATTGGGGTTTAGACTTCTTTGATGCTTAACCGAAGGTTTGTGATCATCTTCCATCAAGATTTTATGCATGCACAAAGTATGACTAATTCCTCTTATATCCGAAATGAACCAACCAATTGCTTTCTTGTGGTCTCTCAACACTCTTAGAAACTTCTCTTCTTCAAGTCTTGTCAACGAGTCCGAGATAATGACCGGGAGTGATGATGATTCCCATAGAAAGGCATATCTCAAATGAGAAAGTAGTTGCTTCAATTCAAGTTAAGGAGGTTCTTCAATGGATGGTGGTAGCTTAGGTTTTCCAACTCCGAGTTCTTCAAAACGGGTCCTATTCCTCCAACTCTTCAAGGGTAGGGAGCTCAATTGCAACGCACACTCCGCTATGTTCACATCCTCATCATCTTCACTTGTACCATGCACAATGCAAGCCTCTAGAGGCTCTCTTGGACTCTCCCTTCGAAAGTTCTCTTGTATCATAGGATCAACCGCTTCAATTCTTGAGCAACTCTCGGTCTCTCTAGGATTCTTTATAACCTTTATAAAATCAAACTCCACTTTATCTTCACCCACTCTCAAAGTCATCTTATCATCCTTCAAGTTAATCAAAGCTCCCTCTGTTTTCAAGAATGGTCTTCCCAAAAGCAATGAGATTTCTACATCTTTCTCCATTTCAAGAATGACAAAATCTATGGGGAAGTACAAACTTTCCACCTTCACAAGAACATCTTCTAGCACACCCATTGGATACTTGATAGAACGATCCGCCAATTGTAATGTCATGTGAGTTGGCTTCACTTCTCCAACCCCTAGCTTCTCAAACACCAAATAGGGCATCAAATTAATGCTTACTCCCGAATCAATCAAAGCTTTGGTAAACTTCGAATTTCCTATGGTGTAAGGAATAGTAAATTTTCCAGGGTCTTGCAATTTTGAAGGCAACTAGTTTTGTAGTATGGCACTACACTCTTCATTTAAAGGCACTATTTCAAAGTCCTCCAACTTCTTCTTGTTGGCCAAAAGCTCTTTCAAGAACTTAGCCCTTGGGCATTTGGGTTAAAAGCTTCAGTAAAGGGTATGTTGATGTGGAGTTTCTTGAAGATTTCCAAAAACTTAGCAAAGTTTTAGGAATCCTTGTGTTTCCTCAATCTTTGAGGGTAAGGGATGGGTGGCACATAAGCTTTGACAATTGGTGGAGGTGGGAGATCATGTAAGGTGGTGGGTGGTTCATCCTCCACCTTGGCTTCCTCTACAACTTCCTCGTCAACCACTTCTTCCTCAATCTCAACTTTCTTAATCTTAGAAATTTCACTCGCTTGCTCGACCGTTCTTCCACTTCATAAGGAAATTGCCTTGCAATGCTCTTTGGGATTCACCATCGTGTTGCTTGGCAAAGCCCCTTGTTGGCGAGCTTGAGACTCCCTTCCCAATTGACCAATTTGCACCTTAAGATTTTGGATGGAGACTTGTGAATGTTGAGCAATTTGGTCAACCTTGGTGTCAAGTTTCTTCAATGCTAAGTCTTGGGTGTTCAGCTTGACCATGTATTTTGAAAACAAATCTTCTAGTGATGGCTTTCTCTCGGCTTGGTTTTGGTAAGGTTGACTTTGGAAGTGAGGTTGTTGGTTAGGAATGCCTTGTTGTGGTAGGTTGAATCCGGGTGGTTTAAAAGTTGCTTGATGTTGTTGGGGTTGTTGGTTGTCTCTCTAAGAGAAATTGGGGTGGTTTCTCCACCTGGGATTGTATGTATTTGAGTATGGGTCATTTCGAGGGTTTGGATTTTGGTTGAAGTTTCTATTGTAGTTCACAAAGAAGACTTGTTCTGAGGTTCCGGTAGCAAATGAGTTCCCCGCTTGACATTCCACACTCTCATGAGGCCCCAAGCACAAGTCACAACTCAAAGTGTTTACTTGGGAGACACTTGAGTTTGCTTCCATTCTATTGATTTTGATTTTTAATGCTTTAACTTGGGCTTCTATTGCAGTGACTTGATCCACACCTAACACACCGAGTGCTTTCTTTAGGGTCTTTCTGTTGCTCCTCCAAAGGCTATTTGTGATGGCCATTTCTTCAATCAAGTCGTAAGCTGCATCCATCGACTTACTCATTAAAGATCCACCTGTCGAGGCGTCCACAAATTGGCGTGTGGATAAGTTCATGCCTCTATGGAACTTCTCAACAATTGACCACTTCGGCATTCCATGACAAGGGCATTTTCTGAGTAGCTCTTTATACCTCTCCCAAGCTTCATGCAAGTCCTCTGATTCAAATTGAGTGAACTCATGAATCTTGTTCATTAATTGAGCTGCCCGTCCGAGTGGAAAGTATTTGCTCAGAAAGGCTTGGGCCAAAACATCCCATAAGGTGATCGACGTCTGTGGCTCGATCCTTCAATGAAAATGGGAAGAGCCTCAATCGAATTGTATTGTCTGCAACCCCATTAATTTTGAATGTTGCACAAATCTGGTCAAAGTTCCGCAAGTGTGCATTCGGATCTTCGGTTGGATCTCCACCAAACAACCCCGCCAATGCCAACATCTGGAATACGTGTCCTTTGATTTCAAAATTGTTTGTTGCTATTGGTGGGAGCTGGACTGGTGACATATTCTGGTCCACCCTTGGCATGACATAGTCTCTCATGACTCTCCCATAATGCTCTTCTTGCTTATTTTGCCCTTGTGGGGTTGCAGCTGGAATCTGATCCGGAGGTACTACCTCTCTTTCCATGGCTATTCTTCGATTCCTTCTATTTAACCGGGCTGTAGCTTCGATGTCCGGATCAAAGCTTAGATCCTGTAAGTTGTTGCTCCTTGTACTATGATGCATACAAGAGCAACCACCTGAAATCACAAGAAAAAGAACACAAAGTAAAAAAGTCTAAATCAGTAATAAATCGACTAGTAGTGATATCAATAAACCGCTCAATCCCCGGCAGCGGTGCCAAACATTGATCACTCTTAAATGAGCACCCGCAATAGTACAGAGCCGTGGGAGTAGTACAATGATAATAAAGTTCGTTCCACAAGGATTGATGAGTTGAGTACCACAATTGATTGATCAACTACTATTTAGACAAGCAAATATGTGATGATTGGATTCTATTACTCTAAACTAATTAAATTAAACTAAAACTAAAAATGCAATAATTGAAACTAACAAGCAAAACACACACAAGCAATTGATTGTATTACTTATGAGAAATGAGGCCAAGACCGTGAATCCACCTAACCAATTCTCACCAATTTATAGACACACCGTTAAAGATAAATTATGCAAGTGTGAATGTAGACTCGTGACACCCTAAATTAGTCTCTACTCTCTCTCGAGTTATAGAGACAACACTTATATGCACCAATAACCTATCTCTCGATGGTCATCCGAAATACACACAAGTTCATTATGCATAATGGTACACTAATTGAGTCCTAGAGACTAGCCTCGAGTATTTCTACCTTACTAGACCTCTATCATGCATTTAATCGAGCACGTTGTGTGCTTCTCCTCTCGGTACATCACACAACCAAATAAATACTAAATGCTAGCTACACATTCAATATTGATTAGTTCATAATGTAAGATGTGGCCATACAAGATATGGAATAAGTACAAGCCATTAATGAGTACAAGTAAACGTAAAGAGAGAAAGGAAAAGAATAAACTTAGATGAAGAACTCCTCCTCTCTTGCTTGGTTGTGCTAGGCTTCTTCTCTCCTTGACTTCTTTTGCTCCAAATGTGGTCTTGAGAGTTGGTCTAGGTGAGGAAATGAGGTGTTGAGTGGTTGGTGAAGTGGGATTTGAGGTTAGATGGTGATTTGATGAAGGTTTTGGATGATTTGGTGAAGGATTTGGGTTAAAGATTGGTTCTTGGAGGTTTTGGATTGTAAAGGGAGAGTTTTGGAGCTCAAGGGTCGTGCAAGAGAATCATTCAGAAGAGCTGAAATGGGGTATTAATATCTTTGAAATTTAGGGCACTGAACCCGAGAAATATTCTGCTGAAATGGGCCAGGTGTGCGGTACGTATGCGCTGTACGTATAGCGCACGTACAGTGCCAACCTACTGCCAATGATTTCCAAAGCTGATGCGGGGTACGTATGCGCTGTACGTATAGCGCACGTACATCGCATACCTACTGGAGATGAATTGCTGCAGCCAAGGAATGGGGGTGCGTGGTACATATGCGCGGTACGTACAACGCACACGTACTGTGCAAATCTTCTTTAAATCTTCAATTTGTTCCCATTTTCTTCAATCTTAACCTATATACCCCTGAAAGTATGTACTGATATGTACAAGCTCATTTAAACATTAAATATCTGGTTTTTACCCAAAAACGGATGCAATTGATAGGATATGAAGGCTACATCGAATGTAGAAATGGGAGTTATCAAGATGCACCATGTATGTATCTGCCACTACAATCATGTCATGTATATGATGAAATTGGCCGTATGACATGATCGCATTGGGATATGCTGATATGCATAGTGCATCACGCTACACATAAGATTTTCCCGTCAAAATATTAAGTTAGCACATGAAGTCATGAAGTGGAACACATAATTTACCAAACACATCAAACTAACAAGAAATCAAAATTAATAATCTGGTGACCAGACCAGATTATCTAATAACTTTTTAAAATCTAGATAAATGAATAAGAGAAAGACCAACTTAATTAAAGGCTGAAGTAGACTTCACAAATAAAGTTTTTTCTTTGCTTTTTGGAGCCCACAAAGTCTCCTCACAAGTCATTGCACATGGTTTTGATTCATGGCTTGCCATACCCCAATCAAAACTTTATTAGTTCGATCAAATATCAAAAACACACAGTCTACCAACAATTGAAGTCCACAATTACAAGAACTTAACAAATCTGAAATCTTCAAAGAAACAATCTTTGATCATGTTGCTCATGATCAGCTTGATCTTCTTCCTATTTCCCCCTTTCACAACTTCAACATCCTTTGAGAAAATCAATTTCAATTTCACAAGTTCCCAGCCCTATACTGGGCTTGCTATATATGCACAAATTCTCATCCTTATACTGGGTTTGCTATTTCTCTTGTCAACATATATACTACTGTTTTATATGCAATCAATGAAATAAATAATGGTCAAGCTCATCATCACAGAAGTAGAACAATAAGCAGACTTAATAGAGAAGAAGTTAGTCACGGTAGTTAAGTTTGTTATAGGTGGTGGTTAAGGTTGTTATATGTTCTGAGGTGCACAGAGAAAAGTTTTTGAACTTATAGAAGCCATTAATGGTGTAATACAAAGTTTTTGTTTTCTTTCTCCATTGTTTTCTTTTTGTTTAATCTTCACTTGTTCTCTGAAGACTTTCTCCAAACACCTTCACGATATTAAAGCTCTATTTCACAGTTCTCTGGTTTCTTTGTTACACTTTCAAACACATCAAGCTGCAAAACATCAAGAAATCAAAATTAATAATCTGGTGACCAGACCAGATTATCTAATAATTAACTTTTTAAAATCTAGATAAATGAATAAGAGAGACCAACTTAAAGGCTGAAGTAGACTTAACAAATAAAGTTTTTTCTTGGCTTGTTGGAGCCCACAAAGTCTCCTCACAAGTCTTTGCACAAGCTTTTAATTAATGGCTTGCCAGTTGCCATACCCCACTCAAAACTGTATTAATTCGATCAAATAATCAAAAACATACAGTCTACCAACCATGGAAGGCTACAATTACAAGAACTTAAAAAATCTGAAATCTTCAAAGAAACAATCTTTGATCATGTTGCTCATGATCAGCTTGATCTTCTTCCTATCTCCCCCTTTCACAACTTCAACATCCTTTGAGAAAATCAATTTCAATTTCACAAGTTTTGACCCAAATATGCATGACGTCATAGTGTTTGAAGGAGATGCATACGCAACAAACCCAGCCATCCAACTTACCATCAACCAGCGAGACAAGAGTCTCAACGGTAGCGTCGGTCGAGCCACCTACCAAGAGCCAATGCACCTTTGGGACAGAGGCTCTGGAAATCTTGCAGACTTCACCACCCATTTTTCCTTCGCTATCAATTCTCAGAATAACACACCTTACGCAGATGGGTTCGCATTTTTCTTGGCTTCTAATGGCTCCACACTCCAAAATGGTTCACAAGGAGGCAATCTTGGTCTTCTAAGTGAAGACCAAACTTTGAAATATTTCAACTATTCTTTTGTTGCAGTAGAATTCGACACATATCCTAACCCTGATTGGGACACTACTGGTTTTAATCATGTAGGTATCGATCTTAACAGCTTGAAATCTCTCAATGTTGCTAACTGGTCTTGGAGTGATATTTTAAATGGAGGAAAAGCTGAGGCTTGGATCAACTATAATTCCAGTTCCAAAAATTTAAGTCTTGTTTTGGTTGATGCGAATGACAAGAATTATCCTAGAAATTCTACAAGCCTTTATAGGATACTGGATTTGAGAGATTATTTACCAGAATGGGTTACTTTCGGCTTCTCCGGAGCCACGGGGAGTCTATTTGAGACGCATAGTATTTATAGTTGGGATTTTAGTTCTAGCTTACAGGAAAATATGATCAATCGGACTATTGCTCCAGTGGCATCCATGCCGAGCCCCAGCACTGGAAGAAGCAGTAAGAAGTGGAGCGTTGTTGTGTTGGCCGTTGGTGGTGGTGCATTAGTTTTTGTTGGTTTCATTTTTGGTTTGGTTTGGTTTTGCTGCTGGATGAAGAGAAATAAAACTGAAAAAGGAGGTCATACTACATACGTTGATGCGACAATTCAAGGCGCGATAGGACCCCGGAGGTTTTCATTTGAGGAGTTAGTTGTTGCTACGAATAACTATTCCGATGAAGGGTTGCTTGGAGAGGGAGGTTTTGGAAGGGTTTATTTAGGCTTCTTGAGGGATATAAATTCCAATGTTGCTGTGAAGAGAATCACTCCACAATCCGAACAGGGGATAAAAGAGTACGCGTCAGAACTCAAAACCATCAGCCTATTAAGCCACAGGAACTTGGTGAAATTCATCGGTTGGTGCCATGAAAGGCATGAATTCATCATTGTTTATGAGTTTATGCACAACAAAAGCTTGGATTTCCATCTTTTCGAAGAGCCAATCTCGTTGACATGGGACAAGAGGTACAAAATTGCTCTGGGATTAGCCTCGGCATTGTTCTACCTCCAAGAAGAATGCGAGCAGTGTGTGCTACATCGCGACATCAAATCTAGCAATGTTTTGTTAGATTCAAATTTCAATGCTAAGCTGGGGGATTTCGGGCTGGCTAGGCTTGTCGATCATGGGCAGCACTCACAAACAACAGTTCTGCTTGGGACAGAGGGCTATGTAGCTCCGGAGTATCGTGAAACCAGCAAGGCTACCAAGGAATCAGACATGTACAGTTTTGGTATTGTTGCTTTAGAAATCGCTTGTGGGAAGAAGGCCACCGGAGAAATGGAAATAAATGGAAAGAAATGTAAAATGAAATTGGTTGATTGGGTTTGGGAGCATCATGGTTTAGAAGACATTTGTGCTGCAGCTGATCCGCGACTAGGCCACGATTATGATAAAGAACAAATGGAACGTTTGATTGTGGTTGGGCTGGCTTGTGCACAACCGAATCACGAAGATCGCCCTTCAATTAGGCAAGCTCTTGATATGCTTAATTTCAAAGCGCCATTGCCTGTACTCCCACGAGAAATGCCAGTGCCCAAACATATCGCAACTCTTCTTGCCAGTGTGCATTCGAATGCAGGATCTTTATTCAAGGCTCCAAGTGCTAGTCCCAACACCACTTCTTCAAAGTCTACTGAATCTTCTACATTTTCAAATACTACTACTGGTGTAACACAAGCAACCAGTTGAGATATGTTTCAAACAAGTAAGTGTTTCGGTGTGTTTTAGTATTTCTTTTTATGCTCTCTTCGTTTCTTTGTAGGAATGACTATGTACTGTAATATTTTTTAACATCTAGCTTAGTATTTTGTTTTTGGGTATTTTCAAAATTGTTTTGAAACTAATTGTACCTAGCACTTTTTTCCATGTTATCTTTGCAAGTGGTTTCTGTATTTTATGAACTTGTTGGGAGCTACAAGACACTAAATGAAACCTTGATATTTGATTAAAATTAAAACGAAAGAAAATAAATCCAAAGCAAAGCGGCTTAAGATTTGAGAAAACTTTGAAGCAGGTAATGCAAACAGAGAGAGAGAGAGGTGTTGTTGCATGAATACTGTGTTACGAGATTTTAGTGCGGGAGTGGAAAAACAGAGAGAATGGGAAGGTGATCAATCAGTAGTGTCCGGTGTTTGGTAACATGATATGCTATGATCATATACACATTACTATTTCATTAATTACAAAGTGATAATTTTGTATTACAGTAAATAAAAAACAATACATTTCTTTCTTAAAAACAATCTTAAATTAAATTAATCCAAAACAAAACTTAGCGTGTGTTCAGAAGGGCAGCTGATGGAGAAGAAGTATCGGAAGATGTTAACTGTGAGGAATTTGTGCTGTAACTGTAACTTGAAGATTGGTTATGGCTTTTATCGGAGTAGACGCTGCTGCCATAGGTCAACGATTGTACAGATATCGGGGGATTTGCTGAAGGGATTAGATAGGTTGGCACCGGCATTTTTGGCGGTAAAACAGGCAATGGAGCTTCAAAGTTTAGCACTTGAATTGCTTGCCTTATTGATGGCCTGAGATTTTCATCTGGGTGAGCACACCATAACCCTATAATCATCAAGTATTCCATTTGTTGCTTGTCGAATGCATTAGACAGTCTCGGATCAGCTGCTTCGAGCAGCATTCCGCTTCCATAGAGCTCCCAAACCCACTGAACCATATACACCTGACCTTGTTCAGCCTTTGGGTTGATGGGTTTTCTCCCACAAGCTAATTCCAATGCCACAATTCCGAAGCTATACACATCCGATTCTTTGCTAGCCTTGCCTATCATGGCGCATTCAGGAACCATGTAGCCCATTTCCGGCCAAAACTGTGGTCTGTGATCCTTTGGAATGGACCACAAGCCTTGGCAATCCAAAATCCCCAAGCTTAGCATTGAAATTTTCATCCAACATAATATTGCTTGATTTTATATCCCTGTGAACCACACATTGCTCCCATTCTTCGTGTAGATAAAGTAATCCCAAGGCCAAATCTTGAGCGATTGTGTATCTCAATTCCCATGTCAACAAGTTATTTTCCATTCTAAGCTGCCATTCGGCATGAATTCGTAAACAAGCAGGAGTTCCTTGTTTTCGTGGCACCAACCGTTAAGTTGCACCAAATTCCTATGCCTCAGTTTACTGATGATTTTCACTTCTGTTGCATATTCTTTGATCCCCTGTTTAGACCCTTTTGACACCCTCTTCACTGCAACAAAGCAGTTTAAGTCCTTCAAAAATCCTTTATAAACCCCACCAAATCCTCCTTGTCCAATCTTTTGTTCGCCTTTGAAATTGTCAGTTGCTCGAGCCAATTCCTTGTACGAAAACTTCTTAGGCCCTGTTCCTCTTTCAAACTCATCATCCATATCCTCCTCATCAAGCGCGTTATTATCTTCTTCGTCCCCGCCTTTGCTTCCCCTACAAATGCCAATAAACCATACCAAAACCAATGAACAGATCAAAACAACACCACCACCACCACCAAGCCCCAATCCCAATCCTAGTTTCATGTTCTTAGAGCGCCTTCTTCTTCTCCTTCTTCAATCACTAGGTGGTGGTGCTTGATCAGTAGAATTACCCTCGACTTCCAAGCTTGAACTAAACTCCCACGAGTAAAGAGTGTGTATTGCAGTTAAATTTCCAGTAGCAGCTGAGAAGCCAATTGTTACGAACTCAGGTAAAAAGAGCCTCAAATCGACATTATAATGAAGGCCTTGTTGTATCACTGTGGAATTATCACTAATTCCAGTGAAAACAACACTCAGATTTTGTGTACTGGAATTATAACTTATCCAAGCTTCACTTCTTTGTCCATCTCTGATATCACTCAACCATGTCAAATTGCTCACAGACCTCATAGAATTGATATCAATACCCACATGTTCTCTTGGAGGATCCCAAGGGTTCTGATAGATATCAAACTCCACTGCTACAAATGGATTCTTAGTCGAATTCAGAGGCTGATCATCATTGGAGAGTCCAAAAGAGCTTCCTTTCGTGACGTTTGGAATCCGGGAACCTTTCTGCGCCAGAAAGAAGGCAAGGCCATCACCATAGACTGTTCTGTTTTGAGAATCAATTTCAAAGATGAAATGGGTGGAGAAGTCAGTGAGATTCCCTGTGGCACGGTCCCAGAGTCGTACGGGCTTGCTATAACTTGCTCGACCCACCATGCCGATTTTAGAAGCCAGTTCGATGACACGGTCGCCGTTTGGGAAAGCTCTTTCATATGAAATGTTGTCATCATAGCTAGGACTGAAACTGGTGTAGTTGAAGGTTAATGAGGTTCCAAATGGGATTATCAGAGAAATGAAAAAAATGGTGAGCAGAGAGACATTTGCATACATTTTTGGTTATGGAGAAGAGGAGGATGATTGCTTGAACAAATTTTCAGATTTTCCATCTCAAATAAGAACACAAGTATTCGAGAGAGGTTAGCTAGGTAGATAGTCAATTCATTATTTACTTCGTCAACTACGCAAAAATATCATTAGCAGCTGATTGTGTTTGAATCAGCCCAATGAAATGCGTGTGGTCGCAAAATGAGTGTGATAATAAATAGTATTACATGCAACCAATACTCGATAGTCAATTGAATGGTTCTTCAAAATAGATTTTTTTTTCTTGATATATCACATGCTGCTTTAAATTGAGATATTGATGGAGCATATTTCACCGGCCAACAACATTGGACGGTGTCACAGTGGTCTTCAAAATAGATCTTAGTTTGTGTTAAAATGAATTTCTAATGTTTTTTTTTCTTCCTTTTTTATATGAAATATAGAAATACTTTTATAACAAAAATTCACATTTTTTGGTGATATATTTCATTTTTTAGTTATTAATTTATTTTTTTCACTTTAGATCAGTTGAATATTTCGGTCGTCTTCGTCTATACCCTATGACTATGTTTTTTAAGGAAAGAACTTGACTTTCAAACTATTCAAAAAAATCAAGACTAATTCAGAAACTTCTTTCACAATAAATTAATTATAAATATACAGTAGAACCCCTCTAAATTAATATTCTTGGGACCCACCCTTGAGTATTAATTTAGAGGGGTTATTAATTTGAAGGGTTTTACCTTGTAAAGTGTTATTTTGTCAAAGAAAACGTGTGGAAGTCGGTTATCTTATTTAGGAAAGGTTCCTTTTTGGGATTTCTTATTTAGGGAAGGTTCCTTTTCGGGATTCCTTATTTAGTTGGTTTTTTCTTCAGAGAAAGTTTTTTTTTTTTTTCAGGATTCCTTGTTTAAGAAAGATTTGTTAAGGAAATTTCCAATTCCTTTTAGGATGTGATTACTTAGAGACCAAGGATACCCACCCTATAAATATAGAGACTTATTCTTTGGTTGTATATAACAAGAGAGATCTCAAGATATACCTAAAAATTATATTTCTAACAACTCCTAAAAATTATATCTTTTTCTATCTTCTTTGTTATTGCTCCCTCCTTCTAAGATGTCTAATCCTCATATTACTATGACGAATAACATTCATAAAGAACTTTGTCAGATGAAGAAGGGCAACCCTACATTTACTCAAAAACATCTTGCCCAGTGGCTACTAGATAAGTACAAGCTCAAAGTTAGTCAAGGCACTATCTCGAACACCCTTCGCCATAATGAAGAACTGCTCAGCACCCATCACATAAGTGGAAGTTCGAAACGCCATAAGTCAGTCTCATACCCACTCATGGAAGCTGCATTGGTAGAATGGGTTAATACCTACCAAAGTAAGATTAATATTAATGGTGATCTAATCAAGGAGAAATGTGCCTTTTTTCTTAATCGACTTATGTTGCAGCAACATCTTTTGAGTTCTCCAACGGTTGGCTGAATAGATTTAAATCTCGTCATGGAATCAAATCCTTTAGACGTTTTAGGGGAAAGTGGGACTATTGATACTCAAGCAGTAGAGGAAGCTATACCCAATTTGTATGGTATACTTGATCAATATGAGTGGAAGGACATCTACAATATGGATGAAACTGGCCTGTTTTATAGATTACAGGTAAGATTTTTCTCTTTTTTTCATTTAAAATTTGCATACATGTTTAAGCTTTGATTGATTAATTGGAGTATTCAACCTTGTCTATATAGGCAGATAACTCTTTGGCAACAAAACAACTTGAAGGTCGCAAGCAGAACAAAGAAAGAATAACTGTGGTCATATGCATCAGTAGAGATGGCAGTGACAAAATCCCCTTATGGATAATTGGAAAATATTTGAATCCACGTGGTTTCAAACATGTTAATCAGAACAATCTTGGCTGCCAATACAGAGCAAATCGAAAAGCTTGGATGACACAAATTATTTTTGTACAGTTTCTTCAAGCATTTGACCTTCACGTGGTAAATCGAAAGGTTTTACTTCTCATTGACAATTGCACTGCCCATGTACCACTTGCAGAGCTACCTAATCACATCCAACTCAGGAACACCATAGTGCACTATCTGACATAAATTTGACATCAAAGCTACAACCATGTGATGCTGGAATAATTCGAAACTTCAAGACGTATTATTGTCGTCGCTTTAATTGTATGCTGCTGGAACGTTTGGAATCCAACACATTTGATCCTGAAAAGATTGATATTTTAGAGCCATTCGTATGGCTGTTGCAACATGGACATTTTGATGATAAGCCCAAGACCATTGCTAATTGTTTTCTTCATTGCAAAATTCGTACAGTCCAAGGAGAAACCGAGGAGACATTGAGGATAATGGTGTTATGAGTGAATTAGAACAACAAATTTGAAGCTTCCACTATAGCAATCCTATGGATGTTAATCATCTACTTAACCATCCGGCGGAAGAAGAAGTGTGTTACACTCCAACTGAAGAGGATATCATCAATGATATCACAAGGCAGAATAATGATGGTGGGGTTGAGATAGATGACGACGATAGTCATGAGGTATCTAAAATCTCTACAAGTAAGGCTATGGAAATGATATATTTGGTTGAAACCTTTTGGCTACAACAAGAAGGTGATCACAATAACTTCTTGAGGACAATTCAAAAGATGAAGGATGTAGTCAAAAATATCAAACATGGTGGCCTTGTGCAAACTAGCATATTTAAATATTTTTCTAGTTCTTGATTATTATGTAATATATTTTGTACTTTTATGGAATTATTAATTTATACGACAGTGGAGACCGAAATTTTACATTAGGTTTCAAAAAGAAATTATTAATTATTACGATAGAGTGGTTTATTAATTTTTTACACTGGCCCGAGTCGGGACCGAGATTTTTTATTAATTTAGAGAGGATATTAATTTATAGGAGATTAATTTACAAGGGTTCTACTGTAATAGCAAATATAATGTAATTTATGATAACGAAACAATCAACTTAATGTGTTGAAGAACAAATATATATATATATATATTGGTTTTTATTCCCTCTTGCAATCTTTCACATTTGAACTGGTCTTGATTCCTTATATTCCGGTTCGAATCTGGATGAGACAGAAAATAACAAACATAAACATCACGTTAGGTAACAAGTTAGGGAATTGAGAATCGAGGCTACGGTCCAATCAAAGGCTCACACACGAGTCGTCCAACCGAATGTTCGAGGTCCGTGATTTGCATCCTTTGTGCGCGAGAGAGAGCCTCTATGCTTCACATATTGATAAGCTACTATCACACAATCAATTATATACTACATATAATTGTTTTTCCTAACCAATGTGAGATTCATATTTTCCCTCCACAATTGACTCACTTTGAGACTCAATTTCTCATTTATCCATTAATCATTTTGGGAGTTTGAGTATATCAATTCGATGCTCTCATGGAAGAGAATTCGAATATATTTTGATTTTACATTTTCATGAAATCAGTTATACTCAAATATCGCTCTCAAAATACTTGTTTATCACAAAATTTTCCAACAAATTCCACATTAGTGAGTAGCAAACCGTATCCATTATGATGGCTTAAAATAGGTGAAAGAGCCAGTTCTTTCCTATTTAAACCGTATGCACAATAAATTAATTTAAGCCATCATAATGGATACGGTTTGCTATGCTAATAATGTGGAATTATGGATACAGGACCGGTTCAAATGTGAAAAGATTGCAGGAGGGAATAAAAACCAATATATATATATATATATATATACAGAAATTTTCAAGTTAGTACGCACTGATATAACTTCAGCAATGCGTTTGATGTGGACTATTAGATTTACATACTTTGACTCAAACTGTATGCACTTGTTAAAACTTCTCTATAATCAGTGGTCCACATGCAATGCGCTGATATAAGTTATATCAGTACACTACTGAGGAGAAAATGACTATATATATATTTGTTCTTCAACACGTTAAGTTGATTGTTTCGTTATCATAAATTACATTATGTTTGTTATTATATTTATAATTAATTTATTTTGAAAGAAGTTTCTGAATTAGTCTTGATTTTTTGAATAGTTTGAAAGTCAAGTTCTTTCTTTAAAAACATAGTCATGGGCAGTGTTATAGTAAACGCTAGGCTAGTCGGGTGGAGACCCAGCACCTAGCGCCTAGACCGATTAGTCGGCGATTAATCGGGGATTAATCGGAAAACACAATTACAAACAAATTCCAATTATCAAATCCAAAGAAAATTCGTTCCAAATCCACAAATGTCAATTTACCAATCAAAATCCAATCATAAAGCAATCCAAATCCACCTAACACCCATCCAAATACAATCACAAACCAATCCAAACATAAAGACAATCAAATCAAATTGACAAATTCCAAGTTCTAGATTAAAAAAAGAAAATCCCAACTGGTTTTAGATTATCACTCATGAATTTTGATGGATTGCAATAGTGGCCCAAATCTGTTGATGGCCCAAATCTGAAATGGGAGACCAATTGCAATAGTGGCCCAAAAGGCCCAATATCTGTGATGACCTAATTTGATCCAATTTTCCAGGAGTTGCTCTGATGTCGTTTTGGAGGAATAAAATCATCCTCAAAACGTGGTCATTTTGAGTTCCAACACCCCCTATATAATTTTCACTTCTCTACAGACCACAACCCAGTAGCTTATCATTTCAATCAGTCGTCTCTCTTCAATTCATATTTCTCCACTAAAACGACACCATATTTCCTTGCTCTTTCTTCACCTAACCTCAAATCTCCATTAAAACGACACCCAACTCCTTGCTCTTTCTTTACCAAACAGCAACCTTGTATTAAGAAAAATTCTCAAATCTTCTCATAAACCAAAACCCCTAAATCAATTTCTCTCAACCCTAAATGCCCAAATTGCCCAAAGTCCCTAAATTCTTCTAGTCGATTAGTCGCCGCCGTGAACGATTAGTCACAGACCGCAGAATGTGGCCGATTTTGGCCTTTTCACCTCGGTAGCCAGCCGACTAGCTGAATTGGAGCGATTAATCGGCCTCCTATGCCGATTTCTAGAACACTGGTCATAGGGTATAGACGAAGACGACCGAAATATTCAACTGCTCTAAAGTGAAAAAAATAAATTATTAAGTAAAAAATGAAAATATCATCAAAAAATGTGATTTTTTTATATAAAATTGTATTTCTATATTTCATATTAAAAAAGGAAGAAAATAAAAAATAACTTTAGAAATGATTATAAATTCATTTTAACACAAACGAAGATCAATTTTGAAGATCACTGTGACACCGTCCAATGTTGTTCGCTTGTGAAGGATGCTCATTCAGCCCGTCAATGTCTCAATTTAAAGTAGCATGTAATATATTTTGAAAAAAAATTATATTTTAAAGTAACTTATGTTCACTTGAATGACTCGAATTACATGTATTGGAAATTTGATATGAAAATTTTTCTTGTTGACAAAGAGATGTGGGAGCATGTCAATGGTACTGTGACTTGTCCAAAATCCACTGATAATGATTATGACAAGTTAAAACATCTGTGGAATACTGTTAATGCGAAGATTATGACTTGGATAAATAACCCAATAGAGTCTTCTATTGCAATTCATTTGGCAAAGTTTTAGGATGCTAAGGATGCTTGGGATTATCCTGCTGTCATATACAATCATTCCAATTTTCCTAGGAGGTATCGGATTAACATGGATCTTCAGGAAAAAAATAAGGTGATTGATCCGTTCAAGGGTTTTATTCATATTTGACTTAATTGTGGGACCAGTTAGCCTTAATGGATCCTAATGAACAGGCAAAAGACATTATGTATCAGAAACTAGGGGAAGAACATAAGTTGGGGAAACTTTTGATGGCTTTATATGACGATTTTGAAAATCCACGTAGCTCTATTCTTCATCGGTCACTTTTACTTACTGTTTCTATTACTGTCTATGAGTTATTGGTTGAGGAGACTCATCTTAAATCTTTTTGTTTGATGTCTCACTTGGGTTCTTCCCAAGTTTTCGCTACAGGTTTATAAGGATTGATACATGTCACTGGTAAACCAAAATCGAAGGTTGCTATGGATGAGTGTGCTTATTGTCACGAGAAGGGTCACTAGGAAGAGTGCATGCCCGAAGAGTAACGCAAACAAATATGCCCACAATGGCTCTAGGAAAATTTTCAAACCAAAGGCAACAATAGTGACAACTGATGTTGGGTCTTCTTCTACCACCTCAGATAATCAATCTTCGCTCAATATTTCATCTCTTATAGTGGAGGCAGCTCAGATTCTTGGTGTTTCTGCATCCTCTGGCGCTCAGTTGCATCACTAGTAGGATTATCCAGTACGATGTATACATGTTCGTCTACTACTTGGATCATTGATTCAGGTGCTACACCTCACATGACTCATGATAAATCCCTTCTCTCTCATTGTATCCCACCTTCTAAATTCACCTCAATCATGGCTGCTAAAGGAGTTTCTATGCCTATAGGCTCCATTGGTTTAGTTACTCAGTCTACTTGGTCCCTCCCAAATGTTTTTCATGTTCCTTATCTTTCTGTTAATCTTTTGTCGGTTAGTCAACTTACTGATATGAGATTAAATGTTATTTTTCCTTCTCATTTTGTATATTGTTGGATTGAACCATGAGAAAGCATATTGAGATCGGCCGTAAAGAGGGATGTCTCAATATTTTAGAACAATTCTTTTTTCCTCCACCAACTGTTACGTTTGTCGATTCGTCGTCTTTTGAATTGTCATCTACATCATCATCTTTTTATCTTTAGCATTCTAGATTAGGACATGTGTCTAGTTCTAGGCTTTAGTTTATGATTAAGAAAAGGCTGCTAGATTCTAATGTTAGCTTTCATGATATCTCAGATTGTAATGGTTGTTGTTTAGCTAAACATTTAGCTTTACCTTTTAATTGCAATACTTAATCTAATCTTGCTCCTTTTGAACTTGTGCATTATGATGTTTGAGGTCCAGCTCCCTTGCCTACTAAAGGGGGTGCACGATATTATGTTATTTTTGTTGATGATTACGGTCGATATTGTTGGTTGTATCTCATGCACAAAAAAATATGATTTTTTTATCTATTAATACTTCTTTTAATGCTATGGTTAAAACTCATTTCTCTACTGTTATTAAATGTTTTCGGTTTGACTCTGGAGATGAGTATTTAAGTACTAGATTTTCAACAACTATTAGACTTTAAAGGCACCATCAATCAAATTTCTTATGCTCATACATCTGAGCAAAATGGAATTGATGAGTGAAATATCGACACCCTGTTGAGACTGCTCACTCACTTATTCTTTCTAGCTCTGTTTCTACTATATTTTGGGGTGAAGCCATTTGAACAACAAACTACAGTGTTAACCATATTTCTTCTCCTCTCATCAATGGATTTTCTCCTTATGAGTGTTTTTATGGATCTGTTCCATCTTATAGTCATTTATGCGTTTTTGGTTGTACTTGCTATGTTTTATTACGCAAATCAAATCGTACAAAACTTTCTTCTCGATCTGTTATGTGTGTTTTTCTAGGGTATGGAATTACAAAAAAGGATATCGATGTTATGACCCCGTTTCAAGACAATTGTATGTTTTTGGACATGTTGTTTTCTTAGAAAAGTTGACTTTTTATTAAATTTTGCTTCCACTCAGTCATCCTTCTTCATTTGAAATTGTTTTTATTGACCCATTCCATACTTATGTGCCTAATGATGAGTTTTCATCTACTTTATATGTGAAAAATCATACTACTACAGATACTTAGCCTTTTATCCCTCAAGTGTATTCTTGTCGGTTTACTCGTAACGTGTTTACAGATTTGCCACCTCTTTATGGTGACATCCCTACAACCTCTCTAGTGGATGTTGATCCTTCATCTTTGTCTCCACGTCGTAATCCTCCTCGTTCTTGTCGTCCTCCTACTAGGTATGCTTTTCCAACTCAAGCTTATACTTATGAATACTTGTCTTTCCTAACTTATATTCATTCCTTTGTTGAGCCTACTTCGTATAAAGAAGCCTTCTTAGATGCAAATTGGTGTTAAGCTATAGAAGAGGAGCTTAATGCATTGCATAAGACAGGGACATGAGAGTTGATACCTCTTCCAGAAAGCAAACGTGCTATTGGCTGTAAATAGGTCTACAAAGTTAAAACTCGCTCTGATGGGACCTTAGAGAGATATAAGGTTCGCTTGGTGGCTGAATGATATTCTCAAGAATATGGTATGGACTTCCATGAAACATTTGGTCGTGTTGCTCAAATAAAAACTGTGCGTACTTTGATTGCAATTGATGTTGTTGGTGGATGGGATTTGCACCAAATGGATGTGAAAAATGCATTCTTAAATGGAGACCTCGAAGAAGAATTTTATATGCAACCTCCACCTAGTCTTACACATCCATTTGGTGTTGTATGCAAGTTGAAACGAGCTTTATATGGCCTTAAACAAACTCCACGAGCTTGGTTTGAGAAGTTTAGCACAGTTATTCTTCAATTAGGACATGTTTGTTCTGATTATGATCTATCTCTGTTTTATCGTCGCACTTGTACTGGGTTTGTTGTTATCCTTCTTTATGTTGATGACATGATTATTACTGGAGATGATAGTTCAAGTATCTAAGATTTAAAGTCTTAGCTACAGTTCATGATTGAAATGAAAGACTTGGGTCTTCTTAGATATTTCCTTGGTATTGAGGTTTCTGCTTCGCCACATGGATACTTATTATCTCAATCCAAGTATGCCTCAGAAGTTGTTAATCGTGCTGATATGTTTGATGAATAGATAGCTGATATGCCTCTTGAGCTTAATGTCAAGCTTAATCATTCAGGCCACACTATTTTCCTAGACTCAACTTTATATCGTGAGGTTATTGGTTCATTGGTTTATTTGACAAATACTCGTCATGATATCAATTATGCCGTTCATCTTGTTAGTCAGTTTGTTTCCGCTCCTCGCACTCTTTATTGGAATGTTGTTCTTCATATTATCTGATATGTTCGAGGAACCCTGTTTCAAAGTCTACTTTTCTCCTCCATATCTGATCTTGTTTTGGTGCATATACTGACTCTGATTTGGGCTGGTGATACGGTTGACTATAAGTCTACTACATGTTATTGCGCTTTACTGGGTTGTTCTCTCATTTCTTGGAAAAGTAAGAAACAGACTAGTGTTTCTCATTCTTCATCAGAAGTTGAGTATCGTGCTATGGCCACAACTGTAGCTAACATTTTTTGGTTACGGTGGCTTTTGGGTAAACTTGGTGTCCCTCCCATATATTGTGATAACCAGAGTGAGATTCAGATTCTTCGCAATCCAATCTTTCATGAGAGAACCAAGCATATTGAGATTGGTTGTCGTTTGTCTGTCATCAGTTTCTTAATGGTGTTCTTTCTCTGCCTTACATTCCTTCTGCCTTTCAGCTTGCAGATTTCTTTACGAAATCCCATACGGTTCAATGTTTTCGATCACTTTTGAGCAAACTCTCATTGGTTCTCCCATCTTGAGTTTGAGGGGGATGTTAATGTGTATATATATATTAGGGGTATTTTTGGCTAGTCACAAGTAGAGGGTTCTTTAGTCTTTTCATGCTTCTATTTGCTTTATCTTGTTTTTAGGTTATATAGCTGTTGCCGCTCTTTCAATTGTTGTAATGTATTCTTTTTTCCTCTCTTTGTTTTATCAGACATTGTTTTGCAAGATAATGTGAGATAGCATTTTCTATGTTTTGTTATTGTATTTGAGCTGATTTTACAATGGGAGGTTTAGAGTCGTTTAAGATTGATCTTGATTTTTGTTTTGGGTAAGAGATATATGTCTTGGTGAATGAATTGTTAATGTTCTTGTTTTGTGTATGAATTTATATGGGAATTGAATTTAGGGCCTATTGTTGTCTTCTGTAGAAAATTTCCTTTTTCTGCTGAAGATTTCACATCTATATATTTGTATGTATCAATTAATATATGCCTTTTGAGTGCACCAATTTTTTTGTTTTTTGAAATATTACAATAATTCGGGTTTTTTTTCGGAGTTTGAAATATAATTAATTGCTTTATGCCGTATGTTCTTATTTTCTTTTCTTACGATACATTAATTATGATAATAAAGTATTTATAATCCTTCTTGTAAAGAAAAAACTTAGTTAAAGGTATGCTTTCGAATAATGTTATTAGAAATACTACTAAATAAACATATATTTCTATTAAATGATGATTTACTAATGTATATACGTTTCTGTTTCTTACAACTTGAAGGACAATGTAGAGGTCAGACACAATAACTACTTTTTTTTTGAATGAGAAACCATAACTACTTTGACTGATGTCATTGATTCAGATTGATGAAACCTCATGTAAGCAAAAGAGAATTCAAGATTAATTGCTACCATCTGGGCCATATATTCCTATTATGTATGCTACTAATTAAGTACTTAAGTATACTAATTAAAATTTTATCCAGGTTTGATTATTTCTCTTTTAAGAATTATGAATGCTGGCTTCTTAGAACCACCAAACTTTGTGTTAATTACTGCTTGCTTACAATTCCATCTTTCAATATTTTTTTGGCTAATTAAACAGAGGAGCAAGAGATTGAAAGGGATATTGAGACTTGAGAGCTTCAAGTTCTGTGTTAAAAATTCTATAAAAAAAAATTCGAAGGCTAGCATGCCTCCTTTAAATATATAGACACACTCATTTGAATCCAAATTGACATCGATTAACACTCAATTCAAATCCATCACTTCTGGTACTTCAAACACATCGAAACCAATCAAAATCATCAGGATCACTCACAAATCATACAAATTGACGCGGGAGAAGGAGGCTTGTTGATGCTACTTACAGTTTTTTTTTCATCACGACTCAAACCAATAATTCAACTTAGTTGAAATACAAATACAGTCAATGACCCTTTTTTTTTCATTCGCCAATAAGATAACCAATTTTTCATTAGCCAATTAAGGTATGTTGCTACTGCTAATTGGCACTGATGCCCCCTGAACTGTATCAAAATTTACACCTTACCCCCTATGCTTTTTTTTTTCACCATTAAACCCCTGAACTCTCATAAATTAGCAATAGGTGATGGAATTTGCCCCTCACATGGGGCAAAAAACCCAAGTGTTTGCCAAAAAAAAGAGTTCAGGGGGTTAAGTGGCGAAAACAAAACTATAAGGGGCATAGTGCATATTTTGGAAGAGTTTAGGGGTCATTAGTGCCAATTAGCCATGATTTTATGAGATACAATTTATTTTTAGAAAAGCTATTACCCAGTTGAGATTATGACTATGAAAGAGACTATATTATTTTGTGAAACACCAGATTGATACCTATTCCCAGAAATGAAGTTATTGGCCTTTGGGGCTACTCTGCGAACATATGTGAGAACAATTACTCTGCACGTGTGAATGGTATTCATCGTGTAAGTGAGATAACTGCCTTCACTCTGCGTGTGCGTCGATATACTTCGCCACGTATGTGAGGTTAATCCCTTGATACTAGTTTTGGCGTAGAATTTAAAGTTTGTGTTGTCAGCTATGTTTATCAGTTATGAAGCACTGATATTTGGCAAGTTCAATTTTGGATTACATAGATAAACAGTTCATACTATTATGTTATAATTTTTAAGAAAATCCATTCCAATCACTGAGCGTTAGCTCACCCTTTTGTTTTCGAACTATTTTTCTCAAGTAACTACGTACCAAGTTCGTGCAAATTATCCAGATTTTGAGGTAGGCCATTCGAAGATGTGAAATAGGAAAAACATTTTGAATTTCTCATATGATAGTTTCGAGACATAAAGGGATGCTTGTGTGTAATGCATCTGTTATGCTCATGGTTTGTTTTATATTATGTTTGATCACTTCTACAACATGGCAGTTTTGAATGTGAGATAAGAGTTGTTAATATGTAAAATAATGTTGTTAAAAGCTTTTTGTTTGTAGTATTGTGTATTATAAAACCTTTCTTGTTTAATAATAGATGTGTAAAGTAGATTTTATCATGTGCTGTGGAGAAGGGACAATACTCAACCATGTCAAATTGCTCACAGACCTCATAGAATTGATATCAATACTGATCAGATCGATTAATATACCTATTTGAGGTCCATATTTCCTATCATTTGTTCTCTTTTTAGAGTATGTTTTGGTATATAATATGTTTATGAGCCTTGTGTAGGTACATGTTCCCTACGGAAGGTATTTGAATTTAATTGAAATGTTTTAGAGGTTTTTTGGGCTGAATTTGTAAAGGCTCATGCAGACCACCCAACTTCGGAAAGCCATATCTACCTGCTCAAAATGAACCACATTGAGATCCAAATATATTCGGAAAGCCCCAGATGGTTTCTTTCTATCAATTTTTAAGGATTGCAATTCCGAGTTTTCTAAAGGAAGTTATGCATGTTTTCGTAACAGTGCGCGCTGTTGGAAACAACTGAAGATGAGATGCGCTCTATAAATGGCTGTACGTACACCGCCCAAGCCCCTAAAATCATTCCAGTAGCATGGCGATGTACGTACGTTGTATGTACATCGCTTTTGTACAGCGCCCGATGCACCCGTTTGCATTTTTTTGGCGAATTTCATGGGGAACTTTCGTCCTTTCACTCCCAACTCATGCCCTAACCTCACCTCCCTACACTATGTATACCCCCATTTTGGTCTGAAACCATCATCTTCTATACCTTCCACACCCCAAAACCAAACCTCACATCATCTTCTTCATTTCTTCATCTTCGTCACCAAATAAGAGAGAGTTTTGAGCTCCCATTGAGGTTTTTCCTCCATGGGAGCTCACCATACATCTCCACCACCTTATTTCACACTTCTTCCACCATCTTAGAGTAGATTGCAATGAGAAAGGAGGGCTCTAAGGATCAATTTCAGGCCAAACACAATCAATGGAAATGGAGAAGCTTTTGAGGAGATTTCTTCAAAGGTTTTCTCTACAACTCATTTCTTTTCGTATTTCTTGTTTTCTTTGATGTATAAACACCATTTGGGAATTTGGTAAGCCTACACTTGTACTATATATGTATGAATGTTTCTTAAATTCATTTGAGTTTTGTTTTACTCTTTGATTTATGCATGATTTAATCTCTTATTGTGATATTCATGTGTGTGCAGGCTCAAAATTGATATGTATGCATGAATGAGATTAGGAGTAGAGTAATTTAATTTAGGAGTAGTGTAATTTAGCATCCCGTGATTGTTTGTATGTTGGTTGATGATCCAAAGTACCATGTTTAGAATGCTTTGAGTGTTAGAGCTTTAGCTTTAAAGAGTGGAAGAAGCTTAGGTTGATTATGCATTCACATGCTAGATCAGGCTTTGGTTCTATATTCTTGTGCCTAATGGGTCTTTGTATTAAGACACAATTGCTCACCATTGGTCGGATTAGGTGATGAATTGATTTTGGTAAATTCCTCAATCAAGTGAATGAACCCCTAACTTAAATTGAATGTTCTTAATGATAAAAAATCAATTATTTGTGCATTGTTGTATGGTGAACTTGTTCCCCATTTTAGTTGTCCATCTTAGAGAGATTAGAGAGATAAGGAGTGAGCTTTCTCTTTTATTTAGAGATTTGTGCATTCAACAGATTGGAGACCGCCGTAATCGTCTAGTGGTCAGGACTATCGCGATTGACAATCGTGAAAACCAGATGTTCGATTCCCAGTATCGGATGGGTTCTCCTTTCTATCTATTTTGTATTTCTTTTTTTATTTTTTCTTGTCTCTTCTTTGATGTGTACTTTCATTCATTAGGGATTTGACGTAAACCTAGCATTGTTGCCTTTTCTGTTGAGTATATTTGTTGATTGTTGAGTGGTTATATAAGTTCTTAATGCTTTTAAGTGGTTAGCTACTACTTGAATGAACTTTGGTTGTTGTGTGATGAACCGAGAGGAGAAGCACGCAACGTGCACGATTAAATCTTCACTGCATGTAGGGTAAGGTAGAGATACGCGAGGCTTTTGCATGTATAGTCGCTAAATGTGTCTCATAGTTCTTAATAAACTCGTGTGTATTATGGGTAGCTATCGAGAGATCGGTTGCTGGTGTATGTGGGTATAGCCCTTTGTTGCTCGAGAGAGGATATTGGCGAGGATTAAATGAGCACGAATTTCAACTTTGATGAGCATGTTTGTATGAAATTGTGTGATTGTTTTGGTGGAGTCATTTACTTACTCTAACCATTTATCCTACACCTCTCCATTCCATTCTATCCATGTAAATTAGTTTGTACACATTTTCATTGCAATATTTACTTTTCATGCAAAATAACACACACACACACACACACACACACACACACACACACACACACACACACACACACACACACACACACACACACACACACACACACACACACACACACCACTTTGTGTTTAGCTAAACTAGTGACGGTCGATGGATTCCATCTCCCTGTGGGAACGAACTTTATTTATCATTGTACTACACCATGACCTCGTACTATGCAAACGCCCATTTTGGTGCCCTTCAAATTGGCGCCGCTGCCGGGGAGGCGGTTCATTCATTGATTGTTGATGGTATTGGCTTCATTTTATTGCTTTTTAATTGCTTTGCGGTGTAGATTGTTATGTTGAAAATAAGCACTTCCCTTACTCATGCTTTTCATTGTGTGATCGACAATATTTAGGCTATGTTTAGGGGTGTTAGTCATGTATTTTTATTTTTTTTGTTTAAAACATATGCATTTGATGTTTTTGAGTTGTGCTTGTGCAAGGAATGGAAATTTTTAGGTTTTATGGATCGCATGACTCATGAGAACAAGGTATGAGTTTATCGCACCGCAACAACTCTCCAAGTGAAACGGCAGAGCCACAAAGGCCATGTGGTTGCATCCACAAGAGGTATCCTCTAAATTTTGAGCTTAAATTTGAGTGCTTGTGGAGTAGTTGTCGACTTGGGCGGAAACCACACATGCAAAATGATATGTTTGTTGTGTTTGTAATGTTGTGTTCTTCTTTCCAAATCTTGCTAAACGTTGTCCATATTTTATGAGTTGAGCAACATTGAAGACAATGTTGAGTTTAGGTTTGGGGGCGTGGACACTTCCGTTGTGTTCTTGTTATGTTTCTTTTTAATTTTTTTGTTTAGATCTAAGAGTGGATATGTGTTGTGCTTAGATCTTAAGGTGTTTGATTTAGACAATTTTCAAATCTCTGCAAAAAAAAAAAAAAACTGCCATGTTTAAAATTTTTTAAGGCAAATGTTTCATTAAAACTAAACTAATTGGTGAGGAAATAAATTATTCCATCCACTGCATTCTTCAATTTTTCGTTACGATTCTGAATATATAAAGAACGTAAAATTCTGGGTGGAGGTTCAAAAGTTATGATCATTTCTTCGACCAAAGGTTAAGGGAGATGCCCTGTTTTTCAAAATTGTGCGTACACTATTTTCATCGTCCATTTTCACACTTTTCTAATTCAAATTTTGAAATATTTTCTAAATGAAAGTTTGTATTTATATATCTAATCTATGTTGTAAAAATTTTGTCAAATTATTTTGAGTGCTTTTAAAGATATGCACCAGAGATTAGACATTGGACGAATTTTAATTTCGACAGTTTTTGAAATCTTTGGCCCCTATGTTGAGTTGTTTTCTTTTGCGTGCCGGATAGAGACATGCATTGTATGCTTTTAGCTCTGTGCATCACTTAAATTTTCTTGTACAGTGCCAATCTTTTGATGTTGAGGTGGATGAGACCTCTATGCTTGTTTGGCCCATGAAAATAGTGGAGACTACCTGTGAGCTACACTAGGCCTAATGTGGGTTTTATTTCTACTCTTAAACACTTTCCGATTTTGTTCTTAATTGTGATCTAATTGTACATCAATTTTGCATTGATTGTCATAGAACTTCATCATGTGGAATGCTTGTTGAGATTTGTATTCCCTTGTTAGATGGACTTTTAGAAATGATTTTGGGCTTTAGTGTTGTACTTAAACTACAAATATAGCCTAAACACTCCCAAGCCCCTTATATGTGTTAGGATTATGTTCAATAGTAAGAGTATAATAATGTATTTGACAATCTTTTCATATTAATAAAGTGATTTCTAGTTTAACAAATCTTATAACATTTATAGTTTAATTATTATAATTGTCAAAAGTAAATAATCATAAAGTCAAAAGACTATGAGAAAAGAAGAATTATTCGTATATCTGGATATCTATGAGGTAGAAACAATTCTTTATTTAGTCTTGAAAAAACTTAAGATAAAGGTTGGACGCATTTATCTTGTTAACGTTGTAGATTCTTTTGCTAGCATTTGAGTGAGATCAAATGTGTTATGATGAGTCTAAAATCATCAAAGTGTGGTGTCTTTGGGCAAAAGAAACTAGTGCACTGGGTGCATTGAATATGATCATAGTGAAATACTTTATCCAAAACCGTCAATGGATAAAAGTTTTCACTTGAAGACAATCGGAAAGTCTATCTCAATCCTGAGATAAATGATGGACTTATGGTTGCAAGTGTTATCATTTGAGCTATCAATGAGTACAACTATATAGCATAGTCTATCCTCGATAGTTTGGTGGTATTCATTTGTTAATCGATAGATGACTTCATTTATAGATATGGACATCGTGGCACAATTTATTAAATGAGAGTAGAATATCATCAAATTGATATTTTGAGGTATTGGATATTAAATCTTAACGTTAAGTTTTCAATAGTGTCTATTGAAATATGGCTTCTGAACAAGTCAAAATATCCAAGTTCAAAATGTGGTCATATGGGTAAATATGGTAAGTTGGAGAGCTATAGGCGGTCTATGAGCTCTTGGCGATTACTGGTATTCTTCACGAGGATACACAATCTCCATTAAGATTGTCTAGGGTATGAATGAGCAATATTAACTTATTCTATCTTTATTTAAGAGTTCAATTTTAGTTCTTTAGTGGAATAAGCTAAAATTAATAGATCGAACCTAAGTGAATCATTTGTTGATTGTGATTAGGTTATGTCTATTGGAGCTTAAATTTAGACAGCCCGCCAAGATCCCCAATTCACACGAACTTGCATAGATCACTTGATATATTATACCGGACCAATTTATGGGTCCATCTAGAATTGTATTAAGGCATGTGAACTTGTTTCTTTTATAGTAAGAATAGATCTAGTTCACATGTGGACTTTTTATTAAAGTCCAATGGATTTAATAAAATGGAAAAATAATATATTGCACAAGTATTTACTTGGGCGGCAAGGCTAAATAAATTAGTCTAATACATTGTTTTATTTTATTTTATTAATCAAATGGAAATTAATTAATTAATTAATTGTTTGATTAAAAGTTAAAATCTTTTTCTAACTAGGAGTAGGACTCTTAGTGTCATACTATTGTTGGTAGTATGGTAAATATCAAAGACTATATTTGATAAGTAGATAAATAAAAATATTTTATTTATCTAGTCAAATTAGGAAGTTTTTGATATAGTCACAATTTTAATATTCAATAATTTATTATTGGATAATACACTCATGAGTTGGAATAGGGTTAAAACTCATAATTGATAGGAGACTTGAAGAAGAAGTAATCCTACTTGTGTGAGGATTTGACTACAAGGTAGAAATCCTACTTGAGTGATAATTTTGGCCACCCTATATATATTATTAAATTCGGAATTAATAATGTGAGTTAAAAAAAAAATTTGAAAGAAAGAATTTATAGTTCTTGCTTTTGAATAAAAAAAACTTTCAACTCAAGAAAGGGGTGTAGAATTCGGCCATAGAGAAGAAGAATAAGGAGCGTTTTATTTTCGATAGTACATTAGAAGCATTTACATCAAAAGACTTATTGTACAAGATCGAATTAGGGTTTACGCGAGTTTTCCATTAAAAGATTGAGAATTCACAAGTGACCAAACGTTCTTTATTTTCTCTACGAGGATTATTGTGACTAACAAAAAGAAAAAGATTTTTGTTTCCATCCTCAGGTTTACAATTCAAAGAAAGGGAACCCACACTCCTAGGTGATTCACGTTCGTGATTGGATTAGAAGATCTTGCGGATTCAATTCGAAGCAAGCGGATTCAAATCGACGCAATATCAATCGTCACTTGAAAAAGGTACGATACTTTTATTATATGTTAATTAATTAAGAGTTAATGTTCTTTCTTTTAAAGGAAATTTTTTGAAATATACCAACTAAGTTTTTCGCTTCCGCCGCGTGTTGAACCGTTTTTCCCAACACTTGGTATCAGAGCCTAGTTGTACCCTTGATTAATTGATGTATGTATACGTGAATCTATTTCTTTTTATTGTAAATATGCATGTTTTAGAAAGAGATGACACTCTAGGTATTCGTATATATAATTACATCGGAATGTATGGATATATATGTTTTTATAATATGATTTGTTATTGCTCAATTTTGGTCATAGAATTTTAATGTATTTTTTGTTTGGAGTTGTAACAAGAAGGGTGGTCTATCATCGCCATAATTGCCTTCTTGATAGTTGCTAAGAGTTTTATATATATTTTATTTTTGTAATAAAAAAACTATTGTAATATATTCAAGTTTCGAAGATTCGAAGAATTGAAGAATTGAGAGCCGAAAAAGAAGCATCGGAGGAAGGCCGCGGCAGCCTGTGCGCCCCAAGGCAGCCACGTAAGCCTTCGGACCCGCGTGTGGTGCTGGGCATGGGGCAGTCGCGTATGGATTTTGGTGCACAAGAGTATTGACGGACCGCCGCTTGATTACTTGATTACCAAGTTAGGGTTTTCTTGTATTTCAAACAAATGTAATTTACTTGCTTTTCTAGGATGGACCAAAATTGTGGCTATTTATTTTTTCGTAAATATTACAATGTTTATCATTATTTGATAACATATCATATAAAATAGTAGTGCCATTCATATATCTATTTTGGTATGAACATGCATTGAATGATTTAGGTATCTAATTGACATCTAGATAACTTGGTAAATCATTCTATGAAATTTGATCACACGCCTTAAATAATTGAGTGGGAGAAGGTGTTTTGGAACACCTACGGCCTCCAAGTTTAGTTGAGCTTTATGTTTTGTGTAATAATCCCCAAAGGGGTATTCATTAATGGAATTTAGCAAGATACTTCCTTACAAGGATAGACTAGACAATTAACCCAAACGATATCTACTCCCAAAGGAGGGATATTCGTGAGGGAATATATTGAAGGTCGAAAACTTGGTAACACATTCAATGTGATTTTATTAATATCCTTCTAAGAGTTCTTGTTAATAAAATTGCAAGGCTAAAATTGAAAACGCTAGTTGTTATGTTAACAATTAGGTGGGACATAGTCTTACTAGTAAATGGTGCGAACTCCCAAATGAGGCATGACATTTACGGATGTTGGATCACCGTTTAATTTTATGATTGAATTACTTAATTTAATTCAAGATAAATATTTGAAAGTGTATCATGATCGTTTACTTATATAATTTTTGTTCAGAAATCATGACCCCATCCCTTATCAACATCCTGAAAGATAATACATTAACTTGTGATAATTATGTCACATGGAAAAGGAAAATTGGGCTATTGTTGCAATCTGAAAAGCATAAGTTCGTTTTGACAACTCCTAAACCACCTGCTCATACTAATGAATCTACTGAGCAGCAAATAGACGAGTATAAGTAGTGGGAGACCTCAGATGAGATGGCCAAATGTTACATTATGGCCTTCATCTCCGACGTGTTGCAATATGAACATGAAGGAATGAGTTCTGCTACCGATATAATGATGTCTCTAGAGGAAATGTTTGCTATGAAGTCCAGGATGACTAAGAGAGAGGCAGTGACTGCTTTCATGAATCTTATGATGAAACCTGGACAGGCTGTGAAAGATCACATGATGAAGGTCATAGCACATCTCAACATTGCTGATCTCAATGGTGCTGAGATTGATGGTGAGACGAAAATTGACATGATTGTCAACTCACTGTCAGATTCCTTTGATCAGTTTAAGTTGGACTACACCTTGAACAATAAGGAATACACCTTGCAGGCCCTGATGCAAGATGTTCAAAGTGCTGAAAATATCTTTGTGAAAAGCAAGGGTCAAGAGATTCATACTGTAGGTAAAGTTGCTACTGTTAAGACCCGTAAGAAAGTCAAGAAACAATAAAAGAAAACACAACTAGGACCTACTAAGAAGGAGACAAAGAAAGTAACCAAGATTAAAGGGAAGTGTTTCCTTTGTGGTGAAAAGGGGCATTGGAAAAGAAATTTCCCAAAGTCTCAGGACAAGAAGGAACAAGGTAATATTAATTATCTTGAAACATGTTTTTTAACGGATTCTATAGATTCTTGGATCATAGACTTCGGAGCCACTAATCATGTTTGTTTTTCTTTACAGGGGTTCAAGAAAAGGAGAAGGCTGAATGATAATGAATTCAAATTGCGCTTAGGCAACAGAGCGTTGGTGTCTGCCTGTGCAGTGGGAGATATTAGAGTTAATTTAGATTCTAGTAGGCATTTAGTTTTAATAGACGCTTATTATGTACCTCAATTCAAGAGGAATTTAATTTCAGTTTCTTGTTTAATAAATTTGGTTCGGTTACTTTTAATAAAAAATTTATTATTAGTAAGAATGACAAATTTGTTTGCAAAGGTACATTGGAAAACAATTTATTCTATTTGCATAGCAATATCTCTCACTTGTTAGACATGGAATCAACACAACCTAATCATAAAATAGTAAAATTATCAAAAAATGAAACCTACCTATGGAATTTGGGCCTAGGTCATATTAACCTTGATTGGATCAAAAGATTGGTTAGTGATGGACCTTTAAGTGACTTAAAGGTCGATGATCTACCAACTTGTGAATCTTGTCTGGAAGGTAAGATGACCAAAAGGTCGTTCACTACCAAAGACACAAGAGCCACTGAATGTTTAAGATCGATACACACTGATGTGTGTGGACCTATGAGCATTCAAGCTAGAGGTGGATATGAGTACTTCATCACTTTCATGGATGATTACTCAAGATTTGGCTATGTGTATCTCGTGAGACATAAGTCGGATAAGTCGGATGCTTTTGACATATTTAAAGCATTTAAAGCCAAAATAGAAAACCAGCTTGAGAAACACATAAAAATCTTGAGGTCTGATCGTGGTGGAGAATATCTATCTAGTGAGTTTCAGCAATATCTTATTGATAATGGGTTAATTTCTCAGTTTTCTACTCCAGGTACGCCTCAAGAAAATAGGGTGGCAGAAAGGAGAAATAGAACTCTTTTGGACATGGTTAGGTCTATATTGAGTTATTCAACGCTCCCTAATTCTTTTTGGGGATATGCTTTACAAACCGCTATGTACATTCTAAACGATGTACCATCTAAGTCAGTTCCTAAAACACAGCATGAGTTGTGGACTGGGGGAAAGCCTATTTTACAACACTTAAGGATAATTGGATGTCCTGCACACGTGTTAAAAGGAAATACAGAAAAGATGGAGTCCTGTTCAGAAACATGCATATTTGTAGGGTATCCAAAAGGAACCAAAAGATATTATTTCTATAGCCCTTCATATCTTAAAGTATTTGTTTCAACAAATGCTAAATTTCTGGAAGAGGACTATATGAATAATTTTGTGCCTAAAAGTAGAATTGTCCTGAATAAGTTTTCAGGAGATACAATTCCACAAGAGGTTTCACAACCTAGCCCAATTGTAAGTTCCGCACCAACACAAGATCAACAATCTACCATACCTCGTCGTAGTGGGAGGGTTAATAAACAACCTGAGAGATACATCGGTCTTGGAGAATATCCTGGATGACGATGATCCCTACACGTACAAGAAAGCCATGGAAGATGTTAATTGTCGCCATTGGCAAAAGACAATGCAATCCGAAATTGAATCTATGTTAAAAAATAAAGTTTGGTCTTTTGTGGACCTGCCTAAAGGGATAAAACCCATTGGGTGCAAGTGGGTATACAAGAGGAAGAGAGTAATGGATGGAAAGGTGGAAACCTTTAAAGCTAGATTGGTAGCTAAAGGTTACACATAGAATGAAGGTATCGATTATGAGAAAACCTTCTCTATTATGGCCATGCTTAAATCCGTTAGGATACTTTTATCCATTGCGGCATCTCTAGTTATAGAGATTTGGCAAATGGACGTTAAGACAGCTTTCCTTAATGGAAGTCTTGATGAAAACATCTATATAATGCAACCAGAAGGATTCATTGAAAAGGGCCAAGAGGAAAGGGTATGCAAGTTGCAAAGATCCATATATGGATTGAAGCAAGCATCCAAATCCTGGAACATAAGGTTCGATCAAGCCATGAAAAGTTTTGGATTTATTCAAAACCTTAACGAACCCTGTGTATACAAAAGGATTAAAGGCGACAAGTTGGTTTTCCTAGTTTTTTACGTTGATGATATACTACTCATCCGAAATGATGTAAGTGTATTGACATCAATAAAAGAATGGTTAGCAAAAAAATTTGATATGAAGGACTTAGGGGAAGCAAGTTATATTCTTGGTATCCAAGTCATAAGGGATAGAAAGAATAGAACGATTGCATTATCCCAAGCTTTATACATAGATAATATCAAGATTCCAAGAAAGGTATGTTACCTTTCAGACATGGAATCAAACTTTCTAAGGAACAAGTTCCTAAGAATGAGCATGAAGAGCAATTCATGTGTTGAGTTCCATATGCCTCGGCAGTTGGAAGTCCCATGTATGCAATGCTTTGCACTAGACCAGATATTTGTTTTGCTGTTGGCATATGTAAGTTCCTCATATTTTGATTGGCTTATTTCGTTGACAAACCACATTGGGGATTATTCTTTGTAAGGGTAATTTAGGCCAAGCTTCAAGGACATCATCTCTCTTAAAGAGCACTTCAAAGGTATCTCACTAGTTTAACTTTCTTTGAAGAGATCTAGTTGCACACACTCACTTGCATGCATTATGTTCCTATCTTCATGTAATTGAATGATGTATTGTATGCCTCTTTTCACACTCCACACTTGCACATTTTGCACATCTCTTAGTGTGTTGAGTTTGCCCATAAAAGAGATTTTCTTCTCTTAGCGCGGCCTAGACCGCTTGGCAAGACATGCTTGCACCACGGCATACAGAGCGGTATATCTCAGCAGAGTCATGCTTCATGTACCGCTTCCTGTACACTTGCACGCAAAGCGACCCTAGTCGCGGTGTTGTCCAGTAAGCCTCTGTTGCCCATACCGCGGCCTGTGCACCTGCATGTACAGCGCCCTGCACCGCGTTGTTGTCCAGACGGTGCACTGCTATGTGTACCGCGGTCTGGACACTTGCCTGTGACGCGGTCCAGCAAGCGGTATTGACGGGATTTTGTTTCTCAAACCCAAAACGACGCAGTTTTGTCTAGGGTTTCTATATATATGCTCTATCTTCTTCCTTGCTCGTTTTTATGAGTTCAAGAAGCCATTTTTGATAGGCTAAGCTTCCATTAGAGAGAGAAACTCCCAAGAACTCATCTTTACTCAACCAAACACAAATCCATGTGCATCTAACATCTTCAAGCATCATCTCATCATGGATTCTACTTGCTTTCATTGACTAGGTAACTTGAACATGCCCTAAATCTCTTTGTATTTATTTATGTTCTTGTTTGCCTAGGGTTAGCTCTTTTATATGATTTTATTGCATATCTTTATGATTATTGGCATTTATAACATGATTGAGTTGTTGGTTGTTGGTTGAGAGCCTTGTTCATTAATAGCTAGCATTTAGGACGATTTTACCCTTCTAGCTAAATCTTCATGCATTTGCATTTAGATATTGATATCTAGGATTTGCATTTATTGATATCTTTAAATCCTTAGATAAGCATTTATTTTTGCCTAGCATTAATTGCATGTTTGAATATCTTTTACATATTCACATAGGTTGTTTAACCTCTTCATTGATTGTTAAGCTTTGTGACTAAGTGAGTTAGTGCACAAGCTTGTGGTCAAGAATCACTATTAAAAGCCCGTTGGGTAGATTGAAAGGGTTAGTGACCAAGTAGGTGTGACTTGAGGTCAACCTAGGTTGTAAACTTTCATTCAAATAGTGGATTTGAGGACCGTATGTGGCTAGAAGGATAGCCCGTGAGTTTTGCCCAGTTGGAGGGTTTCTCACGTAAATCAATCTTTGTGTATTTATTGTTTTCGGTATATTTATGTTGGATTGATTGATTGTTAATATGGAGTAGGATTATTAAAAATTGATTAAGTCGAAAAGTTGGTAATAAATCAACTAAAACCTACCCTCTAGGTTGTATTAGACACACTTTGTGTATTTTCAGCATAGTTAGCAGATTTCAATTGAAACCTGGTCTTGATCACTGGACGGCAGTCAAGCGTATTTTCAAGTATCTCAGGAGAACGAGAGATTATATGCTTGTATACTCTGGAGGCGATTTAATTCCCATTGGGTATACAGATTCCGATTTCGAATCGGATTCTGACTCCAGAAGATCAACATCAGGATCTGTATTTACATTTGGAGGAGAGGAAGTCATAAGAAGGAGTATCAAGCAATCTTGTATTGCTGATTCCACTATGGAAGCTGAGTATGTGGCAGTATGCGAAGCTGCTAAGGAGGCTATTTGGCTCCACCAATTCTTGATTGACTTGGAAGTGATTTCTGATGCGAATAAGCAGACCACTATCTATTGTGACAATAGTAGAGCAGTGGCTAATTCGAGAGAACCAAGAAGTCATAAGAGAGGCAAACACATTGAAATAAAGTATCATCTTCTGAGGGAAATTGTGCATAGGGGTGACGAGACGATTACAAAGATCGCGTCAACAGAAAATTTAGCGGATCCCTTCACAAAAGCTCTTCCACAGAAGAGTTTTGATGGGTATTTAGAGAACATGAGGATGAGAGATATGCCACATTTGCTATAGAGTAAGCGGGAGATTGTTAGGATTATGCTCAATAGCAAGAGTATAATAATGTATTTGACAATCTTTTCATATTAATAAAGTGATTTCTAGTTTAACAAATCTTATAGCATTTATAGTTTAAATATTATAATTGTCAAAAGTAAATAATCATAAGGTCAAAAGACTATGAGAAAAGAAGAATTGTTTGTACATCTGGATATGTATGAGGTAGACACAATTCTTTAGTTAGCCTTGAATAATATTCACAACTTAAGATAAAGGTTGAGCCCCTTTATCTTGTTAAAGTTGTAGATTCTTTTGCTAGCATTTGAGTGGGATCAAATGTGTTATGATGAGTCTAAAATCATCAAAGTGTGGTGTCTTTGGGAAAAAAAAATCTAGTGCACTGGGTGCATTGAATAGGATCATAGTGAAATACTTTATCCAAAACCGTCAATGGATAAAAGTTTTCACTTGAAGACAATCGGAGAGTCTATCTCAATCCTGAGATAAATGATGGGCTTATGGTTGCAAGTGTTATCATTTGAGCTATCAATGAGTACGACTATATAACATAGTCTATCCTCGATAGTTTGGTGGTATTCATTTGTTAATCGATAGAGGACTTCATTTATAGATATGGACATCGTGGCTCCATTTATTAAATGAGAGTAGAATATCATCATATTGATATTTTGAGGTATTAGATATTAAATCTTAACATTAAGTTTTCAATAGTGTCTATTGAAATATGGCTTCTGGACAAGTCAAAATATCCAAGTTCAAAATGTGGTCATATGGGTAAATATGGTAAGTTGGAGAGCTATAGGCGGTCTATGAGCTCTTGGCGATTACTGGTATTCTTCACGAGGATACACAATCTCCATTAAGATTGTCTAGGGTATGAATGAGCAATATTAATTTATTCTATCTTTATTTAAGAGTTCAATTTTAGTTCTTTAGCGGAATAAGCTAAAATTAATAGATCGAACCTAAGTGAATCATTTGTTGATTGTGATTAGGTTATGTCTATTGGAGCTTAAATTTAGATAGCCCGCCAAGATCTCCAATTCACACGAACTTGCATGGATCACTTAATATATTATACCGGACCAATTTATGGGTGCATATAGAATTGTATTAAGGCATGCGTACTTGTTTCTTTTATAGTAAGAATAGATCTAGTTCACATGTGGACTTTTTATTAAAGTCCAATGGATTTAATAAAATGGAAAAATAATATATTGCACAAGTATTTACTTGGGCGCGGCAAGGCTAAATTAATTAGTCTAATATATTGTTTTATTTTATTTTATTAATCAAATGGAAATTAATTAATTAATTAATTGTTTGATTAAAAGTTAAAATCTTTTTCTAACTAGGAGTAGGACTCTTAGTGTCATACTGTAGTTGGTAGTATGGTAAATATCAAAGACTATATTTGATAAGTAGATAAATGAAAGTATTTTATTTATCTAGTCAATTAGGAAGTTTTTGATATAGTCACAATTTTAATATTCAATAATTTATTATTGGATAATACACTCATGAGTTGAAATAAAGTTAAAACTCATAATTGATAGGAGACTTGGAGAAGAAGTAATCCTACTTGTGTGAGGATTTGACTACAAGGTAGAAATCCTACTTGAGTGAGAATTTTGGCCACCCTATATATATATTATTAATTTCGGAATTAATAATGTGAGTTAAAAAAAAAAAATTTGAAAGAAAGATTTTTTAGTCTCTTACTTTTGAATAAAAAAAAAAACTTCCAACTCAAGAAAGGGGTGTAGAATTCGGCCATAGAGAAGAAGAATAATGAGCATTTTATTTTCGATAGTACATTAGAAGCTTTTACATCAAAAGACTTAATGTACAAGATAGAATTAAGGTTCACGCGAGTTTTCGATTAAAAGATTGATAATTCACAAGTGGCCAAACGTTCTTTATTTTCTCTACGAGGATTATTATGACTAACAAAAAGAAAAAGATTTTTGTTTCCATCCTCAGGTTTACAATTCAAAGAAAGGGAGCCCACAATCCTAGGTGATTCACGTTCGTGATTGGATTGGAAGATCTTGCGGATTCAATTCGAAGTAAGCGGATTCAAATCGACGCAATATCAATCGTCACGTGAAAAATGTAGGATATTTTTATTATATGTTAATAAATCAAGGGTTAAGGTTCTTTCTTTTAATGGAAATTTTTTGAAATATACCAACCAAGTTTTTCGCTTCCGCCGCATGTTGAACTGTTTTTCCCTACAATATGTGTTTCCATTGCAAAAATTGAGGCCAAACGCTAAACCTCCGTACACTAACATAACCCAAACACAAGCCATTCCCTAGTTATTGATCATGTTGAGGTGTATAGCTTATGAGAAGTTTTATATTTTGCTCTAAATTTTGTAGAAGTGTGTACTTAGGCAAATGTATGTAATTGTGTAAAGGTAAAGGCTTATCAAAAAGAAAAAAAAGAGAGAATAAGTGTGAATTATAAACACTTAAGCCTTCAAATTCTTCAAATGTAAAGTTACTCAAGAATATGAGGTCAATTGTAGCACAAATGTGCAATGTAAAGTTCATAGCCTAAGCACTTGAAATGTAAAGTGTTTTAGAGCTAATCAAAGCGTTGTACTGTGTAAACACTTTGACATGGTTAGTAACTTTATCCTTCCCACTCCTACCATATCTTCCATCCCATACACCACCCTAAATCACCTTAGCCACATTACAAGTGAGACAAAGTCCGTTTGATCTCTTAGGAAGTCTATATTGGGAATGCGAGTCAATGCATGTCTTTCCACATTCGTGGCATTTCAATTCTTTCCATGAGATCTATCACTATAAAATGTGCTTTTATTGATAATATTTATATGCGATATATTAGATTCCAGTACATAAACTCATTCGTACATGTTTGATAAAGAGTGATCGCCTAAGTTCTGAGTGGAAAAATCAGATTGAAATTTAGGGAGGATTAGAGTCGAGGCGAATTTTATCTTAGGCATTCGAGCTTAGTTGTTTTGTAAACCGAAAACATCACAAGTATTGGCATACTTGCATTCTGTGATGCATTGATATTAATTGATATAGTTGAGATACTAGCATGCATGTAGTCTTTATTTGGTATGTTTGGATTGCATCTAAACTCATATTGCAGAGTATACGTTTGTTGGTGTCGTAGCTGTAAATCTTCAGAAGACAAAACTTCTCCATCTAGGGATCACCTAGTAGTTGAAAGGTGTGTGGCACGTGCTAAGTACCATCGTGTTTCCTATGGAAGTGAACTAGCCTAGCTTAGTTTTTATTTAATTTTGGTTTGTGTGATTGTTTTTCATTTTTGTTTTGCTCTAGGACGAGAAAAAGATAGGTTTGGGGGTATTGATCAGATCGATTTATATACCTATTTGAGATCCCCATTTCTTATCATTGTTCTCGTTTTCGAGCATATTTTGGTATATAATGTGTTTGTGAGCCTTGTGTAGGTACATGTTCTCTATGGAAGGTATTTGAGCATAATTGAAGTGTTTTGGAGGTTTTTTGGGCTGAATTTGTAAAGGCTCTTGCAGACCACCCAACTTTGGAAGGCCGTATCTCCCTGTTGAAAATGAAACACGTTGAGATCCTAATATATTCGGAAAGCCCCGAATGTGTTCTTACTATTGGTTTTATGGATTGAAATTCTCGGGTATTCTGGAGGGGGTTATGCCCGTTTCCGTAACAGTGCGCTATTGGAAACAACTGAAGAAGAGATTCATTGTCCAAAGGGTTGTACGTACAGTGCCTGTACAGCGCCCAAGCTCCAAAAATCAGTCCAATAGCATGGATTTGTACATGTGATGTACGTATATCGCTTCTGTACCACGCCCCATGCACCGGGTTGAGTTTTTTTTGGTGAATTTTGTCTGGAACCTTCGTCCTTTCACTCCCAACTCATGCCCTAACCTCCCTACACTATATAAACCCCCATTTTGGTCTGAAACCATCATCTTCTACACCTCCCACACCCTAAAACTAAACCTCACATCATCTTCTTCATCTCTTCATCTTCTTCACCAAATAAGAGAGAGATTCAAGCTCCCATGAAGGTTTTTCCTCCATGGGAGCTCCCCATACATCTCGACCACCTCATTTCACACTTCTTCCACCATCTTAGAGTAGATATCAAGGAGAAAAGAGGGCTCTAAGGATCAATTTCGAGCTAAGCACAATCAATGGAAATGGAGAAGCTTTTGATGAGATTTCTCCAAGGGTTTTCTCTACAACTCATTTCTTTTTGTATTTCATGTTTTCGTTAATGTGTAAACACCTTTTGGGAATTTTGTAAACCTACACTTATACTGTAGAGCAATTTAATTTAGGAATAGTGTAATTTAGCATCCCATGATTGTTTGTATGTTTGTGGATGATCCAAAATACCATGTTTAGAATGCTTTGAGTGTTAGAGCTTTAGCTCCAAATAGTGGAAGAATCTTGGTTGACTATGCATTTACATGCTAGATTAAGCTTTGGTTCTATATTCTTCTGCTTAATGGGTCTTTTTATTAAGACACAATTGCTCATCCTTGGCCGGGTTGGAGATGAATTGATTTTGGTAAATTCCTCAATCAACTGAATGAACCCCTAACTGAAATTGAATGTTCTTAATGATAAACAATCAGCTATTTATGCATTGTTGTATGGTGAACTTGTTTCCCATTTTAGTCATCCATCTTAGGGAGATTAGAGAGATAAGGAAGAAGCTTTCTCTTTTATTGAGAGAGTTGTGCAGTCAAGAGATTGGAGACCTCAGTAATCGTCTAGTGGTCAGGACTATTGCGATTGACAACCGTGAAACCCGGTGTTCGATTCCCGGTATCGGATGGGTTCTCCTTTCTATCTATTTTGTATTTCTTTCTTTATTTTTTTTATCTCTTCTTTGATGTGTACTTTCTTTCATTAGGTATTTGACATAAACCTAGCATTGTTGTCTTTTTTGTTGAAAGTGGTTAGCCACTACTTGAATGAACTTTGGTTATTGTGTGATGAACTGATAGGAGAAGCACGCAAAGTGCATGATTAAATCTTCATTGCATTTAAGGTAAGGTAGAGATACGCAAGGCTTTAGCATGTATAGTCACTAAATATGTCTCATAGTTCTTAATGAACTCGTGTGTATTGCGGGTAGCCATCGAGAGATCGGTTGCTGGTGCATGTGGGCATATCCCTTTGTTGCTTGAGAAAGGATATTAGCGAGGATTAAATGAGCATGACTTTTAACTTTGATGAGCATGTTGGTATGAAATTGTGTGATTGTTTTGGTGGAGTCGTTTACTTAGTGTAATCATTTATCCTACATCTCTCCATTCCATTCTATCCATGTAAATAACTTTATACATAATTTACATTTTCATTGCAATATTTACTTTTCATGCACAATAACACACACACCAATTTGTGTTTAGCTAAACTAGTGACTGTCGATGGATTCCACCTCCCTGTGGGGACGAACATTATTTATCATTGAACTACACCACGGCCTCATACTATTATGAGCTCCCATTTTGGTACGGTCAAATACCCACATGTTCTCTTGGAGGATCCCAAGACTTCTAATAGATATCAAACTCAACTGCTACAAACGAATTCGTAGTCAAATTCAGAGGCTGATCATCATTAGTGAGACTAAAAGAGCCTCCATTCATAACTTTTGGAATCCGAGAACCTTGCGGCACATGAAAGAAGGCAAGGCCATCACCATATGTATAAGGTTGTTCTGTTCTGTTCTACTTTGTTTTGAATAGTTTGAAAGTCAAGTTCTTTCTTTAAAAAACATAGTCATGGGCAGTGTTCTAGTAAACGCTAGGCTAGTCAAGTGGAGACCCAGCACCTAGCGCCTAGACCGATTAGTCGGCGATTAATCGGGGATTAATCGGAAAACACAATTACAAACAAATTCCAATTATCAAATCCAAAGAAAATTCGTTCTCTTAGTGAGTTGGGGATCTTCATTGCTTGGATCTATGTATAAGGTGCTAGCAAAAATACTAGCAAACCATATCAAGCGGGTAATGAATTAAGTAATTGGGGAACCTCAAATGGCTTTTGTCAAAGGTAGGCAAATTATTGATAGTTTCATCATTGCGGAAAAAATTATCCATAAGTGGAAAAAGGAAAAAGAAGGTGGTCTTGTTGTGAAATTGGATTTTGAAAAGGCTTACGATAACGTGGACCATGCTTTCCTAAATGCCATGATGGCTTGCATGGGTTTTGGCTCTAGATGGAGGAATTGGGTGAGAAACTGCATCTTGTTCCCCTTGTTGTCTGTGCTAGTCAATGGTGGTCCAACGCATCAATTCAATATCGAAAGAGGGCTACGTCAAGGTGATCATCTTTTTCCTTTCCTTTTTAACAATGTGATAGAAGGTTTGAACTATTTATTTCGAAGGGCAACCGATATGAACTTGGTTAAAGGTGAAGATTTCGGTAATAGTGGCACTCACATCTCTCACCTCCAATTCGAGGATGACACCATCATTTCCTTAAACCGTCGTTGGACTTTCTTCTAAATTCCAAGAGTTTTCTTCGGTGTTTTGAGTTGGCTTCCAGTCTAAAGATTAATTTCCACAAATCGTGTATTGTTAGGGTTGGAAAAAACGTACCTAGGCTTATCTCTTGGTGCTAGGCCTTGCTCTAAGGCTTTTTGGCTCACTTTGGTGAACAAAATTGAAAACCGATTAGCTATGTGGAAGAGAAAATTCTTATCAAGAAGTGGTAGGGTGATGTTAATCAAATCAGTTTTGTCAAATATCCCCACTTATTACATGTCAGTATTTAAAATCCCGGTTAGCATTGCTTAAATTATCAAAAAACTTCAACGAAGTTTTTTATGGGGCAACAGGGTAGAAAAAAAAAAAGAAAATTCATGCTATAGATTGGATGTCGGTTTGTAGGAGTAAGAAAAAAAAGGGTCTAGGAATCGGGAGAATCAAAGACAAAAACTTGGGGTTATTGTTAGCTAAATGTGTGTGGAGGTTTGGTAATGAAAATAATGCTTTGTGGAAGAGAGTGTTATGTGCTAAATATGGGGTGGCAAGAAATTGTATTAGGTGGAAATGGCAGACCTCTTCCTCCCCTTCTTACTTTGTTCAAGCTGTGGCCAAGCTTTTAAGGAGGGAACCAAATCAGCTATGGCCTGGAAAGAGGGCATGCATGTGGTTATTGGCAATAGTAACAATGCTCTGTTTTAGGCCGATATCTGGGTGCCACTCAAAGTCTTTTTTCCTAGAATATTTGCTCTAGCAGTTAACAAGGAAGGTCCTATTAGTGAGTTTGGCGAATGATCTGGTTCCAAGTGGAGTTGGAAGGTTGTGTTGGGAAGAAATTTGTTCGGATGGGAAATGGAGCAATGAAAGGTTTTCAAGTCATTCATTAACTGTGTTATCATCCGAAAACTTGTCAACGATGCTTTGGCCTGGTCCTACATTTCCTCATACATTTTTTCGGTTGCTTCTTTCCATCGAGCTATAGAGGACGATATTGGGGAAGACTCAAAGGAAGCTAAATTTATTTGGCAAGGGATTTGCCCTCCAAAAGTTGATTTATTTGTGTGGCAACTGTTGAAGCATATGGTGCTGGTAAAGGAAGTTTTGCTGAAGTTTGGTATGGGCCAGCTTACTAACCTGAAGTGCCCTTTCTGCAGAGCGGCAACGAAGACCATAAACCATCTATTTCTTCATTGTAGATGGTCATGGAAGCTTTGGTCCACTTGCATGGGATGATGGGGTGTGAGGTGTTGTTTTTCTAGCTCAATCACAGATTGGATGCATACCTGGTCGTTTTTATGCCCTTCTTTGAAAAGCACCCGAGTATGGTCCACCCTTTTCTCTGCTGTGGTGTGGTCGATTTGTGAGACGAGAAATCAAATTGTTTTCAAGAATGACGTCGTGGATATTGCGCATGTTTCAGATTTGATAAGTTTCAAAATTTTTTGGTGGTTTAAACATTATGGCAAGGGATCAAGTGATCCTATTTCCTCCATTCTCCTCAATGTGAAGGGGTTTTGTACTGAAACCAAAGTAACGAAGATCCACAAGGCGGAGGCTTGGACGTCTTCTATCCGTGACCGCTTGAAATCAGACATTATAGGTTATGGAGAAGAGGAGGATGATTGGTTGAACAAATTTTCAGATTTTCCATCTCAAATAAGAACACAAGTATTCAAGAGAGGTTAGCTAGGTAGGTAGTCTATTCATTGTTTACTTCGTCAACTAAGTAACCATATCATTAATTAGTAGCTGATTGTGTTTGAATCAGCCTGAGACATTATCGGGTTGAATGAGCATCCTTCACCAGGTAAAAAAAAGTTGACGGTTTTACGGTGGTCTTCAAAATAGATCTTCGTTTGTGTTAAAAATCAATTTCGAATTATTTCTGCAGTTCTTTTTTTTTTCTTCTTTTTTTATATAAAATAAAAATACTGCTTTATAAAAAAAAAATCACTTTTTTTTTGTTGATATATTTCATTTTTTACTTGTTAATACTTGGTTGTTAATTTGTTTTGTTCACTTTAGAGCGGTTGAGTATTTCTCCTATGATTATGTTTTTTTAAGGAACTTTCAAACCATTCAAAAAATCAAGACTAATTCAGAAACTTCTTTCATAATAAATTAATTATAAATATAATAGCAAATATAATGTAATTTATGATAACGAAACAATCAACTTAACCTGTTGAATAACATAATATATATATATTGGTTTTTATTCCCTCTTGCAATCTTTTCACATTTCAGTGAAAGAAGTTTATGAATTAGTCTTTATTTTTTGAATAGTTTGAAAGTCGGCCGAAATATTCATCAACTGCTCTAAAGTGAAAATAATAAATTAATAAGTAAAAGATGAAATATGTCAAAAAAGTGAATTATTTTTATTTATAAAACAGTATTTTTTTATATTTCATATAAAAAACAGAAAAAAAAAACTTTACAAAACATTAGAAATTCATTTTTAACACAAATGAATATCTATTTCGAAGACCACTGTGACACCGTCCAATGTTGTTCGCTAGTGAAGGATGCTTATTCGCCCATTAATGTCTCAATTTAAAACAGCATGTGATATATCAAGAAAAAAAAAATCTATTTTGAAGAACCATTCAATTGACTAATTGACGGCCACAAGCATTTCGGCTAATTCGAACACAATCTGCTGCTAATAATATTTTTGCTTAGTTGACGAAGTAAACAATGAATACACTACCTACCTATCTAGCCTCTCTCGAATACTTGTGTTCTTATTTAAGATGGAAAATCTGAAATTTGTTCAAGCAATCATCCTCCTCTTCTCCATAACCAAAAATGTCTGCAAATGTCTCTCTGCTCACCATTTTTTTCATTTCTCTGATAATCCCATTTGGAACCTCATTAACCTTCAACTACACCAGTTTCAGTCCTAGCTATGATGACAACATTTCATATGAAAGAGCTTTCCCGGACGGCAACCGTGTCATCCAACTGGCTTCAAGAAATGGCATGGTGGGTCGAGCCAGTTATAGCAAGCCCGTACGACTCTGGGACCGTGCCACAGGGAATCTCACTGACTTCTCCACCCATTTCATCTTTGAAATTGATTCCCAAAACAGAACAACCTATGATGATGGCCTTGCCTTCTTTCTTGTGCCACAAGGTTCCAGGATTCCAAACGTCACAAATGTTGGCTCTTTTGGTCTCACCAATGATGATCAGCCTCTGAATTCGACTACAAATCCGTTTGTAGCAGTGGAGTTTGATATCTATCAGAACTCTTGGGATCCTCCAAGAGAACATGTGGGTATTGATATCAATTCTCTGAGGTCAGTGAGCAATTTGACATGGTTGAGTGATATCAGAGATGGACAAAGAAGTGAAGCTTGGATAAGTTATAATTCCAGTACACAGAATTTGAGTGTTGTTTTCACTGGAATTAGTGATAATTCCACAGTGATGCAACAAGGCCTTCATTATAATGTCGATTTGAGGCTTTATTTACCTGAGTTCGTAACAATTGGCTTCTCAGCTGCTACTGGAAATTTAACTGCCATACACACTCTTTACTCCTGGGAGTTTAGTTCAAGCTTGGAAGTCGATGGTAATTCTACTGATCAAGCACCACCACCTAGTGATCGAAGAAGGAGAAGAAGAAGGCGCTCTAAGAACACGAAACTAGGATTGGGGTTGGGGCTTGGTGGTGGCGGTGGTTTTGTTTTGATCTGTTCATTGGTTTTGGTATTGTTTGTTGGCATTTGTAGGGGAAGCAAAGGCAGGGACGAAGAAGATAATAATGAAGAGAATGCATTAAGTGGGAGTGTTGGAATTAATGCTGTTGAGAAGTCTGAGAGTTAGTCGGTTCCAAAAAAATAATGTCATCAGTAATTATTGACTGCAGTCAAAGTTAGAGTTGGTATGTAATTGAAATTTCGAGTTACAGTTTTAGTTATACAGAAGAACATCAGAGCTCTGCAGCAGCAACTCAAAATGTATTTCACTATTTTTTTTTTGTTTAATCAAATATTTCTTCAACAAATTGGTAGCGTAGCGGTGTTTACTGGCCTTGTCGAGCACTATTTTCATTCAGTACTTTGAAAGATGTCATTGTATGCACCAGAGTTGCACAGCGAAAGGGATTTCAAATTTGTTTTTTTTTCTTTTAAATAATTTTTGAAACGACTTTATGAACCAATATACCATATAAAAGAATAAACCAGGCAAGATTCGAAATTATACATCAAGGCTAACTCTTTCGTTCTTTAATCCTTGAATTTGCTTTCTGATTTGTACCACTGGATCTTCCACGCTAACTCCCAGGTTCCGATAACTGCGTGTGGGCACGTCAAGGGCATCAGGAGGTTGAATGGAGGTTGAAGAAACAACACAAAACAACTCAAAACAATTCTTGCTTTGTGTACAGAGAAATCAGCCACTTGAATAATAAAAGAACAAAAAAAATAACTTTTTTTTTATTACTTTTCTCTTTTGTTGGCCGCACCACTGTCTTGTTTCTTTTTTCTTTTCTATTTTATTGTTGTAGTTGGTTTGTATGTATTTCTCTCAATGAAATCACAATAATGTTCTAGTCTCCTAGTTATATAAATATATCTATATATATTTAAAAAAACTAGATCCATATCCTTTTCCAAATATATCTATATATATTTAAAAGGATAATTAGTATTTAAGTGTTCTAGGTAGAGTATGATTCTAATTCCAACATAATCCTAGTTGACTTGAACTTAAACACTAGACTTAGTAAAGAATAAAAAAATCTAATTATTTTATCTTCGTCTCAGTTATGATTTGAGCCTGCAACCTCCAATTAATAATTCGTAATTATCAATTTTTTAATTAAATAATATAATTATTTAATTAATTTAATTATTAATTGTAGGAACCCGGATTTACGTTGCGTAGCGGAAATAGGGTTTTAAAATTTTTTATGCAACTTGTAAACCGTATACAACATATAAGAATATATAAAGATGGATTTAGATCATACTTTTAATGCTAACTCCTTCGTTTCTTTAAGTTTTATTCCGATTATGAACCACCAAGTCTTCCTCGCTATGTCCTGGGATCCGGTAACTGTGTGGGCACGTCACGATCTTCAAGGAACTGAGAGGAGGATGCAGAGGTTTGAAGAATACTCATTTTCTTCTTCACAAAATTCGGCCACCACAAGAATTTTTTTTTTCTTTCTTAGCCGAAATCTCTAACCTAGATGTTAATTTGATTGCTAGGTTTTTGCTTTTTGTGTATTTTGTTCAATCAATGACAATAAGTCTTCTCTTTCTTCAAGTTAGGTAGAGTAGGATTCTAACTCCCATATAATCCTGGTTGACTTGTACTTACATACTAGACTTTGTAAAGAATAAAATAATCTAATTATTTTATCTTTATTATAGTCATGATTTGAATCTACAACCTCCAATTAATAATTCATAATTATCAATTCATTAATTAAATAATCTAATAATCTAATTATCAAATTAATTTAATTATTAATATATTAATTAAATAATCTCATTATTTAATTAATTCCTGAATAAATACATATCACTTTCGTAACACAATTAATTGGACAATCAAATTAATTAACTGTGACCCTTGTTATCTTTAATCAATCGGGCTAGCAAGAGGACTTAATGGACCTACAGTTTTGAGCTCAAATAATACTTAGAAATAATTAATTAAACTTTTTAATTAATATTTCATGATTATGAACCTCATAGTTATTCCACTAAAACCCCGAGATTGCACTCTCGTAACTGTAGATGTATTCCACAAACTGAAATTACAGTTGTCCATCGATATAGCTATTACATACGGTATGATCCTCCACAAGTAGTTCATAATTAGAGTTAGGTCATAAAGTCCGATATACCCCTCTAATTATATATTTTCCATTAAGTACCATTGATTCTCTACTGAACAATAAATCCTAACTTCCTTTACGGAAGAAGGAGAGCACTCATATTGTTCAAGCCCCGAATCAACCCTTAAGGGAACTACTATCTACTTTTCGCAAGAAGGAGTGGATTCCACTATTGTGTACAGACCTGCTCAGCCACAAGCCAAACCGCAATTCCAACATACGAAGTTATTGACCTGGAATGCAACTTCGATCTCACCTATGGTATATCAAAAATCACGGTCTAACCTAAAGGAGTCGATAAGACACTTAGGATTAAGATCACTCATATGTAGCCATCATTAGTCAATATATATGAATCTCATCATATAATGGATCTTCGTGAGAGATTCACATAGATCGTGGCCCAATCCTATATGATCACATCATATAAGGTGCCTCTGTTCTCATATCACCATATGAATAGTCTAGGATAAAACAACCGTACATTACGGAATGGACTGCAGCTGTAGATTAACCTCAAATAAAGTACCCAGCTCTATTTGCTGTCTACAGACTCTTTAAATTGCTCATCTCAAACTGAAATCCTTTGTATATGACACTCATATACTCAGTTAGAGATTACATCCGACAATCTTGGATGTTATAGTACACATGATATAAATGTACGAGACATATTTATAGAATGAATAAACTACTTCTTTTGTTAATGTTTCATTCACATTTACAAATTACAAGCTTTAGGGCATAAATCCCAACAATCTCCCACTTGCATTAAAGCAGGTGAGACATATCTCGTAAACCTAGACACTTTTGGTGACCTTGAAACACTTTAGAAGTTAAGGTCTTCGTAAATCGATCAGCATGATTGTCCCACGACACTATCTTGGTCATGGTCACGGTCACATCCCTCATCTTCACTATCTCTCTGATGAAATGATATTTCCTCTCTATATACTTCCCTCTCTTGTGACTTAGGCTTATCCAGATCTAGAACAACTTATAAATCAGTCAAGAACTTACGAAGCCAGACAACTTCTTTAGCTGTTTCACAAGCTACTACATATTCTGCTTCTATGGTGGAGTCATCAATACATGATTGCTTAACACTTCTCCATACTATGACTCCATCACCAAGGGTGAATACTGAACCAGACATGGATTTCCTTGAATCCCTATCTGACTGAAAGTCAAAATCTATATATCTTTGCAGGATCAAATCCTATCCGGAATATACTAGCATATAGTTTCTCCTTCTCCAAAGATACTTGAGAATGGCATTTACAGCAACCCAATGATCCAATCCTGGGTTGGACTGAAACCTATTGGCTACTCCCACTACGAAGCAGATGTCAGGTCTCATGCATAACATAGCATACATAAGACTGCCTACTGCAGACGCATAAGGGAACATGTCTCATATCCCCAACTTCTTGAGGTGTCTTAGGACACTGTTCCTTAGACAAGTGAACTCCATGCCTAGAAGGTAAATTACCTTTCTTGGAGTTCTGCATCAAAAATCACACAAGTATCTTGTCGATATATGATGATTGAGACAATGCTAAGAGTTTGTTCTTACAATCCCTAATTAATTGGATCCTTAGAACATAACTCGCCTCTCCCAAATCTTTCATTTGGAATTGGCTAGCAAATCAGCCCTTTACTTCCGATAATACCGTTACATCATTTCCAATGAGTAGGATATCATTTACGTATAGGACTAAAGAAAATTAAATGAAAAATACAAACACGGTTAATTTGCCTAAAGCTAACCTAGAGGGGGGGGGGGGGGGGGGGGGGGGGGGGGGGAGGGGGACGTAGGTGAATATGTTACTACACCTTTTTCATTCCCTTGAAACAAACACAAGTTTGTCCCTTTAAGTAGCTTGTATCACACTTCAAAAAACAATTCAAGCAATATCAATATAATTAAAGATATGCTTGTTCAAACAAAGACAATATATACAATAACAAGTATGTGATACAAACTCAAGTTATAACAAGACTTTTATACAAAAAACTTCAACACATATAAAGTTGATATAATATGAATACTAATTACAAAGATATCAACTAAGATGTATATCAACACATACACAAATATAATGAGATAGGGATAGAGAAAATCAACATGTGATTTTTACGTGGTAAAACATCCTAAGAGGAAATATCCACGGGTTGATACCACAACCACCGGCAAACACCTTTCACTAGTAAGATAAAAAGATACAATCTCTCAAGTGACCATTTTACCTAGAAATCTACCCTTCAACCCTACACAATGAAAAAGATGTCTACATGCTCAACTATCCAGATCACCCCAATCCTAGTCGAGACTTCCATGCACAAGTTAAAGATCCCCACTCCAAACATATGACTTCCACTGCTTGACTATCCGGATCACCCCGATCCTAGCCAAATCTTACAATGCTCAACTATACAAGTCACTCTGACTCTAGTCGAGACTTCCGCTTGCATAATTTGAAGATCCCCTCTCCAAACATGTGACTTCCGCTGCTTAGCTATTTGGATCACCCTAATCCTAGCTAAGTCTTACAATGCTCAATTCAAAGATTCATTCTGAGAAATGAGACTTTCGACCTTTTGCAAGGTAAATGATCTAAGGGAGTGCAAATGATGCAAACACACACAACATAGTTCATATGATCAATATGTCATATGGAAACTAGAATTGAATCAATATGCACATATCATAAGTATTCTAGTTTACAATCCTAAAAACGATGCAATCACACTCGATGATGCATGTACATATGAAATGTGTGCATTAGACACAAAACATGAAGAACTAGATATTTGTCATCAAAAACACAAATCAATTATATCTAGAACTTATATCATGAACAAACAACCTAGAGTATGTGAAACACCTAACACACACAAAAGTCTAGATTATGTTCAATCATATAAAAATGCTAGAATCAATTTGATAAAATAAAATGTACATCTCTAGCAAAATATTAGAGCCAAGATTCTCAAGATAATCAATTAAATTCAAACAAGCTCTAAATTATCAATCATAAATGCTATTTCAATTAATCTTCAATTAAAAAGACCTAGCATATGAGAAGACTATCAATCAACAAAATCAAGTCAATAAACACACAAGATAGTCCTAGATTTGAAGCTAGCACAATACAACATCTCAAACATGTGAAAACATAGATTTAGAAAAAAACCTAACTTAACATGTTAATCAATTGAAGCTCAAACTAGCTCTATTAGAGATCATTTCTCTAATCAATGATTACGCATCAAACATACATATATATGAGAAGAGAAACACACACACACACACATATATATATATATATAAGTAAATTAGCTTTATTCCTCTTGAAGCCACCACTTTGCTTGAATGTTGTCCAATCTTCCTTCAAGCTTGATTATCCACAAATGCTAGACAACTAATCAATACAAAGCAAATGTTGTTTTGATATAGAATTATGCCAACACAAAACTCAAGAACAAACAATCTCCCCCTTTGGCAAATTCTATGTCAAATCTCCTATACAAATACTAAAACATACAACATGAAGATTGGTCACTTAATGACACCCAAACATTACAATGAGATAGTTCCCTTAGACTAATCTTCATCAAGTCTTGAATTCTGTAATGTAGTCTTCTCTTGTCACAATCTAAAATTATCTTGAAACATAAGGCATGTACAAGAGAAACATACATATATATATATATATGGCAAGATAATATTTAGATATCATTTGAAGTTCAAATGGATACACATGTCTCCCCCTAAATACATGCATATTATCCACATAACAAAATGTTATCATTATCCAAATTTTAAAAAACCAAGAATTCAAGATACCAAATGAAACCAAAATAAAATATACTAAAAACTAAACAATACCTAAGATTAAAAGCATATCTAGTATCATTGGTTTTCTCCCCCTTTTTGACAGAAAATGAACCGAAAAGGTTAAACAAACATAATACCTCAAGATCAAGCATCACCAAAGAAAGTTCTTTGAGTTGTTGATCTTACATAATGCTTTATGGTAGATGAATTGCTAGAGGCAAGCTTGTCTTCCAAATACTTGATCTTCTCATCTTGTTGAATCACCTTTGCTCCTAGCTCCACCACTTTAGCATCAAGCTCTCCAATCTTAGACATAAGCCCCTTTTGAAATTACATGGCCCATTCCGGTAGATAATTTGTGTTTGTCACAACACATGGCTCATGGTGCTTACCAAAAAGCCTAAAATTGTCACTTACCTTCCCCTTATCTTTGTATGACATGGACACTAAGCGTTTGTCACAAAATTTCTCTAAGGGAGGTAGAAGCACATCATCTTCAAGTGTAAGAACTCCTTGCTTCATGCAAAAACAATTAAGAAACCCTGGAAATGCTAACTTCTTATCCAATCTTGGTGAAGAAGCCGCACCCTCTGTATGCTCAATCAAGAGATCTCTAAGGTTTAAAGACTTATTTTTCACCAAGGCGTACACAATCTTAATATTTTCTTTGTTTAACTCGGATGCATTAGTAGAACCCACAAGATTGGCACATACAAAAAGATGCCAAAATGCACTAACCTTGGTCAACTCACCTTGACTAATATAAGCTCTTTTCACCCACTCAAATCCATCATCCTCACATAAAGTCCTCCCCATAAGATTTAGATGATCAATATTATCTATATCAAGAAATTCCGAAATAATCTCATTTGACAACCCAAGGAACTTATTGATACTATCCGAGGAGATTCTAAAAGTTTTCCCTCTTACACTCACTAAGACATTTTCAAAGGTTGAGCTCTCTTTATACTCAAAGTATAACTCTCTAATAAGACTCTCATTAGTAACCCCAATGGAATTAATCCATGAATCCCAATGCGTATCACATATAGAATGATGAATGTAAGAACCCTCAACCAAGTCTACAACTCTATCTTGAATAAGCTTTTTGGTTCCCATAATTCCTAAAGCTTTTAACTTGTTGGGTTTGGATTTCCTAGAGGTTGTTAGAGTAGATTTCGGTTTAGTAATGGGTTTAGATGGATGAATAGAGTTAGAAACTTTGTTTCTCCCCATGATTTGTTGTCAACACTACAAAACAAAACACATGAGTGAAAAGAGACACAAGTGAGTGTTAGTTTACACATATAAACAAACAAAGACATATGATGAAATAATGAATAATAAATGCATAAATGTTATTTTTCAAGCACATTGGTACATTTTACCAAATTCAACAAATGCATTTAACAACAAGATTCATCCACAAATGGAGGAATTGGTGTCAACCACAATTACTATCAACCTCAAATCATGAAGGAATTGGTTATAATAACAACTACTATCAACTCAAAGCAAGAAGGAACTTAATCAACCTCAAGCTAAGAGGAATTGGTTGTAACTATAGCTACTATCAACCTCAAAAATGAAGGAATTCATTGCAATATCAACTACTATCAACACTAAATTAGGAAGAATAAATTGCCAACACATTCATACAATTATTTCAAGATATATATCATGCATTCTTATCATTCAATTATTCTAAACAATAAATATGTCAACATACAAAGCAAATCATGTGAACATATCATTAAAGAGAATAAAAGTTTAACATACAATGCTCCCCCTTGATAAATGCTCTATCTAAGATCAAGATAGAATAGTGTTCACAATGATATCCACACAATCACACATCTCAGCAATTTTAAAATAAATTCAACAAAAGAAGCTTCACAAACTATGAGAGATACACCAAGATTTTCAATCACTCTCATAATTCTTCTCAAATTGCTAGAATATCAAATTACTTATAAACAAAAGTGTGTGTGTGTGTGTGTTTTGCTTCAAGCATATGTAGAAGAGTAATTTGATAATCAACATGCAAATCACATCAACATCTATTCATCTTAAACTTTTCCATAAAAGGTCAAACCGATTATCATTCGGAATTTTTGCTTTAATAAGAATAGATTTCAACATATGAGCGAGTGTGTGCATATGGCTCGTCATCCCATTTCTATTTGACAACCCGAGCATTCATGATTTTCAACTATACCCTTTTAAGCCTTTTTTTATTTAGGCTTTGAATCAAATATTTTTTTAATTGATTCTTTTCAACACTTCTTTGATTTTCCTAACATAAACATGTACTCTTCATGACGGCTTTCACTCACCATAATGGTGTAGTCCTTTTCTACATTGGGCGGCTGCACAACCAAAGTGTATAGCCCTTTCCATAAAGGTGCTCGTTGAATTCTATGTAGTTACCGAATCAAAATGGATACTAACCATAGGTCATCTTAAATGTACTAGTCATAAGACTTCAATGCGTATCCATAACCTACATATTTTCAAATTCTACTTACTACAACAAAACATACAAGAGAAGCAAAGTGCAATTTTGAAAACAAAAATTTTATGGCTTACAAGCACATGATCTAAAAGAAATATAAAGAGATTTACTTAAGATCATTACTTCTCAAGAGAGTAGCTTTCAAAGAATATGAAGCTCATATTTTTCAAAACATACAACTCATCATTCAAACAAACATTTCACACATCATATACAAGACTTTTGTGAATAACATCACTATAAGATCTTTAGAGAGCAAATGTCAATGAGAACCATATGTATATTATACTAAGTTCTCTAGAATGACATGCTTCTTGATGTAGTGCAAACAATGAGTTGAGAGATGAAAATCAAAGTAAGCATTAGGATATAGAAATACCTTTAGCGAGCGTTCTTCATCAAATGCTAAGTCTTGCCCTTTTTATGAGCTCTTTTGGCTTGTTTGTCTTCATGACAACAAGTTATTGTTGTGTCATCCCAAGAGAATAAAACTAAGCATTTCAACTCAAACAAACATACAAAAATGACTTTCTCTAATAGTCTTAACATCAAACAACACCATATAGATTTCAAAAATAAACTTCTCAAAAAGGTAACCAATAGATTTCGACTATCATAACAAATATGTGAGATAGCTAAGCTCATATCAAGTTATATAGTAACAAAACTAGCTAGCTCAATTTCTTAACAACTTGACATTAATCTTAAAGCTAACTCACATGTGCAACTTACACTAATGGTAAGAGCACTCACCCTTGACCCATTTGGTCTTGGGTGAACATACACAAAAATCATGATCTTCTCTCATGGCAATATTATATCTAGAAGATAAATCATCAACAATCTTTTCTATAAAGATATTACTCGTGTTAAATACATCATTATTGCCGTCAATAAAGATTTCATCCAGTCTATGCATATGATCATGTGAAACACTCTTTTTCACCCAAATCTTTTTGACATTCTTCTTCCCATGATTATCACTTACATATACAACACTTAAAGTGTTATCATTAGAAACTTGTTTACAAGAATGTCTAAAAACCTTTTTTACATCATACATTTTAATCAAAGATTTCCTAGTATGTTTCTTTACATGATAATTGACAATATGCACATTATAGAAAGCATCAAAGCAATTAACATGTTTAGAAACATTCAAAGAAGATTTTCTCATCTCACTATCATGCATCTCATTCTCTAGTTTGCATTGTTTAATATACTCAAGGCATCTATTTTTAATATACCCTACAACATTGCAAAAATGGCAAACCGACATAAGTTGGGAGATGTTATTTATGTTAGAGTGTACCAACGTTGAAGGCTCATTTCTCTTCTTGATTTTGCTCTTGACATTGAAAGGGTTGGCTTTTGAAATCTTCTTGTTCCTTAGTGACTTGCTTTTGGTTGTAGGAGACTCCACTTGCTTATCGACAAATCCTAAGTCACTTGAATCTTTATGAATTATACCAAGCTCTTTGGCCTTCATGATTTCCAATTCCTCTTCCTTGCCTTTGATTGTTTCCTTTAAGAAAAATAAATAATTAGCAAAATCATTTATTAAATTTTTGACCACATGAGCGTCTTCAACCATCTTCTTTTCTTGACATTTGATCACTTCACTCTTCACTTCAACTTCCTTCAAAGCTTCATCTTTTTCCTTCTCAAGAGTTTGAGCTCTTTCCATCAAGTAGAAGTTGTTGGTCTTTGATTCACAATTCTCATCATTGAGTTGCAAAGGACAGATGATCATGTCTAGCTTGATTGTCCATCTGGAAATCCTCTTCTTCTTTAATTTATTCTTGTTACGAAGTCATGTCACATAGGTAGTTACCTACATAAACATTATCTTGCAAGAAATCTAGTTTCTCCTCACTTCGCTTTTGTCACTAATATTCTCTTTAAGCTCATCAATAAAATTGTTATTAGACAAATACCAAGAAGAAAATAAATGACCACATTCACATATATCTTGAAGAATATCCCATGCCTTTTTAGTTTCATCAACAAGAGGTGGAAAATCAACACAAACAATATAAAGCTCAAGGTTGCTATCCATAGCTAGTAAATCACTGTGAGTGTATCTCGGGATCTCACTAAGTGCAATCTAATGACCAGCTCTGATACCAAATGAAAAATACAAATACGGTTATTTTGCCTAAAGCTAACTTAGAAGGGGGTGAATATGTTACTACACCTTTTTCATTCCCTTGAAACAAACACAAGTTTCTCCCTCTAAGTAGCTTGTATCATACTTCAAAAACAAATTCAAGCAATGTCAATATAATTAAAGATATGCTTGTTCAAACAAAGACAATATATACAATAACAAGTATGTGATACAAACTCAAGTTATAACAAGGCTTGTATACAAAAAAGCTTCAACACATATAAAGTTGATATAATATGAATACAATTACAAAGATATCAACTAAGATGTATATCAACATATACACAAATATAAGGAGATAGGGATAGAGAAAATCAACAAATGACTTTTACGTGGTAAAACCTTCTAAGAGGAAACATACACGGGTTGATACCACAACCACTGGCAAACACCTTTCACTAGTAAGATAAAAATATACAATCTCTCAAGTGACCACTTCACCTAGAAATCTACCATTCAACCCTACACAATGAAAAAGATGTCTACATGCTCAACTATCCAGATCACCCCAATCCTAGTCGAGACTTCCATGCACAAGTTGAAGATCCCCACTCCAAACATATGAGTTCCACTGCTTGACTATCCGGATCACCCCGATCCTATCCAAGTCTTACAATGCTCAACTATCCAAGTCACTCCTACTCTAGTCGAGACTTCCGCTTGCACAAGTTGAAGATCCCTTCTCCAAACATGTGACTTCCGCTGCTTAGCTATTCGGATCACCCCAATCCTAGCTAAATCTTACAATGGTCAATTCAAAGATTCATTCTAAGAAATGAGACTTCTGACCTTTTGCAAGGTAAATGATATAAGTGAGTGTAAATGATGCAAACACACACAACATAGTATATATGATCAATATATCATATGGAAACTATAATTGAATCAATATGCACATATCATATTTATTCTAGTTTACAATCCTAAAAAAATACAATCACACTCGATGATGCATGTACATATGAAATGTGTGGATTAGACACAAAACATGAAGAACTAGATATCTGTCATCAAAAGCACAAATCAATTATATCTAGAACTTATATCATGAACAAACAACATAGAGTATGTGAAACACTTAACACACACAAAAGTCTAGATTATGTTCAATCATATAAAAACACTAGAATCAATTTGATAAAATAAAATGTACATCTCTAGCAAAATATTAGAGTTAAGATTCTCAAGATAATCAATTAAATTCAAACAAGCTCTAAATTATCAATCATAAATGCTATTTCAATTAATCTTCAATTAAAAAGACCTAGCATATGAGAAGACTATCAATCAATAAAATCAAGTCAATAAACACACAAGATAGTCCTAGATTTGACGCTAGCACAATACAACACCTCAAACATGTGAAAACATAGATTTAGAAAAAAACCTAACTCAACATGTTAATCAATTGAAGCTCAAACTAGCTCTATTAGAGATCTTTTCTCTAATCAATGATTACACATCAAAAATACATATATATGAGAAGAAAATTCAAGGCAATTGAAGACTTGATGATGAAGAATAAAGTAGAAATCAATACCTTGAAAGAAAAATGTGCAGCTTCATTTTTCTGAGTAGTCCTATCAGTAAACTCAATCTATTGACTCCAAATTTTATGGAAATGATAGAGGACTGGTAGACAAAGATTTATAATTTGAATCACTCAAAACAGACTCCAAATGAGAAAGTTATGGTGTTTGGAAGATGAGAAAATTTGGAGAGAAAATTATGCACTTATGTTTTTCAATTTTTTCTTCTTAAATGAAATGAGAGGGAACAAGAGAATTTAAAGGAGGGTAACAAGGGATTAAAATCCAAACAATTGGAGGCTACCATACTGGCTTCCAGTGGAGGCATGTGGTCTCCATGGGACCAGTTGCACTCCCTTCCTGTGGAGGCCACGTGCCTCCAAGGGAATGAAGGGCTTGGCACCTCTCATCCCTCTTGCGCTCTCTTGATTTCTTCAACCATAACTCCGGCCTCCGAACTCTGATTTCAAATATGTTTTTGGATTACTAAGTGGTACTCCCTCACACACAAAATACATCAAGACAACTTTCACAAAAGATATTGAATTCAACATGAAAATCAAGGACGAAAACCATGTTCGATAAAATCATGGAAAGTTTCTTAAACATTTAATTTGAACTTGAAACTTAATGAATGAGTAATCATATTAATTCGAACTCAAAGAGTAATTATATAAGCTCAAACTCAAGTTCAATAACATATAAACAAAAACAAATAAACACAAGAACACACAAGTATGCTATTTTCTAAAACTAGTCTTGCAATTTATGAAATTGTCAACATTAAATCTAATGCATGTGCATACACGTATAAGTGTGTGTATTGTGTTAAACCAAATTATGTACAACTATGCAAGGACACATATGACTATAATGTATGTGTGTGCCTAGGCCTTGCAAGAGGAAAGAGTCTCGGTTTACCTTTTGCTAAGTAAATTAGCTTTATTCCTCTTGAAGCCACCACTTTGCTTGAATGTTGTCCAATCTTCCTTGAAGCTTGATTATCCACAAATGCTAGACAACTAATTAATACAAACCAAATGTCATTTTGATATAGAATTATGCCAACACAAAACACAAGCACTAACACTACTTTCTTTTCAATAATGCGCTTGTAGACACACAGCTCGTCGATGTTTTGCTCAAAGCTACAGGTTTTGATAGCATTATCAAACCTGAGGTTCCAAGATCTAGATGATTTCTTTAGTCCGTAAATGGACCTTTGTAACTTGCAAACTTTTTGCTCTTGATCTGTAGCCACATATCCCTCTAGTTGCATCATGTAGATGCTCTCATCAAGATTACCATTCAAAAATGCAGTATTGACATCCATTTGCCAAATTTTGTAATCAAAATAGTCAGCAATGAATAAGAGAATCCTAATAGACTTAAACATGGCTACTGGCGAAAAGGTCTCTTCATAATCGATCTCTTCTTTTTGGGTATAATCCTTTTCCACTAGCCTTGCCTTGAAGGTCTCTACCTTCCCATCTACTCCTCTCTTTCTCTTATAGATCCACTTACACCATATGAGTTTTATCCCATCCGGTAAGTCTACAAGTTCCCAGACCGAGTTGGAGTACATGGACTACATCTTGAGATTCATAGTTTTAAGCCATTCCTCTTTGTCATAATCTTCAATTGCATTCTTAAATGTCAATGGATCATCTACATTATCATTAGAGATGACATCTCGTCCCTCTCCAATACCTAAATAACATTCAGGTTGTCGAACAACCCTCAAACTACGTCTAGGTGGTAATGTATCCTGAGTAGGAATCATTTGACTATCAGATGTTAATGGATCAACAGCTCTTGTTGACTGAGCACTGGTGGTACCAGGCTCCATCTCATTTAATACGATTTTGCTTAGAGGTTTATGATCACTCATATAGTTATCCTCAGGAAATGTTGCACTTGTCGATACAAATACTTTGTTCTCCTCAGGACTATAAAAGTATCCACCTCTGGTCTGCTTGGAATCCTTGGAATAACCTACAAACAAGCAGACCATAGACTTAGGGTTTAGCTTTCCAGTTATGTTCTTCAGTATATGTATTGGACACCCGCATATGTGAAAATGTCACAAACTAGCTTTACGACCAAGCCATAACTCCAGGGGAGTCTTAGAAATAGATTTGGATGGGACTACATTCAAAATGTAGGCCGTTATTTGTAGTGCATATCCCCAAAAGGAGTTTGGTAATTATGAGAAACTAATAATAGATCTCACAATTTCCATCAGGGTTCTATTTCTCCTCTCTACAACACCATTCTGTTGTGGTGTTCCAGGAGCTGTGAGTTAGGATACAATCCTATGCTCAACCAAGTGGTCTTTAAACTCTTGGTCAATATACTCACCGCCACAATTCGATTGTAGAGCCTTGATAGTCTTGTCTAATTGGTTCTCAACTTCAGCTCAGAATTCTTTGAACTTTTTAAAAGTTTTTGACTTTCGTTGCATTAGGTAGACATATCCGTATCTGGAGTAGTCATCTATAAAAGTGACATAATACTCATAACCACCCCTTGCTTTAACATTCATCGGTCCACAAACGTCTGAATGTATAAGCTCTAGTGGTTTTGTAGCTCTAAGCCCTTTTCCAAGAAAAGGTCTTTTGGTCATTTATCCTTCTCAATAGGATTCGCAGACAGGTAAGGTACCAACTTTAACTGACTTAAAGGCCAGCTTTTTACTAGTCTATCTATCCTCTTAAGGTTGATATGGTTAAGTCTTAGATGCCATAGATATGTTTCATTATTTGGAGAAATTTTTTGTCGTTTTGTTTTAGGTTTTTCAACTTTAAACAATTCAGCATTGAACAGTGATGTATGAATTAACAGTCTTAAAACATACAAGTTATTTTCAGTTAAACCTGAACAAATATTTAAACCATTTCTAGAAACAATGACTGACTTATTATTAAAAGAAACAGAATATAATTGTTCCAACAATTTGGATATAGATATCAAATTTCTTGTTAATCCACGAATGAAATCAACAGAGTTTAACATAAGAAAATAGTTTTCAAACAAGAGTCTAACTACTTCTACTGCTCTTGCTGACACGACATCCTCTGACCTAACGTGCATCGAGAAGGCCCCATCCTCTAGCTCCGTTCGCTATTGACCTCAGCTATGTTGAAGTAAGACATCATGCCCAGGACATATTCCTGAACAGATGCACCCTCCTTCATCTGAGCAAGCATTGCGGAATGAATAGCTTCGTGCCGCTTTTGCTCAGAGGGCTGCTCGAACATACCCTGCAATGACTTTATGATTTTGAATGCTGTAGTCATTGCCTCGTGCTTTGTAACAAGCACTTCTGTCATACTAGCTAACAGATATGTTTGAGTCTTCTCATCAGCTGAGACCCATTTCTGGTATGCCTCACGAACATTTCGTGTTGCATTGGCAGCAGGCTGTGGAGGACATTCATCTGTTAGCACGAATTTTAGGTCTTTTGTTACCAAAATTGCATTAAGGTGATGTTTCCATTTCGTGTAATTTTCTTCGGTTAGTTTTTCATTAGCAAAGATTTGTAAGAGTGCAAAAGACATTGCTGATAAAACACAAATAAAGAATTCATTCACTCATACATTTAATTCACATGTCAACGTTTGGCATAAAATTAAATATGATGCATGAACATATTTGATGAACAAGAAAATCCCTAAAAACAGTTTCTACGCCACGACAATCCAGTATACCACAAGCAAGTGCCGCCTTCGGGTCAGTCAAATTCTTGCATGTTGGATCAAGACTGTAAGTTCCTCGGTTTTTGGTTGGCTTATTTCATTATCAAAAGCACAATGGGAATGTTATATAATGGATAACTTAGGTGATCATGATTGACAATCTTTCGGACATCCCAAAGTGCTTTAAGAAGGTATATCACTTGTCTTGACTTCTTGAAGAGATTAGTTGCGCACACACACACACTTTTATATGCATTTCCATGCCTCTCTTGCATATGTGTTTCTTTGATTGTGTGCTTTTATGCTTTATCTCATGCTTCATGTATGTTCTTTGTTAATGCACTTCTATTATTGCATTTGTTTTTCTTGTCGTGTGCATTGTGTTTGATTTGGTTTGGTTATTTGGAGTAATGTGTCTAGTTTCAAAAGATTGGTTTTCAATGATTTAAATGTTTTTCAAAACTGACCTTTGTATGGTCTTGTGACCATAACGTTTTATACAAAGATCCAAAATGAGTTTTGAAAATTTTTGGATAAACTAGACACCCATACCTTTCCAACGGTATATTATTCGTAATATTTCATGACTGTTTGGATTAGTTTTGAAATCTCCAAAGTGACCACTAAAACAGAGCATCTCTGCTGTTATCCGAATCTGACCTATGATTACTCTTTTGACTATAACTTTTTTTTCTAGACATCCAAACCTCATTCTGTAAAAATGATCAGAAATTGAACTTCCATACCTTTCCAACTGTATATTATCCGAAAGGTTTTGATATCATTTGGTCATGTTTTGAGGCACTCGAATACCAAGCTGATGCGTTATCAGGCGAACTGCGCAAATTGCCTATAATTTGCATTCCAGCAATATGCGCTATACGTGCGCTATACGTGTGCTGTACGTACATGCGCACTTGAGGGAAATTTGTTTTTCCAGTATAGTTGTGCGATATGTGCGCTATATGTGCGCTGTACGTACTGCACAAGTGCCCAAAATTGTGTTTTTAACTCGTCTAAACGTCATCGTTTCACTTGTGCACTATATATTCATCACTTTCTCATCTTCTTCAATCAAGAACTTAGAAATTACAAACACTAGAGAGAGAGAATTCATTTTAGAGAGAGAAAGCTTGAATCCATTGATTTTTAACTCTCCAATCAACTCAAATCCTTCATCATCATTCATCATTCATCATCATATAGACATGGGTCTTCAAGTTTATGACTAGGTAATATCATTTACATCTCCATTTCATATTATTGATGTTCTTGACCTAGGATTAGCTTTTATTACATGATTAAAAGCTTGAATAATATTTCTTGATGAATGTATTGTTGAATGTTTGTTGATTATATGATAAATATATGTTGAATATTTGTGAAGGAATTTCATGGGTCTCTCTTTGATTGAGTTTATTTATGTTTGGTAGCATTCTAGGTTTATATAACATCTAGCAAAATCATTATAACAATTGATTGGGTTTGTTTGTGATTGATTGATTATAGGGTTGCATTTATTATATTGACTAAATGCATTGTCTCTACCACATTGATATATGTTAATATTGAAAACATTGTGAGTGATAATATTGATTGATTGTGGTAGATTGTGATAGCTAGAAATTCCATGTCATTTATGCCATCTAGCTAAGTCTTGTGATTACTCACATAGACATTGATAATCAGAGTTTAGTGACTTGTCATTAAATCTCTAATTAAGCATATAGTGTTGTCTAGCATTATATTGCATTATTGAGTATCATTGCATATTCACTTAGACTTGCATTATCTCTTCATTGAGTTAAAGTCTTGTGACTACAAGGTGTAGCGCACAAGCAAGGTCACGATCACTATAAAAGGCTTGCGGGTAGAGATAGTCGAGTTCTTCCGAGAACGGTGTGATAGAAGGTCAACCTAGGTTGTAATCGATATCTCATATAGTGGATTTTGTGGATCAGAGTGGCTAGTAATCTAGCTTGTGAGTTTTGCCCCGTTTGAGGGTTTCTCACGTAAATAACTCATCGTGTTTTTATTGTTTTCTGCATTGTATTATTATTTTTATTTGGATGGTTGATTCATGTTATGCTTTGCGATTAATTTTGATTAAGTCGAAAAGTTGGTAACTATTTTGATAACAACCTATTCACCCCCCCCCCCACCCTTCCCCCTTCCCCCTCTAGGTTGTATTAGACACACGTTGTGTTATTTCAAAGACATTATCAATCAAATGATATACCATAATAAATCTTATTCCTCTATCATTTAACCATTGTTTAATTCAGTCAGGTTTACAATTAACAAAATTTACTTAAAAACCTTGTGATTGTAACCCACCATTTCAGATCTCTTAAGCTTAACTTGAGAATTGTCGTCTTAGGGTCGGTCAATCCCAAAATACACTCAGAAACCCTATCCATGAGGAACTCAACCTTGATATTGATTCTCATGGAGATCTTCCTTAGGGAGGATGAAAACAAAGCCATCTCGAGACCCCATTTGAATCTCACGGTATTGAACTAATGATGGAGACTGTGAGATATAATGTCATATATCCCTCTCCCACTCACTATTTTAGAATTAGGGTTTTCAATTAATGTACCTAGATATTACTAAGATTAAATAGCTAATTTCAATCAAAACATTTAGGGCATATATAACAAATTATTAGAATCTTATTCTAATAAATAAACTAATCCGATTTTTAACTAATTAAAAATCTAGTTAAATTTTCAAATTCTAATCGATGTAAACAATTTTACTAAGACTAGAATTATTTAATGTGATTTACCAAGTTTTAACTATTAAAACTAATCACATTATTAGGTCCAATTATATTAGGGCTTTAATCTAATTAAACCTAATAATAAGCGAAGGACCTAACTAATCTAACTAATTAAACAATTTAATTAATAGACTAGTTATTAATGAGAATTACCAAGTTTTTACTCTAAAACCTAATCTCATTATATAATTGTTATTGGTATAATTTGAATAAATAACAAGTCAGCAAAAACAATTATTGACATGTCAACCAAAGTAAAATCAACCTAAAGTGATCAGAAAATAAACCTACAAATCTGATCAGAGTTACCTAGATGGTCAGGTTTTTGATACCCTACCAAGATAATAAGATCGATCGGGTTATCATGATAACGATCGGGGGAAAGTTAACTGATCAGGTTTAGTTACTTGATCGGGTGAAGATCCCTGGTTTGGGGTAAAAGAGATCTCTGACGGATAGCAGGATCCATACCTGAATTTGAAGAAGGTGGGAAGGAACTCTGGCGACGATGAAGATTCAGTTGGATCGACGAACTTTGAGAAGATCGTTGATGGAGGACAGTAACACAGAAGATGAAGAGTTGCGTAAATTAAAATAAACAAATGCGTGAGAGGGAAAACGAAAGGGTTTAAAAGTATTTATATGCAATAATGACGTCATGTGAGAGTAGTGGTTAGTATTCAAATCCCGAAGATCACGCACCATTTGAAATTTAAAACACCGTTGTCAGTTGCGTCAAATCATTGATGCAAATCAACCGTTTATGGCTAGGATTTAAAGTTAGTTTTCCATCATTATTACGCATTTAAGAGCTACAAGACAAAAGAATCCCGAGTTAAACATATCTCACCGAACGAATGGATGTCGTTTAACCAAGTGCTCGGTTTGAATGTTTAAGGGGGGTATTGTTATTGGTATAATTTGAAGAAATAACAAGTCAACATAAACAATTATTGACATGTCAACCAAAGTCGAATCAACCTAAAGTGATAAGAAAATAACACTATAAATCTGATCAGAGTTACCTAGATGGACGGGTTTTTTTTATACCCGACCAAGGTAATAAGATCGATCGGGTTATCATGATAACGATCGAGGGAAAGTTAACTGATCAGGTTTAGTTACTTGATCGGGTGAAGATCCCTGGTCAGGGGTAAAAGAGATCTGGTCGGGTTTGGAGGACGATCGGGTAAGCAACACGTGGACAATGTCTAGATAAGTTCTGATGTTTAGCGTATTGATAACTTTATTACGACTCAAACACATAAAGAAGAATCCTCTTCAAGTATGGTTGCAAGAAGCATACTCGGACAAGGAAACAGATATCCATAAGAGTTATCAGAACACTAAATAGGAAAAGTCCTAATACAATTAAAACTACTCCAACAAGATCGAGCTTTATTAAATCACTACTGCATTTCTCTTACTTATACTCCAAGAACTAGGGTTTTATGCATGTATAAATAGACCTAAAAAATACCCAACAGGGGTTGGCGAATCATTAAGGATTCAAGAGAGCAAGTAAGATTGTATGTGTAATCATAATCATATAGTGATTTTTCCTCTCGCCGTCACCGGCAACCGTGGTTTTTTCCCTTACGGGTTTTCCACGTAAAATCTTGCTTGCACGATATCTTTTATTTCTTTTTGATTTAATTATATAGTTGCAAACCTTACCTATTTTTTGTGACGTGTGATTGAATTCTTACAACCCAAAAATCGTCGTCAACAATTTGCGCTAGAAGGAGGGGTGTAATTCGTGTTGAACGAACTTTTGTTAAGTTAACCTTGAAGAACTTGTGAAGCAGCACTATGGCAAACAACAGGTATGGAAGTCGGACCACACGTGACACCGGTACCCCGTGCGATATCAACAGTTCCGATCTAGTGAACACCCGTATCGCCGAAGGAAACATACCTCCAGTGACTCCAACTTCAATTGGTCAAGCCACCATAACCTCCACAAACACTCTCCCAGTAATCTCCCAGGAATCTCCCCGGATGCATTCCAACTGGTTCAAAAGTCCCTGTGGAGGGTCGTCGAGGACGCCGCTAGACAAGGGATCAGTATATCCGCCACCGTAAATTTAACCTCACCATTCCAGTTACAAGCACCCGTAGTGGCACGGGATCCCAGAATATTGTCTGATATAGTAATTCCAACTCTAGACGCCCCATCTAAAACTGGTAAAAATAAGGAGAATCCCTACGATAAGAGGGATCGATCCCAAAAGAATGATGGTCGGCATGGTTATCAGGATCACATGGGGAATGAGGACCAAACTAGCCAGAAAAGAAGGGAGTGCAGCCCGCATGATGACGTCTTAATGGGAAAGACAATAAGTAAAGTTTGACTAGAGACAAATTCTAAGAAAACGAGAAAACATGCATCAAGACCCGTGTTCAAGAGTAACGGAACTTCCTTCATTAAGATAAAGGATAAACACCAAAGCAAGTCCAGTTCAGTTCATCTTACTAGTATTAGAGTTAGATTCCAATTAGTGAGTCCAAAAAACTTATACGATTGGAACTAGAATAACTCGATCACATAAAGATATAAATAGGACTGAATTATTATTGTAAAGCATAACGAAAAATACTGTAACCATTATTCTCATAGTGAATTTTTCTTCGTCGCTAAGTGGCAACTGTAGATGTTTCTCCATTCCCAGAGTTTTACCACATAAAACCTCTTGTCCTCGTTACATTCACTTTCTTATTCATAAATTTTTCATACTAGAACGTTGACTTGCTAATTTACCAAAAATCACCGTTAACATAATTAAAGCTAACATATAATTCTGACTTGATTAACTTAACATATTATAAGTAAATAAAACTATCTATCCATAGTACTCTGCTCAAATATGTTGTGGGACTGGATTTCCTCTTAATTCATTATTATCTCGAATCTGTTATGGGACTGTGTTCCCTCTGAAATCTTGATCTATTCTAAAATTAAAATCACATGTAACTCAATTTAGAATTTATCTAAAAAAATTACTAAATACGAATCTGACAAAATAAACGTAAACTTATCTGTGCTCATTCTTAGACTGGTTTCCCACTGTTTTTCTACTTCCAAATTCCCTCCAAATATAATTATCTTAGCTGCTACATCCACGGTGCACTGCTCATATTCTTGCACCTTTACTTTATTTCTTCTTCAATTCTATCTCCGTCTCTCTAGATCTCCTCCAGTTTCTTAATATTCTATTCTCTCTCTTTTAATCTCACGGATCCTATCTCTCCCCTCTCTTTCCTTCATTTCTCTTCTTTCTTTCTTTCACATATTTCTTTCTTTCTCTGTTTGCACAACCGAAATCTGCTTCTCTCTCCTCCATATTTCTATCTCTCTCTATCTATCTCTCTTTCTCACGCAAGCTACATGGTCTCAGTGGCGGACCCAGAAATTTTAATGAGGTGGGGCACTTGAACAAAAAACAATTATTTAAAACAATTTAATGAAAATTTAAAATCATAATAAAATGTGTTTTTTTTTATATAAAAATGATGGTATAATGAATTTTTTATTAAAAAAAATAGAATACTCATACGAAATGAATTAAATAATCTTACATTTAAAAGAACTAAAAACAAGAAACAAAATATTAAAAAAATAAACAATAACAAGAAAAACAACATGTAAAATGAAAAATTATAGTATTTATTCGTAAAAAAAATTAAAATATAGTTTTATAATAAAAAATTTTGCTTTGTATTTATAATGAATTGACTTTAAATTTATACAAAAATAATTGATTAATAAATATTACTAGAAATGTTTTTGAATTTTTTATTTTTCTAATTATTGATTCTAAATAAATTAGAATAATAAAATAAAGAAAAATATAAATGATAAAATAAAATGAATCATAATAATAGATGAACTATTTTAATATAATAAATTTAAATTTGAGATTTTAGGGTTTATTGATTGGATATGTTAGTATGTCAAACTAAAAATATCAGAAATAAGAAAATTTCAAAATAATAATAGATAAGATAATTTACTATATAATAGAATTGAATTAAGTAAACCACAAATTAAGGATAGTTAAAGAATTTAACAATGAGGGGAAAAAGAAAATTGATTATTTTATTGTAGAAGAAAATGAAAATTTGATAAAGGAATTGGAAACGAGTGTAAATAAAAAATAGATATTATAAAAGGTATTTGTTTTGCTTATGGTGAGAATTGAACCAGTGACTAAAACAATGAAATGAAGACAATAAACCAGCAGTGCTGTATAACAACATATGTCATAATGTGTTATTTGTGATATATATATATATAAACATAAAATGATTTTTTTTAAAAAAATTTGAGGTTGGGCACAGGCCCCACCTGGTCTCTATGTGGGTCCGCCCCTGCATGGTCTGGTTCATATATATTTTTTCTACTTTTCTCTCATGTTTTTGGTCCAAACGTCCAGTCTCTCATCTCTCCTCTTTTTATCTTCTTTTATTTGTTTATTCTATTTATCAGCCACTAATCACGCATGCACTTGACACCTCACACCCAAACTTGCCACCTCTCCCCTAAACATGCCACTTGTCATTATTTTTTTAAATCTGATGGATTGGTTTCTAATGGGCTTGGATCAACTTGGGATTGGACTAGATATTTTTGGTTTGTTTAATGGGCTTGGGCTAATTTAAGGATCTGGATTTTACATAAATAAGTTAAATGGTAGAGTAGCGATAATGACACTCCTCAAAAATAATATCTAAACCCTTTTTGTAATCACATCCAACAAATTTTTAAAAAAATTTTTAATTTGTAAATAAACCCCATTTAATGTCAAAAATACCCTTTCTTTAATTATAATGTATTATATTTTTGTAAGTACACACCATCTATGACTATTATTATATTATTTAATCAACTTTATTATTATTTCAAATTTTGTTATAACCTTTAATTCTCTTACTATTCTTTCTCTTCCCAATTTCTTTTTCTCTTCTTGGTTTTTTCAAATTCAAACTCCATTTTCGTAAAAAAAAATTTTAAGGTTTTTATTTATTTATTGGAGAACCACTTTCTGTTTGAGATAGTTGTAGGGATGCAAGATTTGTGTCATGTCTCAATTAATGTGGAAGTAGATAGGTGTTAAATGATATTTCAAAAAAAGAAAAAGATAGGAGTTCGATGAAATTGAAGAGCATCTTTTTTTTTTGACAAGAAAGAACATATAATATTGATAAATAAAAAAAGTCTAAAGTGTGTTTGAAAGAAATAAAAAAAAATATAGATAATATAGTTAATTTAAAAGTGTGTTTATATACATAATGATTTTGTTCTTCTAATAAAAAATAATTTAAAACTTTACTTTTGCACTACCAAATTTGTCTCATGATTTTGATTCATTTTCCATATATACTTAGCAATCAATTTGTATTTCCTTAAAGAGATTGAAAATATGTTTAAAAGAGAATCTAGGGTTTATTAAAATGGAAAGAGTTTTTATGATATATGTTAATATCAAACCATTAATAGGAAAAAACAAACTACAAAAGATTAAAATAGGAAACTAATTAAAAATTATTTGTGGGTGTACTAACAAACAATTAGTCCTCTTAGTAATTTTACTTAAGGGTATTATTGGATTTTTAAAAATATATTATTTTAGGGTGCACATATGGTTTTTAAAGGGTGCAAATATCGTCACTGTAGATGGTATGACATATGAGGTACTAGACATTGGAAATAATTGGAACATGTAAGTGTACATGGATGGCCTTGTCTCGCCCAATTACAAAAATGACTTCACTAATAAAAGTTAATCAAATTGTCTTTTCATTTCATTTCATATATATATATATATATATATATATTGTTTTATATGTTTGTTAGTGAGGTTTTTTTTTTTAATTTCTTGTATTTTGAACAAAAAAGGTGCCAGAATATTGGTTCCAATAGAAGAGCAGTGGAAGACTATTACATAACATAATTTGCTTTAATGGTCCGTGCCTCTATATATATTATATTTTTTTTCTAATTAGAGATAATATATTTTCTAAGCTTTTTATAGTTTGGAAACCAATTATACCTTGGTAGTTTATTATTATCCTTTTGAATTAATGATATTTTTATAGTGTTTTTCTAATATATGGTTTTTGTTTTGTAACCAGATTTTCGTACGAATATCTTATATTGTGTGATTTTATTGTTGGTTCTTTTGTATCCCAATTGGTTATAAGCTAAATGAACATGTATTTTCACTTCAGCTCTGTTATTTCATATTTTATGTTAGATATAGACTCAAGGATTCGAATATTAATATAGTACAATCTATTACTTCAACCAAAAACAGTCTTATAAGTAAGGCTCGTATATCACATAATAGTGAACAAAGATAGGACAACATTTTCTCTATTTGGCCTATGCAAAAACAAAGTCAGCCATAAAATTTTAGATGTTATTTTGTTTGCAGAGCATTAAGCATTGAGCACGAAGCTCTTTTACATAGAAGTGGATAAAATCTAAGAATTATAATATACAGTCTTTCTATTGTCAGTTCGAACTGATATAAGATATATCAGTTCCTTGCATATGGACCATTGGATTTAAAAGTTGTTTTGACAAGTGCATACAACCAAGTCAAAGCATTTAAATCCAATGACTCACATACAAAGTACTGATATATCTTATATCAGTTCGAACTGATAATAGAAAAATTGTTATGTTATATATCAGTTATTTTCCTGTCTGTGCGCACTGATAGAATTATATAAGAACATTGAATATGAGCCACTCATTTATAAAAGAGTTCTGACAAGTGCATACATACCAAGTCAAAGTATGTAAAACGAGTGGCTCACATTCAATGTCCTTATATAATTCCGTGCGTACGTATGTGAAAATTTTCAGTTATATATATATATATATATATATAATAGCATTTCTTATAAATATATTTAAAAACATACTTCTAAATAGAGTTAGCAATCAAATGGGATTTGAATATGGAAAGGTTTCTCATTTAACTTCTGTTTAATTATCTCTGCACCTGAAAATGTTTCTCATTGAATTTCTGTTCATTTGCTTCTAAGAGTTGGATGGTTAGTGTTCTTTTTAGCATATTGTTCCATGTGACAATTTTCTATTCAAATTTTTGATAAAAACAATTGCAAACTTCTACAAAAGAAATTTAATATCGTTAATGAACGTCGTTGTAAATTGTAAGCTTGAGGGATTCATAGAGAATGTTTAGAAGTCTTGTGACATGAAGCAAGTTCTTGAAAAAGAGATGAAGAAAATTAATTGTTATGAGAATTTCAACAATCTCTTAGGTCTGTCTATCTCGTTCTATATATAATTTGTGTTGGTTTGTTTTATCAAAATTTCTTTGTAAACATATTCTCCTTTTCGGTTTGTTTCATATGTTATGGGTGTTAATGTATATATGTTTAGGGGTATTTTTGTCTAGTCACAAGTAGATGGTTCTTTAGTCTTTTCATGCTTCTATTTGCTTTATCTTGATTTTAGGTTATATAGCTACAACCGCTCTTTTCAACTGCTGTTGTGTATTCTTTTTTTCCTCTCTTTGTTTTATCAGACATAGTTTTGCAAGATAACGTGAGACAGCATTTTCTATTTTTTTAACTGTATTTGAGCTGATTTTACATGGTATTAAAGCTAAGGATTTGGGGAGTAATTAAGCTTCTGATGCCGATATTGTGTTCAACCATTGTTCTTGGGTTAGCCATCTTCAAAAAAAAATTCTGCATTCTATTACAACCAGGTTACAGTTTTTTGCATTATCTGTCAATTAATTGTTGTCTTTGCTATTTAATTGGTTTGTTAGAACTTGTTTGGAGTTGGATTTTTGATTAACTATGGATTCTTCTAACAATGATTTTAAAGTAATTTCGGTTCACTTGAATGGCTCGAATTACATGTATTGGAAATTTGCTATGAAAAATTTTCTTTTTGGCAAAGAGATGTGGGAGTATATCAGTGGTACTGTGACTTGTCCAAAATCCACTGATAATGATTATGACAAGTTAAAACATCAGTGGAATACTGTTAATGCAAAGATTATGACTTGGATATAAATAACTCTGTTGAGTTTTCTATTGCAATTCATTTAGCAAAGTTTTAGAATGCTAAGGATGCTTGGGATTATCTTGATGTCACATACAATCAGTCCAATTTTGCAAGGAGGTATCAGATTAATATGGATCTTCGGAAAAAAAAAAAACAAGGTGATTGATTCGTTCAAGGGTTTTATTCATGTTTGACTGAAATGTGGGACAAGTTAGCCTTAATGGATCCTAATGAGCCGGCAACAGACACTATGTATCAGAAACTAGGGGAAGAACATAAGTTGGTAGAACTTTGATGGCTTTATGTGACGATTATAAAAATCCACGTAGCTCGATTCTTCATCGGTCACCTTTACTTACTGTTTCTATTGTTGTCAATGAGTTATTGGCTGAGGAGACTTGTCTTAAATCTCTTAGTTTGATGTCTCACTCGGGTCCTTCCCAAGTTTTTGCTACAGGTTCACAAGGATTGATATGTCACTGATAAACCGAAATCAAAGGTTACTATGGATGAGTGCGCTTATTGTCATGAGAAAGGTCACTAGAAAAGTGCATGCCCTAAGAGTAACGCACACAAATCTGCCCACAATGGCTCTAGGCAAATTTTCAAACCAAAGGCAGCAATAGTGACAACTAATGTTGGGTCTTCTTCTACCACCTCAGGATAATTAATCTTCTCTCAATATTTCATCTCTTGCAGTGGAAGCAGCTCTGATTCTTGGTGTTTCAGCATCCTCTGGCGCTTAGTTTGCATCACTAGTAGGATTGTCTAGTATGATGTATACCGTCTACTACTTGGATCATTGATTCAGGTGCAACACATCACATGACTCATGATAAATCTCTTTTCTCTCATAGTATCTCACCTTCTAAGTTCACCTCAATTATGGCTGCTAATAGAGCTTCTTTGCCTCTAGGCTCCATTGGTTCAGCTACTCAGCCTACTTGGTCCCTCCTAAACGTTCTTCATGTTCCTTATCTTTTTGTTAATCTTTTGTCGATTAGTCAACTTACTGATATGGGATTAAATGTTATTTTTCTTCTCATTCTTGTATATTGCTAGGATTGCGCCACAAAAAGGCAGATTGGGATCGGCCGTATGGAGGGAGGTCTTTATATTTTGGAATAATTCTTTTTCCCTCCACCGGTTGATGCGTCTGTCGATTCGTCGTCTTTTGAATTGTCATCTACATCATCACCCTTTTATCTTTGGCATTCTAGATTAGGACATATGTCTAGTTCTAAGCTTTAGTTTATGATTAAGAAAGGTCTATTAGATACTAATGTTAGCTTTCATGATATCTCGGATCATAATGGTTGTTGTTTGGCTAAACATTCAGCTTTACATTTTAATAGCAGTACTTCATCTAGTCTTGCACCTTTTGAACTTGTGCATTATGATGTTTGGCATCCAGCTCCCTTGCCCACTAAAGGGGGTGCACGATATTATGTTATTTTTGTTAATGATTACAGTCGATATTGTTGGTTGTATCTCATGCAAAAACAATCTGATTTTTATCTATTTATACTTCTTTTAATGCTATGGTTAAAACTTATTTCTCTACTATTATTAAATGTTTTCGGTTTGACTTTGGAGTTGAGTATTTAAGTACAAGTTTTCAACAACTATTAGACTCTAAAGACACCATTCATCAAATTTCGTGTGCTCATACATCCGAGCAAAATGGAATTGCTGAGTGAAAATATCAACACCTTGTTGAGATTGCTCGCTCACTTATTCTTTCTAGCTCTGTTCCTACTGTATTTTAGGGTGAAGCCATTTGAACAACAAATTACATTGTTAACCATATTTCTTCTTCTATTATCAATGGTTTTCTCCTTATGAGCGTTTTATGGATCTGTTCCATCTTATAATCATTTATGAGTTTTTGGTTGTACTTGCTATGTTTTATTACCCAAATTAGATCTCACAAAACTTCTTCTTTATCTGTTATGTGAGTTTTTCTAGGGTATGGAATTACTAAAAAGGGATATCAATGTTATGACCCCGTTTCAAGACAATGGTATGTTTTTGGACATGTTGTTTTCTTAGAAAAGTTACCTTTTTATAAAATTTTGCTTCCAGTCAGTCATCCTTATTCGTTTGAAATTGTTATTATTGACCCATTCCATTCTGATGTGCCTAATGATGAGTTTTCGTCTACTTTATATGTGAAAAATCTTGCTACTACACATACTTAGCCTTTTATCCCTCAAGTGTATTCTCGCCGGTCTACTCGTAACGTGTATACAGATTTGCCACCTCTTTATGGTGACATCCCTACAACCTCTCTAGTGGATATTGATCCTTCATCTTTGTCTCCACATCACAATCCTCATCGTTCTCGTCATCCTCATACTAGGTATGCTTTTCCAACTCAAGCTTTCACTTCAGAATACTTGTCTTTCCTAACTTTGATCGGAATGATTTATCCACCTATTTTAGGCCCCCTTTTCCTATTATTTATTCTCGTTTTCAAACATATTTTTGTATATAATGTGTTTTTTGAGCTTTGTGTAGGTTATATCCCTTAAAATAAGGTGTTAGAGCTTAATTGAAGAGTTTTGAAGGCTAAAGGACATAAATTGTAATGGCTCGTGCAGAACACCCAACTTTGGAAGATCATATCTCCCTCATTAGATCAAACCACATTGAGATCCACATATATTTGGAAATCCATGGCTATCTACTTTCCAACGGTTTTTACGGATTATGATTCTGAGTTTTCTAGAGGAAGTTATGCCCGTTTCCGTAACAGTGAGCAAAGCTGTCAGGCCAATCCGCTATACGCGTCGTCGAAGTTAATAGCGGAAGTTCAATTTGTGAATAGTGGATTTTCCATCAAAGCGAATAGCGGAAGTTGGCAGAATAGTGCTGCAATTGGTTCCGTCGATGCGTACCGCAGAACGAATCGCGAAATGGTCCAAAATTGCAATTTTCAGCCATTTTCTAAGGGGTATTCTTGTCCTTTCACCCCAAAGTTGTGCCCTAACTTCCATACACTATGTATACCCTATTTTCTCACCTCTCTTCGGAGTTCTTACACAGCACACACCTAAACCCCATCTCACCATTCTCTTCATCTTCTTCATCTTTTCCATCTTCTTCACGTAATAAAGAGAGAAATAGCTCCCATAGAGGTTTTTCCTCTATGGGAGCTCACCATATATCTCCACAACAGCATTTATCATTTCCTCCATCCATTCTAGAGTAGATTGCAAGGAATTATGAGCCAAATCCGAGCTAGGAAAGCTAGGAGCATCTTTGTAGGACTTGTCTTCAAGGGTTTGCTCTTATTTGCTCATTTTTTTGTATTTCTTGTTGTCTTTTATGTATAACCCCGATTTGAGAATATTGTAAACCTTCACATGTGCAATATATGTATGTTTCTGCTTAAATTCAATGTGGTTTTTTTGTTTACTCTTGGTTAATTTCATGAATTAAACTTTTATTGTGATATTCGTGTGTGCAGAGGGTCGAAATTGATATGTGCCCATGAATGGAATTAGGAGTAGAGTAATTTAATGTATGAGTAGTGTAATTTAGCATCCCATGATTGTTGATTGATTAGTGGATGATCCAAAATACTATGTTTAGAGTAATTTAAGTGTTAGAGAGTTTAGCTCCAAAGAGTGGGAAATGTTTCAGTTCAGGCATTTAGTTGATAAATTGGTCGTGGTTCAAATTCTTGTGCTTAATGGGTCTTTGTTTCATAGGCACAATTTCCCTCGCATGGTTTGGGTTGGGTAATGAATTGATTTTGGAGAATTCTTTAATCAAGAGAATGAACCCTTAACTTAAATTGAATGGTCTTAATGAATAACAATCAACTTGTTGCATATTGTTGTTTGGTGAGCTTGCAAACATTTTTAGCCATCCTAGAGAGATTAATAAAATTGAATCCTATCTAGAGTAACGACAAACTGAATTCCTCATATGCTCGTGTAATTATAGGGGTATTTCATTGATTAATGCTTTCACTCGGTTAGCCACCTTGTTAATGATATTTAGGTTGTGTGTTATATATCTTGTGGTTCGCATTAACATGCTCAACGTGATATCCTCTACATTTGACCAGAAAGTTGAGAGATCACTAGGCTGGCGTGTAGTCGTGTGTGTGTCTCAAAGAACTTAATAGATTAATGCATATATATTGATGCAATCTCTATGCACTAGAGAGAGGGTAGATATTAATTAAGGGGACACGAGTATATAACATTGGTGTTGTATGAGTATCTCGTATTCTTAATGCTTTCACTTGGTTGCCATCCCGTATTTGGTTAGCCTCGCGGATGAATTATTGGATGTAGTATGGCCCACGTGATTATGCATTACATGCCCAACGAAATAACCACTGTATTTGACCAGCAAGTTGAGAGATCACTAGGCTGGCGTACAAGGCTTCTGTGTGTGTCCCAAAGTACTTAATGAATCCATGCAATTGTGTGGAGTGATTTCTAAGATATCGAGAGAGATTAGAGATCAATTAAGGGGACACGAGCTTATGATATACTTGCAAACTTGAGGGACTAGGTGAGTCTAGTGCTTAATTAGGAGGATTATTATGATTGAGTCATTTCCTTAGCATATCCATACACTTCATGCCATCTTTCCATTCCATCATATCCATGTAAATATTATTTATGTAATTTATTGAGTTATATTATTATTTACTTTTCCGCATACATGAAACACGAGTTCGCTCGGCATGTTGTAATAATAGCTAGAACTAGTGACGGTTGGCGGATCCTACCTCCATATGGAATGATCCTTGTTTGCTGTTGTGCTAGTCCATGTGGCTTGCGTGCTTGCGAGGCCGAACTTAATGTTCATTCCTTTGTTTAGCCTACTACGAATAAAGAAGCCTCTATAGATGCAAATTGGCGTCAAACTATGGAAGAGGAGCTTACTACCTTGCATAAGACAGGGACATGAGAGTTGATACCTCTTCCAGAAGGCAAACGTGCTATTGGCTGTAAATGGGTCTACAAAGTTAAAACTCGCTCTGATGGGCACTTAGGACGATATAAGGCTCGCTTGGTGGCTGAATGATATTCTCAAGAATATGGTATGGACTTCGATGAAACATTTGCTCATGTTGCTCAAATGAAAACCGTGCGTACTTTGATTGCAATTGATGCTTTTTGTGGATGGGATTTGCACCAAATGGATGTGAAAATGCATTCTTAAATGGAGACCTCCGAGAAGAAGTTTATATGCAACCTCTACCTAGTCTTACTCATCCATATGATGTTGTATGCAAGTTGAAAAGAGCTTTATATAGCCTCAAACAAACTCCACGAGCTTGGTTTGAAAGCTTTAGCACTGTTATTCTTCAATTAGGTTATGTTTGTTCTGATTATGATCTATCTCTGTTTGATCATCGCACTTGTACTGGGTTTGTTGTTATCCTTCTTTATGTTGATGACATGATTATTACTAGAGATGATAGTGCATGTATCTAAGATTTAAAGTATCGGTTGTAGTTCATGATTGAAATGAAAGATTTGGGTCTTCTTAGACATTTCCTTGGTATTGAGGTGTCTGCTTCGCCACATGGATACTTATTATCTCAATCCAAGTATGTCTCAGAAGTTGTTAATCGTGCTTATATGTCTGATGAATGGATAGTTGATACGCCTCTTGAGCATAATGTCAAGCTCAATCATTCAGACGACACTCTTCTCTCAAACTCGACTTTATATCATGAAGTTGTTGGTTCATTGGTTTATTTGACGAATACTCGTCTTGATATCAATTATGTTGTTCATCTTGTTAGTCAGTTTGTTTTAGCTCCTCGCACTCTTCATTGGAATGTTGTTCTTCGTATTATCCGATATGTTCGAGGAACCTTGTTTCAAAGTCTACTTTTCTCCTCCAAATTTGATCTTGTTTTGGTGCATGTTCTGACTCTAATTGGGCTGGTGATACAGTTGACTGTAAGTCTACTACAAATTGTTGTGCTTTTCTGGTTGTTCTTTCATTTCTTGGAAAGCAAGAAACAGACTAGTGTTTCTCATTCTTCATCAGAAGCAGAGTACCGTTCTATGGCCATAACTGTAGCTAAAATTGTTTGGTTACGGTGGCTTTTGGGTAAACTTGGTGTCCCTCAATGAATCCTACTCCCATGTATTGTGATAACCAGAGTGCGATTCATTCTTTGCAATCTAGTCTTTCATAAGAGAGCCAAGCATATTGAGATTGGCTGTCATTTTGTTTGTCATCAGTTTCTTAATGGTGTTCTTTATCTGCCTTACATTCCTTCTGCCTTTCAGCTTACAGATTTCTTTACAAAATCCAATACAGTTCAACGTTTTCTATCACTTTTGAGCAAACTCTTATTGGTTCTCCCATCTTGAGTTTGAGGGGGATGTTAATGTATATATATTTTACTATTTTAGGGGTATTTTTGTCTAGTCACAAGTAGAGGGTTCTTTAGTCTTTTCATGCTTCTATTTGCTTTATCTTGTTTTTAGGTTATATAGCTGATGCTGCTCTTTTCAATTGTTGTAATGTATTCTTTTTTTCCTCTCTTTGTTTTATCAGACATGGTTTTGCAAAACAATATGAGATTGCATTTTCTATGTTATGTTATTGTATTTGAGCTGATTTTACAATGGGAGGTTTAGAGTCGTTTAAGATTGATCTTGATTTTTGTTTTGGGAAAGAGATATATGTCTTGGTGAATGAATTGTTAATGTTCTTGTTTTGTGTATGAATTTATATGGGGATTGAATTTACGGCCTATTGTTGTCTTCTGTAGAAAATTTCCTTTTTCTCCTGTAGAAAATTTCATTTTTCTCCCGAAGATTTCACATCTATATATTTGTATGTATCAATTAATATATGCCTTTTGAGTACACCATTTTTTTTTATATTACAATAATTCGGGATATTTTTTTTGGAGTTTTAAATATAAATAATTGCTTTATGCCTTATGTTCTTATTTTCTTTCTTAAGATACATTAATTATGATAATAAAGTATTATAATCTTCTTGTAAAGAAAAAACTTAGTTAAAGGTGTGCTTTCGAATAACTTTATTAGAAATACTACTAAATATAAACATATAATCTATTAAATGATGATTTACTAATGTTTATACGTTTCATTTTCTTGCAGCTCGAAGGACAATGGAGAGGTCAGAAACCATAACTACTTTGATTGATGTCATTGATTCAGATTGATGAAACCTCGTGTAAGCAAAAGAGAAGTCAAGATTAATTGCTACCATCTGGGCCGTATATTCCTATAATGTATGCTACTAATTAAGTACTTACGTAGACTATATAAAATTTTATCCGGGTTTTATTATTTCTCTTTTAAGAATTATGAATGCTGGCTTCTTAGAACCACAAAACTTTGTATTAATTGCTGCTTGCTTACAACTCCATCTTTCCATATTTTTGGCTAAATAAACAGAGGAGCAAGAGATTGAAAGGGATATTGAGACTTGAGAGCTTCAAGTTCTCTGTTAAAAATCTTTAAAAAAAATATCGAAGGCTAGCATGCCTCCTTTAAATATATAGACACACTCATTTGAATCCAAATTGACAACGATTAACACTCAATTCAAATCCATCACTTCTGGTACTTCAAACACATCGAAACCCAATCAAAATCATCAGGATCACTCACAAATCATACAAATTGACACGGCAGAAGGAGGCTTGTAGATGCTACTTACAGTTTTTTTTCCATCACGACTCAAACCAATAATTCGACTCAGTTGAAACACAAATATAGTCAATGACCCTTTTTTTTTCATTCGCCAATAAGATAACCAATTTTTGTAATTGGGGGAGACAAGGCTCCCCAAATATACTTGTACGTCCACTTAATCTCCAATTTTATGTTCCTCATATGTAATGCCATCTAACCTATTTCGAATTCCATAAACCTCTATAATATTCTTATTTTTTCCATCTTTTGGATTGCAGAACACCAATTCTTGTGCATCCTATAAAAGCAACAGTGTGTTTCACCATTATTCAAATAACACAATGGCTTCAATCAAGAGAATTATTCATATATCAAAATTAGAGTCCAAAATCCACTAAGGCCATATTCTTCATAATCCAGACTTGGATTTTACATTCATTTATCTCCATTGTCAAGCAAAGACAGCAGCACAAAAGTCCAAGACTAAACATGTTATTACTGGTTGGCATGACGTCATGTGGAGGCAAGGTTTTGAACTTCCCTTGCACCAAATCAAACACAAAAATCACGAATGAACCTTTAAGATCTTTAGAAATCCAATGGATAGCTTTATTTAAAGGGGTGCCCCTTCAATAACAATTCTCTATAAAAAAAACATGTAATCTTTAAAAAGAATATCAAGTTGAATACTTGTCCAAGAATCGAATATTAGAGAATAAACATCAAAACATTATCACTGAAGATACACTTTTACCAACATGTAGTCATTAATAGACTCGGTGTAACCAAAGCGAGATGGTGATACTCATCACACCATTTATATTATATCATATCTAAAGCCCCAATTTTCTTTATTTTTTGTTCTCATTTCTCAGGTAAAACCGGGGTTTTAATGTGTTAAATAAGTGTTTCAAATAAAAATAGACCTTCGAAAAGGTTGGATTAATTTTGGATAAATTAGAGGCAAAAGGGTAAAAGTCGGGGAAAGATTGAAGTTTTTGTGATTTTGGAAGAGTATAGGGCTCTTTCCGTAATTCGCTGTGCAAATCAAACAAACCAGAGAAGTCACTGTGCCATTTTCGACATGAAGGACAGCGAAAAGAGCTCCATTGGTATTCACTATCCAGCTTTCGCCATGGAAGAGAGCGAACCTGACAGCGACCACTTGGACCACAAAATTACGCTAAACAATAACCTCGAGGGATCTATTCGTAATTTACCACTGAGGAGATTTTTCATAATTTGCCAATTTCGTGCCTAAATTTCTGGAAACACTATTTATACCTCATGGTTTAGCCTTTCTTCACTAGAACCAGCCACCAAACACTATTTGTTCTTCCTCTACTATTGCATATCCTCCCACATTATCTACTTGATGTGCATAAGTGGTTGGCCCTTTTTATCTCAAGCTAAGTGATAGTTGGTTGTGTTGCAAACTGTTAATAAAAGCTGATACCACCGCATCATCATTAGGGCCATGAACCTCTGATACTTCTTAAGAGAACCTGTTCGAGTAATGTTCCAGCTTCTCGTTGTATCTTTGCTTTAAGGTGGAAAGAACGGATATTGACTTCCTCCTTTGGATGTTCCCTATGAATTGCCTAGTGAAGGATGATATCAACATTTCAAAATTTCCGATCGAGCCACTAGCAAGGCCACCAAACAACTTGCACTCTAGTCATACTGTGCCATTGCACTCTGGTATCTCCTAACATGCTCCTAGGGGTCGGTGTTTGCTTTGAATTGCCCCATGTACGCCATTCTAAACTTCTCTGAGAAACGTGCACAATGAATTATGTTAGAGAATGGGCTACTAAAATTACTGATCAGCAAATTACTTTGACCCTGACTGCATTCTAGCTCCTCAGTTCTTCGCAACAGAACCCCCCGTTCACCCTCCAGTTCTCCATGTTCATCAAACTTTTGACAAATGGTGATCCTATAAGGATCTTTTGGTATGTGCCTTGTAATCTGAACATTCTATTAGCTAAACCTAATCGGCGACCTAGTTGTCTGGCGCCTCCTAGGTGGGAGATCATTGCCAGTTGAAACTGATCAGAGCCTCATTCAGTCGTCTTCATATTGGTTTTCCCGAGCATATTTCGATCAATTGTCGTCATCTCCCTAAATCATCTTAAAGGTTAGCTTCCCTATAATCTTTACCACCGTGGTGACCATCCTCCACGTGATCTCTATCATCATAGCAATAATCTCTCTTCCATAACACTTTTTTTTTGCTACTCGTGGTGATCCGCCCTGTCTTTTTCAGTTTTACATAGGGCACCCGAAGTTGTGTCTACTATCTCCAAGCGCACTTTGGGGTCTTGAGCCACGACAAGAGTTGATAATTGATATGAGGAAGTCAAATTTGGGTCGCTGTTATGTTGATCCCCCGCCTTTCCACCTCTTCAATGACTATTCGTAGGGATTCTTGAATACATTGGAAAGCCTCTATGGAGAATCATTCTGAAGCTTTTATGGGGGTCATCACGGTTTGGGTGGCCGTGATTGGAGTTCCGGAGGCCAATCTTTCTCTGAGAGCACTAGTATTCACCCAACATTCACCGGAAGCATTGATATCGTGTCGGGACCGCCTTTCATAGAGATTTGAGGCATCTCCACCTCTACTGTTTGCCATGATAGCTTATCACAAGTCCTTGGGTTGATTTTGCAATAGTTCAGCACCCCCCCCCCCCCCCTTATAGCCCCAATTGTTGACGAAAATTTTCCGAAAGGGAAAAAGTCAACAAGAAACTCTCACAATTTAGATCTTTAGTTCACGGTTATAAGAAAAATAAAAGCAAGAGTGGTAAGAAGACAAGTTTACGTGGTAAAATCTCAAGGCAGTGAAACATCCACGGTTGCTGGAGACGGTAAGAATAAGGTTTCACTATGTAACAATGAATGACACCTTCAATCTCTCCTTCACTCTTGCAGTTATATCCTTTTTGCATGTTCGTACATAATGGTATTAAGGGTCTATTTATACATGTACAAAACCTCTACACATACGTGCAAGCTGATTAGCTAGAGCCTTTGAGATTATCGATATATTTGTTGATTTGGATAATTCTTCAACTCTGGAAATGGCTCATCGGGGAGATCAGTCTGGTTCACCAATACACTCACTTTATAGGGACATAAGGACAATAGTAGACTACGCTCTACTAATGGTTGGTAACCAACCATCCCCGATTGTGCTTGATGTGGTGACAAGGAGCTACGAGCTAAAGAGTATGGACTTTAATATGCTCTCATCCTTCCATGATCATGAGATTGAAGATTGTTTACAATATATGAGAGAGTACTATGCTATTTTTGAGACATTTCCTATTGGTCTACTTTAGGATAAGCAGATGAAGATGAGATGCTTCTAGTACTACATGAAGGAGAGAGCCAAGTGATACCCGATATTCTGTCGTTAGGGAATTGCGGATCCCAAAAAGATATTTATAAAAAGTCCTATGCAATGTGCTCTACAGTTATGAAAACTAGTAAAGCGGCAAGCTAGTGTATCATTCCTCAGGGAGGTGGGATTCATCGACCATCTCTAGTTCTAGCTATACAACACGCCGAGCAGACTCGTGTGTTGCAGAAAAATAAATAATAGTATAAATAAATAAATTACATAAATATAATATTTACATGGATAGGGTGGAACGGAGAGATGCATGAAATGTGGATACGCTAGGGAAATAATTCAACCGTGCCTAGTCCCTCAAATGTGCAAGTACATGTTATAGGCTCGTGTCCCTTTAATTAATCTCTAATCTCTCTCAATGACTTGGAGATCTCATCCACACAAAGTATGGATTAATTAAGTATCGTGGAAAACACAAAAGAGAGCCATGTACTCCAGCCTAGTGATACTCTCACTTTCTGATCATATACACATGTTATTTCGTTGGGCATGTAATGAACAACCGCGTGGGCCATACTACAACCAATAATTCATCCACGAGGCTAACCAAATACGGGATGGCAACCAAGTGAAAGCATTAAGAATACGAGATACCCATACAACACCTATGTTATATGCCCGTGTCCCCTTAATTAATCTCTACGCTCTCTCGAGCGAATAGAGATTACATCCATGCATAAGCATGAATCCATTAATGATGGTGGGACACACACATGAGATCTACACGCTAGCCTAGTGATCTCTCAACTTTCTGGTCAAATGTAGATGATACAATGCTGAGCATTTTAATGTGAACCACGCAATATATAACACACAGCCTAAATATCATTCACAAGGTGGCTAACCAAGTGAAAGCATTAAGCAATGAAATGCCCCTATAACTACACAAGCATAAGAGGAATTCGGTTTGTCTTTACTCTAGATACGGATTCGGTTTTATCAACTCCCTAGGATGGCTAGACATGGAAAACAAGTTCACCAAACAACAATGTGCAATAAGTTGGTTGTTATATCATTAAAACCATTCAATCTAAGTTAGGGGTTCATCCTCTTGATTTAGGAATTCTCCAAAATCAATTCATTACCCAGTCCGGCCAATGATGGGTAATTGTGTCTTTGAAACAAAGACCCATTAAGCACAAGGATGTGAACCAAGGCCAATTTAGCAACTAAATGCCTGAACTGAAACCCTTTCCACTCATTGGGGCTAAAATCCCTAATACTCAAATTACTCAATACATGATGTTTTGGCCATTCATTAACATACAAACACTTATGGGGAGCTAAATTACACTACTCTTACATTAAATTAATCTACTACTAATCTCAATTATGCATACACGTCAATTTTGACCCTCCATACACATGGATTTGACAATAAGAGTTTAATTCATACATAAAGCAAAGAGTAAAACAAACCCAACCGAATTTAATAACAAACATACATATATTGCACATGTATAGGTTTACAATATTCCCTAATCGGGTTTACACATCAAAGAAGCAAGAAATATAAAGAATTGAGTAAAAAGGAGACAACATTTGAAAACAAACCCTAAAAAGACAACCTTTGAAGACAAACCCTCCAAAGAAGCTCCTAAACATCCTAGCTCAAAATTGGACTCTTAATTCCTTGCAAGTTGCTCTAAGATGGATGGAGGAAGGGTAAAATGGTGTGGTGGAGGTGAATGGTGAGCTCCTATGGAGGAAAAACCTCAATGGGAGCTATTTCTCTCACTTATTGGTGAAGAAGATGAAGAAGAATGGAAGAGAAAAGTGTTTGGGAGTGAGAAAGGGAGAGGGATTCTGTAGAGAAGTGAGAAAATGGGGAATTTATAGAGTGAGGGAGGTTAGGGTATGAAGTTGGGGTGAAAGGACAAGTTTACCCTTTAGAAAATGACTGAAAATCGCAATTCTGGGCATTTTCGCTGTACGTTCCGCGGTACACTTCGACGAACGTACCGCGGATCACTTTTTGGTACATTTTGGCCATTTTCGCTGTTCACAAATTGGTCTTCCGTGGTAAGCTTTGACCGACGTACCGCTGATCTCTGTGCACCATTATGGAAATTGACATAACTTCCTCTAGAAACTTCGGAATCGCGATCTGTAAAAAGCGTTGAAAACTAGACATCCGAGGCTTTCCGAAAAAAGGTAATTGGTAATGTAGTTTGATCTGAGGAGGGAGATAGTACCTTCCAAAGTTGGATGTTCTGCAATAGCCATTACAATTTCTGCTCTTTTAACCTCCAAACACTTCAATTAAGCTCTAACACCTTATTTTAAAGGATATAACCTACACAAGGCTCACAAAACACATTATATACAAAAATACGCTTGAAAATTAAAGCAAACGATAGGAAATGGGAACCTCAAAAGGTGTGTTTATCGGTGTTATCACACCCTTAAAATTATCTTTTGCTTTTCCTCGAGCAAAACAAGAACAGAAAATAAACAAACAAACAACACATGAAACCTAAAAAATCTAGGCTAGTCCACTTTCGTAGGAAACACGATGGCACTTAGCACGTGCCACAAGCCGTTCAACCATTAGGTGATCCCTAGATTGAGAAGTTTTATCTTCTGGGGGTTTACAGCTATGACACCCACAAACGTATACTCTGCAAGATGAGTTGAGATGCAATCCAAACATACCAAATAAAGACTACATGCATGATAGTATCTCAAATATACCAATCAATAACAATGCTTCACATAATGCAAGTATGAGAATACTTAGGATATTTTCGGTTTACAAAACAACTACGCTCGAATGCCCAAGATAAATTTGTCTTAACTCTAATCCTCACAGGATTTCAGTCAGATTTTTCCACTCAGAACTTAGGCACACTCTCTAGCAAACATATGCAATTTGGAAGTTATGTTCATGGAATCAAATATATCGCATATGAGTATTTTCAATAAAAGTACATTTTCTGAAAATTTATCTCATAAAAGGAATTGAAATGCCATGAACGTAGAAAGGGCATGCATCGACTCGCATTCCCAATATAGACTCCCTAAGAGATCAAATGAGCTTTCCCTCACTTGAAATGCAGCCAAGGTGATTTATAGTAGTGTATGGGATGGAAGATATGGTAGGAGTGGGAAGGATAAAGTTACCAACCATGCTAAGGTGTTTATACATTACAATACTTTGATAAGCTCTAAAACACATTACAACATAAGTCACTAGGCATTAAACTTTACATTGCACATTTGTGCTACACTTGTACTCAATGGTGAGTAACTTTACAATTGACGAACTTGAAGGCTTAAGTGTTTATAATTCACACTTATTTTCTTTTTCTTTTTCTTTTTTCTTTTTTTCTTTCATTTTTTATAAGCCTTTGCCTTTGCACATTTACACATATTTTCCTAAGTACACATTTCTAAAAAATTTAGACCTACATGACTTCTCTTAAGCTATACACCTTAACATGATCAATAATTAAGGAATGGCTTGTGTTTGGGATATGTTGGTGTATGGAGGTTTAGTGTTTGGCCTCAAATTTTACAATATAAGCACACATAGGGACATGTGAGTGTTCGAGTTTAAGAACACACTCAAGTCCAAAATCATTTCTAAAAGTCCATCTAATAAGGGAATACAATTATCAACAAGCATTCCACATGATGAAGTTCTATGGCAATCAATGAAAAGATGAAGTACAATGAGATCATAATTAAGAACAAAATCGGAAAGTGTTTAAAGAGTAGAAACAAAACCCACAAATTTACGATATTTTAGGCTAAGTGTAGCTCACAGGTAGTCTCCACTATTTTCATAAGCTAAACAAACATAGAGGTCTCATCCACCTCAACATCAAAAGATTGGCACTGTACATGCAAATTTAAGTGATGCGCGGAGCTAAAATCATAAAATGCATGTCTCTACCGGCACACTAAGAAAACAACTCAACAAAAATGGACTCAAATTCCACGATTTTTCAAAAATGGTCGATTTGTGCAGAGATTTGAAAATTGACTAAAACAAACACACTAAGATCTAAGCATAACACAAATCCACTCTTAGATCTAAACAAAAATAAAAATCACAAAACAATAAGCAAAGCATCTCTATCATTAAGCGCATGGGCGGTTTCCGCCCAAGTCGACAACTACTCCACAAGCACTCAAATTTAAGCTCAATATTTAGAGGATACCTCTTATGGCTGCAGCCACATGGCCTTTGTGGTGCTGCCATTTCACTTAGAGAGTTGCTGAGGAGCGATAGGCGCACACCTAGTTCTTATGAGTCGTGTGATCCATAAAACCTGAAAATTTACGTTCCTTGCACAAGTACAACTCAAAAACATCAAATGCATATGCTTTAAACAAAACAAATAAAAATACATGACTAACACCCATAAACCTAGCCTAAACATTGCCATGCACAAACAATGAAAAGCATGAGTAAAAGAGATGCTTATTTTAAACATAACTATCTACTCCGCAAAGCAATAAAACGCAATACTACTAAGCCAAAACTATTAACAATCAATGAATAAGCCACCTCCCTGACAGCGACACCACTTTTGATACCTGCTATTCTGTCATTAGGGAATTGTGGATCCCAAAAAGCTATTTATAAAAAGTCCTACGCAATATGCTCTATAGTTATGAAAACTAGTAGAACGGCAAGCAAGGGTATCGTTCCGTAGGGAGGTTGGATTCATCGACCGTCTCTAGTTCTAGCTATACAACATTCCGAGCGGACTCTTGTATTGTAAAAAATAAATAATAGTATAAATAAATAAATTACATAAATATAATATTTACATGGATATAGTCGAATGGAGAGATGCATAAAATGTGGATACGCTAGGAAAATAAATCAATCGTGACAATCCTTTTAATAAAACACTAGGCTCACCTAGTCCCTCAAATGTGCAAGTACATGTTATAGGCTCGTGTCCCCTTAATTAATCTCTAATCTCTCTCGATGTCTTAGAGATCACATCCACACAAAGCATGGATTCTTTAAGTGTAGTGGAAAACACAAAAGAGAGCCATGTACTCCAACCTAGTGATACTCTCACTTTCTGATCATATACACAGATTATTTTATTGGGCATGTAATGCACAACCGCGTGGGCCATACTATAGCCAATAATTCATCCACGAGGTTAAACAAATACGGGATGACAACCAAGTGAAAGCATTAAGAATACGAGATACCCATACAACACGTATGTTATATGCTCGTGTCCCCTTATTTAATCTCTACCCTATCTCGAGCTCATAGAGATTGCATCCATACATAAGCATGAATCCATTAAGGATGGTGGGACACACACACGAGCTGTACACGCTAGCCTAGTAATCTCTCAACTTTTTGGTCAAATGTAGAGGATACCACGCTGAGCATGTTAATGCGAACAACGCGATATATAACACACAACCTAAATATCATTCACAATGTGGCTAACCGTGTGAAAGCATTAAGCAATGAAATGCCCCTATAATTACACAAGCACAAGAGGCATTCAGTTTGTCTTTACTCTAGATACAGATTCGGTTTTATCAACTCCCTAGGATGGCTAGACATGGAAAACAAGTTCACCAAACAACAATGTGTAATAAGTTGGTTGTCATATCATCAAGATCATTCAATATAAGTTAGGGGTTCATCCTCTTGATTTAGGAATTCTCCAAAATGAATTCATTACCCAATCCGGCCAAGGATGGGTAATTGTGTCTTTTAAACAAAGACCCATTAAGCATAAGGATGTGAACCAAGGCCAATTTATCAACTAAATGCCTGAACTGAAACTTTTTCCACTCTTTAGGGATAAAATCCCTAATACTCAAATTACTCAATACATGGTATTTTGGTCATTCATTAACATACAAACACTCATGGTGGGCTAAATTACACTACTACTACATTAAATTACTCTACTCCTAATCTCAATCATGCATACACATCAATTTTGACCCTCCTTACACATGGATTTCACAATAAGAGTTTAATTCATACATAAAGCAAAGAGTAAAACAAAACCCAACCGAATTTAATAACAAACATACATATATTGCACATATATAGATTTACAATTTTCCCAAATCGGGGTTACACATCAAAGAAGCAAGAAATACAAAGAATTGAGTAAAAATAAGACAACCTTTGAAGATAAACCCTCCAAAGAAGCTCCTAACCTTCCTAGCTCGAAATTGGACTCCTAATTCCTTACAAACTGCTCTAAGATGGATGGAGGAAGGGTAAAATGGTGTGGTGGAGGTGAATGGCGAGCTCTCATAGAGGAAAAACCTCCATGGGAGCTATTTCTCTCACTTATTGGTGAAGAAGATGAAGAAGAATGGAAGAGAGAAGTGTTTAGGAGTGAGAGAGGGAGAGGGATTCTGAAGAGAGGTGAGAAAATGGGGAATTTATAAAGTGGGGGAGGTTAGGATATGAAGTTGGGGTGAAAGGACAAGTTTTCCCTTTAGAAAATGGCTAAAACTAGCAATTTTGGGCATTTTCATGGTACGCTTCGACGGACGTACCGCAGATCACTTTTTGGTATATTTTGACCATTTTCGCGGTTCACAAATTGGTCTTCCGCTGTACGCTTTGATGGACGTACCGCGGAATGCTGCGCACCGTTATAGAAACGGCCATAACTTCTTCCAGAAACCTCGGAATATAGGTAATGGAAACGTAGTTCGATCTGAGGAGGGAGGTGGGACCTTCCAAAGTTGGGTGTTCTGCACGGGCCATTATTCTACCCTTTTAACCTCCAAACACTTCAATTAAGCTCTAACACCTTATTTTAAGAAACATAACCTACACAAAGCTCACAAAACACATTATATACGGAAATACGCTTGAAAATGAAAGTAAACGATAGGAAATGGGGACCTCAAAAGGTGTATTTATTGGTGTTATCACCAAACAGTGGCTTTTGTCCCTAAGGCGGGATCATTGACTTCATAGGACAATATATGCAAGATGTATTTCAACAAATTTTTCCCATCCACAAAGGCAAAAGAAATTCGGATCGAGATAGCGTGCTTCATGGAAAAGGATGGAAAAGAATTACCCAAGGCGTGGGAAAGGTATAAAATGCTCTTAGATCAATGCACACCCCACATGGTTTCTGAAGAATACAAGGTCTGAACTTTCTATGATGGCTTGACCCATTTCACGCAAGCCATTGTAGATAATGCTTGTGGGAGAATGATAGCGCAAAAGATGGCTCAACAGGTGTATGAGATCTATGAGACCTTGGCTCTAAACTCTCACCACAGAAACTCAAGCACAAGAACAATGCTTAAAGAAACAATCGAGGATGGTCTATTAACAACAATGCTTACAACCCCGGGTGGAAGAATCACCCATAGTTTACATGGCAGGATAACAACAATGCTTAAAACAACATTCAAACACAGGGTCAAGGGAGTTATCAAGCATGTCATGAAAGCAATTAATGGGGTTAAGGCTACAATAATCCTTCGAGCTCCCTTCAACAAAAGAGACCTTCGTTAGAGGACAACTAGAACAGTTTTATCAAAACCACGCAAGTGTTTCAGCAAGAGAATGAACAAAGGTGGCAAATGTAAGACCAACAGTTACAGAATGTTAAAGCCTCAATGAAAGTAATCGAAGCTTAAGTGGGTCAATTAGCGGAAGCATTGCAAAAGCAAGAGAATAGAAAATTTCCAAGCTATACAGAGCAAGCCAATGCTATCAAAAGGCTTTTGAAGGGGAAGGTGGTAAACAACAATGTCGAAAATGAACATTCAGATGAGCCAGTTGGTATCTCGGATTACATGGTACAAGAAGAAAGTACAGTTGAAAAGAAGAAAGAAATGGTAAAGCCTTCACACGACACATCTCGTCTCCATAAGTCCACAAACCCATATGGGCCAAATATTCCATTTCCAGGGAGGCTTCAAAGAAACAAGTGGGACACATCTTTCAAAGAGATATACGATGTGATACCCAAGGTCAGTATCAATATACCGTTGCTAGAGTTGATACAGAACATTCCTTCATACACTAAGTTCTTTAAGGAGCTCAATAGTAAGGAATGAAAATATGAGCCCAATGAGGAGGTAGTAGTTCCAGGAAATGTGAGTGTAGTTTTGAAAAGAATTTACCTCCCAAGCTCAAGGATCTTGTGAGTTTTATAATCACCCTCATAATTGGAGAATCAAGGCAAGAAAGGGCAATGCTAGATCTTGGGAAATGCATCAACTTGATGCCATCACTACAAGAAAAACCGTTATCGACAACGGGCATCATGCCTGCTATGGTTGGGGCAGTGGTGGAAAAGCGTGATTTTTGACCACGCGCATCGCCCGTTGTAGGTAAACTATCTAATACGGGCCATGTCCGTGGTCGATATGTTATGTAATACGGGCATTGCATGTGGTTAATACTCTACGTACAACAAGCTATGCCCGTTGTCCGTAGTGTATTTACTACTGACAGTGCCCGTGTTAGATAGTATATTTACAACGAGCGTTGCCTGTTGTCATTGTTTTTTGTAAAACATGCATTGCCCATGGTAGATAGGTTTTTAATTTGAAGAAAAAAATAAAATTTATTTATTTATTTTACAGAATTAATTTATTTATTTTAAACGTATCATGTTTAGTTCAAATAGTTGGAAGATATTTCAATATCAAAATCCACAATATATATATATAATAATATATTTAAATTTAAAAATCCTCAAACATTCAATTTAAAATCATCATCAAGTACTAAAATTCACCAATAAATATCACCTAACTAAAAGTCACACACTAGTCATAACATTAAATTCACCCATACAAATATTCTCCGAAAACCTAATATTTAATAATGTATTTTGATGGCCAAGTAATAAAAGTGCCTCTAACATCTTCAAGAATTTGTAGGTCACTAGTAGTGCGCATCAAAGGTACCTTGCCCACTAATATCTTCTTCACACAAACTCTTCAGCAATATGGTCCAAGAATCATGTGATGAATTGATGTTGTTGGATCAGTGCAATCAATTTCAGCATCAGCCACAACTTCTCCTCTCCCAATCCAATGCAATAGCTTGCATTTGTTATTATTTCATTGTGAATCATCCATTTGACTTGTAATTCTAGAAGAGAATGTTATCATGAAGTTGAGGTTAATATAACTTGGAAAGGAGAGAAAAGTAGATTTTAATATAACTTCTAGTACTAAACTAATTAATAAAACAATAAAGAAAGGATAACATAGGGAGAAGCAAACACTACTAGGGAGGCAATTGGTTCTGGCCTGGTTTACCAAAACTAAGTCTTGTTTGGGAAACTTGAATTCTCGCCCTCATTTTTTAAGTAATTGTTTTTCTATTTAAGGAATTACTTTAAGTTTTAGAACTGGGTTTGTTAAAGCATGTGGTTCCAAATTACCTGCTCTGAATTTTATAAATGTATGTAACTTAACCAGTAACTACTGTATGTAGAATCTATAGCTGTATATCTTAAATAAATTATGTCATCATATGGAGGTAATCTCCACGTACAGTACCACTTTAATGTTTGTTTAGCTAGGAGTCTAGGACAACTAGTTATTTAATACGATTTTTTAATTTCTCAAACAAATGGTAAAATTTTGATTTCTTGAAGAGGTATGAGTTAATCTGGGCAGCAATATATGCATGTTAAAGTTTGCGTAGACGTGGATTTTTTTTAATCAAGTGTTAAAAGATATCTAACAATGCTATTATTAAAAAACAATTTGGCACAGAAAACTATCCCAACAATACTTTAATATTGGTCCCACCATTCTTATACCATCCAAAAAAACATATACAGCTAGCTCATAAATAAATTAACATTAATATCATAACAATTTAACTAACTAGTAGAAAATCAACATTAATACACTCTATGTTACTGACAACAAATATCATAACAATTTAACATTGACAAACTAAAAACCACATCAACTTCCCTATCATGGACTCCACATCAAATAAAAATTTAAACATTAGTAAAGAATATGAAAGCAAAAATTGGAACCTAACAATTATTAGAAAACGCAGAATCAGATACCTGTGGGTTTTGATTCCTTGAATTGAATGCTTAAGCCTCCAGGGAAGTACAAATAATTCCTTAAATTTTGCAAATTCTGAAAGTGGAAAAAAAAACTCACATTTGCTTTACTATTCAAAACCCCCAAAGGATTTAATACGGTACAAAATATTGAAAAGTTACCAACATTTCACACACGGTAATAGCACTAGCAAGATTATGATACTTAAAACCAACAATGAAAAACCTTCTCTTCTAATACTGGTGAAACCTTTTACTGCACAAAAATCCTATCCCACTATCTCCTCCTTTCATCTCTATAAAATTTATATTCAAAATGTAAATTTCATTATATAAAAAATCTGTAATAAAAACAAATTTAGGTTAAGAAGAGAAATTTAAAAGGGTTGACAAATAAATTATAGATGATGTTGATGGGTTATCATGAAATATCCACAAAGGAGATTACGAAATGAGTTGTAATTGGTCCCATCTCCCAACATCTACTTTCTACAAATAGAGACAACCAGGATTGATTAAAGCCAAAACAAGTTTCTAGCTCACTCATACAACTTTGAATCTGTAGTAACCCATTAAATATAGGATGCAATAACACATACAACTTTGAATCCAGAAATCTAAATAATTAAACAACACTAAATAATTAAACAATCCAGAAATCTTGAACCAGTTAATCAGCTAAAAAGATCACAACTTTCGGTAATCAAAATCCAACCTAGATAACAAAACATCAAAGACTCAAAGTTCACAATACAATCCACTTCAAAATGCCTCTTAATTGTTAAAACCCAGTTCACAGATTTCGAAGAAACAAGTCAACCAACCTTGAAAGCAATGCAACCTTTTTCTACAACCAAAAAAATAAAAAGATGAAAACAAATGCAAAAAAGTTTACAGCTTTAAAGCACTTACCAACAAAATCTTATCTGGGCAGAGGATAAGAAAGCTTTTTTTAGTAATCAACAAGAAAAACGGTGGAAAGACTGAGAATTTTCTTGTTATTAGTCAAGTGGTGATCCTTAGAATCGTGAGAAGAAACTAGTGAAGCTAGGGTTTCATAATTTGGGGATTTTTGTTTTACACCAGAAGTGTTTGAAATATATATGGTCTCAATAACAACAAGCCTTTATCTGCCCGTGGTTATTATAAGCATATTCACCACGGGCTAATAACTGCCCGTGGTAAATAAAACATATCCAACAAGGGCATTTAAAGGCCCGTGGTGGAAAATATTTTTAGCGATTATCAGACACGGGCATTTAAAGGCCCGCGGTTGCTATTAGTTATCAAACACAGACCCCTTTATGCCCGTGGTGGATCTCTCGGGATAGAAAGCCCAATTTCTTGTAGTGCATATACAATGTACAAGCATCTCGAGTTGAGTGAACTCAAACCTACTTCCATGTCAATGCATTTAGCAGATCAATCTTCAAGACACCCTACAGGGCATAGTTGAAGACATCCTAATCTAAGATGATAAGCCAATATTTCTCAAAAAAATTATTGTTTTGGACATGGATGGGGTGACAATGACTTACCACTTCTCTTAGGAAGACAGTTCATGAAAATGCAGTGCAAGTGCAATCATTGATGCTATAGAGGTAAGCTTTCTACGACTGTCTTGGATAAAGGGTAGAATTTAAGGTCTCCGAGTCCGAACAACAAGATATTAGCTCGGTTGATTGTTTGTCGTGGATAAGCTCCAGTCAGAAGATTAGTCGAGTTGTTCAAACAAGTATTTTGACAAGTTCCTCAAGATTGTTTAGGACAAAAGTGAAATAGGTGTTCAAGTAGAAGAAATGAGAAGCAATCATCCTCAAAAATCAATGAATTAAAGAGTCAGAATGTGGAATTGATGATAGAAATCAACTTACTTAAAAAGGAGAAGGATTTGCTTTGGAAGAAGGTAGCAGAGACTTCCTAAGAGAGAGAGAGGAGATGAATGAAGAATTTAGAAGCAAGAAGAAATTAATGAAGGAGGAGATTGAAACCAAAGATAATACTTTTATAATTATGAGGGCTAAAGAGTGTGACTGCATTGTAGAGCTTGAAAAAGCCGAACAATCAATCAAATCATCGACAAATGAAGTAAACAAGCTCAGTACTACTCAAAGGATATTGAATCCTCTTGAAGTCATTGAGAAGAAAGGAACAACTCCGCAAAGGATAAGAAAGAACGAAAGAAGCAAGGAAAATCCCAAGCCCAAGGATGCTCACCCAAGTAACTTTTCTAACTTTGCCCAATTTGTTACTTTTGCTTTAGGATAGGTCATTTTAAATCACAATGTTATAAATACCAAAAGCAATACTAATTAGGGAGTAACATGCACAAGAAAAAAGTAAAGAAAGTTAGATAAATTTGGGTGAGAAAAGATGAAATTAATCAAGCTAAGGACCTTTGCAATAATGAGGGTTGGAAGCGCAGCGGAATCAGAAGGGCGAATCGAGGGAGTAGAAACTTTAGCGACTACAACAGAAGGGGCAGAAGCAGTCGGACCAGCAGCTTGGGGAGCTTTACCCAAAGCCCGAAAAGCCCGCAACGCAAGGTTGGCCATCTTAGACCCAGCTGGGGAGGTAGATTGAGCAAGAGCCGGTGCAACCCAAGCAAAGGGATGAGGAGTTCTAGCCTAAGGAGAACGTTGGACGTCGCGGGATGCTGGTTCAACGACAAAAACTGTGAGTAAACAAATCAAAAAGAAAACCGTCAGAACCAAGCTAATCAACAAGACAAGGCAAGGCAATTCAATGACACTTACGATGAGTAGCGTCTGAGATCCGCATGTATTGATTCACCCTACGAGGATCGAAGGCTTCAGCGGTTGGGAACTTCAGGTTCAAGTAGTTCCTGGCTAGAATAGCCTTCAAAATAGTTTCAAATTCAGAAGGCAGGGAGTCCCTGTCCCACGATGGTTTGTCACTGAAAGCTGTGGGAACCTCGAACACATGCCCCCCCAATGAAAATCGAGCTCCCCCAATCATCCCCCGTAAGGATCCATTCTTCCTTCCAGGCAGGGTCCTTCTTCGAAGCGCTGGGAATAACAAAGTTGAGCTTGTTCTTAGCTTTAGCATAAAACTGACCTCGATGAGCGCCAGACAGGCTCCTGATCTGGAAAAGATAGGCCAGCTCCTTTACTCCGGGCTTTCTCGTCACCTTGCTCAACTGGCATTATTCCCTCCATAGCACGAGGAAGCCAATCAAATGCCTCCAGAAGCCGGGCGTCAACTGGAGGGGAGCAAGCTGGATGGAGTTGAGAGCTCGCCGAAGAGTCGGATGAAGGGGAAGCCTAACCCCATTCTCGAGAGCCACCACATGAATTGGAAGCACGCCTTTAGGGGGGTTGAAGAACTCATAAGCCTTGAGGGGGTACCGAGATGGAAACGCTGTAGGGAATACCGTACTTCGACCTCAAACGATCAATCACGACCGGATCAACGATGGAATCAGGGACAACCCTGAAGTCATAGGGAGGGAGCCTCTCCAAAGGGCCGGAAGCCGGGACTCAATGCTCCCCCGCAGGCGTCACCGCCAACCTCTTTATCAGAGTCTTCATCGGCTATATCCAAAGGATGGTCAAGATGGTTAGAAAACCTGGTCCCAATGGACACATTCCTGTTCAACCGCCGACGTTGCGGATTGGGCGGAGAATCATCGCTGTCTAAGCTCCTCCTTGCCCGTTTCCCAGAAGCAAGGCTAAAGACCTCCTCGCCGTCAACCATGGAATCAACAAAATCGTGACTGGTTTTCGACATATTGAAGTCGGTGAGGATGAGGAATGAAGAAAAAGATAGGCTTGAGAGAAAGTCTATGAGAGAAAGTTTATTTTGGGAAAATTTTGAAATTTGAGAGATATAAGGAAGACGTTGAGATAAACAAGTATATATAGGCAAGAGGGCAGCAACACGAGCTGTCGAGATCTTCGGTTAAGATCACAAAGAATCTCAGGGACTGCCGTAACATAACCGGATTAACTCGGAAACCAGTCAGTCAGCTCACGCCACGTCACTTGCACAATTAATGAGGAGATTTCCCTAAGATTCTGGTAAGGGTAAAGAATCTCGGGGACTGCCGTAACGCAGCCGAATTAATTCAGAAATACGTCAGTCAGTTCATGCCACGTCACTTACGCAGTTAATGAGAAGATTTCCCCAATATTCTGGTAACGGTAAAGAAGGAAAGATTTCCCAAATAAAATAAAAAATCTGACCCCAACCCCAAGCTCGACAATCGGTGTTCAAGTCAGAGGGGACTTCTGTTAATAGCCAAATTTGGCTAAGGACCAAAGGGAAATTTTCCACCCTCTAAACCTGGCTCCATGCCTGAAGTTATCCACCGGGAGACCATGTTACCCGAAGCCGAGCTACGATACCGCCCCAAGGGAACAAGGACAGGCTCCAGAAACACCCGGAGTAGAGCCTGGCACGGTCAGATCGAGCCCGCGTCACCGAATCCTGAAACCATGAAATCCCCCCGAAGTCGGGATTACCTCACAATTTCTCCAGAAGCTCGCCTATACCTCGCTGACATAGTGAGGTGTCAGTAGAAGGCCGCACCTAGCTTCAAAAGGTCAAGGGAGGTTACACCTAGCTTCTGGCTAGAAGAAATTCCTTTATATCAGGGCTAGAACACTGATCGACCTCACTATCTGATGTACCTCGCCACATTACATACCATATTCGACGACCCCTATGGGAGAACATGCTAAACCTGAAGACACACAGGATCATATCTTAAGACGTTACATACGTACAAAACAAGTAATAGAGTCCAAGTAGGAAACAAATTGATCTCCACCAAGATATCCTCGATTCAGAAATTAACTCAAAGTCAATAACATTTTAAATGTAAAATCCTGTCCGATAAGGAGAGAAGATATAGAGAAAATCAGGGGAGGGAATCAATTAGTTTGACCTATGAAGACAATGTATAAAAGAAGGACTTGAACCTTCTGAAAGAGGAAACTACTTTTCGACAGGCATACGACGAGTACCCGACTACACCCTAGAGAAAATTGAGAGCAATTTGAGAGAGATTTGTATATAATACATTATCAATAAAGAGAGTATTTTTCTTTTTAATTCTTTTGGGTGGTGAATAGTATCATTTTTCCTTGTCATTTTATTAGGCACTGTTACACATACATTCAACTTTGGCCACCACCTACGTGGTAGTGGTCTCGAGGGTGCTAGCTGAGATTTTTCATCTTGAGCAAAATTTCCGTTAACAGATTTATTACCAATTTTTCGACTTAATCAATGTTAATAGACCTACCCCATATTAGCAATCAACCAATCCAACATAAACATGTGGAAAACAATAAAAACACAAGGATTAATTTACGTGAGAAACCCTCCACTGGGTAAAACTCACAGGCTATCCTTCTAGCCACATACGGTCCTCAAATCCATTATTTGAATGAAAGTTTACAGCCTAGGTTGACCTCAAGTCACACCTACTTGGTCACTAACCCTTTCAATCTACCCAATGGGCCTTTAATAGTGATTCTAGACCACAAGCTTGTGCACTAATCCACTTAGTCACAAAACTTAACAATTAATGAAGAGGTTAAACAACCTATGTGAATATGTAAAAATATTCTAACATGCAATTAATGCTAGGCAACACTAAATGCTTATCTAAGGATTTAAAGATGTCAATGAGTGCAAATCCTAGATATCAATATCTAAATGCAAATGCATGAAGATTTAGCTAAAGGGCAAAATGGTCCTAAAAGATAACTATCAATGAACATGTAATCTCAACCAACAAAAACAATCACAAACATACTCAAATCATGCTAAACCAAATAAACATGCAATTAATTAACAAATAATTGCTAACCCTAGGTAAACAAGAACATAGAGATGAAAAGGAAGTTCTAAGACTTGTTTGATTACCTAGTCAAGAAGAGCATGAAGACCCATGAAGAATAGATGCAAGAATGGAGCTAGATGCACATGGGTATGAGTTTAGTTGAGTAAAAATTAGTTCTTGGAGCTCTCTCTCTCTTGGATTTACTTTCTCTCTCTTGAGGGTTTAATATTAAGAGCTCTAGGTCTAAATGGTGGAGAAGAAGATGTATTTATAGGGACCAAAAAATGAGCTGGTGTGAAATACCCGAAATGCCCAGTTCAGGTGAAAAAGGCAACATTCAAGGCGACATGAGCAAGTCGCCTAACACACTGTGAGAAAAACACGTTGCCTGAGGCGACATGTAATGCGACATTCTCAAGTCGCCTATGAAGTCGCCTTACACACTGTGGAAAAATCAAGATGTCAGAGGCGACATGTAAGGCGACATTCCCAAGTCCCCTATGAAGTCGCCTTACACACTGTAGGAAAAATACATGACTAAGGCGACATTGGAAGCGACATGCACAAGTGGCCTTGCATGTCGCCTAACACACTGTGGGAAAAACTTAAGTCTAAGGCGACTTGTCAGGCGACATGTACAAGTGGCCTTGCATGTCGCCTAACCCACTGTGCAGCCTATCAACTCCAAAATGCAAGAAGTGTGTGTGTGTGTGTGTGTGTGTGTGTGTGTGTGTGTGCAAACATACATGCATGTCAATACAAAAGCATAGAATGTGAGTGTGTGCAACTAAAACATCTTCAAAGAGAATTAAGCAAGTGATATACATTTGAAGTGCTCTTGAGAGAGATGATTTCCTTAAAGCTTGATCACACCCAATGAGGCCTAATTTACCCTTACAAAATTAATCCCCAATGTGGTTTGTCAAAGAAATAAGCCAATCAAAATATGAGGAACTTAGAATCTCCCCCTTTGGCTGTTTCGTGACAAAACCACCACTCACAAATCATCCTCACAATAAAAAATAAAAACTAGAGGTCAACAAAAAAATATTCTACATTACAAATAGATACCTAGATACTAGGTCTTCAAAACTTCAAGCTCTTGTAGAATAGCCACCATCCCTACAAAACAATGAGACTACACTTTCCAAGACAAGTGTATGTGAGGTGATCAAGAGAGATAATAAATAAAAGCAATTTGCATAATAAATGAAAACTACAACATACAACAAGGAACCAATGCAAATGCTCCCCCTAAATAGGTTACTCCCCCTCAACGGGACAATCTCTCCAACAATGCAACACCTTTAAATAAACCACACTACTCCCCCTTTTTGTCACGAGATAGGCAACGGAGCTTTCCCCAAACGGATCACTTTAGCAAAGAGAGTTATTTGCAAGATAAGTGCATAATCATATACAACAACTTTATACAACTTAATTAATTGAGAGAGAATCATGAGGTTTTATTTTTAAGAAGAATATGTGTGACTTAGTTACTTTGGATGTAAGACATGTAACATCATAGTTCAAGCAAATGGTATTTGGCAAAGTGAACATCAAAAGGGTTCTAAAGGAATTCAAACCAATTTGCACCCTTTTGTCATAAATAAACAAGATATAGTTTTTCGAAGAATTGTCAACACACAAATAACAATATCAATCCTTAAAGGCCAACCAAGACTTTGGATCAAGAGATCCTATTAGATTTTTTTGGATAAATATCCGTATGATAGTAGTCTTGTTTAACCATTAAGAAGAGAGGGAAGACTAATTTGGATATAAAATCCTTATTGATTGCATGGATACAGGATCCTTATTGATTAGTCTTCGCATTTGCATTCACACACATTTGCATTAAAGCAATCAAAAGCCATTTCATGCATATCATTTTGAGCATGTCATAATCAAGTTCACATGTCATGGAGATAAATTATAGGTCATTCAAATGTACTTCCCAATCAATTCTCCTAATCCAAAAATGCATGTTTGAACATAGAGGTAACATGGATTACAAACAAAGCAAAGCACACTTATTGAATAAAAAGCCATATAAGAATATATATAAGCACAACCAAAAATACTCAAGCACTTAATAAAGAAGCATAAAGTTGATCAAGGTTTTACTTATTTCAATATGCAAGGTTGCTCTCTTTGTTTGAGCTCCCCATAAGGGGTCAATTACCAAAACTCATTAAGGCATATGACAAATTCCAATAGACCTACTAAGTGACTTGAACCTAGTTGAGTCTAAGAGCTTTATAAATAAGTCCGCTAGTTGATCATTAGTGCCAACATGCTCATGTTCAAGGCATTTGTTTTCAACTAGTTCTCTAATGAAATGATGCCTAATATCTATGTGCTTTGTCCTAGAGTGCTGAACCGGATTCTTTGAAATGTTAATTGCACTCATGTTATCACAATAAAGGGTTAGAGTACCTTGATCAAAGCCATAATCCACAAGCATTTGCTTCATCTAAAGGAGTTATGTGTAAGCACTCCTGGCGGCTATGTATTCTGCTTCAGCTGTGGATAGAGAGATGGAATTTTACATCTTGCAAAACCATGAGACCAAGTTGTTACCTAGGAAGAATCAACCGCCCGATGTACTCTTCCTATCATCACAATTTCCTGCCCAATCTGCATCACTAAAGCCAACTAAGCTAGCATTAGTGTCAAAAGAGTACCATATCCCATAGTTGGATGTCCCATTCACATATCAAATGATTCTCTTCACAAAGGAGAGATAGGATTCCTTGGGATCGGCTTGGTACCTAGCACACACACACACACACACACCCACACTAAAGGCTATATCGGGCCTACTTGAGGTCAAGTAAAACAAGCTACCAATCATGCCACGATAAACACTTTGTTCCACACTCTTGCCACTAGCATCCTTGCTTAGTTTCAAGGTGGTACTCATGGGTGTGTCACAATGTTTAGCATTCTCAAAGCCAAACTTCTTCACTAGGTTCTTAGCATACTTAGCTTAGGATATGAAAATCCCATCATGCAATTGCTTGATTTGCAAACCTAGAAAGTAATTGAGCTCCCCAGCAAGACTCATCTCAAACTCATGAGACATGACATTAACAAATTGTTGGACTTTGGATTTGTTGGTGGAGCCAAAAACAATATCATCAACATATATTTGAGCTATGAAAAGCTCATCTTTGTTGCCCTTGATGAACAAAGTCTTGTCAACACTACCTCTTGAGTAGCCATTGTCAATAAGATAGAGAGTGAGGCGCTCATACCAAGCCCTCGGTGCTTGTTTCAACCCATATAAAGCCTTCTGGAGGAGATAGACATGGTTGGGATGGTGTGGATCCACAAACCCCTTAGGTTGGTCAACAAACACTTCCTCATGTAAGACACCATTGAGGAAGGCACTCTTAACATCCATTTGATGCAATTTGAACTTGTGCACAGATGATATGGATAAAAGAAGCCTTCTTGACTCAAGACGGGCAACCGGAGAAAAAGTCTCCTCAAAGTCAATACCCTCAATTTGAGAGTCTGCTTGTGCCATAAGTCTAGCCTTGTTGCGCACAATGTTACCATTTTCATCCGACTTGTTCCTATACACCCATTTGGTGCCTATGACATTAGTGTCTTTGGGTCTAGGACTAGAGTCCAAACCTCATTTCTTTCAAATTGGTTTAGCTCTTCTTGCTTGGCAAGAAGCCAAAACTCATCATTCAATGCTTCATCAACCTTTTTGGGTTCAATTTAAGAGGTGTAACAAGTATAGCTAATTTGATTAGCTATTTGACGCCTAGTCCTAACACCCTCATTCACATCTCCAAGAATGTCATTCTTGTTGTGGAGATGTCTAACACTTGGAGCGGGTTATTTAGAGTCCACGGATGGATCTCTATCAAGAGGTTGAATGACCTCTTATCAAGACTTGACTTTACATCAATTGAAGTCTCACCATTCTTCTCCATGGAAGAATCATCAAGCACAATGACCTCCTCATCATGGTCTCTAATCTTAGGCCTACAATCATCTATGACAACATTAGATGATTCCATGACACTCCGAGTTTTTAAATTGAAAACTCTATAGGCCTTACTATTCAGTGCATAGCCAATGAAAATCCCCTCATCACTCTTGGCATCAAACTTGCCAAGTTGATCTCGGTCATTTAGAATGTAGCATTTGCTCCCAAATGAGTGGAAGTAGCTAACATTTGGCTTTCTACCCTTCCATAATTCATAGGAGGTGTGCCTAGTACCAGGCCTTAGAAAGACTCTATTTCTTATGAAGCAAGCCGTATTGACGGCCTCGGCCTAAAGGTTCCTATGGGACATTGTTGCTAAGCAAGATCACACGGGCCATCTCTTGAAGGACCATATTCAACCTCTTAACAACCCTATTTTGTTGAGGAGTTCTAGAAGCCGAAAACTCATGGGAAATGCCTAAGCTATTGCAATAGCTTTCAAAACAAGCATTCTCAAATTCCCTCCCATGGTCACTGCTAATCCTTTTAATGCTTTTAATGTGTGAGTTCTTTTCATTTTGAATTTTAGTGCAAAGCATTTTAAAATTTTCAAATGTTTCAGATTTATCTCTATAAAAATATGTCCATGTAAATCTGGAGAAATCATCAACACAAACAAAAATGTATCTCTTGCCACCGAGACTCTCGGTTTGCATGGGACCCATAAGGTCCATATGTAGAAGCTCTAATGGCTCCTTGGTGGCGAGATACTTGCCTTTCTTGTGCATACTTTTGGTTTGTTTTCCTTGTTGACAAGGTCCACAAACGCCATCGACTTTCTTCCCAAGCTTAGGGAGGCCACGCACAACCTTGAACTTATCTAAGATCCTCAAATCTCGATAGTTCATGTGGCCAAGTCTTTGATGCCACAACTCAACTTCCTTACACTTGGACATATTGCAAGAGATAGCACTAGCTTCAAGACAATAGCAATTGTCACTAGATCTCTTTCCTTTTAGCAAGGTTTGTCCATTTGGCATTAAAATAGAGCAATCATTTTTGTTAAACAAGACGGAGAGTCCATCATCATTAAGATGAGAAATGCTTATAAGATTAGCTTGCAAGCCATCAACAAGTAAAGCATTGGACAAGGAGGGTAAATCAGGAATGGAAATGGTTCATTTCCCTATGACTTTCTTTCTAGATCCATCACCAAAGGTGACAAATCCTCCATCCTCCAAGATAAGGGATTTAAAGAAACTCTTGTTCCCCGTCATATGCCTAGAACACCCACTATTCAAATACCAAGTGTTAAAGGCATTTGCCTTCAAGGCAATTTGAGCCACATAGCAAAAATAGTCATCTCTTCTAATCTACCTAGGTGAAATGTTCTCATTCCTAGTGGTACAAAGGGGCTTTCCCAAGCATTTGAGCTTGCCTTTGGTGTTAGATTGGTTATCTCTTTCTTTGTTGTTGAGTTAGAATAGATTGTTTCCTTGGTTGAGATTGCATGAATTGCTTCTTGGCTTGGTGGTATTTGGGTTGAGGAAAGCTTGCTTGATGAACCCTTGTTGGTTGAGCTTGAGCTTGTTTCCCTTGTGCCACCTTGACTTGGGAATCCTTAGAGCGCTCTCCTAGTTCAATCTTCTTCCTAGGATGTTATGAAGGTGAAGGCTCTTTGTTATCCAAGCTCTTGACAAACACAGTCTTGCTTGAGGATGAGGTCTCCTTGTCATCTTCATAGCCAATACCTTTTTTATCACTTGGCCTCTTGCCAACTCCCAACATGTGGTCAAGTTTCTTCGTGCTTGAAGTCATCTTAAAAATGATCTCTCTTGCTTCTTCAAGCTCCTTTTCCATCAATTCCTCATTCCTTTCAGCTATCTTCACTTCTTCATTTAAGTGAGTAACTTCGGTAGATAGCTTGAGATTCTCTCCCTTTAGCCTTTGAATATCTTTCTTCATCTTTAATCTTGAGCTTTGAAAGTGCTCAATGAACCCTTCAAGATAAATTCCTCATACATCCATATTTGTTGAATGGGATGAAGAGTCACCATCACTTGAGTCATCTTCACTTTGTTTCTCTTCCTCTTCATCATATATTGCTTCCTTACTCTTGAGAGAAAATGCGAAGGCAATAAAGTTTGCCATATAGGTCCTCATCATCCGAGGATTCTCCTTCTTCTTCCAAGTCATCACAATCGCTCCATGTGGCGGCCATAGCCTTTCCTTTCTTCTTGTTCTTTAAATTGCCACAATACGTGGAGATGTGTCTGCAAGCCTCCACATTCGAAGCATTGAATCCTTTTTCTCGTGGGCTTGTCTTCACTTAACTCAAACTTCTTGAAAGGAGTCTTCTTCTTCATTTCCTTTCCTTTGGATCCAAAGCCTTTCTTTTCAAATTTGATTAATTTCTTGAACCTTTTGACCATGAGGGTCATCTCTTCATCTGAGTCTTCATCCTCCTTCTCAACTTTAGAGGTTTTCAAAGCAATACTCTTTTGCCTTTTTTGAGGTGTAGGTGTAGAAGTCCACCTAGACTCATATGCTAGAAGTCTTCCAATAACTTCACTTGGCTTCATGTTCTTATAGTCACTATTCTCTTCAAGTGCCGTCACTTTTGACTCAAATCTTACCAGAAGCGACCTTATAATTTTTTGCTTGATTCTCCTATCCGAATAGGGGTCATCGAGTTGATGGCTTTGATTGACTATGTCCATCAACTTCACTTGAAAGTAGTTGAAACACTCATCCTTCTCCATTCTAATTTGCTCAAATTGTGTTTGGAGGACTCAACGCTTGGAGTCCTTGACCACCTCGGTTCCCTCATGGGCATCTCTAGAATCTCCCATGCCTCTTTTGAAATTCTTGTTGTTTGGATCAATTTGTACTGATTGTCATCCATTGCACAAAGAATGGCATGCATAGCCTTGTTGTTCCACTTGGATGCTTCGAACTCTTGAGTTGACCATTTCGACTTTGGCTTAGGAACTACACTTTCCTCTGCAAGAGTCTTTTCCGGAGGAGTGTAGCCATCTTCAATTGCCATCCATGCTCGGTCATTTATTTGGCAAATGTAAGACTACATCTTGCCTTTCCAAGAGGCATAGTTTACTCAGGTGAGCAAATGGGGTCTTGTGCTAGAGGCTCCCTCATTTCCACTTCCGTTTCCACTCAGAGTGTTTGGGTATGAATGAGATAAATGTTAATGATGCAACAAACAAAATGCATACAAATGCAAGACACACAATCAAGAGCAAGGATCACCTAAGTATGTATAGGAACCGTTCTGATACCAATTGAAAATACTATATAGCGTGTGTCTACTAACCTAGAGGAGGGTGAATAGGTTTTAGTTGATTTATTACCAACTTTTCGACTTAATCAATTTTAATAATCCTACCCTATATTAGCAATCAACCAATCCAACATAAACATGCGGAAAACAATAAAAACACAAGGATTGATTTACGTGAGAAACCCTCCACTGGGCAAAACTCACAGGCTATCCTTCTAGCCACATACGGTCCTCAAATCCACTATTTGAATGAAAGTTTACAACCTAGGTTGACCTCAAGTCACACCTACTTGGTCACTAACCCTTTCACTCTACCCAACGGGCCTTTAATAGTGATTCTAGACCACAAGCTTGTGCACTAATCTACTTAGTCACAAAGCTTAACAATCAATGAAGAGGTTAAACAACATATGTGAATATGTAAAAATATTCTTACATGCAATTAATGCTAGGCAACACTAAATGCTTATCTAAGGATTTAAAGATGTCAATGAGTACAAATCATAGATATCAATCTCTAAATGCAAATGCATGAAGATTTAGCTAAAGGGAAAAATGGTCCTAAAAGATAGCTATCAATGAACATGCAATCTCAACCAACAAACACAATCACAAACATACTCAAATCATGCTAAACCAAATAAACATGCAATTAATTAACAAATAATTGCTAACCCTAGGTAAACAAGAACATAGAGATGAAAAAGAAGTTCTAAGACTTGTTTGATTACCTAGTCAAGAAGAGCATGAAGACCCATGAAGAATAGATGCAAGAATGGAGCTAGATGCACATGGGTATGAGTTTGGTTGAGTAAAAATTAGTTCTTGGAGCTCTCTATCTCTCTTGGATTTACTTTCTCTCTCTTGAGGGTTTAATATTAAGAGCTCTATGTCTAAATGGTGGAGAAGAAGATGTATTTATAGGGACCAAAAACCGAGCTGGTGTGAAATACCCGAAATGCCCAGTTCTGGTGAAAAAGGCGACATGAGCAAGTCGCCTAACACACTGTGAGAAAAACACGTTGCCTGAGGCGACATGTAAGGTGACATTCCCAAGTCGCTTTACACACTGTGGAAAAATCAAGATGTTAGAGGCGACATGTAAGGCGACATTCCCAAGTCGCCTATGAAGTCGCCTTACACACTGGAGGAAAAATACATGACTAATGAGACATTGGATGCGACATGCACTAGTGGCCTTGCATGTCGCCTAACACAATGTGGGAAAAACTTAAGTCTAAGGCAACTTGTCAGGCGACATGTACAATTGGCCTTGCATGTCGCCTAACCCACTGTGCAGCCTATCAACTCCAAAATGCAAGAAGTGTGTGTGTGCAACCATACATGCATGTCAATACAAAAGTATAGAATGTGAGTGTGTGCAACTAAAACCTCTTCAAAGAGAATTAAGGATGTGATATACCTTTGAAGTGCTCTTGAGAGAGATGATGTCCTTGAAGCTTGATCACACCCAATGAGGCTTAATTTACCCTTACAAAATTAATCCCCAATGTGGTTTGTCAACGAAATGAGTCAATCAAAATATGAGGAACTTACAAATCCAACTAAAGGAAAACCTGAGAGCTGGTGCCTGCGCGAGATCCAAACCCCAAAACACAATACCCATAACAAAAGCACCAACTGAAACAAACCAAGACAACAAAAACAGAGCAAGACAAAACAGGAAACAAAGGCTCCTAAAATGAAACATCGACCACTAAATAAAAAAATTAAAACTCACGGGAAGCTCCAGGACAACACCTCTTGTCTCCCTTATTCCCCATTCTTGGCTAGTGAATCAGCTACCGAATTGAAGACCCTGGACTTGAAGACAACACAGGCTCGGCTCAGAATGTTGAGGTTGTTTCCAATACCGAAAACACTCTGCACATGATCAGTACTACCAAGGCCTCCACCATTGATCCACGAAACTAACGTCTTCGAATCACTTTCGAAAATAATCTCCTTGTCCCGAACTTTCTGCTTAGTGATACAGAGTTCAATGGCTTTAGCTATTTCCAAAACTTCAGCTGTAATAGGGGATTGGACACCCACACTAGCTGAGAAAAAGCAGAGGACTTTGCCGTTTGATCTCGTAAAACCCCTCATATTCCATTATTGAATCTTTGATGTTGTATTAGGAGGCAATAAAAATAGTTCAACATTTTTCAAACCTCTGATAACCTTTAATATGTAAGTACTTATTAACTTCTACGTACTTATGTATTTTGATCGAAAATATGTATACTGTTGGAAAATTTGTGACAAACTAGTGCTTTGAGAGCATTAATTGAGTGTGATCGGTTCCATAAAAATGGAAGATCAATGTATATTCGAATTCTCCTCCGTGAGAGCTTCGAAGTGGTATACTCAAACTCACAAATCGAATAATGGGTGAATGAGAAATTGAGTCTCAAAGAGTACCCATTGTGTAGGGAAAATATGCATCCCACATTGGTTGGGTAAAGCTTTGATAATCAATATATAAGTAAATATGTGATAACTACTTATCAACATGTGTAGCATAAAGGCTCTCTCTCGCGCGCAGGGGGCGGGGGGGTGCAAATCATAGACCTCGAACCTTCGGATTGCATGACTTGAGTGTGGGCGCGACCCGCGTACACGAATGCCGCTCCGATTGGGCTGTCATAGGACAAACGACCTTTTGCTACTGCTTGGAATTTATTTTTTCTAAGTCAATGTTTATATTGATATGGAAAGAATTAATTCAATTTAATTTTCCCTAAATTAAACGTATAATGATAAGGAAATTCCGTTTTGGATTCTAGATACTTACTTGATCACTAAGTAAATAGAATCGGTGATTAATTAGAAATAAATCTCTTGGAGATTGATTTTTAATTAATATCCTTTTCATTGAAAACGTAATTGAGAAGTATTTCCTAAACAATCCTCTTGATTTCGGTTTTATTAAAACCCTAATCTATTTATCAGAAAACACATTCTGAATAAAAACTGCATATCACGAAATCAATTGTTTTTTCTTCTCTGTTTCAGTTCTTGGTAAGTTCGGACTTGATTTGAGTTCGCCGAGAGTGTTTGTTCTATGCACGATCACTGTTAAATCGTTGTATCCTGGGAGACAATCGCTATACACATACGGTGTTATACGGCGAAATTGTCTTAAGGACACCGTGTGAAACACGGGCCTCGATTTCCCAAAACCGTTTTCCAACGTGTTGTTTTGTGGTTTTCACTTTCTGTTTTCTTGCAGATTTCGACTAGATTGTTTTTCAGTATTACAAACAACAATCTTAAGACAATTTCTTTTTTTTCTAATCAAATCGTTTTCTTCTACAAACTTTCTGGTTTCTGATCTAGTGACGGATTGTGAAGAACTTGTTTTAAATTAACAACACGGTTTCGGTTTTAATTAAAATAGTAACTATGGAAATTGGGTCTGTAAGCCAGGCACTGATTTCAAATAAATACATATTCCTTTTGGAAAATCGGGTCTGTTTATCAGACACTGATTTGGAAATCAAATCGTGATTTCAACTTGGTAATCGGGTCTGTAATACCAGACACTGATTGTGATTTCTATTGTGAAATCTAAATCAATTTTGGTTCACTTATTTGATATTCGATATCAGTGATGATTTTGTGATTCTAAAACACTTGTGTTTTGTTTCAGATATTATGGCAGACAAGTCAAACGTGAACTCGAGCGTTCCACTGCAGACTTCGAATGCTAATCCGAGTGTAGGATTAGACACTTCGGCTGTGAATTCTCTGCTTATTGGCGAAGTGCCTATTGTATTGCCAAGTGTGGCCACAACGACTCCGGTCATCAGTTCTTTCGTGAGGAACATGCCAGATCCGGTGATGGGCCAGTATGTGAGTCAAGGGAATGTTCCGATGGCAAATCCCTTTGTGAATTCGGTTCCATTACCGATGAACCACATGGAGAAGAATGATAAGTTCAGCGGACCGAACTTCAAGCGTTGGCAACAAAAGATGTTGTTTTATTTGACAACGTTGAACCTAGCCAAGTTCTTGACTGAAGAAGCTCCTAAACCCAATAGTGGTGAAGAGCGAGATGTTCAGGTATGGAATGCTATAGATGCATGGAACCATTCGGATTTTCTGTGCTGAAACTACATACTGAACGGGCTGTCAGATTCGTTGTATAGTGTATATACTTCAAAGAAAACAGCTAAGAAACTGTGGGAGTCGTTAGACCGGAAATACAAGACTAAGGATACTGGATCCAAGAAGTTTGTTGTGGGCCGGTTTCTTGATTACAAGATAGGGAGACTCCAAGACAGTCATAAGTCAAGTCCAAGAGCTTCAGGTGATTCTGCATGAAATTCATGCTAAAGAGATGATTCTAAGTGAAACCTTCCAGGTGGCTGCCATTATTGAGAAGTTACCTCCCTCATGGAAGGATTTCAAAAACTATCTCAAACACAAGCGAAATGAGATGAAGATCGAGGATCTCATTGTCAAACTTCGTATTGAAGAAGATCACAGGAAGTATGACAAAAAGGATGTTAGTCTGGGTGAAGCAAAGACTAATGTAGTGGAACATGGGCAAAGTTCTAAATTCAAGAAGAACAAGCCTGGGAAAGGATCCAAACTGGGTCCAAAGGGAGGAGTCTCCAAGAAGCCAAAGTTCCAAGGGAAGTGCTTCAACTGTGACAAGTTGGGTCACAAATCTTCTGAGTGCAGGTTGCCAAAGAAGAAGAAGAACCACGAGGCAAACGTGGTTGCTGGGATTTCTAAAGATGTCTCAGAGATTAATCTTTCTACAGTTGTGACAGAAGCAAACCTGATCGGGTCAAACCCGAGGGAATGGTGGTTAGATACTGGGGTCACACACCATATATGCTCTGATAGGGAGATGTTCAATACGTTTGAAGCAGTGGAGAACGAGAAAAAGTTGTATATGGGCAACTCAACCACATCCGATGTTAAGGGACATGGTCAAATCGTTCTCAAGATGACCTCTGGTATAACCCTGAGCTTGAACAACGTGCTGTATGTACCTGATATCCGTAAGAACTTAGTGTCCGGTTCGTTGCTCAATCAGCATGGGTTCAAGATGGTGTTTAAATCAGACAAAGTAGTGTTAACCAAGCAGGGAACTTATGTGGGTAGGGGATATGTAACTGAAGGGCTTTTTAAGCTTAATGTATCTGTTGTGAAAAGAACATTCAATAAAGATAATTCTTCAGTTTATTTGCTTGAGTCTTCCAATTTATGGTATGGTAGACTAGGACATGTTAATTATGATACTTTAAGTAGACTAATTAACTTAAATCATATTCCCACGTTTAATATTGATCCCAAACATAAGTGTGAAGTGTGCGTTGAAGCAAAACTAACAAGGTCATCATTTCAAACTATTGAAAGAAAATCTGAACCACTTGATTTAATTCACAGTGATATATGTGATTTAAATTTTGCTCAAACAAGAGGTGGAAACAAATATTTCATCACATTTATTGATGATAGCACTAAATATTGCTATGTTTATTTGTTGAAAAGCAAAGATGAAGCTATAGAGAAGTTTATTCTCTATAAAACTAAAGTTGAGAATCAACTCAACAAGAAAATCAAGGTACTGAGAAGTGACCGAGGTGGTGAGTATGAAGCACCATTTGGTGAATTCTGTGCTCAACATGGAATCATACATCAAACCACTGCACCATATTCCCCTCAGCAAAACGGAGTTGCTGAACGGAAAAATCGTACCTTGAAAGAAATGATGAATGCAATGTTGCTAAGTTCTGGATTGCCTCAGAACATGTGGGGCGAAGCTATATTGTCTAGCAATTACCTTTTAAATAAGGTACCCCGAAAGAAAGTAGACAAGACCCCTTATGAATTATGGAAAGAAAGAAAGTCTTCCTATAAATTCTTGCGAATGTGGGGGTGTCTTGCCAAAGTGGTTGTACCTACACCTAAGAAGGTGAAAATAGGTCCTAAAACTGTTGATTGCATTTTCATTGGATATGCACATAACAGTAGTGCTTATCGATTTTTGGTGTACAAATCTGACATCTCTGATATACACAAAAATACGATTATGGAATCTAGAAATGCATCGTTCTTTGAACATGTATTTCCATGTAAATCCAATGATGAAGCAAGTTCGTCGAAACGAACACGTGCTGATAGTTGTGAGGACCAAGAACAAGAAAATGAAGTCGAGGATGAACCAAGACGCAGTAAAAGAGCTAGGACAGAAACATCTTTTGGTCCAGATTTTCTGACATATTTGCTAGAAGGTGAACCTCGAACCTTCAAAGAAGCAGTAAGCTCTTCAGAAGGACTCTTGTGGAAAGAAGCCATCAAGAGTGAAATTGATTCCATCCTTCAAAATCACACTTGGGAATTAGTGGATCTTCCTCCGGGATGTAAACCGCTAGGGTCCAAATGGATTTTCAAAAGGAAAATGAAAGCAGATGGATCAATTGATAAGTATAAGGCCAGACTTGTAATTAAAGGTTACAATCAACGAGAAGGCCTAGATTACTTTGATACGTATTCTCTTGTGACGAGAATAACCTCCATTAGGATGATACTTGCAATCGCAGCTTTGCGAAATCTTGAAGTTCATCAAATGGATGTGAAAACAGCTTTCTTAAATGGAGATCTAGAGGAAGAGATCTACATGGAACAACCTGAGGGGTTTTCCACACCAGGACAAGGAAAGAAAGTCTGTAAATTGGTGAAGTCTTTATACGGTCTAAAGCAAGCATCAAAACAATGGCATGAGAAATTTGACAATGCTATGATGTCAAATGGTTTTAAAATCAACGAATGTGACAAATGTGTTTATGTTAAAGACACAACAAATGGCTATGTCATTGTGTGTCTTTACGTTGATGACATGCTCATTGTTGGCAGTGATGATAAGATGATCAAATCTACCAAGGATATGTTGAAATCAAGATTTGATATGAAGAATATGGGACCGGCTGATGTAATGTTGGGAATGAAAATCTCAAGAACATCGAACGGGCTTATTCTAAGTCAGTCACACTACGTTGATATGATTCTTGAGAAATTCAACAAAAATGATTCTGGAATTTCCAGAACACCAGTAGATACAAATCTATACCTATCCAAGAATAAGGGTGAGAGCGTTTCTCAACTAGAATATTCTAGAGTGATAGGAAGTCTGATGTACTTAACAAGTTGTGCAAGACCAGACATAGCTAATGCAGTCAGCAAATTAAGTAGATACACGAGTAATCCAGGAAACGATCACTGGAAAGGAATAGTAAAAGTACTGAGGTACTTACGATTCACTCGTAATTATGGACTGCATTATACCAGATATCCTACTGTCCTAGAAGGATACACAGATGCAAACTGGATATCTGATATGAAAGATTCAAAATCTACTAGTGGGTATGTGTTCACACTAGGAGGTGCGGCTGTATCCTGGAAATCCTCCAAACAGACATGTATAGCCAGATCCACCATGGAATCTGAGTTTATTGCCTTAGATAAATGTGGTGAGGAGGCTGAATGGCTACGCCAATTCTTAGAGGATATTCCAAGATGCCCAAAGCCTGTGCCAGCAATTTGCATCCACTGTGATAGTCAATCAGCAATTGGTAGAGCACAGAGCAACATGTATAATGGGAAGTCTAGACACATACGTCGAAGACATAATACCATTAGACAGCTACTCTCAACTGGAATTATCTCCATTGACTACGTGAAGTCAAAAGATAACATTGCGGATCCGCTAACCAAAGGGTTAAATAGAGAACTAGTTGAGATATCATCGAGGGGAATGGGACTAAAGCCCATGAAATAAAAGTCGATACAATGGAAACCCAACCTAGTTGACTGGAGATCCCAAGATCTAGGTTCAATGGGACAACCAAGTTGTAAGACTTAGTTAGATCACTGTGGGGGTTACCCTCCAGTCCATTCCTATGATGAAACAGTGATGCCCGTAGGGAAAGAGGCTAAACTATGTTTTTAATGATTCTTATGCGTCAGAATTCTGAGCTGTGGAAATCTGAGCAGGGTAATGCGGGTTACTCTTAATTAAGAAATCACCTATGTGAGAGAGAAGTGGGGCCGCTTCTAAAAGAGAATAGTGAAGGGTTATATTCTCCAGGAACTATCGCAGAACCAGACGCATGTTCATGGCCAAAACGAACATAATAATGAGAACCAAATCGAGTCTGGAAGATGCTTGTGTGAGGTACGCTATCGTTTACATAAAACGGCAGAACAGTTCAAGGATATCATATCTACTGATCAGCCAGTAAACTAAGCATACCTTTACGAGGGAAGGTTCAAAGGGTAACTCTTACCTATCCTATGCAGGTTTCGACCGATTGAACTTACCAAAAGTCATCTCTTGTGTCTCCTAGGTCAATTTCATTCATGTGGGGGATTGTTGGAAAATTTGTGACAAACTAGTGCTTTGAGAGCATTAATTGAGTGTGATCGTTTCCATAAAAATGGAAGATCAATGTATATTCGAATTCTCCTCCGTGAGAGCTTCGAAGTGGTATACTCAAACTCACAAATCGACTAATGGGTGAATGAGAAATTGAGTCTCAAAGAGTACCCATTGTGTAGGGAAAATATGCATCCCACATTGGTTGGGTAAAGCATTGATAATCAATATATAAGTAAATGTGTGATAGCTACTTATCAACATGTGTAGTATAAAGGCTCTCTCTCGCGCGCAGGGGGCGGGGGGGTGCAAATCATCGACCTCGAACCTTCGGATTGCATGACTTGTGTGTGGGCGCGACCCGCGTACACGAATGCCGCTCTGATTGGGCTGTCATAGGACAAACGACCTTTTGCTACTGCTTGGAATTTATTTTTTCTAAGTCAATGTTTATATTGATATGGAAAGAATTAATTCAATTTAATTTTCCCTAAATTAAACGTATAATGATAAGGAAATTCCGTTTTGGATTCTAGATACTTACTTGATCACTAAGTAAATAGAATCGGTGATTAATTAGAAATAAATCTCTTGGAGATTGATTTTTAATTAATATCCTTTTCATTGAAAACGTAATTGAGAAGTATTTCCTAAACAATCCTCTTGATTTCGGTTTTATTAAAACCCTAATCTATTCATCAGAAAACACATTCTGAATAAAAACTGCATATCACGAAATCAATTGTTTTTTTCTTCTCTGTCTCTTCTCTGTTTCAGTTCTTGGTAAGTTCGGACTTGATTTGAGTTCGCCGAGAGTGTTTGTGCTATGCACGATCACTGTTAAATCGTTGTATCCTAGGAGACAATCGCTATACACATACGGTGTTATACAGCGAAATTGTCTTAAGGACACCGTGTGAAACACGGGCTTCGATTTCCCAAAACCGTTTTCTAACGTGTTGTTTTGTGGTTTTCACTTTCTGTTTTCTTGCAGATTTCGACCAGATTGTTTTTCAGTATTACAAACAATATATACTACATGTACAAGTAAAAACATAAAACTTTAAAAAAAGATAGTAAAAACATAAAACTCCTTTTTAAATTAATAAATATTGATTTATCGATAAATTAATAAATTATTCATTTATCGATAAATAAATAACCCCTCTAAAATAATAATTTTTCCCAATCCCAACAATATTATTTTAGAGGGATATTACTGTATTTATGAGTTACTGGACATCTGAGATTATGGGGAAGTGGAAGTGTACGTGGAGATTGGCCTTGTCACACCTAATTACGCAAATGACTTCACAATTAAAGGTAACTAAAATTTTCATTTCCGATGTTTTATTTAACTGAACTATTTTATCATCTTTATAGGAAAGTAGTAGTTTGATGGTCATGTAGTATAGTCAAGGCAATTATTTTACAGGTTATATTGCTGATGTGTAAGTAGTGACATTGTTTTAGGTGTTTGTTAGTTTGTTTTTAAAAATATTTCTTCTCTTGCTCCACTGTTTTCAGATCCAAAAATATAGAAAGAAACAAAAAAAAAAAACCTAATTTAAACATGAGAGATTCTTAATGAGCAACCAAATTATGTACTACAATTCAATATATTCCATCAATTAAGAGAGAGATATGGAGTTGCAAGCAAGCATCAATTAATACAAAGTTTTGTGGATCTGAGCATCCAACATTCATAATTCTTAAAAGAGAAACAATAAAACTTGAAGCAGTTGAAATTAACACAAAGATTTCAACACAAAGTTTTGTGGCTCTGAGTAGCCAACATTCATAATTCTTAAAAGAGAAATAATAAACCTGAAGCGGTGAAGTAATTTAAGGAGTTTACAGTAGTATTAGCTTAGAACAATGTTATACAATCATACAAAAAAGGAATACAGGACCAAGATTTTGAGTACGTATTTTGGGGCTTTGACTTAAGAGGTGTTTCAATTTCTTAAGGGGCGCTAACGGCGCCAAAGGATTAGGCCACTGAAAGCCTCCCTTACAATTGCAAGGAAAATTCTCTCTCTCTCTCTCTCTCTCTCTCTCTCTCTCTCTCTCTCTCTCTCTCTCTGTCTATCTATCTATCTATCTATCTATCTACATATATATATCCAAAAGCATCCGGGATCCCTCACCAAAAAGTTTCTCTAAATATATGGTTATCCACTGCAAACATCATCTTCCCAAGCACAAACTACGTCTTCCATTCCATAAGCATCACATTTAGAAATGAAAAAGCATGGTCTTTTACTTATGTTGAATTCAATTTAGATGAAAAATAGCAAACAACAGCATAGTTAAATGTCTGCGTTGGACAATTTTACATGCAGCTATGGTAGCATAAATAAGTACCTGGAAGATTGCACAAAATATCAGAATTATCTTCAGGTCCTAATCTTCAAACTCCAGCAGGTTCTGGGTTTACCTGGATGGATAATCTTCACAACTCCATAATTTCTTGCAATTGGATCACAAACTTGAATACGAGGAAACTCCTAAAGAATATAAGAAACAAATAGATAACAGACATCCCAACCTTAAGTAACAACAGCAGTAACACTAAGTCACTAACACCACATTGCATAATAACTGAGCTACAACAGCAGTAACGAAAGGCATAATACGAAACAGAAAAAATTTCAGTTCGGTTCGGCACCCCTATATCTATATATAACTACACTCTAAAAAATTTAAAATAAAATTATGGAGGCAGGAAATAAACGCACACAAACCCTGGAAATTGAAAAGGATCAAGCACGTGAATCACATGCAAACATTTAAGAGAGATTCCATAGTAAAATAGGCAGCTTACAACGAAAAACAGTACTGTCATTTCAAAAAAAAAAATACCTGTTTCATAAATTTTAAGTATCGCAGGAATCTTAGAATTTTAAATAAGTTATAATGTCAAGCCTTATAATGTAGGTCCAGCCTAATTCGTTTTTAAGGCGGTAGTTAAGCACGTAAGATCATATCACTCCGTAGAGTAAACAATGTACATATTGAACAAGATGAAGATATCAAGATTCTCATAACTGACCTGTGTTTCCCTCACCTTAACTCTTTTCAGCAAAGTCTTCTTCTCGTCATTTGTAAGCACCTGATGCTCACGAACAAGAACATGTTCTTTGATATTGAACATGAGCTCTTCCTCCTGATTCAATGAAAAAAACATTAAGGGACCGTTTGGTACGAGGTAATCAAAATAATCTGATTCCTAGGAAATCTATATATATGTATTGGTTGTGTATGAGAATATTATGTTAGATTCCTGAGAATGTTAGATAATTGTTTTTAGTTGCAAATATAAATCTTATATTATATATATTATATATTTAAATAATTTAGATAATATATATTAATATATAATAATTATATAATATATATCTATATTAATATATATTATATATACTATTATATATTATATTATATATATGATATAATATATATATATATATATTATATTTTATATATATTATATATTAATAGAATATATTACTATATATAATAATATTATTATTATTATTTTATATTATATATATTAATATTTATTATTATTTTATATATTATATATTATATATATTATTATCTTATATTATATATATTAATATATATTATTATTTTATATATTAATATATATTATTATCTTATATTATATATATATTAATATATATTATATATATTATGGATTTTATATATATATTATATGATATATGTACTATATATATATTAATATATATAACTATATGTATTATATAATATATTATTATATATTATTATAAATAATATATATACATTACTATATATATAATATAATATATATATATATATTATTTATATATATTCCATTTAATTTATATTAATTATTTAAAAAAAATAATGTGGTCCCACGATGGGAATCGGATGGATGGTAATATGAAACCCACATGTTTGGATGGGTTTCACATTACCCCCCTTGGAGGGTAATGTGATTCCTATGGTAATCACTTTCCCAGGAATTTTCCGGAAATCGAAAAACGCAAACCTGCTACCAAACATGGGAATACTATCAGATTCTTATTCTCATGTAAAGATTACCCCATACCAAACAGCCCCTAATATCCTTCTTCAAGATTAGAAATTAATGAATTACCATTAAGTGTTTAAAAATTCAAACCGAGGCGCGCCAGCCTCTCCTTAGGAACCTTGCAGCCAAAGGCACCTCGGTGCAGCCGCCTTGGTCCTCCCCCTTCAGTTGGGGTGCAGCCGCCTCCTTTGCTTCAGGTGGCCAAAGGCACCTCGCACAGCCACCTTGGCCCTCTGCTGGGACGGGTCTACTTCCTTTGTTTGATTCGGCCACATCAAGATCGAGTCAAGGTGACTAGTCTAAGGCGACCATAGATCTCGGAAGTTACCCCATTTTTTTAAAAATAAATTGAGGACACCATAATGTCGCTGTCAAGACCGGACTGCTGTCGACCGGTTGCCAACGAAGTTTGAGTCTGACCAGTATGTAGTCGGAGCATTGGATGGTGGTTGTTGGGGCAGGGTTGGTGGTAGCTGCGAGGGTTTATTTGGGATAATGGCTACTAGGGTTTTAAATAATTTGGGAGTGTTGGCTGCTGAGGTTTTAATTTATCTGGGATAGTGGCTGCTAGGGTTTTTATTTGTTTGGGAGAATGAATGGTGGCAGCTAGGATTTTTATTTTTCTTAAAAGTAATAAATCAAATTTTTTTTTGTTTTTAGGCAGCCGCTATTGCCCGGAGATAACTGCCTCGCAGCTCGCACCACGTTCCTTAATAAAACATTATTAGCATTACTACACACACTCAGACAAAAATTATTTCTATAGACTGCAGTGTGTCTAACCATAATCCCATGATGGATTGCATTATTTACCCTCATAATTTGAAATATAATGGTCAAAACTTCAACAATAGGAAGTTATTTCCTAAATTTGATTTAGCAAAAAAAATTTTTATCAAACAAGTTTTTCCAAGTTGAAAATACTTAGAAATGATAGGAAAAACAGTTTTAGGAAGTCAAACGGACGTAAAACGATCAAGATACGACGAAAACAACTTTTATGTTCGTAGCCTCTATTCTCACCTCCTTTGTTTTTTACTCCACTTTGAACTCTTCAAAATCCGTCCAAGTAGTTTGATATCTTTGTATAATATACCATTAGAAAGATTTCCCTAAGATTTTTCAAATCACATTTTAAATAGTTGTATAAAAGGTTATCTTTGAAAAAATTGAAAAACAATATTTTCGGAACTAGATGGAATACAAATATCGGAACTGAAAGTAAATTTGATATAAACAAAAATGAATTCGGATTACCGTTCACCATACGGAATCCAAACTCTAGCAGCAGAAGCGGATCGAACACTTGAGATTGAATCACCGGTCGGAGGACGATCACGTGATCGAAAGTCTCATCTTGCCACAATGAATGTACCCACACTTTGATTATGGACGGGAGAAAATTCTACAGATCTTCTCCACATCTTTCACTGTGTTTCCCTCTATGTATTTGTATCTCTCTAAACACTTGCACACATGCACACTTGCATTGTATGATGCCTACATATACCACATATAGCAAACCCATGCACATCACTGCATAATTGCCTCATGGAAATAGCAAACATCACAATATAAAAAATTGCCAGACTACACATGCAACACACATGCAGTTTTTTTTATATGCATGTATATTGCTTGAGCAATTTTTAATATTCAATAACTGCTCTCATGCTTGGGCTTGTTACATATGGATTTGGGCTTGTCCATGTACTGCTTGTGTTGTTGGCCCACTTGGGTGTCTAAATTGGTTTTCAAGCCAAACTCAATTATGCCAACATCTCCCACTCGCACAAGTGAGACAACATAGTTAACATACCACAAGTCCATCATAGGTGTAACATTGTTAATCAATATCTCCCCTCCCCCAAAGTGGCGTAAGATGTTATACATACAGAGGATCATTAAAACATTTAAACACAAGTGTTATCATCATTATCAAAGTGTTCATACGGGTAAATGCATCGTGTGACCTATGAAAATACTATATAGCGTGTGTCTACTAACCTAGAGGGGGGGTGAATAGGTTTTAGTTGATTTATTACCAACTTTTTGACTTAATCAATTTTAATAAACCTACCCCATATTTGCAATCAACCAATCCAACATAAACATGCGGAAAACAATAAAAACACAAGGATTGATTTACGTGAGAAACCCTCCAACTGGGCAAAACTCACGGGCTATCCTTCTAGCCACAAACGATCCTGAAATCCACTATTTGAATGAAAGTTTACAACCTAGGTTGACCTCAAGTCATACCTACTTGGTCACTAACCTTTTCACTCTACCCAACGGGCCTTTAATAGTGATTCTAGACCACAAGCTTGTGCACTAATCCACTTAGTCACAAAGCTTAACAATCAATGAAGAGGTTAAACAACATATGTGAATATGTAAAAATATTCTAACATGCAATTAATACTAGGCAACACTAAATGTTTATCTAAGGATTTAAAGATGTCAATGAGTGCAAATCCTAGATATCAATATCTAAATGCAAATGCATGAAGATTTAGCTAGAAGGGTAAAATCATCATAAATGCTAGCTATCAATGAACATACAATCTCAACCAACAAACATAATCACAAACATACTCAAATCATGCTTAACCAAATAAACATGCAATTAATTTACAAATAATTGCTAACCCTTGATAAACAAGAACATAGAGATGAAAAGGAAGTTCTAAAACTTGTTTGATTACCTAGTCAAGAAGAGCATGAAGACCCATGAAGAATAGATGCAAGAAAGGAGCTTAGATGCACATGGGTATGAGTTTGGTTGAGTAAAAAGGACTTCTTGGAGCTATCTCTCTCTTGGATTTACTTTCTCTCACTTAGGGATATATTTTCAGAGCTCTAGATCTAAATGGTGGAGAAGAAGATGTATTAATAGGGACCAAAAAATTAGCTGGTGTGAAATACCTGAAATGCCTAGTTCTGGTGAAAAAGGCGACATGCAAGGTGACATGAGCAAGTTGCCTTGGAAGTCGCCTAACACACTGTGAGAAAACACGTTACCTGAGGCAACATGTAAGGCGACATTACCAAGTCGCCTTACACACTGGAGGAAAAAATACACGTCTAAGGCGACATTGGAGGCGACATGCACAAGTGGTCTTGCATGTCGCCTAACACACTGTGGAAAAAACTTAAGTGTATGGCGACTTGTCAGGTGACATGTACAAGTGGCCTTGCATATCGCCTAACCCACTGTGCAGCCTATCAACTCCAAAATGCAAGAAGTGTGTGAGTGTGTGCAACCATACATGCATGTCAATACAAATACATAGAATGTGAGTGTGTGCAACTAAAACCTCTTCAAAGAGAATTAAGCATGTGATATACCTTTGAAGTACTCTTGAGAGAGATGATGTCCTTAAAGCTTGATCACACCCAATGAGGCCTAATTTACCCTTACAAAATTAATCCCCAATATGGTTTGTCAACGAAATAAGCCAATCAAAATATGAGGAACTTACAACCTATGAACAATTAATTTATATAAGGGAGCTAATAATCTCAAATGTAAATTATCTATTTCTAGGAGATAATATTGTTCATTATTGTATCCTAGATTTAATTTATAATTTTTATCAGTCTAAAGCACACTTAATCCCTTAAAATGTTATGCTTGACTTTATCACATTTCATGTATTCACAATTGTATCACATACAATTGGTTGACCAATGAATACATAAGTCAGATAAAAATTCATTAAATATTCCCATTTCATCTATCTCTTTGTCTCCAGAACAACTTGTTACCCTGGACATGCCTTATAGGTTGAATTATCATAGCCATAGAAATAAAACGCTAAAGGTGCTAACATTATTCTGTCACTTTAAGATAGAGTGAATGGTTATAAGGACATCGTTTGAAGTTAATGTAAAACTTCATTGGAACTTACACAATGAGGAAGCAAGGATTCATTCTCTCATTTTTCATGTCGGTCACTTATAACACACGTGGTATGAAACACGTGTTACAATGAATTTCATTCTAAATAAGAATGCATAGTCTTTATATTATACATTGTACAGATCTTAGTCTAGTCACAACTCTCGTGACAAACCTGAGTTCTTAAACGCTCGCCCCTCTCCGGCGCTACATTAAGATCTCACATATGGCTTGATCAGGTATCTATGATAGTGGGGTCTATCATGATCGGTTCTAAAATATATTTGTATATTTATTGTGAACCTCCTCTTGACCCTAGTCAAGGCAATAAATTCATAAACATTAGCTCCGCGAGAATATATCCTACATATTCTCTAATATATATGTGTCTCATCTCAGCCTGTTATCTCAACAACTGAGGCGACCGCAAGTGTAAGAATGTCGATCTCAACCTGACGACATATTTCTATTACATTATGTGTGTAATTATGCTAGCATAAATAGTAATTTTCTTACTATTAAAGTTATGTCACAATCCTGTCAATCTAGGATTATATTGGTATACATTCAACAATTTTGTGGCATATTTTCTATTAAGCCTTGTACATATCACAATGTACACTAAGTAGTTAGCCGTACCTTCAAGGTATGTCATAATCCTCCTGACAACATCGCAATACTGTAATCTAAGATTATTTTGGTGTCCACTCACCAATCTTACGGCGTAACTTATAATATACTTTGTACATATAACAATGTACATGAGACTCTGTATGGTACTAACATGAGGAACTCACCATCAATTTCTTGATCTCATGGGGATACATGTTACTTATTGAGGCTAAGAGTTTGTGATTTCACAATAGGAGTATCTATGAGCTTATAATTGCTCATTCCGAATCTACTCTCACTCCTAAAATATTAGCCACTTTGCTCATATAAAATCTCAATGAAATTTGAGAATTACCATGTCATTATGGTTTTACAAACTCTTTATTATTTCTAGCCAAAACATATAGTACACAAATATAGATAATATAAGAATTATCCTTAACCTCTTTAGTGTACTTACCATGGCTATCTTTAGTCATCATTAATCTGTAAGACATTACAGCTTGATGAAATCAAAGATACCACTTTCTAGAGGATTGTTTCAGACCAAACATTAATTAAGCGAGCACACTTATGCCCTCTTGGTTTATTTTTTGAAACAAAATTTACTGGCTATTCCATGTAAATCGTTTCCTCTAGTTCTCTATCGAGAAGTACAATTATTACATCTATCTGATGTAATTTCAGTTTCATGTGACTAGTGCTAGAATAATGCGTATTGAAGAAAAACTTTACATCTAGAGCATAATTTCTTCATTTGTGACTAATTGCACCTTATACCCCTCATTTTTCCCCTTACATATGATATGTGAAACCCATATGTTCACAATGGTCTAATGACCAGGCGTTAAGTGAATCAAGTCCCAGACATGATCACTTTTCTAGATTCCAACTCCTTTCCATTGCTTTCATTCATATATTCTCTTAGTAGATAGCAGTGATAGCTCAATTCTAAAATCCTTGATTCATCACTATCAAGTGAAGTAATCATCAAATCTTCCATTTCAATCTCCGAAAGATGACATGGGATAATTTTATGATTATTTCAACGAGTTGGTAAATTATCATGGTAGCTGATTCAACAGCTATTTCACTCCCACTAGGGATGAAAGATATATCCATGCGGATTTCTACTAGGGTTGGCAATTTGAGGGCCCAAGCCCGCACTTGACCCAAGCCCTCAAAAAGCCCTTATAAATTAAAAGGGTTTAAACCTGGCCCATATAAGAATATTATGTATGTGGGTAGGGTTAGAACCAGGCCCACGAAAAACAGAGTAAAGCCCAAGCCCGTCCTTTTACCCTCATTATTACCTAAGTGTGACTTTGTGACTCAAATTGGGTCCGAATGTTGACCCGGATTTAGATCCAAATTCTGACCCATATTATCATACCCAGATTTTTAACATATTTCGACCCGGAATTGGATCCGAATTTAGATCCGATTTTTAACCCATATTTTTTTACCCGAATTTTTAACACATTTTTAACCCAATTTTTTAACACATTTTTTACCCGGATTTGGATCCGATTTTTGACCCAATTTTTTTCACATTTTTTTTATCTAGATTCATTGGGTCACAATTGCTAAAAACAAAATTAATTAAAAATTATATTAAAACAATTAATTCAAATAGAACAATTTTTAAATTCAATCCAAACATAACAATTTTTACATTCTACTAAAAATTAATAGTAACACAAATTAAAAATCCAACACACAACAAAAAATTAAAACGGTGCTACCGGCTCTTCATCATCTATTCCTCCAGTAGTATATACAGTACTTCTTCTTCTGGGATATGACCTAATAATAATAAAAAGAAAAAAAAAAGAAAAAAAAATATAATCAACATCGATAGTAACTAATATTATATAAAAGTATAACATAATTTGAAAATTTTCATACCTCAAATAGAAAGAGGAGCCCATATCCAATTTTTTACACACATCAAGGCGTCCAACGTGTCCTTTAAATTTCCACTCAACAAAACAACATTTCTTATCCTTTAAATTATACCCATGAACCCAATAATCAAAACAATCCATAAAAAATTAACTAAACGACGGCAAAATAAGAACAATTATCAACAAAAAAAAACAATTGATCGAGAAGGCAGAACAACCTCAATCAAATCAAAACATCATACCACCTCAATCAATACACAAATCCACAAATATTTTACCATCATATAAGACAGTCGATTAAGTATTAACAAAGAAGAAAGCAAGACAGCAAGTAAATAAGTTTGTGAAGTGAATTGATTACCTGCAATTAAAGTTGCAAGTAGCCACAATCAACATGTAAGAAAAGCCCATTGTTGACTCGAATGCCTTCAATTGTGTTCATACCAATCCTTCAATCGTTTTCCATCAGAGCACCTAAGTTGAAAAATATTTCAAGAATCTAAAATCAATGGAACTAAGTCTGTTTTCCGCTTCTAAAGAAAAACCCATAAAATCAATTTATGTGACAAACCCAGAAAATATTCTAAAGAAAATCAATTCTTTACCATTTAAGATGATTTAGCTCATAAAAAAGAAAAGGAAAACTTACCACTGATGTTTCACGCAATTTTGGATGTGATGTCGAGAAGCTTCGTCGGAAATGACTGGTTGCGACCGGAAGCGACGGCGGCACGATGGCGGAATGATGGCGGCTTGATGGCGGAGCGACGGTAAGAGGGTAGAGAGCACTGATGATGAGAGTTGAGAAGTTGTTTTCATTTTGTTGAAGTAGAGATGCAGACAGAAGTTGAGAGTTGAGAAATTGATTCACAAAATGGGTTTTTTGATGTGGGTTTTTGAGGGTTTAAAATTAACCTGGTTAAAACCCGCAAACGGCCCTCATTTTATGCGGGCTTATAATAAAGGGTCTAAAGTGGGTTTTATAATGATGCGGTCCGGGTTTGAACCTGGCCCATATCATGAGGGTAAGGGCTAAACCCTCTGGACCTGGTCCATTTTGCCATCCCTAATTTCTACTCCCACTAGGGTGTAGATTCTCACTCCCACTAGGGATGAAAGATCCATATAGAATTCCATTCCCACTAGGGATTGAGGATCAAGTTAGATTTTAATTTACCGCCACTCCCATATTGACACAGATCATCCAATTCTTAAAAATCAGATATCTATATCAAACTCGCTTCTACTAAGAAATTCATTCTCTAATAATGACATCTTGTGATTTTAATTCAACCACACTACTATCTAATTTTACACCTTCATCATTTATTTATCCTTTGGAATGCACAGAGTATCAAACAAAGATACAATTTCTCTTCTGGCATCCAATTTCTCATTTCTATGAGATGGATGATAAACATAATCTGCATACCCCCAGGGTTGTAGAATAGTCAGACCAGGCTACCTACCTGTCCAAAATTCATAAGGTGTAGAAGTGTCTGATTTAGGGAACATGATTAAGTAAGTAAGCAACAATCAATTAAGATATATTCTAGTAAGATACAAATAAATTTACTTGTGCCATCACAGACTTAACCATTTCCAACAATATTTTATTCATTCTTTCCGCTACACTATTTTTCCACGGAGTCCTAGGAATAAATTAATATCTTTCTATATCTTTCTTGCTAAATAATTCCTTGAACCGTTCAGAAAGATATTTACATACTCGATTTAAACTCAAAAGTTTGTCATGTAATATGATCCCCAACCAAACAATCTGAATGTAATCCAATGCTTTCGATTTATGGGAGATCAAATAGATATGACCGAGACGTCTAAAGATATTAATGAATGTAACTAGATATGAAATTTCATGTCTGGCTTTTACACTCATTCAATCACAAATGTTATAATGAATTTATTGCAATGGAATTTCTGATCTAGTTCCTTACTAAATGGTTTTCTAGTTGTTTTTCTTGCTAGATAATTTGTATGACCTTTTAGATAAATGAGTCTAGTTAGTCCTCTTTGACCGATATACTCATTCTATCTAGTCCAATATGACTTAATCTAGCATGCCGAAATATCAGCATCATCACCATTGTAATGATTTAAAAACAAACCAAATTATATCTATCCCTACTGACGTATAATAATATAAAACCTTTAAACAATTATCAAGTACAATATGAATATAATTTGCTATATTAATGTTCATATAATCATCACGGTTATTAATGATAACCCGAATCAATGAGGATAACCGCAGACACTAAAACCCAGTTAGATCTCAAGTGTATATTAGAACATCATGGAGTACAAATTTAGGCTACCATGCAAACCCATTTTGTAGGTACTTAACTCCAAAATTGTTCTAACACTTATACATCTTGTCTCTAATAATCTAACTTTACTCAACGTATGCTTTACAGTTTCTTATTGGATGGCATATCTTCACTTATCTATAGTCCACAAAGGACAATATTCAAAAGAAAATACCTAGCCGGAAACTTAAGCATAACTTAACAAATTCTTGAGTTTTGGTTGTACTCTTTTCGACTCGATGCATTTATGAGTGAAAATATCCCAGTTTGTTATAATTGTAACAAGTTAATTTTAGTTTTTGTTGGGGTTTTTTTCCCTAAAGCTTGTAATTTGTAAATGTGAATTGAACATAAATAAAAAGAAGTAGTTTATTCATTCAAATTGTCTCATACATTTATATATAACATGTGTACTTAACATCCAAGATTGCCGGATGTAATTTCAAACTGAGTATATGATTCTCATATACAGATAGATTCATTTTGAAACGAGCAATCTAAAGAGTCCATACATAGCAAATAAAGTTGGGTACTTTATTTGTGGTTAATCTACAGCTGCAGTTCATTCTGTAATGTACGGTGATCTTATCCTGGATCATTCATATGGTAATATGATAATGGAGGCACCTTGTACGATATGATCATATAGGACTGGGCCACGATCTATATGAAACTCTCAATAAAATCCGTTACATGATGAGATTCATATATATCGACAAATGATGGCTATATATGGGTGATCTTAATCCTGAGTGTCTTATTGACCCTTTCAGGTTAAATCGTGGTTTTTAATATATCATGGGTGAGATCGGAGTTACATTCCCGGTCAATATGCTTCGTATGTTGGAATCGTTGTTTGGCTTATGGCTGTGAAGGTTTGTACACAATTATGGAATCTACTCCTTCTTGCGAGAAGTAGATAGTAGTTTCCTTAAGGGTTGATTCGGGACTTGAACAATATAAGCGCTCTTCTAATTTCGTGCGGAATGTAGGATTTATTATTCATTAGAGAATCAATGGTACTTAATGGAAATATGTAATTAGAAGGGTATAACTGACATTATGACCGAGCTCTAATTATGAACTACTTGTAGAGGATTATACCATATGTAATAGCTATATCAATGGACACTGAAAGTTATTGGTTTGTGTAAAAACATCTACAGTTGAGAGAATGAAGCTTCGGGTTTTTAGTGGAATAACACCGAAGTTAATAATCATGAAATATTAATTAAAGAGTTTAATTAATTATTTCTAAGGATTATTGGAGCTCGAAATATTGTGGGTCCATTAGGTCCCCTTGCTAGCCTGATTGATTAAAGGTAACAAGGGTCACAGTTGATTAATTGGATTGTCCAATTAATTATGTTACGAAGGTGACACGTATCTATTTAAGAATTAATCAAATAATGAGATTATTTAATTAAAGAATATTAGTCATTAAATTGATTAAATAATAAGATTATTTAATTATACGATTAATCATTAGTTGGAGGGTGTTGATTGATATTTGTGTTTGAATAAAGATAAGATAATTTGATTATTTTATTTTTATTAAATTAAATATCAAATTTGAATTAAGTCATTAATTATCCTTATAAATATTAGATATTTAAAGGATTAATTAATAAAGTTATCAGTTAACAAAATAAAAAAGATATTAATTAATTGATATTAGATATTAATTAATTAACGGATTTGAAAATGGATACACGCAGAGAGAATGTATCGGTTCTCTCAATTCAATTGTATTAAAATTGCAATTGATGCGTGAAATTAAAAGAGGAGAAAACTGAGAGGTGTGCAGCTAGAGAAAAGAAAAATATTTTTTTTCTTTGATTCATGGTGGCCGAATTCCACACTTAGAAAACAAGAGTTGTTTTTCGTAACTTTCTTCTACCTCCATTCAAGTTCCTGAAACCCGTGACGCGCCCACACACTGTTGCCAATCACGGGACATAGCCGGGAAGATCTTGTGGTTCAAATCAGGAAGCAAATCGAAAAAGAAATAAAGAGCCTTCAAATGCTGGTATAAAATTGTTTCATCTTCTTTGTTGTTTTCGATTATTACTGTATAATTTGGTTTACTTGATGATTGCATAAAACTTTTCAAACCCCATTCCGCTGCGCAATCCAAAACCTGGCACCAACAGTTTTGTCATTACTCAATTCGTTATCCCTCAACTTCCTGCATATTTCAATCTAAGATTAAGTGGCTATGACTATATTCTCTTCCCCTTTTGGAAATATCTATTTCTACTAATACGTTCAAAACTAAAAGTTTTGTACTAGTTGGAATCTTTCATATAAAATTGGCTAGAAACCTAAGCCGCCTCTGTAAGAGCTCATCTTCTACTACTGAAATGACGCGATCGATATGCATCAGATTAATTTTATATATTCAAACTATTAGAAGAGATCAAATTGTTTAGTCAGTGTATCATGTTTTATATCCTTATTGGAGGTTGCCACTAATTTTGGCGCTTCTTATAAGTACTCAAAACATGATACCGTACCTACTAAAATTTTAATACTCAAAATACTACTAAAATTGCCCTTCATGCCAAACTCTGGAAGGAAAACCACTTTACTTAAATCCTATTGTACTTATCGAACCACACATGTGAGGCTACTATTTAAGTTACTCCGCAACATAATGCGAAGCAATTTAACTTCTAGCTTGATAAGCCTTCACATTCTGTATGTTGAGAAAAATAAGTACTATGTTGAGGTTCAATCATGATTCATGTTTTAGTCTCAAGAGCTTCTTATTCTTAAAATACACTAAACCTTATTGTATCTCTATTCTCTAGATTACACGATTTAGTTTATCGCTATCAAATTGGCCACAATATTATAGATATATAATCTATATCTTATGCTAATTTATGTAGAGACATACAATCTACTATGCAAGCATATTAACTTCCAAAAATACACACATTTAATTTTGCTACAAACACAAACCGAAAAAATGATGAAACAATTTAAGGAACAGAATCAAAAATGTCGTCAAAGCGCCTAATTGCAATCCATTTCCAAAAATTTTATCATCATAAATTCAGTACTTTGCGCAAAATTCTAATTTAAATATTGTACTAAACCATTTAGAATTCCCAAAACATGTGATCATTATAGAAGAATACAATCACAAGTCCCTAGAAACATATTATGGGACAATCTGATTCTTATTACAAAATAAATAAACCAAAATTATTTACTAGAGAACGGTTTATAAAGAAATAATGCTTTCTAAAATACGGGACTTTGCATGCTATTAATTCTTACGTCTCAGATTCATAACGATCACCACTGAGAAAGACTTTCTAAGTCTTCCTAAGTCTTTATAACTCATTTAATTGTCATTTTCTCGAATATTGGTCATTTATTTCGTATGCAATAACTCATGTGCCTAGCACTATGAATATTCATTGTGGATGTAGTAGATCGCCTCATATTCCTAAGAATGTGGCGCTCATCTACTATTTCTAGTTCACTCGTTATCTGACCAAAATACATCGTGGTACCTTACTCTAGCTTTTCCAACCTTAAAGATCTAACTCTTCGGGAAATTTTATTAAAAGACTATCCACTATATCTCTCCACATAAAAACACAAGTCCAAATTGATTGCGGCTATATGTTATTAATAAGATTCATGAAATCTTCTCCATTAAGACATATGAGATGATGCAGATTTATACTAAAAATTTTCTAAGTCACTTAGAAAAATTTGTCTTTTTAATAACCTTGTACATTTCCAATGTACATTCTAATGAAATTACTTATTCCCAATTGCATAATTAATTAGATAGAGAATTTGAATCGAAGGCTTTTCTTTATATATAGCTCCCACTGAAGCTAAATTTCGGTGATTAAATTTTCACAGGAAAATTTCATGGCCGTCAGAAAACAATCCCGAAATTCATGCTGGAAAATTCTTCGATGGCTGAAAAATACCAATAGAAACTATCATTGGAATCCGTAATGGAAACTGTCATCGAAAATGGCCACCGAAAACCATTACCAAAAACCATACTGGAAACCATAACTAGAAACCACACAAAAAAACAATCACCAAAATCCGTGTTGGAAACCGTCACCGAAAAAACATACTGAAAATTTTCATTGGAATCCACGCTCGAAACCGACATCTGAAATCATGTCTAAATCTGGTCTCTGGAAATCTGTGCCGTAAATTTTTATCGGAGACTGTCACCAAAATCTACGATCTGAAGTCAAGACGGAAAGCCGTCATCGGAAACCGCGTCTAAATACGTCTCCAAAAAAATCTGCATCCGGAATTTGTATGGCATTAATTAACTCCCATTGGAGTGAAAACAAATCAATGGAAATAAAAAAAAATTAAAATTAAAAAATTTAAAGATTTAAGAAAAAAAAAAATCGCCGGAAAACCTCCATCAGCTGCCGGAACACCGCTTATTAGTAGCCGGAAAACCGCTAATAATCGTCGACAAACAGCATATGGGTTGCCAAAAAACCACATATTGGACGCCGAAAAGTTCACCGGAAAAAATTTACCAGCAACCGGAAACAGTATAGTAAACCGTTTTAGTAGGTGAGGTGGCGGCATGATGACGTGGCACCGGCGACCGCTCCGGTAACCGACACTCGTTGAAAATCGTTGCTGGAAACGGCACCGATACCAGAAACCGTCAAAGGTTTCCTTCTTGGAACACCTCGACACCACTTGTCGCTCAAGGATAGGGCCACGTTGTCACAAATGACACAAACTACACCACGTGTCACCTTCTGGTGTGTACACGTGTCAACAACAGAACCACTCAAGTATGCTGTGGCATCGCCCACTCGCATCGGAGGCGTGTGACACCCACGCGCAGTCTTCCCAAACTTTTCCGATCATGGGACCATCACAATCCGACTCCAAATGTAAATTTAATGCCATTTATGCCCTTATTTAGGACGTTTGGGTTAAAGGTGAAACACACTCTCCGATCATGGGTATGTGGAACATGTTCTTCAAGTTCTTCAACCAAATTCAAACTCAAACTTAGGCCCCGTCCTGCAGCTGTTTTTCAGTCCGATTTCGTTTTTGTTTTCTAAAAATGATTTCGAATTCGCGTTCGTTAACCTTTTTTCATTTTATTTTCAAAAAAATGAAAAACAAAACCAGTGTTAACAGTGAAATATTTGAAAAACACAAAATACTTGTTTTCGTTTTTGTTTTTGTTTTTCGATTTTTTATTTTTTTTAAATTTACTGCTTTTTTTTCTTATTTTCCTCTTTTCTAGACTGTCTTTGTCATCTCTTTTTCATCTCATTTTCTCTTCGTCATATCTTCTTCTCTTCTTCTTATCTTCTTCATATATTCTTCCCTTCGTCATCTCATCGTCTTAATCTTCTTCTCTTCATCTTCTCCTTCTTCTTCTCTTCATCTTCTTTTCTTCTTCGTGTCGCTGATCGGCTCCTATATTTTTTTTTCCTTTTTTTCTTTTGAAAGGTTTTATTTTTGTTTTTGTTTCAGATCACAAAGAGTTTATTAACAAATATATATATATATATATATATATATTAACATAAAAATCTTGGATTTTGAAATTATTTTAAATTTAAAATCACAATAATTCATCAAAGAGATTTTATCCGGTTATTATGAGTTATTGGATAATTATTTGGAATGAATTGTTGACCTATCTTTTATTCAAATTAAAAAATTACAATATAAAAAATAATAGAAAAATCATACAATTTTTGATATTTTTCGGTTAACCTACCAGACATGTTTTTTCCGTTTTCATTTTCAAAATACAGCTTTCTGTATATACTACCAGACACGTTTTTGGATTTTGAAACTGAAACCAAAAACAATGTTTTCATTTTCATTTTCATTCTTCTTTTCGAAAAACAATCAATGAAAAACGCTTACAGTACGAAACCTTAGTTTTCAGATTTTGATTTTTAGCAAAATATTTCGAAATCGTTTTTCTCCCTCGTTTCTAATCCAAATTATGCAAATGACCTATCATTGGAAAACTCTCGGAAGGCTCTATCTAATGGTACCATGATCGCAGAGAAATAAAAAAATGACAGCGAGTTATGACCAGATTACAGTCACAGGTTTCATATTTTAATTCTTCAAAATTCTCTCAATTTTGAAGTTATCACATGGAAAGCATTTCCATAACATTATCTAACATATATATGTATATATGTATACATACATGCCACACAAAATTATATATATATATAACAAGTGTGTGGTGTTATGCCATAATTAAATTTATGAAGCATTCATACATTCATAAAAAAAAATTCCAAAACATGGCATAATAATACCGGAATTCAATCCTAGCAAGCTCTGATACCAATGAAAGTTAATTCGATATAAACAAAAACGAATTCGGATTATCGTTCACCATACGGAATCCAAACTCCAGCAGCGGAAGCGGATCGAACACCTGAGATTGAATCACTGGTCGGAGGACGATCACGTGATCGGATGCCACATTGCATGTACCCACACTTTGATTGTGGATGGGAGAAAATTCTATAGATTTTCTCCACATCTTTCACTGTGTTTCACTCTATGTATTTGTATCTCTCTAAACACTTACACACATGCATACTTGTATTGTATGCTGCCTACAGATACCACATATAGCAAACCCACGCACATCACAATATAAAAAATTGCCAGACTACACATGCATCACACACATGCACGTTTTTTATATGTCTGTATATTGCTTGAGCAGTTTTTAATATTCAATAACTGCTCTCATGCTTGGGCTTGTTACATATGGATTTGGGCTTGTCCATGTACTGCTTGTGCTGTTTACCCACTTGGGTGTCTAAATTGGTTTCCAATCCAAACCCAATTATGCCAACAGGAACAGATCAACAACAACAAAAATCAAAGCCCCTAAATACTCAAATCAAAATATCATTACCAACACCACAAAAATTAAACTCAAAAACCAAACAAAACACGTCATGACCACTAGTTTATACCCTTTGATTGTTATCTTCCATTAAAGTTGGAAGGAGCTGAGGACAGGGCTGGGTGTCACTATATAATAAGCAATTAGGGGTATTTTAAGGGTCGTTTGTTTTTTTGTCTGAAAAACTGAACAATCCTGAATTTTTCTGAAAACTGAATAGGGACTGAAATCTGAACTTGAATGACAACGTTTGTTTGTTTTTTTCCTCACATCTGAATGTATTGTCAACACGTTTGTTTTTTAAAAGTAAAATTGTCTGAAACTAAGTAATTTTACATTTATACCCTTGTTAAACAATTATACTTATAATATGGAATAAAAACAATTCAAAAATAATAATTACATGAACCTTTCTCTTTTCACACCCGTCTCCCCATAAAAAAAATTCCTTTGTAGACTCTCTATTTTTTGAGCCACTCCCACTGGAATTTGGAAAATCGACATATAGTAAGTTGGAATACTGGTCATCACTGATTTTATCAAGACCAACCTACCACCTTTGTTGAGAAAGATCCTTTTTCCATGGTGTTAGACGATTTTCTATTCGAGACACTAGCTCCTTCCAAAATATTTTCAAACAAGGTCTTCCTCCAAGTGGTAAACCCAACTATGTTATCGGAAGCGAGGCCTCTACACACCTAAACGTTGCAGCCGAATTTACCTCTCCGTCGCTAATCCTCTTGCCTACTTTAACCACACAAGACTTATGGAAATTTATTCTCAGTCCCAATGCTAGCTCAAAGCATCTCAAAATCCTTTTAGCATTCAGGAGATAATCCAATCTAGGCGGAAGAAAGAGTATGGTATCATCTGCGAAATAAAAATGGAAAATCTAGACCAAATTTCTTCCCAAAGCCACCCCTCTCATCAAGTCTAAGTCATGAGCCTTTCTAAACAAACTACTTAAGCCCTCAATGGCTATATTAAAGAGGAAATGTGATAGGGAATCACCTTGGCAGAGGCCTCTTTCAATGTGAAATTGGTCCGTTGGGCAGCCATTCACTAGAACCGAAAGCTTTGGAGAGGAAATACAATTACCTATACATTTTCTCCATCTCGAACCAAAACCCATACCATCCATCATATAGTCCAAGAAGGTATGATCCACACTGTCATATTAGGAGACCCCCGCTTTATCCTTCTTCCAAGTGTGAATTATTTCTTCACCTATAATAAAACTATCCAGAATTTGCCGATTCTTCACAAACGCCATTTGAGTTTCATCTACCACCGAGCTAAGAACTTTCCTCATTCGGTACGCCAACACTTTGGCTAGAACTTTGTACACAGATCCCACCAAACTTATAGGCCTAAAGTATTTCATAGTTTCTGTTTTCACAATCTTCAGAATCAAAGCAACGAAAGTACTATTTAGTTCCTTCACAATCGATCCATCCCTATGAAACTCCTCCAGAAATCTCATAAAATCCTCTTGAATTGAGTCCCAGTTTTCTTTGATGAAGTTCAAATTAAAACCATCCGGACCCGGCGCTTTATTACCATCACAACTTCCCAAAGCGCTCCAAACCTCCTCCTTACTAAAAGCTTCCTCTAGGGACTCCCTCTCCGCTCTTGTTAACTTCTTTAGTTGTAGCCCTCTAATAATTGGACGCCTCCAAAAAACATTTTGGAATGCTACTCTTGGAAATGATCGAACACCCCTCTCCTAACTTGATCCGGCTTTGATCTTCTCACACCTTTAAAAGATAATCCCTAAGAAGTTTGTCCTTCGCCTTCCATTCGCCAAACAGTGAAATTTTTTTGTATTTCTATCACCATCAACTAGCCATCTCACCCTAGATTTTTGTTTCCACGATTGTTCTTCCACGCGCAAATCTCGTGTGGTTAAAGTAGGCAAGAGGATTAGCGACGGAGTGATAAATTGGGCTGCAGCGTTTAGGTGTGTGGAGGCCTCGCTTCCGATAACATACTTGGGTTTACCACAAGGAGGAAGACCTTGTTTGAAAATATTTTGGAAGGAGCTAGTGTCTAGAATAGAAAATCGTCTAGCACCATGGAAAATGATCTTTCTCAACAAAGGTGGTAGGTTGGTCTTGATAAAATTGGTGATGTCTAGTATTCCAACATACTATATGTCGATTTTTCAAATCCCAGTGGGAGTGGCTCAAAAAATAAAGAGTCTACAAAGGAATTTTTTTATGGGGAGAAGGGTGTGAAAACAGAAAGGTTCATCCGATTAAGTGGGCAATGGTGTGAAAAAGTAAATGCAATGGTGGTTTAGGGATTGGATCAATTTTGGACAAGAATAAAAGTCTCTTGGCTAAGTGGGTGTGGAGGTTTGGTAATGATAACTGTATGTTGTGAAATAGGGTAATTTGTTCAAAGTATGGGATTCCTATGAAAAGCTTGTGCTGGGACTGGCAACGTTCAGCTACCACTTCTTTTCTTTTTTCTTTTTTGTTAAAGCAGTCAATAGGCTTTTCGAAGTGGGTATGGAGTCAGCTCAAATTCTTGGGGAGGGTCTTCAGGTGGTCGTAGGTAGTGGTGATAGAGTGAGTTTTTGGAATGATCTCAAGGTGGATTCGACCCCTCTGATCAAAGTCGCTTTTTCGAGGATTTTCGTGTTGGCAGTCAATAAATCTGGGCCTATGCATGATTTCAGAAGGTTGAATTGGTCTGACTGGAAGTCGGAGGTCCCTCTCATGAGACAGTTGTTTGATTGGGAAATTCAGCAATGGAAGAGCTTTCATGATTGTCTGGAATGCATCAAAATTCATTCGTCGATATCTGACAGAATAGCTTGGATGTTCTGCCCCAATGGGTGATTCTCGATCAAGTCATTCCGCAGATGCTTAGAGGATAGTAGACGGAGTCAGCTCCTGAATTCGAAATACATTTGGCAAGGCTTTTGTCCACCTAAGATCGAGGTTTTTGTATGGCAGCTTCTCCATGGAAGAGTGTTGGTGAGAGAGGTCATTTTTTACTTCGGTCTGACAGTGGCGTCTGGTCTGGAGTGTCCGCTTTGCAATGGGGAAGTTGAAAATATAAACCACCTCTTCCTTCATTGCAGCTGGACTTGGAAGCTGTGGACAACCTGTATGAAATGGTGGGAAGTCCATTGTTGTTCACCGCCATCTTTGAAGATTGGTGGGCAGGTTGGTTAGGCTTGTGTCCAAAGAATAAGTATGAGAGAGCTTGGAGCTCTGTATTTTTTGTTGTGGTATGAACTACATGGGAAGCTAGAAACAACATAGTCTTCAGATGAATTAACACTGCAGTAGATCACTCCGTTGAGATGGTAAAGGTGAGAGTCGCGTGGTGGTTCAAATACTATGGCAACGGTTCCATGGATGCAATATCCACGATCCTTTTAAACTTAAAAGAGAGCTGCTCGGAATTAAGGCAATCGAAAAATTTGAGATTGGAGGATTGGGTTCCTCCCTCTTTCGATTCTCTAAAGTTCAATATGGACGGATCGGCAAAAGGATCTCCTGGTCAGGCGGGCATAAGCAGTGTGTTAAGAGACTATAATAGGAGGGTCTTATGGACATTTTCATATCATATTGGGGTTCATGATGCCAATACCGATGAGATATTGGCAATCGCTAGGGCATGTGAGCTGTGTGTTTCTAGACCAAAACTGATGGGTCGAGATATTGCTATAGTAAGTGACTCTAAGGTCGCAGTGTCCTGGGTGAACAATGACGGGATTGGAAGTCTGAATCATGTTCAAGTGATTTAAGACATTCGTAATCACCTTAGAAGGATGGGTAGTGCGTCTGTCAGCTACAATTCTAGAGCAGCAAACTCTGTGGCAGACTCGTTTGCTAAGAAAGGCTCCGACGGTGGTGAGGTTTTGCTAATCTGGTGCGATATCTGATGTATTACATTCCTTTTTATTTCTTGCGATATTTAGGTGTCCAGTGGTAGTTCTGGTGATTTCTTTTTTGTTGTTTCTACGGTTTTGGTTCTGGAGTATTGGTTAACTCCGTTTTGGGTGGAGGACATGGGCATAGGAGTCGTTTTATTTGTGCTGTTGTGCTTCCATGTGCTTGTTGCTTGGGTGTAATGCCCTGTTTAATAAGACTTCTATTGCGGTTCAAAAAAAAATCATGTGTTAGATGATATATATTGTATTAGATTATATTAAATAATACAAATATTTGGTAAAATATTGTACGGTACGAAATTGTATTTTTTTTAAATATTGAACAAAATTGTATTTAATAAATAATAAATATAATAATTATTATAAATTTAAAAATTTAAAAATTTTGATTATTAAAATTTAAAATAATAAATAATAAATAAAAATTATTTGAAATTCATCTGCCTTAATATTGTTAATATGTATGAATTAAATTCATGACAAAATTAGTAAGAATTATTGAAAATATAATAATATTCTTATAAAAGGTTAAAATTTTAACAGCATAACATAATAAATAAATATATATTTATATATTTATATATATATATATATTCCATATATAATTTTACAAACATTTACACAGTGCAATCATAATAAAACATATTTTAAAATCCATAATACATTTGGTTTAATAATAATAATAATAAATTATACTATATGATTAGACAACTATTCTCAACTGGAGTTATCTATATTGACTATGTAAAATCAAAAGATAACATTACGGATCCGCTAACCAAATGGTTAAATAGAGAATTAGTTGAGACATCATCGAGGAGAATGGGACTAAAGCCCATAAAATAAAAAGTCGATACAATGGAAACTCAACCTAGTTGACTGGAGATCCCAAGATCTAGGTTCAATGAGACAATCAAGTTGTAAGACTTAGTTGGATCATTGTGAGGGGGTTACTCTCCAATCCATTCCTATGATGAAACAGTGATGCCCGTAGGGAAAAAGGTTAAACTATGTTTTTAATGATTCGTATGCATCGGAACTCCAAGCAATGAAAATCTGAGCAGAATAATGCGGGTTACTCTTAATTAAGAAATCATTTATGTGAGAGAGAAGTGGGGACGCTTCTAAAAGAGAATAATGAAGGGTTATATTCTCTAGTGACTCTTACAGAACCAGGCGCATGTTCATGGCCAAAACGAACATAACAATGAGAATCAAATTGGGTTTGGAAGATACATGTGTGAGGTGTGCTATCGTTTATATAAACGGCAGAACAGTTAAAGGATATCATATCTACTGATTAGCAAATAAAGTGAGCATACATTTACGAGAAAAGGTTTAAAGGGTTAACACATACCTATTGTTGATGGTGATTTTTCGTCGTCACTATCAACGAACTTGTATCAAGCGAAAATAAGAACAGATAAGTATAATACCACAAGAAAATAATAAATCAAGAGACACAAATACGTGGTAAAAACTCCTTTTAACTGGAGAAAAATCCACGGGTTGTTGCTTGAGCAACAAAGTCAAATCCACTATGAAAAACTCAATTACAAAGTATTTCTCTCTCTGATTTCTCCTGCTAATTCTCACGTCCCCCCGTTATGTTTCTTACAGGGGTATTTATACATGTTATTGCTAGGGTTTATGGTACTGCTAGGGTTTGGTGTTGTGATACCCGTATTTTGTGTGATTTCCTAGTTCTAATTGAAGTCTGTCTCTTTCTGGAGTTTATCATGTTTCCTGTTTTGACTGAGTCCGAATCTGCGTCGGATTCCTTGCCCTTTATTTACGGGAAATCTGTTTGCCTTTCAGTTGAACTCTGATAGTCGTATCGTTGCTTATTGTGGAGTTGCTTGTTGCTGATTCTGTCCATATGTTTGTGAAGTACTCGTCTTCATTATCTGATCCCGAGCATGACCGAGTATGCCCGAGCCGATTTCTTCGTCTGTGGTCGAGTTGCTTTGCTCTTTGCCAAGTAAATTCCCTTGGGGAATTTCTGCCCTTTTACGCTTGACTTTTCTTGACTTTGCTTACGTGGCCCCTTACTGTAATGACGTGTCCTTAATGATGATTTTTACCTATAACAATACCCCCTTAAATATTTGAACCGAACGTATCCTGCTTACTCGGGATAAATATTTAACTCTTTCATGACTTGTTTTCGTTTATCATCTTCTTCATCAATGTCGGATTTCAAATTCCTCGTTCGTTTCGAAACATTAATGGCGTGTCTTAATTACGCCCGCACGCGTTTGATTCTTTTCTTATTCGAAGTTCTTTTGATGGTGACTGACTGTCTTTTCGACGGCTCGGTGCCTCTCTTTACTGCCACCTGTCTTCTTTTGTTTGGCCGTTGTACGTGGCATTTATGAGACGCGACCCTTCTGTTCGTGCCCGTACAGCTTACGTCATGATTCTTATCCCAATCTTTCCCGCTTCTCCTCACCTACCCTCTCTAGGGTTTCGTGTCTTGGGACCGGTTGCATACTTATATATAGAAGTATTGCTTCAAAGGGAAAACCCATATTCTCTTTCAAGTTTTTACCATGACTTCCCAGATTTCTGCCATCGCTTCCCTACCTGTAATCTCGTCCTGCGAAGATTTATTTCTTTCGGTTTCCAAACCTTTTCTCGACCTTCTCGAAGATCCTGCCGTAGCTCACGTCTCTTCAATCCTTTAAGGTTAGTTCTCATGGATCCCTCTGCTAGACATCGTCGTTTTACTGTTGCTATGATTGCCATTGAGCAAGGTGATACTTGTACTGCTACGGCTGTCCACAGGTTGCTTGGTGATCCAATTCCCGATCAGCCCCGATTTACAGACGCTGACGTCTCCGGACTCAACTTGTCTGGACTGCGTCGTGAAGTTCCACCAGCTTCTTCCAGTTCGTCACAGCCTGAATCCTATCAGCCTGAGACCGATTACAGTTCTGCTTATGCTGCTTGTGATAGTTCTCGGCCGTGGAAAAGAATGGGGAAGAAACAAAGCAATCGTGACATCAACAAAGGTTCCTTTGTTCGGGAGAGCCGAGTCGGGCCCCAGAGGGTAGTCGAAGAAGACATTGAGGTCGAGCATAGGGAGGCTCGTATCGTTTTCTCTCCCGAGATAGTTTACGCTTACGACGTTGAGCCAAATGTGGTCGGCCCCGAAGAAGTCACTAAATACAAGAACCGTTTTGACCTGGACAGCAACACTATCTCATTAAACCCTGCTAATGGTTGGGCTGCGTGGAACCCCCCGCCCGGTCAAGTGGCGATTTACGGGGCGATGCTTTCTTGTGGAGTGACACTTCCGCTTCAGTCCTTCATTACGTGGTTTTTGGCTGAAGCTCAGCTCGCCCCTGCTCAACTAACTCCGAACAGCTATCGGATCTTGATGTGCATGTGGCACATGTGGCATAGGATAGAACGACCACCCCCGACTCCTCGGGAAATTAGGCACTTCTATTCTTTGAGGCCTCTGGGGAAGACCGGGATTTACTTCCTGCTTTCAAATCAGCCCGAGAGTTGGGTCCCCAAGGACGTGAACGTGAAGAACAGGGTGATGCCGACCGCTGATGAGAAGATGAAAGGATTTGTTTGGGGCTTTCCCACCTCAACCAAGTTCTGGAAGAATAGTTGGTTCTTCGTGGGTGGAGACTGGGGACGGTCAATTTCTTTTGACATTGAGGGCGCTCAGATGACTTGCCGAGTGTCTCGGTACTTCTGCGCACCCCAGTGGAACCACATGACTTCGTCTTTTACGGATGAAGAACTCAAAACTTTGGCTCGAGCGGCCTTCCGTCCCGTGGAAAAGAGGGGCAGACCTTACCTCTTCGATAAGAAGAAGATGATAACAGCTCGCCTCTTCCCTCAACTTTCCGCACACCGGCGTCGCTGTAAGTTCTCTATTTCTGCCTTGCTATTTACCTGCTTTATCTTTCTGGCTTTCAGCTTCCTAAAATTTTTTTTTTTTTTAAGTGTACGACATAGATGTAGTGTGCGATGCCCAAGCCCGCCGGATGAAAGGCATTGTGGAGGCGAGCCGGAGGGAAGTTAAACGTCAACAGGATGCGGGGATAGCCCCTCCTCAAGGTGACTCCGATGGGAGTTCTTCCAAGGACATTCCCGAGGGGGGTGCTGGCAACGTGCCGGATTATATGCCTGAGGAAACTCAGAATCAAGAGTTGGCCGCCCATGCAGCTGATGAAGGCAATCAAGCAGGTCCTTCGACAAAGGGGAAGGAGAAGGTTGGGGAGTCTTCCGAACCAGCTACCTTCTCCTACGGAACTAGATCTCCTCGGCCTGCTGTAGTCGAGCCGCCTCGGCCTGCTGTAGTCGAGCCGAGCACCACTTCCCCGGATGTGGAAATTGCCAGGGAGCATCCGGACGTGACAGTTCCAGAAATTCTGATTTCTACCGAACTTAACACTGCGCCGTCTGGAAGTGGTACTGAAATGGGGTGTTCCGATCCGGATTTTGAGGACCCCACAGCAGACCTGAATACCCGTGGGAGGCAACCCAGAAAAAGAAAAGCCTCGTTCTCACCTGGCCGTCCAGCCCCCAAGATTCCTCGAGTAGTTGCTTTCGTCGAGTCATCCTCAGATGAGGAGGGGGTAGCGGAGGCTGCTGAGAATGAGAGAACAATAGAGAACTCTCCTCCACGGGATCAGATGAGGGACGAACCTGGCATCCCCCTTAGTTCCCCTCAGGCAATACCTACTGCTGGGTTCCCCGAAGCTAACCTTGGCGATCTTGACCCTTCAACCCAGTCTAGCGTACCTACCCCCGAGACCATATTGAAGGCTATGGCTTCAAGCCAAGCATATATAGGGGAGGATCGTTGGAGCGATCTCAGGGTCGGTTCGTTATCTGATCGGCTCTGCCATTTCTTCAACAGCGCTTCTTATGTGAGTAACTCTTAGACTTTCATATTTATCTCTTTTATTGCTACTTCATTTTTGTCACTTGTTATTGGCTTGTTGCAGATGGTAGCCGAGATGATTGAAGTCTGCCAGACTAGTGATGGTCAGACGGAGAAAATAAGGAGGCTTGAAGCCCAGTTGAAGGAGAGTGAAGATCGCCGTGCTCGGGCCGAACTGGCTTGTCAGGAAGGGACCAGGTTGGGTCAGGTGCTTCTGGACCAGTGCTTAGTGCGTCAACTAGAGGCTGAACAGAAAGCGTCTTTCGCTTCTGAAGAGGCCCAAACCTTACAAGACCAGTTGTTATCTACTCAGGAGGCTCTACTCCAGGCCGAGCAGACAGCTGAAGATGCAAAATCCTCCTACGAGCGCCGGATTCAGGACTTGGAACGTCAAGCCTTGACGGTCAAGTCCCTGTCGAAGGAAGCTAGGCTGGAGTTGGAGATTCAGGGGGTCGATCGCTTCAAAAGATCTCCAGCCTATGATGATTTACTTCTCCGGGAATTTCAGAGGGGAATGGTCTCGGTCGGAGAATTTTTCAAGAAGAAAAACAGAGCAACTGATCGGGCCAGGGCCAACTGGAACCTCTCGGTCAAAAAGCATGTGGATGCTTCTCTGGAATCTCTTCGGCTCCAGATGAAGATGTGGTGAGCATATTGCAGAAGTAAGGGAAAAGAGCCACATCCCATGCACCTGGAAGTTCCCACTGCTGATTCCTTCTCAACTTTCCATGCTTGTGAGAAAGTGGGGATCGACGGTGAGGCTTCGGACGTTGGGCCCGTTCCCGGGGTAGATTATAGCGCTTGGATAGATGACGACGCCCCGGAAGATGTGATTGTCTGGCCTTCTGATGACAGCCTCCTGAGTGAGTACGTGATGGAACCGGACCCGAGCATTGGTGGAAGTAGTTCTCAACCGCCGGCATCTTCTTGATTAATTTTCTTTCTTTTTCTTTTTTGTAACAATTGTTTTTTGTAACAACCGTTGTATATTCTTTCGCTCATATATAAAAAATCTATTCACTATTCTGCCTGTCCAGTTCCCTGCATGATAAACGTATAAACAAAAAAACAAATGAAGCATAATTTGTTCGGTCACCTATACTCGGCTCATAGATCTTAAGAATTTTTGGAACTCTTAATTTCAACCAAGTACTTGGTGACTACCAAAGTTAACCGAGTATCTTATTCAACTGGCAACTCATTTATTAAGCCGAGTATCTCATTAAACTGGCCGTTGATTTATTGGAACAAGTATCTTATTTAACTGGCAATTTTTCTTTTAAAGCCGAGTATCTTATTTAACTGGCAACTTTTTTAATCCGAGTATCTTATTTAACTGGCAATTAATTTCTCCGATCTTGCGAAGATCGTTTTACCCTAACGTTTTTTCGAGGCTCACCACAACTATACGTCAAGGTCCTTACACAAGTCACCTAGGACGTCTCCCGGTTTTGTCTGTGCAAGGTTTCGTCGAATCGTTGGTGGTTATGTTGACCAGCCAACACGACTGCGCATCTCACCAGTCTTCCTGGCGGCGCTCCGAGCAATTTTCCAGTTATCCTGGTGCCTCGGTTTTGCCTTTTGGTTAAGAAGTGCGTTTGCACTGCTTAAACCAGGCGGGCGTGCTATTCCAGCTTCTCAGCCCTTCAAGAACTACTTGTCCGCTCTCTCGCGGCCTCGTTGCGCATGATTATTTTTGAACGAGATTTACTCGGATCGGTTTGTTTTAAGTGACTAAATTTAGTCTGCTTGTTTTCGGACGAGGTGGCCACTATTGTTTTTGCCTTATTTGAACATTCTTTATCGTGGATTTCATCGTCTTCAATGAATAACCTCTTTATTAGCAAACGAACTTTATTAGATAACAATAAGAATTAGAAACTTCTTAACATGACTATAATTTAGTTAAAGCAAAGCTAAAATAACATTAAACATGAATGAGCTTGTCAGGGGTAGAAAATCTTGAGATATTGAGCGTTGCATGGTCGGGGTACTAAGCTGCCTTCTGGGTGAGCTATCAGGTAGGCTCCGTGCCCTGCAACTCCCTTGATGATATACGGGCCTTCCCATTTGTCAGCGAGAGATCCTGCCGACTTGTCCTTAGTGTTCGGGGACACCCTTCTTAGCACTAAATCTCTGAGCTGGAATCTACGCACACGAACATGGGAATTATAGTACCTTGCAGCCCTCTGCTGATACGCTGCATTTCTCACTTGAGCTGCGTCCCTGATTTCTTCAAGCTCGTCTAAGTTCCGCTGCAACATGTTGACGTTGTGCTCGGGGCTGTATAGTTGCACCCTGGGTGACGTAAAGGTTGTTTCCGCCGGGATTACAGCCTCTGTTCCGAATGCTAGTGCAAAAGGGGTCTCCCCTGTGGATGACCTGATAGTCGTTCGGTATGCCCATAGCACCTCTGGTAGTTTGTCTGCCCAATTGCCTTTCTTTGCTTCCAACTTTGCTTTCAGTGTGTGTTTGATCACTTTGTTCACAGCTTCAGTTTGGCCATTGGTTTGAGGATGTGCAGGTGACGCATAGTAGTTTGCAATCTTGTACTCCTCGCACATTTCCCTAAACTTGCTGTTGTCGAACTGAGTTCCGTTATCCGTTATAATGATGCTCGGGATTCCGAACCTATATATGATGTTCTTCCTGACAAAGCTAGTGGTGTTCGCCTCTGTGATGTGCACCAATGCCTCTACTTCTGCCCACTTGGTAAAGTAGTCTACTGCCACAATTACGTACTTTGCTCCTCCCCTTGTTCCTGTGGGCATTGGAACAATCAGGTCAAGGCCCCACATGGCAAAAGGCCAAGGGGAAGTTAAGCTTCTGAGTAACTCTGGGGGTTGCCGAATGTCGTTTGCTATACTTTGACATGTCTTGCAACTTTCTACGAATCGCTGTGCTTCAGCAAATAAAGTTGGCCAATAAAAACCTTGCAGAAGTACCTTGTGTGCTAGACTCTTACCCCTAGTGTGGTTTCCACACACCCCACTGTGAACATCTTTCAGAATCTTATAGGTTTCTTCTCCGGTAACACATCTTTGTAACACCTTTGAGAACCCTCTTCTGTATAGTTCTCCCCTTAGAATTGTGTACCGAGTTGACCTGTACCTGATATGTTTTGCCTCCACAGCATCCTCCGGTAATATGTTTCTCTCCAAATACTCTCTAAGCTGGGTCGTCCAATCACTTGGACCTGACCGGATTTCTGACACCATGACCTCTTCAGATTCTGCCGTACTTGGTTTGGTCAGGTGCGCCACTGGTATTGCTTTCGACCTAATACTCGTGGTGGCTGAGGCTAATTTAGACAAAGCATCTGCTTTTTTGTTCTTCTCCCGAGGGATTTGAAGGATCCTGTACGCCTTAAACTTTTTAAGCAAGCTCTTTGCAATGTCTAAGTAAGCTATCATATGCTCCTCCCTCGCCTGGTATTCATCCAGCGCCTGGTATTCATCCAGCACCTGGTTAACCACAACCTGGGAATCGCTGTATACCGCCAACTCATCTGCCCCCAATGCTATGCAAACTCTCAAACCAGCCAACAAAGCTTCATACTCTGCTTTGTTATTAGTTGCTTTGAAGTCGAACCTCATGGCGCATTCCACAGCATCCCTTTCTGGTGTTGTTATGACTATTCCGGCCCCACTGCCATGGGTGTTCGACGATCCATCCACATGCAACTTCCATTAGAACTTACTCACTTGTTTGCCTTCTATCATCCTTTGTACTTCCATATCTGGCTCGGTGAACTCTGCTATGAAATCGGACACCGCTTGTCCCTTAACTGCAGCTTTTGGGGTATATTTGATGTCAAATTCACTTAACTCAACCACCCACTTAGTCAATCTTCCCGACAGTTCTGGCTTTTACAGGATGAGTTTCAGCGGGCAGTCGGTGTACACCTCTATTGCATGCGCTTGGAAGTACGGCCTTAGTTTTCTGGCTGCCATGACCAAGGCGAGTGCAACCTTTTCGGCCGGTGAGTATCTAGTTTCTGCTGGCAGCAACGCCTTGCTGGTATAATATACCGGTTTTTGCACTCCTTCCTCCATCCGAATCAACACCGAACTTGTCGCTACCTCTGTGACTGAGAGGTACAAGTACAACGTCTCCCCGACCACCGGCTTTGAGAGGATGGGTGCTCGCCCTAAATACTCTTTCAATTTCTGAAAGGCAGCTTCGCATTCTTCACTCCATTCAAGGCCTTTTCCTTTCTTTATTGCTCTGAAGAATAGGGCGCATTTGTCTATCGACTTTGCTATGAATCGGTTAAGTGACGCAAGACATCCCGTTAGCCTCTGTACATCCCTCAGCGTCCTCGGCGAAGCCATATCTTCCAACGCTTTGATCTTCTCGGGGTTCACCTCAATCCCTCTTTGATGTACCTGAAAACCAAGAAATCTCCCTGATGGCACTCCGAACACACATTTGCTCAGGTTAAGCTTCATTTTATATCTCCTCAGCACTTCGAAGGTCTCCCTTAAGTCTTCTGAATGCCTATCCGCTGTGACACTCTTGGTCAACATATCATCCACATAAACTTCCATGTTCCTCCCGATTTTCCGGGCAAAAATCTTGTTCACCAGTCTCTGGTAGGTTGCCCCAGCGTTCTTCAGCCCGAAAGGCATCACCGTATAGCAGTACAAACCCTGATCTGTGGTGAAGGCCGTCTTTTCTTCATCTGCTTTATTCATTCTGATCTGATTGTATCCTGAATAAGCATCCATGAAGCTCAACAATTCGTGCCCAGCTGTTGCATCCACCAGTTGGTCTATTCTCGGTAATGGGAAGCTATCTTTCGGGCAGGCCTTATTCAAATCGGTGAAGTCTACACACATTCTCCACTGATTATTCTTCTTCTTGACCAGCACCATATTGGCCACCCATTCTGGGAATTTAATCTCCCTTATCGATCCTGCAGAAAGCAACTTGCCTACTTCATTCTTAATGGCCATACTCCTCTCTGGATTGAACAGCCGTCTCTTTTGCACTACCGGGTGCAAACTCTGGATTGATGGAGAGGCAATGTGATATCACTTTTGGATCTATCCCCGGCATATCTTCGTGGCTCCAAGCAAAAACATCCTTGTAATCCCTTAGTAGTGAGACAAGTTGGGCTTTTATACATTCACTCAAATTTGCCCCGACTTTCACCGTCCTGCCTGGATCTTCTGGGTCCAATGCCACCTCTTCGGTTGGCTCATCTTTCTTAGCTTCGGGCTCCTCTCTGGGATCCAACTCAAAATCCTTCGGTACTTCTGACTCTTCAGTCTCATCAGTTATCAGCTTGGTTGTCACATTGTATACCTGGTTTACTTCCCTGTCCTTGTATACTGACAAATTTGCCCTTCGAGCCATTTCTTGTGATCCTTTGACCACTTCAACCCCAAACTCCGTTGGGAACTTCATCATTAAGGCATAAGTCGTTGTCACCGCCTTAGCTTTATTCAAGAACGGTCTGCCCAATAGGGCGTTGTATGGCCAATTTTCTGTGTCGACGACTACAAAGTCGAGTAACACTGTCTTTTGGCAAGGAGCCTTCCCAATCTTCACCGGTAATTTCACTGTGCCGAGCGACCTTACCTCCACCCCGCCAAATCCTCTAAGAGGTGTAGGAAAAGGCTGCAGGTCTTTCCTGTCCAGCCTCAGCTGGTCATAAACTTCTGCACTCAAAATATCCGCTGAGCTTCCATTGTCGATCAAAATCTGATGGACCTCCCTATGGCCAATACGTGCGCTGATTACCAGTGCATCATTCGGTCTTACATCTACTCCATGTGAGTCAGCCTCTGTGAATATGATGGGATCCCAGCCTCCCTTGATCCTTTTTGGGTCGGGTTCAATAGAGTTGACACCTAGATCTCTTCTAGCCTCCATGGCTTCCCGAATTTCCTGGGTCCTCTCCCTATTACTTTTGCCCGTTAATGGTCCACCAAAAATCGTGTTGATCGCTCCTTCATCCTCAGCTTTCTTGGGGCTAGGTTTTCTTGCCCGACCATCCTGTAGGTTATCTCTCTGTCCGTCTACCTTGTCGGTTTTCCTCAGGACGATATCTTTCAAGTGTCCTTCCCTGATGAGGGTCTCGATGTGATCCCTAAGTTGAAAACACTTGGAAGTTTCGTGGCCATTCTCCTTATGGAACCTGCAATACTTGGTGGTGTCCCTCCGGGCATAGGATGATTGCCTAGGAGGTTCTTTAGACATGTTCTTCTCCTCCAGAATTGCCAGAATTTCCTCTTGATCCTTCCTCGGTGGGGTATAGTTTGTATATCTGCCTTGGAACTTCTACCGCGGCTGATCTGTCTTCGGATCATATGCCCGACGACCATCCCGACTATCCCGTGTCTTATTCTTTTGTTTATCACCTTTCGCATCGGGCGTCTTCGCTTGGTCCTTGGCTTTAGACCCTTCCGGGCGTCCGCCATGCACGAAGTATCCTCCCTTGGCAATTTCTTCTTCCTCCGCCAAGGCATAGCCCCCAGCTATATCCATCATGTCAGCGTAACTGGTTAGACGGGCTCTTCTCAGGTCAAATGACAGCTGACCATTCTGGAGGTTATTGATGAATGCTGCAATTATAGCCTCGTCGTTTGCACTTCAAATCTCAGATACTTCTTGACCGAATCTTCCCAAATCCTTCTTAAGTGACTCATCCTTTCCTTGCTTAAGTTGAGATAAGTGGGCCACCGACTTCTTTCTGTGCACATTCCCGAGGAACTGCCTTGAGAAAGCCTTACTCAGCTCGCTGAAGTTACTTATGCTGGCCGTTGGTAACCTGCCGAACCACCTAGAGCCCAGATCCCCAAGAGTTTGAGGGAAATTTAAGCATAGTAGGGCATCATTGTAAACATACTGGGCCATGGCACTCTTGTATCTTCTGACATGTTCCTTAGGGTCCGTGTCCTTTTTGAATTGCTCTACATGTGACATTCTAAACCTCTCCGGGAATGGCGTCCTCAGGATCCTATTGGTGAAAGGGCTCCCGGACTCATCATCTGACAACTCGTTACACCCATATCGCCTGACTAACGCATCCATTTGTCGGCCGTTATTCTCCACTTCCCGGGTCAAACTCTGTATGAGTATATCTCTGTCTCCCTCCGGCTCCCCCACAGCATTGAAATTCTGACTTATAGTCAGTTTTTGGCCTCTTTCTTCCGGATTCGATTCTCTTTGATCCCGATTTAAACCGTGCAGCCGAACCGTGCCCTTTTGGCGCTTGTGATGATAATTCTGCTCACTCTCTCCCGAGGACGACGATCGATCTCTTCGATGAGTACGCCACCTTGGACGGTCTCTATCTCTAGCCGTCTGGTCATGACCATACCTTCTGTCCGAGTCATTCTCCTCTCTACGTTCTCCGCTTCCCCTGGTTGGCCTTTCAGAAAAAATCACCAGCCTATCAATCGGATCACGGCTTGCCTTTATAGGTGCATCAGGCGTTGGTATCACCACTGTGGAGCGCAACCTCGTTGCTTGCTGATTTGGAGCAGAAAGATTGTGAGGTGACATCAAACCTTCCGTGGTGGAGAGATCAACCCCTTGCCTTGTAGCGTCTGATATAAGTTGCTGCAAGGAAGCACGGAATCGTTGCGCAATCTCTTCGTTAGTTGGAGGAAAACGCTGAATGCCAGCCAGGGCAGTTGACTGATCTGCCGTTGCCAAGGTTACCTCTGCAGTGTTAAGGGTGGCATCATCCTCCAATTCATTGATTGGCAATCCTTGACTATACCTGGAATCGCTACCATCTCCTTCGCCAGCCATTGTCACAAGTTTTGCTTGATTTCCCCTCCTTCTAGCGCCAATTGTTGATGGTGATTTTTCGTCGTCACTATCAACGAACTTGTATCAAGCGAAAATAAGAACAGATAAGTATAATACCGCTAGAAAATAATAAATCAAGAGACACAAATACGTGGTAAAAACTCCTTTTAACTGGAGAAAAATCCACGGGTTGTTGCTTGAGCAACAAAGTCAAATCCACTATGAAAAACTCAATTACAAAGTATTTCTCTCTCTGATTTCTCCTGCTAATTCTCACGTCCCCCCGTTATGTTTCTTACAGGGGTATTTATACATGTTATTGCTAGGGTTTATGGTACTGCTAGGGTTTGGTGTTGTGATACCCGTATTTTGTGTGATTTCCTAGTTCTAATTGAAGTCTGTCTCTTTCTGGAGTTTATCCTGTTTCCTGTTTTGACTGAGTCCGAATCTGCGTCGGATTCCTTGCCCTTTATTTGCGGGAAATCTGTTTGCCTTTCAGTTGAACTCTGATAGTCGTATCGTTGCTTATTGTGGAGTTGCTTGCTGCTGATTCTGTCCATATGTTTGTGAAGTACTCGTCTTCATTATCTGATCCCGAGCATGACCGAGTATGCCCGAGCCGATTTCTTCGTCTATGGTCGAGTTGCTTTGCTCTTTGCCCAGTAAATTCCCTTGGGGAATTTCTGCCCTTTTACGCTTGACTTTTCTTGACTTTGCTTACGTGGCCCCTTACTGTAATGAGGTGTCCTTAATGATGATTTTTACCTATAACACTTATCCTATACCGGTTTGAACTTACATAAAGTCATCTCTCGTATCTCCTAGGTCAATTTCATTCATGTAGGGGATTGTTGGAAAATTTGTGATAAACTAGCGGTTTGAGAGCGTTATTTGAGTATGATCGAGGGGGGGGGGGGGGGTCAATTTCATTCATGTAGGGGATTGTTGGAAAATTTGTGATAAACTAGCGGTTTGATAGCGTTGTTTGAGTATGATCTGGGGGGGAACCTTCGATTACACGACTCGTGTGTGGGCGCGTCCTGAGTATACAAATGCTACTTCGATTGGACCGTGAGAGTACAACCGACTTCTTGCTACTATTTTAAGTTTCTTTTTTTCATCAATGTATTATTGATAAGGAAATAATTAATTTAATTTCTTTTTCCTTAACTCATACGTTTTATTGATAAGGAAAGATTTAAGAGTGGTGCTATTGGCACACCCCCTACTGATCTATTCATACCCCACTTTTTAAAATTTTGATTTAATTAAATAAAATTAAATGTGTTTATTAAAAAATTTGGTTTATTTCCAAAACTACCCATTTTACTTATTTTTCAAACTTAATACATACCATATATGATCTATGTATCTCTGTATCTGTATACATCTCTCTCACCTCCATTGATTGATTTATTTTTTTTCTTTTTAGTTCTTATTTGTAGTTTTTTTCTTTTTATTTCATGATGGAAAAGAAAAATAAAAAATAACAGGGTACTTCAACACAACGACAGCTTGATATCATTCTAAAGAAAAAATAAACTTCAAACTTATTTCCAGAGAATGAATTGTTTCCAGATACTTTCTATCATTGTCAGACAATTCTTGCTTTATGTCATTCTCAGATAATTCTTCAAGATGTTTGATATCGGTTTTAGACAATTCTTCCATATTATTGACATCGTTCTCAAACTCTTCCATAATATTTTATATGTATGTAAGAAGCATATTTTAGGGTTTAAGAGTAAAAAAAAAATTGAAGAAACAAATTACTGTGTTTTTTTTTGGAAAAGGAATGTGAGATTTTAATAAATTTACATTGTAGAAGATTTCTTTCCTAAATTGTATGCCTCTTTAAGTAATTTTGATAAAGTAAAAACAAAAAAATATTATATAATTAAAAAAGTGGGACATGAATAGATTAATAGAGGTGTGCCAATAGCACCACTCAAGATTTAATTATTTAATTATTGGTGTATGGAGAAATGTTTTGGATGGCAATAGAGCCAGTCAATTATTCATGACAATATGTAATATCAGCCATTATTAATTTTACTATAATATATAATACAAAGACGAGAAGAGGTTGCTTATGGTATGCTCGTCTCACCATATTGATTAGGTTGACTCATGTTCCCATCCTCCATTCATTCTCCATTCCTAAATTGTAATAATTCTTAATTGACGGAGTATTTATTTTTTCCATGACCTTCCTCAATTTCTAGAGCTTAATTAGCAATTTGATACTATGGAAAATACTTGGAATTTTGTAAAAGGTCTGGGACTTATTTGGTAATTAGCCAACAAAAAATAGAAAAGTTATTGAAAAAAAAGGACGATTAATAAGTTGGTAGATATTGTCGGGTAATTAATATTACCTTTCTTGAGTATATCAGGGTTTTTATGGGTATTAATTCCTTTACAGTCAAATTTATATATGAAATTATGACCTAATCTACACCATTGAAGCTTTTTTGATCCAATGGATATAAATGTATCTAAGAATGTGTAAAATATTGGGAGCCGCATAAATATTTATATATAGAAAAATTATCAAGTTCGATCAGGATCCCGTATGAAAAGGGATTCAAATCGTCTGTTAAAAAATAGTGTCTCAATTTATATCTAACCAACCAAATTCTGTCACGTCAACCACTATCATGTACATTTAATTACTTTTTTAAAAAAGTATTTACTTTTAATACATTATAGTGGTTGAATTTGGGTAGTTAGACACAAATTGATACACCATTTTTTGACAGGACGATTTGAATTTTAGGAAAAAATCATATGAAATCATGTATTAAAAATTTACTAAATAAATAAATATATATATACAATTTTTCTATTGTCAGTTCGAACAGATATAAGATATATCAGTTCTTTGTATGGAGGTCATTGGATTTAAATGTTTTGATTTGGTTGCATGTACTTGTCAAAACATCTTTTAAATCCAATGGTTCATATACAAGAAACTTATATATCTTATATCAGTTCGAACTGAGAATAGAAAGAATATATATATATATATACAATTTTTCTATTGTCAGTTCGTTCTGATATAAAATATATCAGGATGAAGAATGTGGATCATTAGATTTACATACTTTAACTCAAAGTGTATGCACTTATCAAAACTTCTTCATAATTAGTGATTCACATGTAAGATGAGTGACTCATATTCAATGTCCTAATATATTTAATCTCAGAACGTCCTGATAATAAAATATATATATATATATATATACTCTTTAGAGGACCCTGACATCCGTAGGTGCCGTATAATCAATGTTTTTGTGTCCATTAGGATCTCCTTGCTTTCATCAAATTATCTTCATAAAGGGATTTCAATAGTTTAAGTAAGTATTCTTGTCTACTTGTTTATTTGAATATGATTATCGAATTTGGTTTCTTCTATGTTTAATTCACAATAAGATTTCGATACGCTTATGGCTATATTAGAACATGATTTTATATTATTGTAGAACTTCGGTTGTAGAAGGATTGGATTTTATAAAGTTGTATACATGGCATATATAGAACTATTTCAAAATTGTTTTTGATAAACAGAAATCCATTTCGAACCAAAAGTTTTATTAAATCAAACTAGATAGATATATTATGGAATCAAACAAAAAAAATCGTGCACAAATATTAAAATTTTGATTTATGGTGAGATCTAGAAACCAGTCTTGATATGCTGGAAACATTCTGTTCCAGCAGAACAGAAGATTTAAAAAAATATATATTTCTCAATGTTTTAGTTGCTCAAAAATTATGAAATTTATTATATATTAAGAATTATCTGTCTACAGCGACCGTGTAAGTTTTCATAATTTTTCAATAGAATTGAGATTGTTCAGTGTTACGGCCTGTCAATGAGAAGCTTTTCTTTCTAGTTCGAAGTAATTTCATATTTGAATTTCGGAAGAATGACATATTATTTATGGCTAACACTAAATTGTAGTATTGGACCATAGAACATCATATCACATACTGCGTTTTTTTTTAATGGGTATTAGTATTTATTCGGAATTTTGTTACTATTTCTATTATTCTATACGAGTTCAGGTAAGTAAACTGTTCATTCATAAAATGTATGATTTCTTATCCATTAAAACCGTGAATTTATTTGTCTTAAATATTATTTTGTTTGGACATAAATCTTTCTCAAGTGTATTTTATGTTTGTGGGAATGGTGAGAAATGTCAGATTTTAGAACATGAGTTGCACCAACGTCACTGCTTTAATAAGTTATGTTTAAAAGGTACATATTATGGTGAACTACCAAAATTGCCCTTAAATAATCATTTTTCTATTGTCTTTGTACTTTCATCTCCATACTTTGAACAATGAACTCATATGTTTCTCTCTCTACAATAAACTTGTCTGAAAATAAACTTCTCGACATCCTTCAGTACAACAAGATAACATATTTCTGAAATACTTCTTTTTTATCCTGCATTTCTGAGTGTGAGTCTTGTAACACTTTAACCATTCCTTTTATAAACATGAAGGTCGTTTTGTGAAGTTTGAATCTGGGAATTTTGAATCTCCAAGCTTTTTCTAAAGGCTCCAAGCTTTTTTAAAAAAGCTCAGAACCTTTAGTAAAAAGCTCGAAAGAAAGTTAAAAAAGCTCAAAGGCCTTTCTTTCGAGCTTTTTTTAAAAAGGCTCTGAGCTTTTTTAAAAAAGCTCGGAGCCATTTTTTAAAAAAAAACTCGGAGCCATTTTTTAATAAAAGCTTGAAAACATTTCTAAAAAAGCTCGGAGCGATTTTTAAAAAAGCTCGGAGCCTTATAAAAAAGCTCGAAAGAAAGACCTTCGAGCTTTTTTAACTTTCTTTCGAGCTATTTTAAAAAGGCTCCGAGCTTTTTTAAAAATGGCTCCGAGCTTTTTTAAAAATGGCTCCGAGCTTTTTTATGAAGGCTTCGAGCTTTTTCATGAAGACCCGAGCTTTTTCATGGCTCCGAGCTTTTTCATGAATTGAAAAAAAAAGTTCTGGGCCCCCCCCCCCCCCCCCCCCCCCGAAAACTCGTGTTTTCTGAATTATATGAAGCCAGTAAACAAACAGCGAATCCATGGGTCTTTGAACCCGAGTATCCGGGAAAAAGCAGAATATTTGATGGACGAACCCGGCTATAAGACGAGAAGTGAATCAATCGTGTCCGGCATAGCTGTAGAAGTTGCCCCAGTCAATCTCACTCTATCGGTTCAGATCAATTTCTGAATTCATAAATTTTGATCTAGTAATTTTGGAAATGAATCATATATTGATTTTTTTGTACATAATTCTTAATACAGTTTCGTATTTTTTGATCTTCTTGTAGACCTTCCGAATAATTTTTTGGCTGTGCAAACCAAAGAGAATGATGACTTTGTGTTGTACCAAGTCGGAACCCAAGTGGATTTAGTTTTTGTCCCATAATCCCCCACTACTATATGTATCATGACATGTCAGTTGCGCCCCTTTGGTTGGAGCGCTTTGCTTGACCTGATCGAGAGATGTATATGTAGTTAAAGACCACTTGTATTTGTGTGTGGAATCCCCAATTCAACTTGACATGTGCAATGATTCGGTAGAGAAGATTTTCTTTTTCTTAAAGCAAAGGAATTCCCTTTAATCAAGAAGGAAACAATTTGGATATCTTATCAAAATTGTTAACTCCGTCTATAAATCTTTTACATCAAAATTCAAATCATTTTTTGACGTAGCATTCCTTTTTTCTGATATACGAAATATGGGATTGCACTAAGTTGATTCTTAGGAAATCTCGAATCATACCATTTGTACTTACTTCAACAAAGGAAGCACAGACCTCTTCGACGGAAGAACTTTTTTTGTCTTGGTCCCAATTCAAGATTATTCTCCTTTCATCCGGAGCTGCCGTAACTTGGGCTCATCATGCTATACTCGCTGGCACGCGGGAAGGGCTCATGCAGCTGCAGCCGGATTTGAAAAAGGAATTGATCGCGATTTTGAACCTGTTCTTTCCCGGAGCGGCTACAATTGCTTTAGCGGGAGCTGCTGTCGGTATTGGAAACGTGTTCAGTTCTTTGATCCATTCCGTGGCGCGAAATCCATCATTGGCTAAACAATTATTTGGTTATGCCACCGATCGGTTGATTTGTTCCAATTCATTGATTGAATCCGGTAAAAATATCAGAAAAACGGTAGGAGCGCCGTCGTCCCCCCCCCCCCCCCCCCAGGTATCATATACGCCTCCAAAATAAAGAGCTTTGAATACTAGAAGAAAAGCGCTTATACCTAACAATGCGGAGTTGAATTTGTTGATTCTCGGATACGAAGATATCAAATGGGATTGGTAGATTGAAGCAAAATAGCTATTAAACGATAACTTTGGTTTACTAGAGACATCGCCATATTCATATCCTATTTTTTTAGCTTGGGAAACGATGGTATTCGTGCCTGGATGACGGCTCAAGATCAGCCTCATGAAAACCTTATATTCCCTAAGGAGGTTCTACCCCCGCTGTCTGATTGAGACAGTTGCTTTTGAGCCAAGAGAGGATATCCTCCGAGGGTTTTGGGTGAAAGTGAAATGGAGTTGACTCCCTCCATATAGTTTAGCTTTTGTGCAGTCTCGAAGCACATGGAGAACATTTTTCGTTTCAACATGCTATGGGGTGGTGGTCCCGCTGATGGGGTTAAATCAATACGTTCTAAGACGATCGATGGGAGTTAGCGATGAGAGTTAGCGATGAATCAAAGAAGTTGTCAGTGAAGAAGTTATCTAAAATAGGAAGAAATCGAGCGATGACAACCAGGAGGTGGGCTTGGAAGCAGCCATCATTTGAAGAAAGCGTAATAGCTCACCAACCTTCTTCTTCTCGTTTTTGAAGACAAAGTCATCGTCATTCTAGACTTAGGCAGCCGGAGGAGCACCAGGTGTTGGTGAGGATGAAAAGAGGGCAGGCGGAAGGAGTTGGAAACGATGTCGTAGAGGACGAGAAAGCGCTCTTAGTTCAGTTCGGTAGAAAGAAGTTATAGGCGTACATACGACTTTCATCGAATACGGCTTTCCATAGAATTCCATACTCGATCTCATAGATACATATGGAATTCTGTTTACCCACTTTAAATTGAGTATCCGTTCCCCCCCTCCCCCCTTTTTTTATTCTTAATTAATTGTTTCTGATTCACCGGTTCTTATCTCTTTTAAAAGAGATTACTAAAGTATTCAAAAAGTGGCGGTGCAGTTGCTAAATCCGCACAATTTCCCCTTCATGTAAGGTTACCTGATGCCATGGAAGGGCCTACTCCTATTTCGGCTCTTATCCACGCCGCTACTATGGTAGCAACGGGAATTTTTCTTGTAGCTCGTCTTCTTCCACTTTTCATAGCGATACCGTACAGAACGTAGCGCCACTCCATCACCGTTCGAGTGATTGCCTGAGTTCAATCGGACTTTCTCTCTCTACTTCACAACTTTGTCACTGTAAACTGAATGAAAGAAATCTGATGTGAAACAACTATTGGGGGTATTTTTGTCCGTTCACCATAATAGGTGCATTTTAAACATAAGTAATTAAAGCAGTGACATTGTTGAAATACCACCTCCAAAAAGTGCTATTTATTTTTTGAATTTTGTTACTATTTCTATTATTCTATACGAGTTCAGGTAAGTAAACTGTTCATTCATAAAATGTATGATTTCTTATCCATTAAAACCATGAATTTATTTGTCTTAAATATTATTTTGTCTGGACATAAATCTTTCTCAAGTGTATTTTATGTTTATGAGAAAATACAGACTTATAATGAATTTAATATTTTGAAATTTTCCCTATGATATTTGTAAATTCTCTAACTAAATATTTGTATTATGACTGAAATGAAATTCGAACTGTGAAATTCAAACAATTAATTAATCTTGTCAATTTAATTTTCAAATCCACAAACATGTTAATTAGCTGGACATTAGTATCAGAATTCACTTTTATATTTTTATATTCATATATAATATTGGGCTATTTCATAATGAATTAATAATTTTATAATTTCGAATTATTTTTTACTACTGCGAAACTGAGCTATAAGCTTGGCCAATGGTCATGATCTCATAGATCATATATTAAACTATTTATAAAACCAATTGATCAGAATTTTAAAAGTTTAATTATTTATTAGATAATTATTAATGACAATATACAATATTACAACAATAGACATTATTAATCTGAGTATAGAATATATAATAATAAGACGAGATGAAGTTGCTTACGGTGTGCTCGGCACACCACAATGATTAGATTGACTTGTGTTCTTGTCCTCCATTCCTTAATTGTAATAGTTATTAATTGACGGAGTTTTTATGTCCTTATAGTCTCTCGCACTTTTTCTAGAACTTTCCTCAATTTCTAGAGCTTAATTAGTTGTCTCTGACCTATTTTTAAGGATATCGAAGAACTCATTGAGTTGCTTCATTAGCAGATGCTTCTTCCGGAGCTCATCATCGAAATACTTTCAATCTTGCCGGTCAAGTCTCTATGCCGATTCAGGTGTGTATCTAAGTTATTGCTAGCTTTAATTAAAGATACTCGATTTATCAATATGCATCTCGCTACAACACAGAGAAAAAGACTTGTTCTAGAAACTGTTGAATTTCGAAGAGAATTACGCGGTCGAAAACTCAAATTCATCAATGCTATGTGTCTCTTCTCTGTAGACCTTGAAACTCTATCTGAAAATGAAGACAAGATTTTTTCAGTGGAGCTTGATTTTACTAAGCCTATACCTAAACTTGAATTTTTATGGTGCTTGAGCTCCTGTAATGGCTTGTTGTGCCTTTTAAATGGACGAAGGGATTGTTTTCTGTATAATCCTTCCATTCAAGAAAGCAAGCAAATTCCAGATTTTCATATGCGACAATTATTACCGTTTGGCTTTGGTTATGCTGAGTCAATTGATGACTACAAGTTTGTAAAGGTTAATCATTCGAGAAAACGTTTAGATGTGTATTCTCTCAGAAATGATTCTTGGACAAGTATTCAAATTCATCTTCTTTATAAAGATTACAAGTCTTTCATTGCGAAATGTTCTCGGAGTGGCGTTTTTCTGAATGAAGTTATTCATTGGGTGTCAAAAGATGTTAAGGGTTCATTCATGATTGCTGTCTTTGATTTGGTGCAAGAGAAGTTCAAAACCTTACCTCCACCTTACATTATACCAAACAATAATTGCATGTATTGTCTTGGAATTTTGAGCGGTTGTCTGTGCTTGACTGTGGAGATAAGTCATTTTAATATCCAAGTTTGGATTATGAAAGAATATGGCATGAAAGGGTCTTGGACTAGAATTTTGATTTGCGCATCGTTCTATTGGTTGAAGCCACTGTGGTATTCGAATAATAGTGAAACAATGTTGATTTTATCGGATACACGGGAATTTGTGTTTTGCAATACAAAAGACGGGAAATGTAAGAGTATAGAGGTTCATGGCATGAGAAAGAGGTTAGATGGCATTACATATGATCAGGTACTGGACATTGGAGATGAAGGAGAAGTGGAAGTGTATGTGGAGAGCCTTGTTTCACCCAATTACACAAATGACTTCACAACTAAAGGTAACTAAAATTTTCATTTCCTATGTTTTATTTAATTGAACTCTTTTATCATCTTTATTGGATAGTAATAGTTTTGATGGTGATATAGTATAGTCGAGGCAATGATTTTGCATGTCATACATATTGCTCAAGTGTACTAAAGTAGTGATCATATATTGTTTCAGATGTTTGTTAGTTTGTTTTATAAAAGATTTCTTATATTGTCAACAGAAATGGTGTCAGAATATTGGTTCCAATAGAAGAGCAGTGGAAGGCTATTAAAGAAGATTATTTTCTTTAAAGGTTACCGTCTCTATACGTTTTCCTCTTTTTCTAATTAAAAATATGATAAAATTTTTAAGCTTCCTCGAGTTTGTACACCCATAATATCTTGGTTATTCATTATTAGAGGAAATACTCATTTTTAGCCTTTTATAGAAGATGTTTTCTCTCTCTATATATATATATAATTATATATATATATATATATAGCTTTTTAAAGAAGATGTTTTCTATATATTTATATATATAGGCTTTTTAAAAAATTTCTCAAATTCTTTCCCAAACGTGTGTAGCATATCAAGTGTCAACATCACATCACTCACTTTATAATCTCATGATTTACAAGTCACGTGATATACACATATTAAGCTTTCTCGAGTTTGTACACCCATAATATCTTCGATATTCATTTTTAGAGGAAATACTCATTTTTAGCCTTTTAAAGAAGATGTTTTCTATATATATATATATATATATACCGAAAAAAATTTCCAATTTTTTTCCCAAATGTGAGTAGTACATGAAGTGTCAACACTCAACATCATATTACTCACCGGTCACCATATAATCTTATAATTTACACGATTTTGACACCTCATGTGCTACACTCATTGGGAAAGAATCTGGAAAAAAAAAATTGAGAAGTCTAGCATTACTCTATATTATATATATATATATATATATATATATATATGTATTAATTATTGTTTTTATTGTTTTTATCGTTTTCAATTTTTTACCTTGTTTTAATGTATCGCAGATCTCCATGGATCAACTGAGGTCTGCAACAGACCTCCTGAATTTCAAAACAAAAAAAGTTCTTAGTTTTTTTAAAAAAAAAACCCTAGCATGGTTAATAAAAAAAAATTGTGTTCAATCCAAAAAAAAAACTCTAGCATGTGTAGTATAAAAAGTTTGGCTTGTTTAATCAAAAATCCTAACGTGTTTAATTAAAAAAAAAAAACTATGTTCGTAAAAAAACCATCTGTTGTGTTTAATCTATATATGTAAGAATTTCTGTGAGTTCCAAAAAAAAACTCCAACTTTTTGAATAATACATACTAGCGTATTTAATCACAAGAAAAAAAGTCTAGCTTGTTTAATAAAAAAAATAAAAAAATCTATATTGTTTAATTCAAAAAAAACAAAATTGGAAGTGTGTGATCTCCATTAATGGAGGTGTATTGACTATTGACCTCCAATGGAGGTAAGCACATTGGAGTAAGGCTATTATTTTCAGGAAAACGCTGTAAGGATTGTCATAAAGAATTTAATAAAGGTTATAAAAATATTAAAATAAGCAAAATACTTTATTATTGTAAAAATTGTGTTAAAAAATATATAGAAAAAGATGAAGTAAATCGAGCTGGTAGTGAACTTATAATAATAGATGTAGAAATTCTATATAAGACAAAAAGTATAAAAACCCCTCTTTTATCTTTGGTATCAGAGCCTTGTTACCTTTAAATTTAATATTTAGCTTACATGAGTAGTTACAGAACGGCAAACTTCATATTACACCATCCGAAAACAAACCAGTTTTTTCTTATTATAATAGTTTTACATGATACATACTCTTTCAAGATATGTTGTTTACTCTTATTTTACTAGTCATGTTTATTATTACATTTAGATATTTCACTTTAGTTTTACATCTATTGTCATATGAGTGTTAATATTTATTATACTTTAATTTCTCTTGTTTATTATATTATTATAATATTGTATCTGTACTTTCTTTTTTATATATTATATTGTGGTATATCATAGAAGAGTGAAAAAAGAGAGGACAACATTTTCTTTATTAGGTAGGCGTATGCAAAAAAAAACAACGCCATTCACAAGATCCCAAAAAACAAAGTATCATAGATGTTACTGTGCTTACGCTGGTTGCCTAAATTTATAGAGCATTGAGAAATGAGCCCAAACTCAAAGCTCTTCGGAACATATTTTATTATTTTATGATATTGTGCTTCTAAGATTGGGTCCTCTAATGCAGCATCTAGTACTGATGTTTTACACTTTTACTAATGTATGTGTTTCTTTTCTTGCAGCTTTAGGGGCAATGGAGAGTCCAGAAACTATAATTTGTTTGATGCTATCGATTCAGATGGATGAAACGTTGAGAGAAATCCAATAGATATCCTAACGCTCCACAAGCATAAACATCAATACCGCTGCCAGCTACTCGCTGGATTCTATCTATATTTAGGCAACTGGATCTATCACTAGTTATATTTTGTTCCGTCCAAGTTGCTGCATTAGGGTCTCATTCTTTTGGAACAGATGATCCACCAGAGGTTTTGATTCGTATTTCCACACCTACAACACCCTTCAATCATTTCTTTTGAGTCTCTCCTTTGCGCCAGTTGCAGAACCTTAGAGGGTGAATAAGATCTTGAGATTGCTAACACCGACCGACTGAATTAGTGGGAATGACCTTCGAGTATCAAGATTACTACCATCCGGGTCCAATATTTGTACTTTGTATGCTTCTAAAACATTATTCTGAGCTATTACTATAGTAGGCTTCAGGTTTTATTATTTCTCTTTTAAGAATTATTGTTAATAGCCAAATTTGGTTAGAGACCAAAGGGAAATTTTCCACCCTCTAAACCCGGCTACATGCCCGAAGTCATCCACCAGGAGACCATGTTACCTGAAGCCGAGCTACGATACCGTCCCACAGGAATAAGGACGGGCTCCAGAAACACCCGGAGTAGATCCCGGCTAGGTCAGATCGAGCCTGCATCACCGAACCTGAAACCGAGAAATCCCCTCGAAGTCGGGGTTATCTCGCAATTTCTCCAGAAGCTCGTCTATACCTCGTTGACATAGTGGGGTGTCCGTAAGAGGCCGCACGTAGCTTCAAAAGGTCAAGGGAGGCTAGACCTAGCTCCTGGCTAGACAAAACTCCTTAATATCGGGGCTAGGACACTAATCGACATCACTATCTGATGTACCTCACCATAATACATACCATATTCAACGACCCCTATGGGAGATTACGCTAGACCTCAAGACACACAGGATCACATCTTAAGACGTTACATACGTACAGAACAAGTAATAGAGTCTAAGTAGGAAACAAATTGATCTCTACCAAGATATCCTCAACTCAGCTATGTGTAGGATGTTTCCAACCACCCTAACCGACTATGTGAAAACTTGGTTCAGGAAGCTGCCTGCTGGAAGCGTGGATTCTTTCACGAAGTTATCAACAGATTTTTGTTCGCAGTTCCAAGGGGTCAAACCTCGTCTGAAGGATCCCATACACCTCCAATATGTGATTCAGGAACGAAGTAAGACACTTCGATCGTACGTGGAATGTTTTCACAAAGAGGTCAAACAAATGGGAGTTTTCACCGAGAAAGAGACTCTCCCCAATTTCAGGCGGAACCTGTGGGCGGGAAAGCTTTTCCGCTCCTTCCCCAAGAGACCTCCCGAGACTTACCAGGAGGCGTACGATTGGGCCCTTGAGCAGGTCGAGATCAACGAGCAACTCAAAGTCAAGATGGAACACGACGATATGAGAACGGCGAAGCGTTAAAAAAAAGCCCCAAAATCTGAGCCAGCTCAGAAAACTCAGAATAAACCTCCCAATTGATCGACCTATCACATCCCCGCTCCTCAGCAGAGGCAAGAAAAATATCCAGCAAGACGAACCCCTCCTCGAGCTTCACCACCTCTCAGGACCGTAGCCCTCGTAATGCTAGGGGAGAAAGGTGTAAGGACCTCGATTTTGTGATTGGCTTATTTCATGACAAACCACACCACATTAGGGATGATTGTGTAATGGGTAGCTTAGGTCCTTGTCGGCAAGCTTCCGAGCATCTCCATGACTTCAAGAGCAAAAGGTATACTCACTTGACTTTGCCTCTTGAAGAGTTTAGGTGCACACACACACTTCATGCATGCCTTGTTCATCTTGCATTTGTGTTATTTATTGTGTATATGTATGCATCCGTTACACAACTCACACGAGCACATCTTTGTTTATCTTTACGTGTGGTTGTTTCGTTTTACGTTTTCCATTTGTGTTCGGAAACGTCCTCACTCGCACGATGGTGTGCTTGTGTTATGTCTGCGCTTGCATGTTGGTGTGCTTGAGTCTTAGCACGATTTGTGACCATAGAGAGGCTCAATTTGTGCTCTCTTGGATTGTTATTTGGTTACATGGTTTTATACCATGATTGTGTGATTTTTGTTATTGACCAATTCTGACCTTTGGTCACTCTTTTGACCATAACGCTTTCTATGTTAATCCAAATCTTGTTTTGTTAATTGGAGTAGAAAGTAGACTTCCATACCTTTCTAACGGTATATTATTCATAATATTGTATGACCGTTTGGTTTGGTTTTGAAGTCTCCAAAGAGACCACTGAAAAAGAGCATCTCTGCTGTTGTCTGTTTTTGACCTTTGGTCACTTAAATGACCATAACTCTTTCTATAGACATCAAAGCCTCATTATGTAAATTGGAATAAAAAGTATACTTCTATACCTTTCCAACGGTATATCATACAAAAGTTTTCGATGTCTTTTGGTCATGTTTTGGGTCGCTTGTTTCTGGAGCTGGTGTGTTGTCCAGTGTGTTAGGCGACATGCAAGGCCACTTGTGCATGTCGCCTCCAATGTCGCCTCAGACATGTTTTTCTTCTCCAGAACATTAGGCGACATGGTAGGAGACTTCATGTAGCCTCTCTTAGGCTACTTGCATGTAGCCTCTCATAGGCGACTTCATGTAGCCTCTCATGCCGCCTGGCACCAAAAACGGGACATTTTGATCTTTTCGAGTCAGCCTGTTTTTCCCACCTTTAAAAACCCATTTTTCTCTTCTTCTTCCCCAACTCTCCTAAATTTACAGAAACCCTAGAGAGAGAAAGAGAGAGTCTTGAGAGTGAAAGCTTCCTTGAGCTTCATTAACTCTCCAAACCCAAAACCCATCTCATTCTTGCATCATTCCACATCATTTAAGCATGGGTCTTCATTGTTTCATGACTAGGTAAGCAAGAACTTCTTTGAATATCATTTATTGTTCTTCTTACTCTAGATTAGGTATTTATTGCTTAATTAAATACCTAGACTCACTTTATTGCATATATTTATGAGTCTAAATTGCATGATTGGGTTTGTTTGTGATAGCTTACATGATTAGGTTGAATTTCCCTAAATAGCTAACCCTAGAACATTCTTGTGATATTGGTTGATGATTAGGTTGATAGATTAATGTTTATTTATCTAGTCAAGCTTTATTGAATGTTCATGTGGATTTAATTGACAATTAGGTTGTTGGAAAATCTCTACACAACTAATTGAGTTTCTTTTTGATAGCTAGAATTTGGGACAACATTGCCCTTCTAGCTAAGTCTTTATGTTTTGCATTTAGACATTCTTGTTTATGCCTCATTGATTGCATTTCTTGATTGCACATTTATTGCCCTTGTTATTTATTGTGACAACTTGTGTTGGGTGGACTTGTTTGACAATTAGGTTGCTAGAATCCCTTTGCATCTAATTGAGTCCTTATGTATGGGAATGTAGGCATTGTTTGATAACTAGGTTGTTAAATTGCATTATAACATCTAGTTAAGCATTTTATGTGTGGTCTTACACATTATTGCATTTGAGCATATTGTCTCACATTCACTTAGACTTTTATACTCTTCCTTGAGTCAAAGTCTTGTGGCTTCGGGGTGAAGTTGCACAAGCATTGAAGTCTTGCAACCAAGGTGTGGTTGGCAAGCATTGGTCAAGTGCCACTATAAAAGGCCCGTGGGGTAGAGTAGGAGGTGCTCACGCCAAGAGTAGTGTATTAGGGGATATCACTAGGGATTGAACCAAGAGTGGCGAGTGGTAGTGTCCATAGCCTGAGGTTATCTAGAGTGAGAGTCCGAGTATCACTTGAGGGTGTAATCTTTTATTCATATAGTGGATTTCTGTGATAGTCTGTGGCTAGAAGGATAGCCCGTGGTTTTTCCCTTGTCGAAGGGTTTCCACGTCAAAATCAAGTGTTCTTTATATTTCCGCACTTTTACTTGATTTTGTATCTTTGTTTTAATTGGGTTATATGTTTAATATTGACTAATCGAAAAAGTTGGTAATAATCGATTAACAACCCATTCACCCCCCCCCCCCCCCCCCCCCCCCCCCCCTCCCTTCTAGGTTGTTAGACACACGCTAAGAGTTGTATGTTCAAAAGGGTATGACTACTACACTCTCTTGAACGCTTCTAGGGAAATGGTCTACCTTGCTATACGAGACAGGGGGCTACTCCAAAAGCCCGCTCCCATGAAAGCCCCAGTTGACAGGAGGAACCGGTACAAGTACTGCGACTTCCATGAAGACGTGGGTCATAACACTTCATAGTGTTATAATTTGTACAACCAGATTCAAGCCCTGATAAGGGGGGATGCTTGATTGAATTCTTACAGCAGATCAGAGATAACATTCGGACTGGAAGGGAGGTATAAGCCGAGATCCATGAGGACGCAGAGAAGGGAAAGGGGGAACAGACTGATTTAATGCAACAAATTCAGGTGATACACACCATCAGCGGAGGGCCCACACTGGCTGGCACTTCCAATAATTTCTGAAAAAACCACGCAAGGAAGATTCCCCGTATAGAAGAAAGCCAGGGAGTCTTTAAGGTCAGCCAAAGCCCGATGGAGTCCTCTCAGTCAGCACATATCGTTTTCACTAAAGCGGATGTCTTCAACACCGTGCAACCTCATGATGATCCCATAGTGATCACAATACAAATTGCCAATTGTCTAGTCCATCGCGTGCTCGTAGATACGGGTAGCAGTGTAGATATCCTCTTCAAGGATACTTTGGAAAAATTAAATCTAAAGCAATGGTGTTACAATAGCTGTACAACTCCACTTTATGGGTCCACGGGGAATTCGTTCATACCGGTAGGGTCGATGATCCTCCCAGTAATCGTCAAAACCACCCCTCTCCAATTGAATGTTATGACCGACTTTGTTGTGGTTGACACCCCATCAGCCTACAACGCCATCCTAGGGAGACCATTCTTGTCCTCCTTGAAGGGAGTCTTGTCCGCATACCACAATGTCCTGAAGTTCCTGTGGGAACCAAGGTGGAGGAGGTACGCGGAGATCAGCAAGTAGCTAGGAAATCCTACGCAATGTCTGCCAATCCTACAGCTTTAGCAAAACAGTACGTATAGGTTGCATTAGTCCAGGAAGACATGGAAACATCCCGGATAATCCAGGAAAAGATGGAGCCCACAGAGCATCCTGAGCATCCTGAAAGCGAACCTATTATGCCTTATGAGGAGGAACGGAGCAAGGAGTGGGCCTCGAGTTTAAAGCCACAAATAATGAAGCAGAGTATGAAGCCCTCCTAACTAGGATGAAGGCAGCCATCGAACTAGAGGCCGATTACCTACAAATCAAGAGCGACTCATTGCTTGTTGTCAATCAGGTGACTGGAGTGTACCAGTTAAAGGGAGATAATATGGCTGCCTACCTAAAGCTAGCTCAGTTGCTAAAAAATAAGTTTAAGGGGTTCAAGATCGATCAGGTGCCTCGACACCAAAACCACCGCGCGGATGTTCTGGCTAAGATAACTGCAAATGGAGGCCAATCCTTACCCCGAGGAATTCCCCTCCAAGTGATCTCCCAACCAAGCATAGCCGCAAATAAAGAAATTTGCTCCCTAGATCGTCAGCCTTGCTGGATGGACCCGATCGTTGCCTACCTCCTAGAGGGAGAGCTCCCCGAGGAGCCAGATCAAGCCCGAAGAATTAAAAGACTCTCAGTCCGATATTGCTTGGTAGACGGATACCTCTATAGAAGGGGTAGATCCCTCCCCTTTCTTAGATGTTTGCATTCTGACGATGCTAAATGGGCACTAAGAGAGGTTCACTCTGGGGACTGCGGGAACCACATCGGTGGGGAAGCTCTAGCATATCGATCGGTCTATTTCTATACATATTTTAGGTCCCCATTTCCTATTAGTTGTGCTTTGTTTTTGGGTAAAATTAGGTATTTTTATGTGTTTGTTGAGCATGTGTAGGTCACATTCCTTAGATGAAGTGTTTGAAGGTATTGTCAAGGAAAAGAGCTTAAATGTGAAGAAAATGAGCAAAGCTGTCATCCACCGCTGTGTAGGTCGCTCTTCATGCACGACCTCTACCGCGGCACGTCCAATGGTACATTTTAGTAGGCTTTCTGTTCTTTTCCGTGGTCCATACCGCTTCCCAGGCATCAACCTCAACCGCGGTCTATGCCGCACATCATTCCGGGAAATGCTGATTCAGCCAGTGCAGAATAGCCATATTGCGGGGGCCATATCTCTCAGCTCCAATTGAATCGTGTGTCCTACCACCTATGGATGGAAAGCCCTGGAAGTTTAGTTTCCGGCGCACTTTTCGGATCACAATTCCGATATTCCTAAAAAGAAGTTATGCCCGTTTTAGTATCTGGTGGTCAGATCATTCATAATTCCTCAAATAGTGACGGGATTTATTTTACAAGTTGTCGGAACGGGAAATATTACCTTCTTGGACATGAGTGAGTCTTGGAAAGCAAGTTGACACCTAATCCTTATCATCCTTCAATAAGTAATCAATTTGAGTGGATTAGGAAAGAATTAAATCCCAAAAAGGTAGAGTTCCAAAAAGGAACCAATTTCATTGTTGTTTAAGGACTTGGCTTATCATATAAAGCCTATTTAAACCCCTGTGAACCCTAATTTCGGGAGACAGAAGCTAAGGGAGGTCCCAAGCCACCAAGGGGGCCATCCCCCATCACTCCATCACCATACATCACCACACACTCATCCATCTTTACACAATGAAGATTTGAAGACGAAGAAGATTACAAGTGAAGACTTGAAGAACTCATTGGAGGCCAATGGGTTTTATCTTTTCTTTCTCTTCTCTCTTTATTTTTGCTATGTGTAACTAATCTCATAACTAGGGAATCAATGTGAACCTTTTGTGAATGCTCATATATGGATTAATTATTATTTCATCAATTAAATTCTTGATTTATTCATTGTTCTTAATTGCTTGATCCTCATTAGTTTTAATAATTATTCACACATTGACCATAGGGTGAATAATAATTTGGCATGATTTTAGGGTTGAGACTATCTGAGAATTAGGGTTAGTGTTGACCAAACATAATCTTAATTATTGATCTTTTGAATGAATGAATTTTATCTTTAGTCTAACCAAGGCAAAGTAGTAGAATTTGGTTCTTAATTCTTACACTTAATGGGTTTCTGATTATTATTCACACCTTGACCATAGAGTGAATAACGGTTGGAAGCACGTGACTCAGCCCACGAACGAACGGTAATAGTCACATTAAAGACAAAGAATGAATCCTAGAATTGATTGAATCTTGTTTACAAATTAATTCCATATATTGAGTGTTCATAATTGGGGATCATTGATGACCTAGTGCTTTCTATCTCTTGATCACAACCATATTTTCTTTAATTGTTTTCTTAGTTTAATTTAATTTAGTTTTAGTTTAATTCAATCATCAACAAATCTTTTGGTTGCTTTGATTTAACTTTAAATTAGAATTAGTTTTAATTAATAAATCTCTTTTCCTCGTGGGAACGAACTTTACTTGCCGTTGTGCTTATCTTCACGATTCGTGCACTTGCGAGTATAGTTTTTAATAACACGATTTTACACCATCACATATCAAGTGCTTCATATGGGGTACTACTGGCCGACCATCCTACTGGCCGACCATCCGCCAAGACGCAAGAAGCTTTGTACAATCTTGCGAGCCATGTCAAAGGACTTCAAACTTGAACCACCAGGCACCTGAGCGACTGTCGTCTCTCAGTTCTCCCTACCCCTTTGTCATCTGGGGAATCGACCTAATTGGACTGCTTCCTACCGCTCCAGGACAGGTGAAATATGTTATCGTGGCTATCGACTATTTCACAAGATGGGTTGAGGCAGGGCCTCTTTCTCGGATATCAGAAAAGAATATGACCAAGTTCATCAAAACCAACGTGGTATGTAGATTCGGAACCCCTCTAATCATTATAGCCGACCTGGGTAAGCAGTTCGATAACACCATATTCAAGGATTTCTGCAAAGGATTAGGGATTGACCTCAGGCTCGCTTCAGTAGCCCATCCCCAGACTAACGGGCTGGTGGAATCCACCAACAAGACTATCAAGAAACTTTTAAAGAAGAAGCTACAGCAGAAAAAAGGTAAATGAGCCGAAGAGCTGCCAGAAGTCCTCTAGGCATACCGGACTACAAAGAGAACAGCTACCAGGGAGACACCTTACTCACTGGATTTCGGAGTTGAAGCGGTCCTCCCTATCGAGCATAAATTAACCTCATTCAGGGTGCAACACTTTGAACCCGAAAGTAACGAGGTCAAGCTCCGGGCTAATCTGGATCTCCTAGAAGAGAAACAAGACCGGGTAGCGAAGAAAGTGGCAATCTACCAGAGCAAGATCGCTAGATATTTCAACAGAAAGGTCAGAGCCTGAAATTTCAAAGAAGGGGATCTAGTGCTTAGGAAAGTGAACCTGAATACTCAGAAAATGTCGGATGGAGTCCTAAGCCCCAATTGGGAAGGGCCATATTTGATAAAGTTAGTTGCTCTCAATGGAGCCTACAAACTCGAAGACATGGATGGACGACCCATCGACCACACTTGGAACGCAGATCACTTGAGGAAATTCGACCCTTGAGCAGGGAGTTTTCAAGCAGATTACCCACATTTAGGTTTCATTAGAATCCCTAATAAAGATGTACTACATCTCGATCATCAATAAAGTCATTTTTTTCTTTTTCCTCTTTATCTCCGACTATGTTCAACATTAGTATCTATATCCTCGATTGGGAAATTCAACATAGACACCTCAAGACCAGTGACGAGCCAGGGAAGCCCCCTCGCTACCTCTTGATGCCTTGGTCGGGCTACCACCCCCAAGAAGGGTCTGAGTGTAAGAGCATAGTTTTCATCTAGATCTCGAGACCAGGAAATAGCTAAACAGCCATCCTGATGCCTTGGTCAGGCTACCACCCCCAAGAAGGGTCTGAGTGTAAGAGCATAGCTGTCATCCAGATCTCGAGACCAGGAAATAGCTAAACAACCCTTCTGATGCCTTGGTCGGGCTACCACCCCCAAGAAAGGTTTGAGTGTAAGAGCATTGCTGCCATCCAAATCTCGAGACCAGGAAATAGCTAAACAGCCCTCTTGATGCCTTGGTCGGGCAATCACCTCCAAGAGCCTTGGTCAGGCTACCACCCCCAAGAAGGGTCTGAGTGTAAGAGCATAGCTGTCATCCAGATCTCGAGACCAGAAAATAGCTAAACAGCCCTCCTGATGCCTTGGTCGGGCAACCACCCCCAAGAAGGGTCTGAGTGTAAGAGCATAGTTGCCATCCAGATCTCGAGACTAGGAAATAGCTAAACATCTCTCACGATGCCTTGGTCGGGCTACCACCCCCAAGAATGGTCTGAATGTAAGAGCATAGTTGCCATCTCGACCTCGAGACCAGGAAATAGCTAAATGAGCCCTCCTGATGCCTTGGTCGGGGCTACCACCCCCAAAAAGGATCTGAGTGTAAGAGCATAGTTGCCATTCGGATCTCGAGACCAGGAAATAGCTAAACAGCCTCATGATGCCTTGGTCGGGCTATCACCCCCAAGAAGGGTTGCCATCCGGACCTCGAGACCAGGAAATAGGTAAACAGCCCTCATAATGCCTCGATCGGGCTACCTCTCCTAAGACGGATTTAAATATAAATATTCATTTTCATGTGCAGGATTAAGATCATCATGATATGAATTCCCTACCAAAGTTAGAATAAAGTATGAACAAATTATCATCAAGGATGCAGTTCTGGTTCCTAGTCAGGACCAGGAATAAAACAAGAGTTTCTCAAAGCGAATCAATTTTTCATTAAAGACAAGAGGAGCCTATCCCCCGGTAAGGCTACATCTATCCAATAGGGAAGCCAACCTCCGAGCACGGGCTATAAAAAAAAACAAACAGCTAAACTAATCAAGAGCAAAACGGGGTGCCCACCCCCTTTTCCGGGCAATCAAGACCAATCATAAACAGATCGCATCAAGCTTTTGAACTCTCTTGGTTTTCCTCTGCTGATCCTCCTCCCTCACGCTGATCCTCGCCATCAACCCCCCCCCCCCCCCCCCCCCCCCCCCCCTTCAGGTAGTTGCCCATCTTGATTGTCCTCGCCAACCATCCCTTCATTCAGAGGCTCCTCCTGTTGATCAGCAAGATCTTCCTCCAGGACTTCATTAATCACTGCCATAACCTCAGGCGAGATAGCCGCATCGAGAAGGGCAGCCATAGACCCCGTCTGGCTCCTGTCGGCCTACATCTCCATTATAGGGGGTTCTTCAGACAGGCTCCTAGCTCCTTCCCCAGCTCTTGGCTGGTCTCCCTCGGATCGAGAGGACAGAACCTTACTTAAAGACTCCCCGGGGCGTGAAGCAGTAAAGATAGAAGGAGGAAATGAAGGATCTACCTGGACAGGCTATTTTCCAGCTCCTACCTGGCTCGAGGGAACCGCCTCGTCATCATCAGGGTGACACAACTCAGCAGCCTTGATCATTATCTCCTTCCTATCCCAACCGACAATGGATGACAGATCAAAGGGAAGAGGGAGAGCCTCTGTGACCTGAAAGGAAGCGTAGAAGTATCCATTATTAAAGGAGGTCCCCGCGTCAGCTTGCAGCTTATAGCTTGGTCACCTGAGCAATCAAAGCCTGATTCCCGAGGTTCAACTTCTTAGCCTCAGCTTTCCAAGAATCCCTCTACCTGGCCCGCCGGGTAGATTGGAGACGTTCTTGATCATAAGACTGCCTCGTCCTTTCATGATCACAATGAAGCTCGGCCAGCTTGATCTCGATTTTCCTTAGTTAGAGGTCATCTCTTCAACTAAGGTCTGAGTCTGCTTGAGCAATCACATGGCTTTCTCGGCTTCGGCTTCGGCTTCGGCCTTAGCAGCCCGGTCACGAAGGAGGGTTACCTGGTGGCCCATGGCTACATTAAACTTGAAGGCCTATAAAATACAAAGCCAGGGTTAGAAATTGAACAAGTTGGCAGAAGCAGTATGAAGGAAATACAATTACCTCAGCTAAGACAGCAGACCCCTTGGTGAGCAAGACATCCACGGGCATTGAGGCTATCCTGGAGATCTCACCGCCCGAACAGGACGCGATGAATTGTTCCAGGACTTCGTCCTACCCCGTCGAGCTCGACTGAGGGGGGGAACAACTAGGAGGAATCCTTACGACAGCCCTTTTAAAGTCCTCCGAAGCTTTGGGGGTTGGAAACGCAGCAGAATCAGAAGGGCGAATCGAGGGAGTAGCAACTTTAGCGACTACAATAGAATGGGCAGAAGCAGTTGGACCAACAGCTTGGAGAGCCTTACCTAGAGCCCGAAAAGCAGGCGACGCAAGGTTGGCCATCTTAGACCCAGCAGGGGAGGTAGATTGAGCAAGAGCCGGTGCAACCCCAGCAAATGGAAGAGAAGTTCGAGCCTAAGGAGAACGTTGGACGTCGCGAGACGCTGGCTCAACAACAAAAACTATGAGTAAACAAATCAAAAAAGGAAAACGTCAGAACCCAGCTAGTCAACAAGACAAGGCAAGACAATTCAGTGACACTTACGAGGAGTAGCATCTGAGATTCGCAGGTATTGATTCACCCTACGAGGATCGAAAGCTTCAGAGGTTGGGAACTTCAGGTTCAAGTAGTTCCTTGCTAGAATAGCCTTCAAATAGTTTCAGATTCAGAAGGCCGGGAGTCCCGGTCCCACGATGGTTTGTCACTAAAAGCCATGGGAATATCGAACTCATGCCCCCCAATGAAACTGATCTCGAAGAGCACCAGATAGGCTCCCGATTTGAAAAATATAGGACAGCTCATCTGCTCTGGGCTCTCTCGTCACCTTGCTCAGCTGACATTGTTCCCTCCATAGCACGAGGAAGCCGATCAAATGCCTCTAGAAGCTGGGCATCAACTAGAGGGGAGCAAGCTGGATGGCGTTGTGAGCTCGCTGAAGTGTAGGATGAAGGGGAAGCCTAACCCCATTCTCAAGAGCCGCCACATGAATTGGAAGCATGCCTTTAGGGGGGTTGAAGAACTCATAACCCTTGGGAGGTACTGAGATAGAAACCCTGTCGGGAATGCCGTACTTCGACCTCAAACTATCAATCACGTTCGGATCAACGATGGAATCAGGGACAACCCTGAAGTCATAGGGAGGAAGCCTCTCCAAAGGGGAGCTGGAAGCCGGGACTCAATGCTCCCCTGTGGCGTAGCCGCCAACCTCTTTATCAGAGTCTTCATCGGCTATATCCAAAGGATGGTCAGGATGGTTAGAAAACCCGGTCCCAATGGACACATTCCTGTTCGACCACTGACGTTACAGATTGGGCGGAGAATCGTCGCTGTCTAAGCTCCTGCTTGCCCGTTTTCCAGGAGCGAGGCTAAAGACCTCTTCACCGTCAACCATGGAATCAACGGAATCGTGACTGGTTTTTGACATGATGGAGTCGGTGAGCATGAAGAATGAAGAAAAATATGTGCTTGAGAGAAAGTCTATGAGAGAAAGTTTATCTTGGGAAAATTTATCTTGGGAAAATTTGAAATTTGAGAGATATGAGGAAAACGTTAATATAAACAAATATATATATAGGCAAGAGGGCAGCAGCACGAGCTGTCGAGATCTTCGGTTAAGATCACAAAGAATCTCGGGGACTACAGCAACGCAGTAGGATTAACTCAGAAATAAGTCAGTTAGCTCACGCCACATCACTTGCGCAGTTAATGAGAAGATTTCCCCAAGATTCTGGTAACGGTAAAGAACCTCGGGGACTGCCGTAACGCAGCCGGATTAAACTCGGAAATAAGTCAGTTAGCTCACGCCACGTCACTTACGCAGTTAATGAGAAGATTTCCCCAAGATTCTGGTAACGGTAAAGAACCTCGGGGAGTGCTGTAACGCAGCCGGATTAAACTCAGAAATAAGTTAGTTAGCTCACGCCACGTCACTTGCGTAGTTAATGAGAAGATTTCCCCAATATTTTGGTAACGGTAAAGAAGGAAAGATTTCCCAAATAAAATAAAAATCCGACCCCAACCCCAAGTTCGACAACCGGTGTTCAAGTCAAAGGGGACTTCTGTTAATAGCCAAATTTGGTTATGGACCAAAGGGAAATTTTCCACCCTCTAAACCCGGTTACATGCCCGAAGTCATCCACCAGGAGACCATGTTACCCGAAGCCGAGCTACGATACCGCCCCACAGGAATAAGGACGGGCTCCAGAAACACCCGGAGTAGATCCCGGCTCGGTCAGATCGAGTCCGCATCACCGAACCTGAAACCAGGAAATCCCCTCGAAATCAGGGTTACCTCGCAATTTCTCCAAAAGCTCGCTTATACCTCGCTGACATAGTGAGGTGTTCGTAGAAGGCCACACCTAGCTTCAAAAGGTCAAGGGAGGCTAGACCTAGCTCCTGGCTAGACGAAACTCCTTAATATCGGGGCTAGGACACTGATTGACCTCACTATCTGATGTACCTCACCATAATACATACCATATTCAACGACCCCTATGGGAGAATACGCTAGACCTGTAGACACACAGGATCACATCTTAAGAAGTTACATACGTACAGAGCAAGTAATAGAGTCTAAGTAGGAAACAAATTGATCTCCACCAAGATATCCTCAACTCAGCAATTAACTCAAAATCAATGACATTTAAATGAAAAATCCCGTCCGATAAGGAGGGAAGGGATGGAGAAAATTAAGGGGAGAATCAATTAGTTTAACCTATGAAGACATTGTATAAAGGAAGGACTTCGGCCTTCTGAAAGAGGAGACTACTTTTTGACAGGCATATGACAACAACCCTACTACTCCTTAAAAATATTGAGAGTGATTGATAAATATTTGTAAACGATACACCATTCATAAGAATAAAGAAACATTTTCGTTCTCTTTTGTTCATTTTCTTTTGATGGTATTGATAATAGTATATTCTTTGTCATTATTAATTAGCACTGACTAGAATACTCTCCACCTTGACCACCACCTCCGTGACAGTGGTTTTGAGGGTGTTAATTGAGATTTCTCACCCCGAATAAAATTTTCATTAACAATTATGAATGCTGGCTGCTCAGAGCTACAAAACTTTTTGTTAATTGATGCTTGCTTACAACTTAATATCTTTATCTTAATTGATGGAATATATTGAATTCTGGTTTTTCTCTATTTTTGGATCTATAAACAGCGGACCAAGATAAGGAAAAAGGATTATTAGAGAGCTTGAAGTTCATGTTCTTGTTAATAATCTCATTTTTTGAACATCACATGTGGGCAGTTTTCTAACACACATGTGAGCCTAGATTTGACGGATTGGCTTTGATTAGACACTTATTTTTATTTTATTTTTTATTTTTATATATAAATTTCATGTAATGAGGAATTCATTTTATCTTTTATAGCTTCGTATGTGCGTTTTGTAATACGTTTGACCATCAAAGGTTGTCACGTTTGATATGGAAAGACCCAGATAACCCTCAGCAGTTAGATGTTAACGAACCACCATTGATTCTAGGGATGTTTGTATAAAATATCCAAACTATTCAATTTAGTTGTATTAACTCCAAAGCCCCAGTTTAATCTCCCTAATCTAAAATTCACTCTAGTTGTTATTATATCAGCCCTAGGAAATTATATACAGTATTTCAAGTGGGCTAAAGTAAATTCTTTTTGTTTTTATGACAAAATATTTTGACAACTCCTCACTAATGTCCTATTGACACTTAAACACACCTAATCGCTTGTTATACAGTGACACCCCATGTCCTCCGTCCAACTCTAATAAACGATAACAATCAAATGGTATATTATGCATGTGTTATAATAGATGTGGTTTTCCCACCACTTGCATAATATACACAAGTATCTCCCACAAATCACATACAAATATCTCTCCACTTCTGTTGCATTCAGCTCACCGCCTCCCCATTTGTTTCATCATGTTTTTGCAACTTGATCACCCACTTGGCTTCACCGACATGGTTTCATCATCACTCACACTCCACTTGCTTCTCTACTCCACTTGCTTCTCTACTCTTAGCACTATAAATATTACCATGTTTCACTTGTAAAAAAGGTGTTGTTCAACTGATACTCTGTCAATAAAAGGCAATGAAGCCATAGCTCTCTCACTAGTCTCTTTTCTCTCTCTATATCTCACTATGTTCTTCATTTGTTCTTCACTTATTTAATTAATTTACAACACGTTATCAGCCCTGTAAGTTCCTTGTTTTTTGATTGGCTCATTTCGTTGACAAACCATATGGGGTTTTGCTTGTAAGGGTATATTAGGCCTTCTTATTCGTGATCAAGTGTCGATGGCATTTCCTAGCTCAAAAGCACTTCAAAGGTATATCTCTTGTTTTACTCTCTTTGAAGAGATTTAGTTGCACACACACACATCTCATACATTCTCATATTTATCATGTGTTGTGTGGCTCTCTTAGGTGCATACTTATGTTTTATTTCCCTTCTTGCATGCCCATTTTCATTACATCCTAATTGGATAGGCATAGGATAGAAAATCCTACAAAAAGCATGATGACCGATGTGATGACCGTTGTGAATTATCATAGCGGTAGACACAGCGGTCCTTCATCAATAAGGCACAGCTGTCTTACCGCTCCTTTTGCACTGTGAATTACTCACAGCTGTGAACCCTCCAGTTGGTCACCGCTGTGTGATCGATGTGATACCGCTGTGATAATTCACAGCGGTGGGCAACACAGTGTGTCACCGCTGTGTGACCGCTATGACTACCCACAGCGGTACCTACAGCGATCGAGCCCTGTTTTGCCCAAAACGATGCCGTTCTGCTTTGATCTACTATATATACTTTGTTATCTCTCCCATTTCATTTTTGTGAGTTTAAGAAGCCATTTTTGTGTGTCCAAGCTTTCTTCAGGAGAGAGAAACTCCCAAGAACTCATCTTTACTCAATCAAACACAAATCTGTGTGCATCTAACATCTTACAAGCATCATCTCATCATGGATTCTTCTTGCTTTCATTGACTAGGTAACTTGAACATGCCCTAAATCTCTTTGTATTTATTTATGTTCTTGTTTGCCTAGGGTTAGCTCTTTTATGTGAATTTATTGCATATCTTTATGTTTAATGGCATTTATAACATGTTTGAGTTGTTGTTTGTTGGTTGAAAGCTTTGTCTATTGATAGCTAGCATTTAGGACGATTTTTCCCTTTAGCTAAATCTTCACGCATTTGCATTTAGATATTGATATCCAGGATTTGCACTCATTGACATCTTTAAATCCTTAGATAAGCATTTAGTGTTGTCTAGCATTAATTGCATGTTAGAATATTTTACATATTCACATAGGTTGTTTAACCTCTTCATTGATTGTTAAGCTTTGTGACTAAGTAGATTGGTGCACAAGCTTGTGGTCTAGGATCACTATTAAAGGCTTGTTGGGTAGAGTGAAAGGGTTAGTGACCAAGCAAGGTGTGACTTGAGGTCAACCTAGGTTGTAAACTTTCATTCAAATAGTGGATTTGAGGACCGTATGTGGCTAGAAGGATAGCCCGTGAGTTTTGCCCAGTGGAGGGTTTCTCACGTAAATAAATTCTTGTGTTTTTATTGTTTTCCGCATGTTTATGTTGGATTGATTGATTGCTAATATGGGGTAGGATTATTAAAATTGATTAAGTCGAAAAGTTGGTAATAAATCAACTAAAACCTATTCACTCCCCCCCCCCCCCCCCCAATAGGTTAGTAGACACACGCTATATAGTATTTTCAAGCACGATTAGTGGTTATAGACTAGGCAAATAGCAAATATGTTCCAGAGAAAATTCATATGAGTTTTTAGCTTGATTTTGTTTGAACCCAGAAATTTCAAAATTCACGAATCATTTTTCTGAGGATACCGTTGTGTTCCTCTTGGAAATATGATTCCGACGTAGATGACCGCGTCTCAAACGGAGCTATAACGAACGCTCTAGCCTTGGTCAAACATCGGTCAACTCTGGAAAAAAGCTCCAGATTTTTCTACAATTTTTTTCCAAGGTTGAAGACGATACTGTAGCGACAAGTCATCCGCCATGCAAGCAGTGTTCAGCAGCCACGTCAGCGATAGGCGTGCCCTATCAGTGCCACATCAGCACCATGTCAGCAGCAGGCATGCCACATTAGCGCCACATCAGCCAGAAAATTGTTTGTCCGTTTCAGTGCAATTTTCACCCATTATTGACCGAGTCGGAGTTGTTTCCAGCTATTTCAACCTTTACGGACGCAACCGTGCCATATCAGCACCGCCGCATCAGTGATAGGCATGCCCCATCAATGCCACATCAGCACCATGTCAGCAGTAGGCGTGCCACATCTGCGCCACATCAGCCAGAAAATTTTGTGTCCGTCAGTGCAATTTTCAACCGTTATCGACCGAGTCGGAGTTGTTTCCAGCTATTTCAACCGTTCTAGACGAAACCGCGCAATCAGTTTCAGCTAATTCCACCTGTAAGTATTGTTTTGAATTATTCAAGCTTTATTAACTTTGTTTTCGGGCGCGATGGAATATCCAGAACCTGGAGATCTGGATCCAGTATTATATGCATGCTTGATGCTCATGAAGAGCAATATTCAGATAAATATACACATCCAATCAGATGTTGTAAGCATCATAAATATAATCTAAGAACCTAACGTATAATGAAATTGGAATAATATTTTATCTATTTCATACACATCCAATAGGATGCTCTGAATATCATAAAAAGGATTTAAGATCCTAACGTACAAAGATGGTTTATGCCGTCAACGAAACTTATATATTAGAGTTTTAGATTTATTTTTATGCACATCGCAGGTGCTCTCATGGCCCTGTAAGGTGATCTTATGATCCTGAAACCATTTATTTTATATGCACATCGCAGGTGATCTAATGGCCATAAGGTGATCTTATGACCGTGAAACCATTTATTTTTATGCACATCCTAGGTGGTCTCATGGCCCTGTAAGGTGATCTTATGACCCTAAAAGCATTTATGTTAATGCAATATATGAGACTGGTTTATGCTGTGTCTAGGGACTGGTTTATGCTGTGTCTCGAGACTGGCTTATGTTGTGTCTCAGGACTGGCTTATGTTGTGTCTGCAGATAAATTGTTTTAATATTCGTATTATTTATTTATACGCAATATATGAGATCAGCTAGACCTGCTAACCAGAACTTAAAGTTTCTGGAATTATTATATTTAAGTTGGCACTGAAAATACACTCTTAACTTGTGTCTACAACCTAGAGGGGGGGGTGAATGGGTTGTTAATCGATTATTACTAATTTTTCGATTAGTCAATATTAAACAAATAACCCAATTAAATCAAACATACAAAATCAAGTGTAAAGTGTGGAATAATAAATAACACTTGATTTTTACGTGGAAACTCTTAAACAAAGGGAAAAACCACGGGCTATCCTTCTAGCCACATACGATCCTCAAATCCACTATATAAGTAAAAAGTTACACCATCAAGCGATACTCGGACTCTCACTCTAGATAACCTCAGGCTATGGACACTACCACTCGCCACTCTTGGTTCAATCCCTAGTGATATCCACTGATACACTACTATTGGCGTGAGCACCTCCTACTCTACCCGCAGGCCTTTTACAATGGATTCTTGACCGATGCTTGCCAACCACAACTTGGTTGCAAGACTTCAGTGCTTGTGCAACTTCACCCCGAAGCCACAAGACTTTGACTCAATGAAAAGTATAGGGTCTAAGTGAACAATCAATGAATGCTCAACACAATATATGTTAGACCAAACATACAATACTTAACTAGATGTAGATAATGCAATACAACATCCTAGTTATCAAATAATGCCTACATGTACACACATGAGGTCTCAATTAGTTGTAGAGAAATTCTAACAACCTAATTGTCAATTAAATTCACATAAACATTCATAAACTTGACTAGATGCACAAAGTCAACCTAATCATCAATTAAGCATACATGAATATTTATTGATTATCTATTTAGGCATATATGACCTAATAATGCAAGCTATCACAAACAAACACAATCAAATATTCATGAACATTAACTAGTTGATTAAAACACAATTTCTCAACCTAGTTATCAATCAATCACACATGAATATTTATGACCTAGCTTTTAGGCAAAAATGACCTAATCAATTAAGCTATCAAAATACAAACCCAATCATGTTATCAAGACTCATAAATATGCAATGAAGTAGAGTCTAGGTATTTAATAATGCAATAAATACCTAATCTAGAGTAAGAAGAACAATAAATGATATTCAAAGAAGTTCTTGCTTACCTAGTCATGAAACAATGAAGACCCATGCTCATATGATGTTGAATGATGCAAGATGGAGATGGGTTTTGGGTTTGGAGAGTCAAAGATGCTTTCTTGAAGCTTTCTCTCTCTAGGAGCTCTAACCTCTCTCTAAAAATGAATTTTTGAGCTCTTGGTCGGCCAAGAAGAGAAGAGGAAGAATATATATGAAGACCTAGTTAAAACTACATCGTTTTGAACTTGGGAACCAGAATCCCGTCAAAACCGCTTGCTAGACTGCGGCTCAGGTAAGTGTCCAGACCGCGGTACATACAGCAGTGCACCGTCTGGACAACACCGCGGTTGGGACCGCTGTGCGTGCAAGTGCACAGGTCGCGGTCCACGTCGTGCATGACGCACTGGAGAATACCGCTCCGTGCGCCGCGGTGCAAGCAGAGCCTGCGGAGCAGTCTAGGCCGCGCTAAAGGGAAACATCCCTTTTTAACACTCAAGACAAAAGTCTATCTTACATGAATGTTGTGCAAGTGTGAAGTGAGTGAGATGCACACAATGAAGCACAATTAACATGTCAAACATGTTATCAACTAAGATACAATGCAAGATATGATATCTAATGTAAGCTAGTGAGTGTTTTAGAAAAGGATGCACACTTATACAAACAATAAAGAACACAGATGCAAGATAAACAAAACATGCATGAAGTGTGTGTGTGCACCTAAACTCTTCAAGAGACAAAGTCAAGTGAATATACCTTTTGCTCTTGAAGTCATGGAGATGCTTGGAAGCTTGCCAATACGGACCTAAGATACCCATTACACAATCATCCCCAATGTGGTGGTTTGTCATGAAATAAGCCAATCATAAAATCGAGGTCCTTACAATCTCCCCCTTTGGCTATTTCATGACAAAACAACCACTCACAAATATTCCTCACAAAATGAAATAAAGCTATTGTCCATGATCACTTCTACAATACAAAAGAGATACCTAGTATCTAAATCTTCAATATCTTCAATCTCTTTGTAGAATTATCAATGTACCTACACACAATAGCAAGAAGCACTTTCCAAGAACAAGTGCAAGTGAGGTGAACAAATAAAAAACAAGCATTGCACTTAAATACAAATAAAGCAATACAAAGAATGCATGTGCAATGCTCCCCCTAAAAGGTTACTCTCCCTCATGATTTCTCCCCCAAAGCATAGCTTAAACAATGATCCCCTTATATCTCTCACTCCCCCTATTTCTCTCAAGACTTCTCCCCCTTTTTGTCATGAGATAGGCAAAGGAGCTCCCCCTATCGGGTTGCTTTAGCAAATAGAGCTATTTGCACAAATACATTGCATGATCATATACACAAACTTTATGCAACTTAAATAATTGAGAGAGATTCAAGGAGATTATATTCAAAAAATGTGTGCGTGTGAAAGGTTGCTTAGCATGTAATACAAAATACTATTATTCTCATGCATAAAAATCAATCAAAGCAACACTCAACAGGATTTCCAAAAGAAGTCAAACCAATTAAGACCCTGTTGTTATGATAAGAAGATATATATCCAAGCATTTGTGTGCAAGTGTACTAATCACAACAAAAGTATATCATCTTTTCTTCATTGCAAGATACATCATCAATCAACAATTTTGATGTCAAAAATAAGCAATGCAACACCACACATAACAGTCATATAACAACATTTTCTGTTTTTCTCCTTTTTCTGTTTTTCTCCATATTCCTAGCAAGCATGTATTTCTATTTATCATGCTAATGTAACTCTCTTGATGGCTTTCACTCGGTTTCAAATGACTAGCCTTTTCCAACATTGGGCGGCTCCAAGTCATATTGCCAGTAGCCCTTTTCAAGAGAGAGCTTAAGAATGTGTATCTAGGAATCATGAACATGGAGAATAATTTGAGGTCAATCAAATGTACTAACAAGTAGAACATTCCTCAAAAAGATAAGCATGCTCAAGCAATAATAGAAGTCATGCATTATCATACAAAGCAACCGTGCAATGGTGTAATCAAAAACATTATACAATTATTAATCAATGTTATTCACCAAGCACACTCAAGCAATCATAAAAGAGCATACAATAAGCCAACTTTTTGCATATAGCAAATCATGCAAGATCGCTCTCTTTGCTTGAGCTCCCCAAATGGGGTCAATTCCAACCAAGTCAATGGGAGACATGAGCTCCTATAGACCTACCAAGTCCAATGGACCTAATTGCATCTACGGGAGTCACATGGGCACTAAGGCAAGCGGGTTCATTCTTTCTAACCCGCCTAGGTTCCACTTTCACATTTTTAGTGGTCATAGACATGTTTATACATTCCCTAGGTTCATGCAAACTTGCCTTCTTTTTCAACCGTTTTTCTTTCATGCTCTTTAATTTACACCTCTTAATGTAATTCAAGCAATTTGGTTTTAAGTGACCAATCATACCACAATAATGACAAGTAGGTACAAAGTAAGGATTTATACCATAGCATTGAGATCTCATCGAGGCATCGCCATGTTGATGAGGTTGTCTTTGATGGTGCATCGGTTTGCTTTTCCTTAGGAGCTTGAGCCGATTTGTGGCACCTTTGTGGTTTTGCTTGTAGAAGTGGTTGAGTCGGTTGATCATGCCTCTTGAGATCACCTACTTTCTCTGTAATTGGCTTGTTAGAGGAGGTGATAGACTTCTCAAAGACTTGTCCTTTCTTCTTGAATTGCCTAGGCTTTAGTTGGGTTGCCAAGGCTTGTGAGGACTTCCCTTGAGTTAAACCTTGCTTGGATGAAGCTTTGCTCTTGCCTTGAGCTTGAGATTGTTTGACCTTGGCCTTTTTTAGTTCTTCAAGACACCTCATCTCTCTTTCCTTGACAATCTTCAAGGAATTATCTTTGATGGCAAGTTCATCCTTCATTGCCTTTATCCTTTGGTGGCAATCTTCAATCTTATTTTCGTACTTGGACACATCAATCATGTCCGTCTTCGAGGAGTCATCTAATTTAGCCTTTAATTGAAGATTATCCTTTTCCAATCTAAGGATATCATTTTCTCTCTCCTTCAAGGACTTTTGAAGAAAGTCAATGAACTCTTGGTTATGCACCATGTTGTCACAAGAGTTCTCGGAGCATGAGCCATCACAATCAAGGCTTCTCCCACTTGTGCTTGTGAGAGTCATATCATCAAGGCTTGTTTCACTCAAGCATGCTCCACTTCGGTTTCCAAACTCCAAGTCATCAATCTAGAAATCTTCAAGTGACACACATTTGGTGATGACTTGTGTTTCTTCATGGTAGGAAACCGGAAATGCTAAGTAGTTGTTCACACATTCACCCGAGCTTGTGGAACAACTTTCAACAACTTCAACTTCGCTATCACATCGATTAGCGATCATACTAACTCCTCCATTATTGTACTTCAAGTTACCACACTTGGAGGCAATGTGGCCAATTCCACCACATTCAAGGCAAGGGTCATTTTTCCTTGACATTTTCTTTTCCTCCTTGACTTTGGAGGTCATACACTTCTCCTCCTTCACTTTGGAGGTCAAACCCTTCTTTTGAGATTTCACAAATCTCCTAAATCTCTCAACCATGAGAGTCATCTTCTCATCGGAGTCATCTATCTTCCTCTCAACATTAGAGGTCATAGAAGCAAATCCCACTCTAAGTGTTTCACTCTCACATATGGTGTTTAGGTGAATTGAGTGAATGAATGCAAATGAAATGCAAAGAACAAAATGCACACAAATGCAAGACACACAATCAAGAACAAGGATCACCTAAGTATGTCTAGGAACCCGCTTTGATACCAATTGAAAATACACTCTTAATGTGTGTCTACAACCTAGAGGGGGGGTGAATGGGTTGTTAATCGATTATTACCAATTTTTCGATTAGTCAATATTAAACAAATAACCCAATTAAATCAAACATACAAAATCAAGTGTAAAGTGCGAAATAATAAATAACATTTGATTTTTACGTGGAAACCCTTAAACAAAGGGAAAAACCACGGGCTATCCTTCTAGCCACACACGATCCTCAAATCCACTATATGAGTAAAAAGTTACACCCTCAAGTGATACTCGGACTCTCACTCTAGATAACCTCAGGCTATGGACACTACCACTCGCCACTCTTGGTTCAATCCCTAGTGATATCCACTGATACACTACTATTGGCGTGAGCACCTCCTACTCTACCCGCAAGCCTTTTACAATGGATTCTTGACTGATGCTTGCCAACCACAACTTGGTTGCAAGACTTCAGTGCTTGTGCAACTTCACCCCGAAGCCACAAGACTTTGACTCAATGAAGAGTATAGGGTCTAAGTGAACAATCAATGAATGCTCAACACAATATATGTTAGACCAAACATACAATGCTTAACTAGATGTAGATAATGCAATACAACATCCTAGTTATCAAATAATGCCTACATGTACACACATGAGGTCTCAATTAGTTGTAGAGAAATTCTAACAACCTAATTGTCAATTAAATTCACATAAACATTCATAAACTTGACTATATGCACAAAGTCAACCTAATCATCAATTAAGCATACATGAATATTTATGGATTAGCTATTTAGGCATATATGACCTAATAATGCAAGCTATCACAAACAAACACAATCAAATATTCATGAACATTAACTAGTTGATTAAAACACAATTTCTCAACCTAGTTATCAATTAATCACACATGAATATTTATGACCTAGCTTTTAGGCAAAAATGACCTAATCAATTAAGCTATCAAAATACAAACCCAATCATGTTATCAAGACTCATAAATATGCAATGAAGTAGAGTCTAGGTATTTAATAATGCAATAAATACCTAATCTAGAGTAAGAAGAACAATAAATGATATTCAAAGAAGTTCTTGCTTACCTAGTCATGAAACAATGAAGACCCATGCTCATATGATGTTGAATGATGCAAGATGGAGATGGGTTTTGGGTTTGGAGAGTCAAAGATGCTTTCTTGAAGCTTTCTCTCTCTAGGAGCTCTAACCTCTCTCTAAAAATGAATTTTTGAGCTCTTGGTCGGCCAAGAAGAGAAGAGGAAGAGTATATATAAAGCCCTAGTTAAAACTACATCGTTTTGAACTTAGGAACCAGAATCCCATCAAAATCGCTTGCTAGACTGCGGCTCAGGTAAGTGTCCAGACCGCGGTACATACAGCAGTGCACCGTCTGGACAACACCGCGGTTGGGACCGCTGTGCGTGCAAGTGCACATGGTCGCGGTCCACGTCGTGCATGACGCACTGGAGAATACCGATCCGTGCGCCGCAGGTGCAAGCAGAGCCTGCCGAGCGGTCTAGGCCGCGCTAAAGGGAAAAATCCCTTTTTAACACTCAAGACAAAAGTCTATCTTACATGAATGTTGTGCAAGTGTGAAGTGAGTGAGATGCACACAATAAAGCACAATTAACATGTCAAACATGTTATCAACTAAGATACAATGCAAGATATGATATTTAATGTAAGCTAGTGAGTGTTTTAGAAAAGGATGCACACTTATACAAACAATAAAGAACACAGATGCAAGATAAACAAAACATGCATGGAAGTGTGTGTGTGTGCACCTAAACTCTTCAAGAGACAAAGTCAAGTGAATATACATTTTGCTCTTGAAGTCATGGAGATGCTTGGAAGCTTGCCAATACGGACCTAAGCTACCCATTACACAATCATCCCCAATGTGGTGGTTTGTCATGAAATAAGCCAATCATAAAATCGAGGTCCTTACAGGCACGGTTTTGAAAACCGATGAGAACCTGGAATTATGGATCCAGTGTTATATACATGAATGTCATACTTCATTATTTGGAACCTAGGGTTTCAAACACATTCACAATATGACGTTATCTCATATATACGAAGTGATATGTTTACATGTCATTTATTTGAGAGAATGGATACACGCATCCAACAGGATGTTGTGAGTATCATAAAAGAGATCTAAGATCCTAACGTATCATTCATTTGAGAAAAAAGATCTACACTTCAGTATGATGTTGTGAGTATCTTAAAAGGATTTAAGATCCTAATATCACATATAATGAGATTGTAAATGATATTTTATCCATTTTATACTTGCTCCTGAAGGAGCAATATCAAGAGAATAAATTTGGATATATCTATATTCATGAGCTATCAAAACATACACAGGAGTGGATGTTTGTAAATGACATGAGAAAAGGTTTATAGAATAAACCTATTGAAACAATTATTATCATTACAGATGAGATATAAAATGACACTATACATAATGTCCATAAAATTCCCAGAAGGGAAATATATGTCTTGTCGAGAGTGCAACGACTCATACAGTTCTGCGGAGTCAGATATATATTATGAATTTGACTTTGCTCTGAGCAAATGTTAATATTGTATCAGGTCAAACGGATCTGATACAAAGCTCTGGAAGAGTCAGGATATTTTTATCAAACAATATTAAATCATGTATCAATGATACTTGATATTATTCAAGCAAACATAAATAAATATTTTTAATTCAAAAGCATACAAGGTTAATACCATATCAGTTCCAGCGGATCTAATTAAAGGCTCTAGAAGAGCCGTAATCTTATTATCATATGGTATTAAATTATGTATCAATGATATTTTATATCATTCAAGCAGAATATAAGGGAATCTGTTTAGTTTCTAAGATATCCGGAGGAATGAATATCATATTGAAATTATGGGTAATGAGAATGTTTAATATATATGCATTACTTCTCATGATTCAGGCCAGAAACTCATTATAGAAAAGTTGTGTGCTTTATCATTTGGATTATATGACACTATTATAATTAGTGTAGATATTTATGCAGTTATTAATCAAAAGTTCCCAGATCCAAAAATGTTTGTATTTTGGCGGGACCGTATCGGTCACCCAGGATCTACAATGATGCGTATAATCATTAAAAATTCTCATGAATATCCATTAAAGAACCAGAAGATTCTTTATCCAATGAGAACTTATATACTGCATGTTCACAGGGAAACTAACAGTAAAATCATCTTATTCTAAAAGTTGGTTTTGAATCCTGATCATTCTTACAAAGAATTCAAAGGGATATATGTGGACATATTCATCCACCAAATGATCCTTTTTATTATTATATGGTTCTAATTGATACATCTACGAGATGATCATATGTTTGTTTATTATCAAACATCTTCATACTACTTACACTTGTTATCAGTTTTTCTAAATATACTCATAATCAAAATGGATTAGTGGAATCACTTATTAAACGTTTCCAGTTTCTCTAGAAGAGAAAAGTAAATGAAAATTTACTTATATACAAAATAGAGAAACCAGTTCGGTTCTCTATATATATTTTTGTCTCATTTCAAATATTTGTATCTCTCAAATACGAAAGATAATTGATCATCAGATAATTATTAATCTGTTACCTGATATATTAAAGGTAACAAGATTTATAAGTTGTCATTTCATAAACTCCGGCCAGGTGATTGTTCTTAAATAAAGATTAGAGAAAAATGCAACAAATAAATAAACTGATACATATCATAAGCTTATAAACCTTTTTGAAAGGTATTGTTATTGGGATCCCAAAAGTAAACAAAACTCGAATTATAAATAAATCAACTTTCTCTAAATCAACTCTATAAGAGTCTGATATATCTAAAGAGACACAAGTCTATGAAATGACTAAATCCATTGAAATGGAAGAAATCTCAACAGAGATAGAAGAATATAGAAATTGAGAGAAATTCTATAAATCATACAGAGTCTATGAAATAACTAAATCCATTGAAATGGAAGAAATCTCAAAAGAGATACAAGAATATATAAATTGAGAGAAATTCTATAAATCATACAGAATCTATGAAATGGCTAAATCCATTGAAATGGAAGAAATCTCAACAGAGATACAAGAATATATAAATTGAGAGAAATTCTATAAATCATACAGAATCTATGAAATGACTAAATCCATTGAAATGAAAGTAATCTCAACAGAGATAAAACAGCATAGTAATTGAGAAAATTTCTATAAGTCATATAAGAGAAATGTGGAATCATAAAGAAATAATCATTGATGATGTATTTTTATACACAGTAGCGCTACTGAAATTATAAATGATAATTATGATATTCATAATATTAAATTATTGTAGATAAAAGACATGATTGGCCTAGATGAAAGAAGCAATTCAAGAAGAATTGACTTCATAAGCCAAAAAGAAAAATAAAGTATTTAGATCAATAGTAGTCCAGACACCTGGAGATGTCAAACTAGTTGGATACTAACAGATCTTTATACAAAAACATAATGAGAAAAACAAGATCCTGAGATATGAGGTACGACTCGTAGTGCGAGGTTTCTTATAGAAACTTGGTATTCACTACTGATTAATACGATTACGTTGTTGATAAATTTGGTTGCCTTTAAAAGGCTTGAAATACGTCTTCTAAATGTAGTAATCATTTATCTATATGATTCACTCAATGCAGATATTTATAAATCCTGAAGGATTCAAAATGCTAGTAGCATGTAAATCGAGATCTCGTAATCTATATTTAATGAACATACAAAAATCCTTATATGGATTAAAAACAATATGAACGGATGTGATATAACCGTCTCAGTTAATATCTGATAAAGATAAGGATGTAATAATCATATTATATACCTATGTGTCCTCATAGAGAAATGAGAAAGAAAACATTGTCTCGACCTGAAGGTCGAACATAGATCAAATGGAATGTTTGTCTATCAATCATAATATGTTGAAAAGATTGTGAAAAGATTACATATGGATATTACTCCATAAAGCAAGTCTTTGATTATACTCCCTCCAATAATTTATGACATTATCTGTATTAGACATGACTCCAGTTTCGGTTCCGGTTCCGGTTCGGTTCTGTCAGTTCCACCGGTTCCGAACCGGTTTTTATTTTATTTTTTAATTTTAAAAAATAAAACAACCCAATCCAAAATTTCAATCCTTAGACCTTAATCACCCTCATCAATCATCAGCTCAAACTTCAAACACACATCACACACACACACACACACACACACACACACACACACACACACACACACACACACACACACACACCACCACCACCACCACCACCACCACCACCACCACCACAAACCCAAAATCCATTAGAAAAAAAAGATCAAAGAGTGAGAAAAAACGAAGAGATCCGAGATCGGAATGAAGTGGAGATCGGCGACAGGATGAAGGGATCGACGTACCAGCGGTGGCTAAGTAATCAACCGTCGGCAACGTGAAGTCGTGAAGAAGAAGAAGGAAAGAAAGAAAGAGAGAAAGAAATCTGAGAAAATGAGAAAGTGAGAAAGGAAGATAGAATGTGAAAGAGAGAAAGAAAGTGGGTGTGGGGCCGTGGGTAGTGGATAGTGGGTAAGGTAGTGGGTACTGGGTAAGTGGGTAGGGTAGTGGGTTTCAAAAAAAAATGTTAGAACCGCCGGTTTTAACCGGAACCTGAATCGGAACCGTCGGTTCCAATCTGGTTCGAACAGGACGGTTCCTCAAAATTAGAACTGGAACCAATTTTTTCGATTCTGGTTCCTATTTTTTTCAGACGATTCCGGTTCGGTTAGCCAGTTTGAGCCGAACCGACGTCATATCTAATCTGTATGCGTCAGTTCTAGCAATCCAGAAGACTGCTTCAAAAGAACTTTTATCAGAGTGAGCGTCACATCAGGGGGAGCATATCATACAAAATATATTAATCATTTTGAGCATATGTGCATTGTACTCTTTTTCCTTTCAACCAGGTTTTTATCTCACTGGGTTTTCTTGACAAGGTTTTAATGAGGCAATTCTATAAGCACCCCTAAAAATTATTTGATCCATAAAGATCATCATATTACATTTATCTAGTTGATCATCGTATATATGTTGAATTGATCAAGAAGATCATCGTAAATATTACTTTGATCTTGCTAATCATCGTATATATGTTACTTTGATCCAGAAGATCATCATAAATTTTATTTTGATCCAACAGATCAATGAATATCTTTGCTTAGTTTTTTGTCCCACTGAGTTTTCCCTAGCAAAGTATAAATGTGAGAAATGTTTTGAAGAAAACAAATAAATCTGGACATATGTACACTATACTCTTTTTCCATTCGATCAGGTTTTATCCCACTGGGTTTTCCTGACAAGGTTTTTAACGAGATAGTTTTGAGAACGTCCAGCACCACAAGATCCAGAAGATCATTGAATATATTTTACAAAGGTTTTTATCCCACTGGTTTTTCCCTTGTAAATTAAAATACAAGTGGTGAAAATCCAGGGGGGGTGTTATAATAGATGTGGTTTTCCCACCATTTGTGTAATATACACAAGTATCTCCCACAAATCACATACAAATATCTCTTCACTTTTATTGCCTTCAGCTCACCGCCTCCCCATTTGTTTCATCATGTTTTTGCAACTTGATCACCCACTTGGCTTCACCGACTTGGTTTCATCATCACTCACACTCCACTTGCTTCTCTACTCTTAGCACTATAAATATTACCATGTTTCACTTGTAAAGAAGATGTTGTTCAACTGATACTCTGTCATTAAAAGGCAATGAAGCCATAGCTCTCTCACTCTTCTCTTGTCTCTCTCTATATCTCACTCTGTTCTTCATTTGTTCTTCACTTATTCAATTAATTTACAACAGCATGTTTATTTTACATAAATTAGTGGTGACGTATTTGTTTGGTTTTTGAGTTTTATTTTTGTGGTGTTAAGGGGTATTAAAGTGCAATAGCCATGCCAAAATAGCGCCAAAAGAGGTCATTAATAGCCTCCCTTAGGGCATCTCCAACTCATCGTCATTCTCCAAATTGCCGCAGCAAAATCTTCTCCAACCCATCGCCATTCTCCTGTGCTACTTTGTTGAAGGAGATGGAGATGTGCTAGATCAAGCGCATCTTGTAGAAATAGCGTAGTTCTTGTGCCTTTTTTCATTTTTTTTTTATTGTTTCATTTTTTTATTAGTTGAAAGGGAATATTTAAAGGAATATTTTTTTAGAGTAAATTTTGTGCAATGGGTTGGAGATGGTAAAAAAAATTGGTGTGTAAATTGGTGCAATGGGTTGGATATGGTCTTATAATTGGTAAATTGGATTTGGATTAGGTGAGGTCAAGAAAGAGACGAGCTAATAAAAGGATCCATATTCTTTATGATTACAAGAGGAGGAAAATTATATGTTTAAATATACCAAGACCGACCCTGTGGGCAAGTGCACCAACCACCAGCCACCAGGTGCAATGGCCAGGGCCCAATTTTTTTATAAAACAAAATTGAAAAGCAAATTATGGAAGTGAAAGATCAAATGATTCAATTAAAGTTAAAGATCCATGGTCCTAAGTAATGGTGTAAAAGTGTGCTGGCCCGGCCCATTTTGAAAAACTTGGGCCCGGCACGGCCCAGGTGGGCTGTGTTGTACTGTCTTTTGGGACAACCTCGACGGGCCAAACTGGCCGAACCCATTTCAATTTTTTCTTAAAAAAATTTAAAATATTTTAATTTAATTGTTAGAACTATAATATTATTTTACCAATTTAACCTATGTATTTCTAATTGTAATTTGTTTATCTTAATTATTATTTAGTCTAATAAGAAAATGTTGATAATAGATGGATTTAATAATTTATTTAAGGGCAATTACCAATTAGGTCCTGGACTATTTTTAAAATTCCAAGTTGTTTGCGACTTTTATAAAAGTTACCAAATTGGTCCTCACATTTTTTTTCAAGTGTCAAATTAGTTCATCTCTTTTTAGAAGTAACCAAATTGGTCCCTCTAATGACTTAACGGTGTTAAATATAACAGTTGACTGTAATAATTTTAGTTAAAGTACGTAAATACCCTTTATTTATTATATTATAGCAAAGTTATTTTGTCTCTGTGCATTAAATTCTTCATTATAATTACAATAAAATCTTAAATTATTATTAATGAAACATCATTTGTACCGTTTTTTTAATTAAAATTCTATAAAAAATTCTAAAAATATTTTAATAAAACAATGTCAATTATACTTTTATTTTTTTAAACAAAGTTACCGTTCATTCTCAGTTTAGTCTTTTATCACTTTTATATAATATTGTTTTTTTGTTAATATTATACAAGTGATTTTTTTCAAAATTATTTAAAAATCAAAACACATAAATAAAATAAACAAAAATATACATGTGTTAAAAAAACCGTGCATGTGTCAATATTATATTGTTTAGGAGTAAAATACAATTTTACACATACATAGTTAAAGTTGACGGATAGAACTTAGTTAGAGGGGCTAATTTGGCACTTGGAAAAAATGTAAGGACCAATTTGGTCATTTTTGTAAAAGTCGCAAACAACTTGGAATTTTTAAAAAATGTCCAGGACCCAATTGGTAATTGCCCTTTATTTAATAAAATAATTCAAACAATAGATAAAGATAAAAGATTAAAGCAGATGAAAAGTAGATGAAATTATGAAATTATGAAAATATGAAATGAAGAATTATTTATTTATTTTGGACTTTCAGTATTACTATTAACATGGTTGCCTCATTAAAATCCTTATTAAGAAAAACTCAGTGAGATAAAAACTTAGTAAGGGAAAAAGTGTGGAATCGTAAGTAGAGTTCGACATTACCGGCATATCAGTTTGGAATCGTCGAGGTCGAAGACCGTTTAATGCACAGCGTCTGCCGAATTCTTGTAATCTTGCATTTTAGCATATGTCTTACTCAGTGGGATAAAAACTTAGTAAGGGAAAAAGTGTGGAATCGTAAGTAGAGTTCGACATTACCGGCATAACAGTTTGGAATCGTCGGGGTCGAAGACCGTTTAATGCACAGCGTCTGCCGAATTCTTGTAATCTTGCATTTTAGCATATGTCTTCCCCACCCCCCCCCCCCCCCCCCCCCCCCCCCCCCCCCCCCCCCCCCCCCCCCCCCCTTAGGACAAAAGTTACGGTGTGGTGCCTGAACCGGAAGGTCCCGCTACGGTTTCTGTTGGTCCGAAAAGATCAAAATCATGGTCGAGCATGTTTAGACTGTCCGAAAAATAAGGATGGTTAGGATCCTATTAACTCATTAGTCATAAATAACTAAACATAAAATGATAAATTTACTAACCAAAAATAATTAAATTAACTTCTACACATAAAAATGCTTAATTTACTAACCATAAATACTACACATAAAACTTCTTAATTTACTAACCATAAATATTTAAATTAAGTTCTACACATAAAAATGCTTAATTTACTAACCACAAATATTTAAATTAAGTTCTACACATAAAAATGCTTAATTTACTAACCACAAATATTTAAATTAACTTATACTCATAAAATGCTTATTTACTAACCACAAATATTTAAATTAACTTATACACATAAAATGCTTAATTTACTAACCAAAAATATTTTAATTAACTTATACTCATAAAATGCTTAATTTACTAACCAAAAGTATTTAAATTAACTTCTACTCATAAAATGCTTAATTTAATAACCAAAAATATTTAATAAAATGCTTAATTTACTAACTAAAAATATTTAAATTAACTACTAAAATATAAACATAAAATGATAATTTTACTAACTAAACAAAATTTTAAAATTAATAACTAAAGTCAAACCATGAAATAATAAATTTATTAACTAAACAAACATATTAAAATTAATAACTAAAGTCTAAACATAAAATGATAAATTTATTAACTAAACAAAAATATTAAAATTAATAACTAAAGAATAAACATAAAATAATAAATTTACTAACTAAACAAAAAATTAAAAATTAAAAACTAAGTCTAAACATAAAATGATAAATGTACTAACTAAACAAAAATATAAAAATTAATAACTAAAGTCTAAACATAAAATTATAAATTTACTAACTAAAATTTAAAAATTAAATATAAAATTAAATAATAACACTTAAAGAAAAATATACCTTTAAACTTTGGTGTCTTGGTGGAAAAAGTAGAGAATAATAGATAGATAATAGTAAATTAGTAATATAGTATTAGAATAGTAGATTAGTAGTGTAGATATTAGAGAGTAGAGAGAGAGAGAGAGAGAGAGAGAGAGAGTAAAAATGAAATTATGATGCATAGAATTGGAGAATGGAGAGATTGAGAGAATGCGACATTGAGAGAAAGTGAATGAAAATTTGAATGAGTGGGAGTATTTATTGGAAATTTTGAAATATGGATAAAAATATAAAATAGAAGAGTTGAGGGGGTAAAAGGCAATTTTTAGCTACTTTTGAAAATTCAACCGTTGGCTGATTTTCAAACATTGGCTAACGTCAGCCAACGGTTGAATTTTCAAAAAATATGGCCATTGGTTATTAAAAAAAATTCTCGGCCTGCTGGGTTTGGCACGTCGGGCCTCAACTTACAACCCGGCACGTGCCATGCATGGGGGCCAGGACTGGCACGGCACGACCCACCATCCTTGGCAGGCCAGTCATACCAGGCTCGTTGGGCACTACCCACTTTTACACCATTAGTCCAAGTAATGAAAAAAAAAAATTAATGGCCTTAGAAGATAAAGGAATCAATTCTTTTTTATTATATATATATATATATATACATAAATTTTCAAGTCAGTACGCACTGATATAACTTCATCAGTGAATTGGATGTTGACCATTAGATTTACATTTTTGACTCAAAGTGTATGCACTTGTCAAAACTTCTTCATAAGCTGTGGTTCACATGCAACGCACTGATATAAATTATATTAGTGCACACTGAGGAGAAAAGAACTGTATATATAAATATAATTTTTCTATTGTCAGGTCGTCCTGATATAAAATATATCAGAATGAAGAATGTGGACCATTAGATTTACATACTTTGACTCAAAGTATATGCACTTGTCAAAACTTCTCCATAATATGTGGTCTATATTCTTCGTCATGATATTTTATATCATATCGAACTGACAGTAGAAAGACTGTCTACATATACATATACATATACATATACATATATATATACATATATGTATATAATCATGGAAACTCAAATGCCATTTTCACATTGAAAACCAAATCAATATTTTATCCTTAGAAACCAAATCTTGCTAACAAAAAATTCTTAAGAGCAATACAGATACCATCACTTTGTTAGTTTTTGATAAAAAAAAAAATCAAGCTTTTGTTTTTCACTTTTTCTTATTAGAACCAAATCTTGTTGAGAAAAAAATTCTTAAAGACAATATAGATCTCGTTAATGTTTGATAAAAAAAAACCAAACTGTTTAGTTTGCTGTCAAGATAACCAAGCTTTTAGCAATAATGAATTATTTAAAGCTTGCATGTCTAGACAAAATTTGGTTTGAGTTGTGAGTTAATAAAGCTGTGAATATGAATAATGGGTCTATTTCAAGTTTTTCGCCCCGGGATCAGTGTATGGTTATCCGCTAAACAAACATCATCTTACCAAGCACAAACTACATAAATAAATATCGCATTTAGAAATGAAAGTGTTGAATTCAATTTACATGCAAAATAGTAAACAACAGCATACTCAAATGTCTCCATTGGCTTTTCGGTTTCAGCCTGACGACAATTTTACATGCAGCTATGGTAGCATAAATAAGTAATTGGACCCATATGAAGAAATAACTTAGACAACATATCGATAGGTGACATAACGTCCAGCAGTTTCACTTGGCCGGATAATCTTCACAACTTGTGCCCGCTTCAGCCCATAATATCTTGCAATTGGATCACTCACTTGAATACGAGGCAACTGCATTCCAAACCACAAAAAATATAAGAAGCGCAGCAGACAAACAAACTGACCCACATACTAAAATGCATAATACGAAGCAAACATCCCAAGTCCCAACCTTTAGTAACAACAGCAGTAACACCACATTCTAGTTGATCACATATTATAAACACACAATAAGCAAGATTTACAATACTCTCAAAATCGGAAATCCCACAAGGTAGGAAAAAGGAAAACTTGAAATGCAAGAAGGGTTCAAACTCACAGGACCAAATTATTACAAATGGTCAACACTCAACACATTAATTGATATTATTTGATTTTTTTTTTTGGGACAATTACTGTAACTCTGTACATTTTAATAGCTTACCCTCCAAAAATGGTTGTTATTACAAAATCAAAACAATTTCTCATTAGCTAATTTATTAACAACTCCTTAAAAAGAAACATAACCAGCATATGTAATTTTACCTACTCTTTTTCGGTACAAAACCATCGGTGAGCTTTATTAACAATAAAAATGCCTAAACAGTTTAAATCATAACCTTAAGGAAAAGAAATTTTTTACAGTGATGAACCTCCCTCTAAGAGCTGCAACAGTGAATCAGTGTTGAATCTAGCACATATTTTCATATGAATCCCCATCAGCTCTTCCTCTTGAATAAATCCTCAATCTGGGTTGAAAATATATATCTATATAGAGGTGGGCATAAAAATGCCAACTGGGCCGAACCAACCAGAACCGAACTGAAATTACATGTTCGGATCGGTTTTGCATTTCAATTTGGTTTGAATTACTTTCTTAAACAAGGAATCGAAGTTTCTCGGTTGATTTCGGTTTGGAGGATCCAAACTGAAACCGAACCGCGAAACCGATATATAAATTTTTTTTTTAAAAAAAAACCTACTTTACTATCTACAGTTTCCACTTTTTTCTCGATCAGCAGCACTCCTCTGCTCTTTGTCTCTCTCATCTCTCAACCCAATCTCTCAATTCTCAAAGTCCCTCTTTGACCTTCATCTCTCAACTCTCGATGCCAATTACTCATCACTCAATTTCGGTCTCAACCTCTCGTCTGCAATCATCGATCCATAAAGATTGGGAGATTTTAAAGAAGAATCGAAGCTTTTGACAAATTTTTCACTACTTAAACTCTTGTTTTATATAGCCTTTCAATTTTTTGAAATATGTTTTGTAACAATGTTTTGTGATAGTTATACATGCGTTGGATTCTATTTTTCTTCTTTATCTTTCAATTGGTTTGTGATTTAGGGGAACCTAGAAAGTTAACTTCAGTTCAATCTCATGTCTGTGTTTGGTCAAAGAGAAATGAGAAGAAAATCTTTTCAAAATCAGTTCAAGCCTTCTGAACTTACTCGGCCCAAAAGACCCACATAATAGCCCAAACCGATACGAACCGAACCAACCAAAACATGTTCTGTTCAGTCCGGTTTTGTATCAAATCTTGGATCTATTCGGTTCAGAAATTTGGAAGCCGAAAATTTTTTGGTTTGGTTCGGCATGAAACCGAACCAAAACATGCCCATCCCTATATCTATATATATCTACAAACTATAGAATTTAAAATAAAATTGTGGTGGCAGGGAAAACACACACACACACCCTGGAAATTGAAGAAGGGTCAAGCACATGAATCACATGCGAACATTTAAGGGTGATTCCATAGCAAAATTGGCAGCCTACAAGCTACAACGAAAAACAGTACTGTCATTTAATAAATAAAAAATACCTGTTTCATAAATTTTAAGTATCGAAAGCATCCTAGAATTTTAATTAATTTATAATGCCAAGACTTATGCATGGAACCTAATTAGTTTTTAAGGCGGTAGGTAGGCACATAAGATCATATGACTTTGTAGAGTAAACGATGTACACATTGAACAAGATGAAGATATCAAGATTCTCAGAACTGACCTGTGTTTCCTTCACCGTATACCTTTTCAGCAAAGTCTTCTTCTCTTCATTTGTAAGCACCTGATGCTCAGGAATAAGAACATGTTCTTTGATGTTAACCATGAGTTCTGCCTCCTGTTTCAATGAAAAAAAAAAAGCATTAATATTCTTCTTCAAGTTCAGAAAGTAATGCATTACCATTAACACACACCAAGACAGAAAATAATTCTTTAGACTGTAGTGCTTCAACCTTGTCATCGCAAGAATTGGCCACAAATAACATATATAATAACCGGATGAACAATGCCATCCAATCTGACCATAATCTCAATATGGGGTATGATATTTACCCTCATATTCTGAAGTACATTGGGTAAAATTCAACAACTAGGAGTTAAAACTGTTAATATCATGGAAGTAACTGATTTTACCTGGAATACCTCCAAGTGAAACTTTGACGATATCTCACTTATACATGTCCGAGCGAAGGGAGTCAAATTCTGTTGAACCACCAATATTGCTCTAAAAACATTTTCTGATTTCATGCGATTAGTATAAGTCTTCATAGTCTTAACGCCAACTTTTGGTTCTTCGGGAAAGAAAACATAAATCTTGTAAAGAAGAAAGAAAAGTGTAAGGTAAAAAAAAATCAGAGAAATATACACGAAAAACATAACTTTAGAGTATATGAGAAACACACTGATCTAATTCTACTTTAACTTCGGGCATATCATGCAAACTTTAATACTATCACAGAAGTAAATCCAATTTTAAAATTAAAAACATTTGAAAAAAACAAACTTTCGGATGCTGAAGAGTTGCTAAAGTATGATTTAAGGGTGCATATCTTCAGATATCCAGCACAATCAGCCTCCCAAAGTAAAGATAATCAATAAACGATGAGTATAAATGATGACGTGAGCTCAGGCCTAAATTAAAGCATAAAAGATAAAACCCTATCACACAATCCTTGAGCCTGCCTAACTTTCATAAGCCAATTATTCTGCCTTGTTTGCACCCCTAATGATAATAAACTACAACTACCCACATGGTTTATTCTATTGAAAACCAATATTTTCTAAGCAATCCTAAATTCACAAATTCTCAAATTTCAGATTCAATCTCAAGCCTCTATATTAAGCTCAACACAAACTAGTGATATTTTCCAAGAAACAAACACATTTGTGGGTACTAATTAAACATTAATGTAAAAACTAATGATATTAATTAAAGATTGAAGTTAAAACCTGATCAGAGTTGCTGTTGCGCAAAGCTTTATTGATAACAAGGTCTTCCCTTTTCATATTCTCACCATATTTGGAGATGAATTGTTGTTTGGTCATGTTGATCTCGAAGTCACCAACAAAATAGCCTCTGTCTCGGAGCATCTCCATTACCGTCTTCCTTATTCTGACTAGCCTTTTGATTTCTTCCTCCGTTAATGTCATCTTCTTCTCACTGATTGATAATCACTTTCCAAATAAAAAATTAGTAAATTCAACTTTCAACTCAAAAGACAATGAACGATTCGATGGTGTTGCCTCGAACTCGATTTGATTGGTCGGAGACTTGCAATTTGATGGATCTCTGCAACTCGATGGATTGCTAGGGATCGAAATTAAGAAAGAATCAAAACAACTGTCCTGTTATACATACGCCTAACGACAGGCGATCGAGTCGGGTTCAACCCTAAAGGTTCCTAACCGTGATTGGGCCGACCCGGACCGGCAAGGTTTTGGTCCAAGTTTAGATATTGAGCCCTTTAGTTAGAATTCCTTAAAATCACCACAAATATTACATGAACAAACGAGGTTTTCAACTTTTCATGTTAAGAACTAGGGGCGGGCGTTTAATGGATCGATTCATTTTTCAATATAATCGATAAAAAACCGATAAAGTTAGGTTTTTAAAAATATGAACCGATCCAATAAAATTTACAAACACCAACCGATCAAAAACAGACCGAATTGGACCGGTTCGGTTCGGTTCGGTTTTGGTCTTACTATGCCAAATTCTTGGGCTTTAATTATTGCACATATTTTCATATTTTAATCATTTTGGGTTTTCGACCAAATTAAATTATGAGTTTGAACAAATTAAAAATACTAATTTAAAATAATATTCATAAAAAAACAAAGAAAAAAATATATGGTGTGACACATTTTCATAGTTTTATAGTTTGGGGTCAAAAAATAAATAGCACTATTTGGAGTCGGTGTTGTGCAAATATCACCACATTACTAATTCAAGTTTAAAAGGCATCAATTTAGGTGACCAGACAAAAATACCCTTAAAAAGTCACTTTCCTCTTATCGTTTAGCGAAACAGTAGAGAGAGAGAGAGAGAGAGAAACGTATCGTCCGCAAAAGCATCAGTCTGAAAAATTGACGGCGAAGAAACCGGTGGTTGCACTACAGTCCTGAAGTCGACATTTCAGACGAGATTGCAACTTATAGTGGTAAGTAGTTATCGTTTTTGTTCTTCCTTAGTTTATGTGTGTGATTGATGTTGAATGTTGTTTAGACTTGTAGATTATTTTTAATTAGATCCCCAAATATGGTTCTAGGTTAGGTTAGGGTTTTATTTTTTGAAAAAATTTGGTATAAGACGATGAAGATCTGGGTTTCCGAGACTTTTAAAAGTGGGTCTGATCCATATCTAACGCTTTCTGAGCCTTATTTAACACTGTCCGGGCCTTTTTAAATTTCTCCTAGCTTTTTTGGTTAGGTTTTAAATTATGAAATGTTTTTGATGATATGGGTTTCAGAGACTTTTAACACTGTATCCGAGCCTTATTTAACACTGTCCGAGCCTTTTTAAAATTTCTCCGAGCCTTTTTGGTTAGGTTTTAAATTATAAAAAAAAAATTTGATGATATGGGTTTCCGAGACTTTCAACACTGTATCCGAGCCTTATTTAACACTATCCGAGCCTTTTTAAAATTTCTCCGAGCTTTTTTGGTTAAGTTTTAAATTATGAAATTTTTTTGATCATATGGGTTTCCGAGACTTTTAACATTGTATCTGAGCCTTATTTAACGCTTTCCGAGCCTTTTCAATAGTTCTCCGAGCTTTTTTGGTTAGGTTTTAAATTACGAAAAATTTGTGATGATAGGGTTTCCGAGACTTTTAACACTGTATCCGAGCTTTATTTTACGTTTTCCGAGCCTTTTGATATAATCCCCGAGCCTTATACTTAACTCCTCGGGCCTTTTACTTTACTGCCCGAGACTTTTACTTTATTGACCGAGACTTTTACACTTTACTAATGCTTTATGCTTTATTTCTGTGACAAATGCAGATGAGTAATCAGCTAAAGAATTTCCTTAAAACTCCAGTGGGTGAATGGTATGATGCAAAAGTAACTCGGCATGACCATTTCAACGACCTTAAAGATATAGACGACGCATTGAACAGCGTACATAAAGATCTCGCGATCAAAGATCGACGTCGGTATACGGAGTCTTGTTTTGGTCATTTCCTTCTGATGCATCAGGAGATGCAGTTTTCGGCTGGCATAGGTCCATCGGCTGCTTATGCGCGAGTTGCATTACGATGGGCCTGGGGATGAGATGAGATCATTCGGTCCGGTTCTCTAAGGTTGAGTTCTGTCTCATAACCGGATTAAAGTTCCGAGTGATTGCCGACACGACAACATATCAGACGGTACTGAACGGGATACATGAGCGGTATTTTGAAGGTCGAGAGGAGGTGGAGTATGAACACCTTATGGCTATTCTGCATCGTGGTATTTTTGACAAACTGTACGATGTGGTGAAGCTGTGCCTCTTGTATATGCTGAACTGGATATTGATGGGGTGAACGAGAGAGAGAAAGTTTCAGTATGACAGTTCAGGCTAGTAGAGGACTTGGACGCTTTTGATGCGTTCCCGTGGGGTGTACATGCTTATAGGCAGTCCATTTACGGTTTCAAGCATGGGCTCGGACATTCATTAATCAAAGGTAGATTAGAACACCTCCTGCTATTATGACCTGATTGTCCACATCTTCTACACAATTGGGTGGTTGTCCTCGCCGAACATGAGGCATGTCAGCCTTCCATCGGGCGACCTGATTGCCTCTTGGACTTTGGATATAAAACCACCCACTCCGCGATGTCGGATGGCACTACCCATGAAGAAGGATGGCCAACAGGCATAATAGGAACTGAGTATGCATCAATAAGTGTTTGTCTATTGTAGTAGTCTACACACAGAGATATGAAATCCACGTTTCGCTCCCTGCAAGAACAATGAAAACAGTGAGATTCAAGTTTGGTTAATATAATACGAACTTTAACTTTTAATGTACCTTGCCGCTACGAGTGCGTGAGAACACAGAAAATGATCCATTTGGAATTTGTTGCATGTGCAAGTCTTCCGGGCTAAGTCAACAGTCCACTACTTTCCAGACCGTTTGACGGAGAATATGTTCCAGTGAACTGGATTGACGGTCATATAACTGCACTTCGTCACACGTTCCGGTATCACCAGATGTGCTGCATCGGTCAACTAATGATGCATGGACTGTGAAGCTCGATGGCGATCGTGAAACCAGCGCTATAACATATTCCTAATAAACTCTGCTAGTGTCAACATAGGGAGTTGCCATGCAAATTTCAGGCATGAGTTTATGCACTTTGCAACATTTGTTGTCATCACTATGTACCTTCATTGGTGACAGTGTACAGGGGACCATTTGTGTGGACCGGCAGCTTCAACATAATCGAATGCATTCTTGTGCAGGTTACGTAACTCGCCAATGTACCGGTTATATTTCGATACAGTGTACGTTTTAGCTGCTTTGTCTATTATAGAGGCAACATCCTTTCTGTGAAATCGCTTTTAAACATTTTCAGCAAAGTGCCAGCAACATATGGTATGGGTTGCATAAGGGAACACTTTAGAAATCCCTGCTTCAATACTTACATGTCGATCGAAAATGAAAACCAGGTCATCTATATGGCCAAGGGCACCCTTCAAACAATCCAAAAACCATTCCCATGAAAGGTTGTTTTCTGAGTCGCCGTACCCAAAAGCAATTAGATACACCTGTTCGTTTCCATCTTGTGCAGTTGCAACAAATATTGTACCCCCGAATCTTCCCTTCAAATGGGTACCATCAACTGCAATAACAGGATGCATGCACCTCCGGAAACCTCTAAGTGAGGCACCTAAAGACATGAAAAAGTACATAAATTTATCATCGTCAGCGCACTGTAGGTCAGTGATTATGCCAAGATTTTGTTGTTCTAGCATGTAACCAAAGAAGGGCAGTAGTTGGAAGGTTTCTTCATGTGTTCCATAGGTCAGTAACAATGCATAATGCAGTGCTTGATGTGCCTTACTGTACATAATTTGGATGCCATACATTGTTTTCATATCGGCGATTATGTCCTTAGGACGCATGAGGCGACCATCTTGTTGTTGAAGTCTAGGTGCAACAACTTCTCCAATTATGACTGCACTAGCTTATCGGTGGCGACGCTGAATCTCCTCCAAGGGACAACTGTGTTTGTTGACAAAACTTCTAACTTGGAAGTACGTCCCTTCATCTCTCATCACCGCTCTTAACTTCCACGTAAAGTTGTCAATCAAATAAACCAGATGTAACGTTGTCTTATTGGACATTTTCACCTTCCATTCAAAGTTCTGCTGCTTTGCAAAAAGGCCAACTAGTCTCTCCAAATCCTTTTTAGTCGGAAAGAACTGACCTTTATAAATCATGATTCTAGTTTCTTCTGCTACCAATGTGATACTTCTACATGTCCCAAACGACTATGAATCTGCTCCGGGAATAATTTACGTTGTGGCATTATCATAATCATCAGCAGATACATTATGGCGGACCTCGGAAGTACCAGGCATATCTCCTGCAGTGTAACTAACTCCTTGTACACGTCTTCCACGTGTTTGAATTTGGGCAGGCTCCTCATCAGTGTTCTTTATGTGATCTACCGGATAAATATTTGCCTCATTATCCACCTCCTCGTTCGGCCCAACGTTAGGTTCAGTGTTCAGCTCATTGTATATGTCATTGTACATCTCAATTCGACAACCAAAAACATCGTCGATTTAGGTTCAACTACCGGTTGGTTACAATCGTCGACTACTACCGGTGGGATAGCATATATGTTTCCCCCATCTTCAGTGGCACTCCTTTGTGTGAACACTTGGTTGCTACCGCTAGCGGATCCAAATTGTTGTGTATTTTCATGAGGAGGAATCTCGTTCCCTATCCCATCTCCAACTGCTCTTTCATATAGACTAACACATACTTGAGGGATCACCCGATCTTCCCCTAGTATAAACTGAACATCATCCTCATTTCTTAAAAATGTGCGACATGTAGCGCCAAGAACAATTGATATTGACTGTAGATCAACAATGTATTTGTTTACATCATACTTCACAACGGTATGCACGATCGACATCAATTCTTCGTAAGTCATATTCTTTGACACATACATTCCTTGGTTATCGGATCCAACAAACCTCTGATTTCCGTCGGGTAACTGCTCTCATCGACCATTGTAAGATATTACTATTCTCACCCGGTTCATTCTCCTGTAAAATTCATCATTACAAACTAGTATTAATAAAAATTATTTTAATATTTTCACAGATATCTCAATAAGATGCTAACAATAGGCTCAAGAAAAGGTTTATATAAAAGGCTCGGGTCAGGTATTTAAAAGGCTAAGAGACTATTTAAAAAGTCTCGGACACTTCACCAACAGTCTCGGAGCCTTTGGCAAAAGTCTCGGAGCCTTTAGAAAAAGTCTCGGATCATTAACCAAAAGGCTCGAAGCCTTTGGCAAGGCAAAAGTCGCGGAGCCTTTGGAAAAAGTCTCGAAGCCTTTGGAAAAAGTCTCAGACCTTTGCAAAAAGTCTCGGAGCCTTTGGCAAAAAGTCTCGGAGCCTTTGGAAAAAGTCTCGGAGCCTTTAGAAAAAGTCTCAGAGCCTTTAGAAAAAGTCTCAGAGCCTTTGGCAAAAGTCTCGGATCCTTTACTAAATGGCTTGGAGCCTTTGGAATCAGTCTCGAAGCCTTTAGAAAAAGTCTCGGAAACTATATTACAAGTCTCGGAGATTCAAACTTCACAGATTCAAACTTAACAAAACCAGCTTCATGTTTACAAAACGAATGGTTAAAGCGTTACAAGACTCAGAAATGCAGGATTAAAAAAGAAGCATTTCAGAAATATATTACCTTGTTGTGCTGAAGAACGTCGAGAAGTTTATTTTCAGACAATGTTGTTGTAGAGAGAGAAAGAGGGGAGTTACTGAGTTCAGTGTCCCAAGTGTAGAGATGGAAGTACAAAGCTAATAAAAAATGATTATTTAAGGGCAATTTTAGTAGTTCACCATAATAGGTGTCTTTTAAACATAAGTTATTAAAGTAGTGACATGTGTGCAACGTCAATTGGAAAATGTGACATATATCACCATTTCCACTTTATAGTTTTATGGACTATTAAATATTAAACTATGGTTTATATTATATATATATATATATATATATATAAATTGGATCTCTGTTCGGTTTTTCTTTTTGGATAACGAACCGGAAAAAAAAACCGATCCAATCGATTTTAAAAAAAATTAACTGAACTGAACCAGTCAACATAAGAAAACTGAAAGAAAAAAAAACCGATTGGATCGGTTTAGTTCATATTTCACGTTTCCTTTTTTGGATATTCATATTTTCTCCCTTTTTATGTGAAATTTGGAAAATCAAACGGTATCATTCAACGACTCCAAAACGTACATTTATAAGAAACAATAAGGAATATTTATAGCACATTTTTAGGCTTTTTTGTGGGTTTAACATCATGTTATTAATTTGAGTTTTAATAACATCAAAATTGTTTGGGATAAAAATACCCTTTAGACACAAACACGTGAGTTGAAGCTTAAAATGGGAGAAAATACTGTAGATTGTGGGAAAAGTGTTCTTTCTCACTCTTGTTTTGTTTCCTCTTCCCGTCGGTTCTTTTTCAATATTTTATTTTTATTCTCCCGCTACAATTCACTTACATATTTTAAGTTTTTTTTTTCTCTCTCTACTTTCCTTCTACCGTTTTCTTTATCAAATTTTAAACTAACACCGAAAAAGTTTCAAAGATTTACAAGGTAAAATTTTTGAAGAGAGATCAAAAATGTTGATTGCGGATATATCATTTTCAACTTGAGAGACGATTTTTGTGAGAAAAAACTTCTTGAATGTGTCCGGTGTGAGAAGAAAGGGAGTAGGAAAAGGAAAAGGACAGTGGGAATTAAATGGTTAACTTTGGAGAAAATCTTAAATGTGATGATTTCATTATTATTTGGTGAGATCTTCCAATGAGATTGCACTAAATTATAGTTTAATAATATATATTTTGTTATAATAAAATTGTACAATAGATGAAATAATAAATAATTATACTAAGTAGAGACAAATACGAGAGAGAAAATTAATCTTGTAATTTACTTTTAGTTTCTCTTTTGTATTGTTTCTTTATTAGCTCTCGATTGTTTGCATGCATAAGAACCAAATTCACAGCACAACAAAATTAGAGCCTATTTATAAGGCTTGGTAACCAATCACAAATAAACAATAACATTGCCACTAGTCATTGAAATAAAAGTATATCCTTGTTTTGTCTCCACGTGTGGTGACACTAGGCAAATGTTGGTATGGTGATGAATCCACCATAGGATATTCTAGAATTCTCTACAATATTCCACAATATATTTATGTCATCGAGATAAATTGTGTAATCTCATTAGAACGGTCTCACCATGTGGCAATAAAAGTGAGACTATCCCATTGAAGATTTTCTCGTGACTTAGAGGGACATTTTTGTCGGTACTCATATTTTGGTGTTATTAAATTTCAAATTATAAAGTGAATGTTAAACCCACAAAATCAGCTACTAAAAGTGTTATTTGCAGCCATTTTCACTTCCATTTAAATGCATCCATTATTAAAAAAATAAAATTTTAAGTGTTTTAAATCTCGAATACATTTATATTTATTTTAAATTGAACAATAGAAAATAATCAGCAATAGACTTTTCTTAATTAATAAAGTACACTTAGGAGAACACACGTGAAGCTAATCTATTTCTATTCCTTCTTCTTCTGTTGGTTGGATTTGGATCCAACACGCGACAAATTTGAGGAAGAATTCCATCGCTCGAACAAGAAGAGATACTGCCTGCAGCTTCAAAGTCATATACCCACCAGTCTTCAACCGAATTATTATTACTAAAATAAACACAATCGCTCTTGCATCCCAGTTTGCTTGCGCGGATTGATATACAACAATTAGTCCCCAAAAACAGAGTCCTATCTCCAATTCTCTCCATTTTAACCCATAAAAGTTTACCAATATCTAGCTTGAAAACCTCAACATCATCCACAATGTTAGCTGACTTTCTAGAGACTAAGAAAACCAACAAAACATCCCCATCTGATTCTACCAAATATTCCTTAAAATACCTTGATTGTACACAAGGAACAGCTCTCTTCGGACCTAAAGCTGTGATTTTTAGATGGGAAGAATCAACATCGGGTTCAATAACTGCAAGTGTTCCTTGCAAACTCAATGCAAAGAACTTCCCTTGATAGCCAATCGCATTCGTAAATCGCATGAAATTTTGCTTTTCTGATGAACAATGAGGGTCAGGAATTGTGCAATCTTGCTTTGTCCATGCATATATTTCTCGATAACCTCTTCCTCTGAGTCTACAAAATGCAAAAGCTGGATGAGTAATACCTGTTAAAACCATCATAACTGACTTTTCCGAACACGAGGACACAACAGGATGTCGAAATGGAACCATTGGATCCCAAGGTGGAAGAGAATAGAAGCTTTGACAACCATATGGATAACAAATTCGGTAATACACTGTCGGGGATGATTCTCCTTCGGCTAGTATTCGAGACCGTACTCCTTTGGCCACTATAGCACCATCGGAAAATCCCTCGTAATATTTCCAAGGTTCTGGCCATCGCCTTCTCGGATACCAAATACACTCTCCTTGGTGAAATTTTATGTTGATTTTGAAATTTGTGTCATGAACATTGTTGCCATGATCATCATGGAGTTGAAGCCATATTGGTGGTTTTGAAGTTTGATTGCATTGCTTTGATAATGATATCCATGACTTGGTCACTCCACCATCACCAATATTTTGCATTAGAGTTGACTGCCAAGATATCATTTTGATAAGCTGTTGTGGAAGATCTGGCCATAACTCTGTAGCTTTCTCGCCATTATTGCTGATTTTTTCCTTCGGCTTTGGAGCCATAAGATTGGTTAATTACGGTGGTTGAAAATGAGGATATTATTCAATTTTCTCATGTATCTATCTATATATATATATATATATATATATATATACACATAGAGACGTAGCTTCCAAGTTCTAAACTTTTTCTCAGAACACAGAAATTGATTTGTATACATAGTATTACATGTAAAGTTGACCTCAACTTTTTGTGAGAGACTATAGACATATGCCTTGGACAACACGGCGGATTTGTTTGGGTAGAAAAATGAAGACTAGATGGAGCCTAATTTATTTCTAGAAAAAGATTTCATATAGGGCTAGCTGCGGGAATATAGACTACAAATACTGAATAACTTAATACTAATTTGATATATCACTAAAACGTACTTTATACCGATAACATATGAATTTGTTGATTTTATATTGAGCTCAATCGTGTATATATAGACTATAGATTGTGTTGAATACCATATAAATTAACTTAAATTAAATAAATTTATAATATTCATGCACTTAACCTTGGAAATTAAACTTAACTTCTTGGTGTGGCTATAACTAAATGGCTTTCACTTTGTTAAAATTTTGTGTTTTAAGTTAAAAATACATATAATTATGATCGGGTCCTCACATTCAAACATTCATATGTAGATATGTTGTCTACTTGTCTATAATCCAAATCACGTTGCATCTTAAAATCACATTTCATACTATCATCAACACATACTTATCACCTAAATTTATCCATGCACTCTATGTCATTATATAAACCAACGAAGTTGCCATTATATAAACCTAAGTACCTAACCCTTACTTCTAAAATTTATAAGCCTGTTAATCGTGCCAAAATTGTATTATATTTTGGCCCTCATTTCAATATCCTTTGTCTCGTTTTCGTGTATATTTATATGTCTAATAGACTCTTTCACTACAAGAAACAAATGGCTATTGGGACTTTTTTTTTCATCTCAATAATCCAAAATTCGTCCCTAAAGACCTATTAGGATAAATAAAAATTCGTTCCAAATTCTATCACCTCAGATAGGTGATAATAGCCACCTTAAAACGAAAATTCAAATTCGTCACAAAAAAGTATCTATTACAACAAAACATAAAATAATATTAAAAAATTATTATTTGAAACGAAATTCAAAATTCGTCCCACTAGATATCCTATCGGGCTCTTCGTCCCGCAGAAAAATAAAATACCCCCACGACTGGCCCCACACCACCTTCGTCTAAGATAGACACACACCACCTTCTTCCAAGATAGACACTCTCCCCACTACCACTGGCCCTACTCAACCCCACCACACCACACCATATGAGCACCTTCGTCCAAAGATAGACACACACGTACAGCCTACCCTCTTTCCACAAGAAATCTATGTGGCATTGAACCAGTGGCAGATGACTGGTGTAGTGCTCAAATCATTACACTACAAATTCAACTTTGATGATTCATGTAAAATTATTAATATATAACGTAAATATGTTACTAAATTTATTATTTTTATTAAAATTAAATTTACGTGAAAGCTCCTACTATATGGTTGTGACATCCATATGGTTGTGAAAGCTTCTACTATCTTCCACTGTGGGATATGTACATTCCATTTCGACACCTTGTCGTGTCCTCCTCATGTTCAAAAAAGTCAGTTATGATGGTTTTAACGTGCGTTACTCATCCAGCTTTTGCATTTTGTATACTCAGAGGAAGCGAAATATATAAATGGACAAAGCAAGATTACACAATTCCTGACCCTCATTGTTCCAACACTAGTATGTTAGATATGGTTTGTATTCCCATGATTACTAAACATGATTCAACCAATATAGAAACTTCCTGGAGAAGTTGGAAACATTTGGAAGTTAGAGATCTTGTTTGAGGGAGGCTTTAATGACGTGATGCATTAAAACTGGAAGTCTTCCGCGGAAAAGGATAGAAAAGAGTTTTTCTTCATACAGAACAGGAAAGTCTTATGCATAAAGGAAAGAGACTTTGCATAGAACGGGAAATCTTATGCGTAAAGAAAATGGTTTTCTTGTGGGTCTTAAACTCCCTGGTGCTCTAGTATAAATGGATTGTAATTCTATGTTATCAGTATGTCTGGAGCTAGAGTGCAGAGTAAAGATGTAGGCATTGGTTGTAATTGAGTCTGGAGTTTAGAGAGAGAATCTTGAGTGTGTAGTTGTATAAATTTGTTACATTGTGGATTATTTCTATTGTGGTCCTGACTGCCGTAGCTTTTTCCTGTTCTTGGGTTTCCACGTAAATCTTGTGTTTTGTGTGTGATTGGATTTATTTTCTCCTTCCATCTTATTTTGCTGCATAGATATTGTTTATCGTTTGTTTGTGGCTATCCGACAACGCTTCCGCATAACGATCAATTGCTAACAACTGGTATCAGTGCTCTGATTGCCTAATAGCGGTTTCAACATATGGTTATGTCTGGGAATATGGGTTCGATGAAGTTCGACATAAAAAGAATTTGATGGGAAGATCAAATTTGGCTTGTGGTGGCAAGTGCAAGTCATGGATATTTGACCCAATCTCAGTTACACAAGGCGTTGAAAAAAAAAGGTCAACCCATGAATGCTCGGTAGTCTCTGGTGAGGTGTGGAGCAGGCCAGGCAAGAGCTCCAAGTATTACTAGCAGTAATTCTTTCACCAAATTGGGTGATGCAAGGACATAGTTATCCTTTTGGAATGTAAAAGTTGTGATAGAGATGATATAGTACTGCTAGTAGGTCCACAAGTTTGTACACGGGCATCGATTAGATGGTGATGCAAGGTGTGTGGTGGACAGGATGTCGATAACTGAGGAACTCCTTAGAATCTAACGTGAGAAGTTGCACCATAATTTCAGCAAGCTATTTCAACATGTCCAGGAAGAATTTTTAGGATGGTTCGTTCCTAAGTGGTTATAACTTGTGGTGGAGTATGGCGATTCTCGGTGTTGAGAGTCGTGGTTGTGGACGGAAGTTTTTTGAGAATTCTCCCCATAAAAGGAGAGTTGTTAGATATTACTTATATTCCTATGATTACTAAACGTGATTCAACCAATGCGGAAACTTTCTGGAGACGTGAGAAATATTTGGAAGTCAAAGATCTTATTTGAGGGAGGCTTTAATGATGTGATGCGTGAAAACGGGATATCTTCAACTGAAAAGGAAAAGAGTTTGTTTTCATGCGAAACAGAAAAGTCTTGAGCATAAAGGAAATGGACTTTGCGTGGAACAGAAAGTCTTGTACGTGAAAAAAAGGGTTTCCTTGTGGGTCTTAAACTCCATAATGTTTTAGTATAAATAGATTGTAATTATGAGTTATTGGTGTGCCTGGAGCCATATTGTATAGCAAATATGTACGCATTGGTTGTAATTGGTTTTGGGGTTTAGAGAGAAAATCTTGAGTGTGTAGTTGTACAAATTTGCTATATAATAGATTATTCTTTTATCGTCCTGACGGCCGTGGTTTTTCTCTGTTCTTGAATTTCCACGTAAATCTTGTGTTTTGTGTGTGATTGGATTTATTTCTTCTTTCATCTTATTTTTCTGCATGGACATTGTTTACCGTTTGTTTGTGGCTACCTGGCAACGCTTCCGCATATCGATTATTGTTAACATAGTAGTTCATCAGCAAAGCAAAATTTCATGCGATTTACGAATGCGATTGGCCATCAAGGGAAGTTCTTTGCATTGAGTTTGCAAGGAACCCCTTGCAGTTATTGAAGCCGATGATTGATTCTTCCTATCTATGAATCACAGCTTTAGGTCAAAAGAGAGCTGTTACTTGTGTACAATCAAGGTATTTTAAGGAATATTTGGTGGAATCTAATGGGGAGATTTTGCTGGTTTTTTTAGTCTCTAGGAAGTCAGCTAACATTGTGAATGATGTAGAGGTTTTCAAGCTAGATATTGCCATATTGGTAAACTTTTATGGGTTAAAATGGAGAAAATTGGAGATAGGACTCTGTTTTGGGGGACTGATTGTGGTATATCATTATGTGCAAGCAAAATGGGAAGCATGAGCGATTGTGTTTATTTTAGTAATAATAACCGGTTCAAGGCTATTGGGTATATGACTTTCAAACTGCAGCCTGCAGGCAGTATCTGTTCTTGTTCGAGCAATGGAATTTGGCTCCCTCATATTAGTCGCATGTTGGATCCAACCAAAAGCAGCAGAAGGAATAGGAATAGATTAGCTTTACGTGTGTTTTCCTAAGTGTACATGTTAAAAAGAGTTATTTTGGCAAGATATCACATTTGTGGTATCCAATTATGGGCACATATTTGATTGAATTTAGGATTTCATATATATACAATGTCTTGAAGGAATAATCTTATTATAAATAAGAAAATTTCGTAACAATCTTATTTGTTGTGATTTTTTTTAATTTTTTTAATTTTTATATATCATCTATCATGCGGATTAGTGACTATGCATATTGGTACATCATTTGGACACGAAAACCCCGATATTATATACAATTATAATAATTGATTTGTACAAAACAGAAAAAGCTAAAGAGTAGGAAGTAGAGAAAAAATGAAATGGAGAGCTATCTTAGAGAAGGAAGTCTTTACTCGTTAAGCTTGAGAGTTGTTGAACCCTATGTCGGAGTTAGGAGTGGTTCTTGATATCTTAAGGCTACGTTTGGTGCGCGAGATTGAATTGGATTGGATAAGATTACACTATTTTTATGGGATTTGATTGGAATGAATTAGACCGGACTAAATTAGTACAGTTATATATTTGGTGGCAAGGTGTTGATATATTTGGTATAACATAAGACTGGATAAAAAATAATTGAAAATAATTGTCTTTTGTAAGAGGTCAGTATAAAATTATATAAAATTATTTTTTAAATAACTAAAATCATTTTAAATCAATTCAATTCAAAGAAAAATAAAATTATTTTAAATTAAATTTGGTTAAAAAAATTATTTATTTATTTTAAATTTCAATTTCCTTTTATTTCCTTAATTCATCGATTGATTTCTTCTTCATTTGTTATGTTTCCTACTATTAGTATTTAAACGATATTAGTTTCACGTGTATGAAACTAGTGCATTTGTAAAACAATTTTAGTTTCACGTGTATAAAACTAGTGCATATTTATGCATTTTTAAAACAATACTAGTTTCACATGTATAAAAAAAACTAATACATTTGTATTAATATTGCAATAAACATGACAGAAACGTAATAAAAGAATAGCCCAACTTTTCTAAAAATAAAAATGAAAGCTTTTGGGATGAATTTGTTTAGCAGTAGGAATAAAATGTTGTAATTATTTTGATGGGAAATTTTTTTTAATTTTAGAATAAATATATTAATATTAAAAAAGAATAACATATATTAAATTAATTTTTAATACAAATTAAATAAATTTAATATTTTATATAAAAAATAATTTAAGACTAAATAATCTTAGCCTTTGTGGGAAGACTAAATACTCATGCAACAACATCACTAATTGTGGCCCCATATGATTGGTTCTCTGAGGAGACACTGAACATAGAAACATGATTAGATATATATTAAAATAAGACTTTCAATTTCAAACCATAAAATTGAATTGATTTTGATTTATTTACAAAAATGTTATTGAATATATAATATAATATTAGATTTCGGTTTACTTACAAAAATACCATTGAATATATATTATTATTATTAATATTAATATTATTATTATTATTATTATATTATTATTATTAATATTATTATTAATTAATATATATACTAAATAATTAAATTATTAATATTAATATTTACAAAAATGCAATTGAATATTATAAATTAGGCATGACGCTGGTTCCGGTCCGGTTCCGATGGTTCGGACGGTTCTTGTTCCTTTTTTTTTAATTTTTAATTTTATTTAATCTTCTTTCATAAAAAAAAATTAGATATGTAAAATTGTAATTTGTAAATGCATCTTATTGGATCACCCACCAAATAAAATAAAGTTAATAAATGTATTTTATTGGTTCAATCAAATTTTTTAAAAAAATTAAATTTGGAACCACCCGATTTGAACCGGAGCCAAACCGCCGGTTTCGGTCCGGTTCTAACCGTGCGGTTCCTCCAAAAAGAGAACCGAAACTGGAACTGCCCCAGTACCAGTTCCGAAACCGAAACAGGAAAAATCGGTTTTGGTTCCGGTTTTCCTCCAGCGGTTCCGGTTCGAACCGAACCGGCTTCATGTGTATTATAAATTGAACTGTTCACATGAACAGTGAAATCGAATGGATTTCTACTTATCTACAAAAATGCTATTGAATAGTAAAATTAAAAAGATTTCTATTTATCTACAAAAATATCATTAAACAGTAAATTGAATAGATTTCTGTTTAGTTATTGAACTGTTCATTAAACTAAAACACAACTTTCAATTTTACTATTCATATGAACAGTGAAATTGAATAGATTTCGATTTATTTATAAAAATGTCATTGAATATTATAAATTGAACTGTTCACATGAACAGTGAAATTGAATTGATTTCTACTTATTTACAAAAATGTCATTGAATAGTAAAATTAAATAGATTTCTATTTATCTACAAAAATGTCATTAAACAGTAAATTGAATAGATTTCTATTTAGCTATTGAACTGTTCATATGAACAGTGAAATTGAATAGATTTCTATTTATCTACAAAAAGGTCATTGAACAGTAAAATTAAATAGATTTATATTTTCACATATTAATATTCAATCATTTTACGTTTTTCAGTGTCATAATTTAGATAAATAAAATTTATTAAAATTGAATAATACTTCTGCAGTAAAGCACGGGTCATTTTACTAGTATATTCTATTCCTAGAGATTCTAATAAAGTAGCGTACCGGTTGGCAAAATTGGTGCTTAATTTCTTTGGATAGCAATTCCATATGATGGAAGATTTCAATCCCTGTGTGGAGAGTTTCATTCTAGATGATTATCCAGCTCAGTTGTAATCTCTTTTTTTTTTGGTTTTCATAAAGATTAATTTTGTATTTGCTTTTTTTTTGGAACGAGTACATGATTTCAATATTGAGGGAGGGGCATGACTCAAATCTACAACCCCTTGGATGTAGGTGTGAAATATTTACCATTGAGTCAACATCATCTTATTATTATTTGCTATTTTTAGAAAGAGTAATGTAAGGCTGCCCAAAAAACTTATCCAAATTCAAACTCAAATGATGTGGATGCGATCCAAATTCAAACCCAGAGTAATGCTAGACATCAAAACCATTATCACAACTTTACAATCACAACTCATGTAGCAGTTGATGTATCAATTAGTGAGTGGATACATATTAATAATAATTTATCTCACTTACCCATGTATCTACCTACCAATTGACACATCAGCTACCACATGTGTTATGATTGCAAAATTGTGATTGCGGTTGTAATGGCTAGCATTACTCCTGTCAAATGATCAGGATCCCCTACTCATATCATTCTTGTTTATTTTTTAAAGATCGAGTGACGTATGGCAAGAAAAAAATGAATGGACAGATCTACTTTATTTATTCTCTCTCACTTAACAAAAATTAGCTCAATCCTAATTTATTTTTTGTCACTTTACAAACAACATCTCAATCTCTAATTCTGTTTAAAAAAAAAACAAAAACTCAATCCCTAATTCCATTTGACTTATCTTTTCTCGTATTCTAAACTTTTCAAATTTTCAGTCGGATCCACTTTCGGATATTGCAACTGGTTCAAAAACTATATATTCAACTTATCCCACGACTTGTGTATCTTGATTCTTGGCATAGTTCCTGCCTTCCTGGGTTCACTTCGGATTCCTTGCTTTCCTACGTGTGAAGAATAGAAGAAGTGTTTGAATGTCTTTGTTTTTATTTATCAACAAATTTTTTTTTTTTTTCATTATAAAGTGTTGTTGTTGTGAAAAATACATGGATTAGACTCTATGTGTATTGTAGAATTGGAGGAACCAAGTCAAAAATTACAAAAAGAAAAATCGATTTTTTTTTAAATATAAGAAAACTAAAAGGCAAGCAGAAAAAAAGAGGAAAAACTGGAAAATAGATACGAACTGAAGTTGTTATTTGTGGGTAGCCTAGTATATTACTCTTTTAAAATTTTGAAACTCATTGTGTGCATTTTATAAGTTTTTTGTCCCAATATTATGAGAAAGATATATCATATGTACAAAATTTACAAAAACAAAAAGAGCAATTATCAATTAGGTTCTGGATTTTTAAAAAAAAATTAAATTGTTTACGATTTTTACAAAAATAACCAAATTGATCCTTAAATTAGTCTCTCTTTCTTTAGAAGTGACTAAATTAGTCCGGTTAAATATAACAGTTGACTTTAACAATTTTAGTTAAAATACGTACATACCCTTTATTTGTTATATTAGAGCAAAATTGTTTTGTCTTTTGTCCATTAAATTCACAATTATAATTACAACAAAATACAAAAATATTATTAATAAAATACCATTTGTATCATTTTTAATTAAATTTTTTTAAATAAATATAAAAATATTTTAATAAGATAATATCAATTATACCATTATTTTATAAACACATTACCAGTTTAGTCTTTTATAATTTTTATTTAATTATTTTTTTTATTAACATTATACGAACATTATTGTCAAAATTATTCAAAAATCAAAATCCATAAACAAAATAAATAAAAATATACATGTGTTAAAAAAACTATACCATGTATCATTATTATATTGTTTTGAAGTCAAGTCTCATACACAGTTAAAGTTAACTAATGGAGCTTAGTTAAAAAGATTAATTTGTTACTTGAAAAATATATAAAAACTAATTTAATCAATTTTATAAAAGTAGTAAACAATTTAATTTTTTTTTTAAAAAAAATTCTATAATCTAATAAATAAATATATAAATATATATATATATAGAGAGAGAGAGAGAGAGAGAGAGAGAGGTGGATCTAGAGGTGCCCACGGTTCGGTTAAACCGTGGGCACCAAACCGAAACCGGGTGGGAAAAACCGAAACCGAAACCGCAACCGAAACCGCCGGTTACGGAACCGGTTGGAAACCGGTTCCGAATCGGTTCGGTTACGGTTACGGGAAGTTGAAAACCGGCCAAAACCGACGGTTTGGGTGAAAACCGGTTTAACCGTCGGTTTAACCGACGGTTTAACCGTCGGTTTGGTCGGTTTTCACCCAAAACCGACGGTTAAACCGACGGTTTAACCGGCGGTTTCGATCGTTTGTAATATAAAAAAAAAAAAATTCTAACGAATCACAAATCGACACGTGGACCACATAATTCAAAAAAAAAAAAAAAATTGAACTGATGACCGTTGGGTGACCAACGGTCATCTTGCCTATGGCCAACGGCCATATATATATATATTATTTTTTCCCCTTAATTTCTTAAAATTGTAAATTCGCCCCTCCACTATAATCCTATAAATACCCCCCTCATTTCAATATTCTTCACACCACTCTCAACTTCTCTCAATCTCTCTCAATCTCAAATTCTCAATTCTCTCTACATTATACAATTTCTTTATTTTTCATTTTTCATAAAAATTAATATCTATTTTTTTCTTCAATTTTTTACAATCATCTATTTACAATTTTCTTTAATTCTTATTTATTATAGAAATTAATATCTATTTACATATTCTATTTTTTACAATCATCTATTATTTATTTACAATTATCTATTTTTCTTAGTGTTACCACTATTATTCCAACAATATTTTGAGTGCCTCACATATCTATATATATTTTTTACTATTATTATTTATAATTAATTATTCAATGGCAAGTGGGGGAGAAGGTTCAAGAAATTTGAACAAGGGAAAGGGTCCATTGCAAGATTTGTTGGAACACCAAGGTGATGATGTCAGTTATAACGACCGACTTTACCACGAGTTCCTTCAATCTCAATTTGGATCCGATCTCCCTCGTAGTCCTAATCCCCCTCTAATAATTTCCGACGAACCCGACCCCAATCTCTATGACCTTGATAGTAATGAAAATCTATCTACCCCCCAACCCCCTTCAAATGAATTTGTTGCAGGTGAAGAAGAAAAGCCGATGAAGTCCGATCTCTTCAAATTGCATATGAAGAAAATTCAGTTAGATGACGGGATGATCCAAATCAAGTGCAACTACTGCTCCAAAATATACAGGACCAACAAATCATTCGGATATGGCACGTACTGGAACCATATTAGGAAAAATCACCCTTCTGAATTGGTAAAGACTAGTAACCAATCCCAAATCTCCAGGTACGGAACCCCTACTAATCAACTATTTCATTATACGTCTGAAAAAAACAAGGAAGAATTAGCAGTAATGGTTGCAGTTGAACATTTACCTTTTAGTTTTGGTGAGAAAGTAGGTTTTGTTAATTATTGTCAAAATGCATTAAATCCTGCAATGCAACGTGTTCCTAGATCCACTCTCACACGTACAATGTTTTCCATTTACAAAAAACAAAAAAACAAATTGAAATCATTTTTTTATCAATTTGAAGGTCGCGTTTCCGTATGTGCCGACATATGGACCGATAATTTTGGTAGTCACCATTATATGGGTGTGACATGTCATTATATGGATAATGACTGGGTCATGCAAAAAAGAATTATTGCATTTCGTGTTTTCGATGACTCACACACGGCTCAAAATATTTTTCGACTCCTTAAAATTATTTTTGAAGAGTTTCATATCCAAAACAAAATTTTTACGATCGGTTTTGATAATGCTGCAAGCAATACCGCATCTATTCCTATGTTGCAGGATTTGTGCAATCCTTATTTTGGGGGTAAATTATTTCATCAAAGATGTGCATGCCATATTTTAAATTTGTGTGTTCAAGCTGGATTACAAATTCTTTCTGTTTATATTAAACCAATTAGAGATAGTATTAACTATATCTGGAGGCAAAACAAACTCCAAAAACTATGGTTAAAATATTGCTCTCAAAATGGTATGCGTCCCATTAAATTTTCTCGGGACATTAGTACTCGTTGGAATTCTACTTATAAGTTGCTTAATGAAAGTGTTGTATATAAGGAATTATTAGTTTCTTTTATTACTTATAACGTTCCTTCAATTTCTCTTCAATTGAAGCATTGGGATATATGTATAAAAATTCTTGAATTGTTACGTGTTTTTAATGATGCTACTAATGCTTTATCTGGTATTTACTATCCCACTACTCATTTATTTCTTATTCAAAGTGTTAATATTGCTGGTGCATTCAGTGAGTGTGAACTCGATGTTCAATTGAGTGAATGTGTTGCTGCCATGAAAAAAAAATGGTTACAGTATTATAAGGAGATTCCAAATATTTATTTGCTTGCATCATGTTTTGATCCACGTTTTAAATTAGAATGTTTGCAAGATTATTTAACTCATTATTACAAAAGTTTAGATTTAGAAGTTGATGTTCTTAGTTATTGTAATTCCATTAAGGCTTTGCTTTATGAATTATATGATGAATATCTTAAAATATATGGTCCGTCTTTGAACATGCCGGTTTCACAACATCAACCGACATCTGATAGTACTGGTACTTTCTCTACTTTTAAATTAAAGGGTTTAGGGGATCGATTGTTTTCCCAAAGAGCCAAAAAATTAAGAACATCTTCTTCATCCTCATCCGGCTCGATTTCTGAGCTTGACCGGTATTTAGAAACATCTCATGAATTTTTAGAAGATAGTGAATTTAGTATCCAGGTTTGGTGGAAGGATCATGAACAGATTTTCCCAATTTTGGCTATTATTGCCAAACAAATTTTGGGAACACCGGTTTCTACCGTAGCTGTGGAACAAGAATTTAGTGCAGGTGGAAATATTTTGGAACCAAGACGGTCGGTTATGTGTCCGCAGACACTTGAAGCTCAGGCGTGTCTTGATGATTGGACAAAGGCAAAATACAGACAACAAGAAATCGAGGCGGAGATAGTGAATGATTTTTTCGAAGATGACCAAACCACGGGAACAGAAGGCAGCGATTAGATTCCATTCCAACTTCCAACCTTCAACACCGAACATCTAATTAAAGGTAAAAGAACTACGTGGCCTTTGATTCCTCTACTGCTCTACATTTATGGAGGATACGTAGGCAACTTAATTGAGGTCAAATTAAGTGCAAGGCCGATTTTTTAATTTTTTATTTTTAATTCAACTTTGTTACATTGTATATTTGAATTCAATATCCATTTAATTATTTTTTAATACATCTGCAATTGTAATTTTGTATCAATTTATCAATGTCAATTTCTTTTATTTTCAACATTATTAAATACCTAAATGCTTCAATTGTATATTATATATTTATATAATTGTATTGAATATTTTATATTAATTTCATTTTATTACAAATGTTTCATTTTATTACAATGTTTCAATTTCATTTTATTACAAATGTTTCAATTTCATATTATATTTTAAATTTTATTCATTTGTCAAAAAACAATTCTGGAACATTATTTTTCCCATTATTTTAATTACGTTTAGTAATTATTGTAATTAGGTTTTGTTTGGAAAAAATAAATAAAACCGAAACCGAAACCGAAATAAACCGAAACCGAAACCGAAATAAACCGAAACCGAAACCGAAACCGAAACCGGCGGAACCGAAACCGAAAACCAAACCGGTTTTCTCGGTTACGGTTACGGTTTGGGTGGCCACGGAACCGAAACCGCCCCGAAACCGAACCGTGGCCACCTCTAGGTGGATCCCCTAACTCGTAAGTAGGAATCCACGTACAATATCTTTGAAATTGAATGCATAAGACTATAAAAGAGTAGGCGATCCAGTGCCTCGAGTTTTTCGCCTTCGCTTTCTCCACCCAATAACCCACACCCTCACAATGTAGAGAAAATCTTATATGCACCGGTGCAATGCATCGGTCCAATGGGTGCATGCCATGTGGTAAAAAAAACCAATCAAATGAATTATTTATACCACATGGCATGCACCCATTAGTTAAGGTGGGAGAAAATATTGTATGCATCCGGTGCAATGTATCGGTCCAATGGGTGCATGCCTCACAGTTTATTTTTTTCCCTTTTTCATTTTTTTTATCCACTCTGTTCAAGTAATTCAATGCTGCCTTTATACGGAAGGTCCAAGCTTATAATATATGATACGTGGTACATGATATGATAACAAGGGACAGTCTCATTTTGTCTCATGTTTAGCAAGACATTTGTATGGGACAACATAAGATAAAGTGGGACAAAAATTAGAAAAAACTGTCTCACCTTAGACCATGGGACTCCTTGTGGCATGGGATAACTGTTAAAAAGACCAATTTACCCTTCATATGTTTAAAAAATTACAATCATGTCCAATGTATTATATATATATATATATATATATTTTTCAATAATATATATATGTAATTATATTATATTATGTATATATGTAATTATATTATATTATGTATATATTATATAATAATATATTATTATATATATATAATATTATTTAATAATATATATATATATATATTATAATATATATAATATATCAAACATTATTATTATATATATGATAAATATATATATATATTAATACATAATATATATATAATAATATGTATATTAGTATATATATTATAATAATAAATATATATAAATTATATAAAATATATATGTAATATAAATATAATATATATATTATAATATGTATATATAATATTTTATTATTATATATAATAATATATAAAATATTAAATATTATTACCTATATAATATTATTATTACCTATATATATTATTGTATATGTAATAATATGTAACATTATATATATATATATATATATCTTATATATATAATAATAATAATAATTAATATATCATATATATATAATATTATTATATATCTTATATATATTATATACATTATAATATATATATATATATATTATATTTTTTACATGTAGTAATATTTAATATTATATATATCTATACATATATATCTTATATATATTATATAATATTATTATATATTAATATATAATATTATAATGTATATTATTATATAAAAGGGGTACTCTGGTCATTTGACCCTCTTGTCCAGTCATGTTCCAGCCATACCAAACGCATAACAGTACAGTTCATAGTTTGTCCTAGGTATTCTAAACATAATACGGAATAACTGTCCAACACAATCCAGTCATACGTTATCCTGTCCCGACCCCGTACCAAACGCACCCATAGTGAACTTTCTCTGTATTTTCTTCTTTTAGGAGTTCTAAGAGAAGCAACTTTCTTATATTTCATAATTCCCACCACCAAATCTCCCTTTTATTTCTCGCTTGTATTCTAAGTTTTTGATTTGTTCAAGTTTGGATTATAAAATTACAGTTCAAATATCTTCATTAGCCATTAGACCCACATGCAGATTGTGGCTCGTTTCTGTTTATTGATTGCTGTTTGCTCTGTTTTTTGACTTTTACAAGCGGTTCTTGCTCTTCTTTCTTGGGTTTTTGATGATGGATTGTGCTTCATTTCTCAAGTCACTAATTCAAACAAGTGATTTTGGATTTGGGTTCTTCGTGTTTGGTTGTTTCTCACAAGTTTTTAATCTCTTGGGGCTGTTTTTGCTGTTCTGTTTAGGGCTAAAGATTTTACAATTCAGTCTTTGTGGGAGGGGTTTGGTTCAATTCTTGTGTGACATTAGATGTAGATCAAGTCATCATCATATAAATGACGAGTCAGGTTCAAAAATTGGTTTACGTGATAGTGAAGAATGTGATGCAAAGATCATGTCTTGCAAATGTGGTCCACTCAAATTCTTGGAGAACTCGGAGTCACAAGAATGCTGTGAAGAAGACTTTGAATTTGATGTGTTAACACTCAGAAGATTGGTCAAAATTGAAAAACAGAGAGCAAGTTTGGCTTGTATGGAGCTTGAGAAAGAAAGAATGGCAGCTTCATCAGCAGCTGAAGAGACGATGGCCATGATTCTGCGGCTTCAAAATGAGAAGAGTGCGACCGAAATTGAAGCCAATCAATACCGTATATTGGCTGAGAAAAAACAGGAGTTTGATAAAGAAGTGATTGAGTCATTGCAGTGGATTGTAATGAGACATGAATCAGAGAGGTTTTTGTTGGAAGAGAAATTGATGTCATTCAGACAAAAGTTGAAGCAATATGTTGTTAAGGATGATGAATTGGTTGAGTTTGAAGGAGTTGATCATGCAAGTATGAGCGAGTTCAGTTCCACTCTGGAAAATGTCGTTGATGATGACATGGATACTTTTGTATTGTAGGTTCTTTATTTTACAATGAATAATTGAATTCTTGTAGCCTTTAATTTGTAATTAGCTAACTGTAACTGAATTTTGCCATTTGTAGACTTGAGTTCTATAATTCATATTAGGCGGCGGGGCGGATCGGATCCATTGATATTAGGGCGCAGAAATTGACGCCTACAAAACTTATTAATACATCCTTATTTTATTAAAAATTTTAATTATAAAAATATCTCAATAGAAATTTATTAATAATGACAAATTACTTTAATTAAAAATAAATCAACTACTATATACACTCATTAATTACACTCATATCTTAAACTATATTTCCTTATTAAAAAAAATTATCTTTCAAAAAAAAATTATGATAAACCCTAACATATGATAAACCCTAATTTTATTTCAAGTATCAAACTTTTTTATCATCCATGATTATCATATTATTTTTGTCTTTCTTTTATGTGTAGTTATGAATTCTATCAATAAACAAAATATTTTTTTTAACGATAGCTGGAGATATCAACAAGTTTTTTTTTTAAGATAGCCATAGATATCAATAAGTTTTTTTTTTAAGATAGTTGTATAAATAAAAGAATTCCAGATTGAAAATCTCTTAACCTCATATACGGTTCCACATATTGCCTTTTATAAGGCTCCTACATTCGAGATATTTCTAAAAGTAAATTGGACCATGTTTAAAAGAGGATTTGATTTCAAAAATAATATAATTTTTATTTATAAATTGGGTGTGATAATAATTTAAGAGTGTTTATAAATAATATGTATTAAAATAAATATATTTATTCCAATGAGGGTACTATTGGCATTATGATGTGTGCTTATAATAATATTTATTTTTTAAATTTTAGACATGGATGCACTTATAAAAATGGGTGTACTAATAAGTTTTATGGGTGTTAATATTCGTACCCTTAAAATTATCTTTCAATAATTCTACTTTACCCAAATTTGGTATCCAAATTAGGTGCCAAAATGATGTGGCAACATTATAATCCATTCATTTAAATTGTATTAGATTTACATGATTTAAATGAATGGATTAGAGTATTGCCACATCATTTGGACACCAGATTTAGAAACCAAATTTAGGTAAAATAGCATTACTTATTATCATTATCCAAGATCCGATCCGATTAAATTGAAGATATCATAATTCGATCTGATCCAATCTTAGAGCAGAATCCAATCCAATCTTAGAGCGGAATCGAATTGAATCCAATTATAATTAGATCCGATTTGATGAGCGGAATCAAATCAAATCCACAATTAGATCCGATTTGATTCAATTTGATTGTAAAATATTTAAATCTGATCTGATCCATCCCAATAGATCGAATTTAAATCAATCAATCTATATTATAGTCTAATAGTGACAATATTTGCAACCCTTAAAAACTGTATGAGGTTGCGGGTTGGTAAACCCTTCAGACCTGCATCATGAGATTGCGGGTTCGAGTTTTATCCTTCCAAAAAAATCCCGAATTTATGTAATAGTGTAATACTTTAAAAAAAATTCTCCTTACAAGCCAATGTTTTTTTCTTTTTACACTTCATTTCTAAAGACGCTCCATTCTAAAAATTTAAATTTAAAAAAGTTCTAAATACACTTTATTTTTTCCAAAATTATCCCTTTTATTTTTGGCACTCCTATTCTAAAGACACTTCATTTTATTTTAATATTACTCATTTTGAATACTTTTCTTTAGAAAATTTGAAACCGGAAATGGAAAAGAGATGTGAAATAATAAAATAAAAATAAAACAGAATAAAAGTGAGGAGATCAAAACAATAAGAAAACTGTTTTCGAAGATCAATCTGTGAAAATAGAAAAAACAATATTTGTTTTTCTCTTTTGGATTTTAAGTTGAGTAAAAAAAATTCTATTGAGCAAGAAAATGATTTTAAATATATTTTTATGGAAAAAAGAATTTTTTTAATATATGTTATCCAGTGATGGTGATGATTGAATGTAGCCATGTAGGTGGTATTTTAGAAAGAAAAAAAACTAATATCAAATTTGGTTGAACCGGAAAACAAGAAAACTATATATATATATATATATATATATATACCGTCATTTTCCTGTCAGTGCGCACTGATAGAATTATATAAGGACATTGAATGTGAGCCACTCATTTATAAAAGAGTTTTGACAAGTGCATACATGCTAAGTCAAAATATGTAAAATGAGTGACTCACATTCAATGTCCTTATATAATTCTATAAGTGCTGCACTTATGTGAAAATTATTGTACATATATATATATATATATATATATATATATATATATATAACTGGTGATGATAATGATGGAGGTTTGTTTGAGAAAAAAAAATATTTTGAAAAGAAGAAGAATATATTTTAGGGTATGTAAAATAGGGAAAAAAAAAAACTAAAGATGGAAAAAAAACCTTATATTCTTAAAAAATGGATTCAAGTGTCTTTAAAACTTTTTTGTTTTGTTTAGTAATTTTAATTAAGGTTAAAATTATCATTAATAAAAAAATTTAAAAGAAGTTTAAACAGATAATTAATGGATTATTAATAACATTTCTAAAAAAAATGTTTTTGAAAACCCAATAACACCCTTGTGTATAATTACGAAGAGCACCTTTGATTAAATATAGTCTAAAAGTAGTAGGTGTAAATCTGGGCTGGGCCCAAAGGGGCTGGCACGCAAGGCCTGCCAAGTAAGGCATGCCGTTCCAGCCACAGCTCAAAAGGTGAGCGTGATGTGCCTGGCCCGGCACGTATGCAGCCGCGTGCCGGGCCTCAGTAGTAGGGTCCACCGTGCTGGCCCGGCACGGCGTGCCAAGCCAATGGTAGGCACGCCGTGCCGACCGTTGGGCCCGACCAAATTTTTTTTCCAACCAACGTCCAACGGTTGAATTTTCAAAATTCAATCGTTGGTTTAAAAAAATTACCATTTAACCCTTAAAAAAATTTATATTTTGACCCACAATTCAAATTTTCCTATAAATATTCCCACCAATTCCAATTTTTATTCACTTTCTCTCTTTCTCTCTTTCTCTCAATCTCTCTATTTCTCCATTCTTCAATTCTCTACACAATTTCATTCTTACTCTCTCCCTCTACACAATTTCTAATACTTAGTTAATAATTTCCTATTATCTATCTATTATACTATAAATTTTCCACCAACACATCAAAGTTTAAATGTACATTTTTCTTTAAATGTTATTATTTAATTTTATATTTAGACTTTAGTTATTTATTTTAATGTTTTTGTTTAGTTAGTAAATTGTTCATTTTATGTTTATACTTAGTTATTAATTTTAATATTATTGTTTAGTAAGTAAATTCATTTAAACTTTTTTGGTTAGCTAATTGAAATATATATTTTTTTAGTAAATTAAGCATTTTGTGTGTAGTTGTTAATTTAAATATTTTTGAGTTAGTAAATTAATCATTTTAATGTGTATTAATTAATTTAAATATATATTTTGTTAGTAAATTAATCATTTTTATATGTAGTAGTTAAGTTAAATATATTTTGTCATTAAATTAATAAGTTTTATATGTAGTAGTGAAGTTAAATATATTTTGTTAGTAAGTTAATAATTTTTCTATGTAGTAGTTAATTTAAATATTTTTAATTACTAATTTAAACATTTTTATATGTACTAGTGAATTTAAATATATTTTTTTAGTAAGTTAATAATTTTTATATTTAGTAGTTAATTTAAATATTTTTAATTAGTAAATTAAACATTTTTATATGTAGTAGTGAATTTAAATATATTTTGTTAGTAAATTAATCCTTTTTATATGTAGTAGTGAATTTAAATATATTTTGTTAGTAAATTAATCATTTTTATATGTAGTATTAAGTTAAATATATTTTGTTAGTAAATTAAGCATTTTAATATGTAGTAGTTAATTTAAATATTTTTTAATTAGTAAATTAAGCATTTTTATATGTAGTAGTGAATCTAAATATATTGTTTTTGTAAATTCATAATTTTTATATGTAGTAGTGAAGTTAAATATATTTTGTTAGTAAATTAATCATTTTAATGTGTATTAGTTAATTTGAATATATTTTGTTAGTAAATTAATCATTTTTATATGTAGTAGTTAAGTTAAATATATTTTGTTAGTAAATTAAGCATTTCATATGTAGTTATTATTCATTAATGACTAATGAGTTAATATTTGTATTTTAGGAAATGGATCCTAGCCACAATTTTTTTCCGGACGGTTTGAATATGTTGAACGATGATTTAGATCTTTCCCAACAGACGGAAACCGAAATGGGACCTTCGGTTCCACGGTTACACCGACATCACGTCCCAAAAGGTTTACATCAAATGTCTGGCAGTGTTTTGACATAGTACAAATGACACTCTCAGACGGTACGACAGGCCCTAGAGCTGAATGTAAGTTTTTTCCTAAGGACTATACTAGTAGTAGGCAGGGAACCGGTCATTTGAGAAGTCATATGGAGAAATGCATGCCTGCACATGGACATGTAGACACTACAACCCAGGCATAACTACAACGGCACTCAGACGGGTCCGTTAAGACGTGGATTTACCACCCTGAGCGTGCTAGAAATTTCTTGGCACTATACATTGCACAAACTGATCAACCGATTAATTTTGGTGACAATGTTTTTTTTCAGGAATTTATCAATGATGCATTCGACCCCCATTTTCAAACTGTTTTTAGAACCACCACTATGAACGATTTGATAAGATTGTTTCAAATCCAACGAGATGAATAATGGTTGAATTACTGTATCTAAGTGTCTCTATTGCATTAACTTCTGATATTTGGAACGCATATTCCAAACATGACTATTTATGTGTCACGGGACACTATTTAGATTCTGATTGGAGGTTAACAAAAAAAATTCTTAGTTTTCGTCCTATGGATTTTGCATATACCGCAGGAAAATATTTTTAATGTCATTATTGATGTTTTAGAAACTTATGGAATAACTGATCTCATCCTTTCTATCACATTATATAATGCATCTGCAAATACTAGCTCTGTTGCATTTTTTACAGAAAGAAATATCCCGCAAGCTGGAGGTTATTTCTTCCATCAATAGTGTGCATGTCATATCATAAATTTAATTGTACAGTTTGGTTTGAAGGAAGTAAATGCTCGTATAGATCGCATTAGATATGTCATTTATTGGATTGGGAGCTCTAATCAAAGATTTTGAGAATTCGGTAAACACTGTAGATTAAACGGTCTACGACCCCGACGATTCCAAACTGATATGCCAGTAAGGTGGAACTCTACTTACTTAATGATGCAAAATTGTTTGGACTATGATATAACTATTACAGGTTTTTTTAACATGAAATTGGCTGACATTGGCCATTCATAAGCATAAGCACAAGCTCTCACCTCAGACGATTGATAAGTGGCAAGGGTTTTCGCTGAATTTTTAAAGATTTTTTATAATGCCACTGTAACTCTTTCTGAGGTCTATTACCCCATATCTTCCCAGGCAATCCATCAGATAGTGGAAATGTCTGAAGTGTTAAACACTTATCGTGGAGATACCATCTTAGGCACTGCAGTTGTTACCATGGAGACAAAGTTGAAAAAATATTGGTCTATGATTCCTTTTCTTTATGCATTAGGTCTTATAGTAGATCCTATGGTTAAATTATCTGGTTTAGAATTTTTGCTTGAGTTTATTGGTACTAATTTGACAATAGATTATTCAGAAAAGATTACTGACATTCGAAACAAGTTATTCGAAGTTTTTAGTATTTATGATCGCAGGTTTGGCGGTGTTGACATGCAACCATTAGCAGAATCAGAGACACAACCGATGCAAACAAGTTGGAGCATTCTGAAAGGGCGAAAAAAAGACAAATCATCAAGTTCTTCTTCAACGCAACGATCTGCTGCATCTTCTGGAGCCGAACCAAATAGGTACCTTGAAGCACAGTTCGATGCATGTGAAGACATAGAGAAATTTGATTTGTTATTATGGTGGAAGACCTATAGCTACAGGTATCCGGTCCCGTTACACCTAGCACGTGATGTACTGGTTATCCCCGTGTCCACTGTGTCTTCAAAACAAGCATTCAGCACTAGAGGACGAATTATTGAACCAAGAAGAAGTTGTTTGACTCCGGAGATGGTGAGGGTATTAACATGCGTTCGGGATTGAGAGCATTTTTTAAAAAGGTTGCAAAATGAAACGGTAGACGAAGAATTTTTTCAAAATTTCTCTAATTTATTTGTTGATGAGAGTTCCAGTAGTAACCAGATCCAGAACTAGGTTATACATGTACATTTACTTGTAATACGATTGCACTATTTTTCCCTTACCAAGTTTTTATCCCACTGGGTTTTTTTTAGTAAGGTTTTTAATGAGGCAATCATGTAAATATGTAATACTTAATTCCAAAAGTCAAAAATAATTAAATAATTCTTCATTTCATATTTTATAACATCATGTCTTCATCTATTTTTTATTTTCTTTAATACTTTATCTATATTCATTCTTTGAATTACTTTATTAACAAACATAATAAATATATCTATTACCAACAATTATTTATTACACTAAAATAATAATTAAGATAAACAAATTGCAATAAAAATTAGATTATTACATTATTAAAACAATATTATATAACTTGACAGAATTACATTAACATAATTAATTAAAAAAATTTTAAAAAAAATCAGGTCTAGCTCGTTTGGCACGCCGGTACTGGTCGACGGTCCGGCACGCCTGTGCCGTGCCAGGCCACATTTTCCAAAACTTGTCGGGCCTGGCACGGCACACCACTTTGGACATGTCGTGCTAGGTCCGTCACGTTTTGGAAAACAGGCATGGTAGGCCGTGCCACAACGGGCCGGGCCAATCCATATTTACACCACTATCTAAGAGCATCTCCAATACAATGTCATTTTAGTGTGTCAATGCTATAATTTAGCACAAAATTTTTTTTTAAAAAAAAAACACTCTAATGCAATGTCAAATGTTGTGCCAAATTTGGCAAATGCTATTCTTGGAGAGTGTTTTTTTTTACTTTGTACTAAATTATAGCATTGATGCAATGCCAAATGCTGTGTCAAATAAAAAAACACTCTAATGCAATGCCAAATGTTGTGCCAAATTTGGCAAATGCTATTCTTGGAGAGTGTTTTTTTTACTTTGTACTAAATTATAGCATTGATGCAATGCCAAATGCTGTGCCAAATTTGGCACATGAATAAATGCTGTTTTTTTAATTACAAAAACACCATTTTATAATTGTATTGAATACATTAATTGTTGATTTTTATAATTTTAAATAATAAAAAATATTATATAAATTGAATGCACTTATTATATTTATTGCCTTTTATAATTTTAAATAATAATAAAAAAAATGGCATTTCGAATAGAATTATGCATTATAGTACAATACTAAAATGATGTGTCAAATATAGCATTTTACTATTTTTTTTTATGCTAAATTTAGCATTGGCATTGACATATGCATTGGAGATGGTCCAAGAGTGACGATATTTGCACCCTTTAAAAACTATATGTTCATTATAAATTAGTATGTTTTTGAAAATCCAATAACACCCTTAAGTAAAATTACCAAGAAGACTAAATAGTTTGTCAATATACCCACTAATAATTATTAATTAGTTTCCTATTTTAATTTTTTGTGAAAAAAATAAAGTTTTGTATAATGATTTGATATTAATATATATCATTACAAACTTTTTCCATCTTCTTAAACCCTATATTCTCATTTAAATACAAATTTCAAATATATTTCCAATTTATTTTAAGGGAATACAAATTGATTGTTAAATATGGAGAATGAATCAAAATAGTCCAAAGTTGGTTGTCAAAAAGTAAGTTTTAAATTAATTTTTATTATTGTCATTAGAAGAACAAAATAATTATACATTGTTTTATCTATAATATCTGTATTTCTTTTCTTTCAAACACGTTTTCGACCTTTTTTTTCATAGTTCTTTAATTTCATCAAATACTTTTCTACTTTCAAATTAATTGGAACATTGCACAAACCATGCATTCCTACGACTTTTACAAACATAAAATAGATCTCCAACTAGAAAAATCTCTAATCAAAGTGATTTGTGGGCACGAAAAAATCAATAAGAAATGAGGAGAGTTACATGACATGAGGAGAAAGAAAAAGAATAAAAAAATTAGAAATTTACAAACTATAAATATTTTTTAAAATTTTGATAAATATGATAAAAATGGATGTACGTATAGTTTTTAAAAGGTGTTATTATATTTAATTGGTTTAAACTTGCAGGCTTTCATGCAAAACCTTAACAAAACCCGATCAAGAAACTTAACTAAACTTTATCATATTCAAACTTTAAAGTCTTCCAAAGCTTATTGGGTTACATCAACTAATCCAGACATTTAACAAAACCTGAATTAAATGAGATTGGAAGTTATAATCATGTGCGTCTCATGTGATTTTCAATTTTTTTTAATGAAAAAAGAAATTAACTTCAACCCCATTTTCCCCAAACCTTATATATATATATATATATATATATATATATATCAGTATTTCTACTGTCAGTTAGTCATGATATAAAATATATCGGGACGAAAAATATGAACCACAGATTATGGAGAAGTTTTGACAAATGCATACACTTTGAGTCAAAGTATGTAAATTTAATGGTCCACAATATATCAGGACGACCTGACAATAGAAAAATTGATATATATATATATATATATATATATATGTATAAAAATATTTTTTTAGGCTAATTGTCACAGATCCCCCCCCCCCCCGGACTATACCCGAATTCACATGTTGCCCCTGATATTTTTTAGGCACTAAACCCCCTGAACTATTGGAAATTGGCAAAAGTGGACAGAATGCTAATGTCATCCACTGTTATGTCATAGAAAAATACACTAAGTACCCTTATTATATATATAATTGTATCAAATCGGAAAAAATATAATAATATGACATAAATACCCCTCTTAACAAATTTTAAAAATCACATTTTAAAAATAAAATTTTAAAATTTTAAATTGAAATATTGGTTAAATAATAATAAAATTCTGAGCTTTTTGATAAATAAAATTAAATAAATAGAGAAAAGAAAAAATTAAATTGATTTAACAATTATTTAAATTATCTTATTTAAATATCCCTAAATATAAAACCAGATGAATATATAAATTATTTAATGCGAATTATCATTTAAACTATATTTTTTATTTAAATATCCCTAAATATCGCTTATTCATTTACGATAACAATGTTATTAATAATGTACAAAACAAAAACAAAAAAATTAAATAATAATAATAATAATAATAATACTAATAAAATCATAAAAATAATAATAATGATAATAATTTAAATACCCTATACTTTTTTTTCGTCATTATCATTTAAATTATCTTTTTTATTTAAATATCCATAAATATCACTTGTTCAATTACAATAAAAAGGGTATTGATAATGCCAAAAACAAAAATAAAATATTAAATGTTAATAATAATGATGATAATAATAAAACAATTAAAATAATATAATAATACTAATAAAATAATAATAATGATAATAATAATAATAATATTTTAAATACCCTATACTTTTTTTAGTCATTATCATTTAAATATCTTTTTTATTTAAATATACATGTTGTTGTAAATGAACGAGTGATATTTATGAATATTTAATAAAAACGATAATTTAAATGATAATGGTGAAAAAAAGTATATGGTATTTAAATTATTATCATTATTATCATTATTATTATTATTAGTATTATTATTTCATTTTTCATTTTTGTTTTTTACATTATTAATAACCTTGTTATTGTAAATGAATAAGTGATATGTATGGATATTTAAATAAAAAAGATAGTTTAAATGATAATTCGTATTAAATAATTTATATATTCATCTGAGTTTTATATTTAGGGATATTTAAATAAAAAAAAGATAATTTAAATAATTGTTAAATCAGTTTAATTTTTTCATTTCTCTATTTATTTAATTTTCTTTATCAAAAAGTTCAGAATTTTATTATTATTGAACCAATATTTCAGTTTTAAATTTTAAATTTTTATTTTTAAAATGTGATTTTTAAAATTTTGTTAAGTGTGGTATTTATGTTATATTATTATATTTTTTCCGATTTGATTCAATTATGTATATAATAAGGGTACGTAGTGTATTTTTCCATGACAGAACAGTGGATGGCGTTAGCATTCCGTCTACTTTTGCCAATTTCCAATAGTTCAGGGGGTTTAGTGCCTAAAAAAAAATTCACGGAGCAATATGCGAATTCGGGTAGTCTGGGGGGGATCTGTGACAATTAGCCTATTTTTTTATCCTTTCTATTTTTAACCCTATATATATATTCTTAATATTTTTTACTCTTTCTATTATTAATATTTTTGTATTTGTATTTAAATTTGTAATAGATTGTTTTTTTTAATATGTAATTTTTAATAAAATAGAGAAAACAGGGAAACAGAGAAAACTGAAAAACATGGAAAAACAGGAATGGGAATGGGGATGGGATGAGGATACCTCCCCAAACCCTATCCCCATTTTCCCAATACCCATCTCTAATCAGAATGATTCTTAAAATTCAGACAATTTGGTTATGCAATTTCAAATAACTAATTTTGTGACATGGACAATTGATTATATGATTTAAATTTGTACGAAAATACAATAGAAAACAAGTATTAACACAATAAACACACAAATGTTTTTTTTTCCTCTTATAAGTTGTGTAAGCCAGGAGCAATCAATACCCACTAAAAAAAATCCAATTCTAAGTTAATTTTAATCATTCTAAAAAGTATCAAGTTAATCTTTATTTTACATCGAGTAATTGAATTACTGTACCAATTAATTTGTAATTTGTTTACTGTAATTGATTTTTCCATTTGTAGACTTGAGTTCTATAATTCATATTAGGGGTATATGTCTGATCATATTCATTAGATTTGTCATAACCTAAGATCCAATTTGATTGGACTGGATTGAAGATATTCCGATACAATTATAGAATGAAATCTGATCCAATCCAATTACAATTATATCCGATATGATCCAATCCAATTATTAAATATTATCATGTACAAATATGAAGACCACAATAACTATTGCAATCGACATTTTCCACAAGCGGTTCTAATAACACTCAACATTATTTTCCACCATTTTGTTTTTCAAAATAGTCTATATTAAAAAATATATATTATATTTTTCAGTAAATACCTTCTAAAATTTCAAAAAATAATCGCAATTCTGTCTTCAGAAATTATTTTTTAATTGTCATGTGGCATTTCGTGCCCGTTTTGATGAGTTTCTCTACTGGTTAAAAAAGTTTTTTTAATTAAAAAAACTGTTTTAAAAAAAAAATTATGTCGTTTGATTGTCACTCAGTAGAGCTTTTGGATGATAAAAGAATTGTTTTATGTATACTGAGAGAAGCTTAAATTTAAAGTTTTTCTAAGTAAACCTTTTGAGTTTTTTTTAAGAACACTAAAATGTTTAAAACCCTATAATTTAATATTTTTAAAAAAGTATTTTGGTAATCTAATCATTTAAAAGATATTTTTTAATTGACAACCAAACGACTAACAACTTTCATCTAAAAGCTCTACTTATGAAAGATCTACTTCTAAAAGATCAACTGCTTCAGAGACGGACCTAGTTCCTTTTAGGATCGAATCAGATGCTTTGAGTGTAGTCGAGCTGATTAACTGTGGCGCCCCCCTCCTGCTGATGTTGGGACTGTGATCAATGATATTCTGGTTCTTCTAGAGCTATATCCAACGAACTCAGTTCTTTTCGTGCTGAGGAAAGCTAATAATGTTGCTCATAGGTTTGCTAAGATGGCTTTGTCCAATAGAGAGGATAGTTTTTGGATGGAGTTTTGTCCTCCTGAGTGGAGAATTTAGTTCTGGAAGATCTTCCAGGCTAAGTCTGCTTTGTTCTTTTGTTTTCTTTCTTTAAAAAAAAAAAGATCAACTGCTAAAAAATCTATTTGAAGAAGCTTTTCTAAACGACCTTTAGTAATTTTAAATCAACAGACTAAAAATATTATAATAAATTTTTTATAAAAGTTTTAAAGATTTTTTTTGACATATCGCATATGGGGCGGTGACTCAAATGTGATACATTGTCAGGCTAAATGAGTGTCATTTACCAGCACGCCACATTGGGCGGTGGTTTTCTTACAAAGTTTAAAATTACTTTTATAAAAAAATTCTTATTTTTATGTAATTACCATTAAAATTAATATTTATAGAGCTCATAGAAAAGAAAAAAAAAAACAATTGATCACATATTCACATGAATTTTGAACATTAATATTCAATAAAAATATAAAAACTATAATATTAGAAGCACGAAAATGAAATAATCATAAAACCAAATTACAGTAAGTAATACACTAATATGCTCATCCATTATCAGTAAAGTAGTTGTGCACTTTTTTATTCACATTCGCGATAGGGTTGAAGTCTCACATTTTTCCTATTAAATCCAAAGTGTGGGGATACCCATTCCTTCTAATGGTAATTACATTTCGGACTATGCTTATTGATGTTGGTCTCATGAGTTTCAAGCGTCCGGTCCCTAATCCAATTTGTGTCACATTGGAAATAATAGATATTAATTTACGTGGTGGTCCGATTGGTATTAGATTTAAAAATTTATAATAATTGTGGTAGCCAAAAATGGCCTATGGGCCTTAACGCCTGAAGCCCAACAAAAATAGTGTAAGGCCTGGATTAGGACCAAGCAACCCGGGTCGACTCAGATTGTTTTATCAGAAAGTTTTGTTGACTGGTTCTTCCAGTTTAAAACCACAGCTATCAGTGGAACCAAACGGATAAGATCACGATGTGATCGTGATCTCAAGGAGAGATTCTAGGGATTCACTCAACGAACCACGTTCAAGAGCCGTTCAAGTGCCCCTCAATCTCTATAAATAAGACGAGACTCTCAACGAAAAGCTCTCTCTAATCGGAATTTCCTTTTGAACGCTATTAGCTAGTCGAAACTCTGCCGAAATCACCTCTCCGACCAAAATCTAAATTACAGAACCTCTTCTTTAATTTCTATATACTAACGCTCAGCCCAAGCGAAACTAAGGCCGAAGTACGAACAACCACCATTGTTGTTTACCTTATTTTTCTATTTGTGTTATTTTCATCTTTTTTTGCAGGTAATTCATTAGAGAAGACGAGTCAGCGAGTTCGACCAAACCAGCAGGCTGTGTGGGCATACTTGAGTCCGACCCAACCCACTAACTGTAGAACGATCACCTATAGTTTGGCGCCTATCGTGGGGCCCACTACAACTTGACAACCTAGTCCGTTGAGTCGCACAAGACGCTCTCAATATGTCTGGAGATGGAAATGTCCCTACCATCGAAGAACAGATCGTAGCACTGACAGCCCAGATGACTGCGAACGCTGAACGATTACGAGTGTTGGAGGCGGAGAATGTTGCGGTTCGGACTTGCAACGCTGAATTGCAAGCCATTATTGATGGGGTACCCAACAATGTAGCTCTAACGCCACCAATCCCAGTCCTTAACAACGAGCAGAACGTAGACGGAGCAACCCCCTCAGTAGAAGCAAACCCCTCACCTCTGGAGAACAACACCAATCAAGGCTCAAGCCGTAACGTAACAGAAACGGCACACGTTGAGACGAACTAACCTGATTCACAAACCCAACAAGATGTGCCGGTCCCAGATGTCGATCAGCGTCAGGAGAACGTAGTGAAAACCCCCGTATCGCTACAGTCGACGCTGAATTTGGTAACAGGGGACTCTGGTTTACCTTTATTTGCTGACCCTGAGCTTTCTCGCAGGTTTGCAGAAATGGAAGCTCTTATTCACAGGATCCCGGGGGTGCCAGCCCTAATAAAAAAAAGCACAACGAATAGCTTCGCAGACTCATAATTTGCTGACGCTATCGCACTTGTGGAGATGCCCAGAAAGTTTAATTTCCCTAACATGAAACAGTTTGAGGGGACTACAGATCCGGACAACTGCATAGCGCAATATAAGCAGCGCAATATAAGCAGCGCATGTTCACTGCAGCAATACCGTGTGACCTTAGGGAAGCGTGCATGTGCAAGGCATTCTGATCCAGTCTTGGTGGTCCAGCCTTGCAATGGTATACTAACTTACCTAATAACTCAATTTCTTCTTTTGCACAGCTGACAGATACCTTTGTTAAGCAAGTTACAAGCAGTAGAAAATTGGAAAAGCAGTCGGACGACGTATACACAATTGCCCAGAGAAGTGGAGAAAATCTGAGAGCTTATGCCGGACTATTCAACAGGGAAAATGTGTAGATCCCAAACTGCAACCAGTCAACAGCTATTTCAGCCTTCAGGAAATGATTGCGATTCGACTCAGACCTCTACAAGGAACTGACCAAATATCCATGCAAGACAATGGAAGACATGCTGGCAAAAGCATGGGCGCAGATCAAATGGGAGGAAGATGAAGCAAATTACGTCGCTAAGACAAACAACTACAATAGGCGCAATGGCAGAGTCGATCAATGTTCAAACGACAGAAGAGTCGAACCTTATCCAACAGGGAATCGACGCAATAATCCCCGCTACAACAGAAGCGATGACAGAAGATCGTACGATCAGAACCCCCCTAAAACTGGTCGATCGCGGGCCCCGATCCCAAAATACAATCTAAGCATTGAACCAGTCTACCTAGTAGCAGTAATGAAAGAAATTGGTAGAACGATCAAGTGGCCAAGAAAGATGAATGCACCACCAGAACATCGAGACCCCCGTTTTCGATGCAAATTCCATGGAGACCACGGACACTGGACGGAAGATTGTGTTGCCTTTAAGCTCGAAGTGGCGGAACTGTTAAAACGAGGACACCTACTGGAATATCTCACTGACAAAGGAAAACAAACTGTCGTTCGACGAGAAGAAAAACAACAGACCAACCTGGAGGATGGACCATCAGCACCACCTCATCAAGAACGAGTTATCAATTATATAGCAGGCGGATCAGAGGTCAGCAGAGTGAGTTATTCATCTACCAAAAGAAATACTCGACAGGTATCGAACGCAGGGATTCAACCAAGCAGGATTCACACATTTGGATTCGATGAAACGGTCACATTCAACTTGACCGACAAATCAGATTTGTTTTCTCCTCACCATGACGCCGTAGTCATTTCATTATATATAGCTAATTGCCTGACTAAAAGAATCTTAATCGACAATGGTAGCTCCTGTAATATTTTATTTAACTGTGAGCTCAAAGAAATGTAGGTTGAAGAATCCAAGATTAGTCGTCGAACGACAGTCCTGACAGGATTCAGCGGAGATCAAAAATCCACGCTCGGAGAAATTGTACTACCAGTCTACGCAGAAGGAGTCAACTTGTACATCAACTTCTTAGTGATCGACTGCCAGTCTCCCTACAATGCGATCTTGGGAAGGCCTTGGATCCATGAAATGAAGGCAATCCCTTCGACTTACCACCAGATGATTAAATTCCCTACCAAGTGGGGAGTACGTGAAATCAAAGGCGAACATCGGGCAACAAGGGAATGCTATCAGAATGCCATGAAAAAAAGGAAGGAACATTTATAGCAACTACAGGAAACGAAGGTCGAGTCGACAGTTAATAAGCCAAAAATCGAAGATCTTGACGAAGAGTCGATAAACCCGGAAGAACCAGATCATAAAGTGCAAATCGGATCGAGACTACCAGAAGAATTGCGAGAACAGCTGATTAATTTCCTTAAAGAACATCGAAAAAGCTTCGCATGGTCCCATTCGGATATGGTCGGAATTGACCCTGACATAATTGTTCATCATTTACAGGTCGACCCCAACCACCAGCCAGTGAAACAAAAAAGAAGGAAATTCACGCCAGAGCGAAACAAAATTATAAATGAAGAAGTCCAAAAGCTGATCGACGTCGGATCGGTCAAAGAGGTGAAGTACCCTGACTGGCTGGCAAACGTCGTGGTTGTAAAGAATAAGAACGGAAAGTGGCGAGTCTGTATCGATTGCACAGACCTCAACAAGGCATGCCACAAAGACCCTTTTCCACTTCCTCATATCGACATGTTGGTCGACGCAACTGCAGGACACGAACTACTTAGTTTCATGGACGCTTATTCCGGCTACAACCAGATTTTGATGCATCCAGGCGACCAAGAAAAAATTGCATTCATCACCGAAAGATGTATTTTTTATTATAAGGTTATGCTATTTGGTTTAAAAAATACAGGTGCGACATACCAAAGATTGGTCAACAAGATGTTCGCGGAAATGCTCGGATCAACCATGGAAGTATACATCGACGACATGCTGGTCAAATCACTTATCGCTCGATAACATATTGAATATCTAAAACAGTCTTTCAATGTACTAGACAAATACGGTATGAAACTCAATCCTACAAAATGTTCTTTTGGTGTTTCCTCTGGCAAATTTTTAGGTTACCTGGTGACTCAAAGAGGAATCGAAGCCAATCCAGACCAAATTCGGTCCATTAAAGCAATCGAATCACCGAAATGCATCAAGGATGTACAGAAACTCACAGGTCTAGTAGAAGCACTCAATAGATTTATTTCTAAATCATCTGAACGATGCCAGCCATTCTTCAACATCCTTAAGAAAAACAAGGTGTTCGAGTGGAACAAAGATTGTAAAGAGGCGCTACAAGATCTTAAACAATATTTAACTTCACCTATGCTACTGTCGAAACCGGAAGAAAGTGAAACCTTATACTTGTATCTAGCAGTATTCGACACTGCTGTTAGTGTCGTACTGGTAAGAGAGGAAGATGGTTCACAACACCCGGTGTACTATGTAAGCAAATCCCTGCTCGACGCAGAAACCAGATATAGCAAGCTAGAGAAGTTGGCCTTGGCACTTATCATAGCCGCACGAGAGCTACGACCCTACTTCCAATGTCATCCAATTTTGGTACGTACCTCTTACCCACTCAAAAATATATTGCATAAACCCAAACTTTCAGGTCGATTGACAAAGTGGGCAGTTGAACTCAGCGAATACGATATCTCCTTCCAGCCTCGAACATCAATGAAATCTCAGTTAATCGTGGATTTCATAACAGATTTTACTCCTAACGAAAATGTGTAGACTGAACAGGAATTAATGACCCTCGACCGAAGCACAGCCCAAGGAAAATGGATCTTGTCGGTCGATGGATCTAGCAACATTAAAGGCAGCGGACTTGGGATCGTGCTCCAATCCCCCTAAGGGGAAAACCTTGAACTGTCGGTTCACTGCAGTTTTCGTGCGACAAATAATGAAGCAGATTACGAGGCATTACTAGCTGGACTAAACCTTGCCAAAAGCCTTGGTAATAAAAAATAATGGTCTAAAGCGACTCACAACTTGTCGTACGAAAAATGAATGAAACATATGACGCCAAGGACAAAAGAATGACAGCATACTTGACTAAAGCAAAGCAGTTGGAGTCCACGTTCGACCACTTTTCCATATTGCAGGTACCCAGAACAGAAAATACTCGAGCGGACGCACTCGCCAACCTAGGATCTACTACTACGAATGACGGCCCCAAATCAATACCCATTGTACATATACTTGTACCAGCAATACACGAGGAAGAAAATGTAGCGCCCATCGACAATGGTTCAAGTTAGATGTACCCGATAGTAGATTATCTACAATCTAATTTGCTACCAGACTACAGATCCGAAACAAGGAAAATCAAAGCTAAATCAGCCAAATTCTGCATTTTATATGGTAAGCTGTATAAAAAAATCTTTTACAGGTCCATACCTGAGATGTGTTTCGTCTAGAGAAACGTATAACGTCTTCAAAAGCCTCCATTATGAAGAATGTGGAAATCATTCGGGTGCAAGGAGCCTATCGAATAGAGCAATCACAGTTGGTTATTACTGGTCAACTATGCGGTCTGATTCCCAGAAACATGTGAAGCGCTGCGACAAATGCCAAAGATTCGCTCAAGTGTCTCACCTTCCACCAGGTATGCTTAATTCAATTTCGGCCCCTTGGCCTTTTATGAAATGAGGAATGGATATTGTAGGAAAACTCCCAGCTGCACCAGGAGGAGTCGTCTACATGCTTGTCCTAACAGACTACTTCTCGAAATGGGTTGAAGTAGGAGCCTTTCAACACGTAAGAGATATAGAGGTACGCAATTTCACCTGAAAACAAATAATTTACAGGTTTGGAATACCAAAAGAAATTGAAACCGACAATGGGCCGCAATTTATTTATATCGACTTCAAGAACTTCTGTGACAAGTATGGAATAAAATTGAGCTTTTCAACCCCACGCTACCCCTAAGTGAATGGTCAAGCGGAGCCGACAAACTTCCAGAAATCCTATGGTCGTATAGAACAACCCCACGTCGTTCGACAGGAGAAACGCCATTTTCACTTGTATACGGATCAGAGGCAGTCATCCCAATCGAAACCCAGCTCATTACCGCTCGAAGCGAAAGCCCTTGCGAAGGACAAAACAGTCTGGAACTCAGATACGAATTAGACCACCTCGACGAACGTCGTGAACGGGCAGTCTTAAGAATCCAAGCCTATCAACAACAAGTCGCTCGACATTATAATAAAAACGTCAAAATCAGAGTTTTCAAAATCGGTGACTGGGTGCTACGAAGGGTTTTCCAAAATACAAGATGTAGGGAAAAATTAACTAAAACCGCAGCGGAAGGCGAAAAGTAGATTTTCGTATAGTTTAAAATTTTTCTAAAGATTTGAACCTTAACCCTTTAATTAATTAAACACAAATATACAGTTAGAGTTAAATACCTCTTGTCGCATGATCCGATTGACTTACGTCGATGGTAATCCGCAAGATCTTCAATCCTAGCACGTACATGAATCACCTAGAGCGTGGTCTCTTATTTTTTTTCTTTGAATTGCTTACCTGAGAATGGATGTATGGAACTTCTGATCCTGATCTTCAATCCCAAAACACCAAGAGCCTAGAAAAATAGTTCCGGTCACTTTTGAATTCACAATCGATATGATTGGAACTTGCGTAACCCTAAATCGAAAGTGTGCACAAAACCTTTTGATGTTAAAGGCTTGCAAGTGCACTATCGAATGAGAACTTATTTTTCTTTTTCTCTCTTGGCCAAAATTCTATGTGTATTGAGTAAGATTTTTATTTTTCAAAACAAACAAAAATCTCTCTCACTCAAGCTTCTTTGTGGCCGAAACTTATCACCTTATATTTATAAGGTGACCGAAATTTCTCCTTCTCAAAATAGGGTTGGCCGAATTCTTTGTGTACGAAATCTAGGATTGGCCAATTTCCTTACTTGAAAAGGAATTGTGTTTTTCCCTAATTCCTATCAATTTAAGAATCCTAACCCTTATAGGACTAGGGTGGCCGAATTCTTTGTGTGGTATGGAGTGTATGTGGACTTAATCCTTACCACATTAGGACTCCTATCACTTAAAAGAATTCTAACCCTAATCCAACACATAGTATTTTATTTACTGATCAGGAAAAGATTTTGATTTAAACTATTAATTAATTAAATAATTAATTAATTTCCATTTAATCAAAACAATAAAATAAAATAATATCTTGGGCTATTTTATTAGCCTTGCCGCCCACACCATATATATATGGGCCTAATATTATTTTTCTTATTTTATTTAATCCATTAGACTTTAAATAAAAGCCCACATGTGAACCAGACTTATTCTTACTAAAAGAAACAAGTCTACATGTCTCCTTTTAATATATTAATATAATAGAGCAGCCCATAAAAAAAATAATAGACATATTATATTCTTAATATATTAAATGCAATTCTAGATGGACCCATAAATTGGTCCGGTATAATATATCAAGTGATCCATGCAAGTACGTGTGGATTGTGGATCTTGGCGGGCTATCTAAATTTAAGTTTTAATAGACATAACCTAATCACAATCAACAAATGATTCACTTAGGTCCGATCTATTAATTTTAACTCATTCCACTAAAGAGTTAAAATTGAACTCTTAAATAAAGATAGAATAAGGAGATGTTTCTCATTCATACCCTAGACAATCTTATAGGAGATGGTGTATCCTCGTGAATAATATCAGTAATCGCCAAGAGCTCATAGACCGCCTATAGCTCTCCAAGTTACCATATTTCCTCATATGACCACATTTTGAACTTGGATATTTTGACTTGTCCAAAAGTCATGTCTTCAATAATCATTATTGAAAACTCAACGTTGAGATTTAATATCCAATACCTCAAAACATCCATATGATGATATTATACTCGCATTTAATAAATGGAACCACGATGTCCATATCTATAAATGAAGTCCTCTATCGATTAACAAATGAATACAACCAAACTATCGAGGACAGACTATGCTATATAATCGTACTCATTGATAGCTCAAATGATAACACTTGCAACCATAAGTCCATCATTTATCTCAGGATTAAGATCGACTCTCCGATTGTCCTAATAATGAAAAGACTTATATCTAGTGACGGTTCTAGATAAAGTATTTCATTGTGATCATGTTCAATGCACCTAGTGCACTAGATTCTTTTACTCGAAAACCTTTCAATAATTTTAGACTCATCATAACTTATTTGATCCCACTCAAATGCTAGTAAAAGAATTCTATAACTTTATCAAGATAGAGGTGCCCAACCTTTAACTTAAGTTGTGAACGTTATTCAAGACTAACTAAAGAATAGTGTCTACCTCACACATATCCGGATGTATGAACAATTCTTCATATCTCATAGTCTTTTGACCTTATGATTATTTACCTTGACAATTATAATAATAAATGCTATAAGTATTTGTAAGAATCAGAAAACACTTTATTAATATGAAAAGATTCTCAATTACAATATTACATTCTTGCTATTGAGCATAATCCTAACACAAGAGACCAAAAAATAGGAAAGCAGGGCCCGACATGGGAATGACCGTATCAAATAACAGACGTGAAAGGTCGATGCGCCTACAAAATAAGAGGCCTTGACGGTCGAGAAGTACACAATAGCTAGAACGCTCTACACCTAAAACAGTACCACTTCTAAACTCCATTACTATTTCTAAATTATTTTCATTTATTGGATTTACCGATTTCAATACTAACAATTCGATCTACAAGAGCTATGATGATGCCTTAGTTGCAACTAAGTGCAAAACTGAGCTCACAAATAACAATTTTTCCAAAGAGATTGTTACTTAACACTTGAAGCTGTCGATGCCGACAAGCTGTGATATAAACATTACATATACTTTTGACCAAAACCTCGCATTCAAGAGGACATGGTTCGACATCTTGCAAGATTCCAAACGAAGTACAAATGCAACTTCCTGTATTTCTTATCGACAACTACGTGAAGTTGAGGGAGTATTAATGGGGACCACCAAATAACGCATGTAAGCGATTTCATTGTAACAGTCGTGTCAACTGAATTTATTTAACGCATGTAAGCGATGTCATTGTAACAGTCGTGTCGACTGAATTTGTTTAACGCATGTAAGCGATTTCATTGTAACAGACGTGTCGACTGAATTTATTTAACGCATGTAAGCGATGTCATTGTAACAGTCGTGTCGATTGAATTTATTTAATACATGTCCGCGATTTCATTGTAACAGTCGTATTGACTGAATTGATTAAACGCATGTACACGGTATTTTTGTCATAGTCGTGTCGATTGAATTTTATAAACGCATATACGCGATATTATCGTAAGTCAGGACTATCGACTAAATTTTATAAACGCATGTACGCGCTATCATCATAACAATCATGCCGATCGAATTTATTAAACACTCGTACGATAGAGCTCATTAATGCAGTCTCCACGATAATCATTCTATCAATAGAAAATGATTTGTGCTCAAAATGTCTTATGCACTAATGAACAATCGTCAGTCGTCCTAATACGATCATCAAGTCGATCAAACTCAATAAAGCGTTTACAAGATCCGACAAGATAGTCGAGACAATTAAAAGTACGCAAACCATTATACAACCTTCGATCTAGTAGAGCCATACAACTAAGTTAGAAGTTACGCAAATGAGAGAATAATAAAATAGATTACTCTAATCATAAAATGAAAAAGTTCATCCAACAATTCATTCGAAAAAGTTCATCCAACAATTCATTCGAAGATTAAATAAAGAAAACATATCAAGGATTGGCTTGGTCTTGTGTGGAATCTTGAATCAGACGGTCAAGATCAACTGCATCTAGTAGAGGAAGAGAGTCAACATTAGCAGCATCTTTAGAACCGGCATCAGACTCCCAATCATGCCCTTCACCCGAAGATTTCTCTGCCTCTAGACGTTCGGCTTCTTCCCAATCTGCAATCTCAGCATGTGGATCCCATTTTGTGTGCTCTCCAGCCAGATATTGTTTGAAGAGGTCGACTCGAGCGGCACACATAGCCTTCACAGAGATACCCGTTAACAGCTCGTTTAATTCTACTATTTGTCAATCCTTCTCGGCGATAATTGCATCTGCATTTGTTAGCCTCTGGTCCATGTGAACAATCTCCTCCTTAGATTTGGTCAACTTAGTGTCAAGCACCTGAGCTCTTTCTTTGACCAATTGTTTATCCCTAACAGTTGATTCAAGGTCCCGCTAAAGACTGTAGATCAGAACATTTCTTCCGGCTCGCAATATGTCTATCTTTCAAAGCCAGCTGCATCTGAAAAGCCTACGTAATAAAAAAATATAATAAAAAAAAAATTTCTCAGTCAAGATTGCACAACAGATTTAAAAGTATTTTAAAGAGAAAAATATTGTATACCTGGAAAGAGGAAACGAGGCTTGTGTCGATCATCTCCTCCGTCTTCTTTCCCTTCAAAAGTTCTCCATCTACAGAGAATAGGAGGTCGTTCGACTTCTTTAGAAAGATGTTGGGCTCTTTAAAAACAGAAACCTCCCTTGGGAATGTAACTGAAATCAGCTCTAGCTTTTTACGAACGACTTCTAACTAAGCATTTTTCTATATGACTTCAATCGACTTCCCCTTGTCTTTATCTTCGGAAGTCTTCCTCCTCTTGGGCGCTCTTGTAGGATCTGTCTCAGGGGAAGATTCCAAAGGTTGCTTGACAATAGGTACTATCGACTTATCATTCGATGTTGCCTCCACACTCTTCTTCCTTGCAAGAGCAGCCACTCTCCTCTTGGCCATAGCTTCTTTTTGCTTCTTCAAGGCCTCTTCTGGATTAGGCATGATAAATTTCATGTTTGATAGTGATTTGGTTGTGAAACGACGTTCAGCATCAGTTATAGGAGTCAGAAATTATGTACCACAAAGAGTTTCAATCCCTCTTCTAATCATTACGAACGACACTAAGTCTTTCATTAAATGATAAGGAGTTTGTGGCACATTCCATGTTGAATGAATCCAAATGGTACTAGGCCTAAGGTTACCTTCGGCCATCAACACCTTCCAACTTCTCTTTTCAGCAGAAATCGCTAATACTCTCTGCGTACGACTAACGGCATCGTCACATTTAGGTTTACTCTCCACATTTATCAACTCTACAAGGATAAAGATTCATCAAAACTTAGCAATACTAAGATCAATCTAAACGACACTAAGAAATACACTCACCATAACGATTCCATACCCTCCGGTAAGCGTACATCTCGTTCCCAAAGGGACCATCAATTAATAGACCCTTAGCAAAGAAGAACGTATCTTTCCACATACGGTGGTTCGTCGTGAGATCTGTTATCATTTGCTTTGCATTCGACCTCAATATTAGAGAATATCGACCATTTTCATAAACGTGTTCCTTCATGTAGTAATTATGCAAAATCGAACTTATCCCGAAGGGCAAATTATATTTCTCACGTAAAACAGAAAGACTTATAAGTATTCTTCAAATGTTAGGCATCAATTGGCCAGGAGCTATGTCATAGTACACAAAAAGACGTCGAGTCAAAGAAGGGACAGGAAACCTTAACCCCTAGCGAAAATTGTATTCATAAAAGCAGGTCCAACATGGGATATCCCAGTCTGCTCGCTCATGCTCTTTTGGAGTAGAACGACACTATCTGGGATCCCATACATCGTTCTTATGCTATCCATATCAGCTTCAGTTAGCACACTCATCGGGTTATCGCCAGCCAAAATACCTAGCGGTCTACCAGAACATGATGGTTCATCGACATCTATATATTCTGGAGACTCATTCCTTTGCACAATAGTACGCACAACACCAGATTCTAACATACTGGATGAATCTATCACTATTTCTGTCGGTCTCGCTATCGTTTTTTATCGATCGACATCTAACGAGTCAGCCTCGATACCTCCTCCAACTTCATCCCTCGAACCACTATTCGTCCAGGCAAAGGATGGTTCTGAGGTTGCAGAGTCGTTCGACATGTCTCCAAAAAAATGACAAATGCAGATAACGCAAGAGTCAGTTTGACTAAATCTAAGATCACAACCTAAGATTTGGAGATCAAAACCTAGGGTTTCTATGTACTCAATAAACCTGGGATCTTTATGGATCTATTGAATCCTATGAAAATTGTGTCGATCAACTAAAAATCTTTAACGAAAACAACATATATGAGATGCAAACACACGAATCTCGTAGAACAACACTCAGAATGGATCAAAATCAATGAATTTCTTATGAATTCAAAGCACAAAACAGAGAACAAATTTCTGGATACTAATATATTTCCTATATGCAGTAGGACAGTAAAAATCAAGTCTTGCGTAAGATAATTAAACGAAGAAGGAAAAATTTGTTGCATACCTTGAAGATTAAATGACGATCTGACAGGAAATCGCCTTTGAACAAGTTGCAGATGTCTGGAAAAAATAAGAGCTTGCTTTGAGAATGTGGAGCGATGAAGTAAATAGTGAAATGAATGTGTTTATGAGTTTTCACTTAAATAACTCATTCTTTATCCCAAAGAGCCACGTGTCGTTATCATGTTGGTGAACGGTTAACTAGGGTAAATGCGAAATTGGGTTTTGAAATTTAACCTTTCTCGATAAGTGCGCCTAAAAATACAAAATAGTGCCAAAAAACACTGCCACGTCAACCCTAGGAAGTAGACCACCGGTTTAACTTCTCCATGATTCGTGAAGCGGTAGACTTCTTAAAATTCGTCAACCGACATATTGTCGAGTAGACAGTCGACCCGATTAAAATTACTCTCTAAATTAGACTACTACTTCAGAGAGTGGGAGACAAACTGTTGTAGCCAAAAATGGCCTCTGGGCCTTAACGCCTGAAGCCCAACAAAAATCGTGTAAGGCCTGGATTAGGATCAAGCAACCCGGGTCGACCCAGATTGTTTTATCAGAAAGTTTTGTTGACTGGTTCTTCCAGTTTAAAACCACAGCTATCAGTGGAACCAAACGGATAAGATCACGATGTGATCGTGATCTCAAGGAGAGATTCTAGGGATTCACTCAACGAACCACGTTCAAGAGCCGTTCAAGAGCCCCTCCATCTCTATAAATAAGACGGGACTCTCAACGAAAAGCTCTCTCTGATCGGAATTTCCTTTTGAACGCTATTAGCTAGCTGAAACTCTGCCGGAATCACCTCTCCGACTAAAATCTAAATTACAGAACCTCTTTTTTAATTTCTATTTACTAACGCTCAGCCCAAGTGAAACTAAGGCCGAAGTACGAACAACCACTATTGTTGTTTGCCTTATTTTTCTGTTTGTGTTATTTTCATCTTTTTTACAGGTAATTCATTAGAGAAGATAAGTTAGGGAATTCGACCGAACCAGCAGGCTGTGTAGGCCTACTTGAGTCCGACCCGACCCACTAATTGTAGAACGACCATCTACAATAATAAAGAGATTTAAAATACCTGATGCGAAAATGCTAACGCAACCTTATGATAAAGATGTGATGAGCTTTATGATTGGCAACCTTATCTTATTATCCGGTGGTTAAAAGTAAAATTTTGGTCGAATAGAAAGTAGGAACAGCAATAATTTATTACAAAATATACAGTCACGTTTTAATTGAGCAACTTTTTAATCAAATCTTGACGTCGTCTTCTCCGTTTCTTACTCTTTTTTGCAGTATTCTTTTTTTATTTTATTAAAATTTTCAGAACTTGGTTTCAAAATGTAAGAATTTAAACATTTATTTCTCTTCTTCTCTCATCTTCACATTCAATATTTCAACATTTTTTCCCTAAAAACTTCTTCAAAGCCTTCAAAATAAACTCAAAATTGAAGTCTGCCACACAAACTCGTCATAGGTTTCACCAGCTTGACTGTCTCCCTCCGGAACGGGTGGTGATTCACTTTGTAAGAGCGCACATATACTCTATAAACGTCCAGTTCCGTTAATTTGCCGACCGATCGTTGTCGCATGTAAGTCTCTCTTTAACGATATCTTTTGTTTGGTTCCCGAGAATCGAAAAATGAAAAAAAAAAAAAACAAAACGAAATGATGAAAAATTTGTAATTTTGAAGTTTAACTTAGTGAAAATCGTTGTTTTCAGCTTAGTTGGGCAGCCTGGTGCTTGTGTTGTTGAATCGTATTTACTTTTGAGTTATAGTATATCAAGGCTTGCTCTTTTGTATTTCTGCCCAAATTCTCCTTTGAAGAAATCAATAAATGATGTTTGGCGGATTAGAATTGGGTAATGCTGCATGTTTATATAGCTTTCAACTTAATTTGGGATTCATTTGTTCATTAATTTGTTGTTTTTTTTTTTGTTTGATCTCGGAGAAAATGTAACGGGGGAAGTAAAATTTTTGTTTTTGAACTTTTTGTCAATTAGGAGTTACTTGAAGTTATTGTGGTTAGGCTGTCATCTATGTAAAACAAGGTTTTTGTTAAAGCGGATGAATTATATGACCTTACAATGACTGTCATTGTCCTGGATGAAGCTTGCATAATCTTTTATGAGGGCCTTAATTTTTTTAATTTCATTATTGTTTGCAAAATCAGTTCACAGATTTTGGCTCTTTAGTGTGGTTCTACAGGAGTTGAGCTTATAACATATGTTGAGTTTAACTGTTAGAGATTTTGATTAAAGTTTGAGGGAGAGGTTGTGATATTTCTTATTTATGTTGGAGTTGGTAAACATATGTTGAGGTTCTTTTAGTTAAACATCTATGATTGCTTTGATCGAATCATATATCAGTGTCTTTGAAGCTGATTTAGCATTGATATTTGTTTACCAAATTTCTATTTATCTGCTTCAATTGTAGAAGCCTTCGAAATTCTTAGCCACCCTCATTCTTTTCTTTTTTCTTTTTTGGTTATATTCATGTTGTGTTCAATTGAATATTGATGAATGAATATATTCATTTCATGTACGATTCTCAAATCTCAATGTATATAACTAGGAGGGTTTATTATTTAGTTTCTTTTAATAAGAGAGTTTGCCACCATAGTAGCGACTGTTATTATTCGAATCCTACATAGTTTATTGTTCTGTTTGTGCTTTTTCATGTAAGAGTGATTATTAGTTTCATTTCCCTGGCGTTCAGTTGCAGTTTCTCTCTTTTTCCTTTGAGAGTAGCCTTCTACCAGTGAAGCTTAGAGAGGCTTGTATAAGCTATAATGCAATCACGTTAGAGTGAAAATGTATTAGCTTAGAAGTGTCCAAAATTATATAGAAACTTTATGGAAACATCTGATAGTGTTAGTAATGGAGAACAGGGTTAGGATTATTGAAATATTTATTTTATTAGGATTTGATTAGATTAAAAATAAAAAGATGTCTCTTTTCAATGAGATAAAAGATTAATTGCTTTTAGTTTAGTTTATCTTTATCTTTAGGTTTAGCTTATTTTTATCTTAATTGTTTTTTGGCACTATAAAAAGTTCTATCATTGTCATTTGAAAGCAGACTATGATTTGATGAAATATATTGAATTCTCCTCCTAATTTCCTCCCCTCTATTTTTCCTCAAATTTCCCCCCTTTCTTCTATAGTTTTCCCCATTTCTTCTAATTTTTTATCTTGCCAAACCCTAATTCTCTATCTATTCTCTCTTTCTTTTGTTGGTCTTGTAAGAGGCTAACATTGATCATTATACACTTCAACTACAACACACAAAACACCCACTTCAGCCTCCCACATACACAACCCAAGAAGCTTAACAAATACACGAATCACCAATTTTCAGCCTCCAACACATTCTACCACAAAATATCTCAAAACATACAAACACATTCTGCTACACCAATGCCTCACGCTACTTCAGTTGTGAATCTAGTATTTGGTTAGAGATGAGGTGAGGCACTTCAGATTTTAAGCAAAATAGGTGTGTTTGCTAGTATATAGCATTTGGTTTTATTTGTATCAAATTAAGTTGGAATGATATTCGGTGAAGTGAAATCAGTAATTGTATTTTGTAACAGGGTGAGTTTGAAGATATCACCAACAGTGTTGCAGATCAAATACATATTAGTTTGTAGTTATAAAATAACTTTGTTCTGTATGTTTTTTTAGGAATGTCCTATGGATTGTCAGTTGGTGAAGACCTGAAAGGCTGTTCAAAAGTAGAACATTGTAAAGATCCCTCAAAATTGAGGAGCTTTGTAACCATGAACTTAGGATTCTGTTTATAAACATATTCAAGTTGGGTGTTTTTGGTTTTTGAAAGGCATTTAATGGTTGCCTTTTTACTTGTTTTAGTAATTGTATATATGCCTTGGAGCTAGGCTGTTTGAGAATGAATCAATTGAACTGTGTAAATTTGCATCACCTTATTGCACACACACTCAAGCTAATTTAGATATATCATATATGTTTATGTATGTACTTTGTTTGTACGTAAGTGTAAGGAACCAAATAAATTCAATTTTTACAGTGAACTTTCAGATACCATGCTCCCATTCCTTTTAACTGAAAGTGAAGTCTTGGAAGAGGAGGATACTGACACTGTTCCATGAGGTGTGTGCTGTTATACTTTTTGGCTTTATATTTTATTAATGCATTTATGTGTGTATGATGAGAGCTAAAAGACAAGAAATCAGACCAGAATTGAACTCCAAATATGAAATAAAGAAAAAACAAATAGAACACTTTCTTTTGAGTAATATAGATTTTTTGTTACAGCATCAATCATCTTGTTTCAAAGCTTGATTCATTTATTTGAGATCAAGCATCAATGATCTTGTCAACAACTCAACATGCACGATTAATTTAGAATTTTCCATATCTTAAATAAAGCTTAGGCAACTGTTAATGGGTAAGTAACAATGCTTAGGACTTCTAAAATGGTAATTGTTTGTTTAATGCAGGTTATCTCATTCGTAATTACTAATGGACATTCAAAGTTCCACAGAGCTGAATGAGCCCCCACAAATGCTTCCACCACCACCTGGAACTTTTGTAGATCGTGAAGAACTTATACAACATGTTGGCGACTTTGCTGTGTCCCAGGGATATGTTGTAACTATCAAGCAATCTAAAAGGGACAGGGTGGTAGTCCTTGGCTGTGATAGAGGAGGTGTTTATCGCAACAGGCGGAAGCCGGTTGATGAATCCATTGCCGAAAATTCCCGCAATAGAAAAACTGGTTCAAGGCTTACAAATTGTCCTTTTGAAGCTCTGGGTAAGAAGGAAGATGGCTTGTGGATACTTTCGATTAAAAATGGTGCACATAACCATGAACCTTTGAAGGACATTTCTGAACATCCTTCTGCTCGTCGCTTCAGCGAGAGCGAGGTTTTTTTAATCAAAGAGATGACGGAAGCTGGATTAAAACCTCGCCAAATTCTAAAACGATTGAGACAAAGCAATCCAGAGCTTTTATCGACTCCAAAGCATGTTTACAATGTTAAAGCTAAGCTCCGACAAGGAAATGTAACAGGTGGGGCCTTTTTAAGAGTCATCCTGAACTCTCTTTTCTGTAATTGTCTTATTCATTTGTTTAGTTTTTCATATAATTTTTGTGCTATAGATTCTTTTATATATGTCTAAGCAATGAACTGGGAGAGCTAGCACATCTCTAACAAATGTTATACATATATAAATTGCATGCAATCTGGTTGGTGTGAAATGATAACCAAGTGAGTAGAATAGTTACTGACTACTTCTATGTCTACTGTATGCTTATGATAAGGTTCATGTATGATCTTGGTGCTGAGTATTGTCAATTTAGCAGGATGGATTTTATGTGGCACCAGCATGGCCTTAGTATAAACTTCCCACTGGAATATGAATGTCAGGATTAATACTAGCTTCAGTTTTATGTATTTGGGATTATTGTCCATTAAGGCAGCTTACTCTTTGACAAGTTTGATTGAGAATTTTTTATGTCATAATTTCAAAGTTCTGCTAGGCTGATTTAAATGATTGTCGCCAATGTCTGTTGAAGTGTTCGGTAATTGGTAGCAGTGTAGCACAGTAAAATGTTTGAGAGATCGCTATGGCGCTAGTTGGCCAATTAGCAATCACTGCCCCACTGATATAGAACATCCTAAGGAAATACGTACTTATGTCACATAAGGCGTATGAAGAATTGATTTGATTTTGATTAGGATTCTTGATTTTGTTCTGATTAGGATTTTTGACTTTATTTTGATTTTTGATTTGATTCAGTTAGGATCTTTGATTTGCATATTTGCTTTCCATTGTTAGTTGATTGGGATCTTCTAGTTTTGAGAAAGGTGGATTTTTACTTCCTTTGGTTTTCTTACAAGTCCTGAACTCGGCTTCGAGGAACAACTTTGGTTGAATCGATGCTAACTGGCCACTGTAAATATGGAACTAGGTTTTTTTTTTCCTTCTCAGATTTGAATGAATAAAAATTAGTCATTTTTTTTTCTCTCCAATTTCTTCTAAATTTCCCCCTTTCCGTTCAAGTTCTTTTACTTTATCGGTTCTCCACCACCCACCCTTATGGGAATCAACCACCCACCCTTATGGGATAGATTCGTGGCCACTTAATTGCACACACATATCATCTCCTTAATGATGCTTTGGATTATGGGTGAAATGATGTTCTGGTTGCCTAAAATGGTCATATGTGTGTTGTTTCTTTTGGTTCTTGAAAATTTTAATCTTCACCATCTTTCTAGTTGAAAAGCTTGAGAAGCCTGTGTATGGTAAGCTTTGAATATTTGACATTTTTCCTTACGATGGTGATGGCCTGTCTCTGTGCAGTGAGAAACTTCAAGTCATTAAGACCTCAGAAATCTGCTGTAAGAAATAATTATCAATCTGTTGTGGAGCCATCTTGGAGGCAACGCAACCCTCCGGTAAGCTTAGATGTAATCCAATGCAACTCAGATCAACAAAGCCTTATCCCAACTACTTGGGGTAAGAAGCAAATAAAGAAATTAGTCATCTTTTAGTGTTTATACTTCTTTAGTTATTCTTTGTTTCTCTCTCTTCTTGTTGACTGTTTTCAACAAAGTGCTAATGGATTTATGTTCAATTGGTGCTATATTTCAGAGGGTTCCCAATCTGATTGGTGGTAGATTCGTTGATTCGCAGTCATTTGTATCCATTGATGTTATAAACCCTGTGAGTTTAATTCTCAGAAGAATTTATTTTGATGGTTTGCTTGTACAAGTAAATATATATAAAAGCAAGTGTTTTCCTTTTTCCTAATTTTTCTATTATGTAATGGTAGGCAACACTGCTGGTTGTTTCTCAAGTTCCTTTGACTACCAATGAGGAGTACAGAGCTGCAGTATTTGCGGCAAAAAGGGCTTTCCCATCATGGCGAAACACACCAGTTGCCATTCGTCAACGCACAATGTTCAAGTTCCAAGAGCTTATTCGAAGAGACATGGTAATTCTAGAACAGTTACCTTCTTAAATTTTTATTTTGTTTTACCTAAATTTTTCTGTCATCGAATTGTCACATTGATCCTAGGATAAACTTGCTATGAACATTACAACTGAACATGGAAAGACGTTGAAGGACGCATACAATGAAGTGTTGTGTGGACTAGGTTAGTTCCTTTTTGTCTCTTGTTGTGCCTGAAAAATTTCAGTTGTTGATGGCTCTGCTGTAAGAAGAATTGGATTATTCCCAGTAGAGGTCGTTGAACATGCTTGTGGATTGGCAACTCTGCAAATTGGGGAATTTATATCGAATGTGTCTAATGGGGTTGATTCCTATAGCATCAGAGAGCCACTTGGTGTTTGTGCTGGGATTTGCCCTTTTGACTTTCCAGCTATGATCCCTTTATGGGTAAGCTTGCCATACTTCTTTTGTTTGCTGGCCTTTAAATAATAGCTATATTATAGTGTTGGTTTATAGTGCACATCTTATTGCTTAATGCAATATATGGGAACACTGTTACATGCATTATTAATAATCAATGAAAAATGAAGAATGCACTATGTTTCTTCCCATTATTTTGTTATTACTTATTGCCATATTTTCCCCTTATTGTTTATAAAATAAAATTTTATGTAATTGTTATACAAGATTAAACCTTATGTGGTTATATGCTGCTGAAGGGTAAAGATGATGAAAGAAATATCACTGTAGAAGTGTGTTAACTTATTTGCTCTTTTACAAGCAGATGTTTCCCATTGCTGTGACGTGTGGTAATACGTTTATTTTAAAGCCATCAGAGAAGGATCCAGGTGATTTTTATTCTGTCTTTCCTCATAATCTCATATTTTTGTGGAAAATATATTAAATTGGGATAGATATAAGATATTCATGAAGGACTACTTTTCCTCTCTCTATCTGCCGTCTTAATTAATGTGAATAATTTCTCCTAACATTGAGGGTCAACTAATATAAACTTGTAATACTCTTAACAATATGAGCATTATAGAGACCATAGAAATTGAACATTTTTGCAGTTCTCAGAAGTAGGATCACAGATCTGTATAAAATATGACTTTCCATTTGAGTTGGATGTTATTTGTTGTTTCTTCAGGGGCTGCTGTGATGCTAGCAGAGTTGGCAGTGGAGGCTGGTTTGCCCTGTGGTGTTTTAAATATTGTTCATGGCACCAATGTAAGTTGCACTCATTGATTGGTAATGTGCTTTTGTTCACATCATTAATTGTCTTAAAAGCATTAATTCCCGTTGGGACTATGGGATTGGGAAGATTGGATTGGATTTGTCCTATCCCACGACGCCCCACCAAGTCCTGCCCCCCCACCACCCCCCCCAAACACAACACAAATTTTGAAATGTTTCAGACTCCCTTCCTAGGACTTTAGTCCCAAGTTTCGGAATTCTATCCAAAATAATTTTAAAATAACTGAAAATGAACTATTTTATTTTAAATGATTACATTTTATTCTAAAATAATTTTAACATTTTCTTTTTCCACTCTTCATTTCTTTCATTTACAATTTTTTGGTTGAAGCAGGACATTGTAAATGCTATTTGCGATGATGAAGATATTAAAGCTATATCATTTGTTGGTCCAAATGCTGTAAGTTATTTGTCAGTTGAGTTAAAATTGCAGAATGTTGTATGATACTGGAGTAGACATGATAACAAGTATGGGGGGTTGAATTTAAAAGGTTATTATTCTTAATTTAAATTTGCTTCTGGTCCTCCAAATTTTATTTAAGTTTCAATTCAATATATAGTCCTTGAATAAATGTTATTGGTTCAAATTTGTCCAGTAAGGAGCTATCATCCATAATTACTAACAGCGGGTGATGATATGACGATTGATTGTTAAAGGACTATGTGCTTATTAGATTAAAATCATGTTTTCTTTGTTTGGGGTAAAAATCAAGAGCTGTTCAGAAAATGCCTCGGTGTAGGTAAGCGCTCTAGTGATTGATTGTTGAAGGGAGTGTGTGCTTATCAGGGCAAAATCATGTTTCTTAGTATGGAGTAAAAATCAAGAGCTTTTTAGAAAATACCCCAGTGTAGGTAAGCTCTCTAGTGATTAAGTTTCTTTGATGGACTTCATTTGTAGGCGAAATTATTGTTGGAAGACTGCAAGAGAAGAAACATTATCTTTAAACCCTGTTTATGTGAACTTCTATGGTCAATCTATTATCTATCTACTGTATAAGATCTAGGTTCTCAATTTGTCCATTCTTCTGCCATTCTTTTGAGAGAGGAGTTTATGAGTTTGCCAAATTTTCAGGACTTAAAGTCATGATAAGTGAGTGGAAACTGTAATTGTTCCAAGTTTGATGCAAATGATTAATTTATTGATATTGAAGAATAGATAAGTTACTATGTATCCTCATGTAAACTGCTGAGGTTAGCTGTTTTGTGCATAAGCCTGTAAATACTAGTTTTATATAGTTTTGTTGGGTTGTTTAGTTGGGAGTCCTTGTCCAATAGCTTTTATGTAGTAGACCCAGGCTGTTATTCAGTAGCATAAATTGTCTTACCAGCAAAAATGGCTGCAACAAAAGAAAAGCATGTTGCATCAGCAATATTGCTCATAGAGAAGAACCAAAAGTTCCATCTCAACAAAATAACCAGGAGTCATTAGACACTTTTTATCGTGGTGGATCTCTACCCCTCTTGGACTATATCGGACCAATCATAAAATTTCAAAAACTAAATTAAAAGTTTCAAGCACTAAATGGAGACCTTGGTAAAACTTCAAGGATTAAAAACATATTTTAATATTTTCTTTCTTTAATATACTTCCTCATTATATTTTCTGTTTTATGCTGTGCAAGTAATTCTCGGAAAGATGATTAAAATATTCTATGATCATTTCTTTGTAGTAAAGTGATGCATCTTACTAAATGTCAAGGTTAATTGCATTTTTGCATGTATATTTTTCCACAAAAGGAAGGCTTAGTCTGGAATTAAGGTGAGGAACAAAAGCAGGTAGGGGGGATGGTCCGAACTTCTAGTTATATAATGAAGTTTATTTTATGGTAGGAAGTTGTTGTAATGGCTTGTTTGGCAACATAAAATAAATAAATTAATAATATGATCTGTTTTTCCTTGTATGGTTTTCATAATTCATTCCTTGTCTCACTCCTTAGGGCAGGCTATCATTCACTACTAGGCCTCCATCCGACTGGAAAATTAATGTAATTGTTTCACATGAATGAACCAAAGTAAAGCCCATTTGGTTACATATAGAATGTACAGAAAGTTATGCATGGTTTTTTACCATGAAAATGATGCAAGCACCGGTTAAGTTGGTCTGATTCAATTTTGCATCCAATATTGTGGAATGAATTCATTTTAGATAATGCTTGTAAACAATTCCCATGGATGTGTACTGAAAAGATTTAATATTTCATATGCTTACGTTTTAATGTACTGTATTTTGTATATCTGTTTGAACTTTTTTACTTCTCTGTTCATTGTATTTTACATTTTAAATGATTGAAGAGAATAATGAACACTCGAGTTCAAACTACATGGTTGTGTTAATTGTGCTTGGTTAGTTGTCAATGATTTTCTTTAAGGGATTTTAGCTATTTAATGTTACTTATGTTGCTCGACTTTTTTTTTCCTTAATAGGCTGGTGCTTATGTATATGCAAGAGCATCGGCTAAAGGAAAGCGTATTCAGGTAACTTATGGTAACAATCTGCAGTTTTTTTTTTTTTTTTTTGAATTATTATTTAATGAGCATTATGTTTGCTCTTTTACCTTTGCATTTATTGTGTTCGATGTAAGTTGATCGGCTGACTGTTTTCTTCAGTCCAACACTGGTGCCAAAAATCATGCAGTTGTCATGCCTGATGCAAGTGTAGACGCTACTTTGACTGCCCTAGTTGCTACTGGATTTGGTGGTGCAGGACAAAAATGCATGGCACTCAGCACAATTGTATTTGTTGGAGGCTTAACTCCATGGTATTTTGTTTCATCTTCACTGTCATGTTATGTTGTTAGACCTTCCATTCTAGTGATTTTTGATATACTTCTTTTGTAAGTTAGAAACTTTAAAAGCCTTATGAAAACCATTTGATATGTTAGTTGTTTTCACCTTAAATAATTGTGGAATTCATTAGCTGTTTGAGAAATATCTTTATTGAAGTCCCCTTCAATTGCCTCCAAACTGTAGCTGTTTTATAATATTTGGTAAGAGGATATCGGCCATCACATCTCACTTCTTAACTACATTAACTAATACATGCATACCCAGTGTTTCAGCAAATGTGATTTTGGTGGAAATCAAGAAAAGAGAATTTCTGTTATATGTAATAGTTCTTTTATATGTCATAATATGTCAACTATCATCTACACGTTCCATGGTGCCAGTTGTCATCTGATGTTAAGTTAATTCTATTCCTAGCATGGGTTGTTTCCTGCTAATAGTATTCTGATTTTTGTTGCATTATACTAAACAACTTCTCTTTTCCTATTTAGTACCTAAATGTGTATCCTATTAAGTATATATTTTTCTTTCTCATACAATGTTCCAAAAGACTAGCTTCTTGGGTTGTCGCATCCATTGCTATATAAACCCTTCTCTTTCGTTTATCTCTTCAATATGGGATTCATTCTCATCTTCTCTCTTAAGATTCACATATGGGTGATCTCTCACGATTAAAAACTAGAAAGATTACAAAAGACCAGCAGTCCACAAAAGACAACATCCAATCTGAAAAGACACCTACAAAATCAAGATACAATCATTTAACAGCACCTTTTTTTGTTGTTGTAGGGCTGTTTTTGCATGCCCTCTTCCTTTTGGTTTAGAATCTTTTGTGTTCTTTGTGGACTTCTTTGACCCTTTGTATTTCTTTCTCTATTGTTAATAATATTGTTTTGTTTTCTATAAAAAGAAACTAGTTATGCTACTCTCGCGTATATCTTTACATGCCCTCTGACAATCTTGTCTTATCAACAAAAATTGATAACCAATTCATCGGTGTATGTCTCATTACTTTCTTAGCAATTCTCCTTTTAGTTTCCCTTTCAATAAACTTCGTTTGAAAATGTAATTAAGGTTGACTTGCATAGAGAAAGAAGCATTGGCAATTTGTGGTAGTGTCCATCCTTCCTTGAAAATTAACATTTTGGGGACCTTATATAAATGATTCCTTCCTTGTCTTGGATATTGGATCTGCAATGGATGTGAAAGGTTTAGGTGTAAGAGGTGGTTGTTAAACATTTTTGCAGGGAAGATAAACTAGTGGAGCGTGCCAAAGCACTCAAAGTAACTGCTGGAACTGAACCTGATGCAGACCTTGGTCCAGTGATTAGCAAGCAGGTGATTCATAATTACTAAACACTAGTAATTCTAAAAAGAAATGAACTAGAAGTGATCAACTATTTTATGAAATAAATTATACTTTGCTTGTTTTGACATCTTAGGCATTGGTTAAGGTTTTAGCAGTTGCGTTTTTGGGTGTATGCATGGTGGTTTTTGAGTAGTTTTCACTTCTATTCGCCTTCATTTTTCACACTGTAGTTATATTATGTACTCGTTATTTACAGGCAAAGGAAAGGATACATAGATTGATCCAAGCAGGTTTTGAAAGTGGTGCAAAATTATTACTTGATGGGAGAAATATTATGGTATCTGTTTTGTCCTTTCACTATTTTGATCTATCTTCTGTTTCATTACTTTGATATGGATGATTTGCTAGTATTTTTGTATATGATGTATGACAGCCCGTGAATTTGATAATTAAGGTTATTGTACATTGAAATTTGTACACTAATTTAAACAAGAGCCTAAACAGGGGCTACTCTTGTAGTGAGAACAGTATCCTAAATAGTAATTAGTGTTTTTTTTAAATAATATTAAGAACTTCAATTTGTATTCCTGTATAGAGGAGTTTTTATGAAAAAGTGATTAAACTGCCTTGTAGTCCAACATAGAGGAGTTTTAATTAAATATCAGTACTCGTAGAGGGAAATTAAGTTTTTCTTGTAACGCCAAATTTATTTATTTTTTGACTAGGTTTTACTATAGATTTGATTTTCACCATTTAAGACCATTATCAGCTTGTGTGTTCTTGTAGATGAATTGGCTTTCTCACAAACTTGGGGTGGAATTTTATCCTGAATGTGCAAAACACATTGATGTTAGTTGGCATTTTGGTACCATTAATAAAATTGTAGTTGTGCAAGAAGTATATTTATAATTGCAGTTCTGCTTTGGAGTTTTGTAAGGGTACTATCTGGCTAGCTCACCTAATCAATTTATGAGTCACTGATAGGTTCCTGGATATGAGCATGGGAATTTCATTGGTGCTACCATCTTATCTGACGTTACAGATAACATGGAGTGTTACAAGGTATGTCATATCATATTCTCAAAATGGACTTGGCTAACTTATGATTTCCAATTGAAAACGAGAATTGATTTCTAGATCCTACTGTAGTTTCTTGACTTGTATTGGTTTATGCAGGAGGAAATATTTGGCCCGGTTCTTCTTTGTATGCAGGTTTGCAACTTTCTTTTCTCTTGTTTCTTCTATTAGTATGTTGGTCTTTGATTACTCTAGATATGTTAACATATATGTTTTTGTTGGCCAGGCTGACAGTATTGACGAGGCCATAAACATTGTTAACATAAATAAGTAATGCCATTTTCATCTCTCTCTTGACCACCTTATAAAATCATAATCTTTAAAGCATTTTAATCTACTTCATGTATGAGATCTTCTGACAGATATGGCAATGGAGCTTCTATATTTACCACGTCTGGTGTAGCTGCTAGGAAATTCCAGACTGAAGTTGAGGTTGGGCAGGTAAGACAGCCATTTACACTTTTCTCACTACTGCTTTTGGGTTTTGACAGGAAAGGAATAGTAAATATGTTTGTTTTATGTGGGTGAGTGGGTCACGTGTTGCATTTTTCCTGCGGCTATTTTAATGTGACTTTTATATGCAGAACTTAGGATGGTAGTTTGTCATCAGATTGATGTGCATGTTTTGTATATACTTCTGAGCTCCTTTTATTTGATTTTAACCCAAGGTTTTCTAGAATGATTAATTTTTGACGTGAACTGATTTGGCTCAGGTTGGCATAAATATACCTATATCGGTTGTGCCTCCCTTTTCATCCTTTACTAGTTCCAAATCATCATTTGCCAGTGATCTCAATTTTGATGGTAAATACGTATTCCTTTCAAAGCTGTTTGACCTTATGTCGGATAAAGGTGAATTTCTAAAAACTGGAGGAATTCCATGAATTGCAGGCAAGGCTGGAATTCAGTTTTACACCCAGTCTAAAACAGTGACTCAGCAATGGAAGGATTTGCTAAGCAATGACTTACCATCTTTGCAGTTTCCATGTCCAAACAGCGACGAGGCATCTATGCAATTGCCAGGTTCATAGAGGTCGTAATAGATTGCAGTATTCAAATATCATGCACCCCCTTGTCTCCTGTTTTTCTAGATCCCTTAAAATGGACTATATTAGTGTAAATTATATCTTATTATTTTGCTTGTTAGTTTCTAAAATTAATTTATGCATCTTTGAGCTTGCAGTCTTTACTTTAAATGGCTTTATGGTCATGCATGTGTCATTTTAAAACTTCAATAGGAAATGAACATGGAATACCTGAACTGAAACCAATACCAATTTTGTTAAGAAACTCTTGAAGCTATTTTACCCTAATTGGTAATTTTGTATATAAAAAAAAGTTGAGAAATAAATTAATAAATTATTATGGATTGAATTATTTGGAGATGGTATAATCTCGTCCTTTTTGAGGAAACGTTTTTCGTAAGTGGAGAAGGAGTCTCATTGCATTAAGATTTTCTATTTTTCAAAAGATTTTAATATTTAAAATATTTAATTATGTTTTATTTATTTTTCATCCTATTCTCCCGAACATAACTCCCCAACCGTACAGTACAATAGGTTTGGACGTAAATTTGATTTCGATTTCGATTGTAAAATTCAATACGCCCTAAGGAATTTTTCTGGTACTTTTACAATACCGATAAATGGTTTTCAAAGTAGTGAAAATGGCCTAACTCGCACCATTTTGGTATTGTCACAAATTTGGTAACTTTAGTTAATTTAATACCTAAGTATAAATGTCCAGAAGCATTCATACTCCGAGATAGAAAAAACACACTAAAAAAAATAAAAAAAATTATATAGCATTTATGTGGTATGCTCCTTCGCGAGGAGCAATTTCTCCACCGGCGGTGGAGTTGTTTTGATTTGTTGAAATAATTAACCAATTGAGTGATGAATGGAGGTTTTTTATTAAGGTGTTTAATTGATAGATTTTTTGTTGGGTCATGAATGGATTCAATCTCAGAAAAAAAAATATTGAACAACAGATCTTCACTTCTTCTTTTTTATTATTAATGAATGGAGGGTTTTTTTTTTTTTTTCATTTGGGTGATAAATGGATTTATGTTTTTGTTTGGGTGATGAAGGATTTATGTTTGTTTTTAGGTGATGGGTGGATTCAATCTAAGAAAAAAGAAAAACATATTTCCATATTTTTTCATTGAAAATTTAAAATTTTATTACATATATTATATAATATCTATTAAAATTATATATTTTAAGTAATAAAATAATTCAAATAAGGACAATTAAGGCATTTTACCCTAAAAGTCTAGTCAAAAGTAGGTTCGACTGACGTCTAGGAAGTTTGTACAATATTGAGAAAAAGGTCCTCCAGCTGCAATTAGACATAAAATCAAGGAGTTTATGCAAATTCCCTAAAAGGAATTAAGGAAATATATATATATATATATATATATATATATATATATATATATATATATATATATAAACTAGGGAGAAATTAAAAAAAAAAAAAAAATTGACGTTGGGACTTGAGAGTTTTATTTTTACATAAGAAAACAAGTTCCTATTTACTTTAATATTTAATTTTCTCATTAGTTTCAGTATTTCCTTACTAGTCCTAGATAAGCTTAATAATTGGCTTGGGGAAGAAGAAGAAAATTAATATGTTGGCTTGGGAAAGAAGAAGAAGAAGAATCTCAGAAATCATTTTATTATAAATACTGTTATTATTTTTCAGTTTAGAATTTAAAAATGAAAAAAAAAAAGTTAAAAAAACCATTCTTCTGCTATAAAACTTATTTTTAGAATCATAAATTATCACATAATAATTAGTTTTGTAGCTTTACAGATTGTGATAATCTGTGATTCTATACATAAATTATATTCGGGGTTTGTATCAAAGAACTTATACATGTATGTGTGCAGATGTTGCCATGAAATCTCATAATGCTACACAATTTTAAGTTACTAATGCTACACAATAACTCAATTATGTTAACACATTTTACACCCATTAAAACCTCGTTAACTTCACTGTAGGTTGGCAATAAAGGCTCATTCAGTCTAATAATATCTAAAATTCAAGTCATTACATTGATGTTGCTGGGGTGGTATATTTATAAGTAAAAAATAAAATAAAAAAATCCTCATTAACTTCGACTCTTTTCTTCTCAACTTCAAACCCTGATTTTAATTGCCCTTTCTAATATCAAAATCTAAATTTATCACAAACCAATAACACTGCAGAGTGAGAAATTAATCTAAGGTATCCTTTTATTTTCTATCTATAGTTATCATCTTGGTGGCGTTAGATACTTAGATCATCAATTATTAACATGAAAAACATATTAGACTGTAAGATCAACTACAAGCTTTTTATGTAGTACAATAATATATTATTAAATTACCACAGTTCTACAAACAATATGCAGTTTAAAATTGAACAAATTAATTAAATTCTTATAATTCATATATTTATCTTCTAATTTCAATTATTTAGTTCTAAAATCTTCGATAATTTGTGTTGGTTAGTTGGTTTGAATAACGGTACAATCCTGTATAATACAAATATCAAATAGTATTTTATTATAATATAAATATCAAATGTCCTCAGGAGCGTAACTCAGCTGATAGACTAGTTTGGGACTTGGGCAAATGACTTTTAATCAGCAGCTTAAATCCAACCAATGACAAAAAGCTTCAAAAATTAATATATAGTTTAGATAAGTGGATAGATAGATATTGTAAAAAAAAAAAAAATTACCGCTGTATATATACACACACTCATATAGAGTAAGTCTTTCATAAGGAATCTCTTATTTTAATAAAGGGAAGAACCACCATGAAATCACATCGATTTGAATGAATTTTAATCTGAATTTTTTTATGGATAATAAGTTCATCGAAATCTATCTATGAATAAAATTTGAGATTTTTTCAAGTTCTGGAACTAGACATGGCGCCGGTTCCGGTTCCGGTTCCGGCGGTTCGGTTTTTTTTTTTTAAATCTAATTTTATAAAAAATTTAATCATGTAAAATTGTAATTTATAAATGCATTTTATTGGTTCACCCGTAAAATAAAATAAAATAAATAAATCCCTCTTACAACCAATTTAAAAAAAAATAAAAATAAAAATAAAAATATTGGAACCGCCCGGTCCGAACATGAACCGAACTGTTGGTTCCGGTCCCGTTTGAACCGAGCGGTTCCTCAAAAACGAGAACCGGAACCGGAAAAATCGGTTCCGGTTCCGGTTCTGTTCGCCGGTTTAAACCAAACCGGCGTCATGTCTAACATGAATTATTTTTCTTGAATTTCCTATATTTTGCCCTTTTTTCTGATGTCTTCATAATTAAGATAATCCGGATAAATAATTCTAATACTTGAAAAAATCTCAAATTTTATTCGTAGATAGATTTCAATGAACTTATCATCTATACAAAAATTCAGATCAAAATTCATTTAAATCGATGTTATTTTATAGTGGTCCTTACCGAAATTAAAATAAAGGCTCCCGCATGAAAGACTCACTATATATAAATATATATATATATATATATATATATATATATATATATATTCAAACTGACTTATCATTTCACAATAGATCAATTGAAGCGATTAAAAAAAATTACAAACTAATTAAAAACACTTCTTTGTGAAATTTATCATGGCTGCTACTGTGGTTAATTTTCACGATCGCTGGTGGGGAGGTGATACCTAATATTGAAATGCGCCCAGTTTCTGACACCGTTCTTGAATTGAAGAAAAAGATTGAATCGGTTTTTAGTTTGAAAGCGGAAAGGCAAACTCTCACTACAAGAAAAAATGGTTAGTGGGACGAATTTTTTTCGTCTAAATAGCCAAATAATCGTCCCAATAGATCTATTGGGACGAAAAAAATTTATCCCAAATTATGTCGTCTTAGGTGGGTCGTAATAGGTTTTTTGGGACGATAATTGAAATTCGTGCCTAAAGACTACCTATAGGGACGATATATGTCTTTTTCCTGAAATAGATGCAAAGCCTTAGCCACTTTGCTGCTGTTTTGAATTTGTTAGTTAAATTATAATGTTTATATCTAACCTCTATAGGTTATTAAATTTTTATTGGTATTGAAAAACTTTATTTATAGATTAATTCCAATAATTTTAATTTTTGTATATGATAAACAAATTAATAATAAAAAACATTTATTATAGTATTTAATTAAACTATTTTTAAAATCATATATTGTCAGATCAAATGGTCTATCATTAATCGTATTCGGAATAAATTATTATTATTTATTTTTACATTTTTCAATTTAATAGACAAATGAAAGATTCGAATCCCTATCACAAAGGGGAAGAAGAAACGTACAACAACTTTTCTAAAAATTGATTTTGCATTTTAGATTTTTATTATTATATTTATAAAAAATAATATAAATTTTCATAATTTTTGGAATTAATCTATAGTAATTAATATAAAAAAGTGAAGAAAATTTAATTTTTAATATATCTCTTAGAAAAAACTTTTAAAAAAAAATCATTATTGGTAACAAATATTTATTTTTATCCTAATAAGTCCTCAAATCTCAAACCATTTTTTCTTTTCTTTTCTTTAAAAAAAAATCTCAAACTTTTTAATGATACACATCCTATTGGGACAAAAAAATTTCGTCCCTGAAACTCTCGTCATTTTTGCACTTTTTATGAACGAATAATTTTTTTTCGTCCTAATAGATATTCTATTGAGACAAATATTTTTCGTCCCTCAAAGTCTCGTCTGATTTGTCCTTTTTAGGGACGAATAATTTGTTTCGTTCCAATAGATATTTTATTGGGACGAATTTTTTCGTCCTAAAGGTTTCTTCAGGTTTGTAGCTTTTAGGGACGAATATGTTATTGCGTCCCAATAGATGTTCTATTATGACAAATTTTATTCTTCCCAAAAAATATTTGTCCCTATAGCCTAATTTTCTTGAGTGTCTCATGCACGACATCGAAGGGTTAAATAATGATTGAACCATTGCCTATTATGACTTCAAGAAAAATGCTGCAACTCTTGTTCTTCACTTCAAGCCTCTGGCGGCCGGAAAACTCAAATTCAACGTTTTGGTGAAATCCAATCATACGGAATTTAATGTCAAGGTGAAGGGAACAACTTCGGTTGCTGAATTCAAGAAGAAAATTCTAAAGCATACGTTTTCAGTCGAATATCTGAATTCTTATAATCTTTCAACGAAAGTGGACGAGGATGATCTTCCACTCTCTGCATACTATGTTTCTGAGGGTTCCAAGATCGACATGAAACATCAATTTAATCCATATTATGTATTAATTATCTTATAATTATCGTGTTTAAGTTATTTCTATGTAATAATTGGAATTTGTAGGAAAAACCACAACTATTTGATATGACATTACCTGATAAACTGTGACCGGAACCCATTACCTCATGGACGTAGGTGTGACTTCTAAAGCATCTTAATCAAGACAATTTCTTTTGTATCTCTATCTGGTATTTGTAGGATTTCTCTCTATGTTGATTTCATTGTCAATTTTCAAAGATATTGTGGTATGAAATTTCCAAATGTTTTGCTTCCACACTCTTTGTTTGGGCAAGAAGAGAGTACCTACCTAATTGCAGCAAAATCATGCATTACTGTGGGGTCCCCCTCCCCCTCCCCGTCCTCATTAATAATTATTATTGAATATCCACCTATCTATGGATCAAGAGTCCTGGATCAAAGGTCCTGTGGGACTGCCATAAAATGAGGTATGCAAGATCGAACCGGTTACCTAAGAATGTTGTGATCCGAAGAAACTAAGCTAATTTCCTTGAGTTCATCTCTGACATTGCTACTAGAATTGATAATGATTAGCTGAGAACGCTCTTATTATCTGGTGGAGAATCTGGTCCCTCAGGAACTCCTTGGTCCATAAGAGCAGCAAACCAGACTACTCGAATGTGGTGTGGTGGAGTAGGAATTTCGTTGCGGAGTATCAAGCTACTAGACTTGTGAAAGACAAAGGACTGATGGGTTCTTACTAAGGGCTTTCCCGATGGCAAGCTCCCACCATTGGCTTCTACAAGGTCAATTGTTGTGCTATTTCCGATATGGGAAGTTACAGGGTGGGTATTGGAATTGTTATCCGCGATGGCTCTGGTCATGTTATGGCCTCCTGCTGTCAATTACTGGAAGCCCCTTTCGACTCCCATGTGGCCGCGATCATGGCCATTTTTAGAGGCATGTTATTTAGTAAAGACTGTGGCTTGAATCCTTGTGTGTTGGAGTCTGACAATACTGTGGCGGTGGAGCGAGTGCTAAATAACAACTTTCTAAATGCGAGTTTTGGTACCATTCTTTGTGAGATTGCGGACCTAAGATCTCAATTAACGGGCATGAAGATTATTGCCACCTCCTCTTGTGTTAACCGTGTTGCAGTTCGTCTTGCTAAGCTAGCTTTGGAGACCTTGATGAGTACTATTTGGATGGAAGATTATCCCGTCTGCTTAAGGGACCTGATTGATGCTGATATGCCTTCTTAATCTCTTGCTGTTTCTTTGGTTCTGGCTTCGCTAGTTCCTTTAGCGTTTTTTTTTTGTCTTCCTTTTGCCTGCCTTTTGGCCGGTGTGTCTGCTCCCTGCTGCTGATGTGCAGCATGTCAAAAAAAAAAAAAAAGTATTTGAACCACAGGAAGCTTCATTTTATACCAAACAAAATAGAGTAGATGAATAACCAATTTTTATCAACTTGAGAAGGAATTTTTTTTTTTTTTTTTTTTTTTTTTTTTTTGCTAATTGCATCCGCTTGCCAAGAGGCCCAAAGACCATTTTATTGGCAAGAAAAAAAAATAACCGCTATAATTGAAGGGATAACTTTTTTTTTTTCTTTGAAAAGGAATTTTTAACTCACACAAACCGGACTACAAACTAACATGGCTATCCGCCAAAACAACATTCCCTATGCAACGAGAATACCCTTCCATCCAGAACAGGTCCTCATCTAGCGTTAAGGCATATTTAGCTAACCCATGGACCATCATATTATCTTGTCTAGGAACATGAAAACCGAAAAACAAAAATCAGTATGCTAGTGATAACTTCTTAGACAAATTTTAATGCATTTTTCAATTTTTAATTGGAAATTATGATATGTCCTTCACGAGCCATGCAAACCACGACATCGTGCTTGGAGGACTTGGTCAGTAAAGTGCTAATTGTTATCAATAAGTGGGTAGTTTAGGGCCTTGTTAGTGGCCTTATCTCACGGTCACATTATGCGGAACATGTTGCATGATGTGTACCCATTTCCTATTATTTCCTATTTTATGTAGTTTCTGTTAGTAGTGTAAGTTGTCAAATGTCAAGTTGTACAAACTCTTTCGAAATGTTGGCCTATTTATAGCCACATTAGTTGATTGAGATTATTATGAATGAATGAATATTGCTTCAAACATCCTCTTCTCTTGATTATTTTCTCTATCTCTCTTGCTACTTTCTTATTCTGTCATAAAATCTCTATGTATTTTCCTTAATTGGAAAAATCCATAACAAATTATCAATTTCATAAGGGTAATTATGTCCATAAAAACATTTCATTTCATCACACTCATGAAGGCGAACCCATATTTAATATTATTTTTAAAATTACTTTTTGAGAGATATTGTTAACAATCCACACAATATCTGTTTACAATCCCTTTTAATATTTTTTTGTTAATGACAATTTTAACATAAATTAAAATTACTAAACACGATATATATTTTTTTTTAAACACTCGGATCTCACTCTATCTTTTCCTTTTTGGTGAGGAACCAAACAAGATTCCCTATTTAATATTTTGTAAATAAAAGAAACCAGCTCTTCACACTGCTCACAAAAATTCCACTCCGTATCAGTCAATGACCATAATCAACGCTGTAACCAGAAGAAGATACTAATTTAGATGCCTTTGAAAGTAAGCCAGTCAGGTCTGCAGTTGCATAATTCCTGCAGCCTTCTGTGAAACTGTGAAAGAATGGCATTCAACTTAGAGATATAATTAAACATCTCATTGTCAGTTTCAAATAGCAAATACATTTCCTAAATTAACATGAACAATCATACAAGTCAGGCCATTGCAAACAAACAGCAGGAGGCAAAACCAGATTCTACTAACGTCTTTCACCATGTCCATTGTCTCCTCCACTTGACAGACACATACTTATTTTACTACGCTACCTGTAAAATGATACAAATATGCAAAATCAAAAATGAGTCCATCATGTGGGTTGCGCCATTGTTGTCTTTGTTGACTAAAGAGATCAAATTCAAAATTACTAGTGTTTTTTTGGTTTGCATACATGTTAAGATTAAAATTAAAATTCAAAGGTAATAATGGGTAATATAAAAATAAAATAGAGTGTATTTAGAAAATTAATTTTTAAAATAAAGTGATTTAGAATTGGAGTATTAAAGATAAAAGAGATAATTTTGGAATAAAAAGAATTGTCTTTAGAATTTTTTAATTTAAAATTTTAGAGTGGAATGTCTTTAGAGAAGTGTAAAAAGAAAAAATTGGATTGTAAAGAGAAAATCTCTTACTTTTTTCTTTTCCAAAGTCAATATAATTTTTTTCTTTTCCAAGGTCAAAAACGTAAAAGAAAGCTCTAATGTTTTGCTAAGGGTAATTGGGTCATTTTACATCTCTGACACAGTAGAGGTTTGGTTTAAGGGATTTTGATTGTAATTTGCATTATACTTCAAATTAAACAACATAATTAACTCAAACTTTAGAGTTGAACCAATTTTTAGCTTTTTTACCATCAACTCACACCGAGGGTAGTAAATTCGTATTATTCACATATTTTTTTTATAATTTCAACAATAAGATTTTCTATAATCGTGTTTATTTTATGTTGGTTAGTTGGTTTGAATAACCGTACAATCATGTATAATACGCATGTCAAATTGCAACCAAAAGGAGAGAGAAATTACGAACTCTAAAAACAAAAATAGTATGGCATTCATAGAAGAAAAAAAATATATGAAAATGAATGACATAAGAAATAAATGTATTTACCTTCCAAAAACGCATTTAGAATGCACTTGCAATATATATATATATATATTTAAGCTGACTTATCGTTTCACAATAGACCAGTTGGAAGCAAATCAGCAATTACAAAGAAAAAAATTTACAAAATAAAAACACTTTTTTTTTTTGTTGTTGAATTTATCATGGCTGCTACTGTGCTTTTCACGATCACCGGTGGGGAGGTGATACCTGAGATCGAAATGCCGGTTTCAGCAACCATTTTTGAATTGAAGAAAAAGATTGAATCGGTTTTGAATTTAAAAGTGGAAAGGCAAACTCTCAGGCACGATAATGAAGAGTTGAACAATGGTCGAACCATTGCGTATTATGACTTCCAGAAAAATGTTGCAACTCTTGTTCTTCACTTCAAGCCACTGTCTGGAAAACCCAAATTCAACATTACGTTGAAAGATGGCAATGAGGAATTTAATGTCAAGGTGAAGGAAACAACTTTAATTGGTGATTTGATCAAGAAAATTGAGAAGTGTATGGGTTGTTCGATCAAATATATGAATCTCTACCACCTTTCCACCAAAATAGAGGAGGAGGATCTTCCGATTACTGCATATTATATTTCTGAGGGTTCCGAGATCGAAGTGAAGTATGTGAGGTTTTACTGAAAAAATATATTTGGAATCGGGTCATTCAGCTGGTTATATTTTAAATTTCTAGAATAAAATGTAATGAATAAATGTTATGCGGGGCTCAATGTTTCAAATTTTGGTCTTTAAATTAACTTGTTTGTTATCTAGCTAAAAGGAACCATATTCCTTATCATATTTTGAAAATTAGTTATAAAAAAAAAAAATCACTTAATTCTCAGTAATTTGTAGCTCTCAATTGTATCAAAATGAAATGGGTTAAAAGAAAGGTTGGACTATATTTCAAAGAATTGGCCAGTTATGGGCTCGACATGCATTACTGAGGAGGGTAATATTAACATAAGTCCTTGTTTTTTCACACATTGTCACATTTTTAATGCTTTTTTATCATAATAGCAACATTAAGTCCCTATTTGTTTTCTCCAAATACATTATGCTTCCTCATCACTAGAGATGGTAAAATTATCCACATATACGGATATCCGTAAGAATCAACTCTATTTAAAATGGGGATGGATACTATTATTTCGGAGACGGAGAGGGGATGGATGGCATCCCAATATCCATTTTATTTTCGGAGATGGGGATGGATATCGTCTATGGACATTCATCCCCATCCGGATCCATTATAGGTTTTAATATTTTAAAAATATAAAAATTATTATGTAATTATGAATTCTAATTATAAAAGTTATTATTTTTTTTTATTTGAACTTTATTGGATGTACTTGAACCCACAACCTTGTGGTGCAAGTGTGATGAGTTTACCACCGAATCAATCTCATCTCGTCGTGTAGAGATACTTTATGGGTGACAATAGAGCCACTTTTTTTTCACTTTTTTGTTGGTGAAATCAAAAATATTTATTAAAAATTCAAAGCGAAAGGAAAAGCATACATAAGAAAATCGCATGCCATCTATAGATTATTGATGAGAATTACAACAAAATATCTATATACTTGATGGAACTGTTAAATATATCATCCAAGGATTAGTATTTACATTCTTAAGAAAAAGGATTAGTATTTACATTAATCTTAATTATACGAAGAAAAATGTAGAAGTCAGTTTTCTTGTTTAATTAGAACTGTTCTGTTACAAGTTTCCAACAACTTAGGTTTCTGATTACTTAGAGAACAAGAATACTCGATCTATAAGTAGGTAAACTTATTCCAATTAGAGTCAATTCACCTAGAGAGATCTCAAGATACACACCTAGGTAAATCTTATTTTGAGTGATTGAATTTTTTCATCTAATTTTTATTCTAGTAGATGTTATCAACATTATCGTTTTGCAGGAGATCGATCGGTTGAAGCAATTAGAGAGAAAATTTTGCAAACTAAAAACACTTGTTTTTTGTGAATTTCTCATGGCTGCTACTGTGCTTTTCAAGATCACTGGTGGGGTGGTGATACCGGAGGTCGAAATGCCAATTTCTGCCACCATTCTTGAATTGAAGAAAAAGATCAAGATCGAATCGGTTTTGAAATTGAAAGCGGAAAGGCAAACTCTCAGACATCAAAATCAAGAGTTGAACAATGATCGAACCATTGCCTATTACGACTTCAAGAAAAATGTTGCAACACTTGTTCTTCACTTCAAACCCCTTCCTGGGAAACCCAAATTCAACATTACGGTGAAAGACGGTGATGATGAATTTAATGTCAAGGTGAAGGAAACAACTTTGGTTGCTGATTTGTTCAAGGAAATTGAGAAGCGTTGGGACCTTGTTTGATCAAATATTATAATCTCTACTACCTTTCCACCAAAATAGAGGAGGAGGATCTTCCGGTTCCAAGATCGAAGCGAAGTTAAAAATTTGGGATCGGGTCTTCTAGTTTTTTAGATTATAAATTTTTAGAATAAAATGTATTGAATATTTTTTTCTTTCGTTAGCAAATTTTAATATTTTATGCATGGCCATTTGAAAATAGTGATTTTTTTTTTTCATTTAATTCTCAGTAAAGTGCAGCTCACAATAGTATCAAAATAATTTGTATAATGTTAAATAAAATATTAGTAACTTATATATACATATTGTCAAATTCAATCTATATTAATTGATTAGTTTGAAATATAACATTAAAATCTAAAGAAGTTATTCTAGAAAATAAACACCATTGTGTCAATGCAATTGGTATGAACCTCCAAGTCTAATTGCAAACAAAAGCAATTATATATATATATATATATAAAATGACGAACTGATAATAGGAGTTGGTTTCTATTCTTCATCCTAATATATTTTATATCATGACGATCCGATAATAGAAAAATTTTATATATATATATATATATATATATATATATATATATATATATTAGAGCTGACATTGGGTTGTGTCGGAGTGAATTTATGTTGTCATATTCATGTCTTGGCAAAATGTATTTTATTCCAACACGATTCATTAGTTGAATTAGTCTAAATATAAAATCCAAACTCATTTGTTGTTTTCTAGGTTATCCAAACTGATCCGTTTAACCGGCATTTCCTTTTATTTGATTTTTTTCAACGACACTAATTAGTTGTTTTTTTTTTTTGAGAGGACACTAATGAATTGTTAAAACATAAAAATTTACTGTTAATCAATCATTTTGAGTAGAATTCAAAAAGCTATCAATATTGCCATCCATAAAACTAATTAATATATCTTTATTTTATTAAATATTTTAATTATAAAAATATCTGAAAAACATAAAATATTTGTTTTTGTTTTTGTTTTTCGATTTTTTTTTTTGAAATTTTTTTTACTATTTTTTTTCTTTTTTCCTCTTTTCTAGATTGTCTTCATCTTCTTTTCATCATCTCTTCTCCTTCTTCTTCTCTTCATCTTCTCCTTCATATTCTCTCATCTTCGTTTGCTTCTTTCTCCTTATTTCTTCTTTCTTCTCGTCTTCTGCCATCTATTTCTTCATCTGCTTCTTCTTTCTTCGTCTGCCTCTTCTTGCTTTTTTTCCCTATTTTTTCTTTGCTTTGGAGGAGCAGTTCCATCGATCTGCCCTCTATTTCTTTTCAAGTTCTCTTTTTAAATTTTTTTTCCTTTTTTAAAGATTTTATATTTAATAAAAATCTCAATTATTTGTGATGTGTTTTTTTGGAAGCAATTTATGGTGTTTGAGTGTTATTGTATTTGGTTTGTTTTTAATGAATGTGTTTGATTTTGATTTTCTGGGTTTGTTTTTGATGAATGGATAATGGTGTTTGATTTTCTGGATTTGTGTTGATTGTATAAGTTTGATTGTGTTGATTGTATGAGTTTGATTTTCTAGGTTGCTGATAATTGTAGTTAATATTTTGATTTTATGGGTTGTTGGAAATTCTCAGATGTCATCAAATATGGAAATTCATATATTTCTTTAAATCTGGAAAATTTTCAACTTATTAAGAAAAACTATTAGAAAAATTATAATTTTTGATATTTTTCAGTTAATCTATCAGACGCGTTTTTTACGTTTTCATTTTCAGAATACAGCTTTCAGTATATACTACCAGTCGAGTTTTCGGATTTCAAAAATGAAACCAAAAACACAATTTTCGTTTTCATTTTTTTTTCGAAAAGCAATCAACGAAAAACGCTTACAGGACGGACCCTAAAATTCATTAAGAGCACTTTTGTTCAAAAATTGACAAAAACAATAAAATTTTAGGGAATTGGTAAATTAAAATTTTCATATATTTACAATACCGAAAGTATAATTCCAAACATTTTTTTATCTAAAATTGGAGTGAACTACGGGAAAAAAAACATCACAAAATATCTGAAAAACCCAACATATTATAACCATTCTAAACTATGCATATTTGATATTTCACCCCAAAAAAAGCTTTTTTTAAAAAATAATAATTAATTTCAATATGATAGCACGGTTAATTAATAGAATCACACCATCTCTCTTTCTGTTTTTTTTTCCATTTTTGTTGGTGAAATCAAAATATTTATTTAATTAAAGCGAAAGGAAAAGCATATATAAGAAAATCTCATGCCATCGATATTATTGATGAGAATAGGAATTACAACAAAAAATATATATAATTTTTCCTAATAACTCCCAGCGACTCTCAAATTTTCAGACCTGGTGGAACTGTGTAGCCTGAAACAATAATTAAACATATCATTCCACGGATTAGTATTTACATTAATCTTAATTATAAATAATTTAAACATTGAATATAACAAAAATCATTACATGTATTACTGCAATAATAAAATCAAAAGAAAAAGCAAAAGATTTTTTTTTTAAAGTTAAAAATCTTACTTCCACATTTGGTGCCAGATTCAATTTTCAGACCACAAGTTCGTCCAACATACACAGCCTTGTCCATGCTAATACTCTTCTCTGCGTCAGGAGTAACAAAGACGCAACCACAAGAGACATCGATGGTTTTCACCACCGAACAACACCCCTCCGATGGAGGAGTTTTCGGTCCAGAAATCTTAACGTACTCCGAGCATTGTGATATAAGTTGAGGAAGGTCCACTCCACATAATTGAGCCGAAACCTGACGATCACCGAGAATTAGGGTTCCAACAACCATCAACATGGCCAAAGCAAAAAATTGTGTGTTTGCCATTGATATATATATATTTTCTGCTATCACACTCTATTTCTATATCTTTGTTTCTCAGGAATGATTTGATGGTGATGAGTTATGTATAATTTATATACACAAGAGAGGTGAGGTTGGTGAGGTTTTATTTTGGTTACTAAGTAGTATTTCCATATCAAAATATACCTTAATTCATTAAATGGCTTAATATCAACATTTTTTTATAGTATTTATCTATCCACCTATTTAGATCACATAATTTTTTTTGAAGCTTTTTACCATCGGTAGGATTTGAGTTGTTGACTTAAGAGTCATTTAACCAAACCCAACAATCGTCCATTTACCGGCTGAGCTACGCCTGGGGGGCTAATATCAATATTCTAAAAATAGAATGATTTCATTAATTTCCATGACAAAATAATAAACAGATTAAAGTTGCCGGAAAAAGCACACTACCTCTTAGTATAGATGATTGTGCATCTTCCTTCCACACCTAGTGGTCAGGGATTCGAGTCCCACCATGCGCATTTTACAAGCATGTGTGGGGAGTTTTCTCCCGTTTATTAGAGCATTCATCTCTCCGATTGTGAGTTGTAGTCCATATGTAACCTCTCCCCGATAGTGAGAGTAGTATTCCAGATCGTGCTTGTAGAGTCTAATTTAATCTCACTAGGTCCCGGCAATAATTGTATTTAAAAAAAGATGGCCGGAACAAGAAATTTGTTGTAAGATAAAGCATTAAAGCTGTCCTCACCTCATATGCCATTTAAGATAAGAAATATAAAATTAATGGCTTAATATATATAATGCAAATTAATAAATTATATACAATAAATGGCTTAATATTATGCAAATTAATAAATTATATACCATAAATGACTTAATATATATTATGCAAATTAATAAATTATATACAATAAATGGCTTAATATTATGCAAATTATATACATTAAATGGCTTAATATTATGCCAATTAATAAATTATATACCATAAATGGCTTAATATATATTATGTAAATTATATACATTAAATGGCTTAATATTATGCAAATTAATAAATTATATACCATAAATGGCTTAATATATATTATGCAAATTAATAAATTATATACCATAAATGGTGCGTTTGGTGCATGAGATTGGATAAGATTGGATTAAATAGGATTTAACTAAATGAGTACTATGATGTGTTTGGTGCGGAACGAATTGGACTAAAATAATACTGTATTTTGTTTAATATAATATGAAATTAGATAAAAAATAATTGAAAATAATTGTTTTTTTAGGAAAGATCCTTATAAAATTATTAAAATTATTTTTTATATAAATAAATCATTTTAAATCAGTTCATAGAAAAGAAAAATAAAATTATTTTAAATTAAATTTGGTTAAAATAATTATTAAATTATTTTTAAAAAATAAATAAATTAACTTGAAATAAAATAACATTTATTTTTTAATTGAAATTAAAAAATATATTTTTAAATGTTTGAATAATATATATATATATATATATTAAATTAATTTTTAAAATAAATTAAATAAATATAGTATTATATAAATAATTTAATTTTAAAAATAGAACAGCCGGAACAAAAGTTGTCCCAACTATTGTGGCAAGACTATTTAGTCTCGCTATAGTGAGATAACTAGTCTGCATGGGATTAGAGAAATTCAATATCATTTGACCACAAATATAATATTAGGTTGAGATTCTCCAATCTCGTGTAGACCACAAACATAACATTGGACTGAGATTATTCCAATCTCAATCCAATCACATATATAACAAACGCACCCTAAATGACTTAATATTATGCAAATTAATAAATTAATATACCATAAATTGCTTAATACTATGCAAATTAATAAATTATATACCATAAATGGCTTAATATATATCATGCAAATTTATAAACGGATATTATCATTTGGGTCCTTATGATTTTTTTTTTTTTAAATATCTGTTTGTTTACCCATTGTTCATTTTTCACTGACTTGGTCTTTATGTTTTCAAAAACTCATCAATTTGGTACTTGACTAGATATTCGACGGTCAACAGTCACAAAAAAAGTAAAATGATGTATTTACCACTAACCATTTATTTTCTTTTAATAAGTAAAAAAAATAGTTTTTCTTTTTCAGAAAAAAGAAGAAAAAAATTTAGTTAAAAATTAAAACATATCATAAAAAGTTATAAGAAAAATGGAAAAAAAAAACTGATTTTTTTCTTAAAAGAAAATGAAAAGAAAAAAATCTTCAAATTCCATCCCTAGTTTAAATTTCTTTTATATTCTTTTTTTAAGGTACTAATTCTTTTTTATTACTTAAAATTAATAGTTTAATATGTTAAAAAAAAATATCATCCCTCTCCTCCATTATCATTCACCAAATTTGTTCGAGTTCTTGAACAAGTGAACTACAAATTTATTCAAGAATTAAAAATCAACTTCATCAAAATTCTAGAGTCATCATCCAAATCAATTTCCTCTAAACCTAAATCTTCAAATTCGTTAGTAAGTGGAAACTTCAAACCCCGAAAACCCAGATTTCTAAATCAAGTGAAAAATCTAAATTTCGAACAAAATTCAAGGAAAAAAAAAAAACCAATGTCCTCCTCCATCTGATTTCGAAAAAACCCAGAAACTCATGGAAGAGTAGATCAAAGATGGAGAAACACCTCTATTATCGATCTCTGCGTTGGCTCCATTATCAACACCATCAACAAATCAACTCAATCTAATCCTCACACGCTCGAACTGCTTCTCGTCAGACCTGTTGTTCTCGTGCAAAGGAGCTATCTCCATCACCTCCATGGAGACGACCACCATCTCAGGTGGAAGCGAACTACACGATGGAGACGACTGATGCGAGATCATGAAGTTGGAAGCTGGTTCTAGAAGTCGTCAAAGTAGTGAGAGGAAACCGGCGAGACGAATTGCGTCTTGTTGCAGTGATTTCGTACTGACGACTTATGGAGATCTGGATCTCCATGGAATCCAGATGGAGGTGGAGATCCAGATTTGATCTCCACCGTCCATCTTATCTCCACTTGTTTTTTTTTAAGGTTCTTTTCTTATTTTTCTTTGCTATTTTTTAAATTTGATGGCCGCCATCCATATCTGAGATAGACGGTAGGAGATCAATCTACCTATTTTTTAAAGAAAAAAATTGATTTTTTTTAAAAATTAAATAAATCTCCTCCATCCATCTAAGATTTGGACTGGTGAAGATTTAAAACTTTTTTCTTTTTTATTTTATAAATATTTTTTTGGTGTTGACATATGACAAGTTCTTGGTTTAAAGACAAAATTACTCTTGAAACCGTTAAAGTTGACTTAATGATTTACTCGAAGAACCAAATTGATGGATTTTTGAAAACATAGGGACCAAAACTAGTGAAAAATGAACGATGAGTAAAAAATTAGATATTTCAAAAAAAAAACATAGAAACCCAAATAATAATAGCTCATTGATAAATTATGTAGCTTATTTTGTATGTGGGATTAGATCAGACTATTTATGGTATTGGATGTGATTGAAATGTGATGTGATTGGACTATTGATAGGATTGGATATGATTGAGATGTGATGGGATTGTAGTAGACTTAATTAATATAATTAGGTAATGCTAGACTCTTCTAGCTAGACTGTCCAAAAAAAACTTACCCAAAGCCAAAGGATATGATATGTGACTATATGAGTTGTTAACATCCTATAAAACTAGTCCAAATTTATTGATAACTCACATACCATATCATCTGTACATGAATTAATATAATATTTGTATTGGAGAAATACGGGACTTAACTAAATTAATATTATGTTTTGTTTGGTGATATATGAGATTTGACTAAATATAATAATAGAGTAATGCTAGACAACCAACCTACAGTCTCAAATTTTCCATCTCAACTCATGTGGCAGCTTGGGTGTCACTTGATGAGTTGATAAACATTAATTGTGATTTATCTCACCTACCCATGTATTTACTCACCAATTAATGTACATCTATTCACCAAATGACACATCTGCTTCCATGTGGATTGGGGTGAAAAATGTGGGATTGTAGGTAGAGTTGTGCTATTGGCACACCCATACTGGTCTATTTATGATCATTCTTTTAATTTTGATTTAATTAAATAAAGTTAAATGGTTTTATTAATTTATTTTATTTATTTCCAAAACTACTATTTTTACTTATTTTTCAAACTTAATAAACCCTCATCTCCGATCTCTCTATCTATCTTAGATCTCTTTATCTTCAGTCTCGTCTCTCTCTCTCACCTCCCATGAATGAATTTACTTTTTCTTCTTATTTCTTTTATTAGTGTTGACAGAATAATATTTGTTTTGGTTATCATCTTTTCACTTTCAGATTCTAAAAGAGTAATGAGATTAAATAATAATCAATATCTCACATGTCTAATGCACCACAATTGTTTAAATAGGTTCCGGTACAATTGTAAATTGGGTTGTCTCCGGTCCTTGTTTGTTGGGTGTTGTCGGGGCTATCTCTGGATTGTTCTAGCCTCTGTTTTTGGCCTTTGTTCTATTCTTTGTGTGGGTTTTTGTTTGCCCGGTTGTTTTGCTTGCCCGAGCCTTTGCTATGTTTTGGTGATGTTCCAGCTTGCAGTTTAGTGGCTTTTTTAATATATGTTGTTAAAAAATAAGTGTGAATTGGGTAGTGCATGAAGTTCAAAAGCCAAACTCTTTCTTCATGGACAACAAATGCCATGATTGCTTCAACATAACGACATTGTTTAGTCGAAGGTTTTGAGACTTACCACATCAAATATACTAGGAAATTAGGAATTGAGCAGACATGCAGTGATGTTTGATTATGAACACAGATTAATTATATCTACCATGTGAATATAGATGAAGAATAGTTTTTTTTTCTTATTGAAACAAGAATTGTCTTCTTTCTATAGGAAAAACAAAAGAAAAAGTAAGTGTTCAAAAAAATGTAAGCTTTAAATGGAAACTACAGTGAGGGCGAAAATCAAAGAAACAAAAAGGGATAGTAATTTTCTCTTCTTTGTGAAACTAAACATAATCGAAAAAATAAAATATGGTGTACAGTAAGGGGTCGTTTGTTTTTTTATCTGAAGACTGAATGGTCCTGAATTTTTCTGAAGACTGAATAGAGACTGAAATCTGAACTTGAATGACATGTTTGTTTGTTTGTTTTTTCCCTTCACATCTGAATGTATTGTCAACACGTTTGTTTTTTAAAAGTTAAATTGCCTGAAACTATATACTTTTACATTTATACCCATGTTAAACAATTATACATATAGTATGGAATTAAAACAATCCAAAAATAATAATTACATATGAACACATATAATCATGATATTCTTGTTAGATTACAAATAAACTTCATTTTTACTAAGAAGAAAATGTTTTATTTACAAAAAATAAAAAGGATAGCAGAAAAACTCATGCAAAACACTCTGAAAATAATAATATATAAATACATCACCCTAATATCATAATAAAGTATTGATATTAAACATCAATATGAAAAGTAATTATGGTTCTTTTTTATTTTTAAAGCTATTTAAAATAAGCAATATAATAAAATAAAGATTTCTATACCATATATAATTATGATGAAATTGGAAATATGTTATATATGATGGATAGTATCCGAAGAAAAGATTTTGAATTGCATTTAATGTAATTCAGTGATTAATGAGTTGTGCTATTGGCACACCCTCTATTGATCTATTCATGCCCCTACTTTTTAAAATTTTGATTTAATTAAATAAAATTAAATGTTTTTATTAAATTTTTGGTTTATTTCCAAAACTACCCATTTTACTTATTTTTCAAACTTAATACATACCATATATGATCTATCTATCTCTTATCTTTGTATCTGTATACATCTCTCACCTTCATTGATTGATTTATTTATTTTTTTCTTATTTCTTTTTTTTAGTTTTTTTTTTCTTCTTATTTCATGATGAAAACGAAAAAATAAAAAATAATAGGGTACTTCAACACAACGACAGCTTGATATCATTCTAAAGAAAAAATAAATTTCAAACTTATTTCCAGAGAATGAGTTGTTTCCAGATGCTTACTATCATTGTCAGACAATTCTTGCTTTATGTCATTCTCAGACAATTCTTCAAGATGTTTGATATCGTTCTTAAACAATTCTTCCATATTCTTGATATCGTTCTCAAACTCTTTCATAATATTTTAGATGTATGTAAGAAACAGATTTTAGGGTTTAAGAATTAAATTTTTTTTTTTTGAAGAAGAAGAAGAAACAGATTATTGAGTTTTTTTTTGAAAAGGAATATGAAATTTTAATTGATTTACTTTGTAGAAGATTTCTTTCCTAAATTGTATGTCTCTTTAAGTAATTTTGATAAAGGAAAAAAAAAAGAATATTCTATAATTTAAAAAGTGGGGCATGAATAGATCAGTAGGGGGTGTGCGAATAGCACCACCTTTTGCAATTAAGTGAAAAGTCAGGATTTTTTACTTTTTATTTTAAGTTGTTTTTTTAGTATTTTTAAGTTGTTTGACCACTTTAAAAAAACAACTTAATAATTGTGATTCAGACCCATTAAGTTTTAAGTGGAAAAAACAAATGAACCCTAAGTAAACGTATTTTTTTTATTTAACAATAATGAAATCGAAAATATTATATAATATATATATATATATATTAAATTTTAACAGTACAAAAAGTAAACTTCAAACTTACTTCTAAAGAAGAAATTGCTTTTAAGATGTTTGATATCAGTCTCTAACAATTCTTACAGATACTTGTTATCATTGTCAGATAATTATTGTAGATGTTTCATGTGCTTCTCAGACAATTCTTCCAGATGTTGATATCATTCTCCGACAATTCTTCCATATGTCTAATACCATTCTCAGACTCTTCCATAATATTTTGTATGTATGTAAGAAACAAATTTTAGGGTTTAAGAGTTCAAAAATATATATATTTCAAGAAACAAATTAAAAGAATGTTATGTTTTTTTTTTTTTGATAATAAAGGGAAAAAAATAATACTAAATATTTTTTTTTAAAATGGATTATAAATAGACCAGTAGAGTGTGTGTGCCAATAGCACCACTCTTATAGGTGAGATGTCTAGCATTACTCATAATAATATTCGAGTAGCATTATCCAAAAGTATTTTAAAACTATAGAAATATATTATTTTAAAATAAATTTAAATATTTTTCAATTTTATAATTTATTTAATAAAAAAAATATAGGTTAGATTATGATAACTAAATGAGTTTAAATTCTCCAATCTCCTTAGGGCAAATGAGGATTGAAATAATTTCAGTACTTTATACTTGGATGAAAATTAAATAACAAATTATTGAAATAATTTTTTTTAATAAAAGAATATTTTGATTTATAAATTATTAAATTATAAATATTTAAAATTAATTTTAAATAATAGAATAGTTTTATATTATTTTAAGTCTATCATTTATTTATTATTATTATTTTTTGAAGTGTTACACTGTTATTTATTATTATTGTTTTTTGAAGTATTACACTATTACATAAATTCGAGATTTTGTTTGGAGTGGAGATTTGAATCTGCAACCTCGTTATGTAGGTGTAAGGGGTTTACCACCTAATCAACTTCATCTCATATATTTATTATTAATTTAAAAAATATAAAAATGTAATTCCACGTGTGGATTACATTAACCCGTTAATATGATGGGTTTAGGATTAAATGTGGACCTATAAGATTGGAGAATAGAGACGTGTTATTACATCATGATTCATGGATAAGATTGTTAAGTCAGTTGTGCATGATTTAAATATAAAATATTCTAATGTGTCCAATGCTCACGTTTGGTCAGTCAGTGCATGTGTATCATTCGTGTCATCTACTTTACACATTTTGTGCTATTCAAATTCAAAATATTATAAAATATACATCAAGATTCCGATCACATTAAATTTAGATAAAATTCTTCGTCCAATTTTTAATGTTACGATAAAAGAAGTGCTGAATTTAATGTCTCGGTCTGCTCTTTCAACACATTCTCTGCTCTTATGTTGTCGTATGGACAGTAATAAATATTTTACATTAAAAATCTAACCTTTAAAAATAGTATACATTTTCATTTTGTTTACGATACAAATCAACAACTAATTTCCTATATTGACCTTCTTCATTTAATATCAACTTTTTTAAAAAAATTAAAAAATATCAGGTATGTGGTTTGTGTTGTTACTCTACGACTGTACAATTTTTTTTTCTACAGCTCCATCTAGTGGTGTAAATATGGGCCGGGCTTGGAGGGCCCGGCCCGGTCGGCCTGCCAAGGATGGCGGGCTGTGCCTGGCACGGCCCCCATTCTTGGCACGTGCCGGGTCAGGGTTCCAGGCACGGCGTGCCGGCCCGGCACGGCACGCCAGCACGGCTTGTCAGGCCCAACGGTCGGCATACCGGGCCGGCACGCGTGCCGACCGTTGGGCCCGCTGAATATTTTATTTTATTTTTTTAATTTTTTTTAAATATAACAGTTTTTTTATAAAAAAAAACCATTGGCTGACGTCAGCCAACAGTTATGTTTTTAAAAAACTATAAAAATTACAATTTGCCCCCCTCAACTCTTGTCTTTTATATTTTTACCCACTTTTCTAATTTTTCTATAAATACTCCCACACATTCCACTTTTCATTCACTTTCTCTAATTCTCTCAATCTCTCCATTCTCAAACTCTCTATACAATTTCAATTATTCTTAATTTCATTCTTACTCTCTCTCTACTATTCTACACTACTAATATACTATTATAATACTTTATTAGTAATTTATTATTATATAACTATTATTCTCTAATCTCTCCACCAAGACACCAAAGTTCAAACTTTGAATTAATTCATTAAATAAAATAAAAAATGTATCTATAATCTATTATTATAAACATTTTTTTATTATACTAAAATAATAATATGTAAAAAAATTAAAATAAAAAAAAAATTGAATGTGGGCCGGCCCATTTGGCCCACCTAATTGGCCCACGTGCTGGCCCGGCCCGGCACGCGGCACGGCATGGAGGGGCCGTGCCGGGCCCCCATTTAGGAAAACGGGTCGTGCCAGGCACCGCCCGTTTTCCTAAACGGGCCGGGGGGCCGTGCTGATGTGGGCCGGGTCGGCCCCCTTTTGCACCACTAGCTCCATCAGGTCTGAGTTAATTTTAACTCTCAATATTTACAAACAAAAATTGTTTTCTCACCATTGTTATAGCTTTATACAGGTAATTGTTTTTATTTTTTTTATTAAATAATTTTATTGTATTTGATTAATTTTTTTTATTTAACTTATTTTATTTGAATTTCTTTTTGAATATTTGTTTGTGCGGTTCTCACCATTTTCAAACATAAGTTGTCTTCTCACCATTGTTACAACTGTAACTAAGTAAATTTTTTAATTGATTTCAATATTAAATAATTTTATTGTATTGGGTTAAATTTTTATATTTAATTTTTTTACTTAATTTATTCTTCATAACTTGTATGAGAAGTAAACATTAATTCTCACCATTTTCAAACACAAGTTGTCTTCTTACCAATATTGTTACAGCTCTATCCTAGTAAAAAAAATTTATTGTTTTTTTATAAAAAAATTTAATTGTATTGGATTAAATTTTTATATTGAACTTCTTTTATTTGAATTTCTTTTTCAAAACTTGTTTGTGTAGTTTTTACCATTTTCAAACATAATTTGTCTTCTTACCATTGTTACAATTGTATTTAGGTAATTGTTTAATTGATTTTGATATTAAATAATTTTATTGCATTGGGTTAAATTTTATATTGAATTTGTTTTTTTTTAATTTGTTTTTCGTAACTTGTATGTGCAGTAAACTTCAATTCTCATCATTTTCAAACACAAGTTGTCTTCTCAGAAAGCAATTTTTGTTTGTAAATGTTGAAAGTTAGAGTTAACTCATACCCGTAGATTTTTTTTTTGTAGAGTCCTAGAGTAACAACACAAATCACAGACCTAATATATGTTTTTTTTAAAAAAAAAATTGATATTAAATGAAGAAGGCCAATCTAGGAAATTAGTTGTTGGATTGTATTGTAAATAAAATGAAAAAGTAAGCTATTTATAAATGTTAGATTTTTAATGTAAAACATTTATTGCTGTCCATATGTCAACACATGCACAGAGAGTGTGTTGAGAGAGTGGATTGAGAGAGTAAATTTAGCACTCCTCCATTGATAATATCATAAGAGGAGTGCTAAATTCACTCTCTCAACTCACTCTCTTAATCCACTCTCTCTTCCTATGATGACATGTGTATACCTTCTACTTTTTTTACATCAAATTTAGAACCATATAAATGTATTGTTTTCTTTTTTAATGTTACTTACAATTCAAATTTATATTCCCAAATTACCCTTTTCTTTTATAATATATAAAACCAAAATTAATATGTTAAAAAATACCTAGAATTAATATATATATATATATATATATAATTTAACTGTACATTCAAAACCATAAAAATAGGTTAAAAAGAGATGTTTTAAAGCCAATCTAAAATAACTATTTTATTCTACATGTAAAATAAACAATTTAATTAATACTTAATATAATAAAATAAAATTGCAATGGTAAAAGACTAATTAATATGCAATTATAATATACAATTTAATTAGTATAATATGCGGTTTAATTGCATACTATATATACATTTATTTATTTATATATTGTTTTTTTAATATTACAAGATTTATATAATGTTAAAGTTATTAATTTTGATTTTTTTAAACATTTAATTTTGGATTTTATTTATTTAAGAAGAAAAAAGGGTAATTTGGAGAGATGTTAGTTGGTTTGAATGGTAAATAACATTAAAAAACAGTGCATTTATATGGCTTCAAATTTAATATCAAAAAAGTAAAATGTGTACACATGTCATTACATGAAGAGAGAGTGCATTGAGGGAGTGAATTTAGCACTCCTCATATCATAATCTTAACTTGATACTCAATCATTACAGCTCAGTGTGGCTAGATGAAAAAACGCTCATTCAGCCTACCAATGGTTCAAGTTTAAGTCACTGTCATTCGGTGGTGTTAAGAACACGAAAATCAAAATTTTGGAAGGTCAAAATAAAAAACTCTTAAAATATAAAGCTAATTTCATAAATTCTTAAACTCTTTTTTTTTTTTTATCAAAATGTGAGCTTTTTTTTTGGGTGAGGGGTTTAGGGATGCCATTGGATCAGATTTCCAAAATCCATCTTCATTTCTATGTAAGCGAGGGGGATTCGAAGAATCCTCAAATGAGATATCCATCTATACTCCGTCTATCCCAAATCCATGTATCCCAAATCCCATGAAAAAAATATAATTTTTTTTATACTTTATTACATGAGAAAAATGTAACCAGCATATGTAATAGTAAATTTTATGCTATTTAAAGGGAGAAACAAATATTTGTCATAAAAAATGGGAGAAACAAATCTTGAAAGATATTCCATAAAATATTGTCATGTGTAATTTAACATAGAAATTGGGCACAAATACATGAGTCCATTTTTGCTCACCACTACAAAGGGGTTTGAGCATTCCTCCCAAAAAGATGACATGTGTCTAGAGATGAATAAATTTGTCCAAAATGATTACAGTGTTTGGACAAATTTACCCCCTCAAATTCAAATAACATAAATTCAACAAAAGAAGAATAAATTTGTCCAAAAAGATAAAAGTGTTTGGACAAATTTACCCAATCCATGGACATGGGGGACACATCCATTAAAAATTCAAATAACATAAATTCAACAAAAGAAAATCATATCAAATAAAACTTCAAATCACAATTTTAATAACTTCTATAATTAGAAGGGGAATTATCATTTTGGTTCCAATGTTTTTTTTTGAATTATGACTTTTTAAACTATCTTTCCCTTTTAGTTCCTGTGGTCCCTATGTTTTCAAAACCCCATTAATATGGTCCTCTTTGTTAGTCGGCCGTTAGTCAACTTTAACGGTTTCAAAGGTAATTTCATCTTAAAACCAAGAATATGCCACGTGTCAACACCAAAAAAAAAATAAAAAAATAAAAAAAAATTAAATCTCCATCATCCAAATCTTATATATATATATATGGTGGAGATATATTTATTTTTTAAAAAATAGTTTTTTTTTCTTAAAAAATAGGTTGGTTGATCTCCCCGTCCATCTCAAATATGGAGAGTGGTGATCAAATTACAAAAAAATTAGAAAAAAGATTAGAAAAACCAAAAAAAAAAAAACAATATAGAGATCCAACAGATCTCTTGGATCTCCACCTTCATCTGGATCTCTATCACGTCGGGATCTCCATCACATATGGAGACCCTGCGCACTCCATCACACGATGGACCTAATTTGTTTTTTCATTTTTTGTTTTTTATTTAAAGAAAATAAATGGTCATGGGTAAAAATAGTCATTCAACGTTTTATATGACTGTTGACCGTTAAAAATCTGGTTATGAGACCAAATTGATGAGTTTTTGAAAACATAAGGACCACATGAACTAAAAAGAGAAATATAGTTAAAAAATCATAATTCAAAAAAGCATAGGTACCAAAATGATAATTCCCCTAATTAGAATTAATAATTATATTTACATAATAATTTATTTATATTTTTAAAATACTAAAATCGATAATGGAGCCGGGTGAATATGGATATTCATAGATGATATTCATCTCCATCCTCGAAAATAAAATGGATATTAAGATATACATCTACACTCCGTCATTGATATAATAGTATCCATCCTCATTCTAAATAAAACGGATTCTTATGGATATCTGTATCCATGTATATTGAAGTCAAATTTTTAAGTTAATTTAGCCTTACATATTTTATATATTTGGAAATTAACAACAAAGTTTTATATAAGATCCATCAAAAAAATCTTTCAATCTAATAATGTCTAGGTTCGAGTCTCCGACTCACGTAACGAAACGACCATATATCGTACAAAACAAAATAAATTAATTGGAATTTTAAATTATATTACAAAAAAGATTAGAAGTTTTTATTTAAAAATTGTTAAATTATAATGATTTTTTTTATACTTTTAAATTTTGCACCATGCATCACCCATCCTGATGCTACCATGTCAGAGCACCTAAGACCTTCTCCTATATCATAGGTGTATTTAGATACTAAAATACTTAATAATATAATTAACTTTCAACGGTTTCTTGATTTTTAAAACAGTTTCAAAATAACAAATCAAACCCTCGTCACTAGGTTTTTTTAAGAAGAATTTGACAAATGTTTTTAGACAAAATTTTAAGATTGCATTTTTTTTTCTTTTAAATGTTACAACTATTATAATAGGACTGTCGGGACCTGTCAAGATCAGCTAATACATGTGCAGTTCGGATGGTTGTAAAATGGGAAGAAAACTCTTCACAGTTGCTTATAAAATACGCTTGGTGGGACCTAGAGGTGCCCACGGTTTGGTTAAACCGTGTGTATAAAACCGAAACCGACCATCCAAAACCGAAACCGAAACCGTAACCGAAACCGTCGGTTACGAAACCGGTTGGAAACCGGTTTCGAGCCGGTTCGGTTACGGTTAGGGATATCCCAAAACCGCCCAAAACCGGCGGTTTGGGGCGGTTTTTATAAAAAAAATAAAAAAAAATCAACCAATAGAAACGTGCCACGTGGACAAAAAGACAAAAAAAACAACAAAAACCGAAACCGAAACCGTCCAAAACCGAAACCGAAACCGCCCAAAACCGAAACACAAACCGCCCAAAACCGGCGGTTTGGGACGGTTTTGGGCGGTTTATATATTAAAAAAAAAAAAATCTAACCAATAGAAAAGTGACACGTGGCCATAAAAATTAAAAAAAAAAAAATAAACCGAAACCGAAACCGAACCGAAACCGAACCGAAATCGAAAACCAAACCGGTTTTCTCGGTTCGGTTACGGTTTGGGTGGCCACGGAACCGAAACCGGGGACCTTTCTGAGCTATTGGTCTATCTTGTTAACATGAAATTGAATATGACCTTGAAATCTGAACAGTCAGACAATATCACATAGGAAATATCTAACGGTGATACTACAATTAATTGATACTGTAGGGGGTTTTATTCAATTAGGATTTCAAAAGACTTTTAAGACTTTTTTTAAGTTGATGATTTTTGCAGATTTTTGCAGATTTTTATAGACCTTTTATAGATATTTATAGACATTCATTGACTTTTAAATATAATGTATATTTTGTTTTATCAAAATTATATATTTATCATGTCAATAAAAATATTTTTTCAAATGAATAAAAAAAAACTATCGTTAATTAAATTTGACAAAAACATTCATGTCTATATATATATATGTGATTTTAATTTATTTTTATTTTTATTATATTTTGCATCATAAAGACATTATCCTTTTTTTTAATAATTACTCAATTTTTTTTTATAATTAGTGAAAATATTATAAATTGTTTTTAGAGTAAATGTAGCAAACCGACAATAATGTTAACGTCTCTATGAAAGTATGACATTAAGTATAAAAAATCTATCAAAAATTCATTCAAGTTATTAAGATAAAACATAAAAACTGTACATAGTTGTTGAATAAGACCCATACGTAAACGTGGGTAGTTTGATATTGATCATAATTATATTGAGTCAAGCTTATACGCGACTTTGATTATGACATATTAGCATGGTTAAATAGTGATATTTATCTTTTATTATTTTTATTTTATAAAAATGAAGTTCATTTGATATGTTTTGGTATTGTTTAGTTTCTTTGAAAATATAGGTAAAAAAATAAATCTTCTTAACATTTTTGTCATATTAACAACTCTAATCTTTTTTTTTTTCAAAATACATCACTTTAGGTCTTTAGTCCAGTTAACCAAATTATTAACAGTCAACTATAGCTGAATGTACAAAAGGTCAATTTTGCCCCTAAAAGTTTTAGGTTATTATATTTTAATTTTTAAAATTTCTTTCAAATACTTTTTATATTTTAATATTATATAAAAGTCAAATAAAGAAAAAAAAAATATTTTCTTTAAAAAAAGGATTTTTTTATGAGTAAAATATTAATTTAAATATTACAAATTAAGATTAAAAGATATTTAAAAAACAAAATTCATTTTGAGATCCAATCGATTGAGCTCAACAATAATGACGAATTAGTTAGCACATGCACTGAAAATCTGGATAACATCCCAATCAAGCACAGCTGACAGACCAAAAAAATCTGCGAAATTGATAATAATTGAATATAATAAAAATCAAATTATGAAACGAATTTTTATCAACATCCCAATCTGGGCAACAATGTTTTTTAAAGAAATTTTTTTTTTCTCAAAGTATTAAACCCATCATCTTCTCAGTGTCCTCCACCATCCTCTCAAACAACACCTCTATGTTATTCATCCTCACACTCTCCTCCACCTTGCTTTCCTTCACATTCTCTCCCTTATCTTCCATTCCATCGCCGCCGTCGTTTTCTTCCTGCTTCAAAGACGGAGCATCGTTGTCATCCTTCTCTTCTTCAAGCGATTCGACCAAACTCTCAGGATTCACAGAGGAAGAACTGGACTGCTTTGACTGGTCTCTAAACGACAATCACTCGCCGACGATGGCATAGGAGAAATTTCTTCACTATCATGATTCTCACCATCTTCTTCCGTCCACTTCTCCTCCACCACCGTCTGGTCAACAACAACAACATCATCCACTACCGTCCGATCAAGATGATTGTAGCTGTTGTTGTTAATTTGTTACCGACAACTATGGAGTCCAGATCGTGATTATTATAAACAATTATCATCAACAATTTGATTTTTATATAATATTAAAATATTGAGCTAACAAATTCATGGATGTGCCAAGACTAATTTGATTTTTATTATATTCAATTATTATCAGTTTGATTTGCCTAGATTTTTTTAGACTGTGCTTGATTGGGATGTTGCCTATATTTTCAGTGGATGTGCCGACTAATTCGTCACTATTGTTGAGCTCAATCGTTTGGAGATCCATTGGATCTCAAAAAAATAAATTTCCTTTTCTGTTTTTAAAATAATTTTTAATCTTAATTTGTAATATTTAAATTAATATTTTACTCATAATAAAAAAATCCTGTTTTTTAAAGGAAAAATATATATTTTTTCTTAATTTGTTTTTTATATAATATTAAAATATAAAAAGCATTTGAAAGAAATTTTGAAAATTTAAAATGTAATAACAAAAAACTTTTAGGGGTAAAATTGACCTTTTGTACATTTAGTTATAGTTGACCGTTAGTAATTTGGTCAACTGGATTAAAGTGATGTATTTTGAAAAATCCTAATTGACCGTTAGTAATTTTATAAAAGTCATTAACAGTGTTTTAAAATCCTAGTCGAATAAACACTCCTTAGTATTTAAATTAGGGCAAATTGTACAAATTTTCTATGAATTTAACCAATATTGTACCAAAATTACACATACTTCCCCTGCTTTTTATTGACTAATCGTTGATTAGTTTTAAAATTTTAAATGCCTAAATTACCTATGAATTAATTATTTTATTATAATAATTATTATATTTGATGATTTTATTATAATAAAATTAATTAACTAACCACTTTTTTTATTTAAACGGTTATGAATTTTATTGCAAATAGAACCTAATTAATTAACTAACCATTTTTTATTTAAAAAATATTTTTTTTAAGAAAACTGAAAAACAAATTGATAAAAATGTTTTTTTTTAAAATAAAAAATGGTTAGTTAATTAATTAGGTTCTATTTGTAATAAAATCTCTAACCGTTTAAATAAAAAAATGGTTAGTTAATTAATATTATTATAATAAAATCCTCAAATATAATAATTATAATAATAAAAACAATTAATTCATGGGTAATTTAGTTATTTTAAATTTTAAGGTATTAGTAAATGAAAAGTAGGGTAAGTATGTGCAATTTTAGTAAAGTTACATTTGAGTGCAGTATTGGTTAAAGTCATGGGAAGTTCGTGCAATTTGCCCTTTAAATTACTTACCAAATACCAACTCACACTCTCTCATAGTCAGCTGCATAGCATTTCAGTGATCAATTCAATTCATCATCATCATCAAAATCTCAGGAGCTATCTAAAGAGAAATCATGTTGACGCGATTCTCTTCGCTTCAACGAGGTCATTTTTCTTACTTTCTAACTCATTTTTTTTATTTAATTTAAACTTGTTTTATTTGTTTTTTGTGTTTTGAAAAAAAAAATTGAATTTGTTTTGAAGTGAGGAATTTAAAATCTGTGAGGCCTCAGATTTTCGCTAAGTTCTCTACATCCCCAGAGCTATCTTCGAAGCTGCGTAATCCTCCGGTAAATTCTCTGCTTAGGCTCTGTTTGTTTCTCGAGAAAGTGTTTTCCGGGAATATTTAATTGTGATGTTTACGAGTTATGGTCAGGTTGTTTGTATTCTGTTTGTTTGCTGAGATATGTTAACAGAGAGAGAATATTGAAAATTGGAATTTCAAATTTCGAATATTAAGTTTAAACTGAAATGGATCGACAATTTTACAATCATTTATACACGCATCGACTTTTTTTCCCCTTTTTTTCTTTATTGACATACAGAAAATAAAAACTGCAGTGATGAATTTGATTTTGTAGTTTCAGAGATTTTATGATCATGCAGAAGTGAAATTCTGAACCGAGTTTAATTCCTTGCAATCAAACAAACCCTTATGTTTGATCCTTCATGTGCACACATTTACGCTTGTGTGCGTGTGTTTTGGGGAGGAGTGGGAGGATTATGTTATTGGGGAACCCTTATCTTATAGGGTTTGAGTGATGGAAAAATTTGTATTAGTCTCATTGCATCTAATGTTTTGAAAGGATGAGATTTTTTGTTTAATCGAAATTCTGTAAGTTAAAGGGAACCTAGATATATGTACACATTCTCTAGTGCTAATGTTTTACTTATTTAACAATTATTTGGACCTAAATTCTAGTAATTTTTTAGGAAGGCAAAAAGTTATTTGCTAGTATAGTAATATAATTTTATTGTTTGTGTTGTATCAGAGGGTCCCAAATCTTATCGGTGGTACTTTTGTTGATTCAAAATCATCGGCATCCATAGATGTTATAAATCCTGTGAGTATATAGAATATTATCTTCTTCTTCTTTTTTAATGTCTATATTAGCTTAATATTGTAGAACATTTTAGTTTCTTTGCGGGTTCAATGAATTTCTGAATTGGCAATAGGCAACACAAGAAGTTGTTTCTCAAGTTCCTTTGACTACAAATGAGGAGTTCAAAGCTGCAGTGTCTGCAGCAAAGCAGGCATTTCCATCCTGGCGTAACACACCTATTACTACGCGTCAGCGTATCATGTTTAAGTTTCAAGAGCTTATTCGGAGAGACATGGTATGCTTGTCTCAAGTCTGGGTTTCTACTCCTATTTGTATTTTACTTTTTTCAATAGGGAATTCCAAGTAATGGGAATCACTGTGATCTTGTTTCAGGATAAGCTCGCCTTGAATATTACAACTGAACAGGGAAAGACATTGAAAGATGCCCATGGAGATGTGTTTCGTGGGTTAGGCAAGTGTCTGTTATTGATACTTGTTCTTTGGCTAGATTTTCATGGCATGAAGATGGTTGAGCTCAATTTGTATGGCGGAGGACTATAAATTTTCTGTCTCTTTCGTTTTTGGGTTTTTGTTACAGAGGTGGTGGAACATGCATGTGGAATGGCGACCGTACAAATGGGGGAATATGCGCCCAATGTATCAAACGGAATTGATACTTACAGCCTTAGAGAGCCTCTTGGCGTTTGTGCAGGGATTTGTCCCTTCAACTTTCCAGCTATGATTCCCTTATGGGTAAGCTTGACATTATATTCTTGCCCTGTATTCAGTTGCTTCCATTAAATCATTGTTTCAATAAACAGTCATAACTCATTTGGTATTAGAATGTTACTTTATGTCATTACTGTAATCAAACAAAAGGTTGGAAGTATTACTTCAAAAAATTAATGATTAAGAGAAGTTGAACGACGGTGCTAGACTGAATTAGTTATTTCTTAAGGTTAACTTTTTATTTTTGTGCCAGCACAAGGCATTAAAAGGTCTTAGTGGCTGTCAAAATATATTTAATTGCTTAGTTTATTACTTTACTGCAGATGTTCCCAGTAGCAGCAACGTGTGGTAATACTTTTGTTTTAAAGCCATCAGAAAAGGATCCAGGTAAGCGTGATTTTCATAATAATTTGGTGCTAAAATCCTCTTAGCTTTATCGACTACTTAGAAGTACTGTGTGTGCTGTTCTAGAGCAATAAAGAACTTCCCCCTAGAACTTGGTTTTTCAGACAAAGTTTGTTTTGACTTTTGTGATAATACAGATTATTTATCCTGTTGAAACTTTAGCATTTCTCAAGTTTGTAAGCTGAGCTTTGCAAAGTGGCTGTAGACATACATGCAATGCCTTGTGGTACCACAAGAAACATTTGTGAACAAAACTATTCCCTAACTATCATTTGAATGAATTATTTTAAGCAGTTGATATAATATAATTTATTCCCTTAATTCCCATCTTGAGTTTATGGTTTCTCTTTCCATCTTTTTTTAATACACATATTCCATTGCAGTTTGATCATAGACCACTACTTCCTTCCATTTTTTACATCAGTTTTCTTTATTTAATATATAAAGTTTTTTCTTGAGGATTCTTGCAGGGGCCTCTATTATGCTTGCCGAGTTAGCAATGGAGGCTGGTTTGCCTAAAGGGATTTTGAATATTGTTCATGGCACGAATGTATGTTCTTACCGATACAGTGTGCTCTTATTTAATTTGTTAGTACCTTACCTCTTTGTTTCAGAAAATGCACTCGAGGACTACATAAAATATTTTAATAACCTTCACTTTTAAGATGTTAGAAAAATATTTTATCTATCTTCGCTTTTAAGATGTTGAAAAATATTTTCTTGATCTTCCTTTTTAATAAGTTGAAGAATGCTTTATCGGTCTTCACTTTTAAGATCTTGAAGTAAATATTATTGATCTACACTGCTAAGATGTTGAAGTTTTCATTTAAATCTTTCTTCAAGAATTTTAAAATGTTACCAGTCAACATCCTTCTGTTCTGTGAAAAATAATTTTTTTATTCACAATTGTTTGTCATACATGGTGTTGTGGCACTTCTATGCATTGATGTCACTGATGTTGTATCTCAAAATTGGTTTTCTTAATGCAATTCACTATGTGGCAGGATATTGTTAATGCTATTTGTGATGATGACGATATCAGAGCTATCTCATTTGTTGGTTCAAATATTGTAAGCTACATATAGACCTCAGCTTCTGAGAACCATTCTTTCTCTTCTCAAATTTGGTTCTTTTCTTCTTTCTTTCTTTATTTTTTTGCTACTTAAATTGAGTGTTCTTAGGTGATGCCATGTTTTTTTTCTATAGAGTTAAGGGTTGTTGGCCTAGTAAAGTAGTAAGTGGGAAATGGTGATCATTCAAGATGATGTTCTGGAGTTGTCTGTGGCTTCTGGTCTATTTAGCATCAAAGGGAAAATGGAAAGATTTTTTATAGTGTGATTTGATTATATGGCTGGTAGGGCCGTAGAGGGGATATTTAATTGATTAGTTGCATTATTATATATAATGGTCAATATTTTGGTGGGAATTGTTTCTAAAGCATCGTATATCAAATATTCAAGAATTTAGTTGGTTTTGGTTGCTCATGAAATCCTTCCTATTTGTTTTGTTTTCTCTTATTTAAATTTTTTGTTTTGTATCCAGTATACTCCGTAGAGTTTTTGTAGGATGTGTGAACCACCACATTTTTCTTGTTTCCATTTTTACGGAAAAAACTAAAGGATATTTTAGGATTATGGTTTTCTTTCTTATCAAATGCATATTGCAAAATATTATGGAGAATATAGGCTTTATCCAAAACAACTTCAAGAGTTTATTTGAAAATCTACAATTGGTTTCTTCCGACTTTTTGGTGGTGCACCTAACATAAAATGGTTTTAGAGTATGTGTCTTGTTGGTGACTAGACTGAATTCAGATTTTCATTTTTAGTATTGTTTTATATTTTCTTCTTCTGAATATGAAATTTTATAGTTGTTTATTTAACTGTTTATATAGTCGTAGTATTGTAGCCTTCTTATTACACGTACTGCATCATTGCAGGATTCAACTACTATCGCAATTTTAGACCTATGTCTACACAATCTTTATGCATTTTACAAGTAAACCTGGAATACATAAATCTTGACAAGATCATCTTTTAAAGAAATGGTTTGCAAGAAACATAAAACTTTAAGGGTGATTTAGAATGAAAGAAATATATTTTTTTTAAAAAATAGGACACTCAGGCTTAGTTTTTGGGCTTCCAGGATTAAAAAAAAATAGGTGATCCCACAGTTTTGTCTTTGGTCTTTGTTTTTGTAGGACTGTTTTTCCACTTCTTGTATAACCTCCCCTTTTTTCCATTGTAATAATATGTCTTTTGTTTCTGATCATGAAAAAACAAAGGCTGGCATGCACATATATGCAAGAGGATCTGCTAAAGGGAAACGCGTTCAGGCAAGTACATTTCTTACTTTAGTCAGAAGCAACTGTTTCTAATGGGCAATATAGATTTGATCTTTATCTATTTCAGTTGAAGTTGAAATCAATTCACTACCTGATTAACTTTTGTGTTCAGTCCAATATGGGAGCCAAAAACCATGGAGTTGTTCTACCTGATGCTAGCGTGGATGCTACTTTAAATGCTTTAGTTGCGGCTGGCTTCGGTGCTGCTGGACAAAGATGCATGGCACTAAGCACAATAGTTTTTGTTGGAGACTCAGAATCATGGTATTGCTTGTTCTAACTTCGTCCTTTTCCATTGGTGCTTCATGCTTGTACCTTTATCTTATATATTGTTTAATTTATCTGTCTTGAGTTTTGAAAACATTGAGACTGCTTTGTTTTCTGAAAGTTTTGGTTCATGGTTGCCAAGCTCAAATGTCACACATTACACCTCACCTCTCCCCCTTTCTGAAATTTAAATAATTGCCTGATTTTTTACCCCATAATTTTACTTTATTTGTTATTGCTATAATTAATATGCCCATATGAGTCAAGGAGGTTGCCCTTGCTGGTGTTTAGGACTGAACCTACTGCCTAACGAAAATTTCATGGGTAATTTATATGGTGTTCTTATTGTTGCTGAAGGAAAGCTGATTTTACACTATTGAGGAAACTCAGTTTGGAATCGTCACAAGAGATTAGATTATTTGCATTTTCAAAAATATATTGTGGCATTACTAATCACAAAATGGTTGCATAAAATAAAGAATTAGGGAATCTTTATAAAAGTTCATTCTAGGGTATAAAATTGCAGAAGGGGAATGAATTGAGTTTCAGTGCGTTCAATTTCTTATCTAACTTGGTGTAAAATGAAATTTTCTACACAGTTGTATGTTAGGCACTGTACAATCTATATAATGGAGAAATTGGTTAGGATATTATCTAAGCACGTTTTAGTGAACTACAGTGGTATCAATCTCCTTTTGCAAACATGTTTTTCCCTTTATAGTGAATATCTCAAAATACAATGCCCATAAAAGATTATCTTTGGTATGTGATAGTAATGATACTCTCATGTTTTGAAATGTTTATTTGAACAAGATTTGTTTTTTTTTTCCTTCTAAATTAGTTCTATGATATTGATGGACAAGAAACACCATATTTGATAGGTTTGGTTATAACCTTTGCTAGGGAGAACAAACTGATGGAGCGTGCAAAGGCACTTAAAGTAAATGCTGGAACAGAACCTGATGCAGACCTTGGTCCAGTTATAAGTAAACAGGTCAGTATAAATTTCAAGAACTTTGCACCTCCTCTATGCTATCCCTGCTTAGTTGATTATCTGAATTTCAACAATTTTCTATGTGTTAGTGTGAGTTTGTATTCTCTAAATTTTGCTTGGGAATATTTCTCGCAATCACAGGCCAAGGAACGGATTTGCCGATTAATTCAAAGTGGTGTTGATAGTGGTGCCAGGCTACTGCTTGACGGGAGAAATACAGTGGTATTTTATGATATACCATTACTTGTGGCTTCTTCAAGACTTTGTGATTCTATGATATGAATTTTCTTTTTGGTATCCATTGTCCTTTATGCATGAACCATGTAAATAACTAGAAATGAGTAAAGCTAGAAATATCACATATAATCATATTAAAAAGCAGTGCTCAGGGAAACAATATAAATACTAGGGTAGTACTTGAGTTTGAATTTGCTCATTAATACACAATTGATCATCATTTTCACATAGAAGTAACTTTGGTTAGGGGTGAATCTGACAACATATCAACTCTTAATTAGGACTTAGGAGTATTAAACAACAAAGGCATCAACCTTTCTTCCTCGGCTCTCGTTTTCCCTTCTGTCCTCTCTCTCCATCAAATCTCATTTCTTCCTTCTTTTTTTGATATATGAATGAATAACTAAATCGAAAGGCATGCACTAAAATACAAACAGCCACTCTCCCTCCCATGTGGTGATAAAGGAACCTAGCAAGAAAGAAACCAAAGGGAACTAACCTGCTTATCCTTCACTTTCATCCTCTAACTGGCATATTTGGTCTTTGATTGGGTCTTCGGTTACTAATAAGTTAAACTCTCTCACATTGTAAAATGAAATTGATCTGCTGCAATGTTTATTTATGGCTGGTGACAACAGGTTCCAGGATATGAGCATGGCAATTTTATTGGTCCAACCATCTTAACTGATGTCACAGCTGACATGGAGTGTTACAAGGTAAGTTAGTTTCTGTTCAATGATCTTTTGCTGTGTTTTTTAGAATGTGAAAATTTTATCATTCCAAGAGTATGCTAGACTTGGGCCTTGAAACTCGTACGTACCTAACAATTCTACATTGGTCTGCAGGAAGAAATCTTTGGCCCCGTTCTTCTTTGCATGAGGGTGTGTTGAAATACTGTTTTAATGTTTCTCAGTTTATATAACTTTTCTTTGATTAGATAGCAATATGTTTACATATATTTGTCCTCTCTCTTGACATTTAGGCCGACAGCTTGGAAGAGGCGATAAACATCGTTAACAATAATAAGTAAATCCTTGAGTATAGCTTCTTTTAACCTTTAAATCATCATTTTAGTATGTGTTTTACATCCAAGTTATAATATGCATACAGATATGGCAACGGAGCTTCTATATTTACATCATCCGGTGTTGCTGCAAGGAAATTCCAGACTGAGATTGAGGCTGGGCAGGTAAAACTCAACCCCTGACAACTTGTCTAGGTGTTGCTTTTGAAAGTTGGATATAACTTGGATTGAAAATGATTAAGAGATGCAACTTTAAAGCTTGTGTTTACAAGTCATAGATCACTTTTTCTGCCACATATTTACCCTTTTTATGCTATAATTTTACGGTTCTTAGATATAAATTTTGGCTTAGTAGTCTTCCGGCATGGGTTTTATGTAAATCCTAAGAATAGATAGTTCAACCAGCAGTGAGGTCATTTCTTCTTGGAGCGTTAGAAAAAGCTAATTATTATTGCTTTGAAACAGGTTGGCATCAATGTTCCTATACCAGTTCCCTTGCCCTTCTTCTCATTTACTGGATCAAAGGCTTCTTTCGCAGGCGATCTTAATTTCTATGGTAAATATATGATTCCTACGTGGCTTTTCCTTGTCCTCTCTATCCTTTACTACATTTATTTCCATCTTAATTGTTCTAGACTTATAGTTGCATAAAAGTTAGATTTTATTTACAGGCAAGGCTGGAGTGAACTTTTACACTCAGATCAAAACAGTAACTCAACAATGGAAGGACTTGCCTGGTAGCAGCGGAGTTTCACTGGCAATGCCAACATCTCAGAAGTTATAAAAGGTTACAATGAGAGTAATCAACTTCTACATTCAGAAATTGTATGAATTATCCAATAATTTAATAACATGACTTTTTAATTGTATGTGCATGCTTTCTTCTACATTTTCGTTTTCTTTTTTCTTTGGGTAGAATGAAATATACTGTTTAGTATAGAATGTCCAATTCACATTTAATGAAAATAGATATAAACGCAGAGACTGAAAACTGCAGCCGAAGAGGGAAAAAGCCATTGTTCAATGTGGGAAAAACCAAAAAAGATTACATGTTGCCAATTCAAACTCTACATTTAGTAGGATTAATCCTCCATTACCCATATAAACCATTCACTGTACCTTAGACATGGCAGCAGCCAAAGCATTAACTTCTCGAGTCAGGGCCAAGTGCTTCTTCCCATAGAGGTGATAGTCCATGTCGTCTATGCTATCGCAGCTTATACTGCATATTTTGCACCACCACAAGGGCTCTCTAGACTCCACATATTTTATCCTTAGGCCTCGTAACTAGTAATTTTTCTTTCTTTGTTTATATGCACTATCCTCTATGCTTTCGCATTGTTGGTTCTTAGGTCTCAGCTCATCGCAGGCAGCTTTGTGTCGTCTTCCCGAAGGTGAGATATGTGTGTTATCTCACTTTGAGTTGTTACTTGACATAAGGAGCATGTCCACTCCTTGATTAGATTAGAAACTTGGATTTCAGATAACTCTCCACCTGCTTCTTCCACTTTTTCTGAGATTTCTTTGATTTCTGCAGCAGCTAACTTGTGAATGCAAGAACAACATTAAATATTTCAACTTTCTCGGCCTGGTTTTACGTGAAAATTATCACAAATATGCAAAGCAGCAACTTCCTTGAATAAGAGGAGCTGTGTTTAAAATGAAAATGAAACTAATATTGAACTTTCATTTTTAAGTTCAATTTGAATATGCTTCTAGTGGTTGAAGATACCTTATTAATATCTGACAATTTTTTCAACTTCGTTTGAGACTTGGACATCAGAATGAAGTCATCATCTTCCGACAATTGTTGAACTTCCCTTTCCACATTTTCGTCAATTGATTTCTCGTGTGACCGGATTACGATCTTGAGAACTATGGTTATCTGACACCCTTTCAACAGTTAAAAACTGCATGATTTGCAAAAGAGAACCACAATTTTTTTCCTTCAATAATCATAGCCAGCTCATAATTGAATGATAAATAAAATAGAATGACATAAACATATAATAAACATGAATTTAGTATCCTAACTCGATTATTATATAGGCAGTCGCATACCTCAGTAGAAACCAGTTCCTCACAACCTTCAGATCCATTTTCTTGAACCTCAGCTTGAATTTTGTTTTTGTTTGATTGCAGATCCTTACAATCCTTCAACATATTGATGACAATTTTTGTGTCACAGAGCAGGTGTTTATAAACATAAAAAGCACCGTCGAACTTGTGCATCACCGAGCAACAAGTAATTATCAGCTTCATGTATGGCCAGAATAGTAGCCTGTAGAGTTATTCCTTGGAAAATAATTATAAGGATAATCAAAATACAACTGAGTCGAATAATGTTATTCATTGCTCATCACATTTCGTGCATTGTCCAGTATAGGAATAGGAACGGTCATAGTAAGAGTGCAGACATTTGTTAGTTAAAAGCAGTTTCTGGGTCTATTTCGTATTACTTGATCAGAGTTTATGCACATAAACTTACCATTGAAGTAGAAAATGAAAAGAGTGTTCAAAGAGTAAAATCAATGAAAACAGAACCCAATAAGCCACCAACATGCGACACTTTGATGAGCTTAAATCACTCTCTATCGCCTTTATAGAAGCATACAAAGGATAAACCAAACCCAAAAGGGGAATGCAAGTACATATCATTTTCACAGATAATTAAGTCAAGTGAGAACAAGCATATATAAATTCATTAACCTTAGTCGTTTTACAAACATATATAATTACCATGCAAGAACATCAAAGCATTTCACAGCAAACTTGACAATCCCAAGAAAACCCATTTCTAATTCAATCTCTTTGTATCGTTTTTTTTTATGGTTGAGCAACTGCTAAGAACAAGGGCTTTAAAAGCAAATCCAGCGGTCGCTTCACCAAAATTGACGCTTCGGTTTCCTACCCATTATTCTTCAATTCTTGACTGTGAAAACAAGTTAGTAGAGAAATATGGATAGTTGCTTCATAAATATTTTTTTTTCGGGTGTTTTAATGAAATTAAAAAGTAACAATCACTATTTGGATTCTTATTTAAATAAATAAATAAACAACAAGAATGATTCCAATGGCATCTGGGTTTCTTAAAGGTTTAATATTAAAATCATTTCATCGTCTTTCAACTATTATTGAATGTCTAGATATATATGCTTTTATTTAAGAAACATCATTTATGGACTAACAAACAATACTTTTATTTGGTAAATGTCAAAGGGTTTAATGTTTAATTCATATAATTAAAGTTTAAATAAAGATATTTTAGACTTTTTAACATCAAAACTCAATCAATTAAACCATTTAAAGTTAGTCCACATGAGATGTTTCTAAAATAAAAACATTTTTATCGAGACATCCAATAATAGTTCAAATGTGAGATGAGGTCTTTTATATTAACCCTTTCTTAAATTGACTAAAATACTAAGAGCAACTCTAACAGACTCGTTAATTGAGGTCGTTAGAAAAGTTAGATGAAACTTTGTTTATTTTATTTTATTATTTTTTATAGCCATCATTACTTGTCTTAACAACTTTGTCTGATTTTAAATTTTATATTTCATATTATCATTAAAATAATATAAAACTATTTCTATTTGAAGAGTCTTTTAGAATGAGTCTTCTTTTCTCACTCTTCAAATTACCATATAGGTAAACAAATTGATATTTGAGAGGCTTTTGGAGTTGCTTTAAGAGCATCCCAAAAGACTCTTCAAATAAGATATTTGTTAAAGCCAAACAACCCACGTCAGCATATTTGACTCTAACATACTCTTCAAATGACATTTTTCAAATAAGATTTTGCTTCTCTCTTTTCAATATTGAAGAGCAACTTCTACCTCTTCAATTATTATTATATTATTTTTTATATCACATCATCATTAATATTTAACATTTATATATTTTTTATCTTTTTAATTAAATTTAATTAATATATAATAAGTTTTAATTTATAAATTTTATTATCATAAAAATTATACCATTAGAAATGTCTCATCTAAATCTTTAAAATGAGACTAATATTGAATATTTAATAATAACATATTAATAATTTGGAAGGTCATTCAAATTATTTTCATAACCATCTAAAAATAATATTAGTTTTATATCCATGAAACTAGTGCATTTAAAAAATTAAATACTTTCATTAAAATAATATAAACATAATTCTAATTGAAGAGTCTTTTAGAACAACTCCAGACTAGTTAATTGAGATTGTTAGAAAAGTTAAATGAGCCACATCAGCAAATTTGGCTCCAACAGACTAGTCAAATTGTATTCTTCAATTGAGAACATCTTTATCACTCTTCAATATTGCCGAATGATTTCTCACTTTTCATATTTTATTTTATTATTTTTTATAACCATCATTAATTACTACACCAACTGGCTTTGACAACTTTATCTGATTTTAAATTTAAACAACCCTTTATAATTTCAACCATTTCAAAAAGCTCAATTTTAACAAAACCTGTAAACAACAAACAACTATATTTTAACGGCTATAGAATTTTTTCACCCAATAAATATCATTAAATCTGACTAAAAATTAAATGCTTTCATTAAAATAATATAAGACTATTTCTATTTGAAGAGTCTTTTGGGATGAGTATTTTTTTTCCACTCTTCAAATTGCCATATAGATAAACAAATTGATATTTGAAGAGTGAAATTAGAAGAGGCTTTTGGGGTTGCTCTTAGAAGAGCTCTTCTTTTTTCACTCATCATATTGCCACATAGGTAAGCAAATAGACATTTGAAGAGTGAAAATAGAAGAGTTTTTTGGTGATACTCTAAAAACTCAAAATTAACCCCAAATTTAAGTTATTGCTAAAATTGAAAAGAGGATTCTAAATCAAACAAATCATAAAAAGGGCAATTCTTATTCTAAGTTATTAGAATCCGAAAAAAACGATCTAAAAACGGAAAAACGGAAATCAATAAGGTCAAATATGGGGATCAAATCGATACGTTTCCAATATATTATGAACCCAAATCGGAGATTGTTTACCCCTGCGGAAGCGCCCAAAATGTCCTACATCAATGTGCACATATTTGATACTTCTATCAGATTTTGCTATCATACACAATAAACCATATGATTTGAAACATTGCTTTACTTTTTAGTTAATACAATACTCGTATATATTAAAAAGAACAGCAAATTACATAATTTGTTTTTTCGTACTAGGATAGTAGGATCATAGAATTGTTAGGCATTCCTTATAATATAAGATATCACAAGTCATAAAAAACTACATAAAGGTTATTATGACAATAATGTGCAACTTCAAGGAGAGTTTTAGCTTAGACATATTCGTGGGAGAGTTTATAACAATTTTCTGAGTTTTAAGAAAAATGGATGACAGTTTCAAAAAAAAAAATGGATGACGAATTTTAAAACCTACAATAGTAGCTATAAGTCAAACACTATAGTAGATGGTTAAATTAACCAGAAAAAAAAAGAAGGAAAAAGTGTTGGTTCATTGTGTAAACACCAAATATTTTTAGCAAGTATTGCTACATAGCCTTAATTTTTGTCAAAAACTTGATTTCAAATGTTGGCGAGTGAGTTTTGAGCAAAACATTTAGATTCTTTTTAATATAGCCATCAGCATCTTGTACATTTACAATGGATTACTGAGTATTAAAGTAGGAATAAACCAGACTGTAACTTAAGCATCAGCACCAACGATCCTTGCCAAGTGCTTCTTCGCCGTAAGGCGTGTTTCCATGTTACCCTCACCAGTGCAGCATATATTGCATATGTTGCATCACCATAAATTATCTCTAAGCTCAACACGTTTACTCTTTACTTCTCTTCTGGACCGCTTGAACTGTTATTCTGCTCCTGTTTTGACAGATGAACACATTTCTTAAATTACGTTTAGAAGTGCTTTTATTAAAATCAAAAGCACTTTTTATATGGTAAAAGTCACTTGCCTAGTTGCCTATGCACATTAAAGTATTTTCAAGTAAAAACGATTTCTCTAAGTATATACTTGCAGGGATATATATACCTTAACCTCCGGGGCAGCAGGTTTTTGGATTGTTGGGTCTTTGTTGTGAGCTTCACAAGCAGCTTTGTGTCGCTTACCCTGGAGATGAGAGTTGAGTGTTGTCTCACAATGGGTTGTGAGTTGACATATAGCACAAGTCCACTCTTTCTGGACTTGTTTAGGAACTGGGATTTCAAAACATGCTCCTACTGCTTCCACTTTTTCGCTTGACATCAGATCAGTATCAGGTTTCTTGTCCTCGGTCTGACTGATATAATGCCCCATTAGACTAACCTTTTGTAGAAAAAAATGGGGAACAAATTTCTCTGTTTGACTGATATAATGCTTCGTTGGACTAACCTTCTGTGGCAATTTGGGAACAAATTTCTCCGTATCATTCCTCGTTAGACTAACCTTCTGCAGCAAATGGGGGGGGGGACAAATTTCTCCGTCGGACTAATATCAGGCCCTGTTACACTAACCTTCCGTAAATGGGGGGGAACAAATTTCTCTGCTTGACTGATATCATCCCCTGTTAGACTAACCTTCTGTGGCAAATTGGGAACAAATTTCTCAGTATCATTCCCCGTTAGACTAACCTTCTGTGGCAATTTGGGAACAAATTTCTCTGCCTGACTGATATCATGCTTCGTTGGACTAACCTTTTGTGGGGGAATAAATTTCTCCGTATCATTCCCCGTTAGACTAACCTTATGTAACAAATAAGGGGGAACAAGTTTCTCCGTCTGACTAATATCAGTCCCCGTTACACTAACCTTCCGTAAATGGGGGGGAACAAATTTCTCTGTTTGACTGATATCATGCCCCGTTAGACTAACCTTCTGTGGAAAATGAGGAACAAATTTCTCTGATTGACTGATATCATGCCTCGTTAGACTAACCCTCTGTAGCGAATGGGGAGGAACAAATTTCTCAGTCTGATTGATATTATTCCCCGTTAGACTAACCTTCTGTAGCAAATGGCGGGGAACAAATTTCACATGCTCGCTTGCAGATACTTCCATTATTTTCTCTGCTACTTGTACAGTTTTCACTTCTTTCTGCACTACATTGGGCTCTCTCCATTCTAACTGCACCACAAGGTGCATGTGAGGATTAAGTTAAAGGGAGATTTCGTTAGCCTAGGTATGATTACAATACAAAAACACACATAAAAGAACTTCTATTAATATCAAAAGCACTTTTTTAAATAGTTTAAGTAGTTACAAGTTCACTTTATGATTTTATAGTGGTTGATTGAAAATAAATATATGTAAATGTTTTTAAAGATGCAAAACGTGCTTCGAATATTTTTCTAGAGAAGCACTTAGCAGATACTTAACCTATTAAATAAACTTGCCTATGCACATTAAAGTCTATTGACAGAATACATTTTCATACATTTTCAAGTAAAAGCGATTTCTCTAAGTATATACTTGCAAGCATATATGATATACCTTAATATCTGGGGCAGTGGAAGCTTTGTTTTTGGATTGTTGGGTCTTTATTTTGATCTCCTCACAAGCAGCTTTGTGTCTCTTACCCTGAAGATGAGAGTTGAGTATTGTCTCATTTTCGACTGTAAGTAGACATATAGCACAAGTCCACTCTTTCTGGACTTGTTCAGGTTCAAAAGATTCTACAACTGCTTCCGCTTTTTCACTTACCGTTAGATCAGTATCAGGTTTCTTGTTCTGTGTCTGATTGATATCAGGCCCCGTTAGACTAATTTCCTGTAGAAAATGGGGAACAAATTTCACCGGCTCGCTTGCAGATACTTCTTCATTTATTTGCTCTGCTACTCGTACAGTTTTCTCATCTTTCTGCACAACATTGGGCTCACTGCGTGATAACTGCACCACAAGGTGCATGTGAGGATCATGTCAAGGGAAGATTTCATTAGCCTATGTTTAGTTAAATTACAAAAACACACAATAAATTTTAAATTCTGGAAATGGTTATAAATGTAGACCGAAGATTGTCAAATGGCATCTCGAGAAATGCATAAACCTAGTTAAATACACTCCCTAAAGGACAAGGATAGCAAAAATCAGGTCCATTACTTGGACCTAGAATAGAACCACCATCGAGGGTGAGATAGAATACAACCAATTAGATTCGGATACCCAACCCAGTCGAGATGGTTGTCATTGGTCCATTCCTACTAGAGCATGATCCATATGTAATAAATTAGGCTAAATGAAATGTCACTCAAAAATTAAGTTTGAAGGTCTTAAGAGGCAATTCTTGTTATTATGTTTGTGTCAACCCAAACAGGGTCCGTTTAAGGTGAATCCGGACACAAATTGTCAGATTATTCTTGTCAAAATCACAATCCCAACCCACTAAATTTGTGTAATGTTCATGTGTAGTGTTAAGTTATCAACTCTAATCCAAAGCTCAGATTCTAAAAACTAAGTCTAACCAGTCACAGACCTAGTCACTATGTATTACCATTACTTACCTTAATAGCAACAAGTTTCTCAAGAGCTTCAAGTCCATTCTCTTTTACATATTTCTTTACTTCATTTTCAAAGTTACTACTCTTCGAAAAGGAATCCATCCGCGAATTGAACTTGTTGACGAGAGCTTTTATGTTGATAGAGGCGCATGGACAAACTAGGTGTTTATATGCATACAAAGCACCATCGAAGTTGGGTATCACCAACCAGCATGTGATTACCAGCTTCATGTAAAGCCAGAATGGTAGACTACATGTGACATATTAAGCAAATGAGTAAAGAAAACATATAAAGTAACAAAATTAGCCCAAATTATGTTTTCAATTTTAATCTACTCTATTTCTAGTTATCAAATGTGAAGCTTAATTTCAGTTTATAAGTTTCATTAAAACGGAGGAGCCTACATAGTTATATGAAATTAATCGGAAACCAAAATAGAATAAAAAACCATAATTGACTAGATGAAGTTGGTCCATCCCAGCAGTACTCCCCTCACATCTAGAACATTAAGGTTATGGGTTAGACTCGTATCCCCCTCTGTCAAACCCAAATTATTTACAATTGTTCGTACAAAAGATTACAAAAAAAAAAAAAAAACAAAGAACCATAATATTGAAGATAATATGTCCTATTTTTTTCTTCTTTAATCTCACCAAAAATTCAATTGGAACCCAGATAAATTTAATCAAATTTACTGAAATCGGACCCCAAAAAAAAACAGAGGTAACAAAAGCAGAGGTACATGGAAAAAAAAAAGAGTAGCAAAATTACCATAGAAGTAGGTAATGAAAAGCCTTGTTCAAAAAGGAAAATCAAGGAAAACAGAACCCAATAAGCCACCAACTTCTTACAGTCTGATGAGCTTTCATCATCCGCCTCAATTGCTCTTGTTGAAGCCCATCTGTTGCCAGCAAAAACATCACCATCTTCATCACCATAATCATCATCATAACAACAGAAAAACAGACAAATAATTAAGGTACTTACAGAGGATAAACCAAAGCTAAAAGAGACCTGCAAGTAAATCACAAACAATATCAACAGTAAAATAATGTCCAAAAAAATTTAACATAATTACATATAGTCAAGGATCCAAGTAGCTTTTTTTGTTTTGTTTTTATGTATATTAATGTCTTCTCATCAGTAATCAGGAAATTAACTGCACTAACAAACATGAAATCAGGAAATGTAAAATCTTCTACTAATTTTAACAGCAAATTTTTTCACTTATACATTCAAACTAATTAGTTACTTCGTACCAAAGAAAAGTACATAGATGCATACGTACCATGCAAGAATATCGAAGTATTTCACTGCAAACATGACAAGATCCACAAAACCCATTTCCAATTCGATCTCTTTGACTTCAGTTTACAGAGCAACTGTTTTTTATATTAAAAAGGAGACTTCAAAGAAGAAGAAGAAGAAGAAGAAGACCAGAAGTGAAACACAAGTCCACATAGTTAAGTAAATGAAAGCTTTTCCATTTCAAAGCACAAATTCCAGCGGTCGTTTTCACTTTTCACACTCGAAACCCGAAATGACCCTTCAGTTTCATTAAAATTACGAAATTGTCCCTTTCATATAGAGATTCTGTCATATGATCAGTTACTCGCTCTCGTAGATTGACACGTTTACTTGAGACATTTCAGTACAGTGAAAATTGGCGAGTAAATACAATTATACACGCGTAAGACAACGACAAAATGATTGTTTCGTTGTACTTTCTGCTGTTTCAGAAGCTATACTAACATCTATTTGAGGTATAGAGTTAGGGCTTATCTGTTTTTTCCTTTTAGAACGTATTTGGTATGGCTTTTCAAACAGAGTTTCTAGAGTATATCTTTTTGTAGTAGAGCTTCTAACAAAAAAAAAAAGCTTTTGATTGTGTAAATTACAAAAAAAAAGGTGTTGACAATATATTTTTTAAAATAGCTTTTGGTTGTGTAAATTACAAAAAGGGTGTTGATAATACATTTATAATGAAATAGTTGTATGGGCATTTGAGACAATTTATATATTTTAAAAAAGCTCTAAAAAAGCTTTTTGAAAATGCCCAAAATTTGGGTTTCTCCAAATATATATAAAATGGCTTTTATAAAGGGTAATTAAGACTAATTCATATTTTAAAAAAATTGTTTTGAATTTTACCAAAAAAAAAAAACATCAAAATAGCTTTTAGTATTAAAAAAGTGCTTTTGATCTTTACATAAGTCATACCAAACATACACTTAAAACTTAATGGGTCTGAATCATAATTATTAAATTGTTTTGTTTGTTTTTGTAAGTAGTCATACAACTTAAAAATACTAAAAAATCAACTTAAAATAAAAAGTAAAATATCCCAACTTTTCACTTAATTGCAAATCACTTAATTGAATTAAATGCAATCCAAAATCTTTTCTTCCGATACTATCCCCATATATAATATATTTCCAATTCATCATAATTATATATGGTATAGAAATCTCTATTTTAATATATTGTTTATTTTAAATAGTTTTGAAAAATAAAAAAGAACCATAATCACTTCTCATATTGGTGTTTAATATCAATACTTTATTATAATATTAGGGTGAAATATTTATATATTATTTTTTAAAAGTGTTTTGTGTGAGTTTTCATGCTACCCTTTTTATTTTTTGAAAAAAAAATCTTTTCTTTCTTTTCTTTTCTTAGTAAAAATAAAGTTTATTTGTAATCGAAGAAGAAGATCACAATCATATGTGTTCACATATATTATTATTTTTGGATTTTTTTATTATATATTATATTTACAATTGTTTAATATGGGTATAAATGTAAAATTACTTAGTTTCAGACAATTTTACTTTTAAAAAACAAACGTGTTGATAGTACATTCAGATGTGAGGAAAAAAAAACATATAATTCAAGTTCAGATTTCAGTCTCTATTCAGTCTTCAGAAAAATTCAAGACTGTTCAGTCTTCAAACAAAAAAACAAACGACCTCTTAGACCGTATATTTTAAATTCTGTAGAGGCTAATAGATTTTAAATCATTACTAGACAAAACCTCATAGGGATAAGCTTCTCCAAATAGACCTTTTAAAAAATAAAATAAAAAAGTCTAATAACCAAATAATTATAATTTTTTTTATAAAAACAATATATTTCTAATAGATCTATCTATAGATAGATCTATAGATAGACCTTTTATAAATAGAGATTTGTTAAAAGTCCAACTAAACAAGCTCAAAGTAAAGAGTACTCGTACAAAACATGATTAGCAATAGTTTATACAATAGTTTCCACTAATTTTTCTATGGATAATTACCCCAATAATCATCAATTATGGTGACTACTATCAAAATAGTCATTAAATAGGAAATTAGTTTTAAAATAACTACTTTTGATGGCTATTTTATCAAAATCCATTAAGTTGTTGCCGTGAATTGGTGCGCATTTTGATAACTTTCTCTAGAATTACAACGCCCAAATGCCTATCCTGCTACTTTTTTTTTCTTGAAAATACCCACTAGAATCTAGAGACTAGATCACTTGCACGCTCAATTAAAATGGAACCTCATAGTATCATTCAAGAAAAAAAAAATTGAGATCCTGCGAATTAAAATTTCAGGTCACTCATTCCCACCTTATCCTTCCCAAATCCACCCTAATCTACTTAGCTGTTCTCATATCCAAGTACAAAACCCAGAAAATGGAAGAGAAATGAATGAAGAGAGGTGAGCTTTTGCTGTGAGTGTGGCTTTTGGATTATTGCGATTTCAATTGAAAGGAGATTGCTTGTTCCTCTTACATGGACTTTGTGTGGACATTGAAATTGTTGTCAATAGCACTTTGAAAGGCAAATGGTGCTGGGAGTTGCTTCGATTCATGGCAGCGCCGTTGGTGGCGGCTTTCAATTAAATCTGAAAGCAATCTACTTTCAAAAAAAAAAAAAACCCGGAAGCAATCTGGGAGCTTCAAGACATGTTCATATATATATATATATATATATATATATATATATATATATATATATATATATAAATTTTCAAGTCAGTACGTACTGATATAACTTTATCGGTGAGTTGGATATGAACCATTAGATTTACATACTTTGACTCAAAGTGTATGCAGTTGTCAAAACTTCTCTATAATCAATGGTCAACATGCAACACACTGATATAAGTTATATCAGTGTGCACTGAGGAGAAAATGACTATATATATATATATATATATGATATAACTTACATCAGTATGTTGCATGTGGACCATTGATTATGTAGAAATTTTGACAATACACTTTGAGTCAAAGTATGTAAATCTAATGGTCCACATCCAACGCACTGATGAAGGTATATCAGTGCGTATATATATAGTCATTTTCTCCTCAGTGCGTTCTGATATAACTTATATCAGTGCGTTGCATGAGGACCATTGATTATGGAGAAGTTTTGACAAGTGCATACACTTTGAGTCAAAGTATGTAAATCTAATGGTCCACATCCAACGCACTGATATAACTTCATCAGTGCGTTGGATGTGGTCTGACTTGAAAATTTCAGTGCGTACTGATTTGAAAATTTCTCTATATATATTGGTTCTTACATAAAAGATTTCTTATTTTAATTTCGGTAATGACCTTGATGAAATCACATCGATTTTATGAATTTTAATTTTAATCTAATTTTTTTTTTTGTGGATGATCTAAATTTTTTTGTGGATGATAAGTTCAAAGAAATTTACCTATCAATAAAATTTAAGAATTTTTCAAGTACTTCAACTATTTTTCCCGATTTTGTTAAATATGAAGGCATAGAAAAATAGGCGAAATATAGGAAAATTCAAGAAAAATAGTTGTAGTGCTTGAAAAATTTTCAAATTTTATTTATAGGTAGATTTTATTGAACATATCATATACAAAAAAAATTTAAATCAAAATTCATAAAAATGGATTTGATTTTATCAAAATTCTTACAGAAATTAAAATAAACAATTTCTATGAGAGAATCACTATATAGTATATATATATGTTTTTATTTTAATTTATTTATGTTACTTTTGTTTCTACGATCAAAATTATTTTATTTAATTTTATTTATTTAAAATGACTATTTTGATACAAAGTGAACAAATTGATATCCACTGTATTTGTTATCAATGATTATTTTAAAACTAATTTTTCTTCTAATGATTATTTTGACCAGGTCAACCAAATTGATAACCAACGAGATAATTATCTTTTTTTCTATTGAAAAATGATTGCAATTTCTTCTGTATGATATTAGGATGCCGAGTTGCATCATATTTGGTCCGATTAATGTGGTTATTAATACAAGTTGTTTCAAACATGTTTAATATACAGAATACCTCTGGATATATCAGCCAAAATGTTTCATGTTTAAGTTATCATTCTTCCATGTATAAAATGAATTTGAATTTTTTATTATTGAGCCGATTAAAAAGGATTTTGAATTTGTATGTTGTTAATATGTTAGAAACTGAATTTTTTATGTTTGATTTTTGTAGTACCAAATTTTATTAATAAATATAACTGCAAGGCAAAATTGAGTCATGGAGAATTGGAGATGATGATAATCTTGATGTTGTTATATGATTTTAGTTTCTTAGTTCATCCTGTAAAATAGCTTTCCAATTCAGAATTAAGAAGAAAAAAAAATTCAATTTGATTTAGAAGAACTATTGCTGCCTTGTTGGAGAGAAAATAGGTAGAGAACTTAGAGTTACTATGGTAAAAAAATATATTTAATAGAGAATCTTAATCTTTAACAAATATCATTTCGTTTAATAGATATCTCCCTTTTTAATATATATTTTCAAAAATCAAATCTAACCGTCAGATGAATGCAACTCTTAAATTTGGAAGTCATATATTTTCCTTTTACCGGTATGCAAGAGAACATCAAAAGCATTTCACTTCAAACTGGACAAGTCCGAGAAAACCCATTTCTTTGTATTATTCTCCGAGGGTCCAAGTAAAAGCGAGACTTCAAAGAAGAAAACCTGAAAAAGAGATCAATGGACTATAAACTAAGAAGTTGAAAAGATGAGATTATTAGGCTTTAAAAGTAACAACTAACAATAACTGTTTGGATTGTTACTTATATAAATAAATAAAAACAATAGAACTTAGCTTAAAACAAAAAGGGGCACTAGCACCCGAATTCTTAAATCGACTACAATCCGAAAAGCTCAAAATTTTCACCATATTTGAGTTATTGCTAAAATGTAATAGAGCTTTCCTAATCAAACAAAAACAAATATAATACGAAAACAGAAGTTCCTACTCTAAGTTATTGGGATCCAAAAATACGGCCTAAAAGGAAAACAATAAAAGCAAATTTGGGGACCAAATCGTTACGTTTACAACGATATATAATATATTATGAACCAAAATCGGAGCAATGTGCACATATTCCTATCAGATTTTGCTATCATACACAAGAAACCAGAGGGTTTGAAATGTTGCTTTAATTTTTAGGTGATACAATACTCGTATTTATTAACAAGAACCGAAAGTTACATAATTTGTATTTTCTTACTAGGATCTTAGAATTGTTACGCATTCCTTATAATCTACGATATCACAAGAGTCATAAAAAAAAAAACTATATAAAGGTTATTATGACAATATAGGAAAACTTCTAGGAGAGTTTTAGACATATTTGAGGGAGAGTTTAGTATAATTTTCACAGTTTCAAGAAAAACGGATGACGTATTTCAAACCTACAAGAGTAGCTATTAGCCAAACACTATAGAAGATGGTGAAATTAACCAGAAAAAAAAAAAAAAAAGTGTTGGCTCAGTGTGTAAACCACCAAATATTTTTAGTAAGTATTGCTACATAGCCTTAATTTTTGTCAAAAACTTGATTTCAAATTACATTGGCAACTGGCAAGTGAGTTTTGAGCAAAACGTTGTAGATTGTGTAGCATTACTCTCTTTTTTAATATAGCCATTGGCATCTTGTACATTTACAAGGGATTCCTGAGCATTAAAGGTGGAATAAACCAGACAATGTAACTTAGGCATTGGCAGCAACGATCCTTGACAAGTGCTTCTTCGCCGAAAGGTGTGTGTCCATGTTACTCTCACAAGTGCAGCTTATATTGCATATGTTGCACCACCATAGATTTTCTCTAAGCTCAACACATTTACTCTTTAACTTCTCTTCTGGACCTTGCATCTCCTCCTTTCGGGTTCCACTTCCTTTTGATCCGGTTGCACTGTTATTCTGCTCCTGTTTGGATAGATAAACACATTTCTTATACTCCGTTTGGAAGTGATTTTATTAACATCAAAAGCCCTTTTTTATATGGTAAGAGTAACTTGCGGATGCACATTAAAGTAAATCCGATTTCTCTATGTATATACTTGCAAGCATACCTTATTCTCCTGAGCAGCGGAGGAAGCTTTGTTTATGAATAGTTGTGTCTTTGTTTTGATCTTCTCACAAGCAGCTTTGTGCCTCTTACCCTGAAGATGAGAGTTGAGTACTCTCTCATTGTCAACTGTAAGTTGACATATAGCACAAGTCCACTCTTTCTGGACTTGTTCAGGAACTGGGATTTCAAAAGATTCTCCAACTGCTTCCATTTTTTCACTTGCCGTTAGATCAGTATCAGGTTTCGTGTTCTCTGTCCGACTGATATCAGGCCCCGTTAGACTAACCTCCGGTAGAAAATGGGGAACAAATTTCACCTGCTCGCTTGCTGATACTTCCTTTATTTGCTCTGTCACTTGTGCAGTTTTCACCTCTTTCTGCACAACATTGGGCTCTCTGCTGCAATCTAACTGCACCACACAAGGTTCATGTCAGGATTATGTTAGGGGAAGATTTTGTTTTCATAGGTTTGGTTAAATTAATAAATTACAAAAACACTCAATAAATTTTAAAATTCTGAAAACTGTTATAGATTGCAGCAGTATATACGATTTCTCTAAGTATTAAAGTGAATCCGATTTCTCTAAGTATATACTTGCAAGCATACCTTATTCTCCAGAGCATCGGAGGAAGCTTTGTTTTTGAATAGTTGTGTCTTTGTTTTGATCTTCTCACAAGCAGCTTTGTGCCTCTTACCCTGAAGATGAATTTTGAGTACTGTCTCATGTTTGACTGTAAGTTGACATATAGCACAAGTCCACTCTTTCTGGACTTGTTCAGGAACTGGGATTTCAAAAGATTTTCCAACTGCTTCCACTTTTTCACTTGCCGTTAGATCAGTATCAGGTTTCGTGTTTTCTGCAGCTTTTGTGTTCTCTGTCTGACAGATATCAGGCCCCGTTAGACAAACCTCAGGTAGAAAATGGGGAACAAATTTCACCTGCTCGCTTGCAGATACTTCCTTTATTTGCTCTTTCACTTGTGCAGTTTTCACCTCTTTCTGCACAACATTGGGCTCTCTGCTGCAATCTAACTGCACCACACAAGGTTCATGTCAGGATTATGTTAGGGGAAGATTTTGTTAGCCTAGATTTGGTTAAATTAATAAATTACAAAAACACTCTATAAATTTTAAAATTCTGAAAACTGTTATAGATCTAGACTTAAAGAATGTCAAAAATGGCATCTCAATAATTCGTTAACCTTGTTAAATATAATCCCTAAAGGACAATGATAGCAACAATCAGGGTTGGTCTAGGTAAGGGGTATGACAGTTCTTGTAAACATCTTTAAAGGATGGCAAGAAAGTGAAAACAAGAAATGAAACTATAAATTTATATTTCATATCTATCATTAGGATCGGATAGAATACACAATTAGATCCGGATACCCATCATCAGTCCATTCCTACTAGAGGAGAGGTATTTGTCTATCTTTCAATCTACATGATCCACATGTAAAAAATTAGACTAAACAACAATAGAGGTAAATGAAATTTCACTAAAAAATTAAGTTAGAAGGTCTTAAGTGGCAATTCTTGTTATTATGTTACTGTCGACCCAAACATGGTCCGTTTAAGGTGAATCTAGACACAACTTGTTAGATTATTCTTGTCAAACCCACAATCCCAACCCACTAAATTCGTGTCATGTTCATATATCGTGTCTTAAGTTGTCACCTCTAATCCAAAGCTCAGATTCTAAAAACTAAGTCTAACCAGTCACAGACCTAGTTACTATGTATTACCATTACTTACCTTACTAGCAACAAGTTTCTCAAGAGCTTCAAGTCCATTCTCTTTTACATAGCTCTTTACTTCATCTTCAAAGTTACTTCTCTTTGAAAAGAACTGTGCATTAAACTTGTTGATGAGAACCTTTATGTCGATGGAGAGGCATGGACAAACTAGGTGTTTATATGCATATAAAGCACCATAAAAGTTGGGTGTCACCAACCAGCATGTGATTATCAGCTTTATGTAAAGCCAGAATGGTAGCCTACATGTAACATATTAAGCAAATGTGTAAAGAAAACATAAAAAGTAATAAAATTAGCCGAATTTATGTTTTCAATGGCATTGTTCTAAGAGCAAATAAAATGTCGGTTGAGGGTTAATGTGGCTTATCAAACTCAAGATAACATATCAAATGTGAAAGCTTAAATTCAGTTTTTAAGTGTCATTAAATCGAAATAGCCTACATGGTTGCATCGTTATATGAAATTAGAAGGAAACCAAAAAAAGAACAAACAACCATAATATTGAAGATAATACATATGTACTATTTTTTCTTTAATCTCCCCCAGAATTTAATTGGAACCCAGATATATTTTATCTAATTTACTTAAATTAGCCCAAAAAACAGAGGTAGATGGAAAAAAGAGAGTAGCAAAATTACCATAAGAGTAGGTTATGAAAAGCCTGTTCAAAAAGGAAAATCAAAGAAAACAGAACCCAATAAGCCACCAAATTCTTACAATCTGATGAGCTTGAATCATCTGCCTCAATTACTCGTATCGAAGCCCATCTGTTGCCAACAAAAAACATCACCATCTTCATCTTCATCATCATCATAACAATAGAAAGACAGACAAAGAATTAGGGTACTTACAGAGGATAAACCAAACCAAAAAGAGGCCTGCAAGTAAATCATCATAAACAACATTGACAGTGTGAAAACAATGTCTTAAAAAAAATAAACATGGATAGATAAAAACAATTACATAGTCAAGGATTGAAAAAGTAGCCTTTTTTATATAATATATATACATATTTATGTCTCCCTAATCATTTATTCACCACATAAACTGAATCTACAATTTCTATAAAGAAAGTGGAATAACAAACATGAAGTCATAAAATGCAAAATTATCTACTAAATTTTTTTCACTTGTAAATTTGAACATAGTTTCTTCGTACCAAAGAAAAGTATACGTACCATGCAAGAACATTGAAGCATTTCACTGCAAACATGAAGAGACCCACAAAACCCATTTCGAATTCGATCTCTTTGAATTCTGTTCTCTCTGCTTCAATCTAAAGAGCAAGTGAGCAACTGCTTTTTGTAGAAGAGTAAAACACAGGTCAACAGAGATCGTTTTCTCTTTTCGCACTCGGGTTTTTCCGAAATGACGAGATTGTCCCTTTCGTATAGAGATTCATCGATTCCCTTACTCGCTCTTGTAGATTGACACGTTTGCTTGACACATTTCAAACTTCAATAAACTGACATTTTGCGACTATATTAATTTGTATACACGCAATGCACATTACTCGTACGGAACAGATAATACTGCTAGAGGTGTCCACGGTTCCGGTTCGGGTCGGTTTCGGTTCGTGGACAGCTCGAACCAAAACCGAAATTAGAAAATTTTGGTTTTGGTTCGGTTTTTAACCGTCGGTTTGACGGTTTTGGTTCGGTTTTAAACCGCCGGCTTGACGGTTTTGGGCGGTTTTGGGTTTTTTTTTTTTTTTTTTTTTTTTTTTTTTTTTTTTAATGTAAACCAGCCTAAACCGCCCAAAACCGGCGGTTTTGGGCGGTTTAGGCCGGTTTTTTGTTTTTTGTTTTGTTTTTTTATGTAAACCGGCGGTTAAACCGCCGGTTTTGGGAGGTTTTTGGACGGTTTTTCCAAAGGCTAAACCGAAACCGAACCGGCTTCAACCGGTTTCCAACCGGTTTTGTAACCGTCAGTTTTGGTTCCGGTTTTCCAATTTCGGTTTCGGTTTTTAACCGCCGATTTAACCAAACCGTGGACACCTCTAGATACTGCCGACATGCATAAAATAAAATTATATTAAAATATTTGTTATTATTACTATTATTTTTTTCGTTTGGAGAAGTATTACAATAAATCAATAACTATTATAGTAGGATTGTTGGGACCTACTGAGATCAAACAATTCAAATAACCACTCCTATAATGAGAGATAACCACTCTCACAACCAGGAAAGAAAACTTCTCACACATACTTGTAAAATATGTATGGTGAGATTTTAACCCCTCACCATTACCAACTCTACTAGGAAATGATGTGCAAATAAGCATACTATTAGAAAATAAAAACGAAGGTAATGTGTATGCTTACTTGAGTGAAAAAACTAAATAGTTAATAATAGAGATAAAAAAAAGAGTTAATTTTTAAAAAATGGTGATTTTTGAACACGCTTAGCGTGTGAGATTGCAAGTGAGAGTCCTAGCCCACGCACCTCCGTCTAGATCATTTCTTCTGCTTTCTATGGTGGATGTCTTCATGTTTTCAGCTTAACTGGAGGTAAGAAACAACAAGGAAGGAAAATAGAAGCCACATGATCCCAAAACCAGTGCCAACCGAGCTCGATCTGATGATGTTGAAGAGAATGGCAATCTGAGAAGACCAATGGGAGAGAGTTTCAAATCGAAACTCCTAAGTGCGTCAGGCCCAAACCAGTGGTAGGGATTTGGAACTGGGAAGTAAAAATTGAAGATCGAAGAAGGGTATATCACGATAACCGAGGGACCAAATGGCCCTGCTATGGAGCTGTCGGCAAACTTGAAACAACAATTATGTAAGTCCTAGGCAAACGATTATGAAAATTATGGGGAGGAACCATACTCTGAACTTCATGTATTGATCGGTCATTATTTGTGATATTCCCTAGTCACTTATAGCGTAAAATACACCTGGGGGGGGGCTTCTTAAAAAACACAAGCAATTTAATCACACTTAGATATTCTTACAAGTAGATTGCTTCAACAAATCAATATGAAATCAATTAACCAAGAGTTAAAGCAATACAAGTCAAAGTAAATAAATGAATTAAAATGCTAAAATCAACACAAGAGATTTTTACGTTGTAAAACCTCAAAATGAGGAAACATTCACATGTTGAATCTACAACCACCGGCAAACCACAATTCACTATGACGAATAAAAGATACACACTCAAAAAGCAATCAACACATGATACACTTTCCAAGCTATCAACTTATATTCGACCCTCAGACCTAGTGAACTACTTTGTCTACTTCCTATCCAAGATGTGACTATCACACCTCTAGGAAGCAACTTCCTATCCAAGACGCTCACATCTCTAGGAAGATTCTTTGCTTGCCTATCCAGATTCTCCCGACCCTAGACAAGACTCCTTGCTTAGTTATTCGGATCTCCCCGATCCTAACTAAGACTTCCTTACTTGGCTATCCGGAACACTTTCATATCCAAGTCTTCTTGCTCAAGTCAAAGCTTCACTCACTTCAACAAGAGACTTCAACCTTTTGCAAGACAATGATCTAAGTGAAGTGAAAACAAACAATCATGATGCAATCACAAACAAATAGAGCAAATAGATAAACAAATTATATGAAGAATTAGATTTGCACAAATCAAGCTCACAAGCAAATGTAACTAATTATTATGAACATGTGGTTAGAGATCTAGATTAGACATTCAAAATCTTTCACAAAAATATCTAGAAACCTAAACATGTCAATCAAAGCTGGAGTAACAAGTTTTCAATAGAAATCACAAAACTAGCTTTGAAATCAAATGAACAAGTTAACACTTGAAATCCTCAACATATTCAACAAAGCAAGAACTAGATTTAGATGATAGAAATCACAATCAAAATATCCTAGTTCTAGAACATGTGACTAAAACCTAGAAATCAACAATCAAGAACAAAACACAAAGTTTTCTAGATTCAAGTTCTTGTTCTTCAAAATTAGCTGAAATGATATTCAATCAAAAAATACAAAAGCTAATTTCGAAACTCATCCAAAAAAGTTTAAAATTGGAATAAAAATAATTCTAAACATTTTTCTTTAATCAAATAAGAAGATCCATCAAGTTGATCATACAAGAAAAATAGAAAGAAGATGATTCACTAACAAATGATGAACACACGTACGGTGATCAGATCACTACGAAAACTCTGGATATCATTTGACTCTAAAAATGATTGGGACTTGTTCTTCTCTTCAAGACCAACAATTTTGGCTTTTGAAAATCTAAAATCATAGTTGATTTGAGAGAGATATCACAAAAACAAAATTGGACAAGTTGTGAAAATTTCTGCACAAAATTTGAATATATATGAAGGGAAAATGAGTTGGAGAGGAGAGAGACTCGACCACCCAATAAGGAGATGCCACCTCAGCCTCCCATGGAGGCGCGTGACCTTCACAGGGGCAGAGGGCATCCTTTCCCATGGGGCCCACGCACCTTCACAGGGAAGGGGTGCAAATGGTACTTTGCCATTCCTTTTTCCCTCGTGCACCACTAGCATTCTTCGACCGTTCTCCGGCCTTAGAACTTTGAATTCGAATCCCTTTTTGGATTACAAACCATAACTCCCTCACGGACATGGACGTCAACAAAAATTTCACAAAAGATATGGAAATTGACTCGGTACATAAAGACGAAAACCATGCATGATAAAGACACATAAAGTTACGTAAATTCCAACTCGGAACTTAAAAACTAATGAATGAGTAACCGAAACAACCGGAACTCAGTGAAGAATAATATAAGAAAAAATTCAAGTCTGATATCACACAAACACAAACAAACAAACATATTAACATACAAGTATGTCGTTTCATAGAGATAGTCCTAGAACATACAAGTTTACAAAAGTTGTCAAATTAAATCTAATGTATGTGCATACAATAATATGTGTGTGTATGTGTTATATCATTTGAGCACAATAATGTAGAGACACAAATGAATGCAATGTATGTGTGTGTGCACTTATGCCTTGCAAGAGGAGAAAGAATCTTGATACCTTAGCATCCAAGTAAGCACATATCCTCTTGAAGATGAACTTTGCATGCGAAGTTGCTTTCCTTCTTTGAAGCTTGATCCAATCACAAACCACCTAAACAACTAAGTAATACAAACAAAGAGCGTTTGGTTATGGAATCAAGCTAATACAAATCTAAAACCTAACAATTTGTATAAGTTTTTTATCCCCATTCCCTCTATCAATTGCTTACTTCTCGGGTTATTTAGATATTTAATTTGTTTGTTTAAGCATTTTCATGTTATTATTCCCAAAAGTTGTATTTGGAGTATTTTAGAGGAAAAAAATGTGATTTTAGAAGATTGAAGGGACTAAAGTGTGATTGTTATGGAGAAAGGGGCTAAAGTGCAATTGTCAAAGTTAAAGTTTACAAAAAAAAAGAGCTATATGAAATTTTGTGCCTTTCACAACGATTCAAGCATAGCCGTCACAATTAGCTATGCTTTTCACAACGCTTTACAAATCGTTGTGCCTTGTATAGCGGCATGACAGTGGTGCAATCTAGAGAAAAGCGCCATGACGTCCGTTGTCCCTCTGTTCTTCAAATTACACAACGTTCCAACTCCAGAGAATTTCGTTATGCCAACCGCTCCCCTTATGGACATGCAAAGTATACAACGCTTCAACATCAGAGGTTTCCGCTATATAAACCGTTGTGTTACCCACAACAGTAGTCACAGGGGTTTGGCAATTCCGTGTCGAAACAAGAATTCTGAAATCAGACAAATTCTCAATCATATAAATACATCAGATTTCTAGGGTTTCGAGACACACCTCACCTACAGACAGACCGGATGACGGTCAATACACACCATTTTTATCACAGCTTTCTAGATTTTCTACCATCAGACACACAACACAATTCTCTCACCCATCTTTACACATAGAAGATTCGAAGACAAAGAAGATTTCAATATTGAAGACTTAAAGAATTCATTAAAGGCTTTAATGGGTTTTATCTTTTCTATCTCTTGTCTTGTTATTTTTATTATGTGTAACTAATCTCACAACTTGGAAATCAATGTGAACCTTTTGTGAATGCTCATGTATGGATGAATTATTATTTTATCAATTCAATTCTCGATTCATTCATCATGCTTAACTTCTTAATTCTTCATTAGTTTTAATATTTATTCACACCATAAACCAATGGTGGATGATTATTTGGCATGATTTAGGGTTAAGATTATCTGAGAATTGAGGTAACAATGTAGACCAAACCTAATCTTGATTAATGCTCACTTGAATGAATAAATTTTATCTTTAGCATAAGCCAAACAAAGTATTGAATTTGGTTCTTATTTCTTGTGCTTAACGGGTTTCCAATCGTGGTTCACACCATAGACCAAGGGTGAATGATAATTGAGAATACATGACTCATCCCGCGATCATACGGTAATAGTCATAATTAAGATAAAGAATGAACCCTTGAATTGATTGAATTTGTTTATAAGTTAATTCCATACAATGAGTGTTTATAATTAGGGATCATTGATGACCTAGTGCTTTCTTTCCATTGATCACAAACCAGCTTTCTTTCAATTGCTTTCTTTAGTTTAATTTAATTTAGTTTTAATTTAATCAATTAATCAACAATCTCTTGGATATTTTTTGTTTAATTAGAATTAGAATTAGTTTTAGTCAATAAATCACTTTTCCTCGTGGGAACGATCTTTACTTGCCGATGTACTTATCTCACGATTCGTGCACTTGCAAATTCAGTTTTTATAACACGATTTCACACATCATGCATGCAAAGCTTCGGCAAAAATGGCAACTCATAGGGCACTGGCAACTTACTGATTTGGAGGATGGGTACTTTGTGGTGAGATTCTAAATCCTTGAAGATCTGGAATATGTTTTAACTGTAGGTCTTTGGGTAATTGCCAATCAATACCTTGTTGTGCAGAAATGGAGACCCAATTTTTTTGCCTGGAGAAGACAAAATTCAAAAAATGCTGGTTTGGGTACGACTTTCTAAACTCCCTATGGAATGGATTGATGTAGATCTGCTGAGGTATATTGGTGGAATGTTGAATACTACTTTCAAAGTTGACATAATCACTGAAACACAGGCTAGGGGTAGATTCACCAGAATCTGTATTGAAATAGATATTACAAAGCCTCTTAAGAGCTCTCTAGTTGTGGAGGATCGTGTTGTTAAGGTTGAGTATGGAAGTATGGGATTGATTTGTTTTAAATATGGGAGAGTGGGGCATAATAAGGAGTAATTTATGGAGGGTATAGTTGAGCAGAATGAGGAAGAGAAAAATACTGAGCAGGGGAATAATTCTGGTAGTGGTGACAATAAACCTTATAATCCCTGGATGCAGGTTACTTATAGGAGAAATGGAAAAAATATGGGTGCTGGTTTTACTGGGAAAAGAGGTAATATCCAGAATAATGTTGGGAAAACAGGGCTTGGTATCATGGCAATGGATCTTCGATTTTTGTAGCTGAAACTTCTAGTAAGAATGAAGGAAATGGTAAGGATTTGGGCAAGATTTTGGTGGGAAGTTCGAATATGGTAATTGATAAAGCTAAGAGTGGGAAGAATTCTAATATGGTTTCTAATTTAGTGGAAGGGTCTAAATTGCAATTCTAGATGAGGAAATAGTTGAGGAAACTATTGTGAAGACCATTCAAAGCCATATTGGTAATCAGGGCAAAATTTCCACCAATAAAGTGCTTGCTGAAATTTCTAATAGGAAATCTCCTAGTAAAAACCATTTTAGCATTGCTGCTAGCCAATATTTGGTTGAAGCCCCCTATAGAAATAAGAGCATTTTCAACAAACCTTTTAAGGAGAATGTCAATGAGATATGGGTTAACAGAAATGGGATGGGACATAAAAAGAATATACAACCTATAACCAATACCACCACTAAAGACATGGAGGAGGATATTGAGGATTCTGCGGTTCTTCAATCTATACACAAGGAAGTTATGGAAATCTCAACTGGTGGGGATTGCATTAGTACTGATACTGAAATTCTCCTGCTTGGAACAGAGGAAAGCTATAAGGAAAGCTTCAGACCAATCTCTAATAGAACTGGAATTGGCATACCCAAGGTGACTGTGTGTGAGCCAGGACCAGGACCGAGTTCATACCGGTTCACCGGTACCAGGAGATATTAATACCCCGGTCCAGAGAGCACCAATGTAGAAATATACCGGTTCGCTGATATCACAGAACACTGGCACCGCGGTCCCTTTTTACTTGATACCCCAGTACTACGGCACCAGTCCTGGACCGGTCCACCAAGTATCACTTATCCACTCAGCATGGGAAACGGCAGCAAGAAGGTCCCCACACGTCAATGAAAATATCACCTGGGAATGAGGAACCGATGCACCGAAGAATCAACCTAGAACCATAACATGTCAAATGTACAAATCATGCAGGATCCTCCAACTAGAAATAGAGAAAGTTGACCTCTCCCACCATTCACATGCGCCATTAATGGGGATATGGTCAACTTCATCAAATCTTACCAGAATGGAAGTTGTTACTTGATTCGAGGAATGATTCCTCACACTTAAATGAAGCCTCCATCAATGCTAAATCAATGTCCCTATGATTGCTAATTGATTGACCGAATAAACAGGAACGGAAAGCAAGAATTAGGACCTATAAATATGACAGAACTCTCTCAGGAGAGGAGATCCATATTTGATCTACTTTTTGACAGGAAAAATACAGACACCTTCGCCTAGAAAGCCAAGTTCCACTTATCGACTAGCTCGAGTTCGCCATCGCCCATTTGTCCAGAAAAAGTCCCTCTTATCCACCATTGTATTATTTTACCATGTACTTTGATATGTTATTAGTGAATAAATGGTCCAATAAAAACATTTGATAAAGCTTTTACATATCATGTCCTATTTTCTGCCATTCCAATCATCCATTTTTTTTTACAGTAAAGTTTACCAGGCACGAGGTGGTACCTCTCTGACCGAGACCTACCAAGGTCACAGTTATAAGTGTTAATTAGAAATCCACCCATTTCCCACTTTTCAGTTAATAGTATCATTGAGCATGATGAGATTTACTTGCTTCAAAAATCTAGGTGTACTTGGTTGAAAGAAGGTGATAAAAACACTAAATCCTTCGATCTTGCCACAATGATTAGAATGAAGTATAATAAGTTGGAAGGTCTTAAAGGTGATAATGGTACCTGGCGGAGTGACAAAGAAGGTATGAAGAACATTGTCATTTTCTATTTTCTGAATCTCTTCTCTACTCAGTCCTATGTAGGTAACTATAATAGTTTACAACGCTTTTTCCTAGGTCTGGAAGATACTATGACTGCTGATTTGTGTAGAAACGTTAGTGAATAGGAGGTTAAGGCGGGGCATTTTGGGATTGGTGGTCTGAAAGTGAAAGATCCTGGACCAGATGGTATTTCTGCAGCTTTCTTTCAAAACCAATGGGAAGTTTGTAGTAAAGATTTGATCAGACTTGTGAGGCATAGTTTTAGGGATTACTCTTTCCTGGTTGAGCTGAACCAAGCCCTCATTGCTCTAGTCTCTAAAGTGCCCAGTCCCTTGACATGTCCCAGCTTAGGTACATTAGTTTATGTAACACTACCTATAAAATTATTATCAACGTTATAGTTCAAAGACTCAGGAATCAGCTGCTTGAGATTATTAGTCCCAACCAAGTTACTTTCATTCTTGGTAGGAAAATCAAAGATAATATTGTGGTTGCCCAAGAGGTCCTCCATAAATTTTAAAAAATGAAAGGTAAAAAATGCTTTATGGTTTGGAAACAGACCTAGCTAAAGCCTATGATAGAGTCCAATGGAATTTCATCAGACATGTTATCATGGAAGCATGTATTAGGGGGTACCTTAGTGTATCTTATCATGTGGTGCATCATTAGTGTTCAATACAAAGTGATCTTGAATATGGAGGTAACAAAGTCCTTCACTCCTGGTTGTGGTATTAGACAAAAGGATCCCCTCTCCCTTTATATCTTTGTTATGTGCATGGAGAAGTTATCTCCCCTGATCACTCAGAGGTTAAAACTTGGTTCGTGGAAGTGTGTTAAGATATCTAGAGGGTCCGGAGATATCTCACTTATTTTTTTTCCAAGCCACTATCACTCAAGCCAAAACTATGAAGGATTGCCTTAATATTTTCTGTATTTTCTGTAATTTCTCTGGGCAGCAAGTTAGTTATCCTAAATCTAGAGTTTTTTTTGCTATAATAATGTTAAAGAGGGTGATGCTAGATTAATTGTTGGGGTTTGTGATTCTCCTCTCACTAAAGACCTTGGTAAGTATTTGGAAGTTCCTCTCATCCATGGTAGGATTGGTTTTAAAACCTATGGGGAGATTATTGAAAAAACTCAAAAGAGATTGGCGGCTTGTAAGAGTGACTCTTTTTCATTTGCTGGAAGAGCTGCTCATATTAAGGCAGTGACTTCAACTTTACTGATTTATGCTATGCAATATGTGAAACTCCATTCGGAGATTTGCAATAAGTTAGATAAACTTAATAGAGACTTTCTTTGGGGGTCATACTTCTTCTAAAAGTATTGTTCATCTTGTTAAATAGGATAAAGTTTGTCTCCCTAAAGGAAATATTGGCCTTGGAATAAAAAAAAATCTAAAGGTATGAACCAGACCTTACTTGCAAAGGCATGTTGACGTCTTCTCTGAAATGATAATGGTATTTGGAGCCACCTTTTAAAGTGCAAGTGCCTTAATAACAGAATGCTTACAGACCCTAATCTCAACAAGAACAATGTATGTTCTAATACCTGGAAAGTAATTTCTTTTGGTGCTAAACTAATTGCAAATGGGCTTAATTGGAGAGTTGGGAATGCCACTCACATTAGTTTTTGGGTTGATGATTGGGTTCCAGATGTTGGTGTTCTTAAAGATCAAGCTAGTGTCAAGCTTGAGAAAGATGATTTGAAGCAAATTGTTGATTCTTTCATAACAAATGGTGAATGGCATTTGTCTCAATTAGCTGATGTGCTTCCATGGAATATAATGCATAGAATTATTAGCATTCATGCTGGCAAATCTCACAGTGGGCTAGACAAAGTTATTTAGGGGTGGAGCAACTACGAGGATTTCTCTATTAAGTCGGCTTACTTGGGTGCTATTAAGGCAGAGAGGTCCCCTTTGTGGTCTTGGAGGTTCAAATGGAACCTAAAAATTCCTCCTAGAGTGTTTTATTTCCTTTGGACTCTGATTCACAAGAAGATTCTCACTAATCTTCAAAGAGCTGTGCGTGGTATGGCCACCTATTCTTTTGTCCTAGATGCAATTCTGGTATTGAAAGCATTGATCATCTCTTGTATGGGTGTAGTGAGTCTATTGCTATTTGAGAGAAAGTCTCCAAAGGCAATACTTCCTATGTCGCTTTTAAAGGTGATTTAGAAGGGTGGCTTGTTGGCAATCTTCAAAGTAGTAAGTTGACTGATGATCAGCTTCCCAAATATCTTCAATTCTATAGTGTGTTGTGGTTTTGTGGAAATGGAGATGTAACAAGGTGTTTGATCTTAATTTCTTCACTCCTTAATCCCCATATCTGATTATTAATATGTTTGCTAAGGACTGGTTAGATGCTAATTTTGCTATCACTAACAGAGACGTTGCCCTAATGTCGGTTGCTTGGTTGGAGCCTAATGAGAACTGGGTTAAATTGAACATTGATGGGAGTAGGAACTCCGAGTCAGGTATCATAACTGCTGGTGGAGTTTTGCGCAATCAGTGGAAAGTCTGATCGAAGGGGTTTGTGTTGAAAAAAGGTGTTGGGTGTGTTATTGAAGCTGAGCTTTGAGGTTTGTATGAAAGTCTTAAGATGGCCTGGAACTTTGGGTTTAGGAAAGTTATTGTTGAGTCTGATTCTCTCACTATAGTGTACTTGATCTACACTACTACCAGTCATAATCACCCCTTATTCAGCCTCATCCAGAATCGCAAGAATTTTGTAGCAGCTGATTGGAATTGCAATATCAACCATATTTACAGAGAAGGCAATAAGCTTGCTGATGAGCTAGCCTACATGGGTAATAGCATGGAAATTGGTATTGAATTCTTTGATGATCCTCCCCCTAAGATTTAATCCTATTTTTGATGCTGACTACAGAGGTCTAACCTGCTTTAGACATGGCTCTGTTCCTCATTCCTCTTAGTTTCTTCTTTCATGTGCTTTGCCCTCCAGTGCACCAAATAAAAAACTAAATAGTTTTTTATTTTATTTTACTATAAACTAAATAAAATATTAATTTGGATTTTGGGAATCCTACTCATGAATTAAATTCCTAGAAAGGGCGGAAGCTTAATCCTCCATCTCTTGACTAACTCAAGGGATAAATTCCTTTCTCTTATTTTCTTTCTCATTAGAATTTGATTCCGCCCTATAAACTAATAATAGTTTGGGGGATTTTCACATTTCCCCCAAATCCTCATCCCCATTTCCTAAATTATCTATTTTAACCCTACGTATAAATATACATAAATCCTAAATTTTTAATCTAAATACCTCTATAAATGAATGTTCGATAAATTAATAATCTCGTTTAAATAATAAAATCTTTCGGTCCCGACTCGGGTCATTGGACTAAAATAATAATCTCAATAAATGCATAAGATAATAATTTTTAAAAAATCCTTTAAGGCCCAACGAATATATAAATAAAAAATCGGTTAATTACATAAAAGTAAATAGCATATAAAAAGTCATAATATATATTAATTGCTATAAATAATGAAGAATAAATGAAAACAAATAAAGAACAAAGTGTGAGATAGAGACAGACATAGACGAGAGAGAGAGAGAGAGAGAGATAGTTATTCTATTAATGTTCAGAGTCAACCCTCTTTACAATGAAAGCCATATATATATATATATTTATAGAGGCAAAGCAGAGTGGCTGATATGGTAATATTACAATTTATCTAACTTAATCATGAAGCAAACCAATTTCAAGTGGGTGTGAGATATTTATCAAGTGGGTGTTAGGCGGTGGTGGAAATCCACCTTTTCACAACACTCCTCCTTGGAGTTCCACCACTTGTCTTTTAATTTGTTAGGAAAAACCCAGTGGGATAAAAACCTTAGTAATAATATATACAATGATCCTCTGGATCTTGTGGTGCTGGACGTTCTCAAAACTATCTCGTTAAAAACTTTATCTAGAAAACCCAGTGGGATAAACCCTGATCGAATGGAAAAAGAGTATAGTGTACATATGTCCAGATTTATTGTTTTCTTCAAAACATTTCTTACATTTATACTTTGCTAGAAAAACCCAGAATGATAAAAACATGAGCAAAGATATTCATTAATCTGTCGATCAAAGTATTATTTATGATGATCTTCTGGATCAAAGTAACATATATACGATGATTAGCAAGATGAAAGTAATACTTACAATGATCTTTTTGATCAAGTCAACATAAATACGATGATCAACTGGATAAATGTAATATTTATAGATCAAATAATTTTGGGTGTGCTTATAGAATTGCCTCATTAAAACCTTTATCAGGAAAACCCAATGGGACAAAAATCTGATTGAAAGGAAAAAGAGCACAATGCATATATGTCCCAAATAATTAATATACTTCATTTGATATGCTCCCCCTGATGGGACGCTCCCCCTGATAAAAATTCTTTTAAAGCAATCTTCTTGATTGCTAAGCTGATGCATATAGATGTTCATTTCATGAAATGCAATAATATCATAAATGATTGGAGAGAGTATAAGCAAAGACCTACTTTATAGAGTAATATCCATATGGAATCTTTTTAGAATCTTTTAAACATATTCTGATTGATGGACAAGCATTCCATTTGATCTGTGCTTGACCTTCAGGTTGAGACAATGTTTTCTTTCTCATTTCTTTATAAAGACACATGCGTATATAATATGATTATCATATCCTTATCTTTATCGGATATTAACTGAGACGGTTATACCATATCCGTTCATATTGTTTTTAATCCATATAAGGATTTTTGTATGTTCATCAAATACATATTACGAGATCTCGATTTACATGCTTCTAGCATTTTGAATCCTTCAGGATTTATAAATATTTGCATTGAGTGAATCATATAGATAAATGATTATTACGTCTAGAAGACGTATTTTAAGCCTTTTAAAGACAGCCAAATTTATCAACAACGTAATCGTATTCATCTGTAGTGAATACCAAGTTTCTGTAAGAAACATCACACTACGATCCGTGCCTCATATCTCACGAGTTCGTTTTTCTCTTTACGTTTCCGTATAAAGATCCATTAGTATCCAACTAGTTTGACATCTCCAAGTGTCTGGAGTATTATTGATCTAAACACTTTATTTTTGGCTTATAAAGTCAATTCTTCTTGAATTGCTCCTTTCATCTAGGCCAATTATGCCTTTTTTCTACAATCATTGATATTATGAATATCATAATTATCTTTTATAATTTCAGTAGTGCTACTGTGTATAAAAATATATTATTAGTGATTGTTTCCTTATGATTCCACATTTCTCTCATATGACTTATAGAAATTTTCTCAATTTCTATACTTTTGTATCTTTATTGAGATTGCTTCCATTTCAATGAATTTAGTCATTTCATAGACTCCGTATGATTTATAGAATTTCTCTCAATTTCTATATTTTTGTATCTCTCTTGAGATTTCTTCCACTCCAATGGATTTAGTCATTTCATAGACTTGTGTCTCTTTAGATATATCAGACTCTTATAGAGTTGATTTAGAGAAAGTGGATTTATTTATAACTCGATTTTTGTTTACTTTTGGGATCCCGATAATAATACCTTTAAAAAAGGTTCATAAGCTTATTATATGTATCAGATGATTTATTTGTTGCTTTTTTCTCTGATCGTTCTTCAAGAACAATCACCCGGCCGGGGTTTATGAAATGGCAACTTATAAATCTTGTTACCTTTAATATATCGGGTAACAGATTAATAATTATCCGATGATCAATTATCTTTCGTATTTGAGAGATACGAAGATTTGAAATGAGACACACATATATATAGAGATCCGAACTGGTTTCTCTATTTTGTATATAAGTAATTTTTCATTTACTTTTCTCTTCTAAAGAAACTGGAAACATTTGATAAGTGATTCCACTGATCCATTTTGATTATGAGTATATCTGAAAAACTGATAACAAGTGCAAGTAATATGGAGATGTTTGATAAGAAACAAACATATGATCATCTCGTAGATGCATCAATTAGAACCATATAATAATGAAATGGATCATTTGGTGGATGAATACGTCCACATATATCCCTTTGAATTCTTTATAAGAATGATCAGGATTCAAAACCAATTTTTAGAATAAGATGGTTTTACTGTTAGTTTCTCATGTGAACATGCAGTACATAAATACTCATTGGATAAAGAATCTTCATAAATATCCAGGAGTATTTTCAATGATTATACGCATTATTATAGATCCTAGGTGACTGATACAGTCAAACCAAAGTACAAACATTTTTGGATCTGGGAACTTTTGATTCATAACTATATAAATGTCTATACTCTTTATAATAGTGTAATATAATCCAGATGATAAAACGCGCAGCTTTTCTATAATGAGTTTTGGCCTGAATCATGAGAAGTAATGCATATATTTTAAACATTCTCATTACTCATAGTTTCAATATGATATCCATTCCTCCGTATATCTTTGAAACTAAGCAGATTCCCTTATATTTTGCTTGAATGATATAAAGTATCATTGATACATAATTTAATACCATCTGGTAATCAGATTACGGCTCTTCTAGAGCCTTTAATTAGATCTGCTGGAACTGATCTGGTATTAACCTTATATGCTTTTGAGTTAAAAATATTTCTTTATGTTCTACTTAAATAATATCAAGTATCATTGATACATGATTTAGTATTGTTTGATAACAATATCATGACTCTTTCAGAGCTTTCTATCAGATCCGTTGGACCTGATAAATTATTAACATTTGCTCAGAGTAAAGTCAAATTCATAAAATATATTTGACTCGGCAGAACTTTATGAGTCGTTGCACTCTTGGCAAGACATATATTTCCCGTCAGGGAATTTTATGGACATGATGTGTAATGTCATTTTATATCTTATCTGTGATGCTAATAATCTCTCCCCCTTTTTTTAATAGGTTTATTCTGTAAACCTTTTTCTCTTATCATTTACAAATATTCACTCTTGGGGTATGTTTTGATATGTCATGAATATAAATATATCCAAACTTATTCTCTTGATATTTCTCCTTCAGGAGCAAGTACAAAATGGATAAAATATCTTTTACAATCTCATTATACGTAATATTAGGATTTTAAATCCTTTTATGATACTCACAGCATCCTACTGGATGTGTAGATATTTTTCCTCAACTGAATGATACGTTAGGATCTTAAATCATTTTTATGATACTCACAGCATCCTGTTGGATATGTGTATCATTCTCTCAAATAAATGACATATAAATATATCACTTGATATATATGAGATAACGTTATATTCTGAACGTGTTTGAAACCCCAGGTTCCAAATAATGAAGTATGATATTCATTTATATAACACTGGATCTAGAACTCCAGGTTCTCATCGATTTTCAAAACTGTGCTGTATGGCATGTATATAACACTGGATCCAGATCTCCAGGTTCTGTCAGGGGTATAACCCAGTTTGATATGTTGTATAAAATAACAATTTCAGGGTCATAAGATCACCTTAGACACATCATAAGCCAGACATATCATAAGCCATTCTCATATATTACATAAAAATAACAATTCAGGGTCATAAGATCACCTTACAGGGCCATGAGATCACCTGCGATGTGCATAAAAAATAAATGGTTTCAAAATCATAAGATCACCTTACAGGACCATGAGATCACCTGCGATGTGCATAAAAATAAATGGTTTCAGGGTCATAAGATCACCTTACAGGGCCATGAGATCACCTATGATGTGCATAAAAATAAATCTAAAACTATAACATATAAGTTCCGTTGACGGCATAAGCCATCTTGTACATTAGGATCTTCAATCCTTTTTAGGATATTCAGAGCATCATGTTGGATGTGTATGAAATGGATAAAATATTATTCCAATTTCATTATAAGTTATGATTTTAGATTATTTTTATGATGCTTACAACATCCGATTGGATATGTATATTTCTCTAAATATTGCTCTTCATGAGCATCAAGCATGTATATAATATTGGATCTAGATCTCCAGGTTCTGGATATTCCATCATGCCCGAAAACAGAGTTAATAAAGCTTGATTAAGTCAAAACAATATTTACAAGCGGAATTAGCTGAAACGAATGACACGATTGCATCCGGAACGGTCGAAATAGCTGGAAACAAGTCTGACTCGGTCGAAAACGAGTGAAAATTGCATTGAAACGAACAAAAAACATTTCTGGTTGATGTGGCGCTGACATGGCGTGCCTTCTGCTGACATGGCGCTGGCATGGCACGCCTGTTGCGTGGCGCGCCTGACGCTGACATGGCGCGCCTGTCGATGACGTGGTGATGATATGGCACTAACCACTGTTGACGTGACATTGACGTGGCATTGACCATGGCTGACGTGGCGGCTAACTCAACGCTGAAGTGGCGTGGCGTGGCGCTGAAGTGGGTACTGACGTGGTCGTCTTCAACCTTGGACAAACTGCAGAAAAAACTGGAAATATTTTTTCAGGTTTGACCAAACTTTGACTGTATCTAGAGGGTTCGTTGGAGCTCTGTTTGAGACGCGGTCAGCGGCGTCGGAATCGTATTACCGAGAGGAACACAACAGTATCCTCCGAAAAGTGATTCGAGCACCTTGGATTTTCTGGGTTCAATCAAAAAATCAAAATCAAAATCAAAACTAAAAACACTCAAGAACTTTCTCTGGAAGTCCTAATCTATATTCGTGCTGATAACGTGTTATAAATAATGAAGAATAAATGAAAACAAATGAAGAACATAGTGTGAGATAGAGAGAGACATAGACGAGAGAGAGAGAGACATAGCTATTCTATTAATGTTCAGAGTATCAGCTCATCAACCCTCTTTACAATGAAAGCCATATATATATATATATATATATATATATATATATATATATGCAAAGCAGAGTGGCTGATATGGTAATATTACAATTTATCTAACTAAATCATGAAGCAAACCAATTTCAAGTGGGTGTGAGATATTTATCAAGTGGGTGTTAGGCGGTGGTGGAAATCCACCTTTTCACAACATTGATGAACTTTTTACTTATTAACTTCTCTTTTTCTTAATTCAATTCATCTCAAAAAATACATCCAAAGTCTTTTGTCTTTTCTCTATACCTAAATTAAATTAAACATCATCCTTAATTTTTTGCAATACATCTAGATAGAGAGAGAGAGAGACAAATGAAAACAAATGAAGAATAAATAATGAAGAATAAATGAAAACAAATGAAGAACATAGTGTGAGATAGAGAGAGACATAGACGAGAGAGAGAGACATAGCTATTCTATTAATGAATAGCAATACATCTAGATAAATAATGAAGAATAAATGAAAACAAATGAAGAACATAGTGTGAGATAGAGAGAGACATAGACGAGAGAGAGAGACATAGCTATTCTATTAATGTTCAGAGTATCAGCTCATCAACCCTCTTTACAATGAAAGCCATATCTATATATATATATATATATATATATATATGCAAAGCAGAGTGGCTGATATGGTAATATTACAATTTATCTAACTAAATCATGAAGCAAACCAATTTCAAGTGGGTGTGAGATATTTATCAAGTGGGTGTTAGGCGGTGGTGGAAATCCACCTTTTCACAACATTAATGAACTTTTTACTTATTAACTTCTCTTTTTCTTAATTCAATTCATCTCAAAAAATACATCCAAAGTCTTTTGTCTTTTCTCTATACCTAAATTAAATTAAACAGCATCCTTAATTTTTTGCAATACATCTAGATCGCGATCATCATCGGTAGACGTATTCATTACCCTTAAAATAATCTCTTAATCAGTAGGCAATTTCATCATTGTGTCATTGTCACTAGGATAATTCAAAAGGTGTTCAACAATTTTATAGTTTGACCTCATTCATTGTTTATTATTATATTATGAGGAAATAACCCTCTTTAACCCAAAAAATAGTGGTTTTATTAAATTTATTCAGAATTAGTAGGATGATTGTTTTTGTCAAACAATCCACTGAATGGACTAAATTGCCAATCTATTTCAAAATTTCATTATTTTCCTTATTTTTATAGTTTGTGTATTAAAATACACTTTATCTCCTTTTTATCATTATCTTCTCTCTCTTCCTTCTCTCTCCACCATGCTCTCTCTTCCATAAAATACACATTATCTCTTTGTTTTTTTATCATTATTTTGTTTACTTCAATAGTTTTTGTCTTGAATGACATCTTCTCCACCATCTACGTTCTCTCTCTTCCATTTTTTTTCTCTTCTTTCTCTCTGTTTCAGATACCTTCTCTCTCTCTTAAATATCCACATAATTTTTGATTGAAATTATATACGTCTTTAATTTCATCCTGAAACAATATCTATGTGAAGAATCCCTTTAAGTTTGAACCATTGTTGTTGTAAACAAAATCACTGTGACAACACCATTGTTCAAACCCATATTTGTTTGTGTGTTCAAACCCATTGAACTCGGATTTGGATTCGTTTGTGACAGATTCGGCGACGATTTTAACGGAGTTTGGTGCGAATTTGATGTTGAATCGAGATGCAAATCAAGCAAAAATTTGATAGAATTTCAAATCTATTTCAGTATTAACTAAAAAATCAACTACAAACAACATAAGCATCCAATTTTTTTTCCAGAGAATATCTGCATTGAATAATAGAAAAACCCTAAAATCAATCAATTAAACATGCAAGGGGGTTCGAATTAAACCGAATCTGTTTCTTCCACGTCGCCGCGTATGGTGACTTCAAGTTTCTTACTCCACTGCCATGTATGTTTAGAACAAAACCAAAAACCCCAGAATCAGATTCGAATCCAAGCAGTTTCTGGTCTTGGTCTTGCTCGTATGGTGACTTCGGGTCTTGCTCCTCTCTCCGTCGTCATCGTCGTCCGGTCGATCTCAGCTTGGTCGTCCACGTCGTCTGGTCTTGCTTGGTTGCTTTGTCATCGTCGTGTCTGACCTGGGCTTGTCTCTTCCTCTCTCGTCTTTGTTGTTTCAAACACCGAAAGTAGTGTTTACTTTTGCTTTTGTTATTTTAGTTTTCTTTTTTCACAAAGTTGTCTTTACTTTTGCTTTTTTAATTTTAGTTTTCTTTTCTCTTTTTTCTTTTTTCCTTTTTTTGTTTCTTTTTTACTTATATTCATTTTAATTGGAGGGCACTTTTAGACCGATGGTGGATTGTTTGCTACAAACAATCAAAATGTTAATCTTGGCTAAAATTAATAAACCCTCTAATTTGTTGGTTACTTTTAAATTTCACCCTATTATTATTATTTATAAGTCATACATGTATCTTGATAAATAATAATAATAATAATAATAAGAGTATTCTATTATACATCTGTTACTGTTTGAATATGATTGCATGTGATCACTTGTGAGTTGCATGTAATCATGTCAAAACAATACAAAATTTTAATGTGTTGTCACGATCACAATGGGAGAACTCTTTTTAAATTAATAAATATTCATTTATCGATAAATTAATAAATTATTCATTTATCAATAAATAAATAACCCCTCTAAAATAATATTTTTTTCCAGTCCAACAATGTTATTTTATAGGGACTTTACTGTACTTGGCTTCATACCTTGGCTTCATACAACAACTTAGTTTCCCTTAGATTTTATTATTTTTATTTTTTTTCATGTTAAAAACTTCAATTTTTTTTATGGGAGAAAACAGAGAAATGAGTGGGGATGGGAATAGGATACCACCCCAAAACTCCACCGTCCCCATTTTTCCAAAATGGAGATGGGGAAAGAGTTAAGGAATGGAGATGGGATGGGAACCAAATCCATCCTCATTTCCTCGATTGTCATCTGTAGTCACTTTTTTACTTGCGTTTATTATATTAGTTTATTTGTTCTTCAACTTTTCAGAAATACATTAAAATAATCCCTTCGCTAGTTAACAAAATTAAGGATAGGCATTTCCCCAATGGGGTTTGGGGTGGGGGAAATTTTACCCCCAAAACCTAAATAGGGGTAGGGGTGGGAGAACCTACCCCACCCCCATTCCCCATTCCCCCATTTCTCTAAACGGGGGTGGGATGGGGCCCCAGTTCCCCCATATCCTCATATATATTTATATATTTTTACTTTTATTTTCTTAAAAAAAATTAACTTTAACTCTATATATATTTATATAGTTATTTGTATTAATTTTGGATTAAATTAAATCAATTATATATTTTAGATTATTTATTGAATTGGATATCGAAACTGAGTGAATCGAACGATTGAAATGATGGAGTTTCGAATCCCGAATACTAAAATTCCAGATTTCGGATTGAAAAATATTAAGATTGAAAATGGGGGAAACGAGATGTGTGTAGGGAAACCTCTCCCATCCCCACTTCCCCCAAATGGGGTTTTGGGGCATGAGTGAGGGGATGTTTTAGGAATGGGGGTCGGGTGGGTGGACCCTCCCTCTTCTCAATGGGCCCCCACACCCATCCCTAAACAAAATTAACCGACCCATAAATAGTCCTTTCACACACAACCCACAATCTCATGATATGGGTGTAAGAGATATACCACTGGACTAACTTTATCTTATTAATATTTTTTTCTTTTTAAAACCAATTAATTAATTATATATATATAAGACCAATAAATAGCTTTTTTTTTTATCTATTACAATATTTCAGGATTAAAGGAGATGGTATGACTCAAATCCACCACCAGAGACTCGGTAGTGAGTTTCATCGACAATGGCAACATCTAAAGTTAAATTAATACCAAGTCATTCTAGCTGCTTCTACATTTTCGCTTTCTTTTCCTTTTGGATAGAATGAAGAACTTCCTCTGTAGCAGATAACCGGATAAGTAAACAAAAATGATTAGTATAGAATCCAATACAGTCTTAGATGCTGATCGTTCCAATTCACATTTAATGAAAATAGATATAAAAGTAGTCTGCAAACTGCAATATTGTTCAATGTGGGAAACGCCAAAAAAGATTACATGTAGCCAATTTAAATTTCAAACTCTACATTTAGTAGGATTAATCCTCCATTACCCACATAAACACCATTCACAATACCTTTGACATGGAAGCAACCAAAGAGTTTATTATTTGAGCCTGGGCCAAGTGATTCTTCTCATAGAGGTGACAGTTCATGTCGTTGCACCTTCGACATGGAAGCAACCAAAGAGTTAAATATTCGAGTCTGGGCCAAGTGATTCTTCTCATAGAGGTGACAGTCCATGTCGTTCATACTATTGCAGCTTATATTGCATATTTTGCACCACCACAAAGGCTCTCTATACTCCACATATTTATTCCTTAGGCCTTTTAACTTGTTATTTTTCAGTCTTTGTCGTCTCGATTCATCCTTCTCTATGCTTTCGTATTGTTGTTTCTTTAGACCTTGCAATATCTCCTTTCTGGTTCCACTTCTTTTGGTTCCGGTTGGACTGCTATTGATCTGTTTCTGTTTGCACAAGATCAACACATTTCTTATATTACATTTGGAAGAAGTGCTTTTATTTACATCAAAAGCACTTGCAAGCATACCTTATTCTCCGGGGTAGCAGAGGAAGCTTTGTTTTTGGATCGTTGTGTCTTTGTTTTGAGCAGCTCACAAGCAGCTTTGTGTCTCTTACCCTTAAGATGAGAGGCGAGTGTTTGCTCACTTTGGATTGTAACTTGACATATAACACATGTCCACTCTTTTTGGACTTGTTTAGGAACTGGGATTTCAAAAGATTCTCCATCTGCTTCCACTTTTTCACTAGCAGTTATATCGGTATCAGGTTTCGTGTTCTCTGTCTGATTGATATCAGGTTCCGTTAGACTAATCTCCGGTAGAAAATGAGGAACAAATTTCACATGCTCGCTTGCAGATACTTCCTTTATTTGCTCTGTCACTTGTACAGCTTCTACTTCATTCTGCACAACATTGGGCTCTCTGCATTCTAACTGCACCACTCAAGGTTCATGTAAGGATTAGGCTAAAAGAAGTGGCAATTCTTGTAATTATGTTTGTGTCAAGGGTGCGGATACTGAAGCCCATAAAACTTATTAGTACAGCCATGTCTAAAATTTAAAAAATAAATATTACTATAAGCACCCATCCTAATGCCAATAGTACCCTCATTGAAATAAATATATTCATTTTAATATATAGTATTTATAAACACTCTTAAATTATTTCACACCGAATTTATAAAAAAAAATCACGTTATTTTTGGAATCAAATCCTCTTTAAATTATGGTCCAATTTAGTTTTGAAAATATCTCGAATGTAAAAGCCTTATAAAAGGGAATATGTGGAACTGTATATGTGGTCAAGAGATCATTTTCTTATTTATACAGCTATTTAAAAAAAAAACTTATTGATATCCACAACTATATTAAAAAAAACCTATTGATATCTACAATTATCGTACAAAAAATATATTTTTTTTGTTTATTGATAAAGTTCATAACTATACATAAAAGAAAGACAAAAACAATATAATAATCAAGTGATTATGAGAAAGTTTGATATTTGAAATAAAATTAGATTTTAATAAAGGTTTATCATATGTTAGGCTCTATCATTAGTTTTTGTTTTTCAAAAGGTAAAGTTTTTTTTAATAAAAAAATATAGTTGAAGACATAGGTGTAATTAATGAGCGTATATAGTATTTGATTTATTTTTAATAAAAATAATTTATCTTTATTGGTAAATTACTATTGGGATATTTTTTTAATTAATTTTTTAAATAAAATATGAGTGTAATAATAAGTTTTATGGGTGTTAATATCGGCACCCTTGTGTCAACCGAACACGGTCTATTAATATTAGATTATTGGATGAATTTGAACTCAACTCATTAAATTATTCTTGTCAAACCCCAATCCCAACCCACTAAATTCGTGTCATGTTCATGTTTCTATGAGTTGTTTATTTTTTTAGTCGTTTATTTTTTTAAGTCTTAAATATTAAAAGACCTTATTTTACTTAAGTCATTAATATCACTTAATGTTTAAGATATTTTCATTTGTTTGTTTTTTTATTTGGGATCATTTAACTTAAATATTAAATGGTTTTGTTTTTACTATTTTGCCCTCATATTAATAAATGACTTAACTTTTGGTATATTGACTCTCATATCAATTATGTATTTCCATTTTTCAACAAATATTTACTTTTCATTTTCAAAAATAAAACTGCATTACTTTGATTTATTATTATTAATTAAAAATAAATATAAAATATAAAATTAATATTTTATTTTTAATTTTTTTTGAAAAAATTAATCAAAAAAAAAGAAAAAAAATGGCGAGGGAGGAGACGAGCCTCCTTCCTCGCTACTTCAACGACGGAGGCCGGCGACCTCCTCCATGGAGATCGCTAGTTAGCCCATTAAAACAAATGGTAGGAGGAGGAGGTCGCAGCCTCCTCCCTTCAAACGAGAGGAGGCCAACTAGCCTCCTCCCTCAGTCTAGGGTTAGGTTAATTAGGGTTAGGGTTAATTTTAAGGTTGCTTAGGAAATTGGGGATTTTTATGTTTATGGGTATTTTGGTAATAGAGTAATTATAGTAGGTTAGTTTTGGAAGAAATTTTCAATGTGTTAATTATGACTTATTAAATAAGTGAAAAATCAAAATTTTTAACTTTTTATATAAGATGTTTTTTTAACTTAATTTAAGATTTAATTCACAAAAACAAACATTACAAACCACTTAATTTAAGTCCTTAATCAAATTAAGATATAAGTGGGGAAAAACAAACAACACATAAGTCTATGTATTACCATTACTTACCTTATTAGCAACAAGTTCATCAGGAGCTTCATGTCCCTTCTCTTTTACATATCTCTTTACTTCATCTTCAAACTTACCACTCTTCGAAAAAGAATCCGACCACGCATTGAACTTGTTTATGAGAGCTTTTATGTCCATAGAGAGGCATGGACACACTAGGTGTTTATATGCATACAAAGCACCATCGAAGTTGGGTCTCACCAACAAGCATGTGATTATCAGCTTCATGTAAAGCCAGAATGGTAGCCTAAATTAAGCAAATAAGTAAAATAAAAAATAAAAACTAAAAAGTAAAAACAATTAGCTGATATTTATGTTTTCAATTTTCATCCAATAAATTCCAAAGCATATTCTCAGAGCAAATTAAATGTAGGTTAATATAATGTAACACAAAATACATCAGGTTTAAGCGGCTTATCAAACTCAAGATAAGATATCAAATGTGAAAGCTTAAATTCAGTTATTCAGTTTCATTAAAACGAAGAAGCCTTCATAGTTACATTGTTATATGAAATTAGATGGACAACAAAATAGAACAAAGAACCATAACAAACTAAATGAGGTTGGCTCGATGGTATGTTCATCACACCTAAACATTGAGGTTGTGGCCATGGGTTCAATTTGTGTCCCTTCTACCAAACCCGAAATTATTTGTAATTGTTAAAAAAACACACACACAAAGTGTTAAGAATGACAAGCCACAAATATTTTTCTGGTCAAAAAGCCAATCAATCAACATATCAAGAGAATCAATATGTGCAAATCATGAAGCCAATCAATCAACATATCAAGAGAATCAATATGTGCAAATCATGGTTCAACTACACAATCAATCCTCCAATGATTAAGCACAAGTCTCAACCTATGATTTTTGCATTTCCGTAAACATTCATTGATTGATGCAATTAGCCTTGTAATTTCCTTTCATGTAAAGCTCACACTTGTGTATATTACTGTCTAAAACTAATCAGTGAAAAATCAGAGCTACCATCTATCTCCCTGTAATATTTTTCACAAAGAACCACAATATTGAAGATAATATGTACGGTTTTTTCTTTAATCTCCACAAAATTTAATTGTAGCCCAGGTAAATTCAATCTGATTTACTTAAATCAGCAAGAACAAAACAAATAATAATAATAAAAGCAGAGGTACATGGAAAAAAAAAGAGAGCAGCAAAGTTACCATAGAAGTAGGTAATGAAAAGCCTGTTCAAAAAGGAAAATCAAGGAAAACAGAACCCAATAAGCCACCAACTTCTTACAGTCTGATGAGCTTTCATCATCTGCCTCAATTGCTCTTATTGAGGCCCATCTGTTGCCAACAAAAAACATCACCATCTTCATCATCATCATCATCATCATCATCATCATAATAACAGCAAACAGACTGTCAACAAATTAAGGTACTTACAGAGGATAAACCAGAGCAAAAAGAGGCCTGCAAGTAAATCACAAACAATATTGACAGTGAAAATAATGTCCTTAACATGTCAAGAATCAAAGTAGCTTTTAAAAAATATATATATATATATATATATATATATATATATATATATATATATTAACGCCTTCTAATCAGGAAACTAACTCCACTAACTAACATGAAATCAGGAAATGCAAAATCTTCAACTAATTTTAACAGATGCAAAGAAAAATACATAGATGCATACGTACCATGCAAGAATTTCGAAGCATTTCACTCCAAACATGACAAGATCCACAAAACCCATTTCGAATTATGTTCTCTCTGCTTCAATCTACAGACTACAGAGCAACTGTTTTTTTAGGTTTAAATAAACAAAAAAGGAGACTTCAAAGAAGACCTGAAGCGAAACACAAGTCAACAGAGTTAAGTAGATGAAAGCTTTTACATTTCAAAGCAAGGCACAAAATCCAGCGGTCGTTTTCACATTTCGAACTTGGAACCCGAAATGACCCTTCGGTTTTACTAAAAATGACGATATTGTTCCTTTCATATACAGATCCTTCAAGTCTTTACTGGCTCTCGTAGATTGACACGTTTGATTGACACATTTCAGTACGGTGAAAGCGAGCGAGTATATATTGTTATATACGCGCAAGACGATAATAAAGTAAAAAGTACTCGTACGGAAGTAACAGAACAGACAGCCGACGGGCATAAAATTAAAAACAATTGTTTCCTCGATGCGATGGGCATTTCCTCCATGGTTCCCATCCCTACGTGGGGGTAAATTTTACCTCCAAATTGGATTTGGAAATGGGAGAAAATTTGGTCCCCAAAATCCTAAATGGGAGACCCCCATTTTTCGATTTCCCCATTTATCTAAATGAGGGTGGAGTGAGGGTGGAGTGAGAGTTTCATTTCCCCCATATCCTCATATATATTTATATATTTTTATTTTTATTTTTAAAAAAAATAATTTTAACTCTATATATATTTATTTAGTTATTTGTATTAATTTTGGATTAAATTAAATCAGTTATATATCTTAGATTATTAATTAGATTGGATATCGAAACAAAGTGAATCGAACGATTGAAATGATTGATTTTCGAATCCTAAATTTCTAAATTTCAGATTTCAAATTGAAAAATATTAAAATTAAAAAAGGAGGAAATGAGGGACGAGGGTGAGGGCAGGGCCGGCCCTGACTATTTTGAGGCCCTGAGCGAAATCTAAGATGGAGCCTCTTATTGAGAGAATGAGAGCTGAGACTTGAGAGAGATTTTTTTTTTTTTTTTGAGAAGAGAGTTGAGAGAGTCGTTAGACTTGGAGGCTGGAAATTCAGACAATAAATGGACTTTAGTATTGATATGTTTGAAGATAAAAAAAAAACATAATTAAAGATTTCATTTGGAAAGTTTTTATCTTGGGCCTCCTGGTCCAATTTTGTTTTGTTTATTTTAATTTTTGAATTTTTTTAAATATGGGTCATTTACTAATACCCGTAATAAATATCTAGACCCTTTTAATTTGATATAAAATAAAAACAAAATGGACCATAAACCAGTATTAAACTCATGTACACATAAACACCTTTAAAAAGGGGCTAGGGCGGCCGCCCCTCTAGCAAAGAAGGAGGGCCGATCCAAGGTGGGGGCAGGGGAACCTCCCCTAAAACTCCCCTATCCTACTTCTATCAAATGGGATTTGGGGGCGAGGGTGGGGCAGGTTTTAGGAATTTTGGGGTCGGGGTGGGGGGACGCTCCCTCGCCCTAATGGGCCCAACACCCATCCCTAAACAAAATTAACCGACCCATAGATAATCATTTCACACACAAATACATAACCCACAACATCATGATATGGGTGTAAGGGGTATACCACCAGACTAACTTTATCTTGTCAACATTTTTTCTTTTTAAAACCAATAAATAAATATATATATATATATATATATATATATATAGTCATTTTCTCCTCAGTGCGCACTGATATAAAATATATCGGTACCTTGCATATGAGTCAGAGATTATGAATAAATACTGACAAATACATGCAGACTGAGTGAAAGCAATTGAATCTAATGGTACACATGCAAGACACTGATATATATTTATTAGTACGTACTGAGCAAAAAAATTCATAGATATATATATATATATATATATATACAGTCATTTTCCTATCAGTGCGCACTGATAGAATTATATAAGGACGTTGAATGTGAGCCATTCATTTATAAAAGAGTTTTGACTAAGTGCATACATACCAAGTCAAAATATGTAAAATGAGTGGCTCACATTCAATGTTCTTATATAATTCTATCAGTGCGCACTTATGTGAAAATTATTGTATCTATATATATATAAGGTCTCTAATGAGGGATCCCTCATTTAAATTTCGATAAGGACCATGATGAAAACACATCGATTTTAATGAATTTAATCTGAACTTTTTTGTGGATGATGAATTCAATGAAATCTACATATGAAAAAAAAATTTGAAAATTTTTACGGGCACTAGAACTATTTATCCAAATTTTGTTAAATATGAAGGCATCGGAAAATATGCGAAATATAGGAAAATTCAAGAAATATAGTTATAGTGTTTAAAAAATTCTCAAATTTTGTTTATAGATAGATTTCAATGAATTCATTATCCACACAAAAAATTGGATCAAAATTCATTAAAATCGATGTATTTTCATCACGGTCTTTACCAAAATTAAAATAAGGAATCCCTCCTGAGAGACTCACTATATATATATATAATATATAAAAGACCAATAAATAACTTTTTTTATTAATTACAATATTTCAGGATTAAAGGAGATGACATGAATCAAATCCACAACTGAGGCTAGACAAGGAGTTTCATTGACAATTGACAATGGCAACATCAAAAGTTAAAATGGTTACAATAAGAGTAATCAACTTCTATATTCTAGGCATTGTATGAATTCTCCAATAAATTAATACCAAGTCTTTCTGGTTGTTTCTACATTTTCGCTTTCTTTTCCTTTTGGATAGAATGAAGAACTTCCTCTGTAGCAGATAACCGGATAAGTAAACAAAAATGATTAGTATAGAATCCAATACATTCTTAGATGCTGATCGTTCCAATTCACATTTAATGAAAATAGATAAAAAGTAGTCTGAAAACTGCAATATTGTTCAATGTTGTAAAAGCCAAAAAAGATTACATGTAGCCAATTTAAATTTCCAAATCTACATTTAGTAGGATTAATCCTCCATTACCCATATAAACACCATTCACAGTACCTTAGAAATGGAAGCAACCAAAGAATTAAATATTTTAGTCTGTGCCAAGTGATTCTTCCCATAGAGATGACAATCCATGTCATTCATACTATTGCAGCTTATATTGCATATTTTGCACCACCACAGAGGCTCTCTATACTCCACATATTTTATCCTGAGGCCTTTCAACTTGTTATTTTTCCGTCTTTGTTGTTTCGATGCATCGTCCTCTATGCTTCCGCATTGTTGGTTCTTTGGTTCTAGACCTTGCGTTATCCCCTTTCCGGTTCCACTTCTTTTCGTTCCGGTTGCATTGTTATTGATCTGTTCCTGTTAGCACAAGATCAACACATTTCTTATATTACATTTGGAAGTGCTTTTATTAACATCAAAAGCACTTGCAAGCATACCTTATTCTCCGGGGCAGCAGAGGAAGCTTTGTTTTTGGATTGTTGTGTCTTTGTTTTGAGCAGCTCACAAGCAGCTTTGTGTCTATTACCCTTGAGATGAGAGTTGAGCGTTTTCTCACTTTGGATAGTAACTTGACATATAGCACAAGTCCACTCTTTTTGGACTTGTTTAGGAACTGGGATTTCAAAAGATTCTCCAACTGCTTCCACTTTTTCACTAGCAGTTATATCAGTATCAGGTTTCGTGTTCTCTGTCTGATCGATATCAGATCCGGTTAGACTAATCTCCGGTAGAAAATGAGGAACAAATTTCACATGCTCGCTTGCAGATACTTCCTTTATTTGCTCTGTCACTTGTACAGTTTCCACTTCTTTCTGCACAACATTGGGTCCTCTGCATTCTAACTGCACCACACAAGGTTCATGTAAGGATTAAGCTAAATGAAGTGGCAATTCTTGTAATTATGTTTGTGTCAACCCAATCCCAAACCACTAAATTCGTGCCATGTTCATGTGTCTGTGTCTTAAGTTATAACCTCTAATCCACAGTTCAGAATCTAAAAACTAAGTCTATGTATTACCATTACTTACCTTACTAGCAACAAGTTCATCAAGAGCTTCATGTCCCTTCTCTTTTACATATCTCTTTACTTCATCTTCAAACTTACCACTCTTCGAAAAAGAATCCGTCCACGCATTGAACTTGTTGATGAGAGCTTTTATGTCCATAGAGAGGCATGGACAAACTAGGTGTTTATATGCATACAAAGCACCATCGAAGTTGGGTCTCACCAACCAGCATGTGATTATCAGCTTCATGTAAAGCCAGAATGGTAGCCTCCATTAAGCAAATGAGTAAAATAAAACATTAAAAGTAAAAACAATTAGCTGATATTTATGTTTTCAATTTTCATCCAATAAATTCCAAAGCATTATTCTCAGAGCAAATTAAATGTAGGTTAATATAATGTAACACAAAATACATCAGGTTTAAGCGGCTTATCAAACTCAAGATAAGATGTCAAATGTGAAAGCTTAAATTCAGTTTTTCAGTTTCATTAAGAAGAAAAAGCCTTCATAGTTACATTGTTATATGAAATTAAACGGAAAACAATAAAGAACAAAGAACCGTAAAAAACTAAATGAGGTTGGCCCGATGGTATGCTCATCACACCTAAAACATTGAGGTTGTGGCCATGGGTTCAATTCGTGTCCCCTCTACCAAACCTTAAATTATTTGTAATTGTTAAAAAAACACACACACCCACAAAGTGTTAAGAATGACAAGCCACAAATATTTTTCTGGTCAAAAAGCAAATCAATCAACATATCAAGAGAATCAATATGTGCAAAACATGGTTCAACTACATAATCAATCCTCCAATGATTAAGCACAAGTCTCAACCTATGATGTTTGCTTTTCCGTAAACATTCATTGATTGATGCAATTAGCCTTGTAATTTCCTTTCATGTAAAGCTCACACTTGTGTATATTACTGTCTGAAACTAGTCAGTGAAAAATCAGAGCTACCATCTATCTCCCTGTAAAATTTTTCACCAAGAACCACAATATTGAAGATAATATGTACGGTTTTTTCTTTAATCTCCACAAAATTTAATTGCAGGCCAGGTAAAGTCAATCTGATTTACTTAAATCAGCAAGAACAAAACAAATAATAATAATAAAAGCAGAGGTACATGGAAGAAAAAAAAAAGAGTAGCAAAATTACCATAGAAGTAAGGAATGAAAAGCCTGTTCAAAAAGGAAAATCAAGGAAAACAGAACCCAATAAGCCACCAACTTCTTACAGTCTGATGAGCTTTAATCATCTGCCTCAATTGCTCTTATTGAGGCCCATCTGTTGCCAACAAAAACATCACCATCATCATCATCATCATCATCATCATCATAATAACAGCAAACAGACTGTCAACAAATTAAGGTACTTACAGAGGATAAACCAGAGCAAAAAGAGGCCTGCAAGTAAATCACAAACAATATTGACAGTGAAAAATAATGTCCTTAACATGTCAAGAATCAAAGTAGCTTTTTAAAAATTATATATTAATTCCTTCTAATCAGGAAACTAACTCCACTAACTAACATGAAATCAAGAAATGCAAAATCTTCAACTAATTTTAACAGATGTAAAGAAAAATACATAGATGCATACGTACCATGCAAGAATATCGAAGCATTTCACTCCAAACATGACAAGATCCACAAAACCCATTTCGAATTATGTTCTCTCTGCTTCAATCTACAGACTACAGAGCAGCTGCTTTTTTAGGTTTAAATAAACAAAAAAGGAGACTTCAAAGAAGACCTGAAGCGAAACACAAGTCAACAGAGTTCAGTTAATGAAAGCTTTTCAATTTCAAAGCACAAAATCCAGGGGTCGTTTTCACGTTGGAACCCTTCGGTTTTACTAAAACTGGCGAGATTGTTCCTTTCACATAAAGATTCCGTCAAGTATGTTACTCGCTCTCGTAGATTGACACGTTTGCTTGACACATTTCAGTACGGTGAAAGCGGGCGAGTATATAATGTCATATACGCGCAAGACGATAATAAAGTAAAAAGTACTCGTACGGAAGTAACAGAACATACAACCGACGTGCATAAAATTAAAAACAATTGTTTCTTCTTCTCTTTTGCCCTTTTTTTTCCCTTTAATTTTGTTTCTTCTTTATAAAAGTTAAAACTTAAAAAGAGAAAATTAAAAGAGAAATACAATAATTCTCCACAAAATATAATAAAAAATCTATATAACACGGATACGAATACGATACGGTGATATGACAAATCTTCAAAAATTAAGCTACGAATATAGCAAGATACGTTAATAAATATATATATATATATATTTAATAATAATAATATATATAAACATATTTAAAAATTCATTCAAAATCAAAACATATTCAGAATCCAAATAAAACATGTCATATAACTACATAATTCATAACAATGTAACATATTACATTATCCAAATAAATCATGTCACATAAATTGTAATATATTAAAAATATTCAAATTAAACGTCTGTCGCATAAGTTATAACATTTTACAAAATTCAAATAATATATAAAAAAACCTCATAAAACATAATCTAAATTCCTAATCAATATAATATATAAAAACTGACCCGTACGGCACCACGTGTCGCCGTTAGAGAGCTTTGGAATTAATTGATCGATTTGGCCTCTATTAGTTAGCATTAATTTCAATCTATATTAACAAAATCAGATGAATGTGTAGCCTAATTGCATGATTATATAATTAAATACAAAGATTATGTTATAAATCCTTTCTTCCACACATGTCTTCTTGGTAATTTAAAACTAAAATCATTGAAATTTATTTATTATTTTTTTTTTGAAAGAAAATTCATTAAAGAAAAACACGCTACAAAGCACTTGGGCAATCACCCAAGACCAGACTCTCCACCAATAAAGGACAGTCTTCCAACCAAACAACCTCACCCTCCACTAGGGATGCACATTTGGGGATGGGGGTGGATATAGGTCCCCCCATCCCCATCCCCACTTCCTAGACCCTCCCCCATCCCCCCCCCCCCCCCCCCCCCCCATTTCCCCATTTGGGGGAAAATGAGGTTGGGGGATTTTGGGGGGAGTTATCCCCATCCCCTAACCCCAGTTCCCTATTTCCCCCGTTTCCCTATTTTTTCCCATTTCCCCGTTTTCCCATTTTACTAATAATTACAAATAAAAAAAATTACATTACAAATATAATATCAAAAATCCATCAGTGTGTTACAAATACAAAGAAAATCCATTACAAAATAAAGTATTTCAATAAGAATTTAGATTTTGAAAGAGTAAATGAGGTTTGTATAGTTAGGTTTTGAAATAATGAAAAAAATTAAATACATATATAATTATATTTATAATATTTTTGGGGAAATGGGGAAACCCCATCCCCATCCCTATTTGGGGGAAATTTGTGGGGGGAAATGGGGAAATGGGGTTGGGGGAGGGTCTCCCGATCCCTATCCCCATTTCAATTTGGGGATGAAAATCATCCCCATCCCCACCCGTTTCCCCATTTCCCCCCAACAATTTTCCCCCAAATGGGGATGGGGTCGTGGGGAATTGGGGCTCCGGGGTAAAATGTGCAACCCTACCCTCCACATCAAGAGCAAGTTTTGCTAAAGAATGAGCAACATTATTACAATCTCTAGGAATAAAAGAAATCGAGCTAAATTTGCATTCCATAAGACAAAGAATATCGTGGATAACCACCCCTACCTCTGCACATGATGTTGTCTTCAACTCAATTGCCTTCACCACCGAAAGAGCATCTGATTCCAAAGAAGCAGGAACCAGTCCCGTTTGAATAGCCAACTGCAAACCACAAAGAATAGCCATTGCTTCCAGAACTTGGGGCTGCAACACACCCTTAATATTCTGACAAAGAGAAGCCATAACATGACCGGTCCAATCTCGGATCACCACCCCAATACCCGAAACCTTACCCTGGTCCCTAAGCGCTGCATCCGAATTAATTTTGAAGACTCCAACTGGTGGTACCAACCATTTCGAAGGCAGTCGATGAACCGAAGGACGACCCTCCCTCCTAGTGGTGGCCATTGTTCGGTTTTGGTAACCGCAGGTTTCTGTTCTGTGGCCACCGAAACCGTAACTGAACCGTTTGGACCCGGTTTGGTTTACGGTTTCGAACCTCCGGTTAGACGGTTCGGTTTCGGTTTTGGTTTGGGCCGGTTTCGGTTTCGGTTTTTTTTTTTTTTTACAAAACTTAATTTAAAAAAAATGTAACAACAACAATTTTTTTTTTTGACAAATTAAGGAAATTTGTGGGACATTTAATATTTTATATAGTAATAAGGCAATAAGCCCAATCCATATCCAATATTCAATACAATTATATAAATATACAATTGAAGCATTTAAGTATTTAACAATGTTGAAAATAAAAGAAATTGACATTGATTAATCGTTAATGGATTCAAAATTACAATTGCAGTTAAATTAAAAAAAATTATAAATGGACATTGGATTCAAATATACAATGTAACAAAGTTGAATTAAAAAAAAAAATCGGCCTTGCACTTAATTTGACCTCAATTAAGTTGCCTACGTATCCTCCAACAATGTAGAGGAATCAAATGTCACGTAGTTCTTTTACCTTTAATTAGATGCTCGGTGTTGAAGGTTAGAAGTTGGAATGGAATTTAATCGCTGCCTTCCGTTCCTGTGGTTTGGTCGTCTTTGAAAAAATCATTCACTATCTCCGTCTCGATTTCTTGTTGTCTGTATTTTGCCTTTGTCCAATTATCAACACATGCCTGAGCTTCAAGTGTCTGCGGACACATAACCGACCGTCTTGGTTCCAAAATATTTTCACTTGTACTAAATTCTTGTTCCACAGCAACGGTAGAAACTGGCGTTCCCAAAATTTGTTTGGCAATAATAGCCAAAATTGGAAAAATTTGTTCATGATCCTTCCACCAAACCTGGATACTAAATTCACTATCTTCAAAAAATTCATGAGATGTTTCTAAATACCGGTCAAGCTCAGAAATCGAGGCAGATGAGGATGAAGAAGATGTTCGTAGTTTTTTGGCTCTTTGGGAAAACAATCGATCCCCTAAACCCTTTAATTTAAAAGTTGAGGAAGTACCAGTGCTAATACTATCAGATGTCGGTTGATGTTGTCAAACCGACATGTTCAAAGACGGACCATATATTCTAAGATATTCATCATATAATTCATAAAACAAAGTTTTAATGGAATTACAATAACTAAGAACATCAACTTCTAAATCTAAACTTTTGTAATAATGGGTTAAATAATCCTGCAAGCATTCTAATTTAAAGCGTGGATCAAAACATGATACAAGCAAATAAATAGTTGGAATCTCCTTATAATACTGTAACCATTTTTTTTTCATGGCAGAAACACATTCACTCAATTGAACATCGAGTTCACACTTACTGAATACACCAGCAATATTAACACTTTGAATAAGAAATAAATGAGTAGTGGGATAGTAAATACCAGATAAAGCATTAGTAGCATCATTAAAAACACCTAACAATTCAAGAATTTTTATACATGCATCACAATGCTTCAATTGAAGAGAAATTGAAAGAACATTATAAGTAATAAAAGAAACTAATAATTTCTTATATACAACACTTTCATTAAGTAACTTATAAGTAGAATTCCAACGAGTACTAATATCCCGAGAAAATTTAATGGGTCGCACACCATTTTGAGAGCAATATTTTAACCATAGTTTCTGGAGTTTGTTTTGCCTTCAGATATAGTTAATAATATATCTAATTGGTCTAATATACACAGAAAGAATTTGTAATCCAGCTTGAACACACAAATTTAAAATATGGCATGCACATCTTTGATGAAATAATTTACCCCCAAAATAGGGATTGCACAAATCATGTAACATAGGAATGGATGCGGTATTGCTTGCAACATTATCAAAACTGATCGCAAAAATTTTGTTTTGGATATGAAACTCTTCAAAAATAATTTTAAGAAGTCGAAAAATATTTTGAGCCGTATGTGATTCATCGAAAACACAAAATGCAATAATTCTTTTTTGCATGACCCAATCATTATCCATATAATGACATGTCACACCAATATAATGGTGACTATCAAAATTGTCGGTCCATATGTCGGCACATACGGAAACGCGACCTTCAAATTGATAAAAAAAAGAACTCAATTTGTTTTTTTTGTTTTTTGTAAATGGAAAAAAGTGTACTTGTGAGAGTGGATCTAGGAACATGTTGCATTGCAGGATTTAATGCAGTTTGACAATAATTAACAAAACCTACTTTCTCACAAAAACTAAAAGGTAAATGTTCTACTGCAACCATTACTATTAATTCTTCCTTATTTTTTTCAGACGTATAATGAAATAATTGATTAGTAGGGGTTCCGTACCTGGAGATTTGGGATTGGTTACTAGTCTTCACCAATTCAGACGGGTGATTTTTCCTAATATGATTCCAATACATGCCATATCTGAATGATTTATTGGTCTTGTATGTTTTGGAACAATAGTTGCACTTTATTTGGATCATTCTGTCATCTAACTGAATTTTCTTCATATGCAATTTGAAGAGATCGGACTTAATCAACTTTTCTTCTTAACCTGCAACAAATTCATCAGAAGGAGGAGGGGGGTTAGATAGATTTTCATTACTATATGTGTTATAGAGATTGGGGTTGTCGGAAATTATTAGAGGGGGATTAGGACTAGGAGGGAGATTGGATCCAAATTGTCTTTGAAGGAACTCGTGGTAAAGTCGGTCGTCATAACTGACCTCATCACCTTCGTGTTCTAACAAATCTTGCAATGGACCATTTCATTTGTTCAAATTTCTTGAACCTTCTCCCCCACTTGCCATTGAATAATAAATTATAAATACTAATAGTAAAAAAAATATAGATATGTGAGGAATTCAAAATATTGTTGGAATAATAATGGTAAATTGGTAACAATAAAAAAATGATTGTAAATAAATAATAAATGATTGTAAAAAATAGAAGAAATAAATAGATATTAATTTCTATAAAAAAAATGAGAATTAAAGAAAATTGTATAATAGATGATTGTAAAAAATAGAAGAAATAAATAGATATTAATTTATATGAGAAATGGGAAATAAAGAGAATTGAGAATTTGAGATTGAGAGAAATTGAGAGAATGAGAGCGGTGTGAAGAATATTGAAATGTGGGGGTATTTATAGGATTAGAGTGGAGGGTGAATTTGCAATTTTAACATTTTCCCAACGGTCACCCACTCTCAAAATTTTTTTCCTTTTTTATCCACATGGCGCAATGTCATTGGTGGCAATTTTTTTTATATTAAATGTCAAAACCGACAGTTTTGGTCGGTTTTTGACCAACCATAACCGTAACCGGCGGTTACGGTTACGGTTCCGGTTCCGGTTTTTTGGACCCGGTTTCTGTTTGGTTTCCACGGTTTAACCAAACCGTGGGCACCCCTACTCCCTCCTATTAGCGACTTGTAAATCTTGAATAAAAATTTCTACCCAGTTTAAAATACTAGCATCATCCACTAAAGACCTGGAATGTACCCACTTATTCCTCCTAAACCAAATCCTCCACCAAACAACACAAAGAATCTCGAGTCTGTGGATCTCATAAATGTCCCTACAGTAGAACACAACACAAAATCAAGAAAAGATGACGAATCCAGAGCCTTACTATCCCCACCAATACCACTACCTGATCGAATACCTTTCAGAGAGGAACATCTCCACAAAGCATGCAGTGAGGTCTCTGCTTTTCAACGACAAAAAGGGCAAAAACTTCTCCACCTTCACACCATGCACATCTAAATTAACATTAGTAGGAATCCAGTTGTTACAAGCTTTCCAAATAAAAATTTTAATCTTTGTTGGTAAACTAAGAGGCCATAAGAATTTCCACCAAGAAACTGAAGGATTTAAACTTGAACAGCTAGGATTCGAGTCCATATTTTTAGCAAGCCAGTAACCACTCTTAACAGAATAAGTGACCGATTTATCATAGTGCCAAAGAAGGCTATCATGGAGCCTCATCCTACTCAAAGGCAGACTCAAAATCGCCTTCCCCTCCTCCTCCGAGAAAGACTGTCTTACCAATACCTCATCCCACGATCCATCTTGTAGTTTTAAAGAATCCACATAGGACCATTCCCCCAGCACCATAGGAGAAAAAATTCTAAAAGTTGATACTCGAGGGATCCACCTATCCTTATAGATTTTAATTGACTGACCAGTACTCACTCTCCATCTTGAACCTTTCTCCACCAATTCTCTACCCCACACCAAACTACTCCAAAGAAGAACCTGAACTGCTCTTTTTAGCATCAAGAAAGGAAGTTTGAGGGTAGTAGCAGCTCTTCATAACTTGCGCCACCAAAGAATTTGGATTATGTATAAGCCGCCAACATTGTTTTGCAAGCATCGCCTTATTAAAAGCACCAAGATCACGAAATCCAAGCCCCACATCATCTCTGGCTTTACAAAGAGAATCCCAAGAACACCAGTGCATTTTCCGTTTCGATCCACCCCCACCCCACCAGACTTTTGCAATAATCCGATGGAGATCAGAGACAAGAGAAACAGGAAGTTTGAACAAATTCATAGAGCACACCAGAATAGATTGGATCACTGCCTTAAGGAGGACCTCACGACCGCCACCTGAAAAAAATCTATTGCTCCAACTCTGAAGTTCTCTCCATACCCTTTCCTTAATCCCGTCAAATAAAATACGCTTGCTTCTACCAGCCACACATGGAAGTCCAAGATACCTGTCATGGTAATCTACAATAGCCACATCCAAAGCCTCAGCCAACATCTTCCTGCATGAAATTTATTTAAATGCATTGATTTCAATCTATATTAACAAACCGGATGAATAGACACTTGGCCTAATTTCATAAGTCATAAATTAATTGCAAAGATTACGTTACTCACCCTAAATCAATTTAAACCCCATCATATTCCCCTTTAAATTATACTTAAAAGCCCTCGCATCTCTCTCCATTTTCTCTATAAAAACCATTTAAAATCTCACTTTTTTCTTTCAATCTCATTCAATCGACTCTTTCTCACATACAAACTGAAAACACCCAAGCTGTGGGGAATTGGATGGTGTTAGGTGGTGAGAGTAATTTCCATATATTTTTTTATGTATTTATTTGGCTGATTAATTTTAATATTTTAGTTTTTGTTTATTTTTTTTTTGTTCATTTCGCGATGGCCGCCAAATGTATCTTTTGCCTTACACCATTCTTAGATGTCATTTTCTTATCAAAATGAAGCATCTCTATATGTTTTTTGATTCAAACACTTTATAATTTTTTTTGTTTATTGTTTTTTTTAGGAAACACTTTAGTAGTTTAAAATGTAATTTTTGATTGATTATTGTTGTGATGTATTTTGATATCTTTACTAAGGTATTTATTATTGTGTTTGCTATGCAACCCTAGCATCCCACTCGTCACCACCAATGCAGAAAATCAATGGACCGGTTTAGAATTGTGAGGTGCTATGTACTTGGATGATGGATTCAATAGACAAACAAACTACTACAACAGTTAAATGTTAAAGTTATAGTCTTTGGTTCATCTTTTAAAAAAAATATTGTACCTACCCAGGTTTCCGTGTATCCAATACCAGAATTTCTTTTAAATGAAATTTACTCCGATTTTTTTCCCTTTTTTTTCTTTCTATTTTTATCTGTTTTTTTCTTTTTTGTTTTTAAGAATGTATTAAATATACATTAAATACAATCCGATCATATCCTAAAAAATATTTTTGAATTTTAATTATTCTTATAAATGGTATTAAATAAATAGTTTTCAAAAAAAATTAAAATATCAATGCAATACCAAAATAATGGTAATCCATGGTAACACATTAAAAACATTAATTATTTCATTCAATTCAATAAATTATTTTTCTAAATATATAAAATTCACTCATAATTTTTTTTCATAAATGGTAATAAATAATTTATCTTGTAAGATACTAAAAAAATAACTCATACTATTTATATCTCCATAAAAGTTTTCACCTTTATATTTTTTATTGAATCATCTATGACAGTGATGCGTGAAAAAAAATTTAATAATGAGTTTATTAAAAAACAAATGAAATGTATTCAGAAATAAGTGTTGAAAAATAATTAATTTATCACTAGGCTTGACAATAACCTCTAGTGGAGTTTTTTTATTAAAAAAATGGAGTACTTCTACAAGTATTTCTACAATACGTGTTTTTAAATAAAAATATATAAAATTGGTATATTCGAGTTAATTGGGGTATATTTAGAGGTTTTAAAATTTTAATTTATTAAAATGATTAGTGGAAAATCAACATTTGGTTAGTAGTATAACTACTTATTAAAATTAGTGTCAATTTCTCGCAAATTTGTAATTAGAGGTCATATATATATATATATATATATATATATATATATATATATATATATATATATATAGTCTTATATTTATCAGTAAGAATGTGGAAATCAATAGGTAATCAAGAGGTAATCTCATAATTAATGGATAATTCTTTTAACTTTTTCCATAACTGATTTTTAATTATTACGTACTATTAATTAGTTTTATATATTGTAATATTTGGTAAGTTTAAAAGCCAACCCATAAATTCTTAATTATTTATGGAATTCATTCTTGATTTTTATTCCTTATCCTATTAAAAATGAGATTGACTCTTGATTTTTATATACTAATTAATAAGAAGTTAATTAGTAAAATAAATATATATTTTTTAATCCATAAGTCACAAATCAATAGGTAATCAATTGATTATTTTCTTAAACAATCCCATAATTGTTTTTTTTAAAACTATTTAGTATTATTAATTAGTTTTATATATATATATATATATATATATATATATATATATACACACAACACACATACACACATTATAATATTTGGTAAGTTTAAAAATCAAGCTATAAATTCTTATTTATTTATGTAATTGGCTCTTGATCTATATTCATTATCCCATTAATAATGAGATTGGCTCTTGATTCTTATATAAGACTTTAATTAGTAAAAAATAATAAATCCAAACTAACCTTTCATATTCATTATTCAATTTAGTAATAAAAGAAATATTTCTTATTCAATTATCTCATTTTTATTAACTTTTATATAAGTTTTGTTGTGTTTGAACAACCTGTTAATCTCTATCCAAAATAAAAATTCAAAAACTCTCTTTCTATGATGTTATGATTATTTTTTGTTAATCTCATAATTGATTTTAATTATTAAGTTTTGTTTTGAAGTATTACATTATTTGGTAAGTTTAAAAGACAAGCCATATATTGTTTTTTTCTTTTTTAGCCAAAGCTATTAAGTTGTTATTAATTGTAATAATTTTTAATAATATAATTTTTTTGTAAATAAAAAATCTATAGGTCATCAAGATGCAATCCAGTAGTTAATGTAATAGTGAATAAATTATCTTAACTAATGTCATAATTGATTTTTAATTTTCAATTCTTTTTTGTAATATTATATTATTTGGTAGGTTCAAAAGACAAGCCTTAATGTTTTTCAGCCAATTTTTTTTCGTAAATCACATATCAATAGGTAATCAAAACACAATCCCATAATCAATAAGATAGTGAATAAATTCTCTTAACCAATCTTGATAATTGATTATTTGGTTAAGTTTAATTTTATCAATAAGATTAAAAGATAAACCATAAATTCTTTTTTTTTTTCAAAAGCTATTAAGTAGTTATTAATTTTAATAATTTTTAATAATATTTTTTTTCCTAAATCAAGAATATATAGGTAATCAATAGACAATCATGTAATTAATGGGGTTGAATAAATTCTCTTAACCAATCTCATAATTGATTTTTAATTACTAAGTTTTTTTAGTATTACGTTGTTTGGTAAGTTTAAAAGACAAGCCGTAATTTTTTTTGCCAACATGCCATACATTAGTATTAAGTGTTGTTAATTATTTGTAATATTAAAAAATATCATTAATTATTTATCTATATAATATGTATAATAATATTTGGTAAGTTATTAATTGTAATAATTTTTAATAATATAATTTTTTTCCTAAATAAAAAATCATGTAATTAATGCATGGGATAGTGAATAAATTCTCTTGACCAATCTCATAATTGATTTTTAATCATTAAGTATTTTTTTAAGTATTACATTATTTGGTAAGTTTAAATGACAAGTCATAAATTAGTTTATTTTTTACCAACAAGCCATAAATTCATATTAATTAGTTTTTTTAAGTATTGTTAATTACAGTAGTTATAATATTTCAAAAAAAATATATTATTAATCAGTTATATATAATATATATTATAATATTTGGTGTGTTATTAATTGTATTAATTTTTAATAATATAATTATTTTTAAATAAAAAATCTATAGGTAATCAAAAGGCAAACACATAATTAATGAGATAATAAATAAATTATCTTGACTAATCTCATTTTTAATTATTAAGTATTACTTTTTTGAAATATTACATTACTTGGTAAGTTTAAAAGGCATGCCATAATTATTATTTTTTGCAAACAAGCCATAAATTTGTATCAATTAGTTTTTATTTATGTATTGTTAATCGTAGTAGTTGTAATATTTCAAATCAAAAGTATTGTTAATTAGTTATCTATATAATATATATTATAATATTTGGTAAGTTATTAATTGTAATAATTTTTAAATATATAATTTTTTTCCTAAATAAAAAATATATAGATAATCAATAGACAATCACGTAATTAATGGGATAATGAATAAATTCTCTTAATCAATCTTATAATTGATTTTTAATTATTAAGTATGTTTTTTGAAGTATTACATTTGGTAGATTTAAAAGACAAGCCATAATTATTTTTTTGCCAACTAGCCATAAATTCGTATTAATTAGTTTTTTTTAAAGTATTGTTTATTAGTTGTAATATTTATAAAAAAAATATTGTTAATTAGTTATCTATATGATTCATTTAAATTGTATTATATTTGGATAATTTAAATGAATGGATTAGAGTGTTGTCATATCATTTGAGTACCAAATTTACGTAAAGTAGCATTAATCTTATAATATTTGTTAAGCTATTTTTTTGGTTAATTAAGAGAATTGATTCATTATCTCATTAGTTATGGAATTGACTCTTAATTTTTATTTATTATCCCATCAATTAATTAAAAATAATAAATCCCAAGCTAACCCTTCATATTCAATTTAGTAAAAAATAAAACATTTCCTATTCAATTATCTCATTTTTATTACCTTTTATATAATTTTTGTTGGGTTTGAAAATCGTGCTAATTTCTATCCAAAATAAAAGGTCAAAAACTCTCTTTTTCTATTGCTGGGTTTATTTCTTTGTTTGTTTGTTTATCACTCAATCTATACACTTTGACGCCGATGTTTATTCGTCGTCTCATGGTTCCACCTCTTCCGGTCACCACCTGTCCAAATCCCACAACCCAGGAAATCTACTAAAGGTTCGTAATTTATGATTTCACATTTTTCTATTTCAATTTTTTTAAACACTTATATTTTGACGCGTTATATTTCGTTGTATCCTTTCTTGTGTGTGTTTATTTATGATTAATGGATCTCCATGGTAAGTTATAAGTGTAAGTATGTGATTTGATTTGGGTATTTGAGTTATTTTATTTTATTTATACATCTATGTATAATTCTTGTAATACAAATTATAATACATTGTCATGAATCTCTCTGTGTAATATCTCATATTTGTTTTGTATTGAATCATATTCATTTGACTTCATCTTTAAAATTTCAAATTCAAGTCAACTAAGAAATCAAAGAAATGGTTTTGGGTATTGCTCATCACAAAATCATCTTGGTATTTTTTTTTTGAAAAAAATTTCGGCTTAAGTTAAAACTACAGTGTTGATTTATGTATTCAACAGGTGCTCTAGCTACCAATGTAATTAGGTACCTATACAAATAAAATATGTTTTAATATACATAGCTCTTTTTTATTTATTTATTTATTATTATTATTATTATTATTATTAAGTTACAATAAATTTGTTTAACTTGATTTTCTTTGCAGTCTTATTTCGTCACAGATCTAGGATTGAATTAGAACATCAATTTAGAGAGTATTCAGCAATGGTTTGAACGATTTGAATGTGAAATTTCATAAAATTGTTAAATTTATGGTTGAAAGCTTTATTTTATTTCAAATGTAATTGCAGAAATTTGTAGTCGATTGATTTTTTAGTGCCTTTTCTTTTTCTAATATATGTTAATTTCAATGGTAAGATTATAAACGAAAGTAAAAACAAATTAGGAATACACACGAATTTTTTTTAAAAATATAATTCAATAATGATTGCATTATGTTTTACCGTGCCCCACATGCGGGCTAGAAACTAGTAATATATAAAAGTTGACCCTCGCAACGTCACGTGTCACCGTGAGGGAGGCTTCGACATTAAATTTATATAATATTTATACTTTTATGTTCATTTCTATATATGTGAATATCAATATATATATATATATATATATATATAATATCAAAGTAATATGAATAATGTTTTTCAATAACTAATTGAATTAATAAATTACAATGGATAATTTTTTACTCAACTCAAAAGCTTTTTCCTCTTCCTCAATTGTCTCTATAAAAACCACCTAAAATCTCTCATTTTCTTATTATTGTCTTTTTGTCAATTTTTTTTAATTCCTATTGCTCAAATAATTTCTTGATCAACTTCTTACCTAATTGCTTGAAGGGATGAGAGAAGCAATAGTTACACCATTTGCGAAATGAAATGTGACACCATCTGTTAACACTTAGTATGTGAGTACTCTAATTAATTCATATATAGTAGAGAATCTTGATTTCGATATTTTCTTTTCGTAAACCAAACATGTATATATTTATTATTGTTGTTACGATTGTGTTTGTTTGCTGTTGTGCATCCAAGCTACATAAGGCCCCATGCCTGGTGCAAGTACAAACCCAAAGCAGCAAAGGCACACACGTGATGAGAAGTTGCATGCATGAACTATCTTCAAAATGATTGAATGAGATTTCATTTATATTTCTTTTTTATATTTTGTATTCTAACTCTATAATTTTTCAAGTTTCTTCCTTGAAATATATTTAATTATCTCTAAAGATGTATTTTGTCCATATAAGAATTATTTTTATTTGTGTGTATATGTGAGTTTATTCTTTGAAATATATCCATGTGTTGTTTGGTATTGAGATTATGATTTTCTCAAGAAAATCACTAAGAAAATAAACAATAAAAGCTGACCCTCTCAGCTGCAATGAAGAAGCTTTAACTTTAAATGCATTACAAACCAGATGAATATGCAGTCAAGCCTAATTGACTCCTTAATTTAATATAAAATTAAATATATTCTTATGAATAAATGTTTTTCTTTTGGTATTCTTCCAATTAAACATAGCTTTAGCCATTACTTAGTTCTTTTTTTAAAAAAAACTTAACCATTAATGAGTTGTTTTGGACTTTTAGCTTTTATTACTATTAGTATTCTTATTCTTATAATTATATATAATGAATCTGGACATTTTTTAAATCCTTAATTTAATATAAAATTAAATATATTACTATTAATAAATATTTTTCTTAATGGAATAATTGTTTTTCATTTGGTATTCTTCCCAAATCAAGAGTCAATTAAAAGACAATCTTATAAATCATAAATTTAGAAGCAATCCCGTAATTAATTGGGTAATGGTTAAATTCTCTTAATCAATATCATAAAAAATTTTAAAAAAAAAACTTTTCCTATTCTACCATTAACTACTCACTTTTAAATTATTTTAAATGAGCTGTAATTCTTTTTTTACATTAATAATTAAAAAAATACACTAATATTATTTGATTAATCAAATTAATTAATAATTTTGTAAGTGCAAAATCAAATTATAAATAAAAATATATATATATACTATATATATATATATATATATATTAAGATCTCCAAAATCTGAATATGCTTCATAATTAATTGAAAATTTGTATCAGGTAAGAAAATTTTGATCATAAATCGCAAATCAAAAGTCAATTAAGAGACAATCTCATAAATCACAAATTAAAAAAGAAATCACATAACTAAACCCTTCCGTGTAGGGAGCTTTAGTTTAAATACATTAATTTCAGTCTATATTAATAAAACTGGATGAATATGAACTCTGGCCTAAATGACTCCTTAATTTAATATAAAATTAAATATATTATTATTAATAAATGTTGCTTTTGGTATTCTTCCGATTAAACATAGCTTTAGTCATCAATTAATTTTTTTTTAAAACTTAATCATTAATGAGTTGTTTTAGACTTTTGACCTTTATTATTATTAATATTCTTATTCTTATCATTATATTTAATGTACCTGGACATTTATACTCCTTAGTTTAATATAAATTAAATATATTATTATTAATAAATGTTTTTTAATGGAATAATTGTTTTTCTTTTGGTATTTTTCCCAAATCAAGAGTCAATTAATGGGATAATTGTTAAATTCTCTTAATCAATCTCATAAAAAGGAAAAAATAAATAAAAAATTTCTTGTTATAATGTTCCTCACTTTTAATTTCTTTTAAATGAGCTTATTAATTTTTTTTGCATTAATAATTAAAAAAATACACTAATTTAATTGATTAATCAAATTAATTAATAATTTTGTAAATGCAAAATCAAATTATATATATATATTGAGATCTCCAAAATCTGAATAGGTTTCATAATTAATTGAAAATTTATATTAGATGGGAAAATTTTGATCATAAATCACAAATCAAAAGTCAATTAAGAGACAAACTCTTAAATCACAAATTAAGAAGCAATAACGTAATTAAACATTTACAACGTCACATGTCGCCGTGTAGAGGGCTTTGGTTTAAATGCATTTATTTCAATCTATATTAACAAAATCGGATGAATATGCACTATTGTCTAATTGACTCCTTAATTTAATACAAAATTAAATATATTCTTATTAATAAATGTTTTTCGTTGTTCTTCCAATTAAACACAGCTTTAGTCATTAATTAGTTTTTTTTTAAAAAAATTAGTTATTAGTTAGTTTTTTTTTAAAATTAATCATTAATGAGTTGTTTTGAACTTTTGGCTTTTATTATTATTATTATTCTTATTCTTATTCTTAACATTAATAAATGTTTTTTAATGGAATAATTGTTTTTCTTTTTGGTATTCTTCTCAAATCAAAAGTCAATTAAGAAACAATCCCACAAATCACAAATTAAGAAGCAATCCCATAATTATTGGAAATGATGGGTCATTGTAATTGTTTTATGTTTATTTGATTCATTGAGTTAGTTGTTTGTTGGTGGGATATGAGATTTTTGATTTGAAAAACTAATAAGTTTTTTTTTTTATATTAAATAATGCTAGCTTTTGTAAGCCTAGCATTACAAACTTTTCTTTTTAATGATAATTCTGTTCGTATTACATTATGAATTTTTTCTAGGTGACTATTAATTAATAAATAAATTATAGTTACTATTTATTTAACAGAAAAAATGAAGAGGTTGGTGAATTAAAAAACCTATTAGTTTTTTTTTGGAAAAAGGACATATCTATCATTTAATTAATTAATTTTTTTTATTTTAGAAAATATGATTAATTAATCAATTAATCATATTTTGTTTGTTATTTTATATAAGGGCGTCACTTTTTGGCTCCCGGAAACACCAAATTCCAAATTCATTCGATCATAAAAATATATCACAAAAGGCATAGGGTTTACCATTTGATCTTCCAAGTATATCATCCAAAGAATGGGTTCATCTGATGAAATTTGTAGCCAATTAACTTCAAATGTAAGATTATATATATTTTATTATATCGATAATTTACTAAATAGTTTACATCATAAATGAGTAATGAAATGATCAAAATTGTCACAAAACGGGTTGAAAATGTTGATATAAGAAGCACTTGAAGAAATTAGAAATTGAAAACAAATATAGAAAAATATTAATAAATCTTAAAACATAAATCCAAAGGTGATTGCATTGTATTTTACCATGCCCGCACATCATGCCAGCTACAAACTAGTTAACTTTATTATCATCATTCACATTGTTAAATGATCTAAATAATTTGGACTCTAACTCTAGTTCATCAAGAGTAAGGTTCGCAATCATAAGTATCTCGGCATTCTCCATGTCCATGGAATCAAAACCAACTCTTCCAACATCCCACAATTGAAACACACCTTCATGGCAAGGATACAGCAAGGATACATGGAGGATACATCAAGGATACATGGAGGATACTTCGGGATACATCGGGATACATCCTAGAGTCAACGGATACGACATTTGGAGTATTGGATACATATCCTAGAGTATTCGGTTCTGGGGAGTGGTAGCGGATAAGTCACTACACGGAAGCATTACTGGATAGACCACAAACAAATAATAGCAAAAGAAAAAAAATATGGAAGAAATTAACAATCCAATCACACACAAGACAAATATTTTACGTGGAAACCCAAGAACATGGAAAAGCTACGGCCGTCAGAACGACCAGAGAAAGTTCCATTATGTAGTAAATTATTACAACCACACATTCAAGATTTTCTCTCTAAAATACCCCAAATTTGATTACACCAAATGCCCACTTTTGAGATCTCTCTAGTATTTGCTATTTTGCTCAACACATAATAACCTAGTTATTATGGTCTATTTATATGAGTTACATGAGTTTAAACCTATAAGGAAATCTATCTCCTTATACATACAAGATTTACCTGTTTCACATAAATATTATTTTCTTTTATGACAAGTCTTTTTGTAAAGAGAAATCATTTTCTTTTAAGCATCAAAACTTCCAGAAACAACAAACTTCCAGATCCGCTAATATTTTTCGTTTCATGCATGCCTATGATTGACTACAATTTGAGTCTTGGTTGGCCACCAGTTTCCTAAACCGTGTTGAATTGACCGTTCAGAAAACTGCGATCCATGCGCTACATCACCAAAACCACTATCAAAACCCATAGAACTATCCACAACGATAGTCTCTAGAGTCAAACCGATGTCCTCGTCGCTGTGCAATTGCACAACGCAAGGCACAATGTAAATCCCTGGAAAGAGGACTGATGTCCTTACCGCTGTGCAATTGAACAACGCAAGGCATATCACTTGACAAGTGGTCCGTAGATCGATGTCAATGGCACAACACTAGGCACATCACTATTTGTTTCTCAGTTCTTTAAGGTCTTTAAGCCTCCCTCAAAACACAATCTCATAATTCCAAACGTTTCCAACGTCTTCAGGAAGTCTCCGCATTGGTTAAATCACGTTTGGTAACCATTGGAAATTTGAGCCATATCCAACAATCCTCACTTATGGCAAGAATTTCCAAACCTTCGTCCACAGCTACGACTCTCAACACCGAGAATCAATATACTCACCACGAGGTATAACCACTTAGGAACACTCATCATAAGATTTCACGGCACATGTCGAAATTTACCTTACTGAAATTATGGTGTAACTCTTCACGTTAAGTTCCCAAGGAGTTCGTTCAGTCATCGACATCCTTGTTCACCACACACCTTGCATCACATCCTAACCAATGTCCATGCACAATTATGGGCCCGTTATTAGCAACACATCCTCTTTCATGGCCACTAGCTTCATGCCTCTTTAGAGGACATCACTGCAGTCGTCAAACTCAAGAAAGGCGAATACCGGATCCTCCTCTTTGGAGCCCTTAGCCACACTTGTCTTATTATTTTGAAAATCCTTCTTAGCATGTATAGACTATCAACATCCCCAGCATGTGACTTTCCTTTTGGAGCCTCTTTTTTTCCTGTCAACCAAAAGAGCAGAGTTATCAAAAGACATACCTTCACTCTTTATCTTTCGTTCCTCAGATATCAGTTTGTTCGCCATATCTCCAAAACATATGGTTGAACTCCCATCCATCAAAATTGGTTTCATGTGTGCATAGGACGGTGGAAGGAACTGTAGGGAAAAATACGAAAACGCAGCAGAAACGAGACCTAAAAACGAATTTAGTATAGTTTAAAAATTTTCCAATATTTGAACCTTAACCCTTTAATTAATTAAACATACATATATTCAAAAGATATCATACCTCTTGTCGCATGATCCGTTTGACTTAGCGTCGATGGTAATCCGTAAGATCTTCCAATCCGATCACGAACGTGAATCACCTAGGAGAGTGGTCTCCCTATTCTTTGAATTGCGTACCTGAGAATGGAAAAAAGAAATCTTCTTTCCTGATCGTTAATCACAAAAACTCTAAGAGCCTAGAAAGATCGTTCCAGTCACTTTTGAATTCACAATCGTTATGATTGAAACTCGCGTGAACCTAAATCGAAAGTGTGCACAAAACCTTTTTATGTAAAGGCTTGCAAGTGCACTATCGAATTTAGAACTATCTTTCTCTCTTCCTCTTGGCCGAATTTTCACTATGTTCTAGAGTTGGAATTTTCTTATTTTTTTTATTCAAAAGCAAGAGAATAAAAAATTCTTTCTCTAAAAAAAAAAAACTTTTTTTTCTTCCTCTTTATATTAATTCCGAAATTAATAATATATATAGGTATACAAATCCTTTTCCTAAAGAGGATTTACTTGGTGGGCAAGAATCCGATCTCTAGGTGGATTTACTTGGTGACAAAGAATCATTTTTTCAAAAAAAAAAAGATTTCTTTTCCACACCAAGACTCCTAATCCAACTCAAATAGTGTATTTGTAATTATATTAAAGACTTTCTTATTTGATTGGATAAATAAGTCTTTTAAAGTCTTTTATATTTATTATACTACTATAATAGTATAATACTAGGAAACATAATTCCTAGTCAGAAAAAGATTTTGATTTTTAATTAAATAATTAATTAATCAATTAATTAATTTTCATGTAATCAAACAATAAAATAAAATAATATTTTAGGCTATTATTATAATCTTGCCGCCCACACACAAAAATTATGGGCCAAATATTATTTTCTTATTTTATTTAATCCATTCAGGCTTTAAATAAAAGCCTACATGTGAACCAGACACATTCTTACTAAAAGAAACAGGCCCACATGCCTCTCATTAATATATTAATATAATTTGAGCAGCCCATTAAATAGATAATGTGCAAATTATATTCTTAATATATTAAATACAATTCTAGATGGACCCATAAATTAGTCTGGTAGAATATATCAAGTGATCTATGCAAGTCCATGTGGATTGAGGATCTTGGCGGGCTATCTAAATTTAAGCTTCAATAGACATAACCTAATCACAATCAACAAATGATTCACTTAGGTCCGATCTATTAATTTTAGCTCATTCCACTAAAGAGCTAAAATTGAACTCTTAAATAAAGATAGAATAAGAAGATGTGTCTCACTCATACCCTAGACAATCTTATTGGAGATAGTGTATTCTCGTGAATAATATCAGTAATCTTCAAGAGCTCATAGACCGCCTATAGTTCTGTTAGTTACCATATTTACTCATATGACCACGTTTTGAACTTGGATATTTTGACTTGTCCAGAAGCCATATTTTCAATAGACATTATCAAAAACTCAACGTTGAGATTTAATATCCAATACCTCAAAATATCTATATGATAATAGTATACTCTCATTCAATAAATTGAGTCACGATGTCCATATCTATAAATGAAGTCCTCTATCGATTAACAAATGAATATCACCAAACTATCGAGGATAGATTATGCTATATAATCGCACTCATTGATAGCTCAAATGATAACACTTGCAATCATAAGTCCATCATTTATCTCAAGATTAAGATAGACTCTCTGATTGTCCTCATAATGAAAAGACTTGTATCTACTGACGGTTCTAGATAAAATATTTCATTGTGATCCTGTTCAATGCACTCAGTGCACTAGATTCTTTTACTCGAAGACCATTTCGATGAATTTTAGACTCATTATAACTCATTTGATCCCACTCAAATGCTAACAAAAGAATTCTACAACTTTATCAAGATAAAGGTGCGCAACCTTTAACTTAAGTTGTGAACGTTTATTCAAGACTAACTAAAGAATTGTGTCTACCTTATACATATCCAGATGTACGAACAATTCTTCCTTTCTCATAGTCTTTTGACCTTATGATTTTTTACTTTGACAATTATCATTATAAATGCTATAAGATTTTATAAAACCAGAAATCACTTTATTAATATGAAAAGATTGTCAATTACAATATTACACTCTTGCTATTGAGCATAATCCTAACAGGGACCAGATGAGTCTTAACCATTTGTTTTCCTCATCAATCTTCACTTCAATCGACTCTAGTTCTGAAATAATTCCATTGAGCACTCCTAGATGATCGAAAACCTTCATATCTTAAACATTTAGAGTGAATAAAACTGCTCTTTTAGGTAGAACCAGGCTGCAGAAGCTCTTCGCTTGATACAATTCTTCAAGCTTCTCCCAAAAGTCTTTCACTGAATATGTTCCATGAATATTTACAAGAACATTCTTAGCCAGACACAATCATATCGCATTTGCAGCTCTCTCATCCAAATCCTCCCAAACATCATTGCTCATCATAGTTTTTCTAGAACTAGTGCTGGCCGCTTCTTTACTAGAATCTTTAGAGCCTTCAAGGTTTCGAGGGGTTGGCTTGCCCTTCAATACCATGTGTAACCCGTATTGAATTAATAGATCCTTGACTTGAACTTGCCACAAGCCAAAGTTAATCTTCTCATCGAACTTCTCAACCTCAAATCTCATCATCTTTGCCATAACAGTTTGTTAAGACCACAATAAAGCAATCAGAACTCTCATACCAATTGTTAGAGAACAAGTCACTACGCGAAAGCGTTATCGAATAGACCACAAATAAACAATAGAAAAAAAAGATAGAAGAAATAAACAATCCAATCACACACAACACAAAGATTTTACGTGGAAACCTAAGACAGTGAAAACCACAGCAGTCAGTACGACAAGAGAAAGTTTCACTATGTAGTAAATTATTACAACCACACACTCATGATTCTCTCTCTAAAATACATCAAACCCGATTACACCTAATGCCCACTTTTGAGATCTCTCTAGTATTTGTTATTTTGTTCCACATATAATAACCTAGTTGTTATGATCTATTTTTTACGAGTTATAGGGAATTTAAACCTACAAGGAAATCCATCTCCTATATGTACAAGATTTCCTTGTTTCGCATAAATACTATTTCATTTTATAACAAGTCTTCTTGTGAAGAGAAATCATTTTCCTTCAGCATAAGAACTTCCATAAACAACATACTTAATTTTCCACTAATATTTCCCGTTTCACGCATGCTTATGATTGACTACGATTTGAGTCGTGGTTGGCCACCCACTTCATAAACTGTGTTGAACTGACCGTTCAGAAAACCGCGATCCATGAGCAACGTCACTAAAATTGATGTCACCACCGCTGCCAAAACTCACAGTGCTATCCACAACGATAATCTTTGGAGTCAAATCGTTGTCCTCGCCGTTGTGCAATTGGCACAACGTAAATCCCTAGAAAGAGAATCGATGTCCTTGCCGCTATGCAATTGCATAGTGCAAGGCACAACACTTGACAAGTGCTCCCTAGATCGCTGTCAAAGGCACATCACTAGGCACAACACTATTCGTTTCTCAGTTCTTCAAGGCTTTAAATCTCCCTCAAACACGATTTCATCCCGTTTAGTAACCATTGGAAATTTGAGCCATATTCAACAGAGAGTATCCGAACTGGATATGAGTTACCTCCACCAAATGGAGTATCCGTACTACCTAGTAAAAAAAAGCATGTAGAATTAGAATCTAATTATTTCAAAAGAAATATTAGCGTGTTTGTTAATATTATTCATATTTATTAGAGGTAGTCTGTTCAACTTGACAATGTTCTAAATAATCCCAGTCGACTGATATTTAAAAAAAAAAAAACCAATAAATAAACATTTGAAGGAGAACGCTTTCTTAAATGAATGATATTTTGAATGCGCATGAGGACCGAAAATCTCATAAAAAAGAAAGTTGTAAGGTATGATATACAAATTGAAGATATAATTAATTTAAGCATGTATATATGTTTAATTTATTGAAGATTCTCTCAATTGGATGAATTTTATTTTATCAAGTAGAGGTATTCGTTGGTTGGATAGTACAAAGAATGTAAGAAGGTGCCACTTCCTTTATATGGAACACTTCTTTATGGAGATTCTAGATAAAAAAAAAATGGACCTCATCATCTCTAGAGAATTCTAGAGCTCAGAATCTCAGATGGGAAGTTTGAATTTTTATGCAATTACACGAAATCTATTTGTTTGTTTACAAGCGTAAACAATTTTAAAAAAAAAACTAAGGGTGTGTTCTATGGATAGGTATTTATTCTCGGATATCCAAATCTTCATTTTCCCATTCTTATTTAGGGGAAAATTTTAGAGAAAAATAAGGAAATAGATAGGGATAGAGATGATTTTCATCCTCAAAATTGAAATGGGTATGGGGATGGGGGGAGGTCCCTCCATCCCCATTTCCCCCATAAATGTATTGAAAGGGGATGGGGATGGAGGAACCGCCCCAAACCCCATATATATATATATATATATATATATATATATCTTAATATTTGGAGAGGTTCCACCATTCCCATTTCCCCATTTTCTCCGAACCATATATATATATATATATATATATATATTATATATATATATTTTATATAGTCTTTCTTTGTCAGTTCGTTCTGATATAAAATATATCAGGACTGAAAAATGTGAACCACATATTATGGAGAAGTTTTGACAAGTACATACATTTTGAGTCAAAGTATGTAAATCTAATGGTCCACATTCTTCGTCCTGATATATTTTATATCAAGACGAATTGACAATCGAAAAATTGTATATATATATATATATCTTAATAATTTTTATTCTTTCTATTTTTTAACCTCAACTTACTAAGTAAATATATATTCTTACTATTTTTTATTATTTCTATTCTTAATATTTTTGCATTTGTAATAAAATGTTTTTTTAGTATGTAATTTTTAGTAAAACATGAAAAACGAGGAAACCTGGAAATGGGGAAAACGGGAAAATAGGGAAAAATGGGTAAAAAAGGGGAAAACGAAAAAATGAGGATGAGGATGAGGATACCTCCCCCAAAAACTCCCCCATCCCCATTTTCCTCAAATGGGGAAATAAGGAGGGATGTAGACATGACGCCGGTTCCGGTTCCGGTTCCGGTTCATTTTTTTAATTTAATTTAATTTAATTTAATCTTATTTCATAAAAATATTAGTCATGTAAAAATGTAATTGGTAAATGTATTTTATTGGGTCACCCGTAAAATAAAATAAATGACAAATTAAAAAATTAAATTAAAATAAAACTAAAAAATATAAAATTGGCCTTGCACTTAATTTTTACCACAATTAAGTTGCCTACGTATCCTCTTAAGGGTTTAGAGAAATCAAAGACCACGTAGTTCTCTTACCTTTTATTGCAGGTTTGGAGATGGCAATTGGCGTGGAGTCGTTGACTAATCGTTGCTATGATCATCCGTTCGACTTTCAGCCGGTTGATCATCTTTAAAGAAATCGTATGGTTTTTTTGATCGATTTATTGTTGTCTATATTGAGCCTTCGTCCAATCTTCGACACAAGCTTGCATCTAAAGTGATTTCGGACTCATAAGGGAACGTCTTGGGTCTAGAATATTCCCACCGGCGTTGAACTGTTGTTTCACCGCCACCGTAGAAACTGGTGTTAAAAGGATTTGTTTGGCTATCATAACCAAGATTAGAAAGTACCTTTCATGCTTATTCAACTAGTGTAGGATATCAAATTTTTTAACTTCGGTGTCTTCTATGAACTCAAAAGAGATACTTAGATAAGATTCAAGCTCATAATATGTGGTGGAGCTTGATGAAGAAGAACCTCGTAATTTTTTGGGTTTTTTTTGGATAAAAGATTATACCCTAAACTTAAAAAATCCAGAGGATGATGACGAATGAGATACATTTTGAGTTTGTGGAACATCCAAGGAATAAAATATCGGTATCGGTATCAATATCGATATCGGGCTTCTAATTTTATGGATATATCAGGGATAATATCGATATCGGTTGATATTTTGTAAAAAATTAAAAAAATTATGGATATTTACATCTAAAGTTAGAATTTTTTTTGAAACTTTAAGACAAATTTAAACAAGTAATTATACATCAAATGAATCATATTTCAACGATTACTTAGCATAGTTATGAGTTTATTATAAATTATAACATAGATAGAGTCTGTATATAATTTTTAAAATTGAGTATTTAATAGAATAATATTTTGTTTCACTTTATAATATTATATACAATATAAAGAGGTTAAATATTTAATAAACAAAATTATCATTAAATATATATATATATATATATATATATAGTTCCACACGTCCAAGATTCTATCATAAATCATAATTCATACATAATAATACATTGTATGTCTGAAATTTAAAACCAAAATGAATTCCTTGCTGGTTCAAATACATAAGATACATTTCTATCTTGATTCGAACAATAATTTTCCTAGGAAAACGTGCAGGTAGTTATTAATATGCCACACGTATATTGCTTGATCTCTTACCAACTGATCCATGAATTGGGTAGTTTGGATTTACCCAACTTGGTGGATATTGTTGATTTGCATGCATAAGTATTGCATATGGCATTTGTGGAGAAGGATAATCAAATATACTGCAGCTACCATAACTACTATAATATGGTACATGAGAACTGACCTTGTCTGCGAATCACCCAAAGAACTATTTTCTATGTCCATACTCATTGAGGAGAGAGTCATATTCAAATAATCTTCATCAATTTGACTTGTTCCTCTATGTTGTCTACCACGATTTTGATCAAAATTACCTGCAAGAGCATCCTAACCTGCCGCACTAGCATTCTAACATGTTGCACCAGCATCCCAAATTCAGACGTGAACATCCCAACTTGTTGCAGCAGCATCCCAACCTCTTGCACCAGAATCCCAACCTCCTCCCTCATCTCCATCATCTTTTCCTCTACTATTTTCATCAGAGGTATGTTGGTCATCGGAAGAGCTGCTAACAATAACTCCACGATCTACACCAACTTCTTCTCTAATCACTTGTTCAACATGTATTCCCATGTCTCGAGCATGAGATGCAATTTGTGGATCAGGATTTCCCTCATCATCATCCAAATAGGCAGGCCTAACCCAGTCAAAAAAGATTCTCATTATCGTCCCCTGCTTCAGCAGCTACTTGAAGTAGATCTATAAAATTAGTTTCATCTACTTTATCTTTTTCAACAGCCATATCCCTAAGTTTCAACTTCATATTATAATAACAATAAACAAGTTGTTCAAGCTTAGAATAGGCAAGACGGTTTCTTTGTTTTGTATGGATTAAAGCAAATGTGAACCAATTTCTTTTGTAGGCAGAAGATGATGCTGTTTGTGACAGTATACGAACTGCTATTGCACGCAATGATAGAGCACAATTTCCATACATTACCCACCAATCAGCTGCAATAAAAATTATTAAGTATTACTAAGTATGGATATCATTTCAAGGATATTATTATTTAGTATTATTACCTAGATTTTTGTAATAAAACTTATATACCCGGTTGCATTCTGCTTCTAGCTGCCATTAGGGGTGGGCACAGTTCATTTAGTCAAACCGAACCGACCCAAACCAAACCGAAATATGGTGTTTGGTTCGGTTTTAAGGTTGAGTTCGGTTCAATTCGGTTCGAACCAAATGAACCGCATAGAATATGGTCCGGTTTCGGTTTTGGACCTTCCAAAACCAAACCAAACCGACGAAACCGAACTATAAATACAAAAAAAATATATAAATTTTATTATGGATTATATGTTGGATTATTTATGTATGATCTTATTTTATTTTGGACTTCTATCATTCTATGTAATGTATGGACTGAATTTGGGAGAATGGTAACTATTAGAGTAGGTACTTATAATTGAATTGGACTAAATTTGATTAGTTAAACAGTAATGTGGTCTATTTAGATGTGTTTTGAATGTAAGAGATTGTTAAAAAAAAAGAGCCCAAAATCAATTGCCCAAAGGCCAAATGTCTAAATACAAAAATATGACTGTTAAATGATACAAAATTTGAAAATATAAAAAAAAAAACCTCAAAGCCCAAAAGGCTCAAAATCGAATTGAACCGAACCGAGATAGAGGTGTTCAGTTCAATTCGGTTTTGTGGTCCAATACGGTTCAAACCGATTCAAGTTTTCAAAAACCGAAAATATAACGGTTCAATACGGTTTTGGCCAAAACTGAACCGAACCGAACCGCGCCCACCCCTAGCTGCCATGGCTAGGGGTGGGCACTAAGTTCCGATCCGAACCGAACCGAACCAAAAAAAGGGTGTTCGGTTCGGTTCAGTTCATAGAATGAATTCAGTTTAAACCGGTTTAAAAAGTTGAAAACCGAAAAGTTTTCGGTTCAAACCGGTTTGATTTCCCAAAAACCGGTTTGCACCGATTAAACCGCTTATATAAGTAAAAAAAAACCCTAACATACTTCTTTTCTTTCATTGAATATTATTATTTATTAATTAGGTTTGATTTGGGTTTTTTTGGGCTTGGACTATTAAAATTTAAGAAACTTTGGCCCAAAATTAGAATCCAACAACCCCATCAAATTTAAAAACATATTAAAAAGACTCATTAAGCCCATCAAGCCCATAAGGCCCATTAGGCCCAAAACAAAAATGAACCGAACCGAACCGATTAAAATCAGTTCAGTTCAGTTCAGTTACCATTTCTTATTCGATTTAAACCGGTTTAATTTTAGGTAAACCGAAATATTTTCAGTTCAGTTCGGTTTTGCCCAAAACCGAACCGAACCGAACCGTGCACACCCCTAGCCATGGCTGCTCGTTCCCAAAACTTTCTTTCCATCCTTAAAGTATATGAGCTACATTCATGACTCATGAGATCAGTATGTAAATAATTTATATATATATATATATACATATGAGTATATGACACAATACTCCCATGCAAAAGATTATAATATTTGAATTATAAAATTGATTGTAAGTTGTAACTTTTTGCTTCATTTCCAAAATTAGCAATCCCTGCAGCTTTATGGTCTAATTGTGTATAGACAATATGTACGGCTTTCAAAAGATCTGAATTATCCCCAATATTGTCTCTATATTGATACTTTGGGTTCAAATAGTAAGCTAGAAGAATAAAAAATAATAATTTTACTATAAATAATTAAATTCTATACTATTTCACTTTTTCAAATGCATTGATTGCATTTTACTTTTTCAAACGTATGCATTGTATTCTTTGTGAATAATTGAGGTACTTTTTGTTTTGTTTTTTTTTTAATTTTTAATAATAATTATGGGTTTTATACGTTTTACACAAACAAATCAGATTGCTTTCACAATCTTTACCCAATCTACTTCAGTAATTATACTATTGACTATTGTGTTGGAAAATTTTATAAATTTGTTAAATCTTCTTTTAAAATAATTCTCAATATAGATTATTTGAACAATAATTTAAGTGTTTAAGATTAATTTTTTTAAGAAAAATAATTTGTAAAATATCCCTGGATTTCAGGATAAAATTCACAATATTTCGGGAATATCAGGAGAATTTTATGGATATTTCGAATTCGACAAGATATTTGCTAGACATTGGATATTACTAATGTTTCGATATCGGTCCCTCAAAAATATGGATATATCGATGGATATATCGATTTTAAGTTCATTGGGAACATCTACATTCAGTGATAGACCATAAACTCTAAGATATTCATCATATAAATCATACAATAATGTCTTAACCCTAGCACAACACATATCAACATCATAATCTATTTTTAAACCTTGTTCATAATAAACAGAAAGATAATCAGACAAACTTTCTAATCTACAACGTTGATCAAAACACAAGGCAATCAAATAAATATTTGGAAACTTCTTATAATATTCTAACCATTTTTCCTTCATAGCAGTAACAGACTCATGTAATTGTGAGTCAGATTCACAATGAGCAAAGGCACCAGCAATATTAAAACTCTCAGCAATAAATAAATTAGTTGTAGGATAATAAACACCAGATAAATTATTAGTAGCATTATAAAAAACTTTTAAAAAACCACAAACATTGCTACAAACATCCCAATAACTTTGATAAAGATTGATGTGACTAACATGATATTGAATAAAACTAACTAACAAATCCCTACATTCATAACTTCTAACAAGCAATTTATAAGTAGAATTTCAATGTGTTGGAACATCGCGAGGAAATCTAATGGCACGCCTACCATTTTGTTTACAATATGCTACCTCATGCTTTCATTACAGAAGGATGTTTCCATAAAAACTAGATGGCATCTTTAATATGTTGAATAAACTGTTCAAGAGTTTTTAATCCTTTTTGAACACATAAATTGAAAACATGGCATGCACATCTTTGATGAAAAAATTTACCACCAAGATAAGGTTTGCATAATTCAATTAAAGTAGGAATAGCAGCGGTATTGTTAAAAGCATTATCAAAACCAATTGTAAAAAAATTTGTTATCAATTTTCTACTCTGCAAAATAATTCTAAGCTGTCTAAAAATATTAGTATCAGTGTGTTTATCCTCAAAAACTCTAAATCCAAGAATTCTTTTTTGGATAGTCCATTCATTATCAATATAATGGCAAGTGACACCTATGTATGAATGCATTTGCCAATAGTCACTCCATATGTCGGCACATACGGAAACACGACCATTATATTTTTCAAAAAAAAATTCCAACATTTTCTTTTCTTTTTCATAAATGTTTTCAAGTGTTTCTGTAAGCTGTGGTTCTAGGAACACGACATGCAGCAGGATTTAACGCTCGTTGACAATAATTATTAAAACCAACATATTCACCAAAACTAAATGATAAATGTTCTACTGCAACCATTCTAGCTAATTCTTCTCTATTTTTTGCATCACTATATTTAAATAATTATTGGTTAGGGATAGCGTACCTGGAAATTTGAGCTTGTGAACTTGATCTGGCCTGTGCGTTTGGATGTGCGTTCATTATATGCTTTCGATATGTGTCATATCTTTCATATTTGTGCCATTTAAATACGTTTTTGTAGTAATTGCAAATCACTTCAGTGCTTCCATTTTCTTGAGTAACTTTCTTCATATGGAGTATGAAGAGATCATATTTGACCTGCTTCGGTAACATTTCTTCCGTCTGTGGATCAAAATCAAAATCTGGAGGAGGTTGAGATCAGACCCATCAAGGCCAAGATCAGACATATTTTTTGATTGGCTTGTCAAATGGGGGGTGGCATTGGGATCTGGTGTAGAGATTCTTAGAGAATGATGAGATTGAGGAAAGTTTAGGCCTAGGTCTTCAGCATATACTTGGTGGATACTCATGATAGGCACAGTCGTCATGACCGAGATTATCTGTCATATGACCCAGATTATCTGTCATATGACCCTTACCTTTCATCGAAATGGAACGTCTGAGACCGTCACCACTTCCACTTTCCATTTTAAAAATTGAATTGTAGAATTCCTTGAACAAAAAATGTTAAAAAATTGATAAAAATAAATGATTGAATGGTTGGAAATAAATTTGGAAGAAAATTAGAAACTTAGTAGTTAATAATTGCAATTTGCAAATAAAATAAATTGCAAATAAGATAAATTGCAAATAAAATAAATTGGAATTTGGAAACTTAGTAATTGCAAATAAAATAAATCGTAAATAAATGAAATTGGAAACTTAGTAATTGACTAATTGTAAATTAAATATATTGGAAATAAGATAAATTGCAAATAAAATAAATTAGAAACTTAGTAATTGTAAATAAAATAAATTGAAAACTTACTAACTTAATAATTGCAAATAATATAAATTGGAAACTTGGAGAGTTGGAGAGGAGTGTGGACTGTGGAGAGTTGGAGAATTGAAAATTGAGAAATGAGAATTAGAGAGAATTGAGGAAATTGGGGTGGGGAAAAATGAATGGAGGGGGTAGGTATTTATATAAATGAAAAATAAAAAAAATTGAAGTTGTGAACCGTTGGAGGGCCCAAAGGTCCTGTTTTTTTTTTTAAAAAAATATTTAAAAATGTTGGAACCGGCCGGTTCCGCAACAAAAAGAACCAGAACCATGACCGACCGGCACCGGTTCCAGGTTCGGTTCCTAAACTGGAACCGAAAAAACCGATTTCAGTTCCAGTTTTTCACCGGCGATTCTGGTTCGGTTCGCTGGTTTGGTTCGAACCGGCGTCATGCCTAGAGGGATGGTGAAGGGTTTTGAAAACGGGGATGAGGATGGAGGACCTATATCCATCCTTATTTCTCTAATACACATCCGTAATGTGTTCGGTGTTATTTTCAAAAACCGTTTTCACGTTTTTTGAGTTGGAAAAATAATCTGAAAAAACATTGAAATCGGTTTTTCCATTTAAAGCCCTAGACAGTTTTATGGAAAACAAGAAATAGATGTTTTCTGCTTATTGTTTTCATTTTCTGATCAGACCAATAAGTATAACCATTGCTTTTACTTCATTTTTGTAATTAAAAATAATTTTTAACTTGTCTTTTTGCACGACTTAAGAGATCCGTTTACCTTCTTTCAAAATAAAATCCATTTACCTACTAATATTTTTACACATGATATAATAATAATAATTATTAAAATTATATATAATGTATAATAAATGATAATTTGCAATTATTAAATAGTGAATATATATTTGATATAATTTGTTAAAATTAGTAAAATATTTTTTATTATTATAATGTTAAAAAAAAGATACAAATCAAAGTTGATTTAAAATTATTCAATAAAATGAAAAAAAAAATGTTCTTTACCGATATATTGAAAAATATGTTTCTAAAACAATTTCACTAAATACATATTTTTATATTAAACTTTTTTTAGAATACTGTTTTAACTTATGGTTACTAGACGTCTTACCAGGTGTTTTCAGATTTTAAAAATATAAAAACCAATTTTTGGTTTTCAAATAAAAAAAATATAAAACAGAAAACATAAACAAAAACACCATAAAACTCACCTGCCATTAATGTATTAATGTTTAACCATTAAACTTAGAAGTCAACCAACTAAAAAAAAATAGTAATATTACTTTATCCAAAACTGGTGCTCAAATGATGTAACAACACTCTAATACATTCATTTAAATACAAATAAATAGATTAGAGTGTTGCCACTGTTAGCGAAAAATGTCTATAGACGGAAGCGTTGCGGATAGAACACAAACAAACAATAGCAAAGGAAAAGAAAAATAAGATGGAAGAAAATAATCAAATCTAATCACACACAACACAATAATTTTTACGTGGAAACCCAAATCGGGAAAAAACCACGGCCGTCAAGACGACAAAAGAAAGTTCCACTATGTAGAAAATTATTACATCCACTCTCTCATGATTCTCTCTTTTCTAATACCCCAAACTCAATTACACCAAATGCTATCTTGAGATCTCTCTTGATATTTGCTAACTTGCTCCAATACAACTAACTAACTATTATGGTCTATTTATAAGAATTGCAGGGAGTTTAAACCTACAAAGAAATCCATCTCCTATATGTACAAGATTTCCTTGTTTCACATAAATAATATTACCTATTTATGATAAGTCTTCTTGCAAGGAGAAATCAATTTCCTTTAAGCATAAGAACTTCCTGAAACAAACTATTTCCCTTTCCGTTCATATTTTCTGATTCAACGTGTGCTTATGATTGACTACGATTCAAGTTGCAGTTGGCCACCTATTTCCTAAACCGTCTTGAAGTCACCCGAAATTACATCGCTCAGAAAACCGCGATCCACATGCTGCATCACCCAAGACAGCTGTCCTTACCGCTGTGTGATCCACAACGCAAGGCACATCGTTTCCTCCTTGGAACATAACCGTTGTCCTTACTGCTGTGCGATCTACAAGCAAGGCACATCGGTTTCTACTGGAATGGGACCGTTATCCTGTCGCTGTCAAAACTCACAGCGCAAGGCACATCGGTTTTGGTTGTCCTTTGTTTCTCCAGTTCTTCAGGTCTCCAAGCCTTCCTCAAACACGATCTCATACTCCCAAATGTTTCCCACGTCTCCATGAAGTCTCAGTATTGGTTGAATCTCGTTTGGTAACTATTGAAAATTCGAGTCTTATCCAACAATCCTCCCTTATGGCGAGAATGCCCAAGCCTTCATCCACAGTTACGACTCTGAACACCGAGAATGAACATACCCACCACGAGGTAGAAGCACTTAGGAACACCCATCCTAAGATTTCACCGGCATATGTTGAAATTTACCTTGCTAAAATTGTGGTGCAACTCCTCACGTTAGGTTCCTAAGGAGTTCGTTCAGCAATCGACATTCTTGTTCACCATACACCTTGCATCACCTTCTAACCAATGCTCGTGAGCAATTGTGGACCTGCTATCCGTAACACATCCTCTTTCATGGCAATTAGCGATCATGCCATGAGGATGTTTATGCCACTTTAGAGGGCATCCCTATAGTCGTCATACTCAAGAGACGATTGTCGGATCCCCCTCTTTAGAGCCCTTAGCCGGACTAGTCTTCTTATTTTGACAATCCTTCCTAACATGTCCAGACTGTCAAAATCCCCAGTAAGTGACTTTCCTCTTGGAGCCTCCTTTCTTCCTGTCAACCAAAATAACAGAGTTATCAGAAGATTTACCATCACTTGTTAGCTTTCGTTCCTCAAAGATTAGTTTGTTCACCACATCTCTAAAACATATGGTTGAACTCCCATGCATCAAAATTGGCTTCATGTGCACATAGGACTGTGGAAGGGACGGATAAGTCTTAATCATTTGTCTTCTTCATCAACCTTCACTCCAATCGACTCTAATTCTGAAATAATTCCATTAAGCACTCTCAGACGATCAGAAACCTTTATACCTTCAGACATCATGCAGCATGTGAAACTGTTCATTCAGGTAGAATCAGTTGCAGACGGTCTTCACTAGATATAATTCTTCAAGCCTCTCCAAAAGTTCTTTCACTGAATATGTTCCATGAATATTTGTAAGAATATTCTTAGCCAGACACAATCGTATTGCACTTGCAATCCTTTCGTCTAAATCTTCCCAATCATCATCGCTCATCACAGGTTTCCTAGAACTAGTACCATCATTTTCTTTATTAGCATCTCTAGAGCCATCAAGATTTCCAGGGGGTTGACTTGCCCTTCATGCCTTGTGTAACCCGTATTGGATTAACAGATCTTTGACTTGAACTTACCACAAGCCAAAGTTGATTTTTCCATCAAACTTCTCAACCTCGAATCTTTTCATCTTTGCCATATCTAGTTTGTTAAGACCACTATCAAGCAACCAGGGCTCTGATGCCAATTGTTAGTAAACAATGTCACTACGTAGAAGCGTTGCCAGATAGAACACAAACAAACAATAGCAAAAGAAAAGAAAAATGAGATAGAAGGAAATAATCAAATCCAATCACACACAACACAAGAATTTTTACGTGGAAACTCAAATCGGGAAAAAAACCGTGGCCGTCAGGACAACAAAAGAAAGTTCCACTATGTAGAAACTTATTACATCCACACTCTCAGAATTCTCTCTTTTCTAATACCCCAAACCCAATTACACCCAATGCTCTCTTGAGATATCTTTTGATGTTTGCTAAATTGCTCCACCACAACAAACTAGCTATTATGGTCTATTTATAAGAATTACAAGGAGTTTAAACCTATAAGGAAATCGATCTCCTATACATACAAGATTTTCTTGTTTCATATAAATAATATTTCCTATTTATGATAGGTTTTCTTGCTAGGAGAACTCATTTTCCTTCAAGCATAAAAACTTCTAGAAACAAAGTATTTCCCTTTCCGTTAATATTTCTTGATTCAACACGTGCTTATGATTGACTATGATTGAATTTGCGGTTGGCCACCCGCTACCTAAACCGTCTTGAAGTCACCCGAAATTACATCGTTCAGAAAACCGCGATTCACACGCTGCATCACCCAAGACCGTTGTCCTTATTGCAGTGTGATCCATATCACAAGGCACCGTGTTTCCTCCTTGGAACAGAACCGTTGTCCTTACCGCTGTGCAATCCACATGGCAAGGCACATCGGTTTCTATTGGAATAGGACCGTTGTCCTGCCGCTGTCAAAACTCATAGCGTAAGGCACATCAGTTTTGGTTGTACTTCATTTCTCCAGTTCTTTAGGTCTTCAAGCCTCCCTCAAATACGATCTCATACTCCCAAATGTATCTCACGTCTCCTGGAAGTCTACGCAACCATTGAAAATTCGAGTCATATCCAACAGCCATATCATTTGGACAAAGTAGAATTATTGAAAAATAAAAGCTTAAATACTTCTATTACACTTATTTTGATAAAATAAGCTGACAAAATATCAAAGTATTTTTGTTAATTCCAACTAATCTTTAAAAAGCTTTAAACTTAAAAATTCAAAAAAACAAAAAGAAAAAGAAAAAAGCCCAGCAGGTTAAAATTCAACTGAACAAATAATATATTACATAATTAATTTTCCATTCATTTTTTTGTTGCACTCAATTTTTGTATTATTACATTGTAATTTTAAATTTGTATTAATAGTAAAATTTAAAAATATATATAATATTCAAATCCGTTTGTATTACTTTAATCTTAATTTTTTTTTAAACATAATATTCAAATCCATATAATTTACAATTTTGAAGACAATTTAATTGAAACCAATTTATTGCCTAAGTTAAATCCAATAATATCTTAACGGGATGACTTTTGTCCGATAGCAAACCCCTCACACCTGTACGAGGTTGTACAAGATTGTAGGTTCGAGTTCTAAAAAAACCCGAATTTATGGGATAGCAAGTGTAATACTGTACTTAAAAAAAATCCAGTAGTTTCAAAGCGTTGCAACTTCTGATAAGTACGGAAAAATTACAAAAAATAACCTCACTAGCCATTAGCCGAGCCCATTAAAATTATTTTTGTATTAGTTAATGAAGAATGTGCTCACTCTTCTTGAAGCTATGAAACTGGGTTGGGTTAATCTGACCCGGATCCAGAGTAGGCCCAAAAAAAACTTAAAATTTTGAAAAGGAAAATAAAATTTATTTTTTTATTCCCATGTAGTGGCCATGTAAGCTGCTGAAAACTAGCTAAATAAACTAATCTCAGCTCCCTAAGCATGGTGTAAATGATCAGACTCCATTTCAAAACTTCAACATGTTTCATATAAATAATCAGTAAATGAAATTTTCAAAACATGGAGATTTTTTCTAGCAGAGTGTTGAAATCTCTAGAAGCACTAGCACCGGGTCCTGCAGCTTCCATTACAATCTGTTTGAGAAGTTGAACATTTTGTCTCATTAACTTCCCTTTGTCATGACCAAAAATGAGGTCCAAGCTCTTCAAAACACCACTCTTTGTGAACACCTTCCCTTCAACTTGGACACCAATCCCCCATACTTCCTCCACCATCCTCCCATTCATCCGGTGATCCCCGAAAAACGGCCGGCAGATCATCGGAACTCCGTTCGCAACACTCTCAAGCACCGAATTCGCTCCGCAGTGCGTCACAAACACACCTACTGAACCATGTCCCAGCACTTGAGTCTGTGGTGCCCTTGAAACTATTTTTCCATGCCCTCTACTCCTCTCAACAAAATTTTCCGGCAACTGTTCAATCCTGTCATCCCTCAACGACCAAAGAAATGGAACTCCACTATCCTCCAACGCCTCTGCCAGAGCTACTAGTTCATGCTGTGGCGGTGTAGCAACCGTGCCGAACCCAATATACACGACAGACTTGGGTTCTTGTCGGTCCAACCTATTAAAGAATCCATGTGTGAATTTAGATGAATACCTATTAGAAAATTTAAATACAATAGAATGATAATTAGTATACTAGAGATGTCACGACGTAGCTGGAAAATTTTTATCTAATGGGGATAATTTAAAATTGTTATGGATTTTTACCAAAAAATTATTATTTTTTCTAGTAAAATAAAATAAATTACTACAATTTTTATACAGAGTTCCGATAGACTAGTTTTTTGAATTGTAATGAAGAAATTTAACACAACCATGAAAGGCAGCCAGTAGAGTCTGAGTCGGATTCCGGCAGCGGAGGTGGCGGAGACGGCTGAGTTAGAAAACCCACATTGAGCAAATTTGGGAACTTGGATTTGAGATCATTTAGTAGCTCTTTAGAATAAAGTTGTTGGTAGAAATTCATGACGATTAATGTAGCTTTGGGCAGGACACGTCCAACTTTACTTAGCATTAAAGAAAACAACGAGTCTCCTGAATCACCGTTCAATATTTCATCAGACAAATCAGAGATCCTCATCATAGACAACCCTGGGACGATATCCAGCGTCCGATCTTCAACTTTGACGATGCTGCTCTCATCTACACCGTTGATTAAAAGTTGACGAATTTGATCAGTATAAATATGAGCAGATACGTTATAAGGCATAGCAACAAAAACCGGAATCCATGCAACGTTCATATTCTCGGCCATCTCTCCTGCGAAAGTCAAGAAGGCGTCAGTGATCAAGCAACCGATATTCCGGCCAGTCTCCGCCGCCGCCGTTTGTAAACCCCTTTTGTAGTTTTCCGGCGTCGCCTTAAGAAAGAGCTCCACCGTCTCAAGTGGGTTTTCTGTTGAGACATGATTCGTCGGAACCCCGTCATCAATATCGTAGGGTTTGATGTTGGCCGGAAGATCATGGGCAACCGCCATGGAAGCTAAAAACAGAGAGTCGTTGGATTTCTTGGTACTCAAGAAAGAGAAACGCGTGTTGGGGGAGGCGCGTGAAAGTTTAAGCATGAGCTTAAAGATGGTCAGGCCGTGGCTGCCGAACGGGAATGCAAAAACGCCGACGTGTTGCTGCCGTAAGCTTTGATCGCCGGCCGCCATGGCCACGGAGGTTGCTGTTACAGTACTTGACACGTAAATGAAATTAATTTGATTTTTTTCTTTCTTCTTTGAAACACAAACTGAAACCATATATGTTGACATGTCTGTAACCACAAACCATGTATTTATTGAAAGTAGTTATTGCAATACAAATTAAAACCATTAAATAGTTAATTAAAGAGATATGCTAACGTATGGTCAAGAAAAAAAAATGTTTCATTTTCATGGATCTTGTTTTGTTTCCTTGTACTTTGTAGTACTATTTGTTTACTCGTTGAGTTTCCTATATACATTATTTTTTCTTATGTTAGTAACAAGCTATTAATCCTACCACCGTCCAAAGTAGGTTAGTTGTAAAAGGCTCGTTCAGTCTCATAATGTCATATGTTCCGGTTATCGCTGCTACATGTGGTGTTTATCCTACCACAGTCTGAAGTTGGTTAGTTGTAAAAGGCTCATTTTGTCTCATAATGTCACATGTTCGAGTTATCGCTACGTATTTATATATATATATATATATATATATATATATATATATGTGATTTTTTCTTATCAACGCCCTTTTATTTTAACACAATGAGTACGTTTGATGAAATTACATGTAAATGAATGTTTTTCGATGAGATTTTTTGTATGCATCATAAGAAAATTAAAATATACATTTGGTAAAAATTTGAAATTTTTTTAGATTTGAGAACTATTTTTTCTTATAATTTCCTATTTTTAAATGTTTTATCTTCAAAAAAGTCGGAAAAAATTAGTTCTTGTATCCGAGAAATTTTCAAAATTTTCCACAAATATATTTCAATATTTTTATCATCCATACAAAAAATTACATCAAGATTCAATATATTCCATTATATTTTATCAAGGGTGTTTAAAGTGTGCATTACAAAAAGTCCTCATTGGAAATTTTATATGTATATATATATATATATATATATATATATATATATATATATATATGGTGGTTCTCTAGTAAGGACGTCATGATATTATAAGTTAAGGATGTCCAACCACCGTCACATATTTACATTGGGTGTGGGTATAATTTGTTAATATGAGGTTGTGGATCCAATGTGAATGTGTGGCAGTGGTTGGACGTCATAAAATTATAAAGTCTGGACGTCCTGACTAGAGAACCACTATATATATATATATATTTAAGTTAGTGCGCACTGATATAACTTATATCAGTGTGTTTGTATGTGAATCATTGGATTTACATGCTTTGACTTAGTGTGTATGCACTGATCAGTCCTTCTCCATAATAAGTGGTCCACATGCAACGCACTGATGTAAGTTATATCAGTGCGTATTGACAAGAACGAAGCTATATATTTATATATATATATTAATCTATATATATTAATCTTGACAAAATGAGGTCGAATTTGAGTCGCGCCCCCTCCACTAATCCCAAAATATTGTTATTTACAAAAAGGAAAAAAAAAATCTATTAATTTTGTATTAATTCTTGTTCAGTTGTTTTATGAATTTTTGGCCATTTTAGTTTTGGACAACTACATGTTACATTATTGCATACATTTGTTATGTTTGGGTTTTTATGTTTTGCATTTTGAAAATTGTGAAAATATCCGGTTAGGCAATTGTACACTATTTGTCGAATTGAAACCAATCAAATCATAATGCATACTAGCTATGTTCGATGAAAGTGCTTTTAGAAGCCAATTTGATTAGGATTAATAAGTCATGATGAAGATTTTTTGGTTTTTTTCTGGTTGTAGTTTGATATATATCTATCGACAAAATTTGAATGAGATGAAGCATTGAAAATTGAAATGGATAATATGTACAGTACTTAAAAAAAAGTATTACACCATTATATAAATTCTGGGTTTTTTAGAAAGGGTGAAAGACTCGAACCCATAACCTCGTGATGCAAGTGTGAGGGGTTTATTACTGAAACCAACATCATCTCGTTACCCATTACTTATTACTTGGTTCATTTTTGATTTATCTCTTTCCCTCAAAAACCTTGTAAATATTATATATTTATATGACTGGATTTTAGTTATTATGCATGTATAAATGTATTAAAATTGCTTTTGTCAATCCTATTTACAAAGAATTGACTCTTAAATGTAAGTATGTAAAACATCCTCTATATATATATATATATATATATATATATATAATAATAATAATAATAATTTTCACATAAGTGCGTACTGATAAAATTATATAAGGACATTGAATGTGAAGCCACTCATTTTATATATTTTGACTTGATATGTATACACTTGTCAAAACTCTTTTATAAATGAGTGGCTCACATTCAATGTCCTTATATAATTCTATCATTACGCACTGACAGGAAAATGACTATATATATATATATATATTTATATATATAAAAGCGCCTTATTTTTTTGGAAAGGGCAATACATATAGTGATCAATTGCCTAATTTCCCTTTATATCCTCTTTTGTTTTTACTGCTTTATATATCCCTTTTATCGTTTTCTTTTTAATAAGCTCTCGACATTCTGATAAAAAGTTGCCAAGTAACTCCTTAAAAGCCCAGTGGGCCGTACATTATCTGCTTCCTAATCTTAAAATCTCATCTCTATATCTTCGACTATAGTTATTTTCTTAATGAATTTTAATGAAAAGTTTCATAAAAAAAAATTAATGAAAAATTCAACAATACAAAATTGCCCTTGTACATAATAAATAAATAGTAGGTAATACTTTTGGGTGCCGATATTGATACCCATAAAACTTATTAGTATACCTATATTTTATTAAAAAATTTAATTACAAAAATATCTCAATAGAAATTTACCAATAAGAACAAGTTATTTTAATTAAAAATAAGAGCAAATTGCACTAAACCTCCCCGATGTTTGACCTCTTACACCCAGAAACAACTTAATCATTAATTGACACTCACACCCCCTGTCGCTAGGTCAAACTTAACTGTTACCTTTAAAAGATTAAATTACTCATGATCTTTAAATTAAATTAATAAAAAAAACATTTAAAAAAATGATCTCCACCATCCATCTCAAACATGGATGGTAGAGATCAAATATAATTTTTAATAATTGAAAATTGAATTGAATTAGAAAATATATAAATTAAACAAAAAACAGAAATTTAAAAACAAAACAATTTTAAAAAGCAAAAATAAAAAATAAAATAGAAAACTGGAAAAAAATTTCTCATATTTTATAAATATCATTGATGCATCTCACATGCACAAATAATGGTATTTTGTTTTCCGGTTTTTAAATTTATTTTTTATTTTTTCTTTTTAAAATTGTTTTGTTTTTAAATTTATGTTTTTCTTTTAATTTATAAATTTTCTAATTCAATTCAATTTTCAATTATTTAAAATTTTATTTGATCTCTACCATCTATGTTTGAGATGGATGGTGAAGATCCATTTTTCTTTTAAAAAAAATATTTTTTATTAATTTAATTTAGGGATCAGGGATAGTTTAGTCTTTTAAAGGTAATAGTTAGTTAACGGTTAAATTTGACCTAACGGCAGGGGGTGTGAGTGTCAATTAATGATAAAGTTGTTTCAGGGTGCAAGAAGCTGAACCTCACGGAGGTTTAGTGCAACTTGCTCCCACTCCGAAAGAAACTACACCGATACAACAAAATTTGTCAACATTAAGACATAACTACAAGGGAAAATTGCAGGAACTGGCAACCACACGAGGATGAAGCATTATGCAAGGCATGGTTGCACGTATCTGAGGATCCGATTACTGGCACTAATCAAAAACGATATTCGTTGTGGTCGAATATTAAAAACATTTTTGAAGAAATGTTGGGTTACAAAACTACTTGTACAACAACTGCTTTGAATAGTCGGTTTAAAATGATTCAGTTGGATTTAAATAAATATTTTGCTTGCGTATTGTGTGTTCAAACGGCTCCTACTAGTGGTTTCATTGCAGCAGATAATGTAAGTTACACTTTAAAGTTTGACAATATAATATAACATTTTACATAAATTTGTAATACATCTTCACAATTCTTCTTATTTTGTTTTGAAAGGAAATTGTAGCGAAACACATCTTCCAATAAACTCATGGCAAACCGTTTAGATTGGAGGCATGTTGGGCTATTGTGAAGGACATTGCAAAGTGGTATCATTACGTGGAATGTGTGAAAGGATGCCAACATAAGGGAGATACTAACAATTATCTGTTTGACCTGAACTCGGAAATTCAGGTGCCGATGAATGTATGAGATCAACCCATGGACGTTCATCGTCGAGTTCAGTCAACCTTAGTGATGATGGTTCACCGTTTAGTCAATCTGAAGGACTTGAACGTCCTCTTGGACGTAAAGCGTCAAAAGCTAGAAAACACAAGCAAAGATTGATAATGTAAATTTGTTATCTGAGGATATTCTCGTATATGAGACTCGGAGTAACGAATTATATGAACGTGATGTAGCGTTGGGGGCGGTAGTAGAAGAAAGAAAAAGAAATTTTGTTCGTGAGATAGAAGAAAGAAAATTGAAATTTGTGGCTAAAGACGCTGCAAAAAAAGAAAAACAACGAATAATAAAAGAATAAAATTTTAAATAAAAAATTATGTTTTGCAATCCAAACTCATTGCCCTTAGACGAAGCAAGAATTTGGCTAATACAGTAAAAAAAAGGAGATAATGAGAAAAATTGGTGATGGCGGTTGTAGTGGTAATCGATCGTAGACACTATTTTCTAAATGTTGTATTATTATATTTATTTTTATGGGGTGAATTCAAAGAACTAAAAAAATTAGTGGTTTATTGTTTTTAGCCACCAATTTATATTTTATTGTTTTTATCACTTTTGGACAAAATTACCCCTAAATTTTACTTCACCTGACATGTAACTTGGTTACATGCCATTTGATTCTAAGTTACATGCTAGTTGATTTTTCAAGTTACATGTCAGTTAAATTTTAAATTATATGGCAATTGACTTTCAACTTACATGTCAATGATTTTCAAGTTACACGCTAGTTGATTTCTAAATTTTTGGGTGGGTGAAGTAAAGACAAAATGGAGGGCAATCTTGTATGTTCAAGGTTAAAGGTGATAAGTACAATAAAATATAAATTGATAGCTAAAAACCAATAACCAATAAATTTTGTAATTACTTCTTGCAACTTCCTCTATTTTTATTGTTGTTTTAATTCGGTTGTGATAATTTTTAATTAATTAATTATTTTGTTTTAAATTAATTATTAGTTGTTAAATAATTATTGATAGTGTTGATATTTAAAATATATTATATAATTTATTTATATATATATATATATTATAGTATATTTTAATGAAGAGTAATGATTGTTTGGAAAAAAAGTAAAAAAAGTGGATCCAATTTAATTTCATTGTGGGAAAAAGAGACCTTTTTTTTTGAAATATTAAAAAGAGACCTATTTAGATAGGATCCAAATGAGAAGACCAATTTTTTTAAAATCAGACCCATAAATAATGACATGGCACTAAATGAGTCTTGTGTTCGGGTTAAGAGATATGATCCGGACTACTCATATTTTGTCATTTGTAAGAGATCTTTTATATGCTTACTCACAAAAATATCTCTTAACAAGAAGGCAGAATTTCACATAAGTTCTATCTTTTAGTGATTTGTCACATTTATAAATGTCTTTCTAAATTCATCACTTTAGTCCTTACTTTCTCCAAAACTCATGACTTTAGTCTATTTGACCAAATATGTGAAAGTCAACTATTTTAAAACCCATAAAAGTACACTTTTGCCCTTATTACTATTTAATTTAGCTAAAATGATTATATTAGCTTTAAATTAAAATGAAAAATAACAAAATTATCAATAATAAAATCTTAAATAAATATATTACAAAAAAAACTTAAATAAATAATAATAATAAAATCCATTAATTTTTTCTCATTTTGTATTTTTTTTATCATGGATATTTATTTAGCTAAAATAATTATCTTAGTTTTAAATGATTTTGATAAATGATTTTGAAAAACAATAACATTTTAATAATAAAATCTTAAATAAATAGTTTACAAAAACAAATTATATAGAAAATCATTAAAAGCTAAGATAATCATTTTAGTTAAATAAATATCCATTATGACAAAATACAAAAAAGAAAAAAATTAATGGATTTTATTATTATTATTTATTTATTTAATATTTTTTGTAATATATTTATTTAAGATTTTATTGTTGAGAATTTTATTATTTTTCATTTTAATTTAAAGTTAATATCATCATTTTAGCTAAATTAAATAGTAATAAGGGCAAACGTGTACTTTCATGGGTTTTAAAATAGTTGACTTTTACATATTTTGTCAAATGAACTAAAGTGATGAGTTTTGGAAAAAGTAAGGACTAAAGTGATGAATTTGGAAAGACATTTATAAAGGTGACAAATCACCAAAAAGATAGAACTTATGTGAAATTCTGCCTAAAAATAAAACTATTTGTTAGGGGTCGGAAATGAGCCCTCGAATGTATGCGGTGGATGAGGCCTGAATACACCTTGCTCATATACACCCGTTAATCCTATATATACTAATTAGCTAGCGTAGTAACCTGAAATCTAAACAGCAAATTATATACTTAATTAATGTGAGATTCAATCAGACAAATTAGACGGTAACACATAATAAGACTTAAAGAGATATGGTCAAAAAAGAGGGTCTATTTGTCATTGTTGTTATTTTAACACTAAATTCTACAGAATTGGTGGGTGAGCCTCATGGGTTATGACTTATGAGTTATGACTAGTGCTGTAAAAGGGGGTCGGCCCGGCCCACATCGGCCACGGCCCCCCGGCCCGTTTAGGAAAACGGGCCGTGCCAGGCACGGCCCGTTTTCCTAAATAGGGGGCCCGGCACGGCCCTTCCGTGCCGTGCCGCGTGCCGTGCCGTGCCGGCCCGTGGGCCAATTTGGCGGGCCAAATGGGCCGGCCCATATTTTTTTTTTAAATTTTTTTTATATATTATTATTTTTATATAATAAAAAAAATGTTTATAATAAATTAATAATAGATTATAGATACATTTTTTATTTTATTTAATGAATTAATTCAAAAAATAAATAAAGATAAAACATGAAGAAAAAAAAAGTAGATAAAAATATGAAACTGAAGAATTCTTTATTTATTTCGGACTTTCAGTATTACATATTTATATGATTGCCTCATTAAAAACCTTACCAAGAAAACCCAGTGGGATAAAAACTTGGTAAGGGAAAAAGAGTGCAATCGCATTACAAGTAAATGTACATGTACAACCTAGTTCTGGACCTGGTTACTGGCGGAACCCTCATCGACATATAAATTGAAGAAATTTTGAATAAATTGTTCATCTACCGTTTCATTTTGCATCCTCTTTCGAGCATGCTCCCAATCCCGAATGCATATTAATACTTCCACCATCTCTGGAGTCAAACAATTTCTTCTTGGTTCAATAATTCGTCCACTCGTGCTGAATGCCTGTTCTGAAGACACAGTGGACACGGGGATAACCAGTATGTCACGTGCTAAGTGTGACAAGACCGGATACCTGTAGCTATAGGTCTTCCACCATAACAACAGATCAAAATTCTCCGTGTTTTCGTCGGCATCAAACTGTGCTTCAAGGAACCTATTCAGTTCGGCACCAGAAGATGCAGCAGATCGTGTAGTTGAAGAAGAAGAACTTGCTGATTTGTCTTTTTTCCGGCGTTTGAGAATGCTCCAACTTGTCGGCAACGGTTGTCTGTCCGGTTCTGGTGATGGTTCCGTGTGAATGCCGCCAAACCTGCGCTCATAAATACTAAAAACTTCGAACAACTTGTTTCGAATGTCAGTAATCTGTTCGGAATAATCTATTGACAATTTATTACCAGTAAACTCAAGCAAATATTCTAAACCAGCTAATTTAATTCTAGGATCTACTATAACACCTAAGGCATAAAGGAAAGGCATTTCAGACCAGTATTTTTTAAACTTGGTCTCCATGGCAACAACTGCATCGCCAAGCAAGTCATCTTCCCTATAAGTGTTTAACATGTCAGACATTTCCACAATCTGATGGATTGCCTGGGAAGATGTGGGGTAGTAGACCGGTTCCACCCTTAGTAGTGGTATAGTTCTTAGGACAAAACTTACATTTGGCTCTGGGGCCGACCGTACCGTCTGGAAGTGTCATTTCTACTACGTCAAAACACTGCCATACATCTGATGTTAACCTCTTAGATTTGGTACGTGATGTCGGTGTGGCACCGGAACCAGAAGGTCCCGCTCCGGTTTCTGCCGGTCCGGAGAGATCAAAATCATCGTTCAGCATGTTTAGACCGTCTGGAAAATAAGGATGGGTGGGATCCATTTCCTAAAACAATATATTAAAATTAACTCCTACACATAAAAATTATTAATTTACTAAAACAATATATTAAAATTAACTCCTACACATAAAATGATTATTTTACTAAAACAATATATTAAAATTAACTTCTACACATAAAAATTATTAATTTACTAAAAAAATATATTAAAATTAACTCCTACACATAAAAATTATTAATTTACTAAAACAATATATTAAAATTAACTCCTACACATAAAATGATTTTTTTTTACTAAAACAATATATTAAAATTAACTCCTACACATAAAAATTATTAATTTACTAAAACAATATATTAAAATTAACTCCTACACATAAAATGATTTTTTTTTACTAAAACAATATATTAAAATTAACTCCTACACATAAAAATTATTAATTTACTAAAACAATATATTAAAATTAACTCCTACACATACAATGATTATTTACTAAAAATATATTAAAATTAACTCCTACACATAAAATGATTAATTTACTAAAACAATATATTAAAATTAACTCCTACACATAAAATTATTATTTTACTAAAACAATATATTAAAATTAACTCCTACACATAAAAATTATTAATTTACTAAAACAATATATTAAAATTAACTCCTACACAAAATGATTTTTTTTTACTAAAACAATATATTAAAATTAACTCCTACACATAAAATTATTAATTTACTAAAAAATATATTAAAATTAACTCCTACACATAAAATGATTTTGTTTTACTAAAACAATATATTAAAATTAACTCCTACACATAAAATGATTATTTTACTAAAACAATATATTAAAATTAACTCCTACACATAAAAATTATTAATTTACTAAAAAAATATATTAAAATTAACTCCTACACATAAAATGATTTTTTTTTACTAAAACAATATATTAAAATTAACTCCACATAAAATGATTATTTTACTAAAACAATATATTAAAATTAACTCCTACACATAAAAATTATTAATTTACTAAAAAAATATATTAAAATTAACTCCTACACATAAAATGATTTTTTTAACTAAAACAATATATTAAAATGAACTCCTACACATAAAATGATTATTTTACAAACAAAATATATTAAAATTAACTACTACAAATAAAATGATTTTTTAACTAAAAAATATATTAAAATTAACCCCTTCACATAAAAATGATTTTTTTTTACTAAAACAATATATTAAAATTAACTCCTACACATAAAATGATTATTTTACTAAAACAATATATTAAAATTAACTCCTACACATAAAATGATTAATTTACTAAAAATAAAAATAAAAATTAACCCCTACACATAAAAATGATAAATTTACTAAATAAATAAAATTAATAACTGATATAAACATAATATGATAAATTTACTAACTAAACAAACATATTAAATTTAAAATATAACACTTAAATAAAAATGTACCTTTGAAGTTTGAACTTTGGTGTCTTGGTGGAGAGATTAGAGAATAATAGTAAATTACTAATAAAATATTATAATAGTATATTAGTAGTGTAGAATAGTAGAGAGAGAGTAAGAATGAAATTAAGAATAATTGAAATTGTATAGAGAGTTTGAGAATGGAGAGATTGAGAGAATTAGAGAAAGTGAATGAAAAGTGGAATGTGTGGGAGTATTTATAGAAAAATTAGAAAAGTGGGTAAAAATATAAAATACAAGAGTTGAGGGGGCAAATTGTAATTTTTAATGTTTTTTTAAAAAAATAACCGTTGGCTGACGTCAGCCAACGGTTATTTTTTAAAAAAAAAACAATAAAAATATAGTTAAATTTAAAATAAATAAAAAATAAAAAAAAATTTTACGGGCCCAACGGTCGGCACGCCGTGCCGGCACGCGTGCCGGCCGTTGGGCTTGGCACGCCGTGCTGGCGTGCCGTGCCGGGCCGGCACGCCGTGCCTGGAAGCCTGACCCGGCACGTGCCAAGAATGGGGGCCGTGCCTGGCACGGCTCGCCATCCTTGGCAGGCCAGTCGGACCGGGCCCTCCAGGCCCTGCCCATATTTACAGCACTAGTTATGACTCTCTTCTTTAAACACAGGCTTTGAGTTTCATCAACTTCTACCTTATTTTAATTGAATTTCATATTAATTACTTGTTTCTTCACAAAATAATAATAATAATAATAATAATAAAAGGTTAATTTGACTTACTCCCATAGTATTTTGTTTAAATCCACTTGATCTTTGTCGCCTTCAAAAAAAAAATCACTTGATCTTTCGCACTTGTGGTCCTTGAAAATTTTAAAAATTATTATAAACATCCCTAATTAGGAAAAAATAAATGTGAATGAATTCTCTGGAATGAAATTTATCAGAAACCTGTACATGCATATGAAAGAAACATTACTAAAAAGTGACATTCGGAAAATGTAACTATCATGCTACTTAAGTCTCGGCACCTCTAACCCAATTAGTGTTGGATTTGAAAAAAAAAATGTAAACAAATTACTAAACCAAATTGTTTCTAGAGAGACAAAAATATTGCAGGTAATCATCAATTCCATTTGATACTTTTCAATTGGTAAAGTGGAATCAAAAGTTTTGGTTTGTGGTTTGAATTTTGTCTAGTCTCTCAAAATTATAAATTTCCTAATTGCCTAGGAATTTTGTCTGCATTGATCAATTCTTAATGCGGGTTATCTCAATTTCATTCAATAGAGATGGATGAAGAATGACTTGCAACATTTTCCTCGTAAATTTCTGGAAATGTGTTGATGAATAATATTAATAATGCACCAAAAAGTCATTTCAGCCACCCACAAATGCTAAAACCAAATCTCTACCACATAATATGCCATTGCACTGTGTTTTGTCTACTAAAAGGAATGACACATCTGCATTGGAACTTAGAAGTCTGCCTTATGGCTACAGCTTTGGTGTGCATCCTTGTTACGATTATAACATGCAATACCTGATTATCCCACACATCAACATAAAGTAAATTACCATCATCCCACGGGGTCTAATGGTAAATGGCGTTTATACGACATATTTTAGTCTGGCAATGTCTAGGGTTCAAACATATACAATTCTTTTTCGAAAACACTCAGAATATCTTAAAATTTTAGTATCATATTTTTAAAAGCTTTTAATTTACCAATTATTTAATTAATGTTTTTTAAAGAAATTGTTTAATTAATGTTTTTATGGAAAGTTGAATTATCCTATTCTGAAGGTCTCTCATTTCTGACTAAAGGAAGGTTTTTTTTTTTTTTTTTGTAATTAAGCAATAGTTCAGAATTATTAATGTAATTCTTGCATGGGTTGATGGGCAGCTTATTCAATGGTTTTTAAAAGATAGAATGGGTACGTACTATGAATCTATGACCATAAACAAGAGACCCCATGCCTATCTTTTAATATAACCCTAATCAAAAGTAAAATATACCAAAACTGCCCTTATTCACATTCAAATTGAAAGTCTATCAAGTTACCTATCCTGAGAGTTTTTTTTTATATAGTAAAAACGAGCCTGATAAGGCCGATACAGCTTAACCAAGGCAATCCGCTCGAACAGGGTTCTGCACAGTCGGAGGAACCGCATTAACCTAAATATCAAAAGAGTCTGCCAAGCAGGCAATTTTAGCTAGTTTAACAGCAACCCAATTAGCAGGCCTAGAGGACAGAACAATAGATATAGGCAGAGTTGCTAATATGCCAATGATATCAGTGATAATAACACCAACATCAGAACAGAAGGTCACTCCACTGTTGATCAAATCCACAACTCCCTTAGCATCAGATTCTATAAGAAGAGGTAAGAGATCCTTCTCCACAGCAAATTGGATCCCCTTAACGATGGCTATCGCTTTGGCAGCATGGGTGGAGTAGAGGGAGTAAATAGGTTGGGTTGTAGCGCCCATAACCAGGCCTTTGTGGTCCCTCACCATCACACCAATTCCAGTTTTGTTGTGAGTGCCGTTCAAAGCAGCCGCAGTATTGGCCTTATACATCCCAATAGCAGGATGCACCCATTTCATGTTTGTGGCATGCACAACATTCCTCTGGACCTCCTCAGGAAGGTTAGCACTTTGGAATTCATTAAGAAAACAAACAGACCACCCTAACACATCTTCTGAAGTATCACACCAGTTGCCATGGACTTTCTAATTACGATTGGACCAAATGCGCCATAGGAGGATACACAAAATCTCAAAATTTCGACTGGCCAGCTTATTTGCACAAAGGATCATTAGATCTTGGAAATGAGACCCATCTCTCTACCAAATTCCTGCTAGAAAATCACAGCCATTACGATTGTACTTAGCCTTTGGGCAGCCCCATAGCGTGTGGCAGGTGGTCTCAGCCTTCTTCTTACACTGGGAGCAGAGCACCTCAGTTTTCACCCCATGTTTGGCCAGGTTAACAAGGGTAGGGAGCCAGTGATGGCATGCCTTCCAAATGAAGTGCTTGATTTTTAGAGGGATTCTTAGGCTCTACAGATATTTCCACCAACTGTTCAGCCTACCGAACCTAGAGGGACTTGCTTGAGATGCCAAGTCGTAGCCATCTGATAGCCACTACTGACAGAATATTCCCTAGACTTATCGAAGTGCCAGATTAACCGATCTGGAAGGTTTGAAGATCTAAGAGGGATGCTCAAGATAGCCTTCGCATCATCACCAACGAAAGAAACCCGGATGCGAGGCATGTCCCATACACCAAGAGAGATGAACAGATCCCTGACAGTGGTATTCTTATCAAGAATCTACGGGGAAAAAGTCTTGAAAGTCGCTGGTCTGGGCAGCCAGCGATCACCATAAACCTTCACTGAGGAGCCATTGCCAATGCGCCTTCTAGATCCTGTTTCAATAATGCCACCACCCCATATCAGGCCCTTCCAAATCATAGAGCCAAAGGGCCGAGTTTTGGCCTCCGAAAAGGAGGTATCAGGGTAGTAACGGCCTTTGAAAACCCTAGCAGTTAGAGAATCTGGGTTGGATATCAGTCTCCAACACTGTTTAGCAATGAGCGCCTTGTTAAAGATTGAGAGATCTCTAAATCCAAGGCCACCCACATCCTTGCTCATACACAACTTCTTCCAAGTACACTAATGTATTTTCTTAGTTTCACCCGAGCTCCCCCAGCAAAATCTAGCACACATCATATGGATCTCCTTGATCAAGGATTTGGGAAGCTGGAAGAGGCTCATTGCATAGGTAGGGATTGCTTGGACGACAGCTTTCAATAGGATTTCCTTACCTCCTGTTGAAAACAGCTTATGGCGCCGGCCTTTGAGATTATCCCAGACTCTGTCTTTAATAGAGGAAAACAAAAGTCTCTTATTGCGGCTAGCAAAGCTAGGAAGGCCCAGGTATCGCTCATGGCAATCCACCAGACGAACCCCCATAATGCCAGCCAGTTGGGCGCCTAGATCCCTATTGACCGACTTACTTACACAGAGGGTCGATTTGTGGAAGTTGATGATCTAACCGGAGGCCTTGGCATACTCCTCTAAGATTCTGTGCAGGGCCATGCATTCCGGGGCCGATGCCTTGGCGAACAAGAGGCTGTCATCTGTAAAAAAAAAGGTGAGAAATGTTGGGGTAGGTTCTTTTACATTTTAATCCTGAAATCTCCCCATTAGCTACTGCTGCATTAATCAACCCGGAAAGGCCCTCAGCATAGATTAGGAACAGGTACGGAGATAGGGGATCCCCATGTCTGAGTCCCCTAGTTGGAGTCAGATTACCACATATTACCCCATTTACCAAAAAAGAAAATGAAACCGAAGAGACACACTACATCACCCTGCCAATCCATCTGTCGGAGAAGCCCAATTTCTCCATCATCTTGGTAAGGAAAATCCACTCCACCCGATCGTATGCCTTTGACATATTGAGCTTCAAGGCCATGTCCCCCATTTTTCGCCTTCTAGTCTGGATAGCGTGAATACATTCAAAACCAATCATCACGTTATCCAAGATTTGACGCCTCGAAATGAAGGCGCTCTGGGATTCAGAGATCACCTCCTCCAACACATTACGACAAATATTAGTAAGGGCTTTGGCGATGATTTTATAGGCCACGTTACAGAGGCTAATTGGCCTAAAATCACCCATGCTAGTAGCTGACTGGACCTTTGGGATTAAGGACGATCAAGGTCTTGTTTAACACAGTCGGAGTTTCACCCTCATTCAGACATCTCAGACAAGCTTTAGCAATATCCCCCCCCCCAATGTGACCCTAGAATTTTTGGTAGAAGAGAGCCGGAAAGCCATCAGTTCCAGGGGCCTCAGAGGGAGCCATATCGAACACCGCAATTCGGATCTCCTAAGCAGAGAAACCTCTATCTAGGATTCCACTACTTCTAACAGAGAGACGCCTAGGCACCGTGGAGGTGACACGTTCTATGTCATGGATCGGAATATTCGCTGAACGGAAAAGCCTAGTGAAATAATTCTTTACCACATTCTCGATTCCCTGTTTGTCTGCATGCCAAGTCCCACTGTCATCCCATAACCCTCTAATGACATTCCTAGCATGTCTTGTAGAAGCCTTCCAGTGAAAAAATCTAGTGTTTTGGTCTCCATTTTTGAGCCAGTTGATCCTAGAACGTTGCTTCCAATACTGCTTCTCCTCTTCCAGAAGTTTGTCAAGCTGACTTTGCACCTCTCTTATCACCTTCCAAGAGCCAGGTCTCACTGTACTAATGACCTTTCTTAGTTCCCTTTGTTTTCTTGACACACTCTTGCGAAGCTCCACCCTATTGTGTGTATTCCAAACCGCTAACTTGTCTGCACACCTCATAATCTTATAGACCATGTTGTTAAGACCACCCCTTCTATCAGTGGTGTTCCAGTAGGATTCAATAATTTTCCTGCACTCATCCTTCTCCTCCCAACAAGCCTCTGTGCTTCGGTTCAACTACCATTTCCATAACAAACGGCATGTCGTCAGAGTGCCAATATTCCAAATGTGTAACACTAGTATTAGGGAACAGTTGACGCCATTGAAAACATCCCACCCTCTATCCAACCGCTCCCGAGTAAAATGATCACCATCTCTCTTATTACACCAAGTAAACCTCGGACCAAAAAAAACCTAGGTCCTCTAACCCACAAGAATCAAGAACCTCACTGAAGTTGTCAATCAGATACCTGTGACGCAACTGCTCACCCTCTTTTTCACAATCACTAAGAATTTCGTTAAAATCCCTGACACAACACCAAGGTAGGTTCGACATGCCCTTTAATCTGCGGAGAAGGGTCCAAGAATGGTGCATTTGACTAGCCTCTGGATGACCGTAGAACCTAGTGAGGCGCCACAGAATCGAGCTGTGAGAGCACACCCTGACATTAATGTGGCAAATTGAGTAGGAGAAGAGATAAATACTAACCTTATTTGACCAGAAGAGACACAGGCCTCCACTCCTGCCTATACTATCAACCGCTAATTTACTGTTAAAACCCAGCTTTACGTTAATAGCCTCTATGGCCACATTAGAACACTTTGTTTCAACCAAAAACATTAAATCTGGGTTGTGGTTCTGCTTCAGCTTTAGTAGTGTACGGAACGCCCGGCCACAACCCAGCCCCCGAGCGTTCCAGACTAGGGTTCTCATTGCTTACAGCAAGCCAGGGAAGGCGGCTCGCCGATATCTCTATTTCAATGTTCGTCCGTGACTGAGACTGATTATGATTTTGCAATTCCTTCTTCATATCTTGCTTATGACCAATAGGTATAGCTCCCCCCACATAACCCAAATACCCACGTATACCAAGGATTTTGATGCCAGCCGTTGCCATTTGGCTAGATTTCCCCACCACCATCTTTCCCACCATGTCTGCCTGTGTGAGATCTTCGCTGGTCTCATCTATGATTTCGCCGATCTTGGGACAATTGCTTATCTTGCTATTAGAAACCCCCTTGGGTTTCTTTAAGAAAGACTGAAGATTCTCGCTTGCCTCTACCACCAGTCGTTTGCCTAAATTAGGTTCCAACCCGATTTCTACGTCTGTGAGTCGTACCCCACGTGCCGCACGTTTCCACTTTGCTAGTTTAGATTAGTTGTTGGGTTCTAATCCTGGCTTCTTCTGATTAGCACCAATCTGGTCTAGGGCCAATTTATTTCCATTCACCAGAGGCCCATCTTCTAGAGTTTTTGACGTCCCTATGATAAGAACCGAGCTAGAAGAAGTTGTCGGCCCACCCCAATTTTCCCCCAGCTTCGGCCCATTTGAGGGGGTTTGGTCCACTTGGTCTTTTTTCAGACTTGAGAGACCCTTCCTGGTGAGGTTCCAATCTTGGGCACTCACAGGCCCAGTAACCAGGTTCTCTCTTTCCAATTGCCGTTTTGAGAAAATTTCAAATTCTCGCCCTTACTTTGTTCTTTAGACATCAAGTCTTTTCCAGCCGCCCTGTTAACGTTTCTGTCAGGATCTTCGTGACAGTTGCTAGCTCATAAACGTCTTTCAGTAGGTTTCAACTTTGGTGGTTGGCACTCTTTCCTCCACCGTTCACCGGAAGCTGACTCCGACTAGAAGATGTTTTTTCCCTTCCAGTTTCCAAAAGGTAGCCTGTTATTATGCTTAGAGTCATCTTAATCCCAATGCCTCCGGTCGGATCTTTCTGGACGTATTGATAAGCGTTTTGAGGGACTATCTGATAATGGAACCCAGATCGATAATGATAACTTAAGGAAGATGTGCCTGAAGAATCACATCAAGAACTACAACGCCACACATACCCATCCACAGACAAATTGGCAAACTGAAGCTGTCGACAAAATCATCAAGCACACCCTGAAGGGTAAGCTAGATGTTAAAAAGGGGAACTGGGCAGACAAGTTGCATGAGGTACTCTAGGCTTACCGGATGACTAAAATAACTTCAACTGGAGAAACTCCCTATTCATTAGCATTCGAGACTGAAGTAGTTATCCTGGTTGAGACAGTTCATACCTCCCCAAGAGTTCAAATTTACCACTCTAAGGAAAATGTAGACATGCTAGAATAGAACCTGGATGAGCTATAAGAAAGAAGGGACCTGGCGAGGGTGAGGAATGCAGCCTATCAGCAAAGGTTAGCTCCGGACGTCCGGATAAGAAGATTTTAGCTCGGAGTCGTGGTCCTAAGGAGGGTATCTCCAAATACCAAAGCAAAAACAGCGGGCTCCTTGGCAGATAAATGGGAAGGACCCTATCAAGTGGTCGGGATAGTCGGGCATGGAGCCTATCGCCTTACCCGACCAGAGGGAGAGAGTTACCCCGGCCATGCAATGCCCAGTATTTGAAGATTTTTTACCCACAACAAAATTTTTACTTACTTTATTGCTTTTTATAAGACAAGTTTTATATTAGAATGAGTTTTGATTATACATTTCTAATCAATTGTTACTTTTGAGCATTCTTAGATTGAATTTATCAATAAAAGCCCTTTCAAGAGAAGAATTTCAAAAAGACCAAGAAAAGTGTTCTATAGTAGTCTTCGTATACAAAGAAAAGCTCTTAGCACTTGAGATTGCTAATGCTAAATGGGTGCTCGAGAGGCCTAGTGTGGAGGCCGAAAGCAAAAGTCGCAAAGACAATGCACACTTACTGAAACTAACTGGGTTCATAGAAGCACTGTTAAAGCGTCTTCAGGTCGTAAATACCTGATGGGGTGCGTAAAAAGTTGGATAGGGTGAAGATATACTCAAACTTGAAAACCAGTTAATGAGATACTGAGCTAAGATAAGTTAAGGTAATGAGATATAGAGCATCCCTGTTGTAGTGAATCTTGAGTAACAAACTATTGGGAAACGTCCCAGTGACTTAGTTGCCAGATAAAAAAGAAGAGTCTATAAATTAGATACCATGAAATAATCCATTAAAAGAAAAATACTTGGTAAAAATTTAGGTTGATTAAGAGCAGTCTGAGCGAACAAGCCCGGGGACAGATCACCAATGAAATACAGTCGATTGACGAGATTACCAATCAAGCCCAAATGCAATCGGTGAATGAGATAGCCGATTGGGCCAATGAAAATCAGTCAATAAGATAACCGATCGAATCGAAGATGGTCAGTTAATGAGATAACCGATCGGTTGCAGATGATCGGTCGGTTACATGGTTGTCCAACCAAATGAGTCCCATAAGGACTATCTATTGAACAAATATGAAGAGATGTGTGAGGTCGAATCGACCATCATGATATCTAGAATTGTTGTTTACACAGTTTAAGCCAATGAGTAATTCGAGCCTTATGCTAATTAATCGGTTATCCGATCGGCATGGCTAGATGAGTTATTCAGCTTAGTGCAGCAATGAAAAGAAAGTACAACAAATGAAGAAACTTGTATTATACTTATAAAGTTTTTGCAAGTGTAAGGTTTTTACAAGGACGGGTAACAAAAATCAAAAATAATGAGGAGAATTGCAGCAAGCTCAGGCTTTTGACGTGCCGTAGGGACCTCCAGACCCGGAGCCAGGATGGGAACCATCTGATAGATCGCCAGAATGAGCGTCCTCATAGCCTTTGGTCAGGTCCCCTAAAGTCTGGCCAACTAATATCATCTTGGTCATCAGTCATGAAAGATGAGTAGTCTATGTCGGGCAGAGGCCCAATGTCAACCTCAATCCCTGAAGGGTCAGCTTTCTCATTCGCATGAAAGGACACCAATTAGATTCAGATGGCAAGTATAAGATGCATGATGTAAGGCTCATTTCTGATCGATCTACAATAAGTCCTCCATCGTATTCTTTGATTTTTTTAATGGCATATAGGGAATCATCCTTGTGCCTTTGGATCGTCCTATCCCATTTTCGGCGAGCCTCCCCAGTAGATCGCTCATTAGAACCAAAGAACATCCGAGCAATGATGAGTCCTCGCTCTAGCTCCCTTAACATGACAGCTTTAAAGGTAAGAGACCTCTTATATCGATCAATTGTTTAGATTTCAAGGGCCAGTCTAGCTTCTTGTGAGAGCACCTTCATACTGATTTGTTGTCGGTTCAAGTCTTCAGCTAGCCTTTCATAGTGTAACTTAGCCTCATCAGATCTCTGTTGCGACTCAAGCATGGAGTGCTGAGCGGTGGCTAGAGTATCCTTGGTAATTTTAGGCCTCATCTTTAAGCTTGACATGCTTCTTTTTTAGCCAAAATGGCCTTTGACTCGAGCTCGACGCACCGCAATTCAGCCTTGGCTATTTTCACCTCCAACTCGGCATTTTTTTGAGGAAAACTCCCTAACATTCTCATTGGCCACCGAGGCTCTGCTCTGAGCGCTGGACAACGATCTCCTTAGAGTGTCTTCAATCATATCACGTTGTTTCAGCTTCTCTTCATATGACTGTTTGATCTTCGATTCACTGGCCGAAGCAGATTAGAGTACTTCATTCTTCTAAGCGAGCTCCTTTTTCAATATGGAGATCTCTACAGCCTGCCTATCCTGAGTGATTATGGCATGAGTCAATTCCTCTATAGCCTGCAAAAAGGGGTAGGGGTAAGTATGATGATAGGTCTGAATTAAAAATGAAGGATACATGGCACTTACATATACACCATTATTGAAGACTACGTGAATTCGCTCGGAGCTGCTAGCAGTTTTGGCTTCCTTCCAATATCATTCTCTAATATATCCCTTGTCGACAGACATGGAGCACAATATGTCAATAAGTCGATCAGTGGCTCGCTTAAGCTTGAAGGAGCAGAAGGTTCAAGTTGTGCTTTGTTCGAGAGAGATGGGGGAGTTATTTCCTCATGTCTCGAAAGATGAGAGGTGATTGGGGACACACATGTGGTGCTCGGGCCAGTTACCGTAGTTGTGCCAAGGGTTACCCCAGTCTCCTCAAGATAGATGTCTATTGAAAGATCTACCTCTCCTTGCAAACCAACCACTTGAGTACCACTACCTTCAACGATTGAGGAAATGTTAGGAATTGTCCCCGCGTGTATGAGGCTAGATTGCTCTTGATTAGTCTTCTTAGTTAGATTGGCTCCTACATTGTTTACTAGGGAGGCCACTTCAATATTTGGCAGGACCCCGGATGGCCGGCCTGATTGCACAAATATCTTGTCAACATGATCAAAGAGATGATCAAATACATTTTTTGAGATAGCTTGTTCGAAAGGGTCATCATGATCCCCATCGGAGTCGGAGTCGGAGTCGGTGAAAACTATCTGGCGTTTCACTACAAACTTCATCGGGGCTTTGCCAGCTCTCTGGACAGGAAAGTCAGTTGAAGGTGACTTGAAGAAGGGTCAACTAGAGAAGAAAATGATACAGGCTGGTCAGTTGGTTGGGGGTGTTCCGTTTGTTGGGGACAAACCCAATCGTCAGTTTTAGTAGGAACCTGGTCTTCCACTCTGATTTGGCCAGATAGAAGTGAAGTGGATGTCGCAGAATGTCGGTCAGTCCTACTCTTTGAACGTTGCTCTATTAAAATAAGGTCGGTCAACTTTTCATGATCATCATCCTCTTCGTCAAACTCTACTAATGATGGCTATATATGAATCTCTCACCAAGATCCGTTACAAGATGAGATTCATATATATTGACAAATGATGGCTATATATAGGTGATATTAATCCTGACAGTCTTATCGACTCCTTCAGGTTAGATCATGATTTTTTATATACCATGGGTGAGATCAGAGTTGCATTCCCGATCAATAACTTCGTATATTGGAATCGCGGTTTGGCTTGTGACTAGGAAGGTCTGTACACAATAGTGGAATCTGTTCCTTCTTGTGAGAAGTAGATAGTAGTTCCTTTAAGGGCTGATTCGAGGTTTGAACAATATGAACGTTCTCCTTCTTCTGTAAAGAAAGTTAGGATTTACTGTTCATTAGAGAATAACTTAATGGAAAAGATATAATTAAAAGGGTATAACGAACTTTATGACCTAGCTCTAATTCTGAACTACTTGCAGAGGATCATACCGTATGCAATAGTTATATTGATGGACAATTGTAATTTCGGTTTGTGTAATATATCTACAGTTGTGAGAGTGCAGCCTCGGGTTTTTAGTGAAATAACACCGAGGTTAATAATCATGAAATATTAATTAAAGATTTTAATTAATTATTTCTAAGTATTATTAGAGCTCAAAATTATGGGTCCATTAGGTCCCCTTGCTAGCCCAGAACATTGATGGTAACAAGAGACACGGTTAATTAATTGGATGGTCCAAATAATTATGTTACGAAAGTAACAAGAAATTTATTCAAGGAATTAATTAAATGATAAGATTATTCAATTAATATATTAATAATTAAATTAATTAAATAATTAGATTATGTAATTAATAAATTAATAATTGAGAATTATTAATTAATTATTAATTGGAGGTTACATGTTCGAACCATGACTGAGACAAATGATAAAATAATAAGATTATTTTAGTTCTTAACTAGGTCAAGTGTTCAAGTCTTAGTGAACTAGGGTTATGTGAGATTTGTAATCCTATACTGACTTGATCATTAAAATACTAATTAACTTATTTTAAATATATAGAGCTATATTTAAAAAAGGAATACTATCTTGTTTTGTATATATAAAGATATATTATAAAAGAAAAACAAGAGTTGTGCGGCCAACAACAATAAAAAAAAATTGTTCTTTATTATTCAAGTGGTTGAATTCTCTATACAAAAAGCAAGAGTTGTTTTGTGTTGTTTCTACTACCTCCATTCAACCTCCTGAAGACCGTGACGTGCCCACTCGGAACCTGGGAGATAGCGAGGAAGATCTGGTGGTACAAATCGGAAAGCAAATTCAAGAATTAAATAACGAAGGAGTTAGCCTTGAGATATGATTACGAATCTTATCTTTTATTTATTCTTATATATTGTACACGGTTTTAAAGTCGCTTAAAATATTTTTTTAAAAAAAATTAAAATCCATTCCGATGCACGACTCTAAGGCTTACAGCCCCCGGTATCCGTTTGGACAAGAGTGTAGAAGTTACAGATCTCTTAGGGGGTCAGGGGGTACTTGGCATCGATTAGTTCCCATATATGCCACAAGCTGACGAGGATCTTATATGAGTTGGGAGCCAACTGAGAGAGAGCAACCCCAGCATCTGCTAGGAATCTGGCAATAAAGGGTTTGAGGGGCAAAGTCACCTCAAAAGAGCATGGTCTCATATATGGCAACGGCGCCTTTAGGTGGGTGCCTTTAGGTGGGTTCCAGATAGCTCGGCAATGGTTCAAAATGAGTTCTACCGTGGGAGGAATGTCGAATCTGTCTACAGACTTCGCAATTTCCTGGAAGGTCACTGCATTTACTTTATAATCGGAAGCGCACGGCTGGTCAGCAGAAAATCTCAGCAGATGCTTTTGGCGCATTTTAGGGACATCCTCCAACTTTAATAGCTGAGAAGAGATCTTTAGCTCGGTCGGTGGAAAGTCTTTGGCAGCAGTTCTACCACCTCAACCAGTGCTTGTTGTCTTCGACATCTCTGGAAATGTATTAACAGAAGAAAGGTCTGGGTTAGAATGAGAAGGTTGAAATTCAGGAAGAGCAATCGAATAATCAACGTTGAGAGCTACAGGTTGAGTTAGAGAAGCAGAGGTTTGTGAACTCCTTCTCAAGATAAACTCAATCATATCAGCGTTCTCTTTGTCACCTGTCTCAAGGGAACACATAAATAACTCAACAAAACGGTAACGAGTAATAAGGTCCATACCTGAATGATTTGAGTAAACGAGAATGGTGTGAAATGCTGGTGTTGATAAGACAGAAAATTCGGTGAAAGCGAGTAGTTCTTTGAAGATTTGAGCAACCAGAAGACAAAGAAGTTAGGGTTTTTTGTTCTCACGAGATAGGTTGCAAAGGAAGCTTGTGATAAGAGGAAAAATGAAAAGTTTTTGAAAACGTATAGCAAATGGTGACAACATCCCACGTCTAAAGCAACGCACGTGAGAGTGGAGGTGTGTGAACAAACCCCGAAGATCACGCGCCCACCAGCAACGTGACAGACGACGTTTAAGGGACAAGCAATCCACCGCTGATTCCGTCATCAAGTCCTATCACCTGGGCAAAATCGAGTGATTGTGGCTGAGATAAATGTATAGCTGTTAAGTATTAATGAGCTACAAGACAAAATAATAAGTTAAACATAGCTCACTGAGCGAGTTTTCCTTGTTGAATGAGATACTTTGTTCAAATGTTTAAGGGGGTATTGTTGTTAGTAAAATCTGGAAGGACGATAGGTCAACATGATCACCAAGATTCACGGTAGTCAAAGATGTCATGTCACCAAAAGTCAACCAGACCAAATCAACCTAAGTTGACCAAAGATGACTCCATATGACCCGGTCAGGGTTTCCCAGATGATTGGGTAGGAATGACTCGATTGAGGTAATCAGATCGATCAGGTGAAGGTGATCCGGTCGGAATCACGAAGATGGTCGGGGTCAAGTAAACCGGTCGGGGAGAGTGAGGTTTGGTCGGGTCTAGTAGATGGTCGATTGACCGACACGTGGATAGCGTTGAATTCAATGCAACCACGATTCAAATACGTAGAGAAAGAGTCTTTCTCAAACAAGGTGTCTCGAAGCATACTCTGACAAGGAAACCAACTTCCTTAAAGATTTCAGAGTTCATATTAGGCCAGAGATCTAATGTGATTAATAAGCAAAAAAAGCATAACAGGAAAGAAGATAATCACGACTCCAATAAGTTAGAGTTTCGTTAAATGTCATTAATTTTCCTTACTTGTGTATCAAGAATTATGGTTCTACGCATGTATAAATATACTCTAAAACATCATTGTACGGTTGGAAGATATCAATTCACAAGAAAGAGAGAGTTATAGCGTATAATTATTTCATATATATAGTGGATTATTTTCCTCGCCGCCACCGGCAACCGTGGACGTTTCCCCGATTTGGAGTTTTATCGTGTAAAATTGTGTCTGCATGTTCTTTCTTTCTCATTCTTTCCATAACATTGTTAGCAATTTGCAGTTGTTTGTTGGACGCGTGATCAATCTTACGTAGGCCCAAAAATCACCGTCAACATGATGTTTGAAGAAGATGATGTTTAGAGATTTATTTTTGGGTTGGTGTTTGATTGTGTATGGGTTTGGTGTTAAGAAGAATATATTCAAGAAGAGAGAAGAGAAGAGATTAGTGACTGAATTTTTAATTTTTTTTAATTTTTATTATTCCTTTTTTAATTTCTGTTAATATTAATTATTTAATTTAAAATTTGAAAATCAAGTTTTTGATTTTTATTAATTTAGAGAAGAGACCAAGTTTTCTAAAAAAATTTATTTTCTTTATAATAAAATTCAGAATTTTATTATTATTGTTTTAATTAATTTATTTAAGATGATTTTTTTTTTTTGCATGGGAGTGGAAGATGAATTTTTTTAATTAATTTCTTTATTTTAATAAAAAAAATTGTTTATTTTTATTAAAAAAGAGGTGGAAGGTAAAATTATCCTTTCAACAGGGTCATTTGACTATGTGTACATGTCAAATTTCACTTTTTCAACGAAAATGGAAATAGAATGACGGAAATGAATTTCACCCCATATTATAGGGTCAACTTGCTTTATTTTCCTTTTTTAATTATTTATTTATTTTAGAATGGTCATGTGATGGAATTGTACCCAATTAACTAGCTGACATGGACACATGGTGATGGAGCGTATGATTTCAATAATTGAAGCACCGACGTATGCCGAATGTTGTAGAAGAAACCCAGTCATCACGACTCCCATTTCACTATCAACCTTTTTACTTTTATTAAAATTTGAAATATAATATTTTTGAAACAATATTATTGGACACTGAAAAGCAAGCTGTTACTTCATGCATGCATCATATATGTTTCCGGTTTTGGTTTGTCTTCCTTCTTTATAAATTTGACATAAAGCCATAAAGGGTACAATATGCAAACACATTTTCCAATAAGGGTGACTCTATTGCCATCCAAAATACATCTCCGAGTAAATGCGTGTATATTGCACTTTTTTTATTTTGATTTACGTAATTATTATCATTTTAATAGCTTTTATTTTATTAACATTAAAAAAGGTGGTGAGATCAAAATAACCTCGCTTATTTTTTTACTTCTATTTTTTATTTTAAATTTTTTCTATTTTTCTCTCTCCTTTCAAAACTTATAGAAACTTCTCTCTAAATTTTATTTTGTTATAATTCGGTCTCACTTCGTTGGTAAAATTCGAGATCAAAATCGAAGTTCACCCAGGTTTTTCCTTTGCATTTTGTTTTCTCAAAATTCGAGATTTATTTACAATTTTGAGATTTAGTAGATAAAATTCAAGACTTATTTTGCAAATTTGAGATTTATTGGTAAAATTCGAGACTTAATTGAACAAATTCAAGACTTATTTTAAAATTTTGAGACTTGTTTTTGTCTTCTTCTTCGTCGCGATGGAGGTCTATTCAACCTCCATCAATGGTGAAAATGACGAGCCGACGACGGCACCGGTTGACTCCGGAGATAATCAGATCTAGAAGATCGGACTACACCGAGATCGTTGATGTCATTGGTTTCGTCATATTCACTACGGATCGTCACATATCTGACGATGAAGGTTCGATGACGGTTTGGGTTTGGCTTTGTTTCTCTCTCCACACAGCTCGAAACTGAAAACTAACACTTCGGTTACAACGATTGGCACTCGACTAACGTTTTCCAGATTGTTTTGTCGGTCAACTCACCGGTCGGTGGCAGAAACTCCATTGATGAAGCTCTGAGCTCCATCAATGGAGGTTTTTGAATAAGAAAAAAGGACTGATAAGAGAAAAGAATATAAGAGCAGGGGTATTTTTGTCCAAATTCCTTCTTTGATGCTATTTAAACTAGAATTATTAAAGTTGTGCTAATTGTGCAAATCAGTCCCCAAAAAGTACTATATAATTTTTCAACCCATACTTCTCCTCACACCGATTTACTTTCTACCCAATAAAAAAATTAAAATTTAATAATTTACTGCTTACAATTTCTAAGGCCCCGTCGTGCAGCTATTTTTCAATCTGTTTTCGTTTTTGTTTTTCAAAAACGATTTCGAATTCGCGTTCGTTAATCCTTTTTTCATTTTAATTTCAAAAAATAAAAAACAAAATGAAAAACAAAATCAGTGTTAACAGTCAAATATTTGAAAAAAACAAAATACTTGTTTTTGTTTTTGTTTTTCGTTTTGTTTTTTATATTTATATTTTTTTTTTGAAAAATATTTTGCTGCTTTTTTTTTCTTCTTTTCCTCTTTTCCTGACCGTTTTTGTCATCTCTTTCTTCATCTCATCTTCTCTTCGTCATCTCTTATTCTCTTCTTCTCTTCATCTCATCTTCTTCATATCTTCTTCCCTTTGTCATCCCATCCATCTTCTTCATCTTCTCCTTCTTCTCTTCATCTTCTCCTTCTTCTTCTCTTCATCTTCTTTTCTTCTTAGTGTCACCGATCTGCTCCTCCAAGAGCAAATCGGCTCCTATATTTTTTTATTATTTTTTTCCTTTTTTTCTTTTGAAAGGTTTTATTTTTGTTTTTGTTTCAGATCACAAAAAGTTTATTAACAAATATATATATATATATATATATATATTAATATAAAATCTTGGATTTTGAAATTATTTTAAATTTAAAATCACAATTATTCATCAAAGAGATTTTATCCGGTTATTATGAGTTATTGGATAATTATTTAGGAATGAATTATTGACCTATCTTTTATTCAAATTAAAAATTTACAATATAAAAAATAATAGAAAAATTATACAATTTTTGATATTTTTCGGTGAATCTACCAGACATGTTTTTTCCGTTTTCATTTTCAGAATACAGCTTTTAGTATATACTACCAGTCTCGTTTTTGGATTTTGAAACTGAAACCAAAAACACTGTTTTCATTTTCATTTTTCTTTTCGAAAAACAGTCAACGAAAAACGCTTATAGGATGGAACCTAAATTGTGATCAAGATTAACCCTAAATACTAATAACCATTTTAATTAAATAGTTTATCTTCAAACCCACATAAAATCAAATCTGGGTGTGAGGAACCCTAAATCAAATAAACTATAAACATTTTTTTTCTCTCCCTCATAACATGCAATATATATATATATATATATATATATATATATATATATATATATATGCTTGCGTGTTGTGTTGTTTGTTTTATGAAGAAATTGATTATGGGTGTATATTGAAAAGGGGGACAAAGAAAAAAAGACAATTCGCTATGATCAAAGTTTTTGTTGATGGGCATTTGGAGCTGTTTTCAGAGAATTAATAGAGCTTTTGTTAAAAACAAAAAAACATTGATCGGAATTCGGAATTTGTAGCTGTTTTCCATGAAGAAAATTAATAGAGCTATATATCTATTATCTACATAGGTAAACCAAAACACGGTGAGAAAAAAAAAAAAAAACATGACTTTAGAGAGAAGGGGGAAGAAGCAGTAGATTGAAAAAAATTGTTTATTTCGTGATTAATCTGGTTTAAAGGCTCATTTGACACACTATATTGTATTGTATTATTGTATTTATTTTTATACAATTTTATATTTTGTGATATTTTTTATTAAACTATATTAAGTTAATACAACCACAACCCATGTCTCAGCAATGTATTAGTTAGTACAGTAAGAGGTGTATTAGAAGCAACTGTTAACATTATTTAATACATTTTAACTCTTTTATACAATGTAATATATAGAAACAAACATGTCCTAAGGTTCATCACACCCAAATTTTGAAGTGAAACAATTTAATTAAAATATTATAAATATTTAGAGTTAATTTTATGTAAAAAAAAAATGCATATCACCTCTTAATGGAGTTAGCACTGCACCTCTCTTCTACATAAGTGGTGACTAGTGAAGGGTTCAAATCCCACCATACGTATTTTATAAATATGTGTGAGAATTTTTCTTTTCAGATTATGGGAGTAGATATTTAGACCGCACATATATTGTTTGATATCAGCAGGTCCTGACAATCTTTTTTACATGGGTGCGAAAAGTAAATAAGTGTGCAGATAACTATTTCCAATAAATTCTGATAGATTGTTTATATGTCAAACAACTTTAACTAGGGTTGGGCACAGTCCAGTTTGGTTCGGTTTCCACTAGAACCTGACCAAACCAAAATTTTCGATTTTTTGAAAAACTGGACCAGTCTCTTTTTCAGACTAGACCAAACCAAATTATATTGGTTCGGTTCGGTTTTGTTCGGTCTAGCGGTTTTGACTTATCACAAAAAAAAATTAAAATGTAATGTGATGTTACATGCATTTTGTTTTTAAAAACATATATTTCAATTTTTTTAATAGATAAATACATTTCAAATTAAAATGGCAAGAAAAATCAAAATAAAATAAAATAGCTTCTAAACACATTTACAATGAAGACCAATTATTTTATACTTAATGGTTAGAAAGTAGAAACAAAAGTAAAAATTATATCAAATCACTTATTCTGTATCTGTGGTGCTTTATTCTGTATCTGTGGTGCTGCCGTAGTTTAAATTTATATATATACATAACTTTGTTTACCATTATTTAATGCAAAACAAATGAAAAAAAAAATTCAATGTTCTGTATCTGTGGCGCTGTCATAGTTTAATTTTATATATAATTTTTTTTTACCATTATTTAATGCAAAACAAATGATAACTTCATAAAGTAAATAGAAAAAAAATTCAATTTCATCTTAGAGTTCTTTCGACCTTGCACTAAAGTTGGTGAGTTAATAAAACACATATGAAATAATAAATCAGGTTTTTGATTTTAATGTTTTTCTTTTTAAGTTTTATTGAAGAGTTTAGGTGTAATTTATACTGGAATAAAAGTGTGTTAAAAGCATTCAGTTAACGGTCCGGTCCGTGTTCAATAAGCTTGGACCATAGACCGGATCAGATCGTACGGTTTTTAAAAAAATTAAAAAACCGAACCAAACCAAGTGGTTGGTTTGATTTTGTTCGGTTTGCGGTTTTGGCTTTTTTGCCCAACACTAAGGGGTCATTTGTTTTTTTGTCTAAAGACTGAAGAGTCCTGAATTTTTCTGAAGACTGAATAGGGATTGAAATTTGAACTTGAATGACATGTTTGTATTTTTTTTTCTCACATCTAAATGTATTGTCAACACGTTTATTTTTTAAAAGTAAAATTGTCTGAAACTAAGTAATTTTACATTTATACCCATGTTAAACAATTATAAATATAATATGGAATAAAAACAATCCAAAAATATTAATCATTTATTAACACATATGATTATGATTTTCTTCTTCGATTACAAATAAACTTCATTTTTACTAAGAAAAGAAAATGTTTCTTTTTTTCAAAAAAAAGAAGGGGCAGAAGGAAAATTCACACAAAACACTATAAAAAAAATAATATATAAATACATCATCATAATATCATAATAAAGAATTGATATTAAACACCAATATGAGAAGTGATTAGGGTTCTTTTTTTATTTTTAAAGCTATTTAAAATAAGCAATATATTAGAATAGGGATTTCTATACTATATATAATTATGATGAAATTGGAAATATGTTATATATGGGGGATAGTACCGAAAGAAAAGATTTTGGATTGCATTTAATGCAATTCAGTGATTTACAATTAAGTGAAAAGTCATGATTTTTTACTTTTTATTTTAATTTGTTTTTTGGTATTTTTAAGTTGTTTGACCACTTAAAAAACAAACAAAACAACTTGATAATTATGATTCAGACCCATTAAATTTTAAGTGGAAAAAACAAACGACCCCTAACTTTAACAATTTTAAAAACTATGTAAAAGTTTATTAATGTTAAAAAATAATGATTAAGAACATAAAAGAAAAGGAAATAACAAAGGAGTGAAAACTGAATTCGTCTTACACTCAAGTCATATGTCATCGGTACATTTAAGAAAATCACATATATATCTTTTATGAATTGATTCACATCACAACTCTTTGCGGAAAACTTATGAAGGCGACTTTGTGGAAAATTTAGGCCTAGTTTGGCATTGCTTCCCAAACTATTTTCAGAGTTAAAAGTGATTCTAGACTAGTGATAGGGTGTTTGGTAATATTTCAGGGAAGTGCTTTTGGACATTTATAACTTCTCTCAATTGAGTTTTTGAGAAACTACAATTTGTAGTTTTTGGAAATCAGTTTCCTGGGGAAGCAATTTTGAAAACGCGCTGCAGTGTAATTTTTAATGAATTTGCACACGGCATGAACATGAGCGTGCTGATAAATTAATATTCCAATTAGATTTATTTGCACACTGCATGATATATATTATTAAATTTTAGTCAAGAGTACTAGTTATTGGTTATATCATATAGTACATGCATCTAAGGACTCTTTTAATATTTATATAAAACAATAAAATTATTTATTATTATTATTGTAATAAATATAGTAATTTTATTACATTTTGTAGAAAAAAGAGAAATAATAATAATAATTATTATTATTATTTTAGTTCCAAATATTAACCTTCATTTTCAATTATTAAAATCCCTATAAAAAATTTATGTTGAAGTTCATCGGAGAATTATAATGGACAAGTTACAGGGGATAAGTTTCAGTACAACTGTGTCCTTTTAGTAATTTTACACAGCCACATCACTTTTTACTTCCAGTTTACAAAACACATTGAAATTACTTTTGGTTCTAACAGTACTTTTACAAATGAGTTTACTAAACACTCAGGTGATTCTTCCCATATCAAATCCAAAAGCAATTCCCCCAACAGCAGATTCAAAAACAATTCCTCACACAGCACAACAATGTCAAACTAGGCCTAAGTCTAATCATGAGCACTTGTTGCACTTGCACAGTTGCACACACATGAATCAACACCATTAGTGGGTGCGATACCAAAAATCACCATCAAAGCTATCTTTATTTGACTCGTGATCTAAAAATAATCTATATCATTAAAATATAATCTTAAATTCCAAAATCATTTTGGTATAATCAAAATAAAATATTATATTTTAGATTTTATAAAATCCAGCAAAACAATTAATTTTTCGATTTTTCAATTTTTTTTAAAATAAATAATTATCTATATATATATATATTATAAATTTATAATAACCCTATAAATCAACCATAATAATGGAGCACTCTTAAGTTAAATATCATACAAAGTTTAATGTCAACTTATTAATCACACAAAAGTTTCTCCCACTGTAACACTATAATTTTGTCCACGAATGTCAAATCACATGACATTTGTAGACAAGAGTTGCACATGGCAATATCTCATGCCAAATACTCATATTATATATCGTGGCCAACAATATAATCCATGTATCAATGTGTGTGTCTCCAACAACCATTTTACATGCTTTAAAGGGCACGCACAATTGCTAATACTAATAATGCACCCAAAAAGCATTATAATTTGCTTACAAGCTTGGACGATTATGTATTCAATTCTCGGTTGTATTTGTTTGGTAATGTTCAATACGTGTGGTGCACTTACTTAAAAAAGATTACAACACTCAGTGGGACATTAATCAGAAGGGCCACTACAAATTATCAAGAGTGTTCAAAATTGGTCAAACACATCTTTCTAATTGCAATCCCTACAAGCTACAATGCAATTTTTGTGTTCTCTTTTGCTCTCTCTTTTTAAGTAACGTGACTAACAACCTCACTGAAATCCATTTACAAAAGAATTATAAAGTTCTTTAGGTAGATGAATCAATTGATATATTAATGGAATCCGACTGTATATTATCCTTTGAAGAATTATTTTTTTTCTGTTTATGGCCAATGAAAACACCACAAGTTGGGGATATTTCTCTCCGAAAATAGGGGTGAAGCCAGCTCTATCAAATTTGTAGGGTTTGAGGGGACCAATTAGAAACTTTTATAAAATTATAAAGGAAAAATGTAAATATTAAAAACAATTGGGTAAATATTAATAAGTTTTTTAACAAATTGTGGGCTTGAGGAAAACATGATGCTTTTCTAATTTGACATTTTGTCTTATTATAAGGTTAAATTTATGATTGAAAGCTAATAATAAATTAAAAAAGATAACATATTTTTTTGAAGTAAAAAGATAACATATTTAACTAGAGTCTAGAGTGAGCATATGTTATTAATATTAAATATTGATCACTTTTTTTTAAAGGTATATTGATCACTACCTAAGTACACTTTATACAGTTTTAATTTAATTTTTTCTTAAATAATGCAAACGAAACCAAAATCATTTGAGGCTCAGATTGTAAGTCCAAAAAAATCTAATAGTTTGAGTTCAGCATCTAAAAGAATTTTATCTATTGACCAATTCAACTAAAAAAAATTCCTAAGAATGACAAAGGAACAAAATAATAATAAGGGCAAATTGCACTGAACCCCTTGAGGTTTAGACAAGCTACACTCATCTGTAAAGTTATGTTAATATACACTAACACCCCCAAGACTTAGATTTGACTTTAAAAATACCTAAAATGTCTCTAGTTATATTATTTTATACTTTATTTTTTTTACCTTCTAACCAAAAACTTTATAAACTTTAATAAAATAAAATAAAAATAAAAAATATGATTCATTAAATAAATAAATAGTTTAAAAATAAATAAATAAATAATTTTAAAAAATCAAATAAATAAATAATTTTAAAAAATCAAATAAATAAATATTTTTTAAAAATCAATGAAAAAAATGAAAAAAATTAATTTTTTTAAAGATATCCATTAATTGAAATAAGAATAGCTCTAAATATCCAAATTATTATGGTAAGGATGGTAGTGAGAGAAGCTTCAAGGTTCCCAACACTTGGAGTATTCTTGCCTTCTTCAACCTCTTCCTTTAATGTTGGGAACCTTGAAGCTTCTCTCACCATCATCCTTACCGTCAAAGTTAGGATATTTATAGTTTTTCTAGTCCCTATTAATGGATATCCTTAAAAAATTAATGTTTTTAATTTTTTCATTTATTTATTTATTTATTAAAACTATTTATTTATTTATTTGATTTTTTTAAACTATTTATTTATTTTATTTTTTAAAACTATTTATTTATTTTATTTTCTAATCTATTTATTAATTTTTTTGTAAAAACTATTTATTATTTATTTTTAAACTATTTATATATTTAAAGAATCATATATTTATTTAATTTTTTATTTTATTAAAGTTTATAAAGTTTTTGGTTAAAAGGTTAAAAAATAAAGTATAAATAATATAACTAGGGGCATTTTAGATATTTTTAAAGTCAAATTTAATTCTTGGGGGTGTTAGTGTATAATAACGAAACGTTTTCTATTAAATGTAACTTGTCCAAACCTCAAGGGTTCAGTGCAATTTACCCTAATAATAATTGATCCAAAGATGAGATGATGGATTTCACGTGCTAATTGAGGTTGCTTGATCTTAATCTTAATCTTCTGGTAAGATTCTGGCCGGAACACGTGTAATGTTCCCATTTGCTAGTAGGTGCACGTGAGTATAAAACATGTGATAGAATATCACGTGATTACTTTTACTTCCAAGTAACTTGTCTCGGCTGACACTTTCATTCATCATAACTCAGAAGTTGAGTTGTCTTTGAACGAAAAGAGCACAAAATATAAAGAGAGAATTTTCAGGCTTGATTTCCGCTTCATTTGTCTCTTTTAATTACACAACTACCCTTTCAAACACATCTTAATTACACCAATTACCCTTTTCTTTCTCTTGCTAATTATATCCAAGCAAAGATGAAATGTGCAAGTTTTGAAGAGCTTATGTACGGCTAAAATAGTTTTTAGCTTTTTCCCTTGTTTGGTTGCCACTTTAATATAGTTTTTTTTTTTTTTTAACGATTGAAAATGAATATGTAAAGTATGTAAATTTTCAATAGGGGTGAGAAATAGGGGTGAGCGATGGTCGAAGAAATTACAATTCGATCTAATCCAATTTTAGGGCAGAATCTGATCTGATCCGATCTAATCCAATGGATCAGATTCATATGAAGCAGTTCTTAATATATAATTTCTTTAAAATCCTAAAATTAACAAAATCAATAATTATTTCATACCGTACTTCAAATAAAATTAACAAACTAATAGTTAACATAAAAGCGTTTATCTGCTCTTAGAGTCAGAGGACCTACTCCGGAGTCGGGTGCTTCAAAAAGAATAAAAAGTTTGGAAGAAGAAGCCTGAAAAAGGAGAAGAAGTCGGGTGAATCTTTTTTTTTTAAACAACAAAATGAAAAACACGGAAAACATGATTAATGTGTTTTCAGTGTTTTTCAATTTTAACACTGATTTTGTTATTTATTTATTTTATATATTTTATATATTTTATATATTTTTTAAATCAAAATGAAAAAGGGTTAACGAACGTATATCCAATATCGTTTTCGTTTTAAAACGATACGCAAATGGTTTTAAAAATACCTACCGGACAGGCCCTTACCTACAGGCTAAAATAGTTTTCAGCTTTTTTATGTTGCTTGGTTGCCACTTTATACTATGTTTAGTTTGATGGAATTGGAGAGAAAAGAAATGAAAGGATTTGGATGGATTTATAATATCTTGTTTGAATTGTTAAATGAGAGGGGAAGGAAAGGAAATGGAAGGAAAAGACGAAATGGATTTAATAATTTCTTCTTGTTTCACCCAATTAAGTTTCTCACCAAATTTAAGAGGAAATAGAAGGAAAGGAAAGAGATTTTTCAATATCCCAAAAGTAACATTATATAACAATACATATCTATCATTCATATAATTATACCGTTGAAAGAAGGGTATTTTCATAAATATAATAAGATTTATTCATTTATTTAATTTAATTTGTCTCATTTCCTTTCCTTTCATAACTATCCAAACAACTATCATTAAAAACACTATCATTTCCTCATTAATTTATCATTTCCTTTACTTTATTTTCCATCAAACCAAATATTAGTGTTAATACAATATATTTTTTTTTCTAAGAGTAAAAAAGAGGTTGTGAAGTGTGTAAATTTGAGGAGCTTATCCACTAACTAAAATTTTAATGTTGTTCTAAGAAGCTCTATTTGAATGTTAAAAATATCCTTATGCTATTTTATTAATTACATTACACTTTTTTCTATATAAAAACCTTACTAAACATATTAATCCTAATTCTTATAGATCTGTTTTAATAAATAAATCATATAAAAGTTCTTTCAAAATTAAACAATCAAACAATTTATTTGATGGAAAGTGTTTTTTTATTGAGAACCAAACAATTAACATCTTTTCGTCAAAAACTTTGTTGGTAAAATTTATCTACCTAAAAGTTTTATTTTGAAAAACTCTATTCGAAGAAGCTTATCTGGACATACATTAATATAAAAGAACCGATAAATAACACTAGGTTAGCCGATGAACTAATTACCAATGATAGGTCTGAAAGAAGAAAAATAATTAAAATAAGCGATATTGCATAGGATAATATGAGGTTGGCTTAATAGTCTGTCCTCACACCTGCACCATGACGTTGTAGGTTCAAATTTCTTCCTTCCCTAAACCAGAATTATTATAATATTTCAAAAAAAAAAAAAAAACAATATCGCATAGGACTTATCATAGAATTAAGACTACTGAAATTACAATTATTAGTACACGAGCTTCTGGTACAACTAATCGCTGGGTCCAAAAATAACATCACAGTTTTAAATAGCAATCTTCTTCTTCTATAAGTTAAGAAGCAGTTGTATTTGGATGCATTTACTACTATGTACAGTAAAATTTACTAAAGTCCCTATTTTTTAATGAAATATAACATATTTAAACATCTATGTCTATTAGCAATTTAAGTCCATTGTTTTTTCAAAATACATCACTTTAGTCAATTTGACCAAAATACTATGTCACGTTTGGTTACCATGGTGAAATGGTAATCAGAATGATAATGAGAATGGGAAGGGGAAAGGAAAGGAAAACTGCGTTTTTTGTTTGGTTGGAACTTTAAAATTAGTCTCAGTATTATTTTGTTTGGTTAACAACTGAATGAAATGCAGTTAACTGTATTTTGACCAAAATACCCCTAATTACTAAACATTTATAATAACATGATATATTATGGATAATAATAATAATAAAATATAAAAGTACATATAATATTATAATATATAACATATATATAAAAATCAGTAATATTATATTATATATATTATATAATATAAAAATTAGTAATATTATAATATATATATAATTTAATATTAATATATTTATATATATTATTATATATTTATATATATATATATAATATATAATATATAATATATATAATATAATATAATATATAATATATATTATATATTAGTATATTAATATAATATATATTAATATTATTCTATATTATATAATATAAATATTATTTATATTATATAATATAATAATATATAATACATATATATATTATAATATATATATATATAATATAATAATAAAATATAATATATATTTTGGATAATAATAATAAAATATAAAAGTATATATTATATATAATTATATATTATATAATATAATAATATATTTAACAATATATATATATAATTATATATTATATTATATATATAATGATATATATAATATACATAATATATATATATATATTATATAATACATATAGTAATAATAATAATAATAATATATAAAATATGGGTATTTTTGGAATAGAGTTAGGGCATATGAGGGTATTTATGGAATACTAATTTTAGTTTGGAATTGGAATGGGCATTCCATTGGTTTTTGGATGGATAGCCCATTCCACCAAAATGATGGAATCAACATTCCAATAGAATTTACATTCCATTACATTTTAGCAAACCAAACATTAAAAATGACTTTTTTTCCATTCCATTCCACCCAACCAAACATGGTATAATGGTCAACTCTAACTAACTAACTAACTAACTAACTACTAACTCTCTCTCTCTCTCTCTCTCTCTCTCTCTCTCTCTCTCTCTCTCTCTCTCTCTCTATATATATATATATATCTATATATATATATATATATATAAGTAAAATTTTACCCTTGTCAAAATGATTTAATGGGTTTCAAAAATAAATAATATTAAAATGGTTTATAAAAATAAATTAACAATAAAAATTTATTTTCTTAAAAAAAACAAAAAAAATATAATAATTTAAAAAACAAGAAAAAAAATATAAAGTTAAAATGAAAAATAAAATTGAAAGTATTTACATAAATTTAAAAATAAAAAATAAAAGAAAATACTTCAAAAAAATAAAATGATTTTTTTTATTAAGGAAAAAGTAAATGGAACTCCACCATTGGATCGTTCCAAATCCAACGGTGGAGATTAATTTACTTAAAAATAAAATTTTTTTTTAATTTTTGAAATACTTTAATATTTAATTTTTGAAAATAATTTCAATTTATTATTTATTTTAATTTTATATTCTCTATAATCCATTAGTTTTTTTTCTTTTAAATTTTTTTTTGTTAATTTATTTTCATAAACCATTTTAATATTATTTATTTTTAAAACTCAATAAATTATTTTGATAAGGGTAAACTTGTACTTTTATATATATATATTTAAAATTGACCGTTAGTATTTTAGTCAAATGAACTAAAGTGATGTATTTTGAAAAAAAAAAACAAAAGACTTATGTTGCTAATATGATAAAAAAGTTTAAATATGTGTCATTTTATTAAATAGTATAAACTTTACTGAAATTACCCAGTTTTTTTTTTAAAAATCTTCTTATATAAGTTAAGAAGCATTTGTATTGGGATACATTTACTACTGTGTAACATAAAATTTAACAAAATAGTACCAACAATAATTTTTTAGACAGAGCTTAGATCAATAGATAGTCATGATTTATTGAATACTTAAAAAAACATTTATTAAATGCTTTTTGAATCCTAGTAAATGTTAAAGAGTCATACTCATCATTAATTGTTTTTTTTTTGAAATATTACACTAATTCGGGTTTTTTAGGGTGGGAGAGGGACTTAGACTCACAACCTCATGGTGTGGGTGTATAAGGCTTAACCACCGGATCAATCTCATCTTGTCCATTATTAACCTGTTTACCTCTTGATTTTAGTCTTTTGAATGTTATATTTGAAAGAATAAGTACACATTATATCAATAGATGGCAGAATTAAACCCAACTAATTAATTTGACCCACACTCACTCGCAAAAAATGAACGGGTCTAATTTTATTGAGTCGGGTCGTTAATGAGTTGAGTAATTAAAATCCAAAAATTTGAACATTTAATTTGAACATTTTTGCATTTAAAGTTTTTTACAAGATAATTTTGATATACATTTATTTTCAATTTAATCTAATTTTATATATGAGTTGTAATTGCATTATAATATGCTTGTTTATTTTTGAGTATTAATATTTTTTTATGGGTTCTATCATTTTTTTATTTAATCAAATCAAATTATTAATTACAAATAATAATAATAATTAAATATAACGGGTTAAATGGATCAGTTGTCAGTTACCCATTAAAGTAGTGAATGTGTTTTTTGTTTGCATTTTGAAACCCAATAAGCTAATGAATGTGTTTAGTTGAGTAAAATTTGAATCAACTCATTTGCAACTCGACACGTATTCGATTCGATCCATTGTTAGATATAATCAGTATATTCTTTATATGCATTGAGTAATGCTAGGCTTTCCAATTTTTTTTTCTCAAATGGTGTTGGCACGTGATGTGTCAACATCTTATAAATCATGAAATTATGTGGTGAGTAATGTGATGTTGACACGTCACATGCCAACATCATTTGGGAAGAAATTTGGAAAAAAAAATTTGGAAAGTCTAGCATTACTCATATGCATTATAAAAAATTTAAAATAACGTTCTTACAATTAGTTGAGTAAATTTTGAATCAATTCATTTACAACTCAACACGTATTCGATTCAATCCATTGTTAGATATAATCAATATGTTCTTTATATGTATTGAGTAATGCTAGGCTTTCCAATTTTTTTCCACAATTTCTTTCCAAATGGTGTTGGCACTTGACCTGTCAACATCTTATAAATCATGAGATTATGTGGTGAGTAATGTAATACTTAAAAAAAATTAATAATAATAAACAAACAAATTTCCAAGTAGATGTTAATAATCTTATCAATAATGTTATACAACTTAAAAAATTAATCTAAAAATCAATTTAAATGATGCGGTAATCAAAGATATTTAAAATGCTTACTTTGACCCCTAAAGTATTGTATATTAGTATATTGACCCTCCCAAACTAATTTTTTTTAATGTTTAAGAAATAAATATACTTTTTTTTTAATTAAAGAAGGATATCTTTAAATATATTAAAGAGTCTAGATTTCGAATCGGATTTTCCTTAAAAAAAAAAGTCTCCCAATCGAATAATTCGAAACGAATTAGATATGACATTTTTGGATTCGAATTTGGATATGAGCATTTTCGAATTAGGTGTGGACTTCATTACCGATTGGATTTGTACTTATTTTTGGATTTAAAAAAACTATTATAAAAATGAACAATAAAATCATTTAGGGGCCGTTTGGTATACGATCACCTTTACATGGGAATGTGAATCTTATAGCATTCCCATGTTTGGTAGGAGGTTTGAGTTTTTGGTTTCCCAGAAAAGTGAATCCCATGGGAATCACATTACTCTCCAAGGGGGTAATCTGAAACCCTTCCCAATAAGTGGATTTTAGATTACCCTCCATCAGATTCCCACAGTGGGACCCACATTTAATTAAATAAATAATATTTGATAATTTAAAAAACAATTCGTCCAAATATTTTCCACATTTTCTCACACTTTCTCACTACCCAAACACTAAATTTCCTGATTTCAAAACCTAACTTTCATCAACTAAACCATGCCCAACTTCATCTTCATCATCATCAAAACAGTCAAACACCATCATCAACACCAAGAGAAAAAAAATTACAACTAACAGCAACGACGACGGGCTTCGATGAAGACGACGACGAGCTGCGACGACGACGACGACGCGGAGCTGCGACGACGACGATGATGTACCCGGCTAGAGGAGACAACGACGACGACGTACCTGGTTGGAGGCGACGATGACGAAGATCAAGATCTGGAGAGAAAGACAAAGAGAGAGAGAAAGATGGAAAGAACAAGAGGAAATGGATCTGGTGAGAAAGAAAGAGAGAGTGGAATGAACTGGATTTTTTCTTTTATTTTTGGACAAAGAACCTGCTATTTTCAACGTCCAGTGAAATGGACTTTGAATTTTTTTTTTAGTTTTTTAGTTTTTAATAAATAAATAAATTTAAAAAAAAACAAATTCCCATGTACAACCAAACATTTTTACTTGATATTTCCAGGAATCCGATATAATATTTCCATACCCAACCAAACACATATATACAAGTTTCTCAGGAATCACATTCCTGTATTTAACTTTCCCAGGAATCACATTATTTTGATTACCACATACCAAACGGCCCCTTAAAATTATTATAAATATTGGATTCGGATTCAGTTATATTCGGATTCAGGCTCGAACCATATTTGAAATTTTTTTCGATTCGGAATTGACCAAACAACAGACTACAAGACTACTAAATAAAATATAAAAAATTAACATTTTATTTTTGGATATAAGGATGAACGGAGTAGTTCGGGTGGGATTTCCCTAACCACAATTCGGGACTCCCCAAATCTTCCACGCTTATTTAGAAATGGTGATGAGGACATAAATTTCAAATGTATATACTGAGATCGGGGAATCCATCATCAATCAACTCAAAAAAAAAAAAAAAAAAAAAAAACTCAATCACCATTCCCAGTTCTCCTGCCATATAGTCAATCCTTAGTTAAAATAAATTATGTTATTACATATTTAATATTTATGTCAGTTTTTATACAATTATGCATATAATTAAAATAAATTAGTGATAATTTACCAAATTAAAATCAGTGGGTTGAATAAATTTAAAAAGGTAAAACGGAATTTCCTCATGAATTAAAGGAAAACAAATAATTAATTATATTTTATTGCAATAAAATAATTAATTACAGACAATAAATGTAGTTTAATGTAGGTATAGGTCCACTTAATGTATAGGCAAACAATGTTTCCCGATCTGACCAATATTCCAGTCAGATTCACAATTTCGTACACGTACACGAAGTCATCTCACAACAATCTGGGGCAATTTAGGAACATTAAAAAAGTTAGTACCATTATCGTAAATAAAGTTGCCAACCATGTCCCATTTCACAACCCCTCTTGTTTATATACACCCCTTCGATCGTCTTCTTCTCTAAAACCCATCTCTCTGTTTCAAAAAAAAAAAACAAAACAAAGAAAAAAGGAACACCAAAGTACCCTCTGTTTCTCTCTCTTTAACCCACCATTTTTAGAGAGAGAAATCGTTTTCTCTCTAAAGCGCACTCATTTTGATAATGGGTGGGAAGAGATTTGCGGTTCTGATGTGCGGAGAGGACTCAGAATACGTGAAGAAGAAATACGGAGGGTACTTTGGGGTTTTCGTGAAAATGCTGGCGGAGGAAGGAGAGGCTTGGGACTTATATCGTGTGGCCAGCGGCGAGTTTCCCGATGACGACGAAATTGGATCGTACGATGGATACGTGATCTCTGGCAGTTGCAGTGATGCTCATGGAAACGATGATTGGATCTGCAAATTGATCGCTCTCTTGAACAAGCTGGATTCAATGAAAACTAAAGTTCTCGGCTTTTGCTTTGGTCACCAGGTAGTTTTTTGTTTTTTTTTTTGTTTTTGGCTCATTTTATGTTTTTTGTGTTTTTTGAAAATGCTCAGAATTTTATGAGTGTGAGATTTGTTTGGGTTTTATTGCTTGTTTTTGAGGTTTTATGGTTTGAGAATGAATAGGCTGTCTCTGTCTCCAAGCTGTCAATGGATATAAAGGGCATTATGGTCAATTTGTTTTTATTAATTTTGTTTTCTGTTCAAATTAAGAGGTTTTGATTTAATTGAGTGAAATTAATCAAACTCTTAAGTTAACTGTTTTGCCAATGTCGAAATGTAACTGTGCACTCAATTTCTTAAAAGTTTGACTAAAAATTAAACAAATTCTTCTTTTTTATTTTTGAAAGGAAAGATTAAACGAATGACCAAAGTCCAATGGGACAAATTTGTCCATACGCTACACTTCCATTAATGGAGTTAATATTTTAGATATTGACTGGGTCAGTCAGTATCAAGCATTGTTCTAAACAAATTATACCAAATTTAAATTTGTCAAAAACTATCTCTCAAATTTAAAAAACTATTAAATTGAAAATTTAAGATATCAAAGAGACAAAATACCTCTGAGTCACCTCTCCTATCTCCAGTGTTATTATAAAAGAGTATGTTATATAACTTTTTTTTTTTTATATATAATTTTGTTCAAAACTATCATAATGATGTTTCAAGTGATTGTAATTCTCATGATTTATGTGACTTTCACATTATTTTGAGTTAAATTTTAACATACTTTTCTCGTAAATTTTTTATCAACCCCTTGAATGAAGGAGGTTTTTTTTGTACAATTTTGAAACTAAGTGGTTGTGCTAGTATTAATTAATATTGGAGGGTAATGAAAGAAATTTATTGTATAAAAAAAGACTTTATTAATGATAGTTAATAGAGCGATAAACTTGACGTGGTTCTCACTATTTACGCCCAGCACAGCTAGCGTGGACAATTAGAGCTTTGAACACATACTATTTACGTTTTATTATCCATAAAAAGAAAACACTTTGTTTTGTTATTATTATTATTATTATTATTATTTTTACTAATAAAAAGAAAACACTGCCAACTTGTATAAAAAAGTCCAAAAGTTAAAGTAGGCGTGGTCGGTGGTCCATTTGCTGCTATGTACTGCAACTGTACGGTTTCTGATCCACCCTTCAATTTCAAATCTTCCTCTGGTTTATATATATATATATATATATAAAAAAAACAGACTCATCAATTCCCATTGGAAAATCATGTGGGACTACCCCCTCACCCTCCAATCATACTTGTATGGGAGCTATGTTTCTTTGTTCTGGTTTGCTTTGTTGGTATGGGGATCAGATTGAATCCAATTTCAAGAATGTGTCTTGTTTCTTGAAATAGAATGTGAAGGAGGACAATGATATGACTAATCTATCTGTTTAATTTGTTGGTATGTTAACAAAATCCTAAAATATCTTTCAAAGTATGTCTCTTGAATATTTTCCTTTTTCTTGAAGATTTTTACATTGCTAATTATGGCTAGGAAGTAGTTGGTGATAAGTGATAAGAAGATTGATTTTGTGGGATCTATGTGGGAAAAATAGTGGGGTGGTCCCCACGCCACATATGTGTTGTTAAAACTTTGTTGTTGAATTAGTTTGTGTTGTGGGTTCCAGTGTACCCACTTTTTATGAGCTTTGAGAATTATATTGAGTGTGACACATAGATTGCACATGCTACTCTTAACCTTGTTTAATTTACTCGTCATTGAGTTTATGCTTATATTCATTTTAAATGATTTATTTGCTTTTCGTTTTCAAGATATATTAATTTTATTGGATAGGATAGGTGGGTGTGATGGAATATACAATTGGACAGAGCATGAGATTATGTTAGCTTCAACACGAAATGGGCACATGTTATATACTTGTTTAATATACAACTTTTAACTATTTAAATTAATTTGTCAAACAAACAAAAGTTAGCAATCGAAGGTTGATATAATTGGTCACACTGAATGAATTGCCACAAACTCATGGGATAACGTGCAACTCTTTGTTGTTTTTTTTGGGTTGTTAATAAAAAGTGTCTAAAGCAAAATTAAAGCTTTATGTTAGTGACTGATAATTATATTTACGTCAGTTGTGGTTATACTATAATTAGGATGTCAAAGTCTACAATGCACATATTATATAGTATTATCAGCATCAGGTGTATTTGAATGTGATATCACAAGAAATCCTTTTCATTGAAACTACTTCTTTATAAATATTTTTACAAAAAGCACTTCCAAGTGGGTTTTTTTGCTCTCAAATGTGCCTTTTTTTAGTGCAGACAATTTATGGTGCTATGCTACCTCCTAAGACTTTATTTTGAAGATAAAATAAATGTTGTGTGACTCAGACACACCCAGTCACTCTTGATATTGAATTGACAATAAACTTAACCACAATCACACAATAGAAACAACAAAAAATTGTTTGTAAAGGTGTTCCATGTGTCCTATTTATTTTGTGTTTTGAATGAGTTATAGTAGGTTATAAATATGGTTTTGTCATTTATATCGTTGTCTGTCATGTTATGATTTCACATGTACATGAAAAATTGAGTGCATGAGAAATATGTGAACAGATACTGGCTCGTGCATTGGGAGGAAAGACAGGCCGAGCCATCAAAGGGTGGGACATTGGTGTCGCAGCTGTTCATTTGTCGCCATCATCATCATTGAAGCTTTACTCATCTCTAAAAATCCCAGCTGTTCTCAATGTGATTGAAATTCACAGAGATGAGGTAGGTTAGTTTCTTGCAATATAAACCGGTTAACACCAAATCATAAATTTCCAAATTGACAATTTTATGTTTTTGTTGATACCTTGTATATTAATTCCATTGATCAATAGATAGTGGAACTCCCATCTAAAGCAGAGGTGTTAGCATGGTCCGATCAGACTGGGATCGAGATGTTTAAGTATGGGGACCATATTTTGGGCATCCAAGGTCACCCTGAGTACACGAAAGACATTCTCCTTAGCATCATTGACCGCTGTGTTAAACGTGATTACATCGTGGTAAGACCGCTGTGATATATGATTCAAATGGTGCAACAACACATGTCAGACTGTTCAAATTCATTGACTGATGTGTGTATTTTTGTTTGCAGGATTCTCTGGCTGAGGAGGCAAAAGCAAGGTTGGAGGAAATGGAGCCGGATAGGGAGGCATGGAAGAAGTTGTGCACCAGCTTTCTCAAGGGTAGATTATGAATTATGATCATAATATGTTCTTAAGTTATAAAAAAGAAAAGAAAAGGGCAAGGAATTGTAAATATCAAGTATTTTGGGATTAGAGAGATATAAGACAAAGAGCTGCTGCATCGGCTTTGGCTTGTGTTTTTACTTTTAGGTATGGTAATTGTGGACCTCTACATCAATTATGGTAATAAATTAAAGGTTTTGGCCATTCAAAATGTTTTTAGTTCTTGTTTATGATATCTGATTATTATGTGAAATCAACCATGTGGTGTAGATTTTAGTTTATTTAAAATTTCTCAATAGTAGTTTGTTGTAGAATGAAAATAATTTCTGTGTTAATATCAAATATATATTAAATACATACAAATCTAAAAAAAATTTCAAATTCACTTGAAGGTTTCTTGTATTTTTATTTTTAATTTGTAAATTTAGATAATTCAAGTTCTATAAAACTGAAGGGTAAGGGCTCATAAAAGAAAAAAGGTTTCTGTTAAAAAACTAAAAATTTATTATTTCAAAAAAAAAACCTAAAACTTTATATGCAAGTGTTTTTAGTTTTTAGAATTTTTATTGTCCATTTAAATAATCTTTATTGAGATTCTTTAAAGAAAAAATAATAATATTTTTTATTGAGACTTAAGTTTTCATTAAAATAATTTTTTTAGATTGAAGGTAAAAAAATAATAACACTATACAACTCAAATAATTAACCAAAAATTCAATCCAAATGATGTGATAATTGAGTTGTCATCACCACATAAATTATGAGATGATGTGGTTAATGAATAAACCATTTGTCATATTATTTGGTTGATTTTTGGTTAAATTTTTGGATTATCTAGTATTAGTGAAAAAAAAAATGTTAAATGGTTTGTTAATAGAATCGGAATCAGTTGAGTAACCTAATATTAAAAATACTAACAGAAACACTGTCATGAAACTTCATTTTAAAACCAAGGGGTTGTTTATTTTTTCCACTTAAAACTTAATGGGTCTGAATCATAATTATTAAATTGTTTTGTTTGTTCTTTTAAGTGATCAAACAACTTAAAAATACCAAAAAATAATTTAAAATAAAAAGTAAAAAATCATGACTTTTCACTTAATTGCAAAGCACTGAATTGTATTAAATGCAATCCAAAATCTTTTCTTCCGATACTATCCCCCATATATAACATATTTCCAATTTCATCATAATTATATATGGTATAGAAATCCTTATTTTAAATTGCTTTAAAAATAAAAAAAAAGAACCCTAATCACCTATCATATTGGTGTTTAATATCAATACTTTATTATGATATTAGGGTGATGCATTTATATATTATTTTTTTAAAGTGTTTTGCGTGAGTTTTTCTACTGTTCTTTTTATTTTTTGAAAAAAAAAACATTTTCTTTTTTTAGTAAAAATGAAGTTTATTTGTAATCGAAGAAGAAGATCATGCTCATATATTATTATTATTATTATTGGATTATTTTAATTCCATATTAAATATATAATTGTTTAACATGGATATAAATGTAAAATTACTTAGTTTCAGATAATTTTACTTTTAAAAAACAAACGTGTAATGCATTCAGATGTGAGGGAAAAAAAAACAAATATGTAATTTAAATTCAGATTTTAGTCTCTATTCCGTCTTCAGAAAAATTTATGACCATTTAGTCTTTAGATAAAAAAACAAAAGACCCATAAACCTTTTTTTTTTAAATCAATATGGAACAAAATTGGGGAATTAGTTCGATTTTCTTTATTTTTGTTTGTATCCAATCCATTTTTTATTTTCTAAAAATAAGTGACCTTATAGTACCATAATACTTTTACCTTTTTTTTCTTCTTTTACAAAAGTGTTATAATTTTTTAATCTTAAAATCCAATTAAACATTGTTCAATTAATTTTTAAGTTTTGCTTTCAAGGAAAAAAAATAAAGAATACGCTCTGATCGCACGGTCATGATTCATCCACAGACGTGATATCCTGTCTCCTTAGAACTCAAGGATACAGAGGTACGAGCCTATATAACAGATCATGTTCAAGTAAGGTCGTAATTGCGCAGCCGCACCTGTAGTCTTATATAGCATGCTTTGTTTCTCTGAACTTTCGATGTGGGATGGTATTCGAACTGAACTTACCGGTTTAATACGCCTTAAAAATACATTTTTAAGTTTAAGGAGAGTGTATTCAATTAGGATTTCAAAAGACTTTTAATGACTTTTTAAGTGGATGATTTTTGCAGATTTTATGGACTTTTATAGACATTACAGAATTATGAAAAACTTTCATAGACTTTTATTTTAAAAGATTTTAAAAGACTTTTATTTTAAAAGATTTTCATAGACGTTTATTTCAAACAACTTTTAGAGACTTTCATTTAAAAGACTTTCATAGACATTTATAAACATTTATTGATATTTAAATATGATATATACTTTGTTTTAGTAAAATTATATAGATTTTTATATCAATAAAAATATATATTTTAAAAAGAATAAAAAATTCATTGTTAATTAAACTTGACAGCCTGTCTATGTGATTTTAAAATTTTTATTTGTAATTTGATTATATTTTGTATCATAAAGACATTATACACCTAATTTTTTTTAATAATTAGTCAAGATATTATAAATTTTCTTTTAGAATAAATGTAGCAAATCGACAATAATATTAACGTTTACAGTCTCTACGAAAGTATGGTAATGAGTATAAAAATTCTACTCAAAATTAATTCAAGTTACTGAAGATAAAACATAAAAACCGCACATAGTTGTTGAACAAGATTCACGCCTAAAAATGAGTGGTTTGATATTGATCATAATTACATGGAGTCACACTTATACACGACTTTGATTATGGCATATTTGCATGATTAAGTAGTGGTTTTTGTCTTTTATTATTTTTAATTAATATAAATGAAGTTCGTTTGATTTGTTTTGGGGTTGTTCAGTTGCTTTGAAAGTAGAGGTAAAAAAAAAAATCTCTCGTCCTTAATTGCATAGCCTATGAAGAATTGTTTTATATTATTTTTTAGTTAATTTTTTTTTCTTATAGATCGTTAATGTTTGTATTTTTTTATAATGTTTATTACTTTTAAAAGTTATTCATTTTATTTTATTTGTAAAATTTGTTAAGAATGTGTGTTCTTTTACTTGAAAATACAACATATGTTTGATGATGAATGTTTTTCAAAAAGTTTTATATTTTTCTTCTAAAGTAAAATTCTTTTTATTTTAAAAAAAAAGTCATTCAAAATCTTTGGTAGAAATGAAAGACAAATTGTGAGATTCGTTATAACTAAAAGTCATTGATATTTAAAAGTTATTGAGATTTTGAATACCTCCTAACTTTCATAGACTGTTAAAAAGTCTTGATTGAATACCACATGACTTTTAAAGTGATTAGTCTTTAAAAATCTACATTAAATACATCCAAACTTTTTTATTCCATAAAAGTCATTAAAAGTCTTTTGAATCCTAATTGAATACACCCCCCTTAAATTCCAGATCGATAAACTAAATTGATTGCTTGATGAATTAAAAATCTTCACAATAATTTTAATTTTTCAACTAGTTTATCTAACTATCTAATCTAAATATGTGCCTGATCCAAACTGTAAACAAGTCCGTCATACAAAAAAAAAATGAACAAAGTTTGTCTGCCACAGCAACACACTGATCTCAAACTATGTACTGCTTGAAACAAGAAAGAGACAAGTTGATAAATTTCTTAAATCAGCTCAACTTGATGCTTTAAACATTCTAAATGATTTTACTTCACCGTTAACATGTGTTTAGGAATACTTTTAATAGCGTCAAAAGCACTTCCCGGTAAAAAAATTATAAATATAAACTAAACTCGTTCAAGACTATTGTACAATGATTAAAAAAAATAAACTTCGAGGTAATGGATTGGGTGATGGTGTTGACCAAGGTTGAGAACTTGCAACCCCACAACCTTGGCTTATTCATGGATCCGAAAGCTATTCTTTCAAACTCATCTGCATATAATAATCAAATTTCAAACAATACTAATTCTTTACAAAAAAATATCTTAAGCTCAGGGGCGGACCCACCTTAAGGTCAGATGGGGCCCGTGTCCTACCTCAATTTTTTTTTTTAAATATTATTTTGTTTTGAATTATATATATATTAGATAACCGTAAAGATAACAAAAATTCTTTTAGTAAAAGTGGCATTCTATATCTTTTTGTATTGATGAACTTGGTTCAAGTCCCACCAATTACCTTTTTCAAGGAAAATGAATATCTTATTAATTTAATTTTATCATGTAATTTTAATTAATTTTTACGTCTTTTTTATTTTACCATCTTTTCCAATTTATTTCTCAAATTTTCATCTTATTCTGAAACAAAACAATTATTTTATCTTTTCCGTTATTGTCAACTTCTTATCTATTTTCAATTTGTGGTAACTTAATTCAATTTATTTTATGTTAAATTTTCTATTATTATTTTGAACTTTTATTATTTCTAATAGTTTTAGTTTCCAATCAATAAACCCTAAAATCTAAGTTTTAATTTATTATATTAAAATAGTTCATATATTATTATGATTCATTTTATTTTATCCTTAGTATTTTACTTTATTTTATAGTTTTAATTTATTTCGAATCAATAATTTACCAATAATTAGAAGAATTAAAAAAATCAAAAACATGTCTAGTAATATTTATTAACCAATTATTTTTGTATAAATATAAAACAAAATTTCTTAAATTAAAATTAGATTGTAATTTATTATTTTAAGAAGAAAAAATATTGCAATTTTATTGTTTATGTTGTTTTTCTTATTAATATTTAATTTTTAATATCGTGTTTGTTGTTTTTACTTTTATTTTCTTGAAGATTATTTAGTTTATCTTGAGTATGTGTTCTATTTGTTTTATTTTATATAAACTTCAGTATATCATCAATTTTTCTTTATGTAATAAAAACTCATTTTTTGTTAAAGAAAAACTCATTTTAATATGATCTTGATTTTTAATATTTTTTATAATATAATTGTTATTTTGTTCAAGTGCCCCACCTGGTTAAAATTTCTGGATCCGCCACTGCTTAAGCTCGTACAGCCTACTTAACTATTCAACATTACTATGTTGCACCATCATCAACTGTTTGATCAAATACACTTCAGAAACTAAGATTGGAAAACCTAATATTACAATAATTCTGTAGCGAAGGAAGTATGAAAATGACAAGGATCATGTCTCTCTGCCTAAAAAAAAATTTGGACCGTTGGACCAGTTTTCTTCTCTTCTAGAATCTGTATTCTCTTCTAAAATTTGGGTGATCTTGGACATTAAGAGATGGGGCATTTGTAGGAATGGGGATCTTGGACAACACTCTTTTAACTTCTGAGGTATAAGGACGAGAAGACATTTTTTCATTTTTCTATAATAGGAATCTTGGACAACACTCTAATTTTTTGTTCAAAATGGATAAATGTTGGCAAAAACAATAAAGTTTTTCAAAATTGGTAAATTTAGAAATTGCAAATAATTTTTGGGTAATTTATGAATTTACGCCTTATTATTATTATTATTATTCCCTAACTCATTAGTTTTAACAGTATGGCCATTCATGTAATGACATAATATTTCAAATGAGGAGAAAAAAAAAATAAGGGTACAAATTTACTATCACTCAAAAAAAATCAAATTTTTATTTTGACCAATTCAATTCTAAAATAACAAAATAACCATTAGGGTGCGTTTGGCACCTGGATGAGACTGGACAGGACAACTGTTCCGTATTGTGTTTGGAATACCTGGGACAGAACAGTTAATTGTACTGTTTATACGTTTGGTAATTGGTATGGCTGGGACAGGACGGGACAAGAGGTTCAATGACCAAATTGCCCTCTTTTGTACCAAAAAAAATATCAAATATTATTGAATTAAAACTAATTAAAAATCATTACAAATTAATATTTTCTTTCATTTTCTCACTTCACAAACACCACAAAAAGTTTCTTCAATGAAATTCCATAGAGAAAAACAACAAATCAATTCCACAAAATTTATCATAATAATTAATTTGTTCTTAAATCAATTAAACCAAGAAAAAAAATCTGGAACACAAACATGGAAGAAAAAAAATTCTGGAAAAATTGATTCCCACAAATCATCATCACCATCAACAGTCAACACCAAAAATTTATACAACACAAAACTAAAAAATAAAAGTCACGTTTGAAAAAAAAAACCACAGATGATGGCCTACTGCCGGTGACCACCGTCGGACGTCGAGGACGAGGACCAGCTTTCTCCGGCAAAAAATCCTTTCAACACTCCCTTCCCCGTCGCCAGCTCCACCGCCAACAATGTTGTTGAAACCAACATCGCCTCATTTCAACCCGAAATCCACTTTCAACCAGCCCGATTTTGCCTCCTTAAGTGCTACCGGAGGCAGGTACATCGACGACGACCTGGGTTTTGCTACCGAAGACGTCGAGGCTCACTTTTTCGACTTCCGGATCTCCGTTTTCTTCCCGAGTCAGCTTCTGATGTGATCCGGCGATGATCTGATATGGCTTCGGCGTCAGCGATCTGATGTGGCTTCAGCAGCTTCGTCGGCGATCTGATCCGGCCTCGGCGACGATCTGATGTGGCTTCGGAGGATGGATCTTCTGGTGTGAGAAAGAGAGAGAGGGGCGGAGCAAAGAGGGGAGGAAAATTGATTTGAAGATGAGTTTTATTTTATAGTTGGTATAGTTGTAATTTTTAAAAGAATGGAGGGCAAAAATATCTTTTCCAGACTTGTCCCATGCATGGGACAAGTCTGGCCTAGGGTCTGGGGTGGGACAACTTTTTATGGTTTTTGTCTCACCTTGTCCCGTCCCGTCCCAAGCTTATGGCGCGCCAAACGTGGGACAACAAAAAGTTGTCCCTATCCTGTCCCGTCCCGTTCCGCGTACCAAACGCACCCTTATAGATTTTTCTGTTTTGTTTTTTCATAGAATCAGTGAAAAGTAGTTTTTTTTTCTTTTTTCTTTTTTTTACTAATACAATTTAGGGATGAAGTTAAAAGCACATGATTTGAATTGAACCATAATAAGAAGGTGGGCCATTTCTCATGCATTTCCACCTTTGAGAGCAACAAAACTTGATTGCCTTTTTTTTAATACTTTCATAATAAAATAAATTTGACTTCCCAAATTAAACTTTGGCCTTTAAAGGTCATGGTGAGCTTCTTGATCTTTCTGATAGTGATGATGGTGATGGTGATGGTGATGGTGGTGGTGATACATAGACAAGCTTGTTGTTTGTTCATTGGGAGAAGTCAAATAATTCAGTATATTTTTGTTTTATTAGTTTGCCTACCTAGAAATGTGAAACTTTTTCCAAAACTAAATTTGAATATTTGAAATAGCCATATGGTCTATTTCTAAGCTCTACATCAAATAGCCTGCGGCCTTTTTAATTATAATTTGATGAATTTTTTATAACTTTGTATACCTATAATATCCTTAGGAAGACTTTAAATTACTTTTAAGGATTGACGTAGTTATATAAAATCTATAAAAAAAAAATATAATGCATATATGGTATTTGTTGTAAATCAACTAAGAAATAAATAAATAAAGATGAAGAAAAGAGTGAGAGATGAGAGACAAGATACGAGAGAGAGAGAGAGAGCTAAACTGATGTATATATTCTAGGAGAGAAGAAGTAACATTTACAAATGAAACAGTGCATGTATATATATATATATAGGTAATAAGACCAAGGGGTGTTTATGGTAATTCTCTATCTAAGATTGCAACTTGCAATTGTCAGCTTATTACTACCATCAATGACATCACTTACTACAGATGGGCGCGTGGAGTTGAAGATTTGTACGCGCCAGTGAGAATTGGGGATTTCTTCCTCTGTTCTACTACTCTTCTTCTCTTCTTCTTCCCTGACCAATATCTGGGTCAATTCTTCTTCTGGTAATGGATATTCCCCAGAAAGCCTTCGTTTTCTCGGCACAACAATCTTTTTCTGCAGGTGTTAACCCTATTTCTACCAATAGTTTCGAAATCAGTGGTTCCGCAAAACGACCTAGGGCAGAGTCTACTCCGTTGGGGCGTGGTGATGTCGCTGTGGAGATTCCAAGTAAAGATGGATTGGGAAGTTTCAAATCCAAGTTGTTGCAGATGTCAAATCCGAGCTCTTGGTCCGGTTTGGGTTCAGCCACCGAAAAGCTTCAATTTGACCAGCAGGACATCCAAATTTCTGAAGGACCGAGTGGCCTAAGGATGTGTTTCTCGTCCAAATTGAAGGCTCAACTCCAAAAACCATGGGCTAATGCCCTAATTCTGAAGAATATGGGGCGTTTTCATACCTTGAACTACATGATTTCGAAGCTTACTCAGAAGTGGAAGCTAATTGGGCAATGGCAACTGACCGATCTTGGGGAGGGTTACTTCGTGGCTCGTTTCCAGATGAAGGATGATCTAGAACACGTCCTGACAAGTGGTCCTTGGGTGATAGCTAATCAATACCTTGCGGTGCAGCGGTGGCAACCGAATTTCGTTCCGGGAGAAGACCTAGTTCAAAGTATGCCTATATGGGTAAGGCTGTCCAAACTTCCCTTGGAATGGCTGGATTCGGAGTTGTTGTGGAATATCGGAGGAATGTTAGGGATAATGTGCAAGGTTGATCCGCTCACTGTCAATCAGGCCCGTGGAAGGTTTGCTCGCATATGCGTCGAAATTGATATATCGAAACCTCTTGTTGGGACTCTTTATGTTGAAAAGAGGTCTGTGAAAGTTGAATATGAGAGTTTGGGCCGTATTTGTTTCACTTGTGGGAGATTCAGTCATAGTAGAGATGCGTGTAGGGAGGGTGTTGCTGACGCAATTAATGTTGATAGTGGTTGTGTGGATGGCGACCGGGTGCCTGAGAAGAGTGAAAGGCCTTCTTATGGACCGTGGCTGATGGTGTCATATGGCAAGCATAGTGCTCCAAATCCTAAGGGTAAATATGGCAGGTCTGGTGTCGAAAAACAGAGTGTTGTGGGCAGTATGAGAGGCGCTGGAATTTCTGGTGTGAGTGGCATTGTTAAGAAGATAACCAATGCTTCTGCTGAGGTCAATTCAGAGGATTTCGTCCAGATGAAGAAAGGGGCTAGGCAGGTTCCATTTTCTGTTCACAAGGGGTCTGGTAGTACTAAAGGCAGTGGCTCCAGATTTGAGGTTCTGTGTGAAGATGGGAATGAACGGGAAATAGAGGCAGAGCAGGGGTGTGTTGTCAAGACTTTTGGCAAGGAGGTATCTCGGCACCATGGTTCTAAAGGGATTGGCAGTAATTTTCGGAAGGGCAAGGCTGTTTTTAGGGAAGTTTCCAACTCCATAGGGAACCAAAACCAGTTGAACCCGATTTTCCCCTCCCAAAACTACAAGAATACCCGTAAGAAAGCTTATGTGGTGGCTGCTGCTGAGGTTTCTAGAACCAAAGTAGATTTTTCCCATGGAACATCCTCTGCGGCTGTAAACTGTGTGATTGACGTTAATTCTAGAAACTCGGGGGATGATGAGGATTGTGACAGTGCTAGTGTTTTGAGACAACTACATAGGGATGTTAATAATTGTGGTGACCCTATTGTTGATCCTATGGAAACTGGTGGCACCTCTTGTATTCAGAAGGTCTCGACTTCTCCTGTGACCAGTTTAGATAGAAATTTTGAGTTGGTGGCCTCTGATCTAAAAGAGGTCCTAGCGGTGATTTCTGAATAATTTTCTCTCCTTTTATTGTCTACATGTTCTGCATCTGGAATGTTAGGGGGGCGGGAAAAAAGGGTTTGTCTAGGTGTATTAAGGATTTATTCCTTGGTCATCGTTTTGAGGTTTTGGCTATTTTGGAACCTAGGATCAGTGGCTTGAAGGCTAGAAAAGTTATTAATAAACTTGGCTTTGCTAATAGCTTTATTGTGGATGCCGAGGGATTCTCAGGGGGCATTTAGGCTGCTCTGGAATGTCAATCATATTAAGCTTCATGTAGTAGCTAATACCAGACATAGTGTTACGGCTTTGGTAGATGACAGTGGTGTTTTATGGGTTCTTACTGTTGTATACGCAAATCCGTGCCCTACTGTTAGAAAATGTCTGTGGAACTATCTTGACTCTATTAGATATCATTTTAATTTACCTTGGCTTGTTGCAGGTGATTTTAATGAAATTGTCAGTGGTGCTGAGAAAAGAGGAGGTAGAAGCAAGTTTACTAATAGTGGGCTTGGGGATTGGATTGATAGAAATGAAATGGTTGATATGGGTTATATTGGTCCAAAGTTTACTTGGATGACTAAAAGGGGTATTGGTGAGGAAATTTGGGAGAGGCTTGATAGAGCTGTCTGTTCGATGGAGTGGAGAACTCATTATGCAGAGGGTTTTGTGAAACATCTTCCTAGAATCCTTTCTGACCATTGCCCTATCCTAATCCATTTGCTTAGTCAACAAATTCCTACTAAGAACGATAAAGCCTTTAGATTTGAAGCTATGTGGCTTAAACATAAGGATTTTGGGGACTTGGTTCTGAAGAATTGGCCTTCGTCCGATTTGTCTGTTGCTGAGAAAATTAGAACTTTCACTGATACTCTGAAAAATTGGAATAGTAATATTTTTGGTAACATTTTTCAGAAAAAGAGATTTCTTTTTGCCAGAATTCAAGGTATCCAGAAATTTCTCAGTGTTAAATATTCCAAATTTCTGTCTGCTTTGGAGGTGTCTCTTGCTAAAGAATATCAGGCCATTCTTGAACAAGAGGAAGTTTTTTGGCAACAAAAATCTAGGAATTCTTGGCTCAAAGATGGGGATCGTAATACTAAATTTTTCCATCTCTCCACTATTATTAGACGCAGGAAGAAACAAGATTGAGGGGCTTCAGACTGTTGATGGGTGCTGGATTGATAACATCAGGGAGATGAAAACAGAGGCTATGAATTATTTCCTTAACCTGTTTGAGCTGAAGCAGAACCAAGGTGAGTATGCTCAGCTTCCTTTATTGTTTCCTAGACTTTGTGATAGAGATTGTTCTTTCCTTTCCTCTCCGGTGTGTGAGAATGAGGTTAAGAGTAGTCTTTTCAACATTGGTGGTATTAAAGCTCCAGGGCCGGATGGTATTCCTGCCATTTTTTTCCAGAGTTTTTGGGACAATTGCAAAGCGGATTTGGGCAAGATGGTTTCAGAATGTTTTTCTTCGGGAGTTGTGCCCAGTGACCTGAACAGTACCTTTATTTCTCTGATCCCGAAAATTTCTAATCCCATGAGTATGGTGCATTTTAGACCTATTAGTTTATGTAATACCTCTTACAAGGTGTTGAGTAAAATTCTGGTGCAAAGACTCAGGGTTCTGCTTCCTGATCTTGTCAGTCCTAATCAGGTAGCCTTTGTGCCTGGAAGACAAATTCAAGACAATATCATCATTGCTCAAGAGGTCCTCCACAAGTTCAAATCTGTCAAGGGTAAGGTGGGCTATATGGCCTGGAAAATTGATCTTGCCAAAGCCTATGATAAAATGCAATGGGGTTTTATAAAGCAAGTCTTGGACGGGGTTGGTATTAATGGGAAGCTGAATGAGTTGATTATGAGCTGTGTCACTGGAGTGAGCTATAAAGTGGTCATGAATGGTGAGTTAACTGAGAGTTTTGTGCCTAAGTGTGGTATTCGTCAAGGTGACCCTCTGTCTCCCTACATCTTTGTGTTATGTATGGAGAAGCTTTCTCATTTGATTACTCAAAAACTCCTTGAGAATTCTTGGTGTCCGGTTAAGGTCTCCAAAGGTGGTCCTGCTATCTCTCATCTTTTCTTTGCTGACGATCTGATTCTCTTTGGGAAAGCCACTCATCATCAGGCCCATACTATGAGAGAGTGTATTGATATTTTCTGTGATATTTCTGGCCAACAAGTGAGTTTCCCCAAGTCAAATGTTTATTGTTCTAGCAACATCAGTAATTGTAAGGCGATTGAACTTGCAAATGTTTGTGGTTCTCCCATCACTAGAAGCCTTGGTTCGTATCTTGGGGTGCCGCTTATTCATGGTCGTTTTCGCAGAGACACCTATAAAGGGATTCTGGAGAAGACCCAAAAGAGGCTGGCTTCGTGGAAAAATGCTACCCTTTCTTTTGCTGGGAGATGCACCCTTATTAAAGCTGTTTCCTCTGCTATCCCTGTGTATGCTATGCAGTCTATTAAGCTTCCCTCTACGATTTCCAAGAGCCTAGATAATCTCAACAGGAATTTTTTATGGGGCAGTACGACTGATAAAAAGAAAATTCACCTTGTCAACTGGAACACCGTTTGCTTACCGAAGAAGTTGGGTGGCCTTGGTATTAAAAAGATGAATTTAATGAACCAAGCTTTATTGGCTAAATTGGGGTGGCGTCTGCATATCAAGGATTCGGGTCTTTGGAGCAGAATTCTCAGAGATAAATATCTGAAAGGTGGTAATCTACCTGACCTTACTAACTTGCAACCCAAGTGTTGTTCTAGCACTTGGAGAGGTATCCTCTTTGGTGCCAAAGTTCTTCTGAATGGTTTGAGATGGAGAGTTGGTAATGGGAAGGATTATCAGCTTCTGGTTTGATACTTGGGTGCCTTCTTTAGGTAAGCTTCATAATTATTCTCTTTTCCCTATTTCGGATAATAAGTGCCTTGAGAAGGTGGAGGATTATATTGTGGATAACTGTTGGGATTTGCATAAACTGAAGGAGGTTCTTCCGTGGTATGTGGTTTCCCGTATTGCTAGTATTCATGTGGATTGTAATAGTGGTGGTATGGACTCTACTATTTGGGGCTTATCCAAGAATGGTGATTTCTCTGTTAAATCTGCCTATGAGAACTTTTTTAGTGATGATGAGTTTGTTGATTAGAAGTGGAATTTTATTTGGAAGCTTAAACTTCCTCCTAGAGTTCTTCATTTTATATGGACTCTTCTACACGGAAAACTCTTAACTAATTGTCATCGGGTCACTAGGGGTCTCTTTGCTGACACCACGTGCCTGAGATGTAGTATCAGTGAGGAAGATATAGATCATGTGTTTAGAGGCTGCTCTGTGTCTATCAATTTCTGGGAAAGTATTATGAGAGGTGTTACTCAAAAGGGTGATTTTCAGAATAATTGGGATGATTGGTTGTTTCAGAATCTTCATTGTAAGAGTATGGTGCATGGGAAATTCCCTAACTACCTTATTTTTAGTGTGAGTCTCTGGTTCCTGTGGAAGTGGAGATGTGACAACATTTTTATTCCTGATTTCAAGATTTCGCTGGGGCCTGGTCAGATCATTTGGAAATTTGTGGAGGATTGGTTGAAGGCCAATAGTGTTGTGGACAGTCCCTCTGCCAGAAAGAGTTGCATTATATCATGGTCTCCTCCTGCGTCTGGATGGGTCAAACTTAATGTGGATGGTAGCATGATCACTGAGATAAAGTCCATTGCTGCTGGTGGTGTTATTCGGGACCATTGTAATTCCTGGCAGATTGGTTTTGCGATGAAGATTGGTACTGGTTCGATTATTGAGGCTGAGCTCTGGGGTATTCTGGAAGGGCTTAAACTGGCTTGGCATTATGGGTTTAGGAAGGTGATTGTTGAATCTGATTCGAAAACAACGGTGGAGCTGCTGAACAATCCGGTCCCCTGCAACCACCCTCTCATTAGTATCATTCAGGCCTGCAAATATCTTCTGAGTAAGGATTGGAGTTGTTTCCTTCAGCATGTCTTCAGGGAAAGCAACAGAGTTGCTGATAGAATGGCCTTTCTTGGGCAATCTCTTGAGTTAGGTTCCACCATTTTCACTTCGCCGCCGCCTCTGGTTTCGGAATGTTTAAGGGATGATTTTAATGGGGTTGGTTTTGCTAGACTTTGTGCTAGCTCTTAGTTTTTTTCTCCTTTTTTTCTTTTGGGCTGTTTGCCCTCTTTCTCACCAAAAAAATGACATCACTTACTTAATCATGAAGTAAACTCAATTAGATGAGACCATGAGAGGCGGTGGTGCATGGTTGTGCAAGTGGAGTAAATCCACATTTATTCATCACACTCCCCCTTGGATTTCCACTACTTGTATTTTAATTTGTTAGGAAAAACCCATTGGGACAAAAACCTTGGCAACAATATATACAAGGATCCTATGGATCTAGTGTT